>BSBM01000999.1:742500-2232500 GCA_027924585.1 Larix kaempferi
TCAGGTTCAGTATTATTTTATCTACAGGTTGCAGAATGAAGGATTATGGAAGTTGGATGATATGCATCTTAGTCTTGAGCTATTACACAAAGGTATCAGTTTGATGTATTTCTCTACATCACTTTGGTTACCTATCCAGTGTGTGGATTAAAATGCAGCCAACCCAAGTATGGGAGATTTTGTACCTGAGTCAGTATTTTGGGTCTATGATGACTCATAGTTTACCAATCCGATATATCTGGGATTATCTCCACTTTCCATGACTCAGACTCCTGAAATATCTCTTTGAGGATCCGTAGATAGGCCTTATTTGGAAATCTGTTGTAACTACACGATCTCTCATATTTTTCTCATAAGCGTTGATGTATAAAAGACATGGGGACTCTTTGGAAGGGTTAGCCACAATTTGCATAAGATCTATTGAACACTGTACAAACCTTTTTATAAAAGAACTTCTGATTTATCTTATTCGAATGTGTTGATCAATTTCGTGTGAGTGAGTGGTTGTTCAGCCCCTGTTGCCGAAGGCGGGGCCCCCTTCTGTAATAGGTGTTTTTATAAGTAGGATTTCTTTCCTTTATGCATGATTGTTCAGGTTGATAAATTTAATGTTTGATGCAGTGTGATTGATTTAATTGTTTAATATTCAGAATTGGTGTGTTGAGCATAGCTGAGTGTGAATTCCTTAATTAGTGATACGATTGGATTGCACAGTCATTTCTATTACATTTATAGAGGAATCGATGAATGGTGAATGTTGAATTAGAATTACTCCCGCGGTGAATGGATGCATTAAGTGATTATTGGAACTTTGTTGTTAATGCATAAGGGTAGAGGTAGACTGTAGAATTTGATTAGTCTATTCAATTTCTTCATTTTAGCTGTGGTTTATTGAATTGTTTCCCTAGGAATTTCTCAGTTTATTGAATTAGATTTAGAAATTAATTTCTTTCTGTAATATGACAGAGTGTTGTTAATTATTGATTTCTTTCTGTAGCATAGCAGAATGTTATATTATAGCAGAACATTTCTTGAAGCTGATAGTTAAATGATTGGATTTGATTGCAAGATTCTTTTTGTAATTGGCAAATTCTTAGGAGTCCATTCACCAAAAGACTGCATCCTAATTTCAATTTAGTAATTCATTAATCTGCTCTGTGTTAAGATCATCCAAGTTGCAGTGTCTGGCATATATTCTGCTTGGTAGCTCATAAGCCTTTGTGGCCTTGGGTTGATAATTTATGAATAGCTTTCTATTTCGATTTAACCAAAAAGGAATTAAAGAGCTCGTCAATGATGATGATGATGATGATGATGATGAAGAGGGTGATGATGGTGAATACAATGAAGATGATGGTGATGACAATGATGAAGATGAAGATGATGATGAGGAAGAGGGTGATCATGATGATGAAGATCATGATGAGGAAGAGGGTGATGATGATGATGATGATGATGATGATGATGATGATGATGGTGGTGGCGAAGATGGTGATGACGATGATGATGATGATGATGTTGATGTTGATGATGAAGATCCTCATGAAGATGTTGATGACGATGAGGAAGAGGGTGATGACTATGACGATGATGATAATGAAGATGATGAAGATTATGATGATGATGATGAGGATGAGGATGATGATGATGATGAAGATGATGATGATGATGATGATGATGAATATGATGATGATAATGAAGATGATGGTGATGATGATGAATACCATGATCATCGTTGTAGTCATCATCACCATCATATTCATGGTATTCATTATCATCATCATCATCATCATCATCATCGTCGTCGTCGTCATCATCGCCATCCTCATCTTCATCATCATTTCCATCTCCCTCTTCCTCATCAACATCTCCATCATCATCATCTTCTTCTTCATCATCATCATCATCTTCATCATCATCATTGTCGTCGTCATCACCATAATATTCATCATCATCATCATCATCATCATCATCATCTTCGTCATCTTTATCATCATCATCATCATCATCATCGTCATCATCATCATCGTCATCGTCATCATCACCATCTTATCATCATCCATCATCTTCATTATCATCATCATCATCATCTTCATCATCATCATCATCATCACCCTCTTCCTCATCATCATTTTCATCATCATCATCTTCCTCATCAACCTTGTACTAAATAGTGCGTACGCGCTCTTAGTGCGTACATGTGTATTTAAACCAACGCGCACGTGCCATTTAAATTTCTAAATTTTGGAAAGCAATTCCTTTCCCACCAAACGAAGTGGCTTGGACTATATTATAACAAAATACATCTTGTTCTATAACTTCTTCTATTTCGAGCATGATTATGCATATGCTACACTTGTCCACTGCTAATGAAATTGCACACACTTGTAGAGCTATTGTAATATCCCATCCAAGAATTGGCCAGAATACTAACTCCAAATTCCAAATTGTTCAGGATTTTTACTTGCAATTTTTAAACAATTTCTTATGGTGAGCAAGGTGTAAGTGAGGAGTACTGGTTCACTGATCAAGGATGGTGGGAATGATTTTTTATTCTGACTTTTATATGAGTAAATTTTAGCATCAAGGTATTCACAGATGATAGTGAGTCCTAAGCACAAATTACTGGGGCCATTTATGTTTCGAACATCAGCCAAGCTGAAGTCTACTCCAATGCTTCCTGGGCACACTAGCATATGGTTACTAGACAGGAATTGGACTACTGAAAGAAACCAAAGGGTGAATATAAGTGATGGGGACATAAAACAGAGTGTGTACCAATTCCCTTGATTATTTGGGAAGTTCTAGAGGTGTTTGGAATAATTTGGGCCAAGGGCGCTATTGAGGATTGCATAAGTAGGAGATTTCCAGTCCTTTCCAAACAGGATGGAATGCACCCAAAACCTTAGGAACAGAGCATGGGGGTCTTAAATGGTGTTATAATGACCTCACACAACCATCATATCATTAATTTTCAGCATCGGTAAGTCATACATAAAAATATGCCAAAACTAGCTAGTTAAAGGTGCCCATTGAGCTAGTCTTCAATTCTGGTGGGTAAAAAATTATCAAAAGAATGTAATACCTTGTTTTTTAGACTTTAATGGCCATTTTACAACTTAAATTAACTAACAGGGTTGAATCAGACATTTCCATAAATATTTCTCAAATATTATATCTCCTCCAATAAATACAATTCCCACCAAGCTAGAAGAGCTAGTCTTGATCTCTAAGAGTTCCAAATCCACCAAAAGTTTTCAAATATCAGCCATAAACATATAATAACCTATGATATCATATAAATATGATTTTTAAGTAGAAATCAGAGATATGGAAGAAGTATTACAGTCAGTTGCACCAACAGTGCATGAGGAGGCTTCCAAAAGCTAGTTTTCCCCCACAAGGAATGAGAAAGGGCTGGAGGAAGGGTTGAAGGGTATGATCTATGATATATCTGAGTGATGATATGATACAGGTTTGAGAATAGATCATAGGGGCTGCACGCTGGGATTCTGATTTGAACTGGACTCCTCCTTCATAAATGGGAGCCTTCTTCCCAATGGATCTTGCAATGTCTTCACCTCAAGCACTTTTGAGTGATGGAAACTCTTCTGATGGCTGAATGGTATTCAAGTGTGGATGATGAACCTATGATCAGTAGAAAAATGAACCTATGAAAGTATATTTGTAACCTTTCAAGAACTTGGGGCACATTTCCCAATATTTTTGAGGCACATCTCCCAATATTTTTGTGGCACATCTCTCAACACTAGAGAAGCTCAGATCTCTCGAGAAAAATTCTTCAAATGATCAAAAGTTGTGAATGGGAGTTGGAAACATTATTTTATAGAATTCATGTTGACCTGTTTATCAAGTTACTTGGATTGGTGACCTATGAGAATAGGTCACCTATGAGTGGGTAACCTTCCTTTTCCTTTGCTTGATGTCTTTCCTTCATTTTGGAAACTACCATCCCTTTGTTTCCTACTTTTCTCCTTTATTATTTTTAGCAAAAGCGCCCTCTTTTCTTTTCTGATTGTTTCCATTTTCTTGCTTTTAGGAACTCTTACATCTTTCCTTCTTTTTTTATTTTTCTAAATCCACAAGTTTCTTTAGCCATATTTCTATTTTCTGACCTCCTGTTCCAATTTAGCAACATTATCCTCAAGGGGGGTGCCCTCTTGGCCCACTTGCACATATATTGGAAACTGAAATTACAAATATTAATTAAAAATTAAATAATCCAACACTCCAACATTAAAATAATTAAATAATTATTTAACTATAGGCCTGGCTCAAAATTCCCCAATTAATTAATAATTCACCCTAGATACTTAGTTTGGGTATTAATCATCTTCAGGGGGGCACCTTATCCATTTAATCACCCAAATACACCCTTAGGCATATTCCATAATATAATTTCCACATTCACCCATTAATTAATTAATTAATGCTTAGGTGACTTAGGCCAAAATCACCCCCATGGACCATAGCAAAAATTGGGGACATGACAGTCCTCCCCTCCCAAGATTGCTTGTCCTCAAGCAATTTAGTCCAAGGACTAATACTGCAATTCCATCCAAGCATACTTATGACTTTTCTATCTCTCCTCTTGTTGGTGACCACAGTAGTCACCCATTCTTGGAACCACAACAGAAATCATCAAAATCATGGGTCCCATCAATTCAATGGAATTGAAACATATGCTCTCTTAAGCATGCTCCACAATTCCATATATTTGTAAAACTCCCCAACTGAACCTGAGAGGGTCCATCATACTATTGTTGCTCAACTCTGATCATAAGCTTCTCATGTCTTCCCCAAGAGTTTGGTCCATCATGCAGTTCCCCATGAAAGGAACTAGTCCACCAATCAACAATGTAGATCTTTAAGAAAAGCAAGCTGGATTTCCCTCCTGGATCCTACTGCCTATGGTGCTCTCTCCCAAGCCCAAATAGCATTAGGAACAAACTTTCAGCCCAAGGAATTCCAGGATCCCATGGATTGTGCAACATCTTTCCAAACATTTTGGCATTCTGAAGGATGCCAGGATCCCGTGGATTGTGCAACATCTTTCCAAAAATTTTGGCACTCTGAAGGATGTCAAGATCCCAATGTCTCAACTTCATTCTCCCAAACATAAAAATCCATTTGGGGAATCTATCATCATGTAGGATGTCAAAATCACTCCACCCCATTGAAATTTGGTAACTTCCAATGCAAAACTGAATATCTATGAGACTTCCCCACCAAGCATGGATCTGTGAAATTGCCCACATAAGATCCAAAGAGATGATGTAAACCTCACAATGAAAGAATTTAGGAATAATAGGAGAAGAGACAAGCAATAGAACTTAGATCCAAAGAAACTCTGATTGAGGTAGAATAATTACACATGTTACTATTAACATAATAATGAATTGGTAAATATACAATGCTGAGTATGAGGATTCGAATTCACTAGGAGGAATTCGAATTGGAATTCATGCACAGATCCATAATTAGTGGAGAGTCATCAATGCCTAACTAGGAGTCCACCTTCTCATCAGTGAAGTCATCAATGCACAAGTAATGATCAACCGGGAGTCAAACTGAGTCTAACTGAATGTGGTTGGTGTAACTAGCACATGGAAGCACTAATATAGTGAAGGAGGCTTAGTGGAGGGTGCCATAGGTTCTAACTAGAGTTAGAATGGTCAATCTAGTCTCACTAGAGGTCCAACAGAGTGATAAACTCAGTAAAGAGTCAGTTAATCCTTAAATCAAGGAAATAACTGAAGATAACTCAATATAACTGAATATAACTGGACTGGTAGGTGAAGAAGGTGCCCTTGTCATGTAGTGGAGCAAAGGAGGGCGCATTAGTCACTGGGAGGCCTAGAAATGATCTGAAAGAAGCTCCGGGGGCTAGTTTGCTGAAGACTAGGTGCTGGGATTGATGACCTAGAATGCATGCAAACCCTAATTTTGCATGCATGATTGAAAATGAAAATGATGGAAAGCTAGTAGGACTAGGATGGAGTATAGGAATATCCTAACAAGATCTTCTCAAACACATGCAATTCCAATACCAAGTGGGAATCACTCCACTTTCCATGCTCATGAAAATTTCTGTTATGCACTTGTACACCTAAGCTTTGTGTGAATGTGTACTGGAAGTATCTAATGGATGAAAATTAGGCCTTTTCTACTGCTTGCAAATCATAGAAAAATCAGCAATATTAAAAACAATTTTCTTGCAGAAAAACAAAAAACTTTTACCTTCCAGATTTTCCTTTTCATTGATGCCTCTATCCATCCATCCAATGGATGAATCATAGATCTTGCTTGCTGATTAATATGAGATATAATCATCCATCTCTTCTGCAATAGGACCTATCTCCCATAGGGATAGATCATGATCCTCCTGTTGTACATGTGACACAAACCATAAAAATTTCTTCTCCCACTGTTCATTCCCCATTGGTGTTGCTGAATCTAGGACATGTGGGAAAGAACTGTGAACCTTCTTTGCATGTATGAAACCTTCAGTAATCAGACTTATGGCTGCAACTTCTTAATTATTGGCTAGCCCAAATTGGGTTCTCTCATCCCACTCTTCCATGGGAGAGTAATTGTCTTCAAAGAACAACTCAAGTTCCCTTGGAAAAAAATCAAGTGCTTTGTTTTCATCAAACTGTTCTGCACACTCTTTAAGCACATGTAAAAATGAATGATCCTCATGATCCACCATCTTATGATGTTCCTCCATATGATCCAGGATGCTTTTACCCAAATGAATTTTCTTGAATTGTGTGTAGGATGATGGGGGGGTCTTTGCAACTTTTCATGAAGCTGCAATATATCTGTCTTGGATTCTTGGAGGGCACTTTGAGTTCTTATCAAAGAATCTTGGGTGACCATCAATTCATCATAGATATTTATGATCTCTTCATCATCCCTCAAGGATGCACCATGAAACAATTCTACAAGATCCAACAAACTATCTCTATAAGAAAGCAGGTTCAAGAATTTACCTTTTATGCTTGTCATGGCTTTCTGAAATTCTTCCATGTCTCTCATGGAAGAATGCTCCCCCAAATTCCAACAGAGTTTATTCATTAAGGCATGGGTTTCATTGAGGGTTTGAAGGGATTATTGGATCTTGAATTCATTCATATTCAGTGTCCCTTCAAGGAAATGAGATTTTGGCAGATGATCCTTCTCTTCTTCTAGCTTCCTAGGATCAACTTCAGTTGATTCTGTTGAAGTTATGAAATCTTATCCATATTTTGGGGCTGCAAGATATTCATATTTCAGATCATGAATATCATATCTTTGGCTACAACTGGGGTGCTAATTCATCACTGGTTCACCAGTAAGGATTTCTCTCCAATTTTCAGCTCTCCCCAATTCAAGAGACTCGACCCCGGGGGACTCAACCAAGGCCATCTCCTCCTCAGAAGTGGCTTCCCCATCAGAATCACACATAGGCACATAAATATCATAATTTACAAAATTCCCATGTGTTATATTTTCCCCTCCTTGTGATGGTATGTTGGTGGTTTGGCCTTCCACCAATTTCTCATTTTCAATTTCTATTGTTGCAAGACCTTCTTCTTTCTCCATGGATCTTGCATCCACAACACCTTCACCAATGGGGAATTCCAGGTCTCCCACATATATATGAGAATACACATCATTAGATGATTCCTCACACTTAAAACATTCCTCAGTAGGTTCTCTTCCAACCATGTGGGCATCCTGCAAACACCTTTCTAGTGATTCACTCTTCTCACTGCATTCACCCTTATCACTAAGGATCCCAGACTCGGCATCCAGGGAATCCCTTATGCAATAATTATCCTCTGATGTGGCTGCAACATCATCATGATACAAAGTAGTACAAAAATTTGAATGTGGTCCATACCTTTGCATCATTCTTCTCTCTTCAATGAGTAGGGTTATGGTGCCTTGTTCTGCCACCAATTCTACTAGTTCACATCTAACTGATGTGTGGTCAACTTCTGCTTCCCTGTGAAGCTCTTGTGGTGACTTTGGATCTGATTTATGTTCTTATTTTGTATCTGATCCAAAATATGACTCAACACCCCTAATAGTACCAATCCCTTCTGAGGTGATCTTGAGATCCCCAGCATAGAATCTTGCAGTAGATTCTTCTTCCATTCTGTCAACAATCTCATGATTGGTCTTTGGGTCCTGCTTCTCGTTGGTTGTCATAGGATAAATATTCTTGGAGGATATTCTTGAAGAGGATCCAAAAATTCTTTTGAAGTCACATGCATCCAATGAAGCTTTCATATTTTTTATTATCTCTTCCATAGAAGGTTGACCTTTGACTTTAGAACATGCAACTTTTTCCTGAATATGGATATTAGAATAACCATAGTCTCTTCTACCAATCATGATCTCATGGGAGATACTTGTGGAAGGTAATTCTTGGAAATTCTCTTCCTCATACTGTCTGCAATATTCTTCATACTTCTCATCATAATCATCATACTCTTCATAAAAATAATCTTCTTCTTTATGCAACTCAAACTCTAAATCATCCATGACTGTAACTAATTCCACAATTGCAACTTGAAGATAATGCTGAGCTACTTTTCCACTAAGATTTACTTTCCACGGGCTGAGCCAAGGAAAGTGCTCTAATACCACTGTAATATCCCAGCCAAGAATTGGCCAGAATACTAACTCCAAATTCAATTTTTTTTAGGATTTTTACTTGCAATTTTTAAACAATTTCTTATGGTGAGCAGGGTGTAAGTGAGGAGTACTGGATCACTGATCAAGGATGGTGGGAATGATTTTTTATTCTGATTTTTATATGAGGAATGTGTATAATCAAGGTATTCACAGCTGATAGTGAGTCCTAATCACAAAGTGTTGGGGCCATTTATGTTTTGAACATCAGCTAGGCTAAAGTCTACTCCAATGCTTCTTGGGCACACCACCATATGCTTACTAGACAGGAATTGGACTACTGAAAGAAACAAAAGGGTGAATATCAGTCATGGGGACATAAAACAGAGGGTGGACCAAGTCCCTTGATTATTTGGGAATTTATGGAGGTGTTTGGAAGAATTTTGGACAAGGGCGTTATTGAGGATTGCATAGGTAGAAGAATTCCATGCCTTTCCAAACAGGATGGAATGCACCAAAAACCTCGGGAACAGAGAATGAGGCTCTTCAAGGATGTTATAAGGACCTCATACAACCATCAGATCATTAATTTGCAGCATAGGTAAGTCATACAGAAAAATATGCCAAAACTAGCTAGTTAAAGGTGCCCATTTAGCTAGTCTTCAACTCTGGTGGGTAAAAAATTATTAAAAGAATGTAATAATCTGTTTTTTAGAATTTAATGGCTCTTTTACAACTTAAATTAAATCATAGGGTCGAATCAGAAATTTACATAAATATTTCTCAAATATTATATCTCCTCCAATAAATACAAGTCCCACCAAGCTAGAATAGCTAGTCTTGATCTCTAAGAGTTCCAAAGCCACCAAAATTATTCAAATATCAGCCATAAACATATAATAACATCTGATATCATATAAATATTCTTTTTAAGTCAAAATCAGAGATATGGAATAAGTATTACAGTCAGTTGCACCAACAGTGCATGAGGAGGCTTCCAAGAGCTAGTTTTCCCCCACAAGGAAGGAGAAAGGGCTAGAGGAAGGGTTGAAGGGTATGATCTATGATATATATAAGTAATGATCTGCTACAGGTATGATAACAGAGAATAGGGGCTGCGCACTGGACTTCTGAGTTGAACTGGACTCCTTCAAAAATGGGAGCCTTCTTCCCAATGGATCTTCCAATGTCTTCACCTCAAGCACTTCTGAGTGATGGAAACTCTTCTGATGGCTGAATGGTATTTAAGTGTGGATGATGAACCTCTTATCAGTAGAAATATGAACCTCTAGAAGTATATTGGTAACCTGTCATTAACTTGGGGCACATCTCCCAAGATTGTTTAGGCACAACTCTCAACACTAGAGAAGCTCATATCTCTCAAGCAAAATTCTTCAAATGATCAAAAGTTGTGAATTGGAGTTGGAAACATTATTTTATAGAATTCATGTTGACGTGTTGAGCAAGTTACTTGGCTTGGTGATCTGTGAGAATAGGTCACCGATGAGTGGGTAACCTTCCTTTGCCTTTGCTTGATGTCTTTCCTTCATTTTGGCACTACTACATATGGTCTAATTTGCCATGAAAGTTCGTTCTAATAGCCACGAATTTTCATCCCTGTTGCAACGATTGGTGTTTATGTTTTTCGTGGAAAGTGATTCGTGGATATAGCCACGAACATTCCACATTGTGGCAATAGAAACGCTTATTTGATTCCACGTGTCGACAACACAACTTTTCTCATATTTGTGGAAAATACATCCTGCCATGAAATTGCATCTCTATATCGACGCACTTTCCACACTGGCACTGAATCTTCCACGAAACTTCGTCTCAGCATCCACGTAAACATTCACGACCTTTCGTGGCAGATTCAGCGCCTGCGTCGATGATTCTTTTATAGTCCCATGAAATATCGTCTTAGTATCCACGCATGGATTCCCAAACTTTCGTGGCAGGTTCAGCACCTGCGTGGAAGATATTTTATAGTTCCACGAATCATCGTCGCAGTATCCACATAAGGTTTCACAAACTTTCGTGGCAGGTTCAGCAACTGCGTGGAAACATTCTCTACATCCTACATTGTTGTTCGTCGATATAGAGATGATACCTGGAAGTGTTAAAAAAAAATGGATGCGACGATAAAGATCCCAATTGCAAATTTTTATGAGCTACATAAATTTTCACTGCCAAGTGCACTTTATGTAATAGGATTTGCCAAAAATACCATAGAAATATATAAGCACCACATGCAAACAATGCAATTACCATGCACTCAAATGGGAAGATGTATTCACTTAAGACCAAACAACTTCAAACAAAGACAAATTACATAATTTTACATGTAGCACAACCATGTTTACATCTCCCATGCAAATATGCAATCACAGTACACAAATCAGGATCATCACGTGTTTTCCCACATTGTCTATATCTCATTCTACGATCAGTTCTGGATGAAATCTCTCCACTATAATGGTTTAGTCTCAATCAAGGACTCCCAATTTCATTGAATTTCCTGTCTGAAGGCCAAGGCATGATACAATTAGAGGAAGCCTTCTATCTTCAAATGGACCATCTTCCCTCAATTGGAAGCAAAGATCTGGTTCATTACTAGTGGGCACATTACTTGCAGCCCCCCTCAGGGGACTCACTGCCAGAAGATTCCCTAAATGGAGATGATCCTAATTTCCTATCAATGGAAAAGACCAGGTAATCAATTGGGTGTCAAGCAAGGAAGAATGGAGATCACTGTCACAAGTGAGACGTTATCAAATTCTTGAGTTTTCCCAAGTTTTCTATGTTTTTCAACTCACCAATTTTTTTGAATTTTTAAGGTCTGAATTTATACTTGATGAGTTTTGTTGGTTTTCTCTCAATTTTTCTGATTTTCCAAGTTGATGACCCGTGCCAAATTTTTGCCAGTTTTTTGTTTTGAAACACTAATGTTATCTATTGGTTTCAAAGTCCTTTTGTTAATTGGTATAAGCTACTTCACAAAAAGTGGTGTGCACCTCTCTTCTTGAGCAACTAGGGTTTCATGTGGTGATTTTTGGTGTGTGAAGGCTTCTATACTATCTTACGAGGCTTGTCTAAAGGAAGGTGCAAAATTTGGAGTGTGCCACATTCCAACTTTGGGTTTCCCAATCGCCATAGAATCTCCAACTTTCGGTAACCACCATAATTTATGTAGCTTGCAATTTGTAAAAGACCACAATGCCCAGATTGTCCATAAAAGACCACAATTTGATATTAAATAAGTAGTGAATACTCAACTGTGTAGAATAAGTCCTGTAGGTGACTTAATTTTGTCTCCTTCAAACTCCAAATGTACAACCAGTAAGTTCTTAACACAGGGTCTTTGGTAAATTCAAAACTGCCATATCAACAGATTATAATGAGTTACACTGACAATCAAACTATAATGATAACCAATATTCAGTAACTTGTAATAAATTAAACATATATATATCAGTTAACAAAAAGAGAGATTTAGTTGAAGATACCAACCTCGGTGTGAAACCATTCTTGAAAATATACTCAGGAGTATTACTTTCATAAAAGACTGCGTGTGCCTCGGAGAGGCTAGTCATCTCTAGGAACTAGCTGACCCTTCAAGAGGGTTTGTACAAACCAAAGAGAGAGAAATGACTGGAGTTGATTAGGTCAATGAAGTCAACATAAACAAAGTTACAAAAATTATAAACTTCAACCAAGTCTCAGCATAAGAGAAGTGATTATCACCACACCACAACTGATCGCAGGTGATCAAAGTCAACTTCTCTATAAGACCGAAAATTCAACAAGGTGGTATATAAAAAATGAAGGAGGGTAAATGACGGCATTAACCACAAGTCAAAGACAAGGTACCACAAGTCCAATAATATCTCAATCAAGGTGGGGAAGGTACATTAAACAAAAAATGAGATCTGAAGTGTCAGTACAAATATAAACAATGGTCATAAAAAAAGAAAATATAAAAGATGGTCATAAAATAGGTGTGGGTAGTAGAAGACCCATGACCCTTAGAACCAAGGGTAAGCTGATCCAAATGTGGCCAAACAACCATAGTACTCTATAAGAGAAAAACTTCAACAAGGTGGTTTTAAAAAAGTTACTCAAAGAGGTTAAATGACCCCATTAAACACCAGTGAAAGATAAGGTACAACAAGACCAATCATAGCTCAATCAAGGTGGGGAAGGTACAACCAGTCATATCTCTCTCAAATGTACAGTCGTTCTATATAACCTGAAAGTTCATCATCATAGTATGAGGAAGGGTCGTGGGATGCCAAATAAAAATATCCCTCATTTCTCTCTATGCAATCCTGAAAGCATCACATAACAGATAAGTACCTTATACTATAGAAAATAAAATCCACATGTGTTAACATAATTTAGATCTCTATCAACTTAAGCACTCCTCTGTGGTCCTTGTGCTGAAGTTGGTCCTCGAGATGTAATGGGCAGTAATCTTATAACATAATTTTCATCTCTTTCAGTGAAAGTTGATAAAATAAACATATTGATCATATAACAGTAAGAGAGGTATATTTCAAGATCTCCACGTTAACATTTAACCAAAAATCAAATCTGAAGTGTGGTACTATTTTTGAATAGTGCTAAAGAAACAGTAAAATATTTTACAACATAAATTTGATCTCTATCAACTTCAGCACTCCTCTGTGGTCCCTGTGCTGAAGTTGGTCCTCGAGATGTATTGGGCAGTAATCAAATTATAAAGAGTGATTACATTTAAATTTAAATTTCAAATTCTACAAAAATAAAAGATATAAATGGGAAAATTGCTAAGAGCATCACATAAAAGATAAGTACCTCGTAACTAAACTAGATAAAAGTTATCTATGTTACATACTAACAATGTTTCATACTAACAACATCTATATCCATCAAAATACAAGTCATGAACTACTTTTTCGTTGATTTCTGTTTTTTTGCATTGAAATAACTTGTGAGTACGGTATCGCAATCATCAATTGGCGCAATATTTAATGCGATATCTCCTATCATTGTTTGTGTTTCCATGCCCTAATTTGTGCCACTCCTTGTACGTTGCTGAGCATGGCGTGGAGGCAGTTCTGTAGGGGTGTGAACTACAACAACGAAAATGAGGTGCATATATTTATGACGTTGAATTATTATTGAAATAAATATTTCATTATTTTGATTAAAATTACAACATTTCTCTTTACCATTCTCTGTAGATGTGACAACTGGGGTGTTTATTGAAGGTATAGTTGCTTCCCCTTGCACTTCATGCTCTTGAGCTGCAGGGTCTTGCATTGACAGAAGAAAATTTATAAGTTTAGGTCAGGAAATATATACATCTAATACCAATATACTTTTCTATTTCCAAAGAATACATACCGAAATGGACACTATGCTCCACACTATCATGGGAAATGTTCACCCCAACATCAACTTGTACTTGCTGAGTAGTGCTAGATTCACTGCTGCGGTTGCATTATTGCTTAAAAACAAACATAAATTTTTAGTTATGGGTGATATAATCAAAAGTACTAAATAGACTTTAATAGTATACTACAATTAGTGATATACCTGCATTTGCATCATTGGGTAGATTGGAGTCTGCCCCAAGCTTTTCCAATGTTCAACCACACTTTTAAAACCAAACTTGAAACCAAGCTTTAGGTCTTCGTCGGTGGCAACAGCTTGGAACGTATTTCCCTGCAATGCATGATAACCCATTTTAAAATTTCCAGTATCAAAATCAGATATTTGTTCGGTATTGTTAAATAAATATTCCCGACAACTAATCATTTAATACTTACAATTCTTGCTTTTAGTTTTCTATAGCCACCCTGGCCCAGTCTATGTTTCCCATGCTTTTCCATTCTAGCCTTGGTTGCTTTGGAGGTGTTAGGTAGCCTATATATGAAAATTTTCAAAAACCTTAGATATCAAAAATATTACTTAAAACAAAAAAGAAAAAAACAATTGAGCTTATTTCAGTAAAAAGGTGATATATGTTGTACCTTGCTTTACCAGGCCGTGGTTGTTTTCCTTGCCTTTTTTGCAAGTTCTCCTTTGCATCATCTATCAGCACCTTCCACTCTTTCTCGAGAACCATGGGAGGGCGCTCATGCCTGAGGTCAGCTTGCAATCTTTCCCTATATTGGGCCCTGGTATATTTCAAATTCTCACCGGCTAACCTTGCAACAACTTTCCTATTGAAAGTATTTCCGAACAAGTTGACCATGTGGTCAATCAGCTCATCTCTCTTATTGCTATCTTGGCTATTCCACCATGTGCGAATGGTGGGGCCAAACAGCTCCAAGGCTTTGTCATTCAAATGCCTGTAGAAGACATTGTTTCCTGCAGAAACATGCAATCCATTAATTTATAATAATTTCAACGTATGTCTATTTCAATTTCATGATTAAAATAAAAAAAAAAATAATGGATAAATACTAGCAATTTTCTAGATCTTGACAGGAACACAAGAGTCATCCACCAGAAAGGTGAGATCTAGTTTTCCAGTGCTTTTAGCTCGTGCCGCACCAGGAAAAGTTTCCTGGTTGTCTACAGTACATTCATCTCTAGAGTCATGTGGAGTCCTAGGCTCCGTCTCATCATGCTCCAGCATGGCATCATGCTCTCTCTCACCATGCTCCGACATGGCATCATGCTCTTTCTCACCATGATCTGGAATGGAATCATTCTCTCTCTCACCAATGTCGTCATCAATGGAATCGAGGCCAACTACATGGGTGGAAAAAAGCCTCATTGGTACATTGTTTTTTTATTGTTGAATTGGACCATCACTGCTACCTATACCTGTCGGCAGGTTCTGTAGTCATGGGTTTTAAAAAATCCTACAAACAATAAACTTTACTTTATCAGATCACTTGGAATGATAAAAAACATAATATCAGATATGAAATCACAACATAGCTTAAAAAAAATTGTGAAGATGCCACTTACCCCATAACACTTTATAACCCCTTGCAGCTCTAGAATCTTTGCCTTGTTCTCATGTGACAAGGGCCTTTGGTGAGCCAAGGCAAGCATTTCACAATTTTCCTTTTTCAAGGCTACTCTAAAAGTGTGCATTGGGTCAATGGAATAGAAAATATCTTCCTCAAACCCCTCATCACCCAGAGTTGGTGCTGTTATACCTCCATATTTCACAGTGTCGCATCTCCACCACAAAAAGAGTTGACGACACTTCCCCTACTGCTTAAAACACCCAGAAGAGAAAAATGATGAGTGATCCTTGAAGGAAAACCTACCCTGTCAAGAATCAACCAAGCCAAGACTTCATTTACCTACACTACCGCGCCTTGCTCAGTTTTAGGTGCGCGGTAGTCCGTACTACCGCGCTATGCTATTTCTCTGCCACGCGGTACTACCGCGTTATGCTCTGTTCTAGAGGCGCGATACACTTTTTTTAGCCTTTTTGCCATGGCTTGTGGGATTTTGATTTTCGAGATATTTTTGAGGATTGGTGTTCCTGATTCAATCCTAACTCACTTTCTGTGATTAGTAGGCCTGATCCACTTAACTCTCCCTAGATCCACCCTTCTCTCTTGTTGGTTAACCCTACCACACACTATAAGAGAGAGGCATTCCATGAGCAAAGGGGAGGACTCTTGGAGATATCAAACTTATGATCTTGCATCTTTGTGGAGATAGCTAGAGGAGGAAGCACTTGGAGTTGGAGAATTGGATTGGACATCAAGCAACCTTTGTAAGTAACTTCAAGTTGATAATAGAATATAACTTGTCTTGTTTCCCAAATCACATGTATTGATCTTGTTTCAATGATATGATTTGTATCTATTATAGATTTAGATCTTAACTAATATTTCAAGTTGCTAGAGAATTGTGTATGCTTGTATCTTGGTTATCATTTTGGCAGGTTCATTCGCGAGGACTTGGAGATTGGAGCAACCATAAAGACAAGCGATTGGATTGAAGGTCAGTTAGATCTCTTCTACTTCTTTTAGCACTTTAATCTTGAGATGTCTGTTTAAGATCTAGGAATTCAAGGTAGCATTTGTTTTTTTTTGTCTTAGTTTAGAGTCAGTAAGAGTCTACTTTAATCTAAGAGAATTCTGACTTATCCGTAGGGAAGAATTCTACCAACAGGTGCACGTGACTAAAGTCATCAAACAATAAATTTAATTATGCAATATAATTTTAACATCATTCAAATATTGATATTGTAATGAAGATTAAGTTACTGTTATGCACTAACATTTACCTGACTCGGTGTTATGACCAGTGAGTGTCCATGAGGAACCGTTGTCGTGGAAGCAGCAGGTGCCATTCCACGGTCCTGAATGAACCAGTAATCCGTCATAATGTCAGAAAAATGATCCAGTAACCCATCATAAGCTCAGAAAAATGTGAATGTACTAAATCGAAACATTTACTTATTTTACTAAACAATTACTTGACGGGCCACAGAGTGTGACCTTCCACGGTCACCCTCGACCATGGAAGCAGCAGGTGCCTTTCCAATGGCGCCACACCGACACAATAAATCAATAAATAAACGTTTACCTCAGTCTAAATAATTGTAACATAAAGAAAAATGAGATATTGCATTAATATTAATTTTTACCTCAGAAGTAGAAGATACATGTTTTGCTCCATGGCCATGAGCAGACTCCTGCCACAGTTTAATAAGCATGCTTTCATATGGAAATATTAACAATAATCATGGAAAAAGTGAATGCTAACAGTGAAAATCGGAACATCTTGTTATTGTAGTCATATTTATTTACTATATTTAACATTTACCTGATGAGGTGTAGATGCTGACCTTCCATGGTCACCCTGGACCGTGGAAGAGGCATGTGCTTTTCCACTGCCGCCAACCTAAAAAAAAATCAATAGTCAATAATTGCATCAAAAACAAAAATGAGATATTCATAGCAATGTAATTACCATGTAATCACATCGACATATTCATAATAAGCATGAATAAAGCGAATGGCAACAGTGGAAATCGAATGTTAACAAAAGAAAACCAAACATTTAGTTACTGTAGTCATGTTTGGTTACCACTTTTGGTGTTTACCTCATGAGGCATATTTTCTGACGGTCCACGGTTCCCCTAGATCGCGAAAGCCACATCTATTCTATTTAAGTTGTAATCGATCAACAACTCTTCACCTGCAAGTATTGTTTTTATTGCACATACAAATATACGATGATGTTCGCATGCCTCGAATTCGCAATTTGGTTGCTTATTTGTTTCCACTGGTCATGTACTATTTATAAATCCAACAACGTTTCTGGACACTTTTGGTCTCCCATCAATATACATAGTCACCCCTTTGTTTTTATTTTTTTCTGCTATTTCAATATAATTCGCGGCAACTCCGTATCTACGCATACTTCGAGTATATTGGACCAAGATCAACCAATTATTGTATCTGTATAGTGGTCCTACATACTCCATCAATTTGGTTACAATGCCATAGCGGACCGTTATTCCATCCATGGAAAATAGCCCCAATCCATGTAAGGATGAAGGAGCGATGTGATACATCCTCCCTTTGATGAGGAAATCTGTGTCCACTTGAGGTAGCATATTAGGTACCCATCGTTGCACTAGATGTTTATACCTCAATGGAAAATCCATGTCTCCTATGCTCTCAGCATCATAATTACACAACCCACCATTGGCAATAAAATATTTCATGCGTCTATAGAATCTTTTCCTTATGTTTTCAGATCTAGTTGATATAAAACCGGTAGATCTAGTACAGCTCGTCTCACTTTCAACCTCTCTGAGTATATCTTCATCATCACTTGAGGAAGATAGATCAGACAGATACCTATTTGGTGGTACCTACACTCCAAAACAAGAATAAATAGGACGGTCCTTTCTCTCTTCTTTGAAAGTACACATTTACTTCCCTCAAATCTAAGGCTTAGGAGGGACATGCCTAACCCATTTACTTCTCCTTCCAACATTGTTGGGCATATTATTGGCAGGCTACCCTCTTTCTTTGAATGGCATATTTCTGGCATCCTACCATTCATTTTTAAAATTTACATGCTAGTATTTTATGCTAATGCATATGAAAACTGTTTGATAGTGAACTGTTTGGCAAAATCACTCAACTAAGAAACATTAATTGACTATATCAGCTCAACACACCATAACTACAGTGAGATGGTCCACTCAGGAGTACATTACAGCAATGTTCGTAAATGTTTCATGTCAATACATCTTAAACAAAAAATCTATAAAATACTACAGCAGAGAACGCAAAATAAATCAACTAACTTAGGTGAAATATTACACCTTAGACATGTTGAAAATTTCAAATCCATGCAAATTGGCACTCAAAAGGCCATGAGAAATTTGATTTTCAAAGACTATTTTCAAACATTATGTGTATATTGATTTTTCGACTATATTGGAAAAAAAAAAAATTCAATCAATAATGAGTGTATCCATCAACCAAGCAGGAGGACCAAACCAGAAAGATGTCAACCTGGGAGCAGTCCCTAGTCAGTCACTCATGTGTTGAAGAAAATTCAACACTACCATTTAGGTCAATGTTCCAATACAATTTTCAGTGACATGTAATGTAAGATAAACACATTAATCACAAAAAGGGGGTAACACACAACATCAAAAGAACTAGGCCAAATGTAGACAAGGCAAAAATATTGGTTTCAGGAAGCTTTTGAACATTGGTTTTTTACTCTATAAGCCTTGGAATCCCTTATGGTTCAATTCTCTACAATAATGTGGTTCTTGATAACGCTTGGGTACCATAGGACTTGGCGAGCCCCTCTCATTAGTATTCCAATCCCCCCCCCCCCCAAGATTTAATAGCGTTGTCATTAATAGAATAGGTTGCACACTCCTAAGACTGGAACTACCTACAAATGTATTTCTCTTGCTTGCTTTTACTTGGGCAATTTGTTAGATACTATAGCTATCATAGGACAGGCAGTGAAAAAGATACCATAATGTACTTTCAGATTCAATTCACGAGTCTAAAGTGTGACTTTTCCTTTTTATTAGTTGTAAAATGAATTTTGGGCATCCCATGCCAACTGTGGACAATGGAAGGCAATGAACATGCTTTATACCTCACATCTGGGCAGTTCTAGGCCCTATAATGACAAGCTACAATAGTAATTAAACATATATGGGAAGTTTTGATTTCCTCCCGAATGTTGTTATTTATTTATTTATCTATGCCTCCAAATAACTAAAAGATATGCCAAATAAGGGGAGCACTCTAGTCTCCTAGGCAAGCAAACAACCAAAGGATGCCACCTCAGCACCTGATAATCAAAATCATATAGGTCTTTGATATTACCATTAGGATAAATAATTAAATAACAACATTCGGGACCAATGTGTTAGTTGCAATTAAATGTGTGGGGAATGTTATGCAAGACCCTCAAACAACCCTTACACACCACACGTGCTTGATGCAAACATTCAAATCCTTGACAATTTAAGCCTTAACTTAAGTGAAATCAACGAGAGATATAAGTGTTGGAAACAACCAAACCATGACTAACCATTATGGAAAACATCTTAAAGTTATTATGACTTTCAATAGTAAGATCTAAAATGTTTTATTACTTTCCTTACAATCTTCATGACAATTTGAATGGACAGGCCCCACTCATAGCCAAATTCTTTTGAGATATTTACAAATCATAGGAGTATGGTGGACCAAAAATTTCTCAATAGGCGTTGTCTTCATTGCACCATGCCTTTGAATAAATAGACCTATGAACCACGTGTCTATTATGATGCATGTGGACGTCTATGCGGGTTTTGACAAGCCATGGTTGATTGTATCTAATGTAGTACCCAAGGATTTGATCCTCAGTAATCTTTGTCTGCAAAATATCTTTGACCTGTTCGAGGGACTCTCCAACTACCCGTTTCAGATTATAAATAGCATCTGGTGATAATGCTGTCAAGTTGATGCTGAATGACTGCCACCAGTGTCTCATCCAATCAGGGATGTAGAATGCAGGGTCCTCATAGATTTGAGGAATTTGAAGTCCAAACTTCAGCATTGTATAATATGTTCTATCTGTATTTTCTTTTCTCAAGAATTTCCACCATAATTTTCTATATTTTTCATAAGTGTGTGTAGTACTTGGAAACCAGAGACTAGCATCTTTATGTGGCCATGCTTCGAGAGAATGTATCTGGTTAATACAGTAGTACTGTTGGTCTGGTTTTAGCCCAGGGTGGCGTGTAGAGCCCTCTGGCGAGATTAAGGTAAGATCATGGTATAGGTTTGTTAACGAATTGCTTGTATCGGTTGCTTTTCTCAAGGAGTTGTTGTAAATCATCTCTGGTACAATACTGGATCCCATAAGCATTCTTCTGAGTTGTGGCACTAGTATATTAAAAGCGTCAGATCCCTGTAAGTTAGCATCTAACACTTCAGTATTTCGCAACTCCCACCTAGGTTTCCAGTCTTGCATATAATCCAACCACATGATATTATCATCAATAGTATAGATCTGATGTTTTCCATTGGTCCAAGCAGAGATTTCCATGTTTACTTCTGGGTTATGGGCCTCAGGCTCGCTTGCACCAGGCTAGCTTATTTCAGGCCCGTTTGTTAAAAATTAGCAGCATTCTTCTATGTCAAATATTCTCTTATTAGTAACCATTTTGAATCAAATATTCTCTTATTAGTCATTGACACATTAAAACACCTTAGATCTAAGCCTGAGGTGAATCAAGATTCAGATTCAAATCACTGTGGATAGTACCTCGTAGTTGCAATCAAATGTATGGGGAATACTATACACGCGGGAGCATCGTCTAAATACTATGTGCAGATGGTTGTGAAAGACAAGCCATGATTGATGCCTAGGAGGCCTATTATGTGCTATAAATATGCACATTGTATCAAGTAGTATTTCAACCAAGTAATATGAAGTGAGTCTCCCAGGAAATCAAACAACCGAAGGGTAAAAGGAGATAATCCAAGCAGAGTTTGGCATTGTCAAGATGTCTCAGCAGATGCAGGGGGGTCATTTGAAATAGGTGAATGAAGAGGTGAGAGTGAACAGGGAGCAGGGTCGGCAGGACTGGGAATTACCACACCGTCACTATGGTGAATTAATGAGAGACCTGGAGTAGGTGGTGCCCTGAACAATCTAACATAGAGGTAATTTACAAGCAGGTGAAATTGATTTGTGTATGTTTTTAATAACATTTTCCGTCATAATCTCTAGAAGGAAATGAACACAAGTGCATATTTTCTATCAAAAGGAATACAATTTACATCTTACTCAAGTTTTCTTATGGAATCTATTGATGGTGTTCAAAGCAATGATATCCAGAGCACTTTCAGGGCTAAAAGTTGAAATTCAAGACCTCGTTTGAAGCAATCACAGTAATATCGCCAATTAAAACAACTATCATATCCAAAATCTACGTATAAATCCAGATGAGCTTAACAGACCAAATGAGAATTCACATCCTCAGCATTGATACCCAGAAACATAGTGTTTTATTTTAAAAAATTATTAAAATTTTCACATACAACTTGGAAAGCAATCTGGTTCAAATTCCAAAACCAAAATCTAAAAGCTAAGTACAATATCATTGAGACAATCATTCTTCTATGGCCATGAAGGTTAAACTATGTCTTCGAATCATGGGCAGAGAACCCAAGAAATGCTTGCAGGATAACAGAAAAGCCTCAAACTCTCACCAGCTCAAATCAAGAGAATGTGGCAAAAGGCGGAGATACAAAACTGCTTAAACCAAAATTAGGATTACAGCAAAGCTCCCAACTCACATCATCTCAAACCAAGGAGAATGTTGCTACCAGCAGAGAGATTTAAAATTGCTTAAAATCAAAATTAAATTACAGGCATAAACACCCTCAAAATGTGATAATGAGCACATATCTAATTCATATTCCTAGAATCCACTTGCACGAAAATATACAAATAAAACTGGTTTGCAACTGTTTTCAAAAACCATATCAATGAACTTTGTATCACTATTTATGTGTTAAATAGAACTACAGCCTTTACATCAATCAACAACAAGCATTCCATGTATATTGGTTTAGTTATAAAATCAAAACAACCCAATTAACAAATGAAATCAACAACACCTAATTCAAACCCATAAAATGCAGAAATTCGACTCAATAGAGGAGGGTTTCAAAATCCCAAAGGAACACGCACAGTAAAGGAGGTCACGAACCAAGAGCCGGTTGCAAGGGGTGGAATATCTATGAGGGAATGCTTGCGCAAAACCCTCCCAGCTCAACCCCAAAATTTACCTCCCTACTTGCAAACAAGTTTATCAAAAAGGGTTCCACATACTTACATTCCAATGCATAATTTACCACGGCATTCATAATCAATTCAGGATTGGACATATCTCCAACACAGATATCGATAGTTGGAAGAGGACGAAAAACCCTATCTCAGCAACCAACACAAGCAACCATTTAGGGTCTACCAATACTAGCTCTATCTCTAGCATTGTTTTTTAGACAAATTTGAGTTCCATTACTGCAAGTCTGGTGAATTAGAATACACTTACGGTTGCAATTTAGGGTCTGCGGGGATTTGCACAAATGGCCGGAGCACACGAAACTGACTTCAACCCCCCTCGTAGCAATTGCACCGTGAGAGTTGCAAGAGGAAATGGAATTGTAGCCGGTTGCATGCACTAGCTGGTGCGGTCAAACGAGAGCAACAGAGCGTTTTCGTTAAGCTCGACAGAGACAGTTAGCAAATGACCAAAAGTAATCACATCAAACCTGAAACCCTACCGAAGCATAACGACTAACAAAGGACCACACATAACCTGTAAAAATACTCATTTCCATATCGAATTTACCACAGCATTCATAATCAATTCATGATTGGACATATCTCCAACACAGATATCAATAGTTGGCGAAGGACGAAAAACCCTATCTCAACAATCAACACAAGCAACCATTTAGGGTCTACCAATACTACCTCTATCTCCAGCATTGTTTTTTTTACAAATTTGAGTTCCATTACTGCAAGTCTGGTAAATTAGAATCCACTTACAGTTGCCATTGAGGGTCTGCGGGGATTTGCAAAAACGGTCGGAGCACACGAAACCAACTTAAACCCCTCTCGTAGCAATTGCACGGTGAGAGTTCCAAGAGGAGATGGAATTGTAGCAGTTTGCAAGCACTAGCTAGTGCAGTCGAAGGTCGAGAGCAATAGAGCATTTCACAGTTAACAAATGACCAAAATGAATCACATCAAACCCGCGGACATAACATATGTTTTTGTTTTTGTTTTTAACCGTCGACAATGTTAAAAGGTTGTCAAATATATGACATTTGTTATGACATAACAATGTTACATGGTTATCAAATATATATTGACATTTGCTATAACATAACAATGTTACATAGGTTATCAAATATATATTGACATTTGTTATAACATAGGTTATCAAATATATATTGACATTTGTTATAACATAGGTTATCAAATATATATTGACATTTGTTATAACATAGGTTATCAAATATATATTGACATTTGTTATAACATAACAAAGTTACATAGGTTATCAAATATATGACATTTGTAACATAGGTTTTTTATTTTGTTTTATATAACAATTTTTTTTTTATATAACAATTTTATCAATCAGAATACTAATTAAAAATTAAAAATAACGATACTAATTAAAAATTAAAAATTAGCATACTAATTACCATACCCATAGGAATTTCAATATATGGATAGAGAGCAATTAGGATGCAGTTGATCACAACGATTGGGATGTTTAGACCATTGACATGTAGATATTGAAGACTGATATAGTATTAGATGAACTAAAAGTGTACAATTTGATTTCGATGAAGTGGATCCAAGTGTCGACATATTTGCAAAAGACATCATCAGACGATGCAAGATCTAGTTCTCACGAAACAAAAGTGGTTGGTTGATTAAGAGGACTTACAAGTAGTGATGAAAGATCAACATTAAGATTAAAACTAGCTTAGAAAGACCAACAAGGATAGAACCCCTTTCAAAATAAGTTTTTTATGTTTCCAATGAAAGACTCAAAATAATTTTTTTATGTTTCCAATGAGTCTAGTAGAGTTCTAATATGAAATAACCCAAAAAATAACACATAAATCTTATAACACAATTTTGTATCTTGCTCAATCGACACATGTTCGATTGAAACCATTAACACTACAACATCTAGGAACACCCACGCTACTGCACATGTAGAACATAATTAGATTAGAAAACTACTTATCAAATATAACCAAGTTAATCAACAAAATGAACATATGGTGAGTGCATTTAATTTAACCTAAAAACATTGCGTACCTCTACTTTTCAACAATTAAATATCATTCATCTTCTTCTTCATCCAACTCAACATCTGTATCAGGATCTGGTTCTAAATAGATATTGATGAAAGGATCATTCACATCGTCATCAACATCAAAGTCATCTTCGCTAATATAGTCATCCTCATCGTCAATGAGATCATCATCTGATACATTTGCATGATCATCCTCTTCAACTTCTTCATCTAACACATCAACTACATCCTGATCTGAATCATCATCATCCTCTTCTTCTTCATGATTGTCTTCATCATCTAGTACATGATTATAATTTATTGGTCTTCCTCTTGGATCGTATCGAACAATGTATGACCAACCTGCTTTACCTGGTACCTCGGAGTAGTAGACTTGCTCACATTGACTTGGAAGAACATAAGGATCTGTACCCAATTCAAATTCCCTTGTATTAACCATGGTAAATCCATTAGTATGCTCAATAACAATTCTTTCAGGATCACGTCATGCATCCGTAGCCTGTACCACTTCACCTCAAACAAAACTATTTTAAAGGAATTAAAATCACACTCAACAATGTCCTCCAAATGCCCATAGTACCTATTCTCGGTTTCTTCTGGATGTCTATCACTTATGGAGGAAACATTGGTGACCTTAAAGACTGCAGTTATCCCACAATCTAAGGTTTTCCTGTTATCATCCAACTTTTTGATACGAAATTTACGACCATTACACAACACAGCCTTGTGATGTTTGAGCTGCAACATTGACAACAGGTTAAAAAAACATTGTGAATTAATAATCGTCATATAGGAGTTAGTAAATATATTTGAAAACGTAAACAAATGACATGTAATAATTGGAAAAATGGATCGAATTAAGTAACTAGAAAAAATGTGGGTAAAAAAATTACTTGCCTTTTTATATTTTACACCATAGGCTAAATCAACTTCCCTTTGCGACGTAAGGTCAGGAATCTGATGTTGAAGACGATGAGCTGCTTTAATCATGTTATTGACCCCTTCCCATGATAACCTACTGAAGAATTCTTCACAATCTTTTATCCAATGCTCCATCCAATCAAGGTTGTTTGCAATGTATAAATGTAAAGCATCCCACACTCGACCAACTATAGGATTAAAAAACAATTCAATTTCATATTTAATGAGATCATCATTAAAGGAACATAGTTTAATATAGTTGAAAATGCGTAATTATTAAAAATACTTAAAAACAGTATGATAATAAAAAATTGGAAAGAATAAATGTGTAACATATTAATTCAACAAAGTATAATAATAATTACCTTTCACAGTCCTAAATGTACCTCTCCCCAGTAGGACCTCCCCTTCAAATTTGTTGATGGAGTCCAGATGCCAAATGCGAGGCACATTCATATTTTCTGCTAATTTAGGTAGATATTCACTAATGTACACCATGCATTGATATACCATATATCCTTCAACCATAGAACCCTCGGGAAGCGCTCTTTGTCTAACAAAATCCTTCAGTGACTTCAACTGCCTCTCCACCATCCACATCGACCTTGTGTGTACTGGTCCACATAATTCAATCTCCTCAACTTGGTGTATGAGGTAGTGTTCTTGTGCATTGAAAAATGCTAGAGGTAGATACTGTTGGATTTCACACATTAGTCAGGGAATTTCTCTCTTCCAATGCCTTATATCTTCTTTATGGATTTCTTTTGATGAAAGCCACCTACAAATGATGCAATAAAACAATATGTCAAGGCATATATAATATTTGCGGGAAAAACATAATATATGTCAATAAGTTCCGCTACAGACCACAGACCAAGTACATTTTCGGAGTAAAACATTACTTACCTCATGTATTTTCCAAGAACATAAATAATATGTTTTATGTTGCTGTCAAAGTCATCTGGGAGAGATAAAGGTAGAACATACTGTATCAAAAAACCGTTAATTATTAATATTTATTTCTAAATAAGAGAATAGAATTAATAAAATAGTGCATACCGATAATGAAATATATTATAGACTAATGATTACCTTAATGAATGTATGCCAATCATGTGTTTTAACCCCTGCAAAATCACCTTTTTTCGTCAAGATATTCTTTATGTTTGACGAAAAACCTGTCGGAAACCTGATATTTTTTATGACCTCTCTCACAATATTGCTCTATTGCTCTGTCAAGCACCAAGGAAGACTAATATTATGTTGACAGCCATCACCATTAGAATTAATGATCACACTTTGCAATGCATGATTAGATTCTTGGATGTCACTACAAATCTTTCCAATTCTTTCTTCGTCAGTCCTTCCATCTAATATTCGCCATAACATTTCTGTTATGTTCTTGCCAATATGCATTGTGTCAAACAAATGAACTATTTGCAGGTGCTCGTAGTATGACAACCTACTGAATTGGATTGGGTAAATTTTGATTCCTCGTGTGCCTTAACGACATTCATGAAACATCAGTACATAATCAAATTAAAACCAATTAATCAATAATGGTATAACATATCGCGTTGAACATAATTCAATACAAAAAAAAAATGGCATACCTTGACGGTTTCTATTATATTCCACCTTCCATAGGTGAGGTGTCATTCTTCGTGGTTTTTTTCCATTCTCTTCTTTACCGTTAAATTTTTCTTTGTTTGTAGTTCGATAACTATGGTTCTTAGGCAGAAAGTGCCTATACTCATCGAACACTTCCTTTGCTAAACTCCTTGAACGGCAAGATTTTATCCTGGGACTGCAAAATGGACATGCATATTTACCCTTGGTTTGAAGACCGACAAGATATATGAATTCATGTAGCAAATTAGCATTACAATTTAAAATAATGCATGATATTATCAACAGGTATATAAAATATTAAGGAACAAAAGAAAGTAACAACAATATACCACAAAAATGTGTTAACCCAGGAGCATCATGAATTGTAAATGCAACTATTCCATGGAATTGAAATCGTCTTTCCCCGATTGGTCTAGAAATATCATACATAGTGACGCCAGCCCATAAATTCAACAACTCATCGATAAGCGGCTCAAGATATACGTTAATATCTTTAACCTAGTACTTGCCTAATCAATGAAAGACATAATTATCATGCACGAAACAAATCAATGAAATATTTATTGATCAGACTTTCAATTAAAAAAATACCTATTAATCAAATACCTGGAACAATCATTGCCAACATTGTGTGCTCTCTCTTTATCAACATCCAAGGAGGAAGGTTATTGTTTATAACAAAAACAGGCCACACTGAGTAGGTAGAACGAAGCTCTCCAAATGGATTGACACCATCAGCTGCCAAAGAAAGTTTAACATTACGAGGATCTTCTTTAAAAATTGGCCACTTTTCTTCGATGTAACTGAATGCAGAACCACCTGCAGGCATTCGAAGAACATCGTCGCGACTTCTGTTCTTTGAATGGAAATCCATAAATTGTGCTATACTTTTACACCTGAACAACCGCTGGAAACATGGGATTATCGGAATATAACGAAGAACTTTTTGAGGCACCTTTTTTGTCACTTTATCAGTTCGATACCTACTTGTTTGACATTGTGGGCATTCATTTTCTAATGCATATTGTCCATAGTATATGATATGATCATTAGGACATGCATCAATAGCTTGATACTCCATACCAAATGCTTTCATAGTTAAATATATCCTTCGATATGTGCGTGGTAAAATATTTGAAGTTGGTAATAGAAATTCACCTAACAATCTACAAAATTCAAAAGAATAAATCAATGAAAACAATATTAATCATCAATATCGCATCCAAAATTTACACATTAGATTACAATAGCAACAATATAGGAAAAAATTCAACCATTTCTATATATAGATATTGTGAACATGCAGACAAAAATAAAATAAAATAAAAACAAATTACATACCTTAGTATCTATGTCATACAGGTGTTGGATAATCCATTCAAAACCTTCAAGTTCACTAACAACAATATAGCAGATAAAAGATTTGTTTTTGAGCCTTCATAAAGAGGTTGACATGACTTCTCAAGTAGAGGATCAACATCACTATCATCATGGTTGTCCTCATCCATTGGAGCAAATGTGTCTTGGATCAATCTATGTATCTCATCTTCCTGATTTGTGTCACTAATGTTATGATCTACATCCATTATATCATCAGAAATAACTACTTGATCATCTTCAATATTCTGATGTAGAAGTTCATCGGGCTGTACTGAATGAGTATTTCTGCTAGTACTTGGCAAATAACTCTCTGGAATGCGACATTTTGGGGGCATTGTCTATAAATTTACAAACAACATAGAAAAATTAGTTTGTATAGAACATATAGTAAAAAAATAAGACATTTTACTAAAATTCATGCAGACATGATGAATATTACAGTGAATATATTAAAAATTGAACCCCAAAAATAGTCTTACCAGGGGACGATATTCATAACCCCCTTCGGCGTGCCCCTTCTCCCTACAATGTCTTTCAGTTGTTTCTATTAAAAGTCTTCTTTTTTGCAAGCCCCTACAATCAAAGCAAGGACAATAACATTTTCCATCTCCTCTCGCCTCTAATGCAGCTCTAAACTGAGCAAGCTTCCTTGCATTTTCATTCATAGTGAAAAATCCTTGTAGTGGCCATACAAGTAATTGTCTTACCTACACCATACAAAACAATAACTTATCAATTACATTAGATATTATAAGTACATTTCTGAATATAGTAGATTATAATCCAATATTTTCTACATTTATAAAGAAAAACATGATGACTAAAGTTAATATGAATGGAAAGATGGTAAGTTGGTTGTGAGAAAGTCAATTGAGAATGGTTGGTTACTAAAAAAAATGGTAAATGTCAAATTTTAAGGAACCAAAAATATTGGGAAATTGATAACTACTTGTATAGTTTGAAGACCTCATATAGTTTGACCACCAAAGAGGGTAGGCTCCTAACCAATATTGTAGTTATAATCCCTAGCTTATAAATAGGACACATCAATGTGGTATGCATTAGAACTAGGAGAAGAGATCATTATGTCACTTATAGTGTTTCATAACTTAGGATGACAAAGAGAATGGGTTCAAGTGGCCTAACTTGGAGATGTAGTATTTGAACAAGAACCTTTATGCATGATAGATTTTTATATTGTAGATGAAATAGGGATGGGCTATTTGTGAAGTCTCGTGAATATGTTTTCATAAGCTTCTTGAATATGTTGCATAGCTTAAGAAGCATCACAAATTTTTTATAACAAAAAAAAGCATCACAAACACAATATTAATCACAAGCAAGAAAATTACCACTTAATTTAATTAAAAAAAATGACTTTACTACTAGAATGAATGTTATTTACCATGAAAATCAACTTGTTACCCTAAAATATTTAACTAGAATCTAGATTTGACAAGGTGATGCAATTCTTAATCTATAAGTATGTTGGACTTAAAATAGCATTTCCATGAATTTCCATGCCACAACAATTTTATAATGAACTTTTGTGGGTAGAAAGGCAAAAAAGCAAGTTAACATGACCTAAGACAAAAAAACAAGTTCCTGAAAAAAATATAGCAAGTTAAATGAAAATGATAGCAAGTTCTTGAAAAAAATATTAGAAAGGAAAAAAACAAATTCACATGACCTAAGCCTCATTACTTATAAACATTATTAAAATCTAACCCTTATAAAAATATAGACAAAAAATTACATATTACTAACCTCGCAAGTTCAATATCAAACCTATCCAGAATATCCAAGCTCATACAATCACCCCGCAAATCCAAAATCCGTGCTCAATGTGCCGCAAGAAAAGAAAATGTGAAAATTATGGTGAGAGTGTGTAGTTTATATAGCTCAACTTTCGTCCCTGTTTCCACGAAAAGTAAAACCTAAAAAAATCGTCCCTATATCAACAAATGTTCGTGGAACTTTCAAAAACGTGGATATTGCCACGTTTTTTCCGCCCAAAAAAAATAAAAATAAAAATTGAAAACGTGGAAAATTTTCGTGGAACAATCTGCCCATATGTAGTAGTGTGGAAACTGCCATCCCTTTGTTTCCTGCTTTTCTCCTTTATTATTTTTAGCAAAAGCGTGCTCTTTGATTTTTCTGATTGTTTCCATTTTCTTGCTTTTAGCAACTCTTACATCTTTCCTTCTTTTGTTCTTTTTCTAAATCCACAAGTTGCTTTAGCCATATTTCTATTTTTTGACCTCCTGTTCCAATTTAGAAACATTATCCTCAAGGGGGTGCCCTCTTGGCCCACTTGCACACATATTGGAAACTCCAATTACAAATATTAATTAAAAATTAAATAATCCAACACTCCAACATTAAAATAATTAAATAATTATTTAACTATAGGCCTGGCTCAAAATTCCCCAATTAATTAATAATTCACCTTATATACATAGTTTGGGGATTAATGATCTTCAGTGGGGCCCACCTTATCCATTTAATCACTCAAATACACCCTTAGGCATATTCCATAAGATAATTTCCACATTCACCCATTAATTAATTAATTAATGCCTAGGTGACTTAGGCCAAAATCACCCCCATGGACCATAGAAAAAATTGGGGACATGACAACTATGTGTGCAGATTCCGAATATGTAATTTTTTATTAAATCTATTATTTGTTTCTATTTTTTAATTAATTTTAATTGCACTAACGTCAATCTTATACAAAAAGTAGGTTATTTCTTTTATCTATAACTTTTGATTGGCTCACCTATTTTGAAAACGGAAAAGAACCCACACAAGTACACACAAAGACCAACATCCTAAAAAAAAACAAATTTCATTGATTATGTTAAGACCATGATGTCGGGGCCCAACATTCGACCTAGTCATTTTAGGGCTTGGCTGACTTCCTTAATTAAAAAAAAAAATTAAAATTAACATAAATAAATATGGAAAAATAGCGTTGCACTAGAACGGCCTGTTATCTACGACTGTATATAATTTTTTTCAAAAAGTTCCACCATTTGCATACCAAACCCGGGGCCCAACACAAACATATTCATTATGTTTTCTTAAAAAAATAACATACCAACCTTAGGAGAACCCCATTTTTTGGGAGTTATACTTAATTTCCATAAATAATAGTTATATATTCTGGAAGGTAATCCGATTGTATACATTTCATCTTCTTACATCATATTCCAAAAAGTTGTGTAGGTAGCTCTAATATTGCTTTTTTCCGTTTAGATTCCTGTTTTTCTAGAAGTCCATTGCGACTAACGCGTCATGAGTGGCCAGAATTAGCTTGCACAAGCCCATATACAATTTAAATAATTAGATCTCAATCATAATTCTTTTCTTTATAAAGTCACAAAGATATATTATTTCCATATACAAGGGATATATATATATATATATATATATATATATATATAGTTTAAATAATTAGATCTCAACAATATTTTCATACAATCAACCCAAACTAGCAAATTTACTTGCGCCATTAACATTGTTCATACATTCATACACGTAAACATGTACTTACTTGGATCAATGAAAATGACAACTTGGAGAATCAACTCCTCCCAACCATAGAAGTGAGTAGCACCACCACTAGCTCAACTCAACCCCCGAGCTGGATCACCACCATGCACACTAGAATGAAAAGCAAAACTTCCACGTGGCACTCTCTCTCAGAGTATGTAACAAGCTCAGTGATGGACTTATGAAAAAGAGAAAATACTCAACACATGCACACTAGCATAATATTCTCCATGCACAAAATGACATCTCGTGCTATCTCATTGCACCAATATATATAGCTTTTTCCTAAGTCTTGTGCCATCTCAATCAAATCTCAATTAATCCTTCAATCCCTATGATTTAGGATCTTGTCTGGTAGTTGAGTTTTTAGATTGGATTTGATTGGTAAAATATCACTTGCTTGCTTTACAAATTTTCTTTGTGCTATGGTGGTGTCCCCTCATTTAACTGAATTCTCCAAGTGTCTTTTTTTCTTTTTCTTTTATTAATAATAAAATGATCGTTTGTTGTGCAAAGTGTCACTCACACCTCTTGTGAGTGTTTTTGAGTTTTTAAATAACTCTTACAAAAATAATTGTTTTTTTTATAAATATTGTCGCAAAAATATTAAATCAAAATAAAATAATAATGTCTTGGGGACATCATGGTTGGTGGGAATCTTCTCTGTATTTTGAATTTGGCCTTGAGTTGGTGTTTGAATGGGAGATTGACAGTGCTTTTGGGTGGGAATCCTTCTAGGTTTTGTGGGTAATTATTTGTGCTCTTTGAATTATCTGTGGGGATTTCCATGTGCTTCCAATCCCATTTTTTCAAATTTTATGCCTTATGGTTTTGGATTTTTCTTGCTTAGTGATTTTGGAATTCTTCTTCCTTTTGGGTTTAGTGCTTCCTTATGATGGGGTTTGGATCCGACAGGAGAAATTTGAATTAGGCATAGCGAATTTTTTTTGCAAAGGATAAGCTACATGTGGATTATTGTGGAGACTTAATTAGGTAAATACATGGCATAATAGATTGAATATTAGGAATTCGGCCCAATACACCTAGTTTCAAAGGAAATTTGATAATTTGGGTAATCACTCTCACCCTAGGTATTGCCTCTTTGTGAAATCTATGATACACATAGGATTTTACACATGCATGAGGACCTCATAGCTAATAACATGACATCAATCTTCTCTGCAATAAGAGAATTGCATGGTTAAGAGGAAACTTATAACAATAAGTATGTCCAAGCAAAGAGGCAAACCAAGCTCTAGAAGCTAAAAGCATTCTTCATCATTTGGTTACTACTCTAAATAGGGGCTCTAGTCTATTGTATCCATCACTAGAATGTTATTAGGCTTAGCTCCTAGGGAGCTAAAGGAATAAGAAATTGTCCATCAAATGCCTGAAGATGTCGACATCGAAAATCAATCATTTCATACTTCACTTATTGATAAGGTTAAAGCACATATAAATCATGTATTTCATTAAGCATAGTTTTTGTTTTGTTTTGCAAAGTAGGATTGGTTCGAGGCATCCTTTTTAGGATCTATACTAGTAGAAGTTTATAGATGTTCTCTACGAATGATAACATTGTATTTTGTGCAACAAACTCTCAAAATTTTGATGAAATGTTGAGTTATAGACTATGTGACAACTTTGTTTTTAGAATTATTATGCTAATCAATGTAGTTGTAGCAATTTTCTAATACAAAATATAACCATTCTTGTTTTAAAAAAAAATCGAAATTTTGATAAAATAATTTTTTAATAAATTTCACACAACTCATTCAACTTAATCAATCAACCAAGCCTACATCACCCTTAATTTTGTAATGAATTAATCTTCTTAAAATTATTAAATAAAAAATTAAATACTTATTAAAAAAATTAAATATTTAATAAAATTAAATGGGTTGAAAATGAAAAGCATTTTTTCTTAGAATACCCTATATGTATCCATATTAAATCACAATTTCAAAAGTTACAATACTCACCTCCTTAACTTTTTAACTCATCAAAACTTTGAAGATATAGGAATGTTTTCTTTAAATTTTTTCAAATACATAAATAAAATTATAAAATAAACCAAATAATCATATTTACCTTTCTTAAAGTCTAATAAACCAAAATTAATCTCAATAATATTATAACCACAATGCCTATTATCAAAAAAAATTAATAAATTAAACTAAATTAATTAATTAACATGATAAAATCTTAAGAGAGTGACTAAGCTTATTTAGCTACATTTAAGTAGGTGATGATTATAGGCTTGTTTACACATGCATTCGAATCATTGATGATTATATATAAACATATTTTATTATTTGAATGATTAATATACTATAAAACTTTGCATTTCTAGTCATTTGAGACGGCATCTTTATGACCAACTATTTGTCTTTTGTAGGTTCACGAATAACATAAAAATGGTTTTAATAAAATCTTTTATAATATAAATTTTTTATGATTAATAGTTAAATTTTTTATTGCTTTTTTCAAGTAAAAAAAAGCATGACTTTGGTTATTTATAGGAATCAAGTAGTACATAGTCACCTAGTATTTTTAACCTTTTATGATGTGAGAAGTGGCATAAAAAATACTACATATCATCCATGATCATTGTTTATCAAATATTTGATCACCTCAAAACATCTCATACAAGTTTGATAACAATTTTGTGAGTAGATATACGCAATATTGAATAGTCCAAACAAACCAAAAATAACATAACTACAAAATAGATTAATAATGTTGACAAAAATATGCAGCTACTTCTGTCTATCTACTGCATAAAAAAGACAGAATCCTTGAAAGAGAGACATTCTTCAAAATATTCTTCAATGTGCATAACACCTTCAACACTCCCAAGTACATTTTTGGATAGACCATATGCAACATCATTAAGTTCTTTGTAAACATGCTCAATAGAAAACTTCATAAAGGAGTCCATCAACACATTTATCCTCGAGCACCAATGTTCCAGTGAGAGAACCTAAAGTTTGAATAATTTTTTAGCCCAGTTGATAATGACCAAGGAGTCATCGAACACCTGCAAAGTGGGGATGCAAACTATGTATGCAAATTTAAGTAGACACCAAAAGGCCAATAATTCAGCCTCAGTGTTTGAACCAAGTCCACAGTTCATTCACAATTTAAAGTGATGATCATCATTTATCTTCATTACAATTCCTGCACCACAAATTCCATTTTTTGTAGCACCAGCAAAGAAGCCTATAGCATATGTGAGAGCAAGAAGATTAGTGATTTGTTGAGGCCTTTTCCTAATCTAAACTTATGCATAATCCTTGCATAAGCTCAAGATTCTAACACAGCTAGAAAAAACATTCAAAGGCATGCCTTCAAAAATATAAAAATTTCTAGCTTTCCATACAGCCCAACAAATAAAAACAAGAAGTGTTATGTGTGTAGGAAGTTTCATAGCCCATAATTCTAGATTTTATTCCACAGTAATAGATCCCCATATCTGGTGTATACCAAGTTTAGCAGTGGGTAAGCAGGTATTTTTCAATAATAATAATAATTTATTTTTAAGGTTATGGTTAAGTGAGATATTAGATTGGGATATGAGATCTTCTTATTCTCTTCGCACAATGATTCAAGTATTTTGGTTGGGTTGTAGTTTAGTGATAATTTGGAGTGGTCTTTGTGATGATGATCTATGTTGAAATCTTAGTGGGTTTGCTCCTCGCACGTGTGGGAATTTCCAGATGTAGCTATTTAATATTATTGATGTACATTTGTGTCGGGTTTGTTGAATGTGGTTATTAATTATATTGAATATTATTGATGCTTCCATGCATATTATTGTACAATGTTGGTGAGGTGCCAACAAATGAGTAAGTGAATAATAATTGGACAATCTCAACATTTTTAATGAGTCCATCTTTTCCATTAAGGCAAAGTTTCATCCTAATCCACTCTTTTTTTTCAAATTTTGATGATTTGGGTAAGATGACCTAGAAGCTTTAAGGGAACAATTCTTTTAGTAAAATTCCTATCAGATTTGGGGAAGAATTTATACCGAAAAGGGGTTGAGTTTGAGGGAAAATAACCATTGAAATATATTAGAATAATTAAAGGTTCCTTTTGAGATGAAAATTGATGTGATAGGTTGTACAAGAACATTATTTCTAAGTTTAGGAACACATAGAGTTGGTTGGAAGAAATTAATTGGAGTGAAGCAAGGTAATTTCATGTCCCCTACCTTTTTTTTTTCATTTGCATTGACAAGTTAGAGGTATGCTTGGAAGAAGCAGGTAGTATTGGCACTACTTTAGCTGGAATAGTCACCCTTCTTTTTCTTTATGTAACAATATTGTTCTTAAGGTAAGGTGTCCTTATGATCTCAACAAGCAACAAAGAATTGTCATGTTCTAGCACAAGTATGCTAGTAAACACTAACAAAACAAAGGTATGATGATGATAGCTGAAAATATCACTTACACTAATTTTGTATATGCCAATAACAACTTAGAGGAAGTTACATCATACAAATATTTTCAAGTTGGCCTTCATCACAAGCTTTATTAATCATTGATAAAAGGGTTAATGGAGGGTGGAAAGTCTATTTTGGTATTTAAAATAATTGCAAATCAACATACTATTGGTTGTGGGGGAAAAATTCATTTTTGAGACTCTCATCACCCTATTATCTTATATGGGTGTGAAGTTTGGGGCTACAACATCTCTAGAGAATGTTAGAGGAAGGTTAAGCAAATTCAGAAGTGTTTTTGTAATTTAATATTAAAATTAGAAGCAACATGCCATATCATATCTTCCCCATAGAAGCAGGTATTTCCCCCATTGAGGGTATGGCTATGACTAGGTACCTAATATAGAAGCATAAGACAACTAATATGAAATACAATAAGCTTCTTAAGATTGCCTCAAACTCCAATCAAAGTCACCTACAACTTAAGAGGGGATGGCATAAAGATATTAAGTCTTGGCTAAATCATTAGAGAATAGAGGAGGTCATCTTTTTGTAGAATAGTGATACCATTAAAATATTATCACAAGTAAATGTAAGGAGAATTTATGGTGTGATAAATAATTAGAGGAAAAGAAAACATGAGAAACTATAAAGAGGTCAATAACCCCAATCTAGAAATATCTTTCTATTATAGCTAGCTTAAAGAAGAAAATCATTATTTCTAAAATAAGAATGAACTCTCAGAAGCTCCATAATTAAACAATCCATTGGACAATTCCTAAAACATCATGTAAGAAATATTGTGTCATCTTTCTAATACTAAGAAGGTGGAGGAAGAAAAGCATTTTTTCTTAAAATGTCTTGCATACACACACATTAAATCTCAAATTCAAAATATTTATAATAATACTCACATTCTTAACATGTTAACTCATTAGAACTATGGAGATTTAGGAAAGCTTATCTCGAATTATTTCGAGCATATAAATGAAATGTTTAAGTAAAGCGATTGATATTGTATCATTTTTAAAGTCCAATAAACCAAAGTTTTTTTTTTTGTAAGCTGCATAAGAGATTATATTATAGTACAAAAAATATTACAGTCATCAGATGAGGCTGAATATAACATTCTAGCGCTGCTGAAGGTGCCAATATTACAAAAAGAGTGTTGTAAAACAAGCCTAGAGGCTGAGGCTAGATAGCCATCGATCAGGAAAGACATAAAATAAGAGTAACTCTGTACTAGGCAGAGATAACAAAAACAAGAAAGCAAAGTAGCAAAACCAGGAGTGCAGTGCTCAACACAAGTCGCGTCAAGAGCTAGCTTCTGTGCCTTTGGAGTCATGGATGTCCTTAGAGACCGAGCAGGGGGCGAATAAGTCATCTATCCATTGTTGCTTCGGGTGCTTGATGGGCAGAGGCTTGACTTTGCGCGGGAGAATCATGTCCGTCTCATCCTTGCGGATGCGCTTGTACTGGGCAATTGCAATGGTAGAGGGAACCGGAAAGGAAGTCCCAGGTGGGGAGGCGCCTTGAACCACAACAGCAGTAAGGGAGTCAGGTCCGGATGTTTGTCCGAGAGCAGGAGCAACATCCTCTGAAACCGTAAGGCCCATTGAGTGATGTAACGAGCTGTCGACCGCCTGCGCAGCCGCTTGAGAGTCGGCACCTTTTTTATGAACAACAGTCTCCTCCCGGAACCTGTAATTGGACCTTCCGGACTGACTCCTATGGGTGGATCCTTATGAGGAAATAGGGAGTAGCGGCGACCTGTGAGGCTGGATTCCAAGGCGACAAGAATTCCATCCAGATGAGCCATGTTGGACCTTGTGTCCATGATGGCCATCTTAGCCAAGTTCCAGTTGGTGAGCATCTCTTCCACCAAGGTACCAATCAAATTTTTAAGGAGCTAGTAATGATTCACCTGTGTTCCAGGGCTGCCGAAGGCAAGGATCTCCGCAACGTTTCTAGATTCCCAATCGTCCACCAGGCGACGGACCGACATGGAGACGTTATCCTTGTATCCAATGTTTGCAGGGATATCCTTCTCCATAGACGTTGCTTTTCCTGTGCCCTGTCCAGAGCCACGCCTGGAGGTGCCGCGTGTGCATTTCATAGTGGTTTTGGAGATTTCACAGGGGAATTGCATAGGGGTCGAACTTTCTACAGAGGAGGTGGAGAGCGGATAGCAAAGACGAGTAATGAATGCAGGAAGATGAACCTGGAGCTTCATATCCCGGAGGAGGGCTCTGGGAGGGAGGGGCGTCACACAAGAGGGATTAATGGTGAAGTGAAACGAGCAAAGGCGAGAGGACGTAGGGAGCTGGTCTGGCGTTAATGCCACCCACTAGGCCATGTGGGTGAGGAGAGATGGACCGTGCGAGAAGTCCAACTGGGGTGTAGTCATATCCAGAATAAATGCTGAGTCTCGGGAGGAGCCCGACCTAGGAGCTGGTGCAGGAGGGAGGTGGCGTGTCCACTCCAACTATCCTGCTGGCGGTTGATACATCACCCGGATCCGGGAGGTCCAATAAAACAAAGTTGATTTCAATGAACAATAACAATTATCATGACAACAGCTTACTTCACGAACAATATCTATTCTTGTAAACCAATTGATATTGTATCACTTTTAAAGTCCAATAAACCATAGTTGATTTCAATGAACAATAATAATTATCATGACAACAACTTACTTCAACAACAATATATATTCTGTATTTAAGAGCATAAGGACGAATTGAGCTTATTTCCATTAACAAAGTACAAACATGAGAATGGATCAAACTTATTATAAATTTATCTTTTGTGAAAAACAAATTCTCAATTTAAAAAAAAATAAAAAATCAACCACAACAAAACAAAAAACAATTAAGAATTCAACATCTATTATTCCGTAGAATCAAGGTATGGCCAAATTACATAATTCACCCAATCATTACATGGTCAATACATAAGGGCTCAAGAAGAGCATCATGTCACTTACAAGAAATGAACATAGGTGGAGAGAATAGCAATCAATCCTCCCAACCACCCAACCTATATCCAATGAAAAAAAACAATTAAAAACATAAGCTTTTAGTTGAATCAATAACATTTTTAAAATAAATAATTATCCACTCTCCCTTAAAGAAAATTAACAAAATAATCAACCGCTACGCCTTCGGAAATGGGCGACTGTGTTAATGTTCAATCTGAAAAGAAAAGAAAAAAAAAAAAAAAAAAAAAAATCGCATAAAGAGATAGTCGGTATAATTATAGGTAATTAATGTTCGACATAAACATATCTTTGTCAGCAAAACAATAAAAATATCTTTTTCAACAAAACAATAAGGGGAAGAGGAGAGGATGCCACATTAAGACTTCACAAAATTGGAATAATTATAATATTTTCAAATCATTAAAATTAATAAAATGAAAATATTTAATGTAAATTTTATAATTATTATTAAAATTTTATAATGTTTTGTTAGATTTTTTTATGATAAGTTAATTTTCATTGTAAATATTGAAAATGTTTCATAATTTAAATTCAACTTTATAATTTTCAAACAAAGCAAATCAATGTTTAATATTAAATCATTAATTAATTTAATATTAATTTATTAATTATAAATAATAATAATAAAATATCAATAAAATTTGATTATTATTATTGTTATATTATATTTTGTTTTGTAAATATTATATTATTAAAACATATAAGCTATAATGTAATATGAATTTATTTATTCAATGTTTTATAAAATTTAATATGAATTTATTTCATAATTATGTTTGTATTTAAAAATTTTAATATATATATATTTAATGTAATTATGAATTTACATAATATTTATATATTATTTAAAAAAAAAATACATTATAAATCAAACACATCTCTAATATTTTAATAAAATTAATATTATACATATTATTAATATCACGCCAATTTTATATTAATGGCCAACTCAATCATTAAACAAAAGAACAATGTGAATAACAAAAAGGCCAACCTCATACCTCTTTGAAGTATAGTCACAACATGTAGTAAATTTGTTTCTAAAGACATTAGCCTAGAATATATGGATGTATACACCTACATTTATGTATATACATAACAATGTAAGTTTAGGTATATACAACATAAAGGTGGCCTTGCTTAATGCTTATTATAGGAATACAATATTAATGTGAAATAAAATTCTAATGTAGAGATATGTTATTATGGTAAGATAGTTGGGAACCATTACATAGATTACAATTACAAGCTAAATATGCTCTATAAAGTATGCCATTGAAATTACAACAATGTTAGTAGAGGAGTGAGGGAGGATACTATGACATCAATTTGAGGACTTGCAACTTAAAAGGATGTGATTACATCAAGCCTAGTGACTTGCACCTCAAAGTTAACATCTAGATTAGTTTCTTTCTCTCTCTCACACACACATACAATTAGAATATGAATATTAGTATGGTAATAATCCCAACGTTTTATTATATTAAGATAATATGCAACATCACATACATAATAACCACAACCTCAAGATGACCCACAAGGCATGATATCAAAATTGTTGAGTATCAAATTGAGGAAGGATGTAATCACATAAACCTAAGGACATTATCCTTAAAGTCAATATCTAGATTGACAAATCTTTTTGTGCAAATAACTCTAATCAGGACTACATTTTTTGCGGAATTCATGTCAAATTTGATGATGGAAAAATGGATCCCCCTGCTACAAGATTAGCTTACTCTAGATAATGCCTCTTTAACATTGACATTTTGACACTAAAGAGTGAAATCCATGTGATACGACACCAAATTAATATATGAACCATTCATGGAAGATTGTGTGACTAGTATCTAATAGAAATAAAATAAAAATCCAATGAAATGCACATTTTTCAACATCTCTATTAGGCATTTTCTTACAAGAATGTAGTAAATTTTGGCTTGCATTAATACAATGATGAAATCCAATTGTCAAGATTGTGTATTTCAAGTGTCTTGGAAAAGGTATGTGGATGATACCAATGTGAGATGGTCACATGGTGTTAGCGAGTTAAACAAATTTCATGAGCATCTTAACCATCTTTCAGAAGACATAAAGTTCACTATGGAAATTGAAGAGAACGATAGCATTCCTTTTCTTGATGTTCTAATAAAGAAAAAGACCGATGGAACCCTCAGCCATGGTGTCTACAGAAAGAAAAACCACCCAGAGAACTACCTTCACGCTCACTCCCACCACCACCCTTCTCAAAAAATTGGGGTAATCAACACCTTGGCCATGAGAGCTTTCCGCATTTTTGACAAGGAGAATCTAGAAAAAGAGAAGGACCACTTGACTTCTGTCTTCAAAATCCTGGGATACAAGAATAAGGACATCTTTAAGGCAATAAAGAAAGCGGAAAACTGGACTCAGCATACAAAGCAGAGAAAGACTCTCAAGGCCTTCCTCCCCTACATCCAAGGAGTAACGGAAAAAATTGCAAGGGTATTGGGGAAAAAGGAAATTTGGACATCCTTTAGACCAATGGAAACCATTAGGCAGCAAATGAGGTTGGTGAAAGACAAGAATGATTGGCACCAATATAAAGGCATGTACAAGGTGGATTGTTCGTACAGAATGAGCTATATAGGAGAGACGGGTTGTTCTTTTCAAATTAGGTTGAAGGAGCATGGGGTTGACATAAGGAGAGAGGACCAACACCTCCGCACTCGCAGAGCATTCTCTCAAAACAAAACACCATGTGTGCCTCGAGAACACGAAACTGCTCGTGGTTGAGGAACACTACTATAAACGAAGGGTGAGAGAGGCTCTTGAAATCATGAAGCACCCGAACAACCTGAATAGAGACGGGGGACTCGAAATTAGCGAGAGATGGCTGCCGCTAATCAATAAGGAAGGTAATGGCTAAAAAACCAGGTATGTTTTGCATTCTCATGTCAGTTTTACTAACCTAGCCTTTGACGGATTGATTGGTTTTAATTTCCTTTTACTAATAATGATTCATAGTGATTTTTATTATTAAGCTCTTAATAATCGTATTAGTAGAGTTATTCTCCTTTATTTGATTATAGAAGGTTCTTTCATTGACTTTGATAAATAACCCTTATATTATTAATAATGAGCATATTTTGAAATAATTATAGTATAAATCATTAATAATAATAATAATTATTATTATTAATGATTATTATAATTATTATAGTATACATCATTATTAATAATAATCTTAAGTTAGGGTCTCTTTTATGAATAACTCTACTCTTATTTATGAGCATTTTGTAAATTTATGAGCATTAATTAATTTAATATTATTATTAATGATCATTATGGTTTATTAATAATATTCATTATGGAGAAATTATTAGTATAAATTAGTTACTTTGGTTTCATATTTATTATTACTTGGTACTAATTTTATTAACAATTACATGAGTAATTTTCTCTAGTTAAGGTTTTTTGTCTTATTTTCAAAAGAACTTGAGAAAGATGAAGATGAAGGGATAGGTCGGAGGGGGAAAGGATTGGGCATCCATTTCGCTATTTATACACCTCACTAGCAACTTCTCTACCTATATTTTGTTTTGATGATGAATCCAGCTTGGGATTCGAAACGTCGACGACAACAAAAATGTTGACCGTGGATTATCCGAAAACCCATCTTAACAATGCAAACCACGGAAACCTAAAATCTTTGACCCTTGAATCTATTTGTGGCATCAACAATGTATCTCTTAATCAAATTTCAAGTGTTGTAAGTTGAACCTGACCCAAAACCTTGTTGGAAAATGTGCATTTCATTGGAGAGTTATCGTGGTTTGCATCCAAACTTTTGACAAAGGACAAGGGAGATGACTAATCTTGTAGAAAAGTTTTGAGCAATCCAAGTAGTTAAAGTTTCAATTGATTTGGAACTATGAATAATTTTTTGATAATTTAAATTGATTCAAAATTAAGCAAAACATTTAAGAACGTTGGTTATCTGCAAATGTGAGTTGACTCATCATCATTTTTCAAGGAAAACCACGGTACTTGAAATAATTCGTTGGTGGTCCGTAAGGGGCGGATTTCGACTCTTACCAAATGCCTCTAAGCCTTGGGTCATTAACATGTTTCCTTAGGTTCAAAGAAAATGAACTCTTTTTTTTCAATGGAACACATCATGGGAAACCCTCAGGTACTTCCCCTCATTTCGAGAATGGTACCTAAGGTAAACCATTGGCCTTGATTACGGGGCCTGACTCGGTGGAAACATCAAGTGAGACTCTACATAGTCACCCGGGGTTTGACTCCGAGACCTTCTGCTTGCGATTACAACACTCAACCACTTGAACTAACCCATCGCGCTATAAAAAAAATGAACTCTTAACTAGTTAGCATCCATTTTAGATCTTACTCCATGACTACCATAATAAAACTCTAATCTTACTTAAATTTTCATAAAAAAAGAAAGTCCTTTTAGATCAGGCACTTAGGGACAAAATTAGGAGAAACTGGACATACCCCACTGAGCTACATTCATTCATTAAAGACAAGTCCATAGATTTGTTTAGACCAATGACACTCAAAACAAAATATCTAAAGGGGGTGCATGTGATGAGTCCTTGGCATCGGGCATGGAACGGAATATTATGGTCAGGTATTTTTCGAAATACTATTTCTCAAAAAATCGGAAAAATACATTTAAATACTGCAGGTAATGATGGGATAGTGACACGAGGGCGACGTGCGGATGCCCTCAATCCTTGAGCTTCGGAAATGGTGTGAAGTATGTGGGGACCACGTCGATGGCCGGCCAATCACATTAACCGATCGGAAGTTAACGGAGGAGCCACGAGAGGCTTCCGTCTCGTCACATGCTCGGCCGTCCTTCCGTCCGTCAGAGTACGAGCAGGCAGATGAGATGATAGCGTCGGAAATCGAACTCTGGGATTGCCGGCCGGCAGATGCTGATCGGTCGGGCGGCCTGTCGTATTCAAGGGGACAACACCTGCCACAGTGTCAGGAGAACACGTGGGCTGTGCTTTTTAAATATTTCCACCGGGAGAGGATATTCCGCTTTCACGGCGGCCGCGGCGCCGGTCGGTAGGCGGGTCGGTGGCCAGGGCCTACGCATCTTTGCGCGTCCCCTGCAGACAGAATTTGAGGGAAAGCGACGTCTGGCGCGTGTTCTTAGCCGTTGATCGGGGGATTGCGTTTGCGGCGCGCTCTCCCTTACCAGACATCTTTTTCAGTAAAGCGAACACGTCCTAGCTCCTGACTCTACTCAACAACTCCTGTGAAGCGCGGCCGGGTTTTAACCCCGGTCAGAGGTGACCCTGGGTTAAGCTTTGTCGTTTTGTGCCGATCGAAAGCAGTCAAACCAATTACGGCATTGGAAAACTCAGCAGGAAGCTTCGCTGTTGATAGTGCGTAGGGCATTAAAATAAATTAGTGATAGTTTTTATCAGAGAGATAAGAGTTGTTAAATGCGAGGCTATTGTATTGTATAAGATTTTCAAAATCATTCATGTGCAAATGCTTTGGAGTTTGATTTCATTCACGCCGTTTCATGTTGTTCAACGCCTTGTTTTCATGACCTCGTCATCATTGAATCCTACCCTATCGATTATGAGGCCGAGGTGTGGGATGGATCATGAGTCATGACGCTAGGTGTGGCAAACCTCAAGGACAAAAACACTTCCATCTTGGAACCTAACCTTGACATAACGTGTGGGATAATCTAAGGTACACGGTTTTTGTCTGAATATGGTGACGCAATTTTTGCTGAAATCATGATCTTTATTGTTCAAATTGTAATTTTGATTGCAAAAATCGATTCAACACCCTCGATTATCCCTAGAACACCCGATTATGCAATTCCAACAACTTAAACTGCAATTTCAACAATTTCAATCGGATTTTCGCTAGAAAAATTGCCGAAAAGTAGGTGCAAAACATAGATTATTTAGTTTACGCCTAACGTGTATTTTGTCTAAACTCGAATAGTGATCCAAAGTGTAGAATTTTAAACTACTGAAGTTCATGGAATTTTGATATAATGTGTTTTTTGAAATGTGGAATTCTATAAAAATCAAGGTTCCACTAATATTTATGGTAAGGTTTCACTATTTATTTATTTATTTTCAATAAGGCAAATTTCATCCTTGATTTACTCATTTTTGTCATTTTCAAATGGTCGGGGTCTTGTTAAAATGGCCCAAAACCTTTTAGGACGAACTTACATGGTCAAAGATCCTATCAATCAAGTGGAACTATAAATCCTAGCAAAATTCCTACTCGATTTGGAGAAGAATTTAAACTGAAACGAAGTTGAGTTTGTCCACTATTAACTTACTCCCTTAAAATATGTCAATCTTAAACACAAAATAAACTTGTTATAAATGCATTTTTTGGAATCTTGATGTAATAGGTTTCTTGCTTAGAATCATCTTGTAAAACATTAAGATTCCAAAGCAGAGATTTATAAAAATTCTATTTGGTGTTTAAGGTTTCCTTGGGATGCAAGTAGGAGGAGTAAGCTAACGTGTAACAAATTGACCTTCTTTATGCTGAACAATTTGATAAGAATCTGGTAGAACTTTCAGGGCTGATCAGAGTTCCACCATGATTCAAGTTTTGTGCATGGTTCAATGACGTCCACAAGGGTTTTACCTAAATTTTAATCAGCATCGAGCATTGTAAATTCAATCATAATTATTAATTGATAGGGACTTATAATTTCGATATCGCTACTGATTTTGCAACCCAAGTGAAGTTTGCTACAAGATTAAATGATGCTAAGATGAAGGTGTATCGATGGATTTAGATACATCTTAACTTCAAATCTATTAAGCATCGAGGGGAATCTAAAACAAATTGAAGTGCAAATAACTCGATGCTTAAATGATTTCAAGTTAAGATGGAGTCTTATATGTATGTATGTATGCATGTATGGGCTAGCTCGGAGCATCGTAGTAGTTCTGAGTGAGGTTATGGTTTTTGGTTGGCACTAACTATAGATTGGTATCTATGATGTTATAGTATGCACCTTCTAAGTACACCATAGCGTCTGATTTTATATAGACTTCCATCGATCAATGTGTAGGGTGTAGCTTTCATAGCAAGCACTTTTTCTTCTTTTCATACAGTGGTTGAGTGGTCTGAAAGCTTCATGCAAGCAACCTCAGGTTGATCCCCTAGATTGGTTGTTTCTATTACATGCATATGTCCTTGTTAGGTTAAGGGTTGTAATCAACACTGACAAGTTTACACTCGATACCATCCAGAAAATGTAGGGAAGTGCTCCAGGATTCCTCACAAAGTTTTCATCATCATCATCATCATCATATATATATATAAATAGAGAGAGAGAGAGAGAGAGAGAGAGAGAGAGAGAGAATAAAAATTCATTCTTGTGCAATGACTTCATCTATTTCTGGCTATGAAAAAGAAGCGTCGTCCATGGGGGAGGCCTCAACATGCTCTCTTTCTAGCTCGCAGTTCCACGGGTATAGACCATTAACATCAACTTGCATTTATTCCAGCATCGCCTTCAATTGGACAAAATGGTTCTCATGGTGCTCAGTAGTAGTCATGCTTTTCTCTTGTATAATCCTGCATAGCTCCACCATAATTCCATGCACCCCATCCAATTTTGTAGTCAGGACCTGCTCCATTTATGAAATGCATTTCTTCGGCTCTTCAACTTCATCGGCCTGAACTCTATAACCGGTATCAATGTCATCTAAGAGGGATTCAAAATGGGTCAAATCCATACCGGTCTGCCTAGACTCCTCAAGGATTTCTTTGGACACCTCTAAGACACACCTTTCCATTTTCTTGAATTCCTCCATATCCTCTTCGATGCCCTTGATCTCCTGCATGACTAACTTAAGACTAGAATCTTCCTTCGTGTAGTGTGTTTTCAAATCCTTCCTCATAATGTAGCCTCTCTTAGCCATAACAATATCCTTATGTTCCAACAAATCCTCTCTAAAAGTAGGGTTCTCAGAACAATGCAGATAGGTGAGAATTGTCTGGAGCTCCCATAAACCATTCGACATTGATGAAGATGAAGGGTCAGCCATTAAAACCCATAAATATTCGTACCACTTACCTAAATGCTCAGCACGGACGTGGGAAAGTGAAGTAAACGAAGGAAAGTTGTGACAAGACCATCCTATGTCAGTTTGTAATGTAGTCCATCCACCTGGCATGCCGCGTAAATTACAACAAGCTTCAACATTTAACCACCCTCTCTTGGAAAGAGCATCCATTGAGTCAAACTTTGTAAGGATCAACACCATTTCACAATGGGGGGTGTCATTGTGACACCTTTTAATGTGGAAGAAATGTATCTTGGAGGTTCTTGGAAAAAAAATTGTGATTCCTGTTTGAAATCCATTCCTTTCCTCCTTAGAAATTTGTAAATCATTCATGGCTCGGATAACTATCAGAGAGTCTCCAAAGACCATAAAATATTCAATCTGAAGTTCATACATGCACTCCATCCCTTGAGTCAATGCAACCTATTCAACATAATTTTGTGTGCGCTTTCCCATCCCCCACGCACAGGTTCTGATAATATTACCTCCTAGATCATAAATGACCCCTCCTGCACCTTCCTTCCCTGTATTTCCTTTTGAGGCACCGCCAAAGAAAAGAGAATACTCATTCTAAGTCTTGACCCATCTTCTGAAATCTTTGGGTGAGAGATTGTTAGCCCAACTCTTGGGACTGTTTATTCTTTTGGACTAAAGGGAGTTGATCCCAACGAAGTTAAGATCCCAAACAAGTTCTGAGGGGTACAACTCTTCATCCAGAGAGATGGTCTTTCGTTGAGAGGTTATGAATTCTTTCATTTGAAGTTGAGCTTTCAAAGCAACTTTGTTAGCATCGACTTTTTCCCCTCAAATATTTCCTCATTCCTTGACAACTAGATCTGCCAATTGAGATATTTTGGAACTGCGCACCAGAGATACTTCAAGGAATTTTTATGTTTTAATGATATGGGGTAGAGAGTCATCCATCCCCTATAAAAACCACTTACTTGATCAGGCAGGGTGTGCTCAAGATCCTTCATAAATTCTCCCCAAGCTTTTATAGTGAATTGACATTCTAGGAACAAATGCTTGATAGATTCTTCCTCAGATTTGTAGAGAGTGCACTTGTTCGGTCCTTCTATGCCATGCTTCTTCAAATTCTCTGCTGTTAGGATTTTCCCATGAACGAGAAGCCAGGAAAAGGCGTTTAGTTTGGAAGGGCATTCTGGTTTCCAGACGTTTTTCCAGATACCGTATGGAGGAGGATCCATGAGGGAGTTTAGCAGAGAACAATATCCTTCCTTAACACTATATATGCTTTTAGGGCCCCATCCTCTAGTGTCCCTTATCCCTCCTATTGATAGCTGATTTCCCATTTAAATCAAGGAGGAGCTTGTTATATCCAGTAGACAGATTCTCAGGACTCTCAAACATTCTCCAATTATTCCAATTCCCATTACTGTGTGAGGAACCTACAACAATTAATTGATGAAATACACGATATATCATATCAAAAAATATTTTTATTGATCGGGGGCCACTTCGAGGGGGAAACCTCCTTTGAGCAAGATCAATACAAATAACTTCACGATGCCTTCATTGTCCTCAACACGCACTTATATACTAAGTCTATGCCCAATACTATGGGTCAATACCATGGAACATATAATACTACGGGACAACTTACAAAGCATATGTGTCCAACAATAATATACTAACAAAGTAAAGAGAAGGGTTGACACGGGTTTCTAACATCCACTCTCCCCTTAGAAAAAGATTTGTCCTCAAAGCTTTAGATGTGGAAATTGATGTAGAATATGAAGGAGTGGTTCCCCTGTAGCATCATCTAGTTACATTCTGTGCCACTGAATTAATACCTCTGTGATAAATTGAGAGAGAAGATGACGCCTTTTGAGTTTCAGGAAGGATTGCTTGGAAGGATATAGACGAAGAAGAACCATATCACCTGCTTGAAAAGTGCGCTCAGAACAGTGCTGATCGGGCTTGCTATTTCATTCGAATTATTTCCATGTGAAGATTGTCCTGCAAAATGAGAAGAATCCGATCGCGGTTTCGAAGAACCGAGTCAATTTTCTGAACTGGGGAATTGCTGAGGGTGTATGGAAGAAGAACTAGTGGTTCCTGTCCATATATTGATTCATATGGAGTCATTTTAGATGTGGTTATTGTACCACCGGAGCGCTTCAAGGAAATCTATAGAAATATATGTCCAAATCTGTGTAGGGATAGGAAAGGGTTTGAGCAATATTAGAAGGAGTGTCGTTTCACCCTTGTTGACCTGGAAAGTATCACATTCAACCACCATCTGTTGAATTGTCATTTTCAGTCCCTTCCAAAAGAAGTTACATTGTTCCCGGTCATACGTTTTGAGGAACCCAAGGTGCCCTGCCAATGGAGAAGCATGGAGTTCATAGAAGACATAGCCCTGTTGAACAGATTGCAACCAATTTGGAACAAGCATAGAAATAGATGAAAGAGAAACTGGGTCATCAAATGTGCGAGAAGGAGCATCCACGACTAGATTGTCCTTACCCTTCTTGTAAGTTATCTCATAGGCATAACCCATGAGTTGGCTAACCCATTTTAGGTGTGCTGGGAGGAGACCCGTTGTTCCAGGAATTTTTTAAGACTCTAGTGATTAGTCTTGATGCAGAAATAATTCCCTAATAGGTATGGTTGTCACTTTTGTACTGCATGCAAAATAGCCATCATTTCCTTCTTAGATGTAGATTCAGCTAATTCTTACCGGAAAGGTCTCTTGAAGGCGGCAATCCCACTGGTTCAAGCAAAGACACCTGCATATGTATCCAAGGGAGTAATGGAGACTGTTGATGGGTGCATCTGAATGGAATGGAGCTGAGCGATGACACCATGTTAATTCTTCTTAAGGACCTTTTCCGGGCGATGTGAACTGATGATGCAGAGAGACCCTAGTTGTAAGCCCGTAAATGTGTGTTGTTTCCCATTGGCTGAAAACTGCATCGAAATTTCAACAAAATCCCATAAGATGGGGCCAAGTGTGCATAACCATTGAGCACCCAAAACCACATCACATCCGCCTAAGGACAAGGAAAACATGTCAAAGCGCAGGTTATAATATTCCATAGAGATATGCACATTGCGACACTTCCCCTTGCAAGGTGCCCCCATTGGAAATCATGACTTCAAAGTTGGAGCAAGGATTGGAAAAAAACAATTATCTTGCTTGGAGATCCGAGGGTCAATGAAGTCATGAGTGCTACCAGAATCAATGAGTATTGTAAGAGGGAGCTTCTTGAAGTAACCCTTGACCCGCATTGTTTGTGGGGTGGTGACTTCGGCTAAAGCATGGAGAGATATCTTTGGGTGGGTCGTTTGGAGACGGAGGGTCAACAAACGGCTGCTAAATGTCGACCTGATCGTCTAGTGTATTTGGAGCTTTTGCACCAAGTTCAAAGGTAGGCAGAGAATCCACATCCAAGAGATAGAGTTGTTTCTCAACACATCTATGTCCCCGAGTGAATTTCTCATCACAATTATAACAAAGCCATGTTTTCTCTACGTGCCCGCATCTCTGCTTCAAACAAATGCTTGATAGGAGTTGTGCGAGGAGCTGGCGTGATGGGAGGTCGTTGGGAAACCATATTTTTCAATGGAACAAAAGTGGATTTGGAGCGTTGTTGGGATGTGATCTTGTCCTCCGCCAACTTAGCCAACCCTAGGACTTCCATCATTATGTTTGGGACATAACATTTTAACCTCCGAGCGGATTTCATCCTTAATACCACTGATAAAACAACTCCTGTAGAATTCATCAGACAATCCTTCTGTGTGATTGGCTAGTTTCTCAAATTCTGTTTGATACTCTCTCACTGTGCCAATTTGGTGAAGTTTAGTGAGTGCTCCTGTGAAGTCATCAAACGCACTAGGACCAAATCGTTGCAAAAGGAGTTGGAAAAAATATGTCCATTTTGGCTCGTCATGAGCCTTGATGTACCAACGGACCATTGAAGGGCTTCCTGTTCCAAATGAAAGGATGCAAGTGGAACTTTTTGGACATCAAAAGTATTATGCAGAATGAAATATTGTTATGCTCGGTATATCCATCCAGTCGGATCATTACCATTGAAGCGAGGAAAATCAAGCTTGGGCCCACGAAAATTGCTGGAAGAAGAGAATCCAGTTGTTCATGGCTGAATGCTGAAGATGGAGGCTGAGAAATTTTTCATCCAAATCTTGGAGTTTGGTTTTGAGGGTTGCAAGTTCTTCCTCCATGATTTGTGCTCCTGCACGGGTTGGCAACCATAACCAGGAGTTTTTTTGTTGTTGTGAATGGGTAGAAAACACAAACAAAATCTTATTTAGTAAAGGGAAATTTGGATTTGGGAAAAAACTATGATGGGTAATTGGGGTTTTGACTAGGTTTTGGACACTTTTGAATGGACAAGGAAGCAGAAAATGAGGATTTCAGAAGCGGGGGTGAAAGAATGGGAAAAATTTTCAGAGAGGGACAAAGAAATAAAAATAGGAAATGAACACGGTGGAAAAATTTGAAGGTGATTGGGTTAAAATCGAAGAAGTTATGGCAAACCCCTAAGAATAGACAAATGTGGGGATTTCTGGCTTTGGGAAGTGGAATTTGGGATAGGGTCCTCATGACTGAAATATGAAGAATGGAACTGCAGGAATGTCAGTGAATTTTCAAGGGAAACAGAGTCAAAACAAAAGAGATATGGCGAAAAAAACATAATTTTTTTTCATGATGTATCTGCAATGACGCGGAAGTGATCGGAAACAGATGGATCTGCAATGGTTCGGAAGTGATCGGCAACAGGTCTAGACATATGTAATCTACAATTTAGCAGCTGAAAATAGATATGGACCCCAAGTATGCTTGGATTCCTAACGGTTCAGGGGATTCACTCGGCCACCAATGCTGTCTGACGGCTTGTGTATTGGGGCAGTACCCCTCACTCCACGGATCAGGTAAAACTGATAACCGCTTTTCGACAAACGACAGCTCTTGGTTTACCTCAGGAGTGGGAACTAGTCAATCAGGTAGGGGTCGTTGTCCTTTTCGCTGGCAGGTCCTCTCAATGGACCAGTTACTTCGGGGTTTCTATGGTACTCCTCACAATGAGTTTTAGGGATTATGCCCAAGTAATTCCCACAGTTAAGCGGATAAGGATTATTCCCAAATCCGAATCTGCAACAAATGAGAAATTGTTTTGGGTGGAAATTCCACCCAATGAGCCCAACAAGGTGCTATGATGCCAGATGTGAGGAACCTGCAACAATTAATTGATGAAATACACGATATATCATATCACAAAATATTTTTATTGATCGCGGGACACTTTGAGGGGGAAACCCCCTTTGAGCAAGCTCAATACAAATAACTTCACAGTGCCTTCATTGGCCTCAAAACGCACTTATATATTAAGTCTATGCCCAATACTATGGGTCAATACCATGGAACATATAATACTACGGGACGAATTACAAAGCATATGCGTCCAATACTATGGGCCAATACCATGGGATAATACAAACTATATATCAACAAATACTACGGGATGACTCACAAAGCATATGCTTCCAACAAAAATATACTAACAAAGTAAAGAGAAGGGTTGACACGGGTTCCTAACATACTGTGTCATCTCGAGAGGTCAAATAACCTGGTGATGCCTTGTCCTTGAAGCCACTCTTTGATTTCACTAAGATCTTCCATTTCCCCAAGTGGAGGATTATTTAGGATCCTCTCTTCCCAAATATTTATCTTCTTCCCATTTCCAGGGACCCAATGTAGGCCATTTCTAATTAAATGGTACGATGATTTACATAGATCCAAAATTCTAGATCCATTCCCACTGATTTCTTCATCTAAACAATGCAATCGAGATCATTTGAGATAATTTTTGCGTATAGATTGTTTCCACCACTCATTCTTTCCGATGACTAGTCTCCAAAGGATATTTCCCTCCATTGCAATATTGACCAGCCTTGGTTCCCTTATAGCTACTCTTCCTCTATTCTTTTCATTTCTAACAGTTTCCCATTTGACCAAATGGAATTTTTTGCGCCCTTCCTTTCCCCCCTACCATAGAAAGCTCCTAAATTATTTACTCAAATTATTCATAAAACCATCTGGGGCTAGGATGGAAGAGAAGAGGAAGATCGACATAGAGGAAAGAGTCTCTTTCAACAAAGTGATTTTCCCTACTAGATTCAACCACTTTATTCTCCAGGAGAGAACCAGATTTTTATTTTTTGCAAGACTTCATCCCAGTACCCCGGGTTACTTTTCCTAAGAGAGATGGGAATGCCAAGGTATTTAAAAGATGTCCAATTGCTGACCCCTCGGAAGCCAATAATTCTTGAAATATCAGCCAAAATAATGGGGGGATAATTCCAACTGTATATTTTGCATTTCTCAGCATTCATCTGTCCCCCAGAAGCTTTAAAAAAGGAGGCTAGCGCTATATTGAAATTCCTTTCTATGACTTTTGAATCACTTCCAATAATAATGGTGTCATAATCAAATTGAGTGTGGTTGACAACTTTGACCCCCCTCAAGATGATAATGCCAGGCAAGAGGCCACTTTCATAAATCTTGTTTAGATGTCTACTTAAAGCATCAGCCACAATTATATATAGAAGAGGGGACAAAGGAAAACCTTAACGTAGCCCTCTTGAAGCTTTGAAAAAATCTGCGGGCCTTCCATTTAGCAATGGATCTATCCACGATTGAATAATGCAGCCTATGATCCAACTGATGATGTTTTCATAGAATTCAAAATGCTCCAACACTTTGAAAAGAAAACGGTGTCGAACCCTGTCAAAGGCATTGGTTAGATCTATTTTTATTGTCATGCCTTTTTCTCTCCTGCTATAGCTGAAGTGAATGGCCTGCTAATCCAAGACGATATTGTATGTGATTTGATTCCCTGTTGTGAACCCTTCTTGGTTCTCTAATATGATAAATTTGGGATGAGCCTTTTCAATATGCTGGCTATGATTTTAGTGAATATCTTATAGAAGGAATTACACAATGAAATGGGGTGGAATATTTTCAAAGAAGTGGGTTTCTTTTCTTTATGGATAAACTCAATAAAGGAAAAATTAGTATCCCATCCCGACCTGTCTCTTCCTTTCGAGCAGTTGAGCATTCTACACAAATCAAATTTTATAATGCTCCAGTATCTTCTATAAAAACAGATCGAGAACCCATTCAGCCCAGGGGCATTCTCTGGATGCAAGGACCAAATGGCATTCTTAACTTCCTCTTCCGAGATTTTCCTGAAGAGGTAGTTGTTGTATTCCTCATAAACTAGAGCTGGAATGTTACTACAAAGAGCATTTTTGTCCTCCAAATCTTCCTCGTCGTCTTCTTGATGTTTGAACATTTAAAAAACCCACTATGTCATTCTAGACTTAGGATAAATTAATTAATCATTTATGATTAATTTCCTGAGTTTTGACTAGGTAAAATAGGCTAGTTTTGTCTTTTACTAGACCACATGCCATCCTAACTCACCAAAACGAATTTGGATGGGTTTTGGATAATATTTCCTTGGATTCTTTCTAATTTTATTCTATTCCTGGATTAGAAAGACACTTTCCTGATTTAGACAGCTTTATCCTGTTTTTTCTACTTTCTAGTGGAAAAGGAAAAGCTAGTTGACTTGGAAACTCTTTCCACTTGACCAATTCGAACTCCACATCATATATTCTCTCCTAAATCCATCAATACATTCTATTTACCTCACTCATGAGCTTCCATACGATACTTACTAAATTCGTGAGCCTCTAGGATAGTTTTGGAAACTGCTTTTGCCACCTAGGGGTTTTTTTGCCTTATCTAAGCCTTTTCTTTTTGTCCTGTCCAAATTGCCTCCAAGGAATTCGATTTTCTCCATGGAAGATGTATTATATATTGTTATCATATTGATTAATAATATACATAATGATTTACACAATTTATTCTCTCTATTATTCTTCTCTCATTCTCTGAAATATTCCATGTGAAATTGTCTTATGAATCTAGTTCCTAGCAATTGAAAATATCACATGGTATCAGATCTAGCTTGATTGTCATCTCCCAAATTTGAATTGGGTCAAAATTTCCTAAGCACGTTGGACATATTCATTAGAGTTTGTCAAATTGATGCTAAGGGTCATATAATTGCCAAGGAGGAAAATTACTAGTTTCCTAGGTTTGGGGTGGAAGTTTTGGGATTTGGAATAAGGGGAATAATAAATGATGTTTGAAAATTAGAATGAAATAAATATTTAATAAAGGAGCTAAATAAATATATACAAGTGAAAATCAAAGTGGCATTTGATCATGAAGACACGTGGAGGAAGGGGGATCCACATATGGCTAGATTCCCCCCACTACACTTGGCATCATTCTCTCACCAATTCGAATTCAAGGTGAATGGTAACATACTTTGGGGAGTTCAAAGGTATTATTCATTGCATGACTCATCTAAGGCAAAAAATTAGAGGAAGAGTAACTCTCATGGAAGAGGAAGAGGCAATTTGGAGCTAGTGAGACACTTGGGCTAGATTCCCTAGCTCTATGACAACAATGATGAAGATGCGATGACACCTATGACACAAATCAGACTTGAAGGATGACATATGACATATATGACATGTCAGGGATAAACATAGCCTCCAAGAGGGCGCTCGATGGAGTTAGGGAAGCTAAGATGCTTCCACATGTGATTTGGTGGAAGTGGGAGACTAGGAATTGTTGTACAAGTGGCATTCTTTGGAATCTCTTCCCAACTTTAGTTGGCATGAGTCTCTTGGAAGCAATTTGACCCATGGAGGACATTGTAAGTTTATAAAATTCATGAACAAAGAATAATGGTAGCTTTTGATCATTTAAGAAATTTGCAATTGCATTTGTGAAGAGGGAGAGCTAGTGGATGACTAGTTTCTTGCCTTAGCCAATTTCGAGGGTGAAAGATTCCCATCTAAGTTGGTAATTGGAAAGGCCATTCAGACCTTTCATTTGGAGATTTAATGGAGTGTTTACTTTCAAGTGTAAGATACAGGGCAGCTCATTTTTTTATTCTAGTGCAGCACACTCTCTCAACCATTTCCAGTTTTGATGGCATATTCTTGACCTTTGAGGGAGGGCGTTTTTAGTGAGCTCTTGTACTCTTTGGGAGAGATTCTCATGATCTATTTCTGTTGTAATATGATTAATATACTTTTTTCTTCATCTCCATAAAGTTTCAGGTCGAAATACCAAGTGGTTATATGTAAAATGGATTATTAATGAGAAAACAATGACCATTCCCCCACTAGATTGATGTATGCCAATGTATTGATGATGATTTCGAATGGAAGAATATTTATCTGATATATTTATGATGTATGGAATTCCATTGATGAGTATTACAAGTTTCATGTTCATCACTTAAGCATTTGGATCCATCTTGCTCAGTTTTATTTTATTTGAAGAAGATTTCATGCTATTTCCCCCAAGGTCAAACTAGTGATTTTTGCTGTTGTTTGGGAGAAGGTTAGAACAGAATTAATAATTGATTAATGGTGCACATGAGACCTAAATAATTTCCCTCAGAAATCCCCTACCTCTGTTCATAATTTTGAGTGAGTTTGGAGGCATTTAGAGAGTCATTTTCAGTACTTACCCTGGGGGGATTTAAACCCCAAATTGCTAGTTAAATTCCATACTTTGTCCAGAATATTAACCAAGTTTGCAGAAGTATTTTGATGGTCATAAATAATCCATTAACATCATAATCAAGTAAAAATATCATTCATACACCTTCACTGAATATTTAGAGGCATTTGGAGCCAATTGGAGACCTAGAGACCAATACTAGTCAAAGGGAAATTACTAGTAAAGTTCCCTACATTGGACATAATTGAAAGAGGATTTGCAGAAGTATTTTTAAGGTCCAAAAGAATCCATGAAACACATATTTATGTTCTAACATCATCCATATACCTTATCAGAAGATTTGGGAGCATTTGGGGCAAACTGGAGACCTAGGCATCAAAACTAGTCAAAGGTCAAATTTGGGGAAAAAGTGAAAAATTGGTCATTTTAATAAAAAATTTAAAAAGGGTCATTACATTGATTCAAAGAAATTTCCAAGAGTGTTTTTTGTAGGTATTTCCATCACCAAGAGCGCATCAGTATGGAGCAAAATCAATCCAAAGCTGTGACTCTCACTCTCTTCAATATCTTTGACTCGAAGGTGCATATGAACATCCAACATCGAAGCAAAGGATTGTATAGAGTCACTATGGGGCTTGAAATTGAGCTATGATTTGTTGCATTAAGGGGTGTGCATGTGTCCATGTGGCTATCTCGTGGTACCATCGCCATACCATTAAAATAATAATTTTTTTGTATAAAGGAGGTTAAACCCTAGCAGCGGTCATTTTTCCACGGTTTTATTTTGGTGGAGCTGCTCTGCTCTGCTCTCGGCAAGGAGCTCTACAACTCCGGCACCGGGAGAGAGCTTGCAACTCAGCCATGCCATGCTAGCTCGGCGAAGCTGGTATGGTCACCCTCTCTCTCGGTCTCTTTCATGTCTTCATAATTTTTTTTTTGTGTTTATCCTTCACGTTTTGTTTTTCAAGGAACTGGGACTGGCGGCATCCCAACTGGGTGCCCCATCCTCATCTCCCATGACTCTGCAATTGTTTGGGATTTCCTCGCTGGCCAAGGCCACAGGCCTGGCTGCGCCGAGGCTGGCCATGGCCACAAGCCAGAATTATTTTTTCTTATATATATAAACCTTTTGTTATATATATATATATATAATTGAAATAAAAGAATTTATTTATTTATAAAATAAATAAACAAAAATATATATAATTTAAAATAAAACACTATATCAAACAAACAAAAATAAAAAGTATTTAGTTATTTATAAAATAAATAAACGAAATATATATATGAAATTTCTTTTTAAAAACTATATAAAAAAAATTGATAACATAGTTTTAGAAACAAAAAAAAACTACATATAATTTTTTTTTATGTAGGACCCATGTCCTAGACTTAGGATTTCCTCAATAAAAATATTCTCTCTTTTGGTTGTGTTCAAATTTATGTTTTAGTTTAGGGTTTATGTTCTAGTTTAAGTGCCTGTAAAATATCATGCGAAATCATCATTTACAGGTCTGTAAAAAAATATACTAGTTAGTATTCTACCATCATTTTCTGCAGCATATATATATATATATATATATGCATAAATTTACAATAATAGTTTCATGAGTTAAAAATTTCATAATCAATATTTAGAAGGGATTTATACATGAATGGGAATTACCTGGTAGATAGCTTGATGTCCCTTTTTAGTTGTTCCTTTTTGCTCTACTGATCCTTTTTTATGCTTCCTTTGCCCTACTGTAGCCCTACAACCAAAATCCTTCCCAAACCCTTGAAACTCAACTAACCAGAGAAGTATGCCACCCTTTCCACTAGCGAGGTCTCGTCGACCACCCAGCTATAAAGTTACCCCTTTGGACCCCCAAGCCCAAACCGAGTACAAACCAACCACAATTTCTCCCTTCTGAAATTTCTCCAACCAAACCCTTCTCTTCTGCTCTGCAATTTTTATAAGTTCTCCTAAAATACAAACATACAAGGAAAGGTACCTTCCTCCCAATCCATCCTTGCACTTAACCCCCTCTTCCTACCGACTCTATTCTCCTCATTACTACCCTTATCCTCCCCATTAAATTCCAACTAATATGTTAGTCCTCCTTTCCTTCCTCGAGACATGACTACATTCATTAATACTTATCAATACATTTATTAATTAATTAATTTACCAGTGAATTATAAATATTATCCTTTTTTAATTCTTGATGCTAATACCACATGTAAAAGTCAACTAAATTTATTAATGCGGTTCCACCGCCATTGTTAGTTCAAGTTGACATAATTGCAATTTAATTTATGTAATTATCACCCTCATGTTTTACAATGGTTTCTATTAATTAATGATTATAATAATATATCATTATTTCTTTTGTTCAACATCCAACTATTCGTAATAATCATTTAATTGATAATGATCTACCAATTAATTAATTAATACTAATTATCATCGATTAATTAATAAAAACCTAATCATTTAACTAATGATTAACACACTTCTAATATGTTAATTACCCTTTTAATTATAAATTCAAGCTAATTTAATTTATCAATTATCACTAATAATCCTATCAATATAACTCACATCATTATGAATGTACATTTATATTAATTAATTAATATTAACTAAGACTCCTTCACCTAATTCCATATTAATTACACTCTAGTTTATGATTAAACTAATTAACAACCATTGCTAACGATAATGATAGTTTTATTATCATTAATTAACATTATTAACACATAATTAATATTATCTTATCAATTTAATATTAACCTAATTGGCATGATAATTGCATTTAACATTTTTAACCCTTAGTCTTGACTAAATAAATTTAATAACAAAAAATCAAGTATTACTAATAAATTGCATTAGTTACTACCTAGGTTAAACTTAGCTCATTTATTAATCAACAATAATTAATTATTATTCGGCAATAATTAACATTATTATTCAACAATATTTCACGAAATTTATAAATATGTAGGCGAGTTATGTAAGCATCGCTACTGCTTACATACATCGCGTAAGTACACTAACAGTACTAAATCACATACATCAATCATAATCATGAAATTTATTTTTCACTAACATATGTTTAACATAGTTTGCAAGGTACAGTCTTTTATCTAACTACATCTTATTAAGTTACGACAATTGATACATTACTGAGTTACGACACATAATCAATCAAGGGTTTTTCCACACACACAATTAGATCTTGTTTTTATCCTGAATTCAAGCTACACCTATCTAAATACATCATCTACCTAAATCACAACTAACTTCCACATCCTATCCTTGCTCTGTTGGACTACCCTGAAGTGTAAAGCCATGACCGACTCTAGCTAGAACCCGTAATGCTCCACTCCTCCTCCTGTTATTATGTCTCGTTTTTATTCTCCACTCCCCCTCCTCTTTTTTTTTCTAACTTTTGAATCTCCTCTCCTAGCATTTTCTCCTTTCTTATAATATCTTCAGTAATCTCACATTTTTCCATTTCCTCCTGAAGCTTCTCCAAATCCAAAATCCAGTTTCTTCGCTCCTTGGTTGGGTCTTGATTCTATTTTGCCTAGTTTTTTAAAGCGATTTTGGTGGTTCTAAGTTTTCCTCCCAGATAAACCCTATATTTCCAATTTATTTTTCCTTGGTCCAAAATCTGCTGAATTTTAAAGGGAGAGGGCCTCTGAAATCCACAGAAATGAAGTCAACTAATAAAGGCTTATGACCCAAAACTGAGGAAGGAATAATTTTAGATGAGGCAATAAATATTTTTAGTATAAAATTTTCACTTACCAGGAACTTGTTGAGATGAGCCGCTATATGTCCCGGTCCAATTTACCTAATACTCTAGGTGTAGACACCCTTTCTTGGATTAATGTCGGTAAGATTCCAAGATGCTTGCAAAGCTTCAAGGTTCTCCCCAAAGGGGTCCCTGATTCTCATTCCCTCTCTCCTCTCTGAAGGGGAAATGGTGATATTAAAGTTTCTGGCGATGATGCTATAGAGATGAAGATCCAATATCCTGAGCACATCGAGGGAGAGTAAAAAATATTGCTTCTTATGATGAAGAACCGATCCATACACATTGCAGATCTGAATAGTTTCTTTCTCCTCATTTTTATCAAGTTCAACCATTAACTAGTTTGGATTTCTCCATTCAACTTTCCATGAAAAACCACGGCTGTCCCACTGATGAGAGTGCGATAACCTTTATTAGAGAGCGTGATAACCTTGCTCTTAGCTGCAACTGATGAGAGTGTGACTTCAGGAGCAACTTCGAGCTTTACAAACCTTGCTTCAGAGGAAGAGGCTTCCTTCGAACCAACAAAAATGGTTGTGGAGATAGCACGCTTGAAGCGATCATCAAAGGAGATGAACCCCTCGGGAGGGGAGGCCGAGGCGACCGCCATGAGAGCATAGAATCAAAACCTAGCAGAGAGCGTGCAAGAAAATATTAAATTGTTTTTTATAAACAAAACATGTTGTTACTATACAATAGAGTACATATATATTTAGAATTCTCTCTCCAAAAAACACACAATCTTATGGTAAAATATATTGTTATTGATAGTCATACAATAGATTAAATAATTATAGTTCTCTTTTTCTTAATACACATTTATTTACTAAAAATATCTATTTGTTGTCATTTTTTCCATCTTCCTTAGTATCTTCAGTTTCTACTTGTATATATCCATATTCCTTTCCACATCGTTGTACTTCACATCAATCTACATTCTCTTCCACATTACTGTGTGCATATTATTCTTTAACTCCCTTTATCTACACTTTCACATTATTTAGTCTTCGATGTGTTGCTCCTATATGATAACATATATGTGCTACATTTTTTTCTCACCTAAAATTAAGGCTCGTGGTCCAAAAACTATTTTTGCTCATCAGGCCCACCCTGGGCCAAATTTTTCCAATCAACCAAATAAAGAATTTGAGTGAAAGGAATAGATTAAGAAATTTTATGGGATCCATATATCATTAAGGATCTAATAGAATCCAGTTCCAACCTTTAGAAGCATGAAAAATGGTTTTGGCCTATGGATCCCACCTTGGGTGAAATTGAGTTTTCAGGTTGAAAGAGTAAGTGAAATTGAGTTTTCAGGTTGAAAGAGTAAGTGAAATTGAGTTTTCAGGTTGAAAGAGTAATTTTGGTATATTGAGTGTCTTAGACTATGTTTTTGAGGTAATTGATCATGTTGAAACTGACATAATCGAATTATGAGTTGTAAAAGTATGAAAACGCACTGGGACCCACTTTAGGCCAAATTAGACGTAGAGGTAGAATGACTCATTTGAAGGAAAGGACTAGTTTAGACATGTTTATTAAATCATTGAACATTGTGGATTTGGAAAAAAACAGTTTCAACCTTTAGAGGTACAAAAATGTTATAAAAAAATCATGCAAAGGTGCCTAATTTTTCATTCTGATTAAAAAACGATATCAAATAGGCATAAAAAAGTGTCATGCAACTAGTCATTGGAAATATCTCTATGCCTACTATGCATTGCCTCTGATGGCATGCCATTTGGACTATGTATGCAAAATATTCAACATTATTAATCTCAAAAACCTAAAGTACTGTAATGTCCCCAGTTTGACCCCATGGCATTAAAATCGTAAATGATGTAATATTGTTATAACATCGTGGTGAGGAGATCAAGGCCAAGGCCCTACCATCGATTTATCAATGCATATGGTTCACATGCTAGCCATGCGCAATGGAATTTGCGAATATTATGTAAATATGCATTTTAAATAAAATACCCACAACTAGCTATGCAATGCAGCAAGAGATGGGGGCATGATTTTACAAGGAATTGGGAGGGAAAACATTCAAACCCTTGAGCCAATCAAATCAAGCCAAGTGTCAATGAGATAACCCATCAAACACTCAACTATCCATGTTGAATTTGGTACCCAATCATTCATTCTCACCCAAGAGTTGGTTGAAGTAGTTAATGCCTTGAGAATGGATAGGTACGGTTGTCCAAAATTCGAGTATGGGCAACCACCCTGCATGGAAAAATGTGTTTGGCTTCCTTGGCAAGAAAAGAGCCATGAATTTGCCTCCCAAGCCATAACCCATCAAGTAGTTTTGCCTCTCTCACGTTTTTGGAGTTTCCTGGGCGTTTTTCCTCCATGTTTTCCTGTATTTCCTTTGTTTTTTAGTTGGGAAGAGAGCGTTTTTGTTTGGTTTACCAATGGTGAAAAGAACAGATCGTTTTGGGGTTTCAATGAGGCCGTTTTGGCCATTGGAAATGCCCATAACCTGTGGAAGAAATTGGGTTTCTCCCTGGGGACGATTTTCCCTTTTTATAGTTCGTTTGGTGAGTCACGATTTGGGAAAAAATCCATGGAGCCTGTTTTGTAAAATACCTTTGCTGTAAATGTGTATCCCTGCCCAATGATTGTTTTTGCTATGTGTAGGAGGATTATGTTGGGGTATGGGTAATGGGTATCTGTTGCTTTGTCTTGAGCTTGAGTGCAAGCATTCATAAATGCAGAGGGTTCAAAATTAGCCTGATAAACCCAACTGTGGGCTGGCTTGGTTTGGAGGAATGATTATTTGGCTGAGAATGAGTAAGAATGTCCCATTTTCCTTGTAGATATCATGCCTAGCTCGGGGGTGGTCTATGAGTGCCAAAATAACACAGGCTGGGAAGAGACCTACGGTTGGGAGGAACGTTGCAACAACATAGCTAGTTGTTTGGGGCCATTTCACTAGAAAGATAAGTGTCTTGCTGTCTATGCATTTACTTCTGCAATGTTTAGATTGATGACTGTTTTTGATATGCTATATGCATAGAAAATAATGTGTGTGGATGAGTTTTTAATTCCATTGTGCTTGATTGTTTAAATGGCACCTGCACACTCTTAAATTTAATGGCTGTGAATTTAATGAATGGCTGAGTTTGCTTAAAAAGCCCCATAGACTGGATTCATGTTCCCTCCCTTGCCTTGGATGGATGGGTGGATACATGACACAATGGTATCATAGCTTAAGGTTCAACACTACGGCTGTTGGGCCCTTCAAATAGAAATATAAATCATTGTGTGTATATGTATGTAGTATTTTAAGTTAAAATGAATTAGAGAAACCTGCAGATCTCATGGATTTTATTGATTGGAATGGGAAATCGTTTCCATGACTGTATTGGGGATTCTTACAAAACTGTTGCATTAATTTCATGCTATGAAAGTGAGGAAGGAGGGAGAAAATCCCTTTTCAGAGGTGCAATTTCTTGGCATCCTTTCACTGTTCTGCTATATGCGAACTAGGATATGTAAGTAGCTCACCTCTGTAAGGAAACGAAGGACATATTTCAAGAAAAGAATTCTAACTGTCTTGGAAAATTTACAAAGATTTTTTTAACTGTTTTTCTGAGTTTTCTGCTAAGGGCTGTGCCGGCGGTGAAAGCTAAGCTAACTTTTTGCGCGTGCGGCGACAAAAGTTAGGCTAACTTTCTGCGCACGCGGTGGTGAAAGTTAGGCTAACTTTCTGCGCGCGGCGGCGAAAGTTAGACTAATTTTCTGCATGCGCGGCGGAGAAAATTGAGTCGGCAAAATAGTTGTTAATTCGACGCCGAAAGATATAATTTTTTTTCAAAATTTTTCCTAACGGCTGTGGTGGCAGCGAAAAGTAGATTAACTTTGCGTGTCACAGCGGCAAAAGTTAAGCCAACTTTCTGCGCGCGCGACGGTGAAAGTTAGGCCAACTTTCTGCGTGTGCGGTGGCGAAAGTCAGGATAACTTTTTGCGCGCGCGGTGGTGAAAGTTAGACTAATTTTCTGCACACGCGACGACAAGAATTGGCCTAACTCTTGCAACTCTGTCGGCAAAGAAAAGCCCAAAAGCGCTGCAATGGTCGACAAAATTAACGATAAGTTTTGTGCGCAGCGAACAATTTTAACTTTAAAGTGTGCGATGCACGCGGCACGCGCGACGAAAGTAATGTTAAATTCTACGACACCAGTGGCGGATCTAAGCTTAAAATTTACGCACGACGGCAATTGTAGGCTTAAAAAGTTGCGATGGAGGCTTGTGCGCGGCAGAAATTTTAGCCTTAAAAACCTGCGATACGGTTGCAGTGACGAAGTCTTGCAGGTGCAGAAGTTAAGGTTAACTTTGTGACATGGTTGGTGGAGAAGTTGGAAATTCTGCACCAAAAGGAAGAGAAAATCTCAAAAATTTCTAAGTTTTTTCGAAAGTTTGCCTAAGGGTTGCGACGGCGAAAGTTAGGCTAACTTTCTGTGCACTCGGCGGCGAAAGTTAGGCTAACTTTCTGTGCGCACGGCGGCGAAATTTAGGCTAACTTTCTGCGACGCGGTTGGCAGGTTTGGCGACTCTGTCGGTGATTTTAACGTTAAATTTTGCGACGCGGCAGCGGTAGAATTAACGTTAAAATTTGCAGCGCGGCGACGAAGTTATGAAAAAATTTTGCGACGCGCGCGTGCAGCGAAGTTAACGTTAAGATCCGTGAACGCCGGTGGCAGTTTTAATGATAAAATATGCAACGCGCGCGGTGAAAATAATCTTAAAAATTCTGCAACAACGCCGACAGATTTTAGCTTAAAATTTCGCGACATGAGTGGCACTTTTTAAGCTAAATTTCCGCGACAATGGAGGCCATTTTAGCCTTAATATTTGCGTCAAACGGGGAAAAGAAATGTGAGCAGTAAGGCAACGCTGATGAAAGGGAAATCTCTCACCTTAAACCATTTATGTTTATAACATAATAATTGTATGCTTGGAAAATATCATGAATGAATGTTATACACGTGAATACATATATTGAATTTCTACTTTGTGAGAAGATCATAGCTAATAATTGCTTGTGTGCATGGTAGAGAACCCATGAAATTGGATCGACTATGATGTGGAAGAGGAAATTCCATGCTACAATAAGGAACTGGAAGGGAGAATTCCTCCACTACCCTCTTGATATTGTATTTATAATTTTGAAGTGGTCGTGCATATAAATTATGGCATAGGAATGTTGAAATGCAAGAGATTAGATAGATGATATGACTATGCACTAGTAGGCATATTAAGAAACATTGCACGGTGCATGTGAAATGTTTGTGCATGAGTAGGATATTGCATATTGGTAAAATAGTGAGGTTTCACATATGCAATGAGCCAATTGAGATAATTATGGTGGTTGCTAATAATTAGTTGTGTCCGCATTGGTTGTAGGACAAATACAATCAAAACATGGCTAAAGAAGTTGATGACGTTGTTGCACGTGACCAATGACCTTATGAAGAGAGGATGGTGCAACAAGTCCGTGATCATGATGTTGCCAAAAGGACTGAGTAGCCTTGGTAAGAGGCCAACTGATTAGGTAACATCAAGCGATGTTAATAACAACCATGAAGGTAATGGTTATTTGTGTTTAATTGCATGAGTGTTGAAAGAGGATTTGGTAAGATCCCTTCAACTATGTTAAAAACTATGTTGATTTAGTTTGCATGTGGTATTGAGTGCCGAATGGGAATGTTAACCTACCGAGTATGGTGAGGTGTGGGTGAGTGAAGGAAATGATCCTTACACCCTATGACTGCTTAGAAATCTCAATGCATTCATATGAAATTTTATCATGCCATTTGTGTACGCCGGTTGTGAGTTTAACAACCAAAGCAAGTGAGGACTTATGGTCCTGTTGTGGTAGTGCATGCTATGAGATAGGCATGGTTAGGCCATAATATGTTGGAATGCATAGTACTCATGGATTAATGCAAGGTTGTATGGAGGGGTTATGCATTGAGTGAATGAACATTAAAAGATTATGAAAATGTGGTGAATGTGCATGCATATGTGTGGGTGCACATGTTGAGATGCATTGTGTGAATGCATGGTTGTGAGATATATATGTTTCAATGCAGTTAGATAATAAGTGAAATGGCAGACTATTGTTAATCCTGATACCATTTCATGAGCTGCTATGAATGCAGGGGAAAGACTGCATGAAGAAGGTAGACATGTGATGGGCTACCAAAGCACTCTGTTGGAAGGATAGAATTGCATGGAATGTGAAGTAATGAGTATTTACAGTTTATTTAAATTGCATGGATAGTGTGATTGTGTCTTGCAATTTTATTGTGATAATGATGCATATATAGAAATGTATATATTTCATTGCATTTCAAATGTTAACATCTAAAGATGTTTGAATTATTGAGTGTTATAATTCCGAGATCACTTCAATGATTGTTGTAGCAATGAAAGGATTATATGCATTAAATACTCACAATGTGTTTGGCTGATTGATGTTTCAGATTTTAGGTAGAAAAGTCTTACGTATGGCAATGAGGATAAGTCCATAGTAGAGACCGAGATCTACCATGTGCAGAAGCCAAAGGTTATGAGAAGATTCTCATGGTTGTAACTTATGCATGAAACAAATCTGAAAATTTTATGGTTTATAAATTTGTGAGAATAATCTCATGGTGGTAAATCTAATTTCTGTAGGAAAATAGATTTACAAATTTCAGATTGAGAATCGCTTATAATTGCTAATCACTGTTTGGCGTATATAAAAATTGTTTCAGGAAGACATGTTGTAGGTGGATGTTCATGTATGGTAGCAAGGGTGAAACCATAATGGACAGAGTGATACCACTTACGAGAGCCAAACAATATGAGGATAGCCTCATTGCTAAGCAAATCAATTTCTATAGTAGACAGATTTGCAAATGCATATTGAATTTAATTATTAATGCTATTGATTGGTTATGGAACAATCATACTTGAAGCTTATTGCTAAGTGTTGGTGTCTGTTTGGCTACTTGAAAAGTGTGCCAGGATGACACATTGTAGGAAGATCATGTGTGATAGCCTGCAGAAGCCAAACTAGATGGGAAGGATCCCATGCTTTGGAAATGGGTTTTGGGTGAAACACCATTGTAAATATTGATAATGTCTCAGGCGAACTACATGTCGGTAAAGCATGTGAGTGAGACAATAAAATTATGCCCAGAAGGCATGTGTGGGTCATGGAACGTGAAAAAGAATCGGGTGGAAAACTGAAGGACTGCTGACTCAGAGAAGGAAGCCCCCATTCCTCACAAATGAAGAAAATATACATCTGTAAAACATATGAGTATTCAGTGACCTTAACTGAGGATATACATGTCTCATTATTAGGGTTAATATGCAGAGCATGCTCTATCTTATTTATACCATTGTAGACTGCTTGAGTATGATTAGGGCCTACATGGCGCACATCGGAAAGGGGGTGCACACCTTTTCTGGTGCTGGGTCATGATAGGGTATTCAATATTGACTACACAGTAAGGGAATGGACGCATTCCTGGTGTTTCAATACTTGATAGTGAATGTTATGAAATATGGTTACAATTTTTGAGCAACAATACTGATGAGTCTGCTTATCCTTCTTGTGCTATCAGCTTACACAGATGCAATTTGGTGTTGCACGTAAGAGTCAAAGTGAAGAAAGGGTGCTCAAGAGGACTGTATGGGCAGTGGTAACCTTTCTATGCTCACACTAAAGGACACTAGAAGAGATGGATAGGCTCGAGGAGCTGTGTTGCAGAAAAGGGGTATCAACCTTGTGTAGTGTGAGTGGGTATTGTGGGGCCATGCTAGCCTACAGTCAAGTGAGTCACCTATGGAGTTCCTGGAGTGAACCACTGGTTGCATAAGAGAAGGAGCCACGTAATCATATTATGTTGTTCATATTGCCTGATAAACCCAGTCGATGTACTGGCTTGGAAATGGTTGTTGTATGCTTGATAAACCTAGTCAGCGTACTGGCTTAGCATACTTATTTTTGAAATGCTTGATAAACCCAGTCGGCGTACTGGCTTAGCATATTGATTTTTGAAATGCTTCATAAACACAGTCGGTGTACTAGATTAGCATACTGATTTTAGGGATGCCTGATAAACCCAGTCGGCATACTGGATTGGCATTGCCTATTCGGATGATGTTGTGGAGCAGCATGTGTGCTAGCCAAGCATCCACCCCACAGGTGATCCAAGGCTTGTAAAGCAGAGAGGGAAAACTGTGGAGTAGCGAGGGAATGCACAATATAGATAAGTATTCATTTTCATTTATTTCTTGCTTGAAATAATGAATATTTCAGGTATAATTTTTCTAACAGCTAAGCTGATACACTGTTGTTTCTTTGTTGGAAACCTTGGTCATTGTAGGAAGCAAGGACCCTGAAAGAACTATAAATTCTTGGTAAAGCCAGAGAGTAACTGGTTGGGCACTACAAAATTCCTGGTAAAGCCAAAGAGTAACTGGTTGGGCGCTACAAAATTCTTGGTAAGTCTAGAGAGTAACTGGTTGGGCATTAACTACGTGATGTAGAGGAGTAGCCTATGTGCTGACCCAACATTCATTATTGCATCCACAGGAAATCCAAGTCTTATAAAGCGAAGAAGGATCCTGTGGAATAAAGTGAAGACATCCAATGTAGATAAGTATTTGGTTACATTATAGCTTCTTGCTTATGAAATACGTGTGTATATGATTTGTTTATGATTTCTCAAACTCTTGTTTAGAAATAAAACCTATGAGAATAAACTGAACATGTGAATTAATTCAATGTTTGAATATAGGAATTGTTGGAAGCAAGGAATATGAAGGCATCATAGAAATGCATGTGGACATGTGATCGTCCGAAAGAGCTCAGCATGAGAAATAATGAAAGATGGTGCTAGTGGAACTGTGTGGGTCCTAACAACCAAGAGCTACAGACAAACCATGTGGAGAGACTCCATGGTTGAGAGGTCTAAAATAGACCATAGCCAACAAGTGTCATAGCCAAGAACGACAAGTCAAGCGTTCACATTGAAGTGAAAGAGGCTAAGGAGCATAGAACCCCAAGTGATGGTGTGGCTCCGGATTGGGACAAGACTAAGAGGGGGAAAACTCTTACTCTTCTCTTTCCATTTGATTGATGCATTTATAAAACAAATAATTTGTTGAATGCATGTCATGACTGAAAATAGATTGTGTTTAATTGCTTGAAATGAATTGTGAATGCTGAAATAGTTATTCCCCTATGAGAGGATGAACATGGATGAGTTCATGTGTATGTTGGGAAAGCATGAAATGTGTGGAAGTCTCATGAGTAAAGCATGGACATTCCAAGTCAATTGGGAAAATAATTGACTAATTTTAATATTGTGTTATGCTTGTCCTAACAGGAATTGCCATAATGAGTCTCACAGGTGAGACATTGAAAGCCATTGGTTGCAGTTGTTACCAGCCAAGTGTTGCTAGTAAGCAAAGTAAAATCCAGCAAGAGCAGCTTGTGGAAGCCAAGGGACTTGATCTTGAAAGTCCAAAGTAAAGAGATGAATGCAGGACATACTTGTAACCATTGTGAATTTTGAAGCATGTGTAAAGTGTGTATTTATTCCTAAGTGTTGGAACACCGAGGACGATGTTATTCCAAGGGGAGGGGAATGTAATGTCCCCAGTTTGACCCCATGGCATTAAAATCGTAAGTGATGTAATATTGTTATAAAATAGTGGTGAGGAGCTCAAGGCGAAGGCCCTGCCATCGATTTATCAATGCATATGGTTCACATGCTAGCCATGCGCAATGGAATTTGCGAATATTATGTAAATATGCATTTTAAATAAAATACCCACAACTAGCTATGCAATGCAGCAATAGATGGGGGCATGATTTTACAAGGAATTGGGAGGGAAAACATTCAAACCCTTGAGCCAATCAAGTCAAGCCAAGTGTCAATGAGATAACCCATCAAACACTCAACTACCCATGTTGACTTTGGTACCCAATCATTCATTCTCCCCCAAGAGTTGGTTGAGGTAGTTAATGCCTTGAGAATGGAGAGGTATGGATGTCCAAAATTCGAGTATGGGCAACCACCCTGCATGGAAAAACGTGTTTGGCTTCCTTGGCAATAAAAGAGCCATGAGTTTTCCTCCCAAGCCATAACCCATCAAGCAGTTTTTCCTCTCTCACGTTTTTGGAGCTGCCTGGGCGTTTTTCCTCCATGTTTTCCTGTATTTCCCTTGTTTTTTCAGTTGGGAAGAGGGCATTTTTGTTTAGTTTACCAATGGTGAAGAGAACAGATTGTTTTGGGTTTTCAATGAGGCCATTTTGGCCATTGGAAACGCCCATAACCTGTGGAAGAAATTGGGTTTCTCCCTGGGGACGATTTTCCCTTTTTATAGTTCGTTTGGTGAGCCACGATTTGGGGAAAAACCCATGGAGCCTGTTTTGTAAAATACCTTTGCTGTAAATGTGTATCCTTTCCCAATGATCATTTTTGCTATGTGTAGGAGGAGTATGTTGGGGTATGGGTAATGGGTATCTGTTGCTTTGGCTTGAGCTTGAGTGCAAGCATTCATAAATGCAGAGGGTTCAAAATTAGCCTGATAAACCCAGTTGTGGGCTGGCTTGGTTTGGAGGAATGATTATTTGGCTGTGAATGAGTAAGAATGTCCCCTTTTCCTTGTAGATATCATGCCCAACTTGGGGGTGGTCTCTGAGTGCCGAAATAACACAGGCTGGGAAGAGACCTACGGTTGGGAGGAACGTTGCAGTAGCATAGCTAGTTGTTTGGGGCCATTTCACCATAAATATAAGTGTTTTGTTGTTTATGCATTTACTTCTGCAATGTTTAGATTGATGATTGTTTTTGATATGTTGTATGCATAGAAAATAATGTGTGTGGATGAGTTTTTAATTCCACTGTGCTTAATTGTTTAAATGGCATCTGCAGACTCTTAAATTTAATGGCTGTGAATTTAATGAATGGCTGAGTTTGCTTAAAAATCCCCATAGATTGGCTTCATGTTCCCTCCCTTGCCTTGGATGGATGGGTGGGTACGTGACATAATGGTATCAGAGCTTAAGGTTCAACACTACGGCTATTGGGCCCTTCATAGAAATATAAATCATTGTGTGTATATGTATGTAGTATTTGAATTTAAAATGAATTAGAGAAACCTGAAGATCTCATGGATTCTATTGATTGGAATGGGAAATCATTTCGGACACAATTTTAATGATTTTTGGTCAAGTTTTCCATGCAAACTTTCAATGGATAGTTCTCTCTATGGTTTTCCAATTGAGGATAAATTTTAGAAGGTTGTTTATAAGGATGAGGGATACATACCACACAATTCATTCATCCCCATACTAACCACACAAGTGGAAATTTTTTTATGAACATAGGCCATTTTCGTGTGCTCATAAACCATGTCTCCAGTGCCTAGAATCAATAACTAAGATAATATTTTTTAAGTCTAATCCTAAGAATCATTCATCTCCATTTTTGAGTCAGAACACATCATAGTGAGGGAACTTTGCATATTTGTTTTTGCAAAAACAATTCCATCGATTTTCAACTACAAAATTCGCCAAACATAGTCATTAGTTGATATAGTCCTCCATAGAGTATGTTGGCATTTATAAGGCTAACACATGGACAAATTTTCAACTTTCGAGACAAAGCAAAAATCCCACAATCATCAAAATAAATCTACAACCATCGTCCTCTTCCTCAGAGCTACATAGTGCATAAACTGCATGGTTTTTAGGTTTACACACATGATTCCATATCAAGAAAGGCCCCAATAGAAATGTTCACAATATTATGGATGTACGGTGTCAGGTTACAATGTTGCAAAATATCCATGAGTCTCCCCATTGCTGGATTTGATCCCATGCATGATAGCCATTGGCGGGTTCTTGGAGGGAGAGGGTCCACGGACGACTATAATTCCACACAATAAATTCAATCCAATGGCCCTAAATTTGGATGGAGTTACAAAATCAAAGGGGAATAATACTTTGTCCTGGTGAATGATGGATGGAGCGCCCCACAAGTGTAAATTAATGACCCGCATTTTTCAAGGGATCCCCAAAAACGGTGGATGGAACCCATTGCAAGTCTAAATCAATGACCCACATTTTTTTAGGGTGAGTTTGAAAGGACCTCCACCAAAAAACCCACCTGTAATGGTTTGGTGGCATGGGGTGTGAGATAGGAGTTGGGAAGGGTCATGTAAGTTTTAAGATAGGTTATCACAGGAACTTAATAAAAGAAAACGATTTTATATGCCTCCTCCAAAGAAACCAATGAGTATATGAGGTTAGGCCCCTCATGGGGTATTAGCATTATTTTTAGTCCCTTCCTATGGAAGAGACTATATATTCCATGTTTGTGTATTAGTTAGTATAGATATTTCATTTTTTCTAAAGACACATCAAAGTTAGGTTAAAATATGTATTTATAAGTTATTTTTTGAAAAATTATGTTAAGTTTTTATTGGATGAGAGGTCTTGAATTGACAATTTTTATCATTGTCACATATTAAAAAAATTAAGAAAAAAATACTTACCTTTACCTTAACCTTACCTGTGGATGTTTTTAGATGAACATTAATAAACATAGGTTTGTATTTAATGTAGTGGTTGACTAGGGTAACCTAGGGTGGGAGAGGCTCATTGGCATATTGCCATGAAGTGATAGGAATTAATACCATGCAACACTTGTGCATCCTCTAAGTTTCCAAGTGTAATTTTTCATAAGGTGTATTGAATGAGAAGGTACCGTCGGACCTTTTCCAGCTGTGGTTTTGGTTTGAGAGTAACCCTTTGTGATCATTTTTTTCTCTATTCTTTGTGGTAGTATGGATCTCTACATTGCGGTATTACACGTATTTACTAGGGCTTGGCCCTGTGAATAATTTTTTAGTGTTAGCCTTTTCCTTAAACTCAGTTCGTAATTAAATTCTTATGCTAATCTCTTTCTGTTGTGTAGATGCATTCGTCAAGAAGGGAATTCCATTCTCCTTCTCTATCTGTTGAGTAGATGCTTTAATTTCAAGAAGGGAATGTCCTTCTCCTTATTGTAGGTAATGGTATGTCAACCCATAATTAGCTTGTATTCAATTCAATCTTGAACTTTTGTTAATCTAACCATGTTGGCTCTTATTTAATCGAATTATTTTGACCCTTTTCTGCATTTTTCAGGTCAACTTATGACTGTATTTTGAGACACTAAGGTTCTATAACACAATCCGTGGTAGGTTTTTTATGGAGTTGTCATACTCCTTAAATTTTCTAGGTACAAGGGTTTTACCCTCCTCGCTTTAGTTTTCTTGATTGTGGACATAATATTAAAATATGTAGTAACCACTTTTGTTTATTCCTTTGTAGAGGAATCTTGTATTAGAATGATGACACTTGTTCAATGACATCTAATACTTTCTTAGATGATACTAGTAAGTCCAAACTTATCAAAATTCTCTGTCTGCGTTGAGCTTGGGGTTTCTAGGAAACCTTGTGATTTGATTCGAATGAAAAATTCATGGAATTTTAGAGCCCTAAAGACACTAAGTTCTGTCTCTTATTCGATATTTTTGTAATGAGGATAGTGGTTCTAGATCTATAGGGAAATAATTGCTATAGTGAAGAGAAGCTATCCCGCTTACACTGAGAAAACAGGTCCAATTATTTGTCTACGAATTGGTAAAACAACCTTGCATTTTTTTTATAGTTGAATGTACTATCGTCCTTCCTCAATTTGCGGGGCTACTTGTTTAGGTAGTGCTGCTATTTTATTGAGCTAGTAAAGAGTTGGAAATAAATAGATTTAGGTGTATGTTACTCTAGTTTGAGCTTTCATTATATTGACTTCACTGTTATGATCGATTCTAGGAAATGAAAATAATTTAACCTAATAATACAAAAACCCAACCCATGTATTTGTGTTTAATGTGTATTTTCATAGCTTTTACATATCCTATAAAATAATACAAAAATAGAACCAACTAACATACCTATAATCTCTACTATGCAAATCCGACATCCATTGTTCTTATGGGATCGTTGGCTTCTATGGTAAATATTCCCTAATTTAAAGGAATTAGGTTCTTTGTTTAAAAAGTGGGAAACAAAAGAGATGATTTCTCATATTAGTAAAATATACAACAATTTTCTTTTTCTTTTATAGAATGAACTAATCTCTATGAAAGTAAGAATGTTTTCTCGTTTTTTTTATGGTAATCTTCTGTAAATATTCTTATTTTATTGAAATTAGTTTTTTTCAAAGAAGACTGAGTGGAAATACTCAAGAGACGTGTTTTTATTATTATATATTATAGTGATTAAACCATGGAAAATTGAATTAGTTACAATTGAAACTAAGAAGCTTAGTAAATCAATTACAATTTACGTTGAGAAGCTATGAGAATCTAAGTACATTGTAAATTTTAGTATGAGGAAATTGTGATGTCTCTTTACTCTTAAAAACAAATTTAAAGTATAACTTTTGTAACAGTTTTCTAGTTGTCTAGCTCTTTAAGAATTTTCTGAATCATTTTCTATCAACCCATACCATATCAACAATAAACTACTTAATACCAATTTATTTTAATCCCATTCAAAGGTACCCTTCAAAGTTTTATTAATACATGTAGTATAATGTTGGATATTTGGTTGTCATAGATGTCAACCTTAGTAAGAGCATATTGAAGTATATATAACTCCAAAGCGGTCCCCTTATGGAGTAGTTGTTAAGCATGGCCCTCACGGGAAGACACTTTGGGTTGTACACATATGGGGAAAACCCATAAATATGTCCCTAAGGTTTCCCTTAACAATGTTGGTGAGAAAGGTGAAGAAACCCATATAATATTGATGATGGGTCCACATAACCCCAAAAGTAAGGATGGGTCCACATAAAAAGGAAAGAAACCCCGAAAGTAATAATGATGCATCCACTAAGTATGATGCGGAGAATCCATAAATCCCCTTGATGAAGCCATGAAGTGGTCATTGACCCATTTAAAGAAGCCTCTAAAATGTGGAAGACAAAATTAATAATAAGTTAGGGCCAACCTAACCTAAAATATGGAAGACAAAATCAATAATAAGTTATAGGGTCGTCCTAACCCTAAAGTGAACTAAAACGTGACCTTGGACATGTATAAATAAGAGATGAAAACATTTCATTTGATTCATCCAAGTTCATCATCTGTTGTAGTCAAGTGGATTGCATAGTTACCAATGATACATGCTATAGAATAAGCAAGTAAATATATAGATATGAACAAAAGATAAGTAATGGTGGCAGAGCCAACAAGTCTTTCTATTACTCAAAATAAGTACATAAGTGCATTACAGTGTTTCAGTGCTTCATGTATCCGGATCTCCAGCCTATATATATGTTTTGCAAACAGTTACATAACGACTTGTCAGTTTACTAACCAACTCGACACAACTATTCGACATGTTCCACAAAGTGGTCGAACGTAGGACCTAGTCGGTGTCAGAACTATAGATATAGATAAACTAGCTTACCTATCTAAGATAACAATAACATATAAACATAAATAATAACATAAAGAGAATAAGGAAAAGAATACACCAGATGTACGTGGTTCACCCAATTGGGCTACGTCCACGGGAAGGGTTGCATCTTCCATTAATATGAAAAAGATCTCCAAGATTACATGGCATCCTCACATATGCATCACATCAAGCTCCATCATGTCAATCATGTATGTAAAAATGACATACGCAACATGTGATGTGTCATGAACTACAATAAACACATACCCAAAAGGGTCTCCTTCACCTCTCTTATATACCAAGAGGTTTGGATTACAATACATCCCATAACACATGTGGGATAAAATAATTTCCTCCTTTTTATATAGAGAATGGTTACAAAGGATATAATTACAATAATGCATGTGGGATAACTCTAGTTTATAACATTAGAGTTATTTTATGCCTTTAAAATATATTTTACCAATATATCACATAAGTCATCATTACATATTCTAACACTCCCCCTTAATGATGGCTGGGAGAAATAATACAAATGGAAGGAAGGTGGAAACATACCAACATCCCCCTTGATGACAACTTCTAGAATGCTCCATACGATGCGAATAAAAAACACTTTGTCTCGTGGATTTGATGAAGGATAATTGCTTCTCATTGAATCATGAAATTGCACACGAACCAGGTTGTACAATGAAATACCAACAACAAGATGCTCGGATCTAAAGAGAAGCATTTATGGATACTAGATCCAATGGTAAAATGCTAAGAACATGTGACACAGTCCAATAGAAAGGTGCCTAGATCACCATAAGAATCATCACAACCATAACTGGTAGCTGAAGAACTACGATATAACATCCACACCAGTGTACAGATACCTTCTAACGGATGATACAACAAAACATGTGGCTAAGAACACCACAACATTGTACAAAATACCCAAATGGCCAATACACATGTAGATAACAGACATTCTTCCAATTAAGGTGCAATATCTGTAGAAGACCTCAAACATCGAAGAAACAAGACCCCAATGGTCTATACATCGAAAATGATATCATACAGATGAGCATCATTAATTTAACAGTAGAAGATGGATTTCCATCATACAACATTACTGAAATATGATAGAACATGATAAAATTCAACATTACATTCCTTCTTAAGAGGAACAATGCTGAAAAACCAGAGATCCGCAACCATCATATGCTTAAACAAGGAAGGAATAATATAATTAAGCTATCCCACAACATGGATAACGAACCTACACAAAGGAACTTTCAAGAATAAAGCATATAAAAACATGATAAGCCCAAAATACATGAGATATGATAAAATGACATTGCTCAAGAACATATAAATAAATGATGTCGCTTCTATGCAAGACCATATAAATTTGAGAAAAATATTATATAAAGGATATGACATGATATAAAAGATAGAGGAGCATAAACATGAGTGAGCATAATAGATACCAAGATAGAATAATGAGTCAAGATTTCACTTAAATATATGAAAAAATTTAGTCATCAAGCACTAATCTTAAGCATAGGTGCATTTGTTATTAGCATTATGTTAATATGAAAGAGCTGAATGACCTGAAAATCTCAATGCTTCCATATATGAACGTTAGAGACAAGAAACACATGTCAATGCTTCCATATAGGAACGTTAGAGACAAGTAGGAACAAGATAACCTCTACAATCATAAGAATATAAATCCTATTGCAACAAGAACAAGGTGCTCGTGACAAATATTTCAAGATTATAAGATTGCTCAAAGCCATACAAATATTGAGTAAAAGATGATCGGAATAAACATGACATGATATATGTGAAAATAAATCAAAATGTTTAATATGATCAACATATAACAAATTATGATCAACTCATGATATCACTTATAAAAAATTATGAAATGACAAGTCACTAATGGTCTTAATCATGGGTTCATTTCTTGGTAACACTATGTAAACATGCAAGAGATAAAATGCCCTGGAAATGTCAATGCTTCCATATAGTAATGTTAGAGACAAACAACACAGGAACTAGATACAATCTCTGCAATACATGAAAAAAAACTATATCCCAATTAAAGAAATTATGACAAGCCAAAAAATATGATATCACATAGATTCAAAAAAATTGACTTTACTCAGGAAATTAATTAGCAAGAGAATATAATGATCATAAAGATATTTCTTATAAAAAAACACGGAAATTGCTTTTACACAAAGGTCAGCAATAGAATATAAATAAAGCAAATAATGATCACAATATAACACATATGGAAGCTTCATTATCATGATTAGAAGAGTGAGACCATTTTAGAATATCACTTACAGATATGAAAATATAGTCATGAAACAACTAAATCCTAAGCATAGGTTCATTTATTGATGTCACCATTACCATACTAGAGATCCATGCCCCTGAAAATGTCTAAACATCTTCCACAAAAAGAAGGTTAGAGACATAAGAACAAGATAACCTCTGTAAACATGATGAATAAGAAAAAAAAACTAATGCAAAGAGATCAAAAAGCTTATGACAAGAATTTCCAGATAAGAGATGAAACGTTTCCAAGATTTGAAAAAACACAGTAAAAAACAGAAAATTTACCTACAACCCTTAGAATCAGGTGCCAAATAAAGTCACTCGCGAGTCTGCCGTAGTAAATTCGTGTGTACTCGCGGTTTATGCATAGAGAGGTCGTGGGTTCGTGTATCTGTAAAGGAGAAAGTTGCGGTTAGATCTGATACTCGCGGGTCTCTGTACAATGAAGTTGCGGTTATGCTGAAGCACTCGCGGGTCTCTGCACATGAGGGTAGCGTGTATACTGAAGTAAACACAAGTCCTCAGTAGAGTAGGCACGAGTATGCCTTATCACACGCCGTTCTGTACACTGGAAGTTGCGGGTTTCTAGTATAGAAATTCGTGGTTACCCGCGCTGTCTGCAAAGAGAAAGTCATGAATGTCCAATTTTAGGCCGAAAACAGTGTCAATTAGCCGAAGACGAAAACCTGCAAAAAATATACCAAACTTAGACAAAAACTGCCGATCTGACAACCAGAAGATAGATCTCCTTGAGGAGAATCCAAAAAACATATATATCTACAAAAAAACATCAAGAAACCCTTGAAAAATTTATGCAAAAATCTACACAAAAAGGTTAGGGTTAGACATAAAAAACTGTAGAAACATGCCCAAATGATAATAGTTATTGATTGAAAGCTATAGAAGGTGCTATATTATAGCAACCATATCTGATACCATGTCAGAAATATAGATCTAGCTAAACTAGCTTACCTATCTAAACTAACAATAACATATCAACATAAATAAGAACATAAAGAGAACAAGGAAATGAATACACTAGATATACGTGGTTCACCAAATTGGGCTAGGTCCACGGGAAGGGTTGCATCTTCCATTAATATGAAAAATATCTCCAAGATTACATGGCATCCTCACATATGCATCACATCAAGTTCCATCATGTCAATCATGTGTGTACAAATGACATACACAACATGTGATGTGTGATGAACTATAATCAACACATACCCAAAAGGGTCTGCTTCACCTCTCTTATATACCAAGAGGTTTGGATTACAATACATCCCATAACACATGTGGGATAAAATAATTTCCTCCTCTTTATATAGAGAATGGTTACAAAGGATATAAATACAATGATGCATGTGGGATAACTCTATTTTATAACATTAGAGTTATTTTATGCCTTTAAAAGATATTTTACCATTATATCACATAATTCATCATTACATATTCTAACAGTTGGGCGACTGAATTAGGCTCCTCCAACATCTCCCCCACTAACAAAGTGATTCTTCGTCCCAAAGAGATCAGAAAGTAACTTGGGATAGATGAACAAATTAAATTCGCTACTGCTTGTCTTGTGCAAACTAAGTGTAGACAGTTGATGACTCTAAAATGATACAGACTAATACCATGGCTGGAATTGGGTCGTCAAGTTATGAATGGAAACGTGCCCATGTATATAGAATAAGCCGACAACATGATCTGGTACTGAACAACATCTGACGACTCTGCAATTATGTGGAAGATCGAAAAAAGAGTCACATGCTATTTTAAAGAAGAAAGCATCCAAGAAAACAGTTACTTGGACCGCTAATTATCTTCCCACGTCCACTCCAGCTTGCAAATCAACCGGCTATGGGAAGGGGATCTACGGGGATGTGATTGGTGGAAAGGAACATAATGACAAATCCTGGCCGTGGGACTTCGAGAGTGCTTGAAATGTCCATATATCATGGGGCGGAGAGGAGTTTCCAGGAGAAAAATGTTTAAATGATCATATATCATGAAAAGAACTAGGGAACGACCATAAAAATCAAGAATTTATGATAGAACAAAAAAGGAAAAGGAACAAAGGTGGTGAAGAATAATTCCATGGCTTCCCGAATATTTCAGTGTGATGCTATATGGGGTATGGAAAACCATTTATAGCGAAGGTTGTGAATGGTTAGTGAAGTGGTGAATTGGAAGGGATGGGACGAATGGGGAAGTGGAAATTGTCAAAGCATGGTGGGATGGTGGTCATAGATATCACATATAGCAACTATGGATTTGATGGAGTAATCGTACGTGTATCAATCAGATCGATGCCTTGAAGTGATTTGTATGCTGACATGGCGATAGTTTAAATGATGATATCTGAAGTGTCGATGACTCTGGCGGCACTAATGGTGAATGATGTCTTGTGTAACTCACGTGAAGAAAATATTATAGTCATGCTTCAGGTGACAATATGTATGTGAGTTTTCACGATCAATCGATCCAGTGATGATGATGAATTAGTCGACGTATTGCTGGTAGTCAGTGTTGAATATATTCCCTGTTGCATCTAGGACTTGTCTTCATGTTTCTTGGTACTTAGTTTCTAGGGCACGACGGTCGACCAAATGATGATACAACCATTCAGTTGATGTCGTATCCAACCTAAGCTTTATAGTGCTTCAATATGACACCATTGATGACTTTTGTACTTATTTTATCGAATGAAAGTTGGTCGGGGCTTCGTCCGTAGCATACCGACTTATTTTCTCCTTATTTTGAGTTTGATGACTTGTCTTTAACTTTTTATATTTGTCGGTGCTGTGTTGGTTGGATTCGTGTTGGCTTGGTTGAGAATCTTGTTCGACAGTTTCTTGTCAACGTGTTCCACTTTGTCTATAATTTTCGTGTCGAAGGTCATGCTTCAGATGTTGTTTTCTGGTTTCTGATGATCTTCTACTTGTGTAGATTCTTGTATTTCCCTTGTCAGGATTGTCTCTCCAGTCTCTTGTCATGATGAAATCGTCCAATGCAATTGTCCCAGATAATTATTTATATTGCTAAAAGTTAGTTTTAACTAACTTCTCTTTCTCTTCCCCCTTTTTTTTCATGCTTTGTAGTGTTTTAGTCGAGCGTCATTGACAAGTTTTTGGAATACGCCCCCTTGTAGTGTTTGCAGTTGAACTGCTCTGTTAGCGTGCATTTATTCGATAACATAGGGACCCATCCATGCAATGTGTATATTTTTAGCCTTCCCTTTGATTTGGTTGTCATAAAGTAGGGCTAGATCGCCAACTGATATATTTTTGTTCTTTATGTTTTGGTTGTGCCAAGCTTTCTGTTGTTGCTTTTGGATTTCTTAATGATGGATTCCTATCTGTCGATGTTCTTCAAGTTTTGACAATTGGGAGAATATTTATTTTCTCGCTTGTTTGATATCAATATGTATTATTTCTGTAATCACTGGCGCTTGTTGTTGAAAATGTAGGGGAACAACTACTTCTTGTCCATATACAAGTTTGAATGGAGTCTGACCTGTCGATATTTTGTATGATGTTCTATACACCCATAGTACTGCAGGTATCTTGTCGTCCTAGTCATCCTTTTCGATATTGCACATTTTAGTCAATCATGTAGTTAGTGTTTTATTGAATACTTCTATTGCGCCATTAGACTGAGGGTGATATGCTATGCTCTTTCTATGCTCGATTAAAAATTATTTCATTAATATGGAAATTTTTTTGTTGATGAAGTGGCTCCCTTGGTTTCTAATCAAGGTGAGTGGACATCCAAATCTTGTAATAATTTTGTCATAGATTAATTTGGTAGCTATCTCACTTGAGCAAGTCTCGACAGGTTCTTCTTCTTCCCATTTAGTAACATACTCGACCGCAGTAGTGATATATATTGCTCCTGTTCGTTGACGAGGACTCAGAAATGGATCTATGAAGTCGATTTCCCATATTCTAAAATTTAGGCTTTGATTTAGTGATATTAACGACATTTCGGTTCTTGGAAATGGTCGGCCAAGTCGCTGATATCTGTCTCATTTATTCACAAATTCTCGACAATCTTTGTGGATTGTCGGCCACCATAATCCTAGCTGCTGAATTTTTCTGGTTGTCTTGTCAGCTTGAAAATGTCCACCTACTGGTCCATTATGTGCTTCATTAATTAAAATTTGTCTTTTATGGTTGAGAACACATCGTCGTAGTACATCATCTGATCCCAGCTTATAGATAAATCCATTTATTATAGTATATGGCGCAACTTTCATTGCTAAAATATTCTTTTTCTTTTCATGCAATCCTTATGGAGCTTGTCCTTCTTCTAGGAACTGATCAATATGTGTTAAGTGTAATGGAACAACTTTAATTCTAAATAATTTAGCTTTGGGTAAATCAGACTAAATTCCAGTTGGTTCTTCTCCTTTGTCTATCCTCGACAAGTGGTCGGGTCCGACATTTGCTTTACCTAGTCGAACTATAAATTCAAACTCAAATTATTGGAATAACAATAACCATCGACAGATTCTTCCATGGTGTAGGGGTTTATTAACTAAGTAATTTAGGTCCTGATGATATGTATAGATCACAAAAGGATTGGCAAGTAGATAATGTCTGTATTTATGGAGTGCAAATACTATTCCTAGTGCTTCTCTCTCAGTTGTTGAATAGTTCCTTTTAGCCTTATTTAATTTTCTACTACTGTTGGAGTTAGGGTAATCCATTCCATCATCTACAAGTTGAGTCAGGATTGCACCGATTTCTATTCCATAAGCATCGATATGTATATGAAATTTGATCGACCAGTTTGGAAATCTTAAGATGGGAGCTTCGAATAGTTTCCTTTTTAAAATGTCGAATGATGTAGCGCATTTGTCTGTCCATTGGTAGTCTTGATATTCTTTCAACAACTCTTCTAACGGATATGTCATGTCGGAGTAGTGATGGCCCTAGAAACAATCTAAATTTTTTGGATTTAACTGGAGGGATCAAGTCGAGAATTACTTTACTTTTCGCGAAGTCGACTTTTATACCTTCTTTACATACAACATGTCCAAATAGGATTCCTATTGGAGTGGAAAATATACATTTATTGATATTCAGTGAGAGTTGGATCTGTCGACATCTTTATAACATAAGTCTTATCCATTTGCAATGGTCCCTCAACATAAAATAGATCATCCAATCCTCAAAATATACATCCATGGTTTTGTAGATATATTCTTGGAAAGCTTTGAAAATTATTTTGGAGAACATAGATGGTGCATTCTTTAATCCAAATGGCATTAATTTATATGCAAATGAAACAATTGTGGTCTTCTTATGATATTCTTTGCCAATAGGTACTTGATTATACCTGGAAAATTCGTTCGTGAATGAATTAGATTCATGTCCTGTAACTTCATTAATAATTTCATCAACGAATGGCGTCGGAAATGGATCGGTAATCATTACCTTGTTGAGTTCCCTGAAGTTGACACAAATGCATAGTCATGTCATGTTGTGCTTCTTAGGCTGGACGACCATTGGGATTTCCCACTCTTATTGATCAATGGGATAGATAATTCTGGCGGCAAGCATGCTGTCTATTTCGTTGTATTTATGCACGAGCTTGTTTGGTCTCTTCTTGACTGGTTTTGCATCTGGTTCAATGTCGATCTAAATTTATCCCATTTCCTGGACAAGTCCTTTCAGGTATTTATAATCTCGTGCAAAGACATCTTGGAATTCTTTTAATAAGTTTGTAATATCCGTTGTTTGTTCTTCATTCCAATAATATCCTATCATCGTTAGATATATCTATTTGTTTGATCTTAATCTATGTTTCCATCCATTCAGGTGCTTTGGTTTCATTGATCTATCACTCACCTTATTTGAATTGTGTAAATGTCGGGGGAAAATCTTCTTTTGTCATCCTTTCGGGATCAATTGTTTTAAAGATTCAATATAAAAGACTGATCTAACCAACTTTGATGTATTTGGATGTTCTCATTTCCATTGGAAACTTTTCCCTTTTGTTTTGTCTCTTTCCATTTGTATTATTGTCGAGTGTTGAAGTTGGGTCAACTTGATATTGTTACATGAAACAACTTGTCGGTCAAGTCGTTGTTGATTTTCTGATGATATTTTGCTACTTCCTGGTTGTAGGAAAATTTTCACTTGATTGCTTGCTTCTATTAATTGATCGTCCTGTGGAGAAAACGCAATATCTTTGATGAAATTTTCTCTCAATTCTTTCCAAATAAATGTTTCTCCTCTTGCTTCTTCCATTTTATACCACTTGTTTAGTAAACTGTCGAGTGTACTTGGAAAAATGTGTGGCCATGATATTTTGTCTCTATAGCCTAATATTTTCCATTCTTTTTCGCAGTTGTTGATATGTTTTCCAGGATCTTGGCCTTGTGTGAAAATCAAAATATTTTCTTTGGCTTTGAGTTTTCTTCCTCTGAATCTTTCAACAAAGTATGTCGACGCTATAGCCCAATTATGAAGTCTCGACTGATGTGTATCCCACCATCTTGCAGCTTGACCTGTGAAGGTTTCGATCAAACTCTTAAGTTGACCTTGTTCTCCTATATTCTTTGATACTTCCTCGACATGGGATGAGGGAAATTATCATTCTTTGTATCTCAATGGTGGAACACCCGACGACTCGTTTCTCACCGATGCAAGTGTTAGATATTCTCTAATTTTTATTTCGAAAATATTCGGAATGATAGAGACAAAAAAATAGTGTTGGATTTTCCTTTTGGGGATAACTTCTTGATCGTACAACATTCTAGTGCTTGTAATTCATAATTCTCCATTTTCCAGTCATAGAGTTCAACATCTAAATTATATCCGACTGATGAAGGGTTTTCGAGGTGTATCTCTCTGTTGGAATATTCTCACCATCATTTTTGTATTTTGCATGCCTGAGTCATCTGCATGCATTTTCATGCAATTGCATGTATCCAGTCATCAGTATGGTAGTCTCCCAACACCTAGTCCTTATTTTGCATCCCCTGGGAGCCTGTTTCTGCTCAATTTTATCCTTCCTAGCCACTGATGTGCCCTTTTTTTCATCACTGGAAAACATGTGCTCCTTATTCAACCTATTTATGAGTTACTTCAGTTAGTTAGTTGGTTGATGACTCAATTCCTTGATTCAGGGGATGATTGATCAGTTAACTAACTAAATCACTTAGATAGGAACCTACTGAGACTAGTTTGAGATCCACTGACTACTTAAAGCTCCTCATGCACCCACATTGGAGTCTCCTTCCCTACATCAGTTCCCATGCACTAATTTAGACTCAGTTAGACTCATTTGAATGACTAGTTGACCTTTATGACCACTGCCACTAGTTTGGATGATGTCTCCAATGCTATCCAACCCACACTTTGATGAGAATTCGAATGACCTTAGTAGAATTCGAATCTCATTGATTGTATTCAGTTATTATTCACATTACAGAGTACCATCTTATAGCTGATGTATGATACAACAATTTTCTACATTTTCTGTGTATTGAGTGTTAATTGATTCAACATTTCTTCTTCTTTTTTTTGCACTACATGAGTGAATTATAGTGAGGTTTGTTATTGCTGAGTGATCCTTATCCTAAAATATTACATGGTATCAGAGATGAAAACATCTATTCAAATTGTAGCAGCAACAGTTGCGGCAATTCCTTGAGTAGCTGTCTTTAATTGAGTACCAGAAGCCTCTGAGTTTCCACAACAAATCCTGGTGCTATTGCCTTGAATTCACTGGAAAAATCCAGTGAGGTCTAGCCAGGTGTGAAGGACTTAGTCTCATGTGATCAATGTCCTAAGGCAGTGTTCAATTCGAATTCCAATGGATATTCTTTTCATAATTCTCATTTGTTTTGTAGGAATCTCCCTCTTTCAGCTTTGAATTCTGCAGCATTATGGATCTCAAGTTGAACTCATTCAACTACTTCGAATGGAAGGATAAAATGGACATATTCTTGAAGTCGAAGAGTATTTACGCGGTGGTGAATGGCTATGCAGTTGAGCCCACTGGTGCAGTAGAGAAATACAAGTACTTAGACAAGCTTGATGAAGCAGTAGGACTGTTGCTACTTAGCATTTCTGAAGATTTTCACTTTCATGTTATCGATTTGAAGACTCCAAAGGAGGTTTGGAACAAGATCGAATCCCTCCTTGTCCAGAAATATGATTTGAAGGGGCATAAACTAGAAAATGAACTCATCTCAATGAGCCCAAGTAGTTTCGAAACTATCACTTAATTTCTCAACAAATTCAAGAACTTGATTTCACAGGTGAAGAGGTATGGGATTGAGAAGGAATAAAAACAACTCATCCTTGCCATCTTGTCGAAGCTAGGACCTAATAATTCAGTGTTTGTTTCGACCTTCCAGTCAACAATATTTTCCATTCCAAAATGGAAGTTCCCTTCGCTTGAAGACTTCATCCAATCTCTCACACTTGAGGAGGAGAAGCTAGTACACATGGGAGTGATAAAAACCAAGTTGGATTCATCTCTTGCAGCCATTGAGATGAGAAGAGTGAATGGAAAAGGGAAACAAAAAAATTCTGATAGAAAGTCGAATGATACAAAGCAAAAGGAGGATCCCATACAATCAGATGGAGCCTCGAATCCTAAGAAGGACAATAACACTCAAAAGGATAAATCCAAGTTCACATATTGTAATCGAGAATATCACCCTGAGATCTCATGTATGAAGAAGACCATAGATCTCATGGCTTCAATTCTTGAAAAGAATAATATTCCAGTACCTGCATGTGCTAGAAAGAAAGAGAGTGAACCATCTGGATCTGAGAACAAAGAGAGATGCCATGCCCTCATGGCAGGTGCATCAACTCAATTCTCCTTCATCATAGATTCTGGAGCATCTAGGCATATGTCTTCCTCCAAGAATCTCTTCACCGGATTCGAAGCTATTGTTGGACCATCCATTATGTTGGGGAATGATTCTGAGGTCTCCTCTGAGGGGATTGGAAGAATCAAACTAGATCATGGATACTTCTCGGATGTACTCTATGTCCCCACTCTCACTACTAATCTACTTTCAGTATATCAGATGACCCATACTGGAGGGTGATATTCTCTCCAAATGAGGTCGAAATCCAAGGCATGGTATCAGGTTCTACCATTGCAAAAGGTGTTGCAAATAATAAGTCAAAACTGTATGAGTTCTCCCACATCTTACCTCTCTCAAAGCAATCTACTCTTCACACTCATGCAAATGAAGAGAGTAGATTGTGGCATGAAAGATTTGGGCATTGTAACTATCAATACTTATAAGACATGCATACTAACGAGATGGTTGAAGGGCTTCCCAAGATCAAGTTTGCTAAAGGAAACTGTCATGGTTGTTTGATTGGAAAGCATCCTGAGAAGAAATTTGAGAAGGGGAAGGCAAGGAGAGCCTCTCATCCTCTAGATCTCATTCATAGTGATGTTGCTAGGCCATTTCCAGATCTATCTCTAAAAAAATCAAGGTATATACTCACTTTTATTTATGATTATTACAGATTTACATGGGTATACTTTCTTAGATTGAAGTCAAAAGTATTTGGATTCTTTACGTTTTTCAAGTCTTCTGCAGAAAAGTTTCCAGATAGAAAGATCAAGGCCATTCGCATTGACAATGGAGGTGAGTACATCAAGGGTGATTTTCAAACCTTTTGTGCTGAAGAGGGAATTGAGATGAAACATATTGTTCCCTATACACCACAACAGAATGGTGTTGCTAAAAGGAAGAACGGAACATTGAAAGAAATGGCCACCTGCATGCTAAAGTTGGAAGGGTTGCACCCTAGTCTTTGGGCAGAAGTCATTAACCGCGCCTCCTATCTTTAGAACATAGCTCCTCACAAAGGACTCAAAGACATGACTCCTTTCGAATCATGGATGGGATAGAAACCTGATGTGTCTCATCTTAGAGTATTTGGATCCAAAGCATGGGCAAGGATTCCGGATGAGAAAAGGAGAGCCCTAAATCCACAAAGAAGAGAGTGTATCATGGTGAGGTATGCATTGAATATAAAAGCCTACAAGATTCTTAATCCTTCTATCATGGCCACATTCCTTGATAGGAGTGTACAGTTTGAGGAATGGCCTCTTCATGATGCTCATCCTATTGAGCAAGAGAGATTTCCTACTACACCTCCACTGCTTGATGAGCTCCAAGAGAGCGAATCTTCATCACATGATAGTTCAGATTCAGAGTATGAGAGTGATGATGATGAAGATTGAATGCTAGATCCATATCCAAAAGAACCTGAAGATCTAGCAACTGATTCAGAAGATGAGTGATTGGGAGATCCAGTTCCACAAGAACCCGATGATCTCTCAACTGATGATCCTCCTCTTTCGAGATGGCAAACCACTACTCTTAGATCTTCCGGAGACCTTGTTGGTGATCCAACTGATCGATGGAGAACGAGATCAGATTATCAAAATGGAAGGTTTCATCCTTCTCACATTACTGATCAATTTCAGATCGATCGATCCTTCTTTGGAAAAGAAGGACACTTTCCTCCTTCCGGGGTGAGTGTTGATACGCTACATTAGCATCCTTTAGTCTATTTTAAGGGAGGGATTTCTTCCCACTGGGTTTTCCCTCTTTCCTCTTTTATTATTTAGATTGTTGTACAGGGTGACCTTTGGTCTCAGTCACCAGAGCCCTACTTTTCAGTTACTACCTCATAGTATAGCTTGCGGGGGGTGTTGGAATATTCTCACCATCATTTTTGTATTGTGCATGCCCGCATGCAATTCTACATGCATCCAGTCATCTACATGCATTTGCATGCATCCAGTCATCAGTATAGTAGTCTCCTAGCACCTAGTCCTTATTTTGCAACCCCAAGGAGCCTGTTTCTGCTCAGTTATAGCCCTCCTTGCCACTGATGCGCCCTTGTTTTCATCACTAGAGAACATGTGCGCCTTATTACACCTATTTAGGAGTTACTTAATTTAGTTAGTTGGTTGATGACTCAGTTCCTTGATTCAAGGGATGATTGATCAATTAACTGACTAAAGAACTTAGAGAGGCACCTACTGAGACTGGTTTGAGATCCACTGACTACTCACAGCTCCTCATGCGCCCACATTGGAGTGTCCTTCCCTACATCAGTGACCATGCACTTAGTTAGACTTAGTTAGACTCATTTGAATGACTAGTTGACCTTTATGATCATTGCCACTAGTTTGGATGATGTCTCCAATGCTATCCAAGCCACACTTTGAGTAGAATTCGAATGAACTTAGTAGCATTCAAATCTCATTGATTATATTCATTTATTATTCACATGACAGAGTGCCAGCTTACAGTTGATGTATGATACAACATTTTTCTCCATTTTCTATGTAATGAGTGTTAATTGATTCAGCATTTCTTCTTCTTCTTTCTACACTACATGAGTGAATTCTAGTGAGGTCTGCTACTGTTGAGTGATCCTAATCCTAAAATATCACACTCTCCTTGCGAGTTAGGCTGAGTATAGTCTTTATTGTTTATTACTTGATATAATTTTTGAATGTCAACGTCGTCATCAATAGGTTCAATCCAGGGTTGTCCTTGCGATGGGTGAATTGGCACAATCACTTTCTTCCCATTTCCTTTGAGTTTTATTCTATCTTTGTCAAGTGATATTGAAGCTTTCATTTTTCTTCCCTATGGTCAGCCAACTAGGGAAGGAAATGAACTGGAACCTTCTTTTGGGTCGATAATTTCAAAGTCAACTAGTGTTTTAATGCCCTTGATGGATGTGTCGACATTTTTACATACCCCAATTGGTTCAATCAGTCCTTGGTCGGATAATTTTAGACAGATTCGTGAATTGTGTAGTTGTGGCCAACCAAGATGTTACCAAGTGTCTCGAGTCATGATATTCTCTTGTGATCTGAAGTCAAGGACGACTTGTCGAACATTGTATCCTTCAATTTCTATGTCGACAAGTGGATTTGCATCATTTTTATCTCTCTGACTTAGTCGATAGATATTTTTAGTTTGTTTGTCTTCAACATATTTACTTTTAATGTTGTGCATTAGATCTATAAATTTTACGACAGCTTCTTCCTTGGTTATTAAATTTATGATTTCATTAGTATTTCTTTGTCGATATTCGTCATTGTCTTCTTGGGATGCTAATTCTTGAAAAACAATTGCAACATTATTATATAAGTGCTTTTGTCAATTGGATTAGGATAGTCATATTTAATTTTTATTTTTCTAATTTGCGGATTGTCAGCACCAATTTTAGTTCCTTGACGAGTTACAATCTGAATATTCTTAGTTTTAACAATATAAGACTTGGGAACACTGGACAAGATGTTAAAATTCTTTTTATTAGTAATATTTTAGAGTATGGTGGGGAAATCCTCCAAGAAGTGATCACCCATCCCACACTTCGTACATAATTTGAGATATGTCTGATCTTTGAAGGGACAGTCTACAAAAAGGTGTTCTTCACTTAGGCATGTAAAGCACTGTAGTCATCGACGTAGTCAGGGGTATCTATTTCTAGTGTTTCATCCACGACCTTGGAATCCTAATCGTCGATTAAAGTTGTAATTTCTTCAATCATATCGTCGGTCATCGTTCCTCTCGTTTCCATCATTTCTTTGGTCGACAACATTTACCTAATAAAATGCGTGATAATTCTATTTATTCTTTAAATTCAAGTTACATTCTGCTGTGGAATGATATTTTATGTCACATATGGTGCACCATCGAGCTTGATCATTCTTCATGTTCTAGGGACAATATTTCGTTAAATGTGAGTCGTGTTCTTGCCAGATGTCATAGAAACATTTTGTTTGTACAAAATGGATATCATGTCGGCCGTCATTAATATTTTGTACGGGAGACTATTAAGCATTTTGTACACCATATATCGGCTCCTCGTAGAATGATTTCGCGAATGGATTTTTGCATATTCTTCAGTTGTTCTTCAATGCGGTGATCGATAGGAGCTATAGGATAGTCATCATCCATTTCTATTTGTAATGCTTTTGTCAATGCATCTTCATATGTAGTAAAATGAGTGAAACAAATGTACACTCCAATTTTCTGTACTAGTCCAGCCACAAACCATTGGACCAATAAGGATTCTTCAATATCGTGCTCAATCTGGGTTAGGAAATATTTGAGTCTTTTATCATAGTCCCTGACAATTTCTGTTGGATTTTGAGTTTTGGTTTTCAATTTCTTAGCAGCTAGATATTTTGCATCTGGGGTCTTGAAGAAAGATAGAAATTGATGTTTTATCTGAGCCTTTGATGAAGTAGGTGTCCTTTCTTTATAAGTGATGTACCATGTAAGTGCTCGTTTTCGAAGGGCACTAGCGAATTGTGCCATTTGTCGATCTTTGCTGACAATGGAATTGGATTCCCATATTGATTCACAAACAAACCAATGCCTTCTTGGGCATTCATTTCCTTCATAGAAAGGAAGGTTTGCTATTATGTGTGCCATAACTGCTGCGACTTCGACTTCTATGCTCAAAGGTGGTGATGGTGGATTATTTCCGATGGTTGAAACGCTCTTGCAAATTTTTTTGACAAGTACTATTTCTTGATGTGGACTGACAGGAGTTAATGCACGTTCTTCACTTTCGACAACAATATCACTGGTCAGTATTCATCGGCTGTCGGTTGTCAACTTTCTTCGACAGTTTCTGTCGATACCCAGGTAAAGTTCTATTCTATTTGGGTTGTACTTCTTTTCAGGGATCCCGACTGACTTAACGAATCACTCAATGCTGGAAGAGGCCGGGGGGCGCTTTCTCACGATCTGAATAGAGTAGATAAAAAATCTAGTTGGAAAATTCGGGTTGAAAAGTGACCCAATTCCCTTCTTGTGATCGATGGATAAACAATATATCAACCTCATTACCTTCATCGTTCCGTCGGCTCCAGATGCCATATTGGCCAGGGTGAAGTCCTAAATATTTTTTGACAATTTCTTGTACTTGGGAACTTTGTGTCAGATGTAATGGGGAATGAGAATTTATAACGCTAGGTATACTCACATGGAGAGTGCTTCCATGCTCCATCCACTGGTCTTCATCCATCGGTGATAGTGGTTCATCATCGCCCTCTTCCTATCGAGATCGACTCGACTCTAGCGAATTTCCTGCTACATCTGTCACTATACCTGACCTTTTTTTTTTCTGGAGTGCACTAGCATTCTCCCTTAACTCCTCCCACCACTTTCTTCTCTTTTCTCGTTCAATATTTTGGATATCCGGAGTGATTTTATGGATCATTATTCTATCATTGTCAAATTTTTGGGATTTCTCACTGTTGTCCATATCATGTTTTTCATCTGTCGACAATTATTCATCTACTATGTCCCGAACGCGGTCGTCTACCCCCCATTTCCAACCCGAATATCTTTAGAGAACTAGGGTGGTGCAGCAAGTCATTTTCTTAGAAAGTATTCCCACTCTCGCTCTTTCACGAATTTTTCCCACTTTCTTTGTTTTTCTTCCCAGTTCATGTTCGAGAGTGGTGGTAACAAAAGTGGTCAAGGTTCGATAATATGCCTTGCTTCTTTGTCGATCAAGAATTTAAATAGAAGCATCGATAGAGAACAAAGGAATTGTTCAGTAATTTCATTATAGAACCTATGCTTCATGTTATTGATAGATACTCACTCTTCAATCACGGACTCTTCATAGAACTCGTCAACAATTCTTTCGCACCATTCAGATAAATTTATGCAGCCTCCTCTGTTTAGTGTTTTTAGAAATTGTCGATATTTTTCATCTACCAGTCTTTTCATCTAGAAAGATTCTTCAATGCGAACGACACGGATTGAACGAACTTTTCATGTGTTTCAGAAAAGAAATTCTCCCTTGCTTGAGCGATAGTCAACTTGTTTCTTCTAGCTTAATGTTGCAGATAATTTTCTATCTTTATCTCCCACCATTCCTTTCTCTCATGTTCTGATATCATTAGATCATGCTCATTAGCATCCTATGCATGTATCTCCGACAACAGAACCAATTTTGTAGTCAAGTGGATTGCATAGTTACCAACGATACATGTTATAGAATAAGAAAGTAAATAAATATATATGGACAAAAGATAAGTAATGGTGGTAGAGCCAACAAGTCTTTCTATTACTTAATATAAGTACAAAAGTGCTTTACAATTTATTAGTGCTTCATGTATCCGGATCTCTAGCCTATATATATGGTTTACAAACAGTTACATAATGACATGTCAGCTCACTAACCGACTCGACACAACGGTTCGACATGTTCCATGAAGAGGTCGAACAGAGGACCTAGTTAGGTGACCAACTTAGGATCATCCAACATCATCTCTAAGGTGCAAGTAAAAGAGGGAATAGTGAAGGTACAAGGATAGATAAGCGAAGGTACAAGAGGACGATTTTTGACAATTTTAATATTTGCACAACTTTCTGATACGATATCGGAATCACAAAATTCTTGGCTTGTTGGAAATGTTGTTGCTAGGACTATGTGATGACATGATCTAGGGTTTCTTTTGGTGAATGGTTTCTTTTTTTATTTCTTCATCTTGGAAAATGTAGGGTTCTTATACACGGGCTTCTCTTGTGATGGTCATACATCTTATGGACTAGGGTCCATATTGTTTCCTTGAAAATGGTATCGATCTTGAGTATGCGTTAGAGCCTTTTATTTGGTGATCTTGCATAGATGTGTTAAGTTGATTATGGTGATGATATTGGAATATATCATGGTGATTATCTTGGAATATCCTAGGGTTTGGAAATGACTATGATTATGGTGATGATTGGTGGAGTAGAACTATTCCGTTATGGAATTTAAAAAGGATTTCCAAGAGGGTTTTGTAGCATATTCTATGGACTCATCTTCGACATGCCTCTCGGAGTAACCATCCCACCAATATTTGACATGAAGGAGGGACTTAAGGAGCGCGAAGGTGATCTTATCATTGTCAGAATTTTTTTGAGTAGAGTAATAATCCTCTAATAGATTTAACCATTTATCCAAATCATTTACATCTACCTTGAATGAAGTTGTACCTCCAAAATGCTTGTTTTTTGAAGATGCCTCCATCGTCTTCGATAGTTGTTGATGGATGTGGGCGAAGTTATATTCCATTATCTCATTCCCATGTCATGTGAGGGATTCCTCGAGGAATAGTTTCATAGGATCTCTAGATATGTCATATGTTTTTTCTTCTCCCACCATGTGAGGCTTCTTAGGTTAACAAGAATGGTTGTCCCAAAGCTCAACTAGTTCAAGACCTGACTCTCGATATCTGGATCTCGTTAGGGACATGCACTGAGAAACAACAAGAGAAGATTGCTCTGAAATCACTGATCTAGATTATTTGCAGAACAAAATGAAGGAAAAAATATAAAATGGAAAAACATGCACAAAGTTTTTGTAGGAAACATAGTAGTACAGTAAAACCCAAATTCCATTAATTATTATAATGGAAAAACATTGTAAATTGCAAAGCAATACAAACTAGATTAGATGGTGGTATCTTATCTCTGAAGAGAGATGCGTTGGATATGCTCATGTGCAAGAGTTGAGTTATAATGAGGAAAAAATGGCCTTTTAACATAAATCATCAATGAGAAAACCCTAAATACCCAAACCCTAACCCCAGAACATGAAACGCCAAAAGGTTTGTAGGCCCCACTGTGGTTGGTTGATACATCAACTTCCCAGGGCATAACGTTTGCATCCGATATCCATTTGGGGCACTTGGTAGCCTATCAAAAAGGGCTAGCCAAGAATTACACATTTCAAATGGACTAGTAAATAGCCAAGGGATGTCTGTTGGTATCTTCCATTCCAAAATAACATTATTTAGGGCCTCAAAAAAGGACCCAAAATTTTAGGAACCGAAAAACCATAGAAAATTTCCAAGAAGATGGATAACTATTGCAACTCGATGGATTAGGTGGGTGCCTACCCGTATCCACCTGGATTAATAAGCTTCAATAGTTTTAGCCGACCACCGAGGTAAATAATTTTTTGATGAACTATGTTGGTTGGTGCATGTTGACATTTTCATTTGATGTAGACCAAATACCAATCGACTCAGGAACAATGGTCAACTATCAAGTCAATACTTCAAAATAAGTTATTGTTGATCTAGATTATTCAAGAATATAAAAAGGATCATTGTGCAATAAGCGAGAGGAAGATTCCAATAACTTAATACCTAAATTATTCTCATCAAAGATCACATTCTTGCTGAATATAACCTGTTGTTTGACAGGGTCAAATAGTTGATAGGATTTCGATTCATCCGAACAACCCATCATGATGTAAGTGTGACCCTTTGCATCCAATTTCTTCCTGCAATTATCACTAATGTGTTCCTAAGAAACACATCCAAAGGTTTATAGGTGTTCAACATAATATTTTATTCCTTGCCACTTCTCAATTGGATTCATGTCGTTGAAAACTCTAGTCAGAACAAGGTTCATGATATAGTTTGAGAAGTAAAAAAATTCTACCCAAAATTTTATTGGAAGTTATTTGGTCTATAGTAGACAATGAGCCATTTTTACAAAAGTCCTATTCTTCTTCTCTGCCACTCTTGATTCTATTAAGGGGTGTGAGGGACATATATCGCCAATCGATACCATTATGTGCTAGGTAATCTTCAAACTGTTGAATCACATATTCTCCACTATTTTTTGATCTCAAACATTTAATAGGTTTACCACATTGCTTCTCCACTAATGCCCTAAATTCCTTGAATATTTCAAAGAAATTACTCTTATTTTTTCAGAAATAGACCCATGTAAACATGGATAAATCATTAATAAAGGTTAAATATACTTTGCATTTTTTAATGAGGGTTTTTTCATGCAACAAATATCACTATGAACAAGTTACAGTTGGTCTTTTGCTTCCCATTTTTTCCCAGATTCAAAGGGTTCTCGATGATGCTTTCCAAGCAAGCATCCTATAAAAAATCCATCAAGTGGAACAATATTTGGGAGAACAATATCCATATTCCTTATTACCATCACCTTTAAACTTTGAAATTGCAAGTGTTTGATTCGTTTATGCCAAATTTAACTTCAATCATCAATATGAGAAATGAGGGAAGTTGGTCTAGAATCATGGTTGGGAGAGTCATAAAAATTATATAGTCTTCCTTTGGGATATAGATAGCTTGTAGCAATAGACATCCCCCAAACAGTTGGATCCTTTATGATAAAATTATCTGACCAAAACATGATAGACATTGTATATTCTTCCATGTCAACATTCAACATCTCCACTTCCAACAACCATGAGGGCATAATCATCAACTACATAAATTTTATGTTTTGGAGATATAATTAAGGAAGAGAACATAGACAAATCCTTATCCTTATGATGAGTGCAACTAGAATAGACTATCCACTCATTTTGAGTGGTGTGGGCATGTAATGCATGGGAAGTACTGACAAAAAAGGGAAAATTATCTACAGGTTGATTGGTCAATCGAGAACAAATAAGTCTTCTTCAAGATACTTGACATTTTCTTCCAAATCCTTTGTCTTCTTCCAGTAGGTTTTCTCCACATGTCCCACCTTTCCATATTAGTGATATGTTTTAATCTTTTGAATGTTATTGATTGATGCCAAATTATTATTCTTTCCTTTAGTAGTTTGTTCGATACACTCCTTCCATTTATTTATGGTGTTAGGTCAACCTTGTTCTTTATAATGTGTCTTGCCCTTTCCTTCGGGAATCTGAGAATGGTGACTACTACCAAGATTCCATTCATCAAAAATATTTTTTTGATCCTTGATCAATAATCCATAGAAGGTATCAAAGGAAAATTCCTTACCATCTTCCTTACATGACATCCAATTAGTGCAAAATGAGGAGCATAACACATCATAAAGTGTCTCCAAATTAATCAAGACTTGTTCAATGAGCTATCCATCCTTCTTTCAAAAAAATTTCCCACATTAACCCAATTTCAATTGTATTTATTTGATACGATCCAAATAGTCCTAAATCCGTTCAAAGGAATGGGGTTCTAGAGAGATTCAATATTTCTCTATCTACCTTACTTGACTTTCATTAACCTTATCAAATAACGACTTCAGCTTATTCCAGTCAACATGAGGATAATCAATCCCACTTGTATGAAAGTGAATCTCCCTTGAAATTTAGGTCATGATGACCCCAACAACCTCATCTTTCTTTTTGTCGATGGAAAGCCTAGCCTGTTCATCCATAGGATTTGGAATAATAGTCTCAGTGTGCTTCCAGAGCCCCTTGCTCTTCAACAATGTTTCCACATATGGTGCCAAAATTGAATAGTTATGGACATTCAAAATAATAGGTTCTATATTAGAAGCCATCCTTCTAAAATATTATATATATGATCCAAGTTCAAAGGTTTCAGTCAAAAAAAGTCGATCAACCCTAGATGTGAATCAGTATGATTTGTGGACAATGGGATAGGTTAAACTCAATAGATTTGATACCATGTTGGGTAAACCCTTCAAACAACTGGGCATGTAACCAAAAATTGTAGAAGGGATAAATATATTCCAATAGCATAGGTGGTGTCAAATAACATTGTTTATATCACTTAAGTACAACACATTATGATCATAACATCACAATGCATTATCTATATTTCATAGTTCGATATGTCTCTATATATAAATACAACCCATAGGGTCATTCTTTTATAGTATCCATATCTAACAAACTTCCTTGAATTGATGGATATTTGATCCACAAGTGAGATTCATTGGTTCTAACCATTTCCTAAAATACCACAACATTCCATTGATTAACTGAATGTTATAGTCGAGCCTACAATCCAATCGACTACTCCATTGACCATCCAGTCGATCAATCAGTCAACCACTTAGTCAAGCATATAGTCGATTGCTCTACTATTCGACTGTGGACTTCCGAGTGACTATCTCTAGAATATACAGAGGTGTGATGAACTTGCATAACCTTTGGTTCCAATAAGTCTTTTGGATGTTACTTGAAGAATATTCTCTTGGAGTCCATGTGGCATCATCCTACCATTTGTTCCTTTCTTGTTGGAAGTATTTTCCCCTTTGTTAGAGGCCCCATGTATCTCATCATTTTACAAGTGACATTGAACACCTTATTTTATTGTATTGTTAGGAGTTAGTTGCTTTAAGTAGGTATTTTGTATTATTTTACCCCACCCTATACTGAATATAAGGAAACAATTAATATTTTATTGTATAAGGAAGTTTAGACTCTCCTATAAATAGAGAGTCACTTCCTCATTTCATTTTCATGGTTGGACTTTGAGAGCTCTCTCTCTTTTGGAGCTTCATCGATATATCTTTCTTTTGTACATTAATGGTGTTAAGGGTTATTTCTATGTGGTGAAAATTGTTTTCAATTCTAGAATCTTCTTCTTCTTGGTTCTATTATTGTGCTTGAGGGTTAATGCCGGAATCTTCAATTCTTCTACAAACCTCTCATGATTGATCCAAAGAATAGTTATTGATAAATCTTGGAAGGAGGGCATCTTGGGATATTGGCTTGCACATTTTCCTTTGTTGGTTTGGGTGAGTATTTTAGACCTTGTCTTGATATGCATTTGGTTCCTTGGAAATGGTTTCTAGGCTTTTGGCTTCTCCAAAATTGATCTTGGGTGGTTAGGGACCTTCTTCCATTGTAGCTCCCTCTTGTAAACCTGGAAGTCTATTGTTTATCCTCATTGGGTGAGTGACACAGTCCCAACCCCTAACTTTGAAGGAAATCGATCGAATCTTGAAGTGTATTATTCTTGGCCTCACTTTCCATTTGATTCACCTTGAATCCATTTCCCTAGTTGGATATTGTCACTGATATCCAAGTCTTTCCATCACCTATTCTAAAATGCCTAGAAACCTACAACCCTATTTTGCTAAGGATATCTTTAATAAATCACCTTGTGCCTTCATTTCCATAGCATAGAAATCATATATAGGGACACCCCCTCTAGTTGGAGAAGAGCCAACCGTAAGTGCATAGAGGTAGTTATCATGACGATAGTAGGTAAAACCTCTTAGGTTACTGTACCTTAGCAATGATATTTGGGGATTTAACTTGTTAAATGTACAGCATCAAGATACATTCTCCAAACCAATCTTGTGCAACCAAGATTGATCCTCCCGTATAGAGGTGAGCACTTTGATTTCCTTCCGCACAAAGGTTATTCCTCCCATATAGAGGTAATTGATCAAAGTAATGATGTTGGAAAGTCTTGTTGGACAAGGCTCCGGACTTGTGTGTAGAGTCATGATTCTCATGTGAACATTCTATATAAAGGTATCCATGGGATGGACCTCCCGTATAGAGGTTAAACTTTCGCATAAAGGTCAAGATTTACTTGTTAAAAGCATTTAATGTTGTGTGATGTATTATTAACCATGATCACCAATTCATATTAAGTATCTGTGATAGATTGATCACCTCTAAAGTGAATTAATTTACCATATGATCATTTGGTCTAGAATAATATGATATGATCACAACATCCAATAATTATTCTCCGTATAATGTAATGGAAGCTAAAACATATTGACCATGCAGTAAAAGATAAAGAAATAAAAGATAAAGCATAGAGATCAAGAGAATTTGAAATTGCCCATGCAGACACTTCAACTAATTAAAGAGAACTCAAATTGTTCAAGCTTCAGTTATAAAGCTTTAGTTAAGTAATAATGTATTCCTCAATCAATGCTTCAGTTAAAGCTTCAATTAAAAATATGCAATCAGTTAACTAAAGGAGAAATTAGTGATCACTTTAGTAAAATCAATCAACATGATTTTCAGTTAATAAAATTTAACTAAAGTGTTAAAAAGGAATTAGTTAACTAAAGTGTTTTGCATGACGACACTTTAGCTAAACTAAAAGTTAAAAGATGACACTTAAGTTATAACACTAAAGTTGCTCCTATTGCATGATGACATTTATCTTATATTGTTAACTAAGTGCTCCTACATCACTTATGAGGCAAGTTCACTCCAAAGTCCATTAAGCATGATTTCAAGTTAAGGAAGAAAGGCATGGCGCATTGTTGGTGCACGATTGAAGAAAGTAGAAGTGAAATGCAACTATCCAAGAAGATAACTCGCTATGGTTTGCATGGGAGGCTTATCATTCATGCATTGATTCACTATTCCTTGCATGGCAGTAATTTTTTCTATATATTGATGTGATGGGCACATTGGAAAACACATCTGATTGATCTTTCTTCTCTATTGCTTCCATATCTTCACCAAGAGTGTTTTGGCGATCTTTTATCTTCCGAAAGAAATCTGCTATGTTCTAAAAGAAAGACATTCTCTGCTATCCATTATGTTATAGTGAGAAGAGTTGCTGGGGTTTTTGTTCTCATTGTTTTGAGGATTTCCCCCAAGGTATATATTTTGTTATCGTTGTATGAATTTCATGTGATTGAATTGTCTCATTGTTTCAATTTTTGACTTCTAAAATAATTAAATATCAAAGCTCAACCAAATATTATCATGGTATAAGATCTCAGGGAATGAAGGAGCTCAGTTTTGTATTCCAGCTAGAGCCTACGTAGATCCTGATAAGTTGACCACAATATTTTAGGACTATGGAATCAATATCTGTACAACCAGAAGAGCATATTAAGGGAACCTCAAACTTCAACACTTGGAAGGCTAGGATTCTCAACATCCTAGAGAAACATGAATTAGATAGCTACGTATCCACTATTCTAGAGGATCCTACATCTAATGCAGGGTGCATCAACTTCAAGAAGAATCAATCTAAGGCCAAACGGATCATCTATGGTTCAATACAAGATACATTGATGCCCATGATCACACCACTAAAGACCGCAAAAGAATGTTATGATACATCGACTAATCTATATGAGAAGAAGGCCCCAACTCAAAAGAGGGAATTGAATAACAAGTTACGAAACCTCAATATGGAGAAGGATGAGACAATGGCCTCCATATTCACTAAGATCTCTCAGGTAAGAGATCAACTTGTTAACATTGGAGTTGTAGTGGATAAAGATGATCTCATACAAACCGCCATTGATGGTCTCCCATATTCATGGGAGAAATTCTTGGCTACTATCAATGTCCAATAAGTGCAACCTGGGTTCAAAATATTGTGGCATGACTGTATCCAAGTTGAAGGGAAAATCCAGAGCAAAGCTATGTGCACTAAAGAAGAAAATATTTCCCTCACAACAAGAATGAAGAAAGGAAAGAAACCCTTCTTCCAAAAGAAGTTATCTCATCTAAAGAAGGAGTTCAACAAAGTATTTGATAAGTCAAAATATTTATGCTACAATTTCAACAAGAAAGGCCATTTCTCAAGAGAGTGCAAAGCAAAGCAGAAAGGGAAGTTTCATGCTTCTACTTCCATAGAAGCTGAAACCACTCAAAAGAATGCATCTGAAGAAAAGGAGACAAGAAGGGATTATTACCTTGTCTCATCCCTTTCAATATCCGTCATCACAAGTATGGTTGATTCATAGTGGTGCATCCAAACATCTGACTGGTTACAAGAGTACCATCACTGACCTAAAGGAGAAAAGTTTCACATGCATGGTAGAGTTGGGGGACAACTCAACATATTCGATCCAAGGAGTTTGATCCACCTCATTCCAGCTGAGCACTAGCAATATTTTACATGTGGAGGACATTATATATGTTCCAGGATTGAAGAAGAACCTCTTTTCAATTTCGGTTCTTGAAGACAAAGGCTTTTGAGATATCTTCATGAATAACAAAACAATTTTTTGGCCGAAGAACAAAAGCCTAGAATCTGCTACTATGATTGGAGTTCGAGAGGGAGGACTCTACAAGGTACCCGATAAGTACATTCAAGCTATGATTCACCACACTATCAGTCCATGCGAGCTATGGCACCGAAGGCTTGGACACCTACACTACAAAGCACTACTAGACTTCAAAACATGGTAAAAGGTATGCTTGTATTTGATTTTGAGCATGATAGTGTATGTTGGGGTTTTGAACTTGGGAAGAATGTTAAGAAATTTTTTTCCAGTAGTACTACTAGATCTAAAGGGATTTTATATTTAATACATTCTGATGTAAGTGGTCCCATGTCATCCCCCTCCCTGAGTGGATTCTTATATTATGTATTGTTCATAGATGATTTTTTTAGGAAGTCATGGATTTATTTCATGAAGGATAAAAGTGCAATTCTTAGAAAATTTAAATATTTTAAAGCCCTAGTTGAAAATCAGAAAGAAAATCACATCCGTTCATTAAGGTTTGATAATGGAGGTGAATTTTATTCACATGCATTTAATGAGATATGTAGTTATGAAGGAATATGAATACATTTAATAGTACCATACAACCCTCAGCAAAGTGGGGTTTCCGAAAGGAAGAATAGAACCATAAGTGAGGCTGCAAAAACAATGATGCATGATCAAGATATGTCTACCTCACTATGGGCAGAAGCCACCAGTATAGTTGTGTACATCCAGAATAGAATCCCGGATTCCATTCTAGATGAGAAGACACCAGAATAAGTGTTTACCAGTGAGAATCTAGACATATCACACTTGAGTATCTTCGGGAGCCCAGTATACATTCATGTACCGAAAGAAAAGAGAAAAAATATGGAGCCTTCTAGAAACAAAGGCACCTTTGTGGGTTATATCGATTCATCCAAAGCATGCCGAATATATGTACGTGGTGAGAGACACATTGAAGTCATCCGAGATGTTACCTTCCATGAGGAAGCTGATTTCAAAAGATCGAAAGAGATTCAATGTGATTCATAGATGGATGATACAAAGTCTGATCCCCCCCTTCAGAGTTTGTGAGGGAGAAACCAAAATATGACTCATATTCGCTAGCTCTTGAATAACCCATAGAACTGATTGAGAGGTCACCTGATAAAAATCTATCTAAAAGATTTGTTTGGTGCCGATATATCTTACAAGATGTAGAGAAACATGTAGCACCAGAAGGCTCATCCAGAGAGCGCAAGCAACCTGACATATATTAAGGGTATGTTGCACTGATGAGTCACATCAGTGATTCAGAACCATCCTCATATAAAGAGTTGCAAAGCAACATTTTGGAAAGATGCAATGACAGAAGAGTACAACTCTATAATGAAGAATTATGTTTAGGATTTTGTTCCCAAACATGATGGGAAGTCCATTATGACTTCCAGATGGATTTACAAGATAAAGCATGTTGCAGATAGTAGAATTGAGAAGTATAAATCCAGATTCGTTTCCAAAGGTTTCTCTTAGAAATAAGGCATCGATTATGATAAGACATTTTCCCTCGTGGCAAGGTACACCACAATCCAAGCAATAATTGCACTTTCATCTGTTCTAGGATGGAGAATTCATTAGATGGATGTAAAGATAGCCTTCCTCAATGGCGATGTTGAGGAATAGGTTTATATTCAACAACCTAAAGTATTTGTGGTGCATGGGAAGGATTCCCATGTTTTCAAGCTAAAGAATGGTCTATATGTGATTAAGCAAGCCCCCAGGGCTTGGTACTCCAAAATTGATAACTATCTTCAGAAACTTGGTTTCTGTAAGAGTGAAGCTGATCCAAATTTGTACTTCAAAGTAGTGAAGAACCAACTGTTGATATTGGTTCTGTATGTTGATGATTTTTTTCTCACTAGAGAGGAACATTTGATTTCTTGGTGCAAGAGGGATCTCACCTAAAAGTTCGAGATGAAAGACTTAGGTCTAATGCACTACTTTCTTGGCCTTGAGATCTGGAAAATAAAAGATGAAAATTTTCTATCTCAAGGGAAGTACACTGTGGATATATTGTGTATGTTTGGCATGATAGATTGAAAATCTATGAATACATCGATGATTTCCAATTTGAGGAAACTTCATGAGTCTGGATCTAGATCAGATCCAGTAGATCCCACTTTGTATAGATAACTTATAGGCACTCTAATGTGCTTGATACATTTGAGGCCTGATGTATGTTATGTCGTGAGAATTATGAGTCAATTTATGTTTGATTCGAGACACAAACACTCGATATATTCTAAGCATGTGCTTAGGTACCTTCGAGGTACAATTTCATATGGAATCAAATATGCCTCCAGTGGCGGATTCATGTCACTTGGTTATAAAGAGTCGGACTGGGGAGTAAAAATTGTATACCATAAGAGTACATCCAGATATTGTTATAGCCTAGGATCAACTATGATATCTTGGTCCAACAGGAAGCAGGGCTCCGTAGCCTAGATAACTACAGAAGCAGAATACATATGTGCTAGTGTTTCCTACTGAGAAGTAGTGTGAATCAAAAAGCTACTTTCAGGTTTGTTTGATGAAAATCTTGAGCCTATAGTTATTAAGTGTGAAAATTAGAGTTGCATCAAGCTTTCTGAAAACATAGTGTTTCATGACAAGTCGAATCACATTGAAATGAAGTATCACTTCATCCAATACATGGTCCAGAAAGGTACAATGAAACTTCAGTACACTTCTATTGATGAGCATATTCCAGATGTGTGAACAAAGCCTCTGTCAGTGACAAATTTCAAGTACTTCCGAGACAATCTTGGTATGGAAGAGAATGCCTCCCTCACTGAGAGGGAGTGTTAAATGTACAACATCAAGAGACATTATCCAAACCAATATTTTGCAACTAAGATTGATCCTCCCGTATAGAGGTGATCACTTTGATTTCCTTCAGTGTAAAGGTTATTCCTCCCATATAGAGGTGATCACTTTGATTTCCTTCAGTGTAAAGGTTATTCCTCCCATATAGAGGTAATTGATCAAAGCAATGATGTTATAAAGTCTTGTTGGACAAGGCTCCGGAATTTTGTGTCATGCCATTATTCTCATGTGAAGCTTCCATATAAAGGTATCCATGGGATGGACCTCCCATATAGAGGTGGAACTTCCACATAAAGTTCATGCTTTACTTGTTAAAAGAATTTAATGTTATGTGATGTATTATTAACCATAATCACCCGTTTCTATTAAGTCTCCTTCAGAAATTGATCACCTCTAAAGTGAATTACTTTAGCATATGATCATTTGGTCCGAAATAATATAATATGATCATAGCATCCGATAATTCTTCTTAGTATAATGTAATGGAATGGATAATTAAAGTTAGCACATATTGAACATGCAATAAAAGATAAAGAAATAAAAGATAAATCATAGAGATCAAGAGAATTCGAAATTTCCCATGTAGACACTTCAACTAATTAAAGAGCACTTGAATTGTTAAATCTTCAGTTATAAAGCTTCGGATAAGTAACGATGTAGGCCTCAATCAATGCTTCAGTTAAAGCATTAGTTAAAGATATGCAATTAGTTAACTAAAGGATAACTTCGTGATCACTTCAGTAAAATCAATCAGCATGATTTTCAGTTAAGAAAAGTTAACTAAAGTGTTAAAAAGTGTTAAAAAGGAATTAGTTAACTAAAGTGTTTTGCATGACGACACTTTAGTTAAACTAAAAGTTAAAAGACAACACTTAAGTTACAACACTAAAGTTGCTCCTATTGCATTATGATACTTATTTTAGCTTGTTAACTAAGTGCTCCTACATCATTTATGAGGTGAGTTCACTCCAAACTCAGTTAAGCATGATTTCAAGTTAAGGAAGAAAGGCATGGCGCATTGTTGGTGCATGATTGAAGAAACTAGAAGTGCACTACAACTATCCAAGAAGATAACTCACTATAGTTTGCATGGGAGGCTAATCCTTCATGCATTGATTCACTATTCCTTGCATGGCAGTGATTTTTGTTATATATTGATGTGTCAGGCACATTGGAAAACACATCTGATTGAACTCTCTTCTCTATTGCTTCCGTATCTTCACTAAGATTGTTTTAGTGATCTATTATCTTTTGAAAGCAATATGCTTTGTTGTAAAATAAAGACATTCTCTTCTATCCATTATATTATATTGAGAAGAGTTGCTAGGTTTTTTTTTCTCATTGTTATGAGGATTTTCCCCAAGGTATATCTTGTGTTATGGTTGCATGAATTTCATGTGATTGAATTGTCTCATTGTTTCAAGTTTCGACATCTAAAAGAATTAAAGATCAAATCTCAACCAAATATTAACATAACCACACCTGCTAGTTTGTGTAATAATAATAAGGAAATTTATAAGCCCAAGACTAAGATCAAAGGGTCCCTTTTGGTGCCTCATATTGTAATGAAAAGTTACACTATTCATTTGATTGAATAATCAAAACCGAGACAATATTCCACTAGATGAAGCAATATAATTTTTAAGAAAGTCACGTTGGTTTCCTTCCATTTTTTTCGTTCAATTTTTCTTAATGAACCAATGGATCTATGTACATCTTACCCATTTTGTTTGTTGTATAATAAATGTGTGTGAAGAGAGCATGGACTGTGCCCTCCTCTTAAGCTCACATTTGTTATTTTTTCATCAATTATTTCTCATTGCAAAACTAGATTATGATGTCCATGGTGCATAAGATCATTTTTATCGTTGAAACCTTTTGAATCCCCTTGTTGTCTAGCTTCCCTATTATTCTTCCACAAAACAAAAAACAATCATTTTACCTTTTCTTTAATAAAAAATAGAGACTAACTCCATGTACCACCATTTTATATTCTAAATCCAATCAAATCTTCATAGTTAAATAGGTTGTTCTTAGGTGATAAACGAGGACACTTTCCTTAGAAACATTGATGGTACCCCTTCTCTAGTATAAGGACTATCTTGATGGCCTAAATTGGTGCAAGAAGGTGCATCTCTCATAGTATGCACTAGCCTTGTGATCCCTCCTATCATATTCCTCCCAATGTGACATCCATAGCATTGTTTTGTGAGGGGTAGAACCTAGGGGACAACATATAAACAAGATTTGTTTCCGAGGAGAGTTCATAGGTCATTGCAATTTTTTTCAGGGCACTTTGAGGCATACCAAAACAAATCTTAAGGTGAATCCACTGTATAATTGAATCAAGCACCTTTGGTTGGTTTTATTGTAGGATTTACAACTTGATGGATATTTTTTGGTGACTCCACTAAGGGGAATAAAGCCCTATTCCCATTGCTGAAACTTCACATGTTTCTTATGGTAAGAAATTATATTCTCTTAAAGTATCTCACCTGGAGACTCCACCTTATCAGTAGGACCCAAGTGTCAATTTGGATGGGCATACTTGATTGTAAATATCAATAGCTATGGTGATTTTTTATTTATCAGGGACAAATTTTTTGAGCATTCTTTTGTAAGCTTCCTCGAGATGTAATTTCAGATTATCAGTGCATAAGAAAGGAAAACTATGATCAATCATCATTCCCATATATGTGAGGAACACCTTGATTGTTTCTTTGTGTTTGATTCTCTTTGATGAGTGATTCTCTAGATAATTCCCATATATATTGATGTATTATCTCTAATTCCAAATAATCCCAGGTCCTATGTGGAGAGTGTATTTATTATCCCCCTTTCCACTTTTGTTGTCTTATTCCTTAAGTGTATTTCCTTTTCTGTATTGTTGAGGTACTCAATGATGTGTTTGTGTAAAACAATAAATTCTAGGAAGAATTGGAGGTGGCCTCTTATTGATGGAAGATCATTGAAGATATACCCCCATACCATATTCTTGACCTCTCTCAAGGATTTTACCATTATTTCTTCAATGAGGAATTATTCATGCCTAGTCTTTCATGTTTATATTTACTTTTTAAGCTTGGCCACCTCCTTCTTATGCCGACTCCACTTTTTCTCCACATCATCCAATTTCTTCCCTTGCTTATTGAGGTCTTATTTCCTTTTTTTAGCCAACTCCTCTGTCATTATTGCCTTCATATAATTGTTTCCTACCACTCTAATACATCTTGATTCAACTAGTCAATTTGTTGTTGTGACTATGATATCAATTATGTGGGTGGGGGTGGCTGACTAGTTGAAGAAGCTAGTTCCTTCTCCTTGCAAACCATAGTTATTTCATTATGCAAGGAATTCATCAATGCATTGGATTCTTCTAATTGGAATGTTAGGTATTTCTCACTACCTTGATCAACCTCTAAATCACCAATCGTGTTCTCTATTACTTGATTCTTTGCTGATAAAGAGACATTTTTCCTTCTTAATAAATTCACCTTATTATCCCATCTTTGTTTTTCTTCCAACAATTGTTGAGTGACTGAGAAAGTAGGGGCTATTCTAGAACTTTCTAGTGCCATTATCCGTTCATATTTTTCTTGTAGGAGGGAAATATCCTTGGATGAATCATACTTCCCCTTTCCCATAGAGACCAAGCTAGCTTGTAGCTTGTCTTTTTCTACCTCCAAGGCCTTCAATATAGAGCTAAGTATTTATTTTATTTTTTATATTAATGGAATCCAATTGCGCCTATGACTTATCACCAAATGAAGCGTCTTTGAGAGATTTTCCATTCACTATGTTGTTAGATCCTTGTTCCATCATAAAATTGTCCTAAAATGGGGCCCCTGCCATCTCAAAGGTAACTTGCAGGGTCGTCCAGTCCCGTGGTCACATTTCCCCCTATGATTTATGAGATAGAGGATCTAGTGTGGTGAGCACAAACTTCTCTATCATTACATTGTTCCTTGGCATTTCAATTGAAGTAACAACCCCTTATATTTATTCTCTTCTCCTTTATTTTTATCTCAATATCTTAAGTGGATCATGAGTATCCATGGGTCGAATCACATTAGCTCTGTAGATCCATTGCTATATTTCCTGATAGGAACTCATAGTTGGTGTATTAACAACTTCTTCAAAAGATGCAACAGATAAAATATTACATAACTTAAAAGGAGAGGGGTAGGGAAGTGTGTGAGGTGAAGAAACCTCCTCTTGTTGAGCATTATTGGGTTTGTGGATTTCTTGTTTAACAGTTTTAGATAATTATGGGACCTCCTATATATTTTTTTGTTGATCCTTGGATGGGAGATCCCACCATGATCCTCTTTTTCTTGGGTTCTTCTTGAATCTTCTCTTTTTTAGGTGTCTTCTTCTCAACTTGTTTTAGTGATTTTTTTGTATTACCTGGGGTGTTGACACCTCCAACAGTTCTCGATAAATTAGTTACTTCCTGTTGGTTGGTGGGTGTCTCCTCCTCCTTATTCTCATAAGTTAATTTCTCAATAATTTCTTCCCTTTCTTGGGGATACTATTCAACTGTGGATTTCTCCCTCTTAGTTGTGATAATTGAGTTCTCATGTTGGAAAGTAGGGATAAGTATTCAAATTCCTAAACGATACTCAAGGGGGATTGAGATGGGCAATGTATGTCATGAACTATCGATCCAAATTGTTGGGAGATGTGCACAGGAGATGTAAAAGTTGAGAGAAAGTCTATTTTGATTGTCAGGGGCATACTTGGATCTACTCCCAACTCCATCCACTTTGGTTGTTCCTCCAACCTAATTGGTTCCTTTATCCCCTAGCCTTCTTTTCCTAGTCCTCATTACCCAGAAAACCCCATAGCTTAAATTATTTTTTATGGCATTTGGGTATGGTAGTAACTCTTGTGGTTGGGGGAAAACTAGATCTTTAGGAGTTTCATGAGTCCTTTGCTCAACCTTTTCCACCAGTTATTTCATGGGTAAGGCTTCCCATTCTTCTTCCTTCATTCTACCTTGATATTCCTCTTGCTCTTCATCTTGAATATCATCATAGATTTTGTTGAATTCCTCACCGTGAGGAATGCTTTGATAAGGGGAATTTTCTTTCCCTAAGTATAGACTCATCCTCCACCTGGCTCCTCTTTTATTCCTATTGAATCCATATTGGTGAAGTTTAGTGTATCTATGATCTAAAGGAGATTTGAAAGTCATTTATTCTTTGGTTACTATGGCACCTTGAGGCCTATAAAAGGTGTAGTATGATGGTACCTCAATTATTCTCATGCTTTAATATTTCAGGGTCAAATTCGCCTTTCATGATTGGCTCCACTTCTTCATAGGTTTCTTTGTTGGCCAATTTCTCAACCCTAGGGTTGATTCATGATCTTGAGGGCTTGGTTGTTTTCTTCCTTTCTCAGTACCCAATAGAAAGTGAGGGTCATAATTCCAGGGTTGATCCAATGGGAGTTCAAGTTTTTTTAAGGCATCAAGAGAATACTCGATGCCTCTTTTGTCATTTATGGAATATCCACCCATGGAAACAGGTTATGAAAACATACACTTTTTTTTACCTTTATAAAGTGAATCTCATTTACTTCAATCATCTGTTTGATGTATTTGAAAACAAATATTTTGGGGGTCAACAACATAATTTCTCTAGGAATCCTCTCAGGTTCTTTCCCTATGACAATGGTGAAGGTAGCATGCATGAACCTAGGGACATATTGGAGGAATTAAGGTTAAAATTCCCCTTTATCAACCCAAGGAAACCAATCAATGCTTAGAGTGGACAAGGCTCCTTGGGTTTTCTACAATTTTAGAGACCCAAGACATTGCTCCTAATGATGAATGAATAAATACATGAGATAAGAGATATCTAAACACCCTAATGGTAGAGATATTTGCTAACTATTGCATCATGCAAACAAGAATGGCCTCTACATATTTGAAATCAAGAATGTTGGGATTTATAGGAATATACCATGGTGATTATCCATTCACCTATGTTTTCATTGTTGTCCCTTCCCGAGATTAACATAAAAATGGAAAGATAGTCCTAAGACTATGGGGAAAAAATTTTCATCATCCAAGAGATGGGAGGAATCTCAATCTATCCTTGATTGTAACGTAGTTGATGGAATATAGCCCTTTTTGGGGCTTGATTTAAGCTCTGATATATCTCAGTTTGGCCCTTGTGGGATAGGATGACTATTCCTAAGGATGCGCCTAGAATTTGGGAGATGGACATGGTGTTGATGTGGAACAACATAGATTATCCATCCATGAAAATGATAAAGGAAGAGGTAGGATGATAATTACGATAAAAAAGATCCAATGATTCAACAAATGGGAAGGTATCGGGGACAATATGTTGGGCTAGGCTTGATGACCCAAGGTTATTGGATTTTATGACTAACGCAAATCTTCCATAGGTAGGCCTTATCAATTGTTTAGGGGATGGTTCCTCATCTGAGGAGTAGCTATATGGGTCATGTCATTGTTATAAGGAAAAACATGGGATGAGGAAACTATGCTTGTATTAGATCGAGCACTAGTGGAATGTGACAAGGAGACCCCTAATGCCGCTTTGGAGGTTCTTGACATGGTTCTAGGGGCTAGATAGGCATAGGGTCAACTTTATATAGGAACAACAAAGGGGAAATTTACAAATTGATTTTTCGATATTAAGAAAATCACAAAATTATGAGCTTTTAAGAATGACTTTCCTAGTAAATTTAATAGGAAAAATATCTATGATGGAAACAACAATGGACTTGCAGCTTGTTTTCAGTTTCCTACATAGCTTTGAGCATCAATTTAGTTGCAAGAGGATATATAAGTTCTTTTATAGGTTCAAATGCACGTGAAATGGATGGGGAATACTAGTATGAGTACTTAAGCAAGAGGAAATATCTTCAATTAATAATTGAGGATCTCGCCCTTTGAGTGCCATTCATGACTGTCGTGTGGTGGAGTCGGTGATTTTTTGTCCAAGCTGGAGGGACACATGGAAACCTGTCATTGATTGTTTAAAGATGATGTGGATGGGTCCCATCATTGGGTTCATGTCACTGGTGTGTGGGGTTCCCTAAGATTCTATCTGAGTTGGAAAAACGACACTATAGAATATTTACTTTGAAATTGAATCCCATGGGTTGAGCTTAACCATTGATCAAGGAGTACAGTTACATCCCAATCATTGGTACAAGTGCCTTATGTGCTAGGGTCCACGCATCTTCTTTTGATAAAATGGCCTTAATTAATCGATCAAACCCACCCAATGAAAAATTCTGGCCTTTCACAGTGATGCCATTCATGCAAGCTTTTGATCACCTCTCATCGTGTGAATGGTCTAGATCTATGAAACCAACCTACTCAATCTAATCTTAACCATTCATGACAAGGATCCTCTTGTTATCACTTGATCGAATCATCCTACAAAAATGACCATGATTGGTCCTCCTCATGGTGTTGATATAATCCTAGTCATTCGTGACTAGAGCACCTATGTCATATCCTTCTCAAGTTTCATATTGTGAATGACCCATATCTAGTGATTCCTTTTTCCTGATATAATCTAGGTCATTCCTAAAGAATCCTCCCTTGATAAGACTTGATCTCATTCTATTGCGTGAATGACTAAGATTTAAGGATTCAATATGCTTGATGTAAGCTTGACTATCCATGGTAATACCATGTTTGTTATCTCCTAATCAAATGAATTTGTGTGAACAACTCAGGTCAATTGATCTTCTCATCATGATACAATCATGGCCATTTTCACTTTGAACCTCATCTTTATTTTGTTATATTCCTCTCTATGCGATTGGATTTGGACCATGGATCTCTCAAGAAAGGATAATCTTAGTTATTCAAGCACATAATGCATATTCGAGAGCTAAGCTTTTGTAGGATTTTTCAAGGTGACAACACATCCTATGACCTCTTCATGCTTTCTTCCTTGCTCCAATCTTCATGATTTTTCTTCATGTGCACTTCCCTTCTAAATCTATCTCCTACTTGTCACTAGCATGCTCCCCAAACTACAAACTACTCCTTCTATATGCTTTTGTGCAAATCAATGTAGTTACAACCACACTATTTCTTCCCAAATTTTTTATATCCTTCCTTCCTTACTTTATTTCATCTTCTCTTGAAACATGTCTTTCACATTTATATTTGAATTTTTCTATTTTTTTTTATCTCTTCCCAAATTTATTATGTCCTTCCTTCCTTACTTTATTTCCTCTTCTTTTGAAACATGTCTTTCACATGTATATTTGACTTTTTCTATCTTTTTTAACAGCAAACTGGTAAAGAATGTTACGAGGAGGAATGACTGAATGGTATACACACCTTCACCACCTATCATTCACCTTCCCACAAAGGAACACTACATTCGTTTCGTTAAAAAAATTAATTAATTTAGAGTTGAATAAAATCCATAAAATATTATTTTACAAACTCTAATCACATTGAAAACTATTATGAAAAGGACATCCTTCACCCTAGGATATCATGATCCACATGGCTAATGTTGAACTTTTAATACAAGTTTGTCGTATTAATGTTTCATAATTTTTTTTTACCTTCAATATCCCGCAAAGGGTACGGTGTTTTCCAAAGTATAAAAAAAGTCCTTGCATAGAGTCATACATGTTAATGAAAAAGAAAGATACCTATAAGAAGCCAATATATCATACATCTATATAATTCATAATAATATAAACAAATACATCACAAAAAGTTAAAAGGTAATTCGAATTGACATCCATTTGCTTTGATAGTCTAAACACATCCACATTATAAATGACAAAATTCACGTCTCATCGAATATCTAATTTGTCCACAATAAAAATGGACATTGGCTATGTGCTAAAATTGTTATCATATTGTCAACCATGATGATAAAATTTTTAATTATTTATATTAAAAAATGGTGTCAATTACAATGACTAAAAATGGGTTTTTTGGAAAGTTGTTAACCATTACCAATAATGAGATAAGGTGATGATCCGTGATTGTTGTCAATCTATCACCAAAATAAATCATTCAAGGGTGGTTAATTGTCACCAATATATTAACATTTTTTTTTATGGTGAAGGATTGGAATCAAACATTAACTTTTACTATAGTCTTTGGCCATTGCCAGAAGGTTAAAATATTTTGGCGATGGTTAAGGACCAATGACCAAAGGTGATATGTTTTTTTTTACTATTGCTAACAAGTCTTTGGCTTTTTGGACTTTCTATGATTGCTTTTAACAACTTAACAAGAACATATTTGGCTATAGTCTAGGATCATTAGTGACACTCCAAAATCAATTTGTTTTGGTGATGGTCTTGGATTGTTTATATATATATATGGAAAATTTCTTAGGTAATTGAATGGATGCTTCTTCACATTTTTGGATGATATCTCTAGAGTCAAGCTCTTAATTTTTCACTTTTGACATCGGATGTCATGCAACACTGCCTTGCTTTGGCCAAAAAGGTTTGATCAACACATGCCTACATGCAACTAGACTATGCTGCACTTAAGGTCAAATCATAACTACACCCCAAGCTACAATTGTTAGATCTACAACCAAATTCTCTAACACTTAAAATCTATGTCCCACTGTGGTCTTAAAACATCTTTGCAATACTTCTTTAACATTAGCTAGATAGAACATTGCAAGGAACACTAACATCCATCAAGTAATAACACAAAATGTTTGGGCATCACCTAAGCTGGATGCCTTAACTTTTATTATGAAGAACGCTACATTACCAAGAGTACACAAGGGAGTGTGACCACTACTTGTGACTCTTTTCATAGAAGTACAAATCATCTAACACATACCTACCTTAGTCCCACACCACTTGCATAATCCATCCTCTAAAACACTTGCATGTCTACCTCTTGAAAATCTCGTGCTTCAACAACAACAATTTGGTCTAGCTCTACAATGACTTAGACACTTGCCAAGTCACTCCTTAATACTTTTTAGCACCCAAGCCATTCACCATGCTAAAACTTGGACTTAGCACCTCAAAATTCCCTGATTAGTTCTTGATTGCTGCTCTATGAACTGTTCTGATTAATTCCTCATATCCGCCTATCGAATTTGAATCTTCCATGATGCCTACAAATAATGGTTACATCCTCTTTATATAGGTGAGAGGTGCCTCAACTTTTTCTTTCTACTAAGGAACCGTTCACAATGCCTCATGCCAACCGAACCCAAATGTGCAATACACCCAACTCAATGTCCAACCAAGTCCTTAAAGTCTTATGATGCCTTAAAGTAAAGAATGTTGCATTCCCTAGATCAACTTTCTCACCAAAATGTGCATGACTGTAAAAGGAATTCCAATTCTCAATGCACTTGGCGGTTATAACCACCCCACTTGAACAATGCCCAAGGCATTCTTTCCATTCATTACACTTCACAATCATGCTAATTCAATGTCCATCCAACTTTGTGGGGCACACCCGACTATTCTCGGCATTGCTTCCCATGGATCAAGGCATTGTCACCCACAAATAAATGCACTAATACCCAGTTCATCCATGAATCAAGGAACGTTCGTGTCCATTGTCAAACGTCCTCATGCAACTTATATAATAATTTTATCCATAGCATCCTCAATGCCTCATCTTATTGCCATGCTTTCAGAATCACTCTTGATAAGCATGTGCAACACTTAGTCATGCCTTGCCATCATGAAGACTACCCAAGGCATGCATCACCTATCCTTGCAACCTTCTATCACAACCCACCATGACTGCCAATGACTATCTCAATGAATTGGCAAGGGTGACCAATGTCATCTCCAAGGTAAGGGTCTTACATCCCCCCCACTTAGTGTTTCCACCCCAAAAAATGTCTCCAAGAAATTCAACATTTTCGAATGTCTGATGTCAAACTTGCCTTTAACAAGTGTCGCATACATCCACAATAAATTCCTTTAACCACTCCACAATGCTTTTACCAGAATCACCTTGCAATTTCCCACTACTTAGATTATCATGGCTAGGTACATTTCTATCCTTCATGTCTTAGGTAAGTTAAGTAGTTAATTCAACTTCGCACCTACTTCACGAAAGTTGACCATTCCATGTTCTACTAAACACAACTACCTCTTTCTTGAATTCTATCATGCACTACCTCCTAAATGCATATTCAACCTCTTCCCACTCCCAAGTTTCTTTGTGAAACTCCAAAGCCTCCAACCTACCACAAACATTTGCATATGCATATCTTCCACACTTGCATCCATGTTCATTTTCAATTTCCTTTGTCTTCAAAATGATAAAAGGTTGTTGTTGAACAACATCTTCAAATCTCTTCACTAGTCTTGGAATCATTTCACCAGTGCCCTAAGCTATATTTCTTGCTCCTAGGTAGTCAACCTCCTTGTGGCATCACATCAATGAAAATCAAGTGGCAAGTGGCTATTGCAACCACTGCCTTTAAATGTTCCAAACCTAACATCTTACAATGCCTTCCAAAGACAAAACATAAAGTCCTCAAGAAGTTCCCTTTGACTATCCATTTATATCTACTTGAACATAACCAAGTCTTGTCAAGGTACCCAAAACTTGCAAGGTACCATGGCTGATTGACTTACTTTATTGCATTCTCCCCTATTTTCAATGGGAAACTCCTAACATAATGGTCATTTGCACATATACAAACAATAATAGGCTTGCCACCAATTTTGTTCTTGGCACCATTTTCTCATCTAACCTTCTTGCTATCTTTTCTAGAGAGGTTAGACATTTTCCCTTTCTTATTAGTGTTGCCTATATTTGTCCCCAAGGTGTTTGGAACCTCCAATCCTTTTCTTGAAACTTGTTTCTCTTGGTTTTCTTCCAAGACATATATCTCCACGGATAAAATTTAACATAGTGGTTATGTCCACACATGAAACATGCAACAACATTTCTTTGATATAATGTTGCCCTATCCTCTTCTCTACTGCTAGACATCTTCTCAGTTTGTGATCACAATTCGACTTGGTCCACTAGGGATTCCAACCTATGAGACAATAAATCTAAAATCTTCAAAATGACTTCTTATGAGACTATCTAATATAATTGTACAATATCCATAGCTTCCGACACCAAATGTCCAAAAATTATGGTTTGGTATCCTACCTCCACTTATAATTCTTTTATCTAAGCTTCCATCCAACACTATCTAAGTTTCCTTCTCTTGGCACTCAACAATTATGCTATTCCAAGTCTAGCTGATTTAAGTCATCCTTCATTCTAAAGACTAAGTATCCATAAAATTTCTTGCATGACCTCCATCACTATATTCACAAGGAAATCTAAAGGGGACTTACACTATGAGTTCACTATCTACCTTCTTATGGAATTAGTCAATTTTCCAAGAAATTGTTGATTCAATTCGTCAAGTATTCAAATGTTTTCCAATGTTACACCTAAAAATAATCAACAATAACTCAAGAAGTACCATGTGGACCAACCTATTCCTACTACTTGCTGCACCAAGGCATCGAATCAACTTTTATCCACTTTATCTGCAAACCAACTCTTGTGAGCACCTAGTAGACTTTCCATCAAAAAATTATTTTTTTTCTAATACATGGTGAAGAGTGATTAAGTTAGCTCTACAACCAAATTTCTTACATAAAGCAGGTGAAGAGAAGATTTGATACCACCTGTCATAGACCTTGAGGAGAGGTTTTACCAACCTATGCTTACTTACAACTAGACAATGACTCTTCAATTAGGGACTGATCATAACTACACCCTAAGCTACAATTATTAGATGTGCAACCAAGTTCTATAACAGTTAGGCTCACGTCCAATTATGGTCTTAAAACATCTGAACAATACTTCTTCAAGACTTAACCAAAATGAATCAACACTTATCCAGATAGAGCATCGCAAGGAATAATGAGATCTTTCAAGTAAAGAGAATACAATACACGATGTTTGGGTGAAACCCAAGTTGGATGCCTTAACCTTTATTGTGAAGAATGTTATAACAATGGGAGCACACAAGGGAGTATGGTTATTTCCTGTAACTCCTTTTATATAAGTATAAATATTCTAAGGCACACCTACCTTAGTGCCACACCAGTTTTCATAATATAACCTTAAAAGAATCCAAAGGTTTGTCTCCTGCAGATCTTGCTCTTCAATTGTAACAATATTAATATAGATCTAACATGCCTTTGGCACTGTATAGGTTGTATAATTACTCCTTGCAAACTTCCTTAAGATTCTACTAGTGCTCAAGTCATTCACTATGCCAAAATCCACAATCGACACCTTGGAACTCCTTCTTCACTTCTTGATCAATTCACGATCACTTCTCCATGATCTCTCTTGATAGATTCCTCACACCCTCCTCCTACTAAATCCAAATCTTCCATGATGCCTTTGAACAACGCTTGCATCCTCTTTTATAGGTGGGAGGTACTTAAACGATTTCCTTCTTCTAACGTACCTTTCACCCTGCTCAATGCCAAGTTGTCTCAAATTTTTAATACACCCAATTCAATGTGAAATATTTGACTCCTCAAATTCTTCCAATGCCTTAAGGTAAGGAACATTCAGCCTCTTGGGCCCACATTCTTACCAAAATGTGCATGATTGTCCAAGTTGTTCCAAGTATCTTAAGTTAGATGATTTTCCAAGGTGGGTAAATATATTGTTGTATTGTCTTCTACTCTACCATTGGACACCATTTTAGGCTGTGATCACGCTTCTACTTGTTCCACCAAGGTTTCCAACTTATGAAAGAATGAGTCAATCTTCAAACTAAACTCTTACAAGACATCTGATGACATTATACAACATCCATGAATTCCTTTACCAACTATCCAAAATTCATGGTTTGATATCTTTCCTCCATTGTAAGTATTTTATCTAAGCTTCTAGATAACACTACTACACTTGGAACCAAAGCATTCTTCTCTTGCCACTTTGAAATTATGCTTCTCTAGGTATGACCAATGCAAGTTAGCCTTCATTCCAAAGACTTTGTCTCTATGAAATTTCTTGCATGACCTCCATCACTATCTCCATGAGGTGAGTCAAAGGGGACTTCTTCACCATTTGACACCATAAACATTTTTATGTACTTAGTCACTTTGCAAGAAATAACTACTTCAAGTCTTTGAGTCTTCAACAATGTCTGACGCTCCACCTCAAAATAATCAATAAATACTCACCAAGTTCTATGTGGACTAATTAATCCGTACTACCTACTACACCAAGGAAATAAACCAACTTCTATCCAGTTCATCTTCAAGGAAAATATTGTGGCTACCTACCAAACTTACCACTGAAATAATCTATTTCTTACAAACCATGGTGAAGGGTGCCTAAGATGGATTTTAAACTATTTTTCCCACAAAAAGAGGGTGAATTGTAGCTTCAATACCTCTAGTTATGGACCTATAGGTCCTACTTGAAATTTTTCACTTTAGGCACCCTTGGTCTTGTAGCACTACATTGCTTTGGCCATAGGGGCTTTACCAACCTATATCTACTTTCAATTCAACTATGCGTATTCACTAAGAGTTTTCCCATAACTACACCTTAACTACAACTATTAGATGTGCAACCAAGTTTTCAAACAGTTAAACTCAAATATAACAGTGGTCTTAAAGCATCTCAACAATACTATTTTAATACTTAATCAAATATGTCAACACTTATACAAATAGAACATTGCAAGGAACATTAACAACCATCAAGGACATAGACCATAATACAAGATTCTTGGGCTACACCCAAGGTGGATGCCTTACCTTTTATTATGAAGAATATTACAAAAGTATGTTCAACCAATACTGATGATTATTTAACATAATTACAAATAGTCAAAGGCATACCTTCCTTAGTGCCACCCCACTTGCACAATCCAATCTATAAGGCACCCATAGGTCTGTGTCCTATAAATCCTATTATTCAACCACAACAATCTTCTTCTGGCTCTGACATGCCTTATACACCTGTAGGTCATCTAAGTTCTCCTTGTAGACTCCCTTACGTTTTTGTCAACACCCAAGTCATTCATTGTGCCAAAACCCAAACTTATCACCTTAGAACTCTTGTTCACTTCTTAATCAATTCTCCATGATCTATCATCATTGTTTCCATAGATAATCCTTCTGAATCTAAATCTTTAATGCCTTTGCACAATGTGTGTATCCTCTTTATATAGGTGGGAGGTGCCTCAACCTTTTCCTTCTTCTAAGGTTCCTTTCATCATGCTCAATGCCAAGTGGAACCAAATGTACAATACACTCAACTCAATGTGCAATCGACTCCTCAAAGTCCTAAAATACCTTGAGGTAAGGAAATTTCATCCCTTTGGGTCCATGTTCTTACAAAAACGTGTATGATTTCCTAATTCCGTCCAAGTCTCAATGCACTTGAAAGTTACAACCACCCCTTTTGAACATTTCCAAAGGAACTCTTGTCATTCCTTGCACTTCATAATCATGCCAATCTACTACCCTTCAAACTCTGTGGGGCACTCTTTACTATTCTAGGCACTATTGACGATGGACCAAGGCACAATTGACCACAAATTACAACACTATTGCCGAGTGCATCCATGAATCAAGGAAAATATGCATATGTTGTCCAAGTCCTTGTTCAACCTCTATAAGAAGTCACTCCATAGAAACACTCATCATATTTCCATGCTTTCCAAATCACTCCTACTAATCATGTTCAACACTTATGCATTCCTTGACACTGTGCAAGATTTCCCAACTCACGTATTGTGTAGCCTCACAACCTTCACTACAACCCTACAATTTATCCCTACAATTTAGGGGGATTTGAACTAGGTACTTGTTGGCACGAAGACAGTTAAATACACAAAAACATTTTCAACAACTGGTTTAGCTAACCCCTTGGGATATTTGTACCCCCCTCTCTCTATGTAGATACAATCATCCCATATTGATTTAATGCTTACAATGAAGACACGTTACAAATATTTTTTCACATTTGTAACTTCTTGATGTAATTCATATATTTGAAATGTTGGCATTTCGTAATGTGTATATGTTCCTTTTGGGTAGAAAGAAATGCTAGTGGGTTGACTAGTATGAACTCAACATGAATTGACATGTCAATAGATAAATTATCGATCCAACTAACTCATATAATTAGTTCTATGTATAATAAAAAAATTAATATAGAATCAATTTATATTAAAATGTGGAAGATACAATATATCGATATCAGGTAGTTTTGTGTTACTCATTTGGTTTTGATCCCAAAAGTGAGTCATCTAATTTTGCTGAGTTGGAATCCTCATGTGTATTTTGATTACTCATAGTACTAGCACATCCACTTAACTTGTGGCTGGTGAACACTGATAGGTCACAAGTTAAGTGTCACCAACACGTTACTTGTTCTCCATGTGTAATTGCACAAACTGCTCGTTATCCATGCATCATCTATGAATTTCATGCATCAACTAGCTACCAGTTATCCATGCATAGCTACTAGTTATTATATATATATATATATTTTATAATTGTTTATTTCGAATTTGGAACGAATGCCATAAAATCAATCTGGGCAGTACACTTGCCTCATCCTTGTGCAATCTAGGAAAAACATAGGCTTTGGTCCACCCCAAATTCTAAAATATAAACACCTATTGGTGTAATAATATATTTTTCGACAATTAGTTCCATGTATATATATGGTGTATGACTATATGGTTGTCTAATTTGTCTTTGAACATGTATAAAGAAAACAAGACACTATATTCTTAAAAAAAAGTGTTCAACCCAAAGTAAGTGGAATGGAACATAGAGGTTATCCTTAACTTTGCATGGAGTGTTTTCTCTCTACCATTTTTTATTATAAACAACCTTAGTTTTGCTTATATTTACTCATAAGGATTTGTATTGGTTGCTAAATGGATCCTAGTGCAACACTTAATGAGGTATGGAAGATCTTAGTAAGATGGCTCATGGAGACAACTACCCATCAACATGGGATTTGAGAGCCTTTAAATTTTATGATGTACTCATAGGAATTCTACCCATTTTGACTGTGGTTATCATTTTATAATTTCATTCACTTATTCTAATAAATAGTAAACAATAACAATTATATAATATAAATATGTTTTTTATAAATAAAAATTTTACACTTAAAATAAAAAATACTTCTAACACTCACTTGAGATGAAGTAACCTAGCCCAATGTTTAAGTACCCATGGAAATGCATGTTTTCTTGGAACTATATAGAATTTTAATCCCCAATACCTTTGGAAGGACTAGACATGGAGATATGACAACCTTAAATTTTACTCGAAAGAATTTTCAAGGAAAGGCGAGACCGATGTTTCATAGAACATAGTCTCTTAGGTGTTGGGATCACATGGCATCTATAAACAACCATTTAATTAGTCTCTCAAGTGTTGGCATGGCATGACTTTTCTAAACAATAATAAATATTTTATATTTGTCTACATTTTCTATGTTTATATATATCTCTTTACATTTTCTATGTTTATATAGATCTCTCTGCAGATGTAAAAATGGATATTTCATGTTTATTTTTTTATAATAATAATAAGAAGACGAAATACAAAGCATATATAAATATAAATAAGAGATATGTTTGAAGTATTTTTTAATTTTTTTTATAAATTTCAAAATAATTTATTATTTATTTTTATATAAAATAAATATTTTTTTACTCAAACAAATAATTAAAAACATTTTTTTAATATTTTTGACATTTTACAATTAATTGGGTTTATATATATATATATAAACCCCATTAATTGTAAAATGTCAAAAATATTAAAAATGAAGTTTCAAGTTATATTGACCATAAAAACTTATAGATATCATATATAGGTCCAGATCTTTCTACATAGTTATTCAATCATATTTATAAAATCATCTTTAAAAAACAACTAATATAAGCTTTACATAAAAATTCTTGTAAACTAATAAGAAGTGAATTGTGGCCTTGGAGAGATAAGAAAAGGGGGTTTGGTTTTGGATGGAGAAAAGAGCCTAAACAAAATTTATATTAATTTTTAACCTTAATTATTGCACCAAGATTAGAAGTGAATATAATATGATCCATTTTTTATCACTTGATTGGTTCATGATATCCTTTTAAAGATTATGGAGGGTCATTTGTTGAATGATTGATTATGAAAAACTCATATATAAATTATTTTTCTTTTCCTTAATATATTTTCTCAAGTGGTCATTTGGCTAGGGCTATGGACTATTTCCCTCTTTGAGGGTTATAATCATGTAATACATTAGCATGTGAAAATGTGTTTTATTTGTGTGAGAAATCGCTTAAGGTATTTGAATTGTGTGTAAATACCATGTTTAGTTTATCATGGTATTAGAGTTCTTATAAAGACTCACTCCCATTGTTGATCATGATATTGAACTTGTGTAGCTACATGCATCAACGTATTTCTAGATTTTTCTACTTTTGTGTATTTCTAGGCTAATATAGGTGTTCCACTACGTATGAAGTGTTGCTTCCAGTTGGAAACACTTATCATTTCATTCGAGAAGGTTTCCATTTACCCAAGATATGTTCTTTTTATAAACTCCAAAGGTATACTATTTACATTTACAATTTTAAAAAAATCATTCTCACATTGTTCCATATTTTAGTATGGTTCTCTATTCTAATCCTAATTTGCTCTCTTTTTAGTCAATGTATGCTCTTTGTTCCGCGCTCTATGCGAACTTGGTAAATTAGAAACATAGCATAAAGAGTTTTCTTGATTGTGTATTCTCTTTTCCGTGCTCTTTGTACAAACTCATCAAACAAAAAATAGACAGAAAACTTGAATTTTCCAAGCAAGCTAACCGAGATCTAACCACAAGTTTGAAAAGTTTCATTTTTGAAGGTTGCAATTATGTAAAAGTGGTTTGCAAGCCAAAATCAATGTTTTTTGGGATGACACCACCACCACCACCACCACCACCACCACCACCACCACCACCACCACCAACAACAACAACAACAACAACAACCCAATTAACAACAACAACCCAATTCTCCATATCACTTATATCTCATTTTTTTAGCTCACTTGATTGAAAGTTACTTCCTTAAGTAAGAGGTCTTGAGTTCAAATCCTTTTTATTAAGTTATTTTTTTAAATAGTTCATGCAACTTTAATTTATAAAGTAACTTCATTGTAAAAGTGATTATGACTTGTTTTTAAAAATTGGGTCAATTATTTTAAAAATTAGCTTAGTTGTAAACATTAGCTTATAGGCAAAGGTAGTGAAGGTGTAGCATCCCCATTCATCACTCTAACTATAGGAGGGGGTAGTTATGCATTTCAGTTTCCAAATTTCACCCCATGGGGCCATTATTTGAATTCAAAACTAATTTAAGCCTCCCATAGGAAACATAAACTAAGAAATGTATGTGCAGGTGCATGAATATAAAACACATTGGAATTAAAAACTATTTTTCACACACAACATGCATAAACCTTTATATTCATAACAAGAAGTAAATATAATAATTTTATATTCATAGAGAATATAAAATACTTATCTTTTAACTGAACAAGATCCAAGCAACTAGTTATGTAAGAGAAATTCTCCACCCAACCATAGGTATCAAATACATATACCACCCCGGGCCAGGCTTTAAGGCCACCAGGGTGAAGGAAACACTTACAAGCTTCTCTCTTTTAACTCAAAACCCATTTTCTCTCTTACTTGGCCATTATGCACACCACTGGGCACTACATGCATCTCTTTCATCCATCCAAACCATGGAACTCTCTTCCACTTCCCTGCACAACACAAAGAAGGCCTACTCTTTCTCTACTCAATAGTCCCTAAGAGTTCCCAACCATTACAATGCTATTCAATGTGTGCAGAAAGAGTCCAACCTATTGTATGCCTTTATAGAACCTCGTATAAAATCAATTCATGGCTTCTCAACCATCCTGTTTTCTATGAGGCCACCAGGGCGAAGGAAACACCTTTGCTTGGATCCGCTCTTACATAGCCAGTTGCTTGGATCTGCTTTGGATAAAGATAAGTACTCCCATGCGTATGAATCTAAAATGTTTTATTTCATGCTTGTAATGTTTATGCTTGTGTATTTGCATGCTAGATGTGTGTGGATATATTTTAATTTTGTTGTGCATGTTTATTTATGTTTTTGCAGACAATGTATATGTTGAAATTCGTATTGTGGATTGGGGAGAAATTTGAGAGCTCGGATTTAGCTAATGTGCTTGATGGTCGAATTGGGTGAGGGGGACATTACATCTAGAAGGTACAAATATTGTTAATAATTGAGGGTTGAGGAAGTAAAAATGAAACCCTGACCCTAGACGACTATTGGGATATGTGAAATATTAGGTTGTTAGGAGGAGAAGGGGTTCCATTCTTCAGTAATGTACATATTCCATAGCTGATCAAAACATATACGAGTGGTAATAGAGGAGGGGTTCAATTCCTTTGTATATGCATTTCAATAAATGCTACAAAGAGAGAGAGTAGAGCGTAGGCCTCAAATTCTAGCCGGGTTTTCTCCCGTATTGGGTTTCCAAAGATAAATCTTGTGTTCATTGTGTGGATGGTGTGTTTATGTTTCTATTCTTTCCTTTATGTTAGTTTTCATAATCTTATATTTATTATTCAGAATGTTATAAGATTGGTTGTGATGAACCATTCTAGTGAAATATCCATGAAAATTTATAGATCATATCATCATCCTTGTCAGTATATTTAATTGGAATAAAATGTGTTTCCTTAGATCATTTTTCCACCAAACCGTGATAGAATCATGCTTTCTTGAAGTAGTTGGTAACCCAGTGATAAAATCCATAGTTACCACTTCCCATTTATATTTTGAAATTGGAAAATGTTGTAATAAAATTGTTGGGTGTTGATGTTCATGCTTTACTTGTTGGCATTTCATACACCTAAAAATATACTTAGCAATATCTTTCTTCATTTATGACTAAAATATTGATTCCTTTCTATAGAAATTGTTTAATGGTATTTTGTATGGCTAGAATATGACATTTTATGGATTCCATCCATAATAATTATTCTAATATATGTAGAATTACAAATATACATTATTTTTGTAGATAAGTATTCCATCATCCTCTAAAGTATAACCTTCATAAACCCTTTCCAAATTATGCTTCTATAATTCATCCTTTACTTGAACATAGTGTGCATGTTCATCTTTATCAAGGGATTCAACAATCCTTTGTCTCAAATATGTTTGGAAATTACTAATGGTTGCCACATGCATTACATGCATTTTTCTGTTGAGTACCCTACAACTTTATTTTCTTTCCCATTTGCGTTTGTTTTGAAAATCAAATTCACATAAAAATTCCAACCATCTAACTTGACTTGCATTTAATGTTTCTATTCAAATAAATATTTCATAGCATAATGGTTATTTCTAAGCTTGAAATTTCTTCCCATCAAATAGTGCCCCCACATTTTCAAAGCATACACTATTGTAGCAAGTTCTAGATCATGGGAAACATAATTTCTTCCATGTTCTTGCAATTTTTTGGACTCATACGTACAACATGGTTTTATTGCATAATATATCATCCAATTCGTTGTTTACATGCATTAGTACACACCACAAAATCCCTTTCTAGGTTTGAAAATTAAAAATTAGAGCACTAGTAAGAAGCTTCTTCAACGACTAGAAGCTTTCCTCACATTCTTGTGTACATTCAAATTTTATTCCCTTCTATTTCAAAGAATAAATAACACGTGAAACCTTGGAGAATCATTCAATGAACCTCCTATAACAACAAGCAAGACCATAAAATATCTCACATTTGTCACATTCTTTGAAGTTTGCCAATATATAATAGCTTTAATTTTTTCTAGATCCACAATATTCCTTCCTCTGAAATAATATGACAACATTATGAATTTTCTTTTGGTAGAAATCACATTTACTTATCTTTGCATACAGTTTATGCCCTCTTATCACTTGTAACACCATTTTTAAATTTTCTTCATGCTCCTCTTTGTTCTTGGAGTAAATAAGAATGTCATCTAGAAAAACAGAACAAACTTGTCAAATTACTTGCTGAAAACACTATTCATGAGACACGTGAATGTAGTTGGTGCATTAGTGAGAGTGAATGGCACCATCAAAAACTCATAACGTCCATACCTTGTTCTAAAGTACTTTTTGTTGATATCTTCTTCCTTGATCTTCCTTGATGGTAACTAGACCTCAAATTAATCTTTGAAAATAGCTTTCCCATCTCATTTAGTCAAGGAAGTCACCAATTTGAGGTAAAGGCTACTTTTTATTCACTGTAAATTTATTTAACTGTTTGTAATCAATGCAAAACTTGAGGGATCCATATTTATTTTTCACAAGTAGCACTGGTGATCCCCATGGAGACACACTTGACCGAATGTATTTATTTTCCAACAACTCTTGTAATTTCATTTTCATCTCTATAAATTCCAGGGTACTCATTATATAAGGTGTCTTGGAAATTGGTGTAGCTCCTATAACAAGATCAAGCGTGAAATCAATATCCCTCTTTGGAGGAATTCCCAACACTTCATAATGGAACACATCACTAAATTCTTGCGAGACTTGGTAGTACTGCAACTTGGGGACTTAATTTTATGTTATATCTAATGCATGGGTTGCATATAATTGACAACCTTTCTAGAAACATTTATTTTATCTACAAGGCTTAAGTCTTCCTAATAGAAACCATCTTCAGACATCCCTTTACTACCCTTGGGTTTCCTTCATCCTCAATGCATTCAAAAGTATTGTTGTAACAATCAATTTTAACTTGTTGTGCTCCCAACCAATCCATTCCAATGAGAACATCATAGGAAGAAAGTGGAAAAAAATTTACATTTACCTATGTGAAAAGTGCATGCATCTCTAGTGGACATTTCTCTACCACTTCACTAACTCTTCTCTTAGTTCCAAGGGCTAGTTGGACCAACCATAATATAATATGTTTTTTTCTCAAAAGAAAAAATCTCAACAAATTTTAGGAGTAACATGACTATGTAGATATAGGGTTTATTAAAATAGAATTAGATTCCTTAGCAATATTACCTTCAACCCCGACCATAGTTTATTGATTGTCTTCTTGGTGGTTCAATAATGAAACATTGATTATGGGGGAAATCCTTTCTACATCCCTAGCAATTTTAGCCTTTTGGATGTTGTGAACATGCTTAAAACTTCCATTCTAATGTGGAGTATTACTAAGCAAGTGGTCCTCTCCACATCCCCAACATTGAAGAGACTCCCTTGGCTTAGCTCCCATATTATTTTTGGATTAGCCCCACCATGTGATGGTTGCCTTTGCTAATTTTTGAAATGAGGAGGCTTGAATCCCTTCCTCTTTATGGAATTATAGCTTTCTTTTATTTTTATCATAGCAATGCGTAGCCTTCCTTAGTGTCTCATTGTTCTGCACACGCCTAGGTGCACGAGGGGGACAACAGTTCGACTGAATGAGTCGGCTCTATTATAGAAGAAGCATAAGAAATAGAATAATCAAAGCGTGAATACAATACATAGATGAACACAAGTACACACAGACAATATGCAGGAATGTGAACTGTTCTTCTCTATCACTAGAAAACAGATAGATAGATCATAAGATCGATGTATGTTACAATATTATACATGCTTATATAGAATGTTGAGACGCTTGGATGCCTTCCTGTTACATTCAATTACAAGAGAAGTTAGAACGGTTTGGAAGTTCAACCATTACAGTCGACTAGAAGACAGAGAGACAATCTGTTGTAATTCATCAGTCGCTAGTTGACGCTGCATGTCAACATCATGAAACTGTCAATTTTGCTGAACTTGTCGAAGTTGCAGAGTTTATCGAAGTCTTGTCGAATTTGGAACTTGTTGAAGTTGTGTTGAAGTCGATGACTTGTCGCAGTTGATGTTAGCATCCAACAATAATGCCAACTGCTGAGTGGATCAGACCTCCTTCCTTAAGAAACAATGGTCCCCATTGTTTGCTCGGTCAGGTGAGGAAACTTTTCAGTCAGATCAGTAGAAAAGTACCACTTTCCTTGGGATGGGAGCTGTCCGACTTTAGTAACCTGAAACAAGGGAATTGTGTTCGTCCTTGTATGGCGTACTCATCGTCCCACGATGGTGTCACAAGGAAGAGGCTCCTGAACATCTGGATGGATGTCTTTGGGTTTTATTGTCGGCAAGTTATTCTGTTCCAACAGTGATTCATGGTATTGTCGAATTAGATCCACATTGAATACTGGATGTAGACCCAAGCATGTAGGAATGTTGAACTCGAAAGCGTTTTCTCCATTTTGTCGAAGAATACTGTATGAACCATATTGCAAAGGTTTGAGCTTCTTGTATGGACCGGTGAAGAGCTCCTTCTTGAGATGTAACTAGACCTTATCCCTAATTTGGAATGAATGAGGAATACGATTCTTGTCATTTCGGGCCTTAGCTTTCGCATTTGATCATTGCAACATTTCATGTGCTTGCTTTTGGATGTCGCAAATTTGATCTCGAAACTTCAAGGCTTTATCAACTTCGCACTGGCTATAGACGGTGTCAGAGTTCGACTGTGTAGAGGAGATGATCAAGTCGATAGGCGCTGAGGGTTGAAATCCGTAACAAATCTCAAATGGAATCTTGCTCGTAGAGCTGTGCTAAGCACGATTGTAGCTGTGCTGTATGTATGGAATACTTTCATCCCATGTTCGTCGATGCTTGTGGTTGTACATGCGAAGCAGTTGTACAACCAAGCGATTCACAACTTCCGTCTGTCCGTCTGTCTGAGGATGGAAAGCTGTCAACAATGAGAGTCGTGTGTCTAGCTATTTCCAGAGAGTCTTCCAAAATATGTTGACGAATCTGGCATCTCAGTCGGAAGTAATGGTTTTCGGTAAACCAAAGTGTTTCCAAACATGTGTGAAGAAGAGTTGAGCAGTCTACTGCGCTGTTGTTGTCTTCTTGCATGGAATGAGAATGGTCATCTTGGAAAATCTATCGACTAATACTAAGATCGCATCATGCTGATGTATGTTAGTAGGATATACCATCAATTAGTCCATAGAAATATATTCCCGTGGTAGACTAGGAACTGGAAAAGGTGTGTACACTCGCTGTTATCGAATAGGTGGTTTAGCAATCACACAAACCATGAATGATCGAATGTACTTGTTGACGTCATTTTTAAGTGTAGGCCAAAAGAAATACTTCTGGAGAATAGAAAGTGTCTTTTCTACTCCAAAGTGTCATGCAGTCTTGTTGTAGTGTGTGTCCCAAATGAGCTGATGTCGATGCTCACCGGTTGGTACACAAAGCTGTCCAAGCTTGTATAGCAAGGTGTCTTTCAGGAATTAGTCGGAGGTCGACGACTTGTCAGTCTATAGTTGTCGGTAGACTGATGAAAAGTCGTTTTCATCCTGATACAATTGAGGCCAAGTGGTCGTGTCGTATCCCTGCATACTCATCACTTTGAAAAGGAGAGTAATGGGTGGTCAACTTAGAAAATCGGCAACGATGTTAGCTTTACCTTTCCGATACTTAATCACCAACTAGAATTGTTGTAGGTAATTAATCCACTTGAGTTTTCAAGTTGTTTGTAGTTTCGACTGGGTTGGAGCAAACTGTAGATGCTTATGGCCAGTGAGGATGACTGTTTCCTTGCCAAGGATGTAATTCATCCATTGCTTGAGAGCTTGCACAATGGCGTACAATTCGTTTTCATACGTTGAATATATTCTAACTTTGTTGTTAAAAGTTTCAGAATAAAAATCGACTAGGTGACCAGACTGAGTGATCACTGTGCCCAAGGCATAGTCCGATGCGTCTGTCTCAATCTCAAAGGGATGATGCAAATCAGGTAACACGAGTACTGGTGCAGTGTAAAGCTTATGCTTGAGCTGTTCAAAAGCTGCTTGTTGTGTTGGTGTCCATTTGAAGATAGTTTTCCCATTTCCTTTTGTTAACTAATTCAAGGGCCAGGCTATGTGACTGAAGCCGAGTATGAATTTTCGATAGAAATTTGCAAAACCAAGAAAAATTCTTAGTTCTTGAATGCTTTGAGGAATGGGCCAATATTTGAGGATTTTCACTTTGTCTGGATCGACGTGAATGCCTACAGAGTCAATTACATAACCCAAATATTTGATGTTGTTCATCACAAAGGAACACTTGTCCATGTTCAAGTAGAGTCGATGTTGCTCGAGAGTGTCGAGGACTTGTCAAAGCTGTCTGACACGTTCTTCCCATGATCGAATGAAAATCAATATGTCGTCGAGATAGGCAATAACCCATTTGTCGCTGAAGGGTCGAAAAATGTTATCCATGTATCGGATGAAGGTCGCAGGTGCATTGGTTAAGCCAAAAGGCATGACTAACCATTCAAACAATCCTTCCTTGGTTTTGAAAGTAGTTTTTCACACATCTGCATGATCAATTGGAATCTGATGATATCCTGACTTGAGTTTGAGCTTGGTAAAGAATTCAGCACCTTTCAGACAGTTGATGAGCTAGTCTATCCACGGTAGAGGGTAACGATTCTTTACCGAAATTTTGTGGAGTGCCCGGTAGTCGATGCACATGCGCCAAGTCTCATATTTCTTTGGAACAAGGACGAATGGACTTCCACAAGGAGAGGAGTTGGGTCGGATATGGCCTTTGTCGATCAAATCTTGGATTTGTCTGTGAATCTCTTCATTTTCGAAAATGGATCGTCTATAAATAGATGCATTAGTCAAAGAAGAACCAAGAGAAAGTTCAATGGATTGTTTTTCCTAGAAATGTCGCGGTACTTCATCTGGCTCTTGGAATAAACTCTGATACTCATCAAGAAAATTATCGATCAACTACTTATGTCGGGAGCTACACTGTTCGATGAGTCGACTTGTCACTGCAGTCTTCCTAGAATGTTGCAGTTTGATCATGATTAATGTGAACTTATGAGCATGGTTGATGAGATTCTTCATCTGTTTAGAATATGTCATTGAGACCGTTGGTGTCAGTCATCACTTTGGTATTCATACCATCGATTTCGGATCCTGACAATCACCTTCTGAGGTCGTGACTGGTAACTTCCATGTCGATCCCACAAGGTTTACCAAACAAGGTCTTGTCTATGGAGAGTGGTGCCATGTTGCAAAGTACTTCATCTTCAAAAGGTTTTATGAAGTAGGTGAGTTTGCATTGTTGGGTGATCCGTAGTTCCTCTCCATCCTTCATCCAACAGATGTTGTAAGGTTGAGGATGCGGAGTGGTGACAAGACCTAGTTTCTTCACGAGTTCTTCAGAAATGAAGTTCTTCTAGATACCATTATCCACAATCAGATGTAATGGATTTCTATGAACCCATATCCGTGTATGGAACAGGTGCTCTCGTTCCTCCCCGTCGACGATAGTCGAGGCTGCTGGAGTGGTCAATGTCGATGTCAAAAGGGTCATTGCGTCTGGATCAGATTCTTCCACAGTATTGTCGAACGCGATGTCGACACTTTTTCCAAAAATGTCTTTTGAGGTTTGCATTCATAAGTGTCATTCCAAGATGAGTGGTGGTAATCATACCATTTCCCAGTAGGAGGTTGTTTGCTACATTCCCTTTTCTGAAAAAGGCTTTTTTCCATGATCTAGCTTTGGCGGTGTCAGCTGAGAAGATTTCGACTTATCGAAGTCGGATGGTACCTTCTTGTCGAGTGGGCGTCCTGATGTTGTCTTTGTCGCGAAGCGTGTTTTTCCTTTCTGCTTAGTTTCAAGTTTGCTGGCATAGTGGAATGCATCCTCGAGCGTATTGACAGTCAGAAATTCCATCTCATGCTAAATGTACTGGGACAATCCGTTGACGTACTTCAGAACAAGCAATTCCTCTTCTTCTTGGATGCCAAGTCTAGCCATGAGTCGATATAACTCGTCGATGTAACTCTGTACTGATTGGTATTTCCATTGCCTTATCTACTACCACTTCTTATACTGCTGCTCAAGGTATTTGGGCACGTAAAATTCCTTTCATACGTATTCGACAAATTTAGCCCATGTGTCGATGGGGTCTCCGCATTTCTCCATCTTTTTTGAGAGGTTCTCTCACCAGTAGTGCATAGATGTTGACATCTTTAAGTATGCAATGGTGATCTTGTCAGCTTCTGAGAGTTGATTCACAAAGTAATAGGATTCCAATTGTTGTACCCAATTGTCAATGGATTTAGCGTCAATCTTTCCTTCTATAGTCGCTATATCCAAATTCATTTGCACTTTGAAGGGGATGATTTTGTCGGAGTTAGTTCTCGTCGGAAATCATTCGGATGTCGAAGCAAATCGCGTGAGAACTCATTGAATTAGGTGAACATTTCAGTCCGTTGTCGATCTAGTGCTTGCTCAATAAGTTGTGTTGTCTCGTCACCTAGATGTCTATCTTTTGTTTCTCCTTCCATCTCTGGAGATAGTGTCTGCTTGGATTGCTGATATTGTGAGCATGTTTGAATAGGCATAAGTTAGGTAAATTCGAGGGAAGTGTAAAAGCAAAACTTAAGCACAAACAAATTTGATGCACTCTGATTGAGTATGCTCTGATACCAATGATCCACACACCCCCAGGTGCATGAGGGGGACAACAGTTCGACTGAATGAGTCGACTCTGTTATGGAAGAAGTATAATAAATAAAATAATCAAAGCAAGAATAAACTACACAGATGGACACAAGTACACATAGACAATATGCCAGAATGTGAACTGTTCTTCTCTATTACTGGAAAATAGATAGATAAGATCATAAGATCGATGTATGTTACAATATTATACATGCTTATATAGAATGTTTAGACACTTGGGTGCCTTCCCGTTACGTTTAGTTCCAAGAGAAGTTAGAATGGTTTGGAAGTTCAACTGTTACAGTCGACTGGGAGATAGAGAGACAATCTGTCATAATTTGTCAGTCACTAGTCGACGTTGCATGTCGATGTCGTGAAACTATCGAGGTTGTTGAACTTGTCGAAGTTGCTGAGTTTGTCGAATTCGGAACTTGTCGAATTTTTGTCAAAGTCGATGAATTGTCACAGTTGATGTTAGCATCCGACAATAATTCCAACTACTGAGTGGATCACTCATCCAAAGTTTGAGGTTCATCAAACTCAATTTGGTCCTTGTAGGACTGAGGTATCCCACTTAGAAAAAGATAACTTTTTATCTTTTAATCTCTAATAAACTTAATGTACCTCAACAACTCAAAAATTTTATTTCAATATTCATCCATGGTCATTTTCCCTAACTCTAACTCATGGAATTATTTGATTTTATCATCATAATACCTATCGAAGAGATACATTTGCTTGAAATTATTCTAGAATTGCTTCCAAACAATATTTATTTCATTGATACTCTTGATTTCACTAAGGTGATCCCACCATACTGATTCTATGGCATTCAAATTAAATATGGCCACCCTTTCCTTCGTGTTCATAGAGTAGTATAGACTTGTAAATACTTTCTCTTCCCAAGAAGCTAAGCCTTAGCTTTTTGTGTAGATTTCACTTTACCATCTGAGGTAGGGTGTTTGGCCTTCAAAAATTCTCCATGAGAGCTGTCCTTGAAATGAATATTCCTCTTAACCCTATGATATGAAGAGATTAAATTATTGGTGGTCATTAGAGGCAGATAACTCACTAACAAAAAATTATGGTTTATATGTCTCATCTATAAAAAAAATCTTATGCTATTGGACCTCTTGTGAGAATGTTTCTTTGAGATATTCCCACTATTATAAACATTGTTTGAGTTATTCCCATGGTGCATATTCCTCTATTTTTTTCAAGGTTTGAATCACATATGCATTCAACTAGTTTTGTTGCTCTTGAGCTCTAATGATTAGATTTTCATTATCTAATCTTTAACTTGTAGCTCCACTCTTAGAATTCTCATGGTTTTTTCAATATCTGGAGGATTTACTTGGTTTCTATGGCCATTAGATTCCATTTCTACAATCTCAATGTGCATATTTTATCCCATGGAATTTGTTTTAGCTTGATAAGGATCTTGTGCATAATTTGTGGTAACAGTGTTATTGGTCCAACTAAGACCAAAGGATTTGTAAATGAACTTTTTGGAATGTTTACATTGTTAGGCGCAACCCAAGTGCAGGAATGTTTTATGACACAGGTACAATTAGGCGAGGCCTAACATCAACCAGTTTTGGGAGAAGCAACTCCACAATTCTTGGGAGAAGGGTATGGAGCGAAGCGAAGTTGACAGGAAATGACTTGTCCCTTTAGTAAAGATGAAGTACTAAGGACGACCAGAGGTAGTTGGAGCAGTTATGAACGAAGCGACAAACTGTCAGCTACAAAATCAGAAAGTAAAGAAGTAGAATGGTGCAAAGGATGCGCCACTGTAGAGTCAAAGTCGTGCAGTCAGATGAAGTGTCGGAGTCAGAAGAAGCGGCACAAAAGGACAACGAAGTTATAGTGAAGTTAAGGAAAATTGTGGTCAACAGGAGAACCATGCCATTTTGGGTTTAAGGGTACTATGGCGGTTGGCCCATAGTTATTGTAAAGATGTGACCTTCGGGCACATCTATATAAAGGGAAATTTTGTATAACGAATGGTTGGATATTGTTGGGTTTTGGTTGGCCTTTTGGTAATGTAAGAAGAGTTAGAAAAGACTCTGCAGCTGCATGCACAGAGATCTATTGTAGAGAAGAGTCTGCAGCTGAGTGCACAGGCTGGAACTGTTAACCCTTCCAAGTAATGTAAAGTACAGTTCCCTTGGACGTAGCTCCCATATGGGGGGGTGAACCACATAAATCCTTGTGTTGCATGAATGAATATATGATGTGGTTCATGCTTATGTTATGTTATACTTATGTATTTGCTTCCATATGTATGTCAATGAGAATCGTATGTTAAGTAAGAAAAACACATGTGTATGAATATGTGAAGTAAAAATGAATGTGATGAATGCGTATTTCTATAGATAGAGATAAAAACGATTCAACGAAGTCTGTAACTATTGTTAGCTGCCGAGTGAGAAGTCACGTATTGATGTTGTTATGTTAAGTAGAAGTGAAGCAAGAGTAACTTCACGAAGGCTAGTATTCCACACCTGCGCATCACTAAGGTTGCAGAATCGTGATTCTGTAACCACCCATATTCACCTTGGGTGATATTTCAGCCCGTTCGCAGGTTGATTCCGAAAGGGCCGTTGAAAGGGGGGTTTTGTTGTTGATGCGAAGTAAATTTGCCAAAACCGGGTCAGTCCAGAAAGTGTTGCAGCCCAAAAAAATGGTTCTGTTGTCATGCTAGAACTCTCGATGTGTTATGCTGATGTGGAATCCCTAGAAGTGAATCAAAAAATGGTTTTGTTACTGTGCAAGAACTGGTGATGTGCTCTCTTAATTGGATTCCATAGAGAAAATAAACACATAACTGGGTGAGTGAGACAGAAAGTGAGTTTGCAAAGAAAGAAAACAAACATGCGCACCTTACCACAGAACAATGGTTGCAGAGGTATGTATTCACTGACTTACACACAATCTTCTTCGCATGTTTTGATAACGAGCTACATAAGTGGATATCAAGCCTAGCAGAATGAAAAAACCGTGTCTAGGGTGGAGAACCTACAGTTTGGAATCCAGAGTTGATTCAGATGTTTAAAGGGAATGATAACCAAATTTCAAGAGAAGTAGAATTTTGGTTGGATAGCGTACTGGAAGGCGACATTATAGAATTTGTTATGGACACTTTGAAGTCTTACAGTGCAGCAGAAGGATATTTCTTCGAAGGACTTAGAGGTAAGTACCTGAAAAACTTGATTTTACGCATTAAAATGCTATTAGAAGAAAAATGTGTCTTAAAAATGCAATCGGATTCCTAGGTTTTGAGTCTGTAATGTTCAGTAACACAGATAGTGAAACCGACGAAGATATTGGTATTTTGCGTAGTGGAAAAAATATAAAGTTAACAGTAGAAAGAGGTCTCGTGAAGCTAAACCTTGCACATTCCTAGAAACTGAGTTAGGAAGTGATATAAATCCATCTCAGGTTGAGTATGAAAGCGAAACAAAACCTAGATACATTGGCTATCATCCTATCACTCCGCAAAAACTTAGAGTTGAAGAAAGAAATATTACTAGTCCACAAAACACTAGTAGTAGTAACACCGCAGGAGCAGGTACTCAGAATCAATCAAGTAGTGGTATACTTCCATCATCGCATAACACTACACCTCCTAGAAGAAGAATGGTATATGATATAAAGCTACATGTGTTTAAAGGAACTGGTCTAGTGGATCCAGGGCAACATTGGTTTCTCTGTGAAGCCACCTAGAACATTAAGCAAGTACAAGATGATGCTAGAAAACAAGCTCAGCTAGTCACCACATTCAAAGATAGAGATTTAACATGGTTCATGAAATATTATGTTGGATAGAATAGAACATTAGAGGAAATCAGAACTGCGCTAATTAGAGAATTTAAGAAACCCAAGTCGGAATCTAAATGCATTACAGAGCTAAAATAAATAAAACAGAAACCTAATGAGGCTGCGTGGGAATTCGACTAGAAATTCAAAGCCTTATTGGATCAAGTTAGCTTTGATATAGAACGAAACAACATCAAGAATGGTTCATAGCTACGTTGTTTCCCCACATTAGGTTACCATTGATGCAATAGAAGGTAGCATCGCAAACAAAGGCACTAGAAATTGCGATGAAACTAAAATCTTCACCCATAGGAGAAACTAACATAGGAATGGTATAGATACAAGCACACCTAGCAAACATGACATTACAGTTACAAGATATGAATAAAGGAAAAAAAGTAATAAAATAGGTTTGGTGTACTAATTGTAAAGGAGAAGGACATTCCAAGGAACACTGCCCTGTATTCAGAGACTACATTGCTAGTGGAGCGTCAAATCCATTAAATAAACCTCAAGGACCATGTTGTGAGATTTTACGATGTAGAGGACATCACCCATAGAACTGTTACCTACTTCAGAAGTATGTACAAACACTAAAGAACCCATACTGCACATTTTGTAAGTTAGTTGGCCATGATGATACCAACTGTAGAGCATATGACCTCATGATAGAAAGAAAACATGATGTCTACAGAGTCCAAGGAGAAACACAAAACAATAATGAAAATGCGTAGTATTACCAAGGCACATACATAGGACGTGGTACATTTAGAGGAAGAGGACGTAACACTGGCCAAGGATGAGGAACAAGTCATATTGTTTGCTGTAACTGCGCTCAACCAGGACATTTATCAAGAGACTATCAGAACCCTTGCACTACTTGTAAGTACTATAATTCATTTGAACATGTCATTGAAGAATTTCCCATTTTGTAAGGAAAAATGCAAGAGAGAATACCAGAAGGATAGAATCATAATATACAGATGATCATTATCGAGAAAAGAAACGAAGATCGCAACATCCATGTTGTGATGTAAAGTGGAGCTGTGACAGGAAATGATAGAACAAATGAAGCTTCGACTTCTGATGATTACACAAACAGACCGAAGCCTACTGATGGGACTTGGGTAAGAAAATCACTTGGAAAAATGCCTACATTCGAACTTAATCAAGAGAAAAAGGTATTCATGGAAGAAAGAAAAGGATTTCAGGACTTGTAACCTTCGACCACAAGGGTCCATTTGCGAAGTGATTAGACACCTATATTAGATATGCTGATCTCGTATGATGGATTGCGAACTTTGCTAGAACAAACAAGTCCTATCACACTGTTTTTACAGAGCTGCATATAGCTGTTATGACATGAAAACGCCTTAGGAGAATTGCAGAACATATTGGGACAGTACAAAAAGTGTAGTATAGTGAATGATGCACATAGAGCAGTTCATCATATCTAGAACCATAGAAGGAAAGGAAGAGAAATGAGGTTGAATGCGCAGATTGGATATTTTGAAATGGACCAGGTCATTCTTGACCTAGGATCAGAGGTGAATGTGCTAACAAAACAAACATGGGAACAAATGGGGAATCCTAAGTTATCATGGTCACCTATATAGTTGATATTAGCCAACCAACAGAAGGTTATACCTTTTGGGAGATTGCCAAGCGTTCTTGTTGACATCGATGGAGTGCGAAGTAAAGCAAACTTCGAAGTTATTGAGATCATAGATGACATTAATCCTTATCCTAAATTATTGGGGATTGACTCGGCAATTGATAACCTCGCGATCATCAAATTGAATAAAAAGCAAACGATATTTGAAGGACCAGATATCAGGGTCATCACACCCATGGATCCTTCTCAAGGATCTAGGTATGTTGAACCAATACGAGAAGAATGCAGAGCTCAAGAACTTGATAATATCTACAATATGACAGTGAATCACGCAGATTACATTAATCCGAAAGTTGATGGATCATTGAGTTGGAGATGCAATAGTTCATGTGTATCAAGATAAGCCGCAGGAATGGAGAACTAGAATAGCATAATGCATGAAGTATTAGCGAGGTGATGTGCGAAGATAACGAAGTCACTTCATTGGATTGGAACAAAGGTAAGTTCAATTCCTACTTATGATGGTTTGGGTAATATCCATGCATTCCTTCATGAATATGTCGCATCAGTTCCATATGAACATAAGCTAGCATCTTTGGATATAGCATTGCGTGCTACACCTGATAGGTGGTGGGTTGCGCATAAATAGAACCTGAACACATGGGAAGAATGCAAGCACTTGATGGAAATCATATTTGCAGAACAAACAGAGGTTGCACAAGCAAAATACAATGGACATACTGATCCTAGAAATCATATAGAGATTTGATTGAAAACATGGATGCAAATACCAAAGACAAAATGGGTTCATAGGCTTGTTCACACATTAGATCAAATACCAAAGAACTGGTACACAAAAGCAAAACTTCGCAAAAGCACAACAGATTGGAACGCAATGATAAATGAATTTCAATCCACTTTCAGTTTTGAGGATGATTGTCCAACTATCAATGAAGCTTTATAGATCATTAAAAAGAATATATTTAATGATGTCCTGTTACCTGTGTGTAAGAAACCAGATTGGGCGATACAGTTGGAACATGCGCTTGAATGTTATAAATTCGCGCTAGACGAAGATGAAGATGAAGACCCCCACGATGTGGATATACCTGAGTCTAAAGGAAAACACGATGTACAAGGAACTAATTTAGAAATTCCAAATATGAGTAACCTTGTGAAGACAAGAAAGATTAATATTGGTACCAATGATGAACCAAAGTTTGCTTCTATTAGGGATTACTGGGATGAAGAAAAAAAAGGACAACTATTAGACCTACTGCGCGAATATCAAGATTTATTCCCTACCAATGTTTCTGAAATGAAAGGAATTTTAGGTGACTTGGGAGTTATGAAAATGCCTCTCAAGCCTGATTCAAATCCTATTAAGAAAAGACCCTATATGTTGAACCCTAGATATAAAGAAAGAGTGAAAGCAGAAATTGACAAAATGCTTAAAGCAAGGATTATTGAACCAGTAGAAGAATCATAATGGATAAGTCCCATGGTAATTCAAGATCAAGAAGAAGGACATAAACAAACTGCTGAGTTGCCAACAGGAGACAAAAGGAATAATCCCGACACAGCCATGTTGGAAGGAACGCAAAATAAGAAATAGAAGGAAAATAAGCCTCCGCTCAATGCGCAGTTACATGATGATGACTATGAGTCCATCGCAACCCGATTCACTACACATATTGAAGGGACACTCGCGTTGAAGGACAACAAGCAAGATGAATTCCAAGCAAGTATGATGCAAAGCCTTACAGAACTGAAGAGGTTGGTAGAAAGAGTGGAACAAGTCCAGTGAGAATTAATCAAGGAATTAGATTCTGAATACAGAACGGGTGATTCAAGCCAAAGGAAGAGAAAAGTGCCTACTTTGATGATGAGACCTCAACTATTTCGCATAGAGCTGATGAATGTAATATTCCCGACTGATGAACTTGTTGAAGGTGCGAAGAAGCTCGCACATCTGGATATCAACGTGGGAATGCTACCCATCAACAAACTGCATAATATGCATTTGCATGTTGTGGAAGAAATCAGAGATAGAGACATGATCTCGTATACCCATAATATAAAGCTGGAAGATAGCTAAAAGGAGTTGGAGAATGAATGCACGTTGAAGAAAAATGAGCTCGCATATGCGCGCGAGAAGCAGAAAAAGTTGAAGAACACCATCCCTGAAGTCTACGCGAAGATCCCAGATTGTGTAGAAGAGCCTAAAGTAGAAGAAACCATCCTAAAGATTGGTGCTTCCATGGATAATCTCAAAGCAGAAATGGTAGATATGGAGATTGCATACAAGGAAAATATTGTTGATTTAGAATCTCGACAACAACCTCACACTTCACCAAATGTGGAAGAAGCGTGAGCCAAAGAAATGAAGGTAGATACAGAAAATATCTCCACAGAAGTGATGAGATGTCATGACCTACTAGAAGAAGTCACTAAAGTTTGGGATATATTGCAAGAGGATCCTGAATTACAGAAGATTCGGGATGAATTTCAACAAAGGCAGAAGGACCTTGATTCTGTGAACATGGCTATGAAGGATTTTCCGCCAAGGAAAATGATCCAGAAGTTCAGAGAGATGAAAGAGCTGCAAAAAGAACTGAAAGCATTAAGGCTGAAGGAGGCTGAAGCATCGTCGAAGATACAACCGATGCAAGAAGAAGCACTGACACTTTCTGAGGATATTGAGGAGAAACTGCAAGAACTCTACACAACGGAGAATACAGTGAAGGAAAAATTGCAAGAACCTATATCCGAGATGATGCTCGAAAAAATTAATGAATTTGATTAAGAATCTAGGGATGCAATTGCGAAGTTAAGCATAACTTTTCAGGACTTCGTTGCAAAGGAAACCATCCCAAGTGATGCACAGTCGAAGAAGCCCGCTGAAAGTGGCTCGGGGATGAGCCACAAGTAAGTGTTAGGGTCATGTTGGTCACAGCCCAAGTGCAAGAAGTTTTGATGAAAAAGGTATAGTTAGGTGAGGCCTAACATCATCTAGTTTTTGGAGAAGCAACTCCGCAATTCCTGGGAGAAGGGTATGGAGCGAAGCAAATTCGACAGGAAAGGACCTGTCCCCTTAGTAAAGATGAAGTACGAAGGAAGACCAGAGGTAGTTAGAGCAATTATGAATGAAGTGGAGAACTGTTAGCTACAAAAGTAGAAATTAAAGAAGTGGAATGGTGCAAAGGACGTGCCATTGTAGAGTCAAAGTCGAGCGGTCATAACTACTACTGTCAAAAGAAGCATCAGAGTCATAAGAAGTGGCGCAAAATGACAACGAAGTTAAGGCAAAGTGTGGTCAACAGGAGAACCGTGCCATTTTGGGTTTAAGGGTACCATGGGGGTTGGCCCATAGTTATTGTAAATATGTGACCTTCAGGAACATCTATATAAAGGGAAATTTTGTATAAGGAAGGGTTGGATATTGTTGGGTTTTGGTTGGTCTTTTGGTAATGTAAGAATAGTTAGAAAAGACTCTATAGCTGTGTGCACATAGATCTATTGTAGAGAAGAGTCTGTAGCTAAGTGCGCAGACTGGAACTGTTAACCCATCCAAGTAATATAAAGAATAGTCCCCGTGGATGTAGCTCCCATATGGGGGGGGTGAACCACATAAATCCTCGTGTTGCACGAATGAATATATGATGTGTTTCATTCTTTATGTTATGTTATACTTATGTATTTGCTTCCATATGTATGTCAACGAGAATTGTATGTTAAGTAAGCAGAACACATGTGTATGAAAATGCGAAGTAACTGTTAAAATTCAATATGCTAAGACAGAAAATAGCAGCATTACATTCCATTTCACAATAATAGCATATACAGGATCACTGAAGAAACAACAAGCATAGCATAAACACAAGAGACACAGATTTATCCTGGGAAACCCTCATGGGGTAGAAAACCCAGTAAAGCTTCCTCAATATAGATGACCAGCAATATACAAAGATGCAAACCAAAGACATGATCTCCTTCTCCACTGTAGCAGACCTCTCCTCCAATAGGTGCGCCTCCCTTGAATGAGTGAGTGTATATAATGAGGAACACACCTCCTCTATTTATACACTACTTTGATATGTATTTTACACAAGTACACGTAGGCTCGTATTTAACCAATAGGTTAAATAACCCACTACAACTAACTGGGCCGACCCCTCTAGGGTGGTCTAATAACCCTTTGACCCACATAACACATTTAGGGCCGACCCCCACTAGGGAAGTCTAATAACCCGAGTTACCACATTCCGACGGAGGAATAAACATCTCCGGATATACAATAAGATCTTCACGGAGGAATGAATCATCTCCGGAATAATAAAGTACAAATATAATATTCTTTGAAGTTACAATATTTAACACTCCCCCTTAACGAGAAGGATATTATAACAGTATCTGCACGAGCAAGGAGTCATCAACATCATACATGATACATCTATAAATCATTGGAAGCTTTCTCAACATCATCAGTAACTCAAGCAGTTACTGGAACATCTTCAATACTGGAACATCAACATCTTCAGTACTGAGTCTTTATCTTCTGCAGCACTCGAACAACTACAACAACATCAACATCTGGATCCTCACGATCATCAGTATCGTCATCTCACGACCATTAGCATCGTCATCACACGATCATCAAGATCGTCATCACACGATCATCAGCATCGTCACACACGATCATTAGCATCGTCATCACACGATCATCAATATCGTCATCACACGATCATTAGCATCATCATCACATGATCATCAACATCGTCATCACACGATCATCAGCATCGTCATCACACGATCATCAGCATCGTCATCACACGATCATCAACATCGTCATCAATACAGGTATCCATAACAATACAAGTATCCACATCATTAGTACACGTATTCATGCCAATACAAGTGTACATATCATCAATACAAGTATCCACACTGATACAAGTAACCACATCATCAATACAAGTATCCTACCGATACAAGTAACCACATCATCAGTACAAGTATCCTACCGATACAAGTAACCACATCATCAATACAAGTATCCTACCGATACAAGTAACCACATCATCAGTACAAGTATCCTACCGATACAAGTAACCACATCATCAGTACAAGTATCCTACCGATACAAGTAACCACATCATCAATACAAGTATCCTACCGATACAAGTAACCACATCATCAATACAAGTATCCTACCGATACGAGTAACCACATCATCAATACAAGTATCCTACCGATACAAGTAACCACATCATCAATACAAGTATCCTACCGATACAAGTAACCACATCATTAATACCATCACTTTCTCGGAGACCATTCGTCTACGGATCAATTCAGGGACCGAAGTCCGAGGATGATACAATCCCCATCACGTACATTTTGAACTAGCAGTTCCGGGATGATGCAATCCCCATCACGTACATTTTGAACTATCAGTTCCGGGATGATGCAATCCCCATCACGTACATTTTGAACTATCAGTTCCGGGATGATGCAATCCCCATCACGTACATTTTGAACTATCAGTTCCGGGATGATGCAATCCCCATCACGTACATTTTGAACTATCAGTTCCGGGATGATGCAATCCCCATCACGTACATTTTGAACTATCAGTTCCGGGATGATGCAATCCCCATCACGTACATTTTGAACTATCAGTTCCGGGATGATGCAATCCCCATCACGTACATTTTGAACTATCAGTTCTGGGATGATGCAATCCCCATCACGTACATTTTGAACTATCAGTTCCGGGATGATGCAATCCCCATCACGTACATTTTGAACTATCAGTTCCGGGATGATGCAATCCCCTCAAGTCCACCAAGGACTTCATTCTCGGAGACCTCTCGTCTACGGCTCTCTTTAGGACTGAAAGTCCAGGGATGATCCAATCCCCTCAACTGTCCACTAAGGACTTCATTCTCGGAGACCTCACGTCTACGGCTCTCTTTAGGACTGAAAGTCCAGGGATGATCCAATCCCCTCAAGTCCACCAAGGACTTCATTCTCGGAGACCTCTCGTCTACGGCTCTCTTTAGGACTGAAAGTCCAGGGATGATCCAATCCCCTCAACTGTCCACTAAGGACTTCATTCTCGGAGACCTCACGTCTACGGCTCTCTTTAGGACTGAAAGTCCAGGGATGATCCAATCCCCTCAACTGTCCACTAAGGACTTCATTCTCGGAGACCTCACGTCTACGGCTCTCTTTAGGACTGAAAGTCCAGGGATGATCCAATCCCCTCAACTGTCCACTAAGGACTTCATTCTCGGAGACCTTACGTCTACGGCTCTCTTTAGGACTGAAAGTCCAGGGATGATCCAATCCCCTCAACTCTATTCTCATCCATACAGGTACAATCATATATCACATCAAAACATGTATACATCACATCAAGACATGTGTACATCAAAACATGTATACATCACTTAATCAACACATGTACACATCACATCAAAACATGTGTACAACAAAACATGTATACATCACTAATCAAAACATGTACACATCACATCAGAACATGTATACATCACAACTAGCATGTATTCTTACTAATACATCTAAACATGTATACATCACACCAAAACATGTATACATCTAGCATGTATTCTCACCAATACATCTATCATCAAAAGCATGTATAAGTAAAGCTAAGTATTCTAAGTATAAGAGTCCTAAATCTAAATATTTCTAAGTAACTGGGTGTAGAGAACAGGTTACCTCATCAACGACCTTGTTGTTTGATGAGACAATCTCATCAGTAGTGACTATACTACTCCCCCTTTCGAGGACGGTCCTTTTGAACTACACCAAGCTTGTCTCGGAAGTATTCAAACTTCACTCGAGACAGAGGTTTGGTTGGTAACTTCTTCACTTGACGTAGGGGCTTGGTTAGTACAATGGTAACCTGTTACAAATTCAAACTTTTAGAGTTCATTTCTGTGACATATCTTGTTAGTTCCCTATGTTCTTTGACTTATCATGGAACACTAGATTCTATGTCATCTTGATACAACTCTAATTATCACATAGGATCTCAGTTGGTTCTAACTCTAAGTCAAACAATCCTAAAGCCAAACTTCTTCACAACTAGCAGAGCAAGCAGCCATATATTCCGCTTGTGCTGAGAGTCACACTAGACTGCTTCCAGCTAAACCACGAGATCATGGCTAATCCCAGACAATAACATCCTCTCGAGGTGTTCTTCTTGTCTGATACACTTCCTGCCCAAACAGAATCTGAATAGCCATCTGAAGTCATGATCTTCAAGATAGCATAGATCAAATTCTATCGTGTCCTTTATGTGCCTCATCACATACTTTGCAACTATCAGGTAAACACATCTAGTTTCCACTAGATACTAACTCAAGGTGTTCATAACAGAGCATATATCTAACCTAGTATATGTTAGATATATCAAAGACCCAATAATTTGACTGTACAGAGTTATATCCACTAACTCTGATGAGTTATCCCCTAACGGCTTCAAGCTGGAATCCATAAGAGTGGCCATTCCAACACCTCAAGTCATATTTCTCATCATACTTTCCCTGATTGATAAATATTCCTTCTGAGCCTTGCCATACTTCCAGACCTAGGAAGTAAAGCATCAAATTGAGATCTTTCATTTTTCATTTCTGCATTGAATGATCTTCTGCATATCTATCTGTGCCATCTCTCGTTAGATGGGTCTACTGATATGAGCCTCAATATCATTCGAACTCTGTGGTGAGTTCCTTCTTGCATCCATGTCATATGTGTATCATATTCAACCTTGTAGCAAAGGTTGAGATCCACATCACCCATGGTGATCATTAAGCTTAAATTATTATCGATCCTAGGTACCTATACAGAACCTGATTCATACCTCTTCTTTAATTACACCATACTTGGAGCAAACATCTTGTCATGATTCTCTTCCCCTTTCTAAGAGAATCTTCTAGCCATGAGCCTTCTATATTTTGTTTGATTTGTAAATCTTCTTGTTTGAACATCCACCACTTGTACGGTGTCCATCATTCTTCATGACCTTTCCTACAAATCAAAATTAAGTACATGATTAGTAATACTTCATAATCATCAAAAGATAACCCATTATGCATACAGATATCATTTACATAGTGATGCAACTATTTTGACCATTACTTTGGCACAACACTTTCCCATATCCTGTATGCATACAGTGGCTATCTAGATGCCTTCCATCTCTACCAGAACATACTATCGAGAGTGTGCACAACTCTCAGCATGTCAGCAAAGAGGTTTCATTCTAGACAAGCAACAATGGAATGTTTGTCCAAGCATATGCACATTAGTTGTATACTGTTCAATGCTCTATGAATGTTTACACTCAGCATTATATATTCTAGGAATACAAATATGCATGCAGGCAATATCATTACTATTTCAAATAGCAACTCAAATACTTATCTTTTATGTTTGTGTGGCTGCCTCCCGCTTGATCTTCTGTATGTCTTTTGAACTTCTATTCATTCTGTACCACTGTGCATGCTCAAGAGTCATCCTCATGATCTCATATACAAACATACACTCATTACTATATTCTAAATGCTATCAAAACATTATAGTACTAAATAATCTTGAAAACGTATAGTCATGATTATAGTTAATAAACATTAGTATTCAAGATTTCAGGGAAGTCTTCTTTTACTCATGCGTATCATTGATAAGAGATATAATATGCATAATCCCTTGGTTACTAACTTTATGAATGAGCATAACCAATCATTCCAAGTATACTTATATAAGGGATCCTAACACAAGGTAAGATTCATGGGAAACATACCTGGATTATTATACCTACTTGGTTATGTACAACATACCTAAACAACCTCTTCAATGATTTAGAGATCCTGAGCTAGAACCTGCATGTCTCATAGGTTAAGCATAATATAACAAAGTCATACATACCTCGTAAGTAGAACAAAGATTATGGATGAGTCTTTGTCTTCATGTTTTCATGGTCATGAAGCCTGATTTGTCTTTTGTGATGTACCTGTATCTTGTTAGCAGACAACCTCAACCTCACACAACACCATAATGCATTAGTACAATCATAAGTGTCAACACCCTAACCAATGAATATCTTCTATCATGCATTCATAATTTTGTTAAGGTGATACAACAAATCTAAAATCAAGATTGTACTAACTGTAATAATCATGAAGACAAACATACCATAAACTTAATCATGAACAAATCTCAAAACATACCTCGATGAGTCATACCTATCGAGATCGCTTGTAATCTCCTTATGTAAAGCCTTAGCCTCATCTCCCTCTGAAACATGAACTCCTTCACTTATGTAGGTGACCAATCTATCTTCTTCTAGGATTAACCCTATCCACTTGATTTGCAAGAACTGGACCTGGAGCTGGATATGGGTTTGTCAGAGAAACCCCAAAAATTCAAACTTTGAATTTCAGACTTCCGAAAGGATAGAAATATGCGCCTTGATGAGCTGATCAAACTGATATATTTAGAATTTGAAAACTGCAAAGTTTTACTCCTCAATTTTGCCTTTGAAACTTTCGGATTCACTGGACGTGACCCTGAACTGGGGTTTGATGAAGCCCACTCTTTTGCCCCATCAAAAAGTTTGAACCAAAGCTCTAAGCTTCTATTTTTCTGAGGAGCTTCCAGCCGTGGTTACAGATTTCAAAAATTCCTATTTTTACAGAAGCCCTAATTTTCCACTTTTCTGATCAAAGTCCCGAACTAGGGTCTAATCAAGCCCGGCCTTCTGCCCAACCAAAAATTCTGATATTGGTCTCTAAATTTCTATTTTGATGAGTAGCATCCAGCCGTGGTCTCCGATTACAAAAATTCCAACTTTCTTCAAAGCCCTAAATTTCGGAAGCCATGAATGAAGGTACCAAAAAATAATTCTGTTTTGACAGAAATATGTACCTGATTGTTTCTGGTGTAACTCCGAAATTTTTGATCCACAGGGTCTGAAAAAGTTTTCTGAGATAGCCTGACCTGTTAGCTTTCCATCCTGACAGGTCTGACCTCAATTGGATGTTCTGAGAGAGAGTTATGCCAAATGTCGCAACGTGACCTGTTTTGGGAAAATACAGGAGAGCGAACTTGTACGGCGTGCCACGTGTCACTGGTTCAACTTCGGCCTCTGAAAAAGTTTTCTGAGATAGTACAGTCTGTGTAATACCTGTCACTTTTCACGAAATTTCATTTGGATCTTCCTAGCCCAAGTTATGACCTTTTTCCCAAGGTCACCTGATTTTGACTCAGATCTGGAAGAGGCAGAAACCCTATATTGTACAGATCATAAATCACAAAGTACAACGAATTAGAGGTTTTCCTTTGGACACAAGGTACCTGGAGATCTTAGCTTCGTCCTGTAACAATTTCAGATCCGAAAACTTCGCTAAAATGGATTTATAGCGAAAGTGCTACGATGACTGGTTTTTGCTATGTAAAACCCTAACCTTCAAATTGTCGTAAGTAAAGCAAGTGTCTTTAGTGCCATACCTTGTCTTCCTTCAGGTTAGCTCTGATACCATGTTAAAATTCAATATGCTAAGACAGAAAATAGCAGCATTACATTCCATTTCACAATAATAGCATATACAGGATCACTGAAGAAACAACAAGCATAGCATAAACACAAGAGACACAGATTTATCCTGGGAAACCCTCATGGGGTAGAAAACCCAGTAAAGCTTCCTCAATATAGATGACCAGCAATATACAAAGATGCAAACCAAAGACATGATCTCCTTCTCCACTGTAGCAGACCTCTCCTCCAATAGGTGCGCCTCCCTTGAATGAGTGAGTGTATATAATGAGGAACACACCTCCTCTATTTATACACTACTTTGATATGTATTTTACACAAGTACACGTAGGCTCGTATTTAACCAATAGGTTAAATAACCCACTACAACTAACTGGGCCGACCCCTCTAGGGTGGTCTAATAACCCTTTGACCCACATAACACATTTAGGGCCGACCCCCACTAGGGAAGTCTAATAACCCGAGTTACCACATTCCGACGGAGGAATAAACATCTCCGGATATACAATAAGATCTTCACGGAGGAATGAATCATCTCCGGAATAATAAAGTACAAATATAATATTCTTTGAAGTTACAATATTTAACAGTAACAATGAATGTGATGAATGTGTAGTTCTATAGATAGAGATAACAATGATTCAGTGAAGTCTGTAACTATTGGTAACTATGAAGTGAGAATTCACGTATTCATGTTGTTATGTTAAGTAGAAGAGAAGTAAGAGTAACTTCACGAAGGCCATTATTCCACACCCACGCATCTCCAAGGTTTTAGAAAACCTAATTCTGTAACCACCCATCTTCGCCTCGGGTGAGACTTCAGCCTGTTTGCAGGTTGATGCCGAAAGGGCCTGTGAAAATGGGGTTTTGTTGTTGCTGTGAAGTAACTTCGCCAAACCGGGGTCAGTCCAAAAAGTGTAGCATCCCAACATACACCTAACTGTTCTTGATATACTATATATGTAAAAGTGTTCATATAAGTACATTTGTTATCTACTTTACATCCTCATAAAATTATAAAATTAACACTACAAGTAAAACACCTTGTAGTGAAGGTTGTTAGTGTTACAAGATTGGGAAATGTTTTCAAAACAACCTCCGCTTCAACCTCCACAATTCGTAGTGGAGGTTTTAACAGATGTTCCCTATAACTAAAAAAGTTTGGGCAAGCAATTTTTTTTTTTTTCGATGCTTGTATTGGTAACACACACTAACACATACATAGAATTAAACAAATTGGTGATATTATATTTAATGACACATCAGATCCACATTTTTTTGATAGGGAACACCGGTGCTCATATAAATATTATGCACCAGGTTGATCTTTTCTCTTTAAATCACTGGTGCTCATACACCTAAAGAAAACACTAGTTCATATTGGGCTCTTTGTTAATATGTACCAATGCATATATTATATTTAAAGCACGAAATCATATTTTAATCATGTGTAATGTAATATTTTGAAACGATAAATATAATTGTATGTTATTTCATTTAAAGTAATGGTGTTTTGTCACAATTGTTAGTGTTAAGTTTAGCCTAATTTCACAAGCAAGATCACTAAAAGAAACACAATCACAAGATAGACAAAGATTTATCCTGGGAAACCCTCATGGGGTAGAAAACCCAACAAATCTTTCCTCAATATAGACAATCAACCAATACAAAGATGTAGTCCAAGACTAGAGCTCTTTCTCCTCCTATGCAGACCTCTCTCTCTCCTATGTGCCAATCACAAGTGAGTGAATGAATGAGATAAGTTAGGAACATACCTCCTTTACTTATACTCATCTCCCGACTGACTTTTTACCCTAATGGGGCCGACCTCTCCCAGGAGAGTCTAATAACCCCCAAATAGTAAACTCAGGGCCGACCTCACATGGGAGATCTAATAACCCTAGTTACCACACTCTCTCGGAGGAATAAACATCTTCAGATATATAATAGGGTCACCACGGAGGAATGTACCATCTCCGGAATAATAAAATACAAATATAATATTATTTGAAGTTACAATATTTCAACACTCCCCCTTAACGAGAAGGATATTATAACAACATCTGCAGGAGCAAGGAGTCATCGACTACATGATACATGATACATATATAAATCATTGGAAGCTTTCATTATACATCATCATCAGTAACTAATTCAGTTACTGGAATACAATCAATACTGGAACATCAACATCGTCAGTATTGAGTCTTCATCTTCTGCAACACTTGATCAACTATAGCATCATCATCATCTGGATCACCTGATCAACAGCCTCATCGTCTAGATCTACTAATCAACACCATCATCTGGATCACCCGATCAACAACCTCATTGTCTGGATCTACTGATCAACATCATCATCTGGATCACCGGATCAACAGCCTCATCGTCTGGATCTACTAATCAACATCATCATCTGGATCTCTCGATCAATAGCATCGTCATCTAGAACATCACGATCAACAACATCTTCATCTAGACCATCATGATCAGCAGCATCGTCATCTAGACCACCACGATCAATAGCATAGTCATCTAGATCATCATGATCAATAACATCGTCATCTATATCATCGCGATTAGCAATATCATCATCTAGACCACCACGATCAATAGCATCGTCATCTAGACCACCACGATCAACATCATCGTCATCTAGACCACCATGATCAACAACATCGTCACCTAGATCATCTGGATCCTCTTGATCAACAGCATCAACATAGCAACATACTCTGCAATGCACAAGATCCTATTATGGGATGATCAATCCCTCTCATTTTAGGACATAGGTCCAAGGATGAAAAATCTTGATCCGCTTACGGGATGATCAATGCCTCTCAATTTAAGACATATCTCATGTCTATGGACGATGCAGTCCAGATCAACTTACAGGATGATCAATCCTTATCACTTTAAGACACCTCACCATGTCTAGGGACGATGCAATCCCGAATCAACTTACAGGATGATTAATCCTTATCACTTTAAGACATCTCACCATGTCTAGGGACGATGAAATCCCGAATCATCTTACAGGATGATTAGTATTTATCACTTTAAGACATCTCACCATGTCTAGGGACGATGCAATCCCGAATCATCTTACAGGATGATTAGTCGTTATCACTTTAGTACATGAGTCCAAGGATGATGCAATCCTGATCCACTTACGGGATGATCAATCCCTATCACTTTAGGACATGAGTTCAAGGATGATGCAATCCTGATCCACTTACAGGATGATCAATCCCTATCACTTTAGGACATGAGTCCGGGGACGATGCAATCCCAATAGTCCTCTTAGACAAATTCTAAGTACCAATACATCAACCTCATCGTCAGAACAGGTCACCTCATCATCAACCTCATCGTTGGAACAAGTAACCTCATCACCAACACATGTATCCTCATCATCGATACAAGTCTCCACATCATCAATACAATATCCTCATCAATACAGGTATCCTCATTATTGACCTTATCGTCAATATAGGAAATCTCATCATCGATACAGGTATCCACATCGATACCAATATCCAAATATCATCATCGATCATATCACTCCCCCTTTGGAGGAGGGTCCTTCTAAACAACACCAAGATTGTCTCGGAAATACTCAAACTTTACTCAAGACAGTGGTTTGGTCAATATATCAGCAACTTGTTCGTTAATGCCCACATACTCGAGCTTGATAACTCCTTTCTACACCATATCCCGTATATATAAATACCATATCTCTATGTGCTTTGACTTATCATGGAATACTAGATTCTCTGTCATCTTTATACAACTCTGGTTGTCACACAGGATCACAGTAGGGTCCATCTCTAAGTCAGACAGTCCTGATAACAACTTCCAAAGCCATACTACTTCACAACTAGCAGAGCAAGCATCTATATATTCCTCTTTCACCAGTACTGAGAGCCACACTAGAATGCTTCCTGCTAAACCACGAGATCATGGCAGATCCCAAACAATAACATCCACCTAATGTACTCTTCCTATCTGATACACTTCCTTCCCAATCAGCATCTATGTAGCCATACAATCTGAAGTCATGATCTCCACGTTAACATAGACCAAAATATATCGTACCCTTTAGGTACCTCATCACATGCTTTGCAGCTATCAAGTGAACTCGTCTAGGTTCCACTAGATACTGAATCAAGGTGTTCACCGTAAAGCATATATCTGGCCTGGTATTCGTCAGATACATTAATGACCCAATAATCTGTCTGTACAAAGTTACATCCACTAAGTCTGAAGAGTCATCAGCTAGCAACTTCAAGTTGGAATCCATGGGAGTGGCCATGGCTTTGCATTCCAACATATTGAATCTTTTCAAGATTTCCACAGCATACTTAACCTAGTTGAGAAAGATTCCTTCGGAGCCTTTCCATACTTCCAGACCTAGGAAGTAGTGCATCAATCCGAGATCTTTCATCTCAAATTCTGAAGAGAGCTTCTTCTTGCACTCGATAATCTGTTTCTCATTTCCAGTCAGAAATAGATCATCCACATATAGCAACAATATGACAGGTTCATCATCCATAACCTTGAGATAAATATTGGGATCAACTTTACTTTTGGTAAAGCCCAAGCTTGTCAGAAACTGTCAATTCTTCCATACCAAGCTCTGGGAGCTTGCTTCAACCCATACAAAGCCTTTTTCAGTTTGCACACATGGGTTCTTCCATCTTCCACCTCAAATCCTTGTGGTTGTTCTATGTACACTTCTTCCTCAATCACACCATTCAGAAAAGCTGTCTTTACATCCATCTGGTGTAATTTCCACTTCATCATGGATGCAAGTGCCATGATGGTTCTAATGGAAGTGTACCTTGCAATTGGTGCAAATGTTTCTTCATAATCAATTCCCTCTTTCTGAGAGAATCCTCTAGCCACAAACCTTGCCTTATATTTTTCAATGCTACCATCTACATCATGATTTACTTTGTATATCCATTTGGAGGATACCACACTTTTGTCTTTAGGCTTGGGAACTACATCCCAAACATCATTCTTCTTTATTGACTGGTACTCCTTAGTCATTGCCTCTACCCACTCTTTCTTATGAGATGCCTCTTCATAACTAGTGGGTTCTTGATCTACCAGATCACACATCAAAGCCATATAGTTGGAAAATGTCTTTGGTTTCTTGCTCACTCTGGTGGAGCCTTCAGGAGCTCCATACTTTTCTGCTCCTAGAATAATATCTCTTGCCCATGCTGGCTTTCTTTTTCTTGATATGTTTGTGATAGGGGGTTCTTGTGGTTCTAACATGTCATGGTCTTCAGGTGTTACATCTTTAGGGTTGGGTACAACCTCTGTAGTTCTAGAAGGTGCATCTTCTTCATATACTTCTTCATACTGGCACTTCCTAGATCTGTTGAGAGATGCTTCTTCATCAAATGACACATCCCTACTTATTTCCATATGATGGAAACCTGGAATGTAAATTCTGAATGCTTTGGATGCTTCACAATATCCAACAAATATTTCCTTCTTCCCAGAAGGATCCAGCTTGGTCCTCTTTTCCTTTGGAATGTGAATGTATACTGGGCATCCAAATATCTTGAGGTGACTTACCTCAGGTCTCTTTCCTATGAACACTTCTTCTGGGGTTTTGAAATCAAGAGCACTATGAGATAGTCTATTCTGCACATAGACTGCTATCCTAGCTGCTTCAGCCCATAGGTACATAGGTAGGTCTTGATCATGTATCATTGTCTTTACTGTTTCCATAATGGTTCTATTCTTTCTTTTCGCAACACCATTTTGTTGGGGATTGTAGGGAGTGGTTAGTTCCCTCTTGATTCCAGCTTCTTTACAGAAGTCTTCAAAATTCTTTGAAGTATATTCTCTGCCATTATCTGTCCTGAGTATTTTGATCTTCTTTTCTAAATGATTTCCTATCAAGGCTTTGAACTCCTTGAACTTTCCAAAGACTTCATTCTTTCCTTTTAGAAAGTATATCCAAGTCTTTCTTGAATAGTAATCAATAAATATAAGATAGTATTCATATCCACTCAAGGATGTGGAGGGCATTGGTCCACATACATCTGAATGAATCATTTCCAAGGTACTCTTAGTCTTTGTTTCACTCTTTGGAAATGGGTTCTTGATATTATTCCCTTCTGCACATCCTTTGCATGTGCCATCATGATCAATCTTTAAGTCTGGAAGTCCTATAACTACCTTGCTCACATGAGGTAGCGTTTTGTAGTTAATATGAGCAAGCCTCCTATGCCATAGCTCATTTGGGCTAGTGGCTTCATGTACAAGGGCAGCTTCTGGATGGCCCTTGAGTTTCTATAGATCTCCTTCCTCTTCACCAATAACAATTTCATCCTCAATTGATTTTCCTTTGGGCCACATTAGTACTTTCCAATCTATGAATGCAACCCTATAGCCTTTCTTATCCAAAGCTGAGATAGAGAGTAAGTTCTTCTTCAAACCTGGTACATATAAGATCTCCTTCATCTTCAATGGGGTTCCAGAATCAAGCTTGTAGCTTGCTTCACCAACTCCCTTGATAGGATATTGATAGTCATCTCCAAGGGATACCCTCTGTGGAGAGGTCTTCTCTTCAAGTTTTGAAAGAGTCTTCTTTTGACCTATCATGTGCTTTGAAGCACCACTATCAATGACCCATGTATCTTATCCAGGTGTTACTTCCCCAGAGAGTGCAAAGAATAGAACATACTCCTATGCATCTTCTTCTTCTTCTATTTTAGATCTTTTCTTTTGAGGCCTATCCTCTTCTTTTTCTTCACTATCATATTCTGCTAGATGAGCTTGATGTCTTTTGTGGTGAAAACCCTTTTTCTTCTTTAGAGGACAATCCTTAGCAATGTGTCCTATTTTGTGACAAGTAAAACATTGGAATGAGGAATACTCTCTTCTTTTATTAGTTCCTCTTTTCTTTTGAAATATTTGTGGAGGTTGAGACTCCTTGTGACTATCTTTCTTGAAGTAGGATTGATTCCTTCTTCTCTTGGTGTGGGTGGCCAAGGCTTGGTCATCTTCCTTGAGCAAGGATTCTCTGTTGGACACCCTAGCTTCTTCTTGAATGCAATCCTCCCATACCACATCAAACTTCATACTTTCTTTTCTGGCACACATAGTTTGGATGAATGACTCCCAAGGTCTAGTGAGACCATTTAGAGAAGTCATGAATAGATCATCTTCATCAAGGGTATCTCCAATAGAATCTAGTTGTTCCTTGAACTGGGAAACCCTTAAAAAATAGTCTTGAATAGATTCTCCTTTATTCATCTTGGTGCTCTTCAATTGAGCTCTTAGTTTCATCTTCCTATTGATGTTCCTTCCCTCATACATCCTGCCTAGGGCATCATACATTTCCTTTGGGGTCTTCTTGGATGCAACTTGGGGAATAAAGTGGTCTTTGACAGAATCGACAATGATTCTCTTTGCCCTAATCAAGTCCTTCCTATACTTCTCCTTGGCTTTGTCTTCTTCAGGTTCTGCAACCTCATCTTTGTTATATTGGGCAAGATCATTCTCTTCAAGAATGAGACCAAACCTATATTTCCATGCTCGAAAATTCTCTATACCCTCTAACTTGTCTTCAAGCTTAATGCTTGGAGCCATCTTTTCCAGGGGTCACAGAGATTGAAGTTTCTCAAGAGATAGAATGGTACTTACCAGGAGATGAGCTCTATTGAGTTGAGAATACTGGCGAGTTCTACTTCTGGAAGCTTCAACTTTTCACCTTCTGGATCTGCAACAGAATTTCTGGTTTTCTAGTCTTCACACTTCTAGTTTACTGGTGCACAGGTTCGTAGCTTTTCTGGTTCATTAGTGCACAGGCTCGCACTTTTTCTGGTTTTCTAGTCCAGAAGTCAAACTAGGGTTTGACAAAGCCTGGGGCTATACCCACTCAAAAGGTTCGATCTAGGGCTCAAAAATTCAATTTGAGGAGGGCTATCCAGCCATGTAATCAGAATCCAAAAATTCCCACTTTTGCAGAAACCCTAATTTTCACTTGAGGAGGAGAGGGAGGTATTTTCACCTTGTGAAACATGTTCTATTCAGGCTAGCTCTGATACCATGTTAATTTTAGCCTAATTTCACAAGAAATATCACTGAAAGAAACACAATCACAAGATAGACAAAGATTTAACTTGGGAAACCCTCATGGGGTAGAAAACCCAACAAATATTTCCTCAATATAGATAATCAACCAATACAAAGATGTAGTCCAAGACTAGAGCTCCTTCTCCTCCTATGCAGACCTCTCTCTCTCTCCTATGTGCCAATCACAAGTGAGTGAATGAATGAGATAACTGAGGAACATACCTCCTCTACTTATACTCATCTCCCAATTGACTTTTTACCCTAATGGGGCCGACCTCTCCCAGGAGAGTCTAATAACCCCCAAATAGTAATCTCAGGGCCGACCTCACATGGGAGATCTAATAACACTAGTTACCACACTCTCTCGGAGGAATAAACATCTTCGGATATATAATAGGGTCACCACGGAGGAATGTACCATCTCCGGAATAATAAAATACAAATATAATATTCTTTGAAGTTACAATATTTCAACAGCTAGCACTGGTGTAGTTATGGAATTAATAGGCATTGATACATATGACTCATAAAAATGCATTAGTGTCTATTTTTATGGCATGCAGTGTTTATTAAGTTCAAAATATAAAATACATTGATATGTATATATTTTAATACTTCTTTACAAAATTTCAGTTAATCATCTCAAAATCAGATATTTTTTTATAACAATATTGATTTTAATATTTTACTTATTGTGTTTTGATATAATGATTGCATTAATCCATTATCCAACGAATTACACCTTTGTTATTTGTAACAATGTAAATCATCCATATATTTATTAATCAACAACACAACATTTAACAATAATGAACAATGTAATAAAATAAGAAACCTGTTGGAGGAGCCCAGTCTACCAACCGAATAGGTCCTCCTGACTTCTCAGAGATTAGTCGTCTTAGTCGGTCGGGTCATTTAGTCCGACCGACTAGAAATTTATGAAGTTATAATTTGTTATCACACAAACTCTAGTTGTTGAAGTGAGGTGTCCCAATAGGGATGGTAGAGGGTGGGTAGCTATGAAGGTGTAACCAGCAATGGCCAAGTCCTTCGTTCAATGAACGGAAGTCACACCGGACAAGGCTATTGTCACTTTCGACGAGGCACTTAGCCAAGTCAAGGGGGAGACCCTGCTCAACCAGTGATGGTTGAGAGACAAAAATACACCCAAACCCAAAAGAATAAGAGATGAAAACAAGGAATGAGTGTAGGTGAGCTCCTAAGTCTAAATTCGGCCAACTGATGGACACAAGTGGTGAAATAACAGTGATGTAATGAGTCACTAGCAATCAAGTATGATTAGGAAATAAGATTAGCTTAGTGATTTAATGGTTGAAATAGTCTAGGGAGCTACCATGAAATGGAAGTGAATTGCTGAAGTAAAACTGCCCAAAGAAATGGTTAAACAGTGAGTCAAATGGACCTAGGGCAGCGAGAAATGAATGTTTTTAATCACTTCCAACCGTTGAAACTTGATTTCTTATGATAAAAATACATTCTAGACTCAAATCAAGAATACCCACAACCCGAAAAGTGACCCAACAGTGTGACTGGCTAAAATGCCCAAGGAGGGCGAAATCAGTGGGAGACCAGTGCTTAGTTCTAAGGGTAAACGGGGTCGAAATTAAATGAAACTTGAGATATGAAGGTTTAAGCATATATCATTAGTGGGTTTTGAAGGAAAACTAATTCTAACGGTTGATTTTAAAGATTTTAATTTTTAGGGTTTTAACGTAAATTTACTCTCTTCAACAAACTAGAAATGGAAATACAAGAAAAGAAGATGAAACACCTACTTGAAGCCAGCTGATATCTCTGATTTTGATGAGGTTGTATGTCCCGAAGAACAAATAGAAGTTGTTGTAGAAGTCCCCAACTGAAATCGACTTGCTCAACCCCCACCAACTCGTCCTCCTTGCTTGCCAAAACCAATGGACAATAAATCAAATTAGTATGATAAGCAAGTGAAATCTACAGCAATACAAATAAAAGATGAGAGAAAATGCTTGGCTGAAATAGAAAAAAAAATCCCCTTGTGTTACCAATCCGGAGAGTGGAGCAGCAGTGGCAGTCAAATGGTGCATCCTCCTCCAAGACTTTGTGCTTGCTGCAAACAATGGTGAGAAACACAGTGCTGGAAACATCCACAATCTACTCTAGTGCATCAAGATAGTATGGCAATCAACAATACCAAGAAAGTATCACACAAGAACCAAGCAAGAGAAGAAAAACGTTTCTCTTCTATTCCAAGTCCAAAGTGCCAAGAGAAGGAGTGATACAATGGGTGAGTGCATTCTCTTATAGAGAAAGGCCACTCTCAAAACTAGTTTCCCCCCAAAATGGAGGGCTGGGATTTAATCTCCAATGATCAAATCAAATGGAGGAGATTCCTCCTCATGGGGGTGCGAATTGCCCAAGTAGAGCGCACATGTGGAGAGGGGGTCCCCTTGTGGGGCCCCTACAATACATAAGATGTGGTTGGGGGGTGCTATAGGGTGTTTTATCCCCCCAACTCACTATACCAAGGTCCCACATACACAAAACCATCAAAAACGAATTTTCCAAGGAGGAAAAAATGCCCCCATGGGAAATTCGACCCATCTAGTGAGCTGGTCCAATGGAGGGACCCACAATGTACAAATACCATGTCAAACATTACCAATTTACCTTAGGAATCATCCTTTTATTTTCCAGCCATTGATTTTTGCATTTTGCTATAGTTGCCTTTGTCAAGTGTTTTATTTTCCATGTATTTTATTGTTGGTTTTTATTGCTGAAGATGAAATATGGGCTTTTGACCCACCTAGAGTGCCCGGATTTCCGAATCGTCTGCTGCAATGTGATCATGGACCCCAAAAATAGTAGGAGTGACCACTCGAACGACCCCGATCCATCACTTAGGCATTATTTGCCCAAAATCCATTAATTTTTAATTAAAACGGGTCTTTAATGACCAATAAGAATTAAAAATTTCACAAACACCTCGATCTTTTTGCATTCTGTCACTTGGAGGCTCATATGGGTCCCCTGTAGATAATAATTGACCAAACTCAAAATTACGGTCGCAACATTTTTTCAGGCCCATTTTTGGCATGGTCAACCTAGTTTGACCAAGTCAAATCTGGTAAACAATGGTGCTAGTTGAATACCTGTATGCAATCATGGAGTGAAAGGATTCCTTATACAAGTTAGTGCATTACTAAACAATAAGACAATAATATGGTGATAAAAAATTGCATTAAATCTCGGAAAGATACAAGGCCCCAGGTGAGGTGGGCCCACCACATCCAAAAGACTCAACTAATATGCACAACCTATAGACTTGACCACCTAGCTGACTTTGGGTTATGTGGAATACATGGTGAAGGATGAGGGATGACAAGGATAAAGATCATGTGACCTCTCGGATAACTTGAGAAAGTAGGGTCCACTGAGATAAGTATACCATGACAAAACATGGGGAAGGGCGATGCCTCACAAATGGGTATAGTGCAGAGAAACCGCCAATGGTCATCTAACAAGTATCTCACAACTCACATCTGTGCCCGAAGACTCTGTGAGGTTCTTTTCTAGCGCCGCCAAACTGGGTATCCGCCAAACTGTAACTTGAGACTCTAGGGGGCAATCTTGAGCTTGTCCCTTGCTCCCTCTCACCTCCTTGCCCCGCAGGACTAGGTGAGGAAATAACCACTACAAATGCTGACATGTACGGCTAACCTGTGTCCATGTGTGTTTACAAACACATTGCATGGATTTTACAATGAATTTCACACTTAGCCCTTTTCTGGCTAGATTTACATTTACAAAAAGCCTTTCTGGCTTGCTTTACATTTCTTCGTTTCTTCAATTTACATCAAGGCCCTTTTGGGATACATACATATCTCAATAGATATAATCATGGTGCTCATACTGCAAAGTAATGGGGGTGAGCAATACATGCTTCGATGACCAATGGGGAACACCCGGTGAGGCTACACAATCCTAACTGCATTGCAATATCGGGGGCAACAGACAGGAGCAAATCCTAGGTTTGAGAGTGCATCTCACACACTAAAGAGCCGAGGCACAATAGACAGGGAATCATGGCATACTCAGAGATCAGTGGGGAAAGGGATCCTCAAGGTCACAAATCAGAATCCAAGTCGGGAAGGAACATCATGTATGAGTCGGATGGATGGAGAAGGTGAAGGTGGATCCAAAGTCAGCTGCCTAGGGGGACTAAATGACCAAGTCTATACCAAGAGTAGGGGTGCAACCTGGTGTGCATATACAGGAGCCTACTAGGAAGGGGTGGACTAACATCACCAAGGGCCCAATCACATATCATAACAATAGCAAATCACCAAATCAATCATCATATGTAGAGTTAGTGTACTATCATGTATAAACAAGTCTAAGCAACAATCATGAGCAATATACATCAAATGCAATACCTACTGCTGAGGCAGTCTCTGAACTGGATCTCTATTGAATCTGGGCACAAATAATAAACCAGCAATACTCTGTGATAGTCTCAATCAAAGCAAGACTAGGCAACTGTCTCAATGGGCTCATATCAAAGCCTGGCATGGAAGGGTGACCTTGTGGTAAATGCTAAGTAACATGTCTGGACCACTGTACAACCATCTGTCCCCTCTGATACATTTTCTCAGGGCAATCTGAAAAAAAATGTGTGCCTCCTTTGAAGGCATTGGATCTCTGATCTGGAAAAAAAAAGTATTGTGCAGTCCTCGGCTGCACAGTCTACAGTATGGTAGCTACAACTAACATAGATGTGATAACATCAGGCTCTAGCTGGGACAAGTGCTCTAAGGGAGAGAGTGCTTCAGAACCACAGAATCTCTGGTCCGTAGCACCCCTCTCATCATCATCAAAGCTCATGTACGTACATGCTGTCTGCATCATCATCATATTTGTACCTATCCCTGTAAAATGCAGACGCTATACCAATTTTTGCAAACCGCTCATAAGGACATACAATATATATATACAATCCAGCAGAAATAAACAAAATGGCAATGCTGAAAGGAAAATATAACAATAATGAAATGTACTCTTCAGCATTAAATTTTTTTTATTATTATTATATTATTAGCCGATACGTAAGGTGTAAAAAGAGTGAAACATAAAGAAAAGAAAACTAGAAAAGTGTAGTGGTGTCAAAAAGTGAGAAAGAAACAACAAAACAACAAGGGCAACTAACTACTTCTCACGAGAGCTTATTCAATTTACCTACCCTACTCTAACCAGTTTAGACCACTACTAAGTAAAATCATAGATCCAATGCAACCATTCATCCAATAGATCAATAGTTCTCCTTTGATGTTGTTTAGCAAAACAAGTCAAGACTAGATTAAAAATTAATGAGTTTAAGACAAAAATTCTCTTGACTTGTTCACATATTGGAAAAGGGTTAGAGTGGCGCAAAATGAAATCATGCCGAGGTTGAGAGTGAGTTTCACAATACACATCCATCAATAAGCCAAAAGGATCAAAAAAGTGGTGTGAGTTATTCTTTAAATTTGACAGAAGAAAATGATATAACATTCAACTCAACCCTCCTTGAGACATGTTGTTCTCCTCGTCTATCAAGCTGGCATTCTCAATGGCTCTCATTCTTGGATTGATGAAAGGACCAAGTCGGGAAAAATTTGAGTTTACTAGACCTAAGATCAGAATTACTCCCACTTGTTGCTCAAAAACTGTGAAAAGATGAAATTGATCTTTGAAAAGCTTGTCAGTCAATGAAGCAACAAGACTATCAGATAGGAAAATATAATTAAACCAGGATGACTACAAAAGGAAATAGAAGGTTTTACCATCAACTGCTTGGCATTCTACAAACTCCTTATCAAAACCTTTGCGCAACAAAATTAGGTTAGGAAGAGGCATTGACTTCATGAGTTGGGATGGGAGGGAGGATTGAAACATATAGGCTTGTTTAGTATTTCCTAAAATTGTCATCCCCAATTTTGTGTGAGATAAGGGACACTTGTCAAGGAAATCATCAGGGCCAACAACAACCTTCCAAAGACAAGGTTCATTCTAATTCATATTTCCAATCAACTCATTTTGACCAAGGAAAAGGCGAGGAATATTACTGATGTTAAGCATGACACTTGGTTCTTTGTGACATTGATTCCATCTTACAGGTTACAACAAAGAACACTCGAGGTCGAGTTGATACATAAATGGATCATCATCATCTTGACAAGGAGGTGTATCGATATAATCATTTTTAAAACCCCTATCATCTTCAATCATTTGACTTTCAACCACATGATGATTGTTTGATCCACCCTCAACAAGAGTCTAATTATTTTCAATATTTTCTTTTTCTTCTTCAAAGATATGATTGGAAAATGAAACAAGGTCGGGATCACTTGAGCATTGACTTGAATGATTGTCCATGAAGCAATGACTGTGGGGTTTCCCCTTAGGAGGACCTCTAGTGGATTCACTGGTCGAAAGCTCAACCACATAATTTTGTCTCTGATGATCAATGAGATCCCCTTCTTCATTTGTGCCTTCTCCGGGTAAAGATGACAAAGTGCTTCATATGATTTTAGTAAGTTCCCCTTCTAAGTCAATATGAATATCGAAATCTTGAGGGGTTGAGATTTGCTCGCTATCATACATAACTTCATCATGAGATTTATTGCCTATATTCTTCAAATACTCTACTACACTCTTATAGACTGAAGACTCATTCAGAAGTTGAATCAAAGGCACATTCACCATAGGATCGGGAGAGGAGAAATCAAACTGATAAGGACAATCACTGCTCATTTCAAAATTGCTATCCTTATCGTCTTCATGACATTGATCCTCCACCACATAATCCTCATTCGATTGTTCTTCCATGGATTCACCAATGCTTTCACCCCATTCATATTCACAAACTAGGTTTTCAATTACATGATGATCACTAGATTGTTTCTCACATGAGATCTGACAATCCTCACTTATCTCGTCCTCTTCAGAGAGATGATTGACATATGAGTCACAATTAAGATTGTTTGAACATTCAACAAGACAATTGTCAACCATGCGATGATTTTGAAGTTGCTCTTCCGGTGATCCTTTACTGGAGTCACCAATGGAAAGGTGAATTAGATCTAGAATTCGGCCTGCAACTGCCTCAGGCAATGATAACAAAGTATCTCGTATGGTTTGATTGATGCCTCTTTTTAATTTGCACACGAGGTTTTGAAGCATTATCCTCAAGATACTCTGTAACATTCCTATGGATTGTAGGCACACTCATAATTTGGAACATCCGAGAAGAGGAATGGTCCAATCAGGAAAGCAGATCATCAATATAATCATCATCCATGACATAATCAGTGCTAGATTGGCATTGCAAAGACTCATCAATGTTCTCACCCCATTTATCTATTAGCAACTTCGTGAACATGTCATATCCAGTGATGGATCATAGGGCCAAATTATCAAACCACAAACAGGCATCCCCTACTAGGGACGCACCAAGGGCTCGCATATAGACATCTTCACCATCAGCACCCAGGGATTCCATATGGTCCTAGAGGGCATCCACATGACTCTCAATAGATATTCCATCATTTCCATAAAAGCGAGGCAATATCTTGATGTATTCATTTGGCATAAGATGAGGTGCCCCACATATTCTTGAAAAATCGAAAGGGGATGGCTTGTGTTTCCTAAAGGTTCTGGTTGCTTGAGTTGAGTGAGAATCATTCACCAAAAGTCCTGGTTGGGTTTGATACTTTTTAATTGGTTCACTCGAGATATTTGGGGAAGAAAAACTATTATATGGATGAGGCATTTGATGGGTTTCATAAGAATTTTGATATGTAGGTTCATACCCGTAATTAGATTCGTAATCATCCTCATACCTGGATTGTGCATCCCATTCATTTATTTCTTCTTGTCTCCTTATAGACCTATTCACACATTCATTTAATTCTTTAATGGTTTGTGCGAGGCCATGGAGAACATTTGGGTCCATTCTGATTTATCAATTTAAGAGTTCCCAGTGGAGTCTCATGTGAAGTGTCAGAATGACTTAAGCTTCTAAAATTACAAGCATGGGTTCAATCTCCAGTGGAGCCTCGGGGTGGAGTCGCCAGGTGAACGTAGAACCTTGTTCACCAAAGGTAAAGATGTCGTAGGGGAGTGAATGAAGAAAAAAATGTTGGCTGAAATAAATTAAGCAAACAAAAATCAACCAACAGAGAATTAAGTTTGAATGCGGTACGATGAAAAATAAAGCAAAAGACTCAAACTCAAAAGACCGCGGGGTACGCCTCTACCTCCCCGGCAATAGCGCCAAAAATTTTATCACACAAACTCTAACTGTTGAAGTGAGGTGTCCCAATAGGGATGGTAGAGGGTGGACAGTTAGGAAGGTGTAACCAACAATGGCCAAGTACTCCGTTCAATAAACGGAAGTCACACCGAACAAGGCTATTGTCACTTTCGACGAGGCACTTAGCCAAGTCAAGGGGGAGACCCTGCTCAACCAGTGATGGTTGAGAGACAAAAATACACCCAAACCCAAAAGAATAAGAGATGAAAACAAGGAATGAGTGTAGGTGAGCTCCCAAGTCTAAATTCAGCCAACTGATGGACACAAGTGGTGAAATAACAGTGATGTAATGAGTGACCAGCAATCAAGTATGATTGGGAAATAAGATTAGCTTCGTGATTTAATGGCTGAAATAGTCTAGGGAGCTACCATGAAATGGAAGTGAATTGCTGAAGTAAAACTGCCCAAGGAAATGGTTAAACAGTGAGTCAAATGGACCTAGGGCATCAAGAAATTAATGTTTTTAATCACTTCCAACCGATGAAACTTGATTTCTTATGATAAAACTACATTCTAGACTCAAATCAAGAATACCCACAACCTAGAAAGTGACCCAACAGTGTGATTGGCTAAAATTCCCAAGGAGGGCGAAATCAGTGGGAGACCAGTGCCTAGTTCTAAGGGTAAACGGGGTTGGAATTAAATGAAACTTGAGATATGAAGGTTTAAGCATATATCATTAGTGGGTTTTGAAGGAAAACTAACTCTAATGGTTGATTTTAAAGATTTTAATTTTTAGGGTTTTAACGTAAATTTACTCTCTTCAACAAACTAGAAATGGAAATACAAGAGAAGAAGATGAAACACCTACTTGAAACCAGCTGATATCTCTAATTTTGATGACGTTGTACATCCTGAAGATCAAATAGAAGTGGTTGTAGAAGTGCCCAGCTGAAATCGACTTGCTCAACCCCCACCAACTCGTCCTCCTTTCCTGCCAAAACCAATGGACAATAAATCAAATTAGTATGATAAGCAAGTGAAATCTACAACAATACAAATAAAAGATGAGAGAAAATGCTTGGCTGAAATAGAAAAAACACTTCCCTTGTGTTACCAATCCAGAGAGTGGAGCAGCAGCGACAGTCAAATGGTGCGCCCTCCTCCAAGAATTTGTGCTTGCTGCAAACAATGGTGAGAAATACAGTGTTGGAAACATCCACAATCTACTCTAGTGCATCAAGATAGTATGGAAATCAACAATACCAAGAGAGTATCACACAAGAACCAAGCAAGAGAAGCAAAACGTTTCTCTTCTATTCCAAGTCCAAAATGCCAAGAGAGGGAGTGATACAGTGGGTGAGTGCCTTCTCTTACAGAGAAAGGCCACTCTCAAAACTAGTTTCCCCCCAAAATAGAGGGTTGGGATTTAATCCCCAATGATCAAATCGAATGGAGGAGATTCATCTTAATGGGGGTGCGAATTGCCCAAGTAAAGCGCACATGTGGAGAGGGGGTCCCCTTGTGGGGCCCCTACAATACATAAGATGTAGTTGGGGGGTGTCTATAGGGTGTTTTATCCCCCCAACTCACTACACCAAGGTCCCACATACACAAAACCATCAAAAACGATTTTGCCGAGGAAAAAACGCCCCCATGGGGAAATTCGACCCATCTAGTGAGCTGGTCCAATGGAGGGTCCCACAATGTACAAATACCATGTCAAACATTACCAATTTACCTTATGAATCACCCTTTTATTTTCCAGCCATTGGTTTTTTCCTTTTGCTATAGTTGCCTTTATCAATTTTTTATTTTCCATGTATTTTATTGTTGGTTTTTATTGCTGAAGATGAAATCTGGGCTTTTGACCCACCTAGAGTGCCTGGATTGCTGAACCATATGCTGCAATGTGAACATCGACCCCAAAAATAGTAGGAATGACCACTCGAACGAGCCCGATCCATCACTTAGGCATTATTTTCCCAAAATCCATGATTTTTAATTAAAATAGATCATTAATGACCAATAATAATTAAAAATCTCACAAACGCCTCGATATTTTTGCATCCTGTCACTTGGAGGCTCATATGGGTCCCCTGTAGATAATAATTGACCAAAATCGAAATTCCGGTCGCAACATTTTTTCGGGCCCATTTTTCGCCTGGTCAACCTAGTATGACCAAGTCAAATCTGGTCAACAATGGTGCTAGCTAAATACCTGTATGCAATCATGGAGTGAAAGGCTTCCTTATACAAGTTAGTAAATTACTAAACAATATGACAATAATATGGTGATAAAAAATTGCATTAAATCTCGGAAAGATACAAGGCCCCAGGTGAGGTGGGCCCACCACATCCAAAAGACTCAACTGCTATGCACAACCTATAGACTTAACCACATAGCTGACTTTGGGTGATGTGGAATACATGGTGAAGGATGAGAGATGACAAGGATAAATGTAGTGTCCCCTCCTACCATACCAACGAGATAGGGAGGACGTGGTGCTCAATCCGGGCAATTAGCCCCAAACGTTTGAATTAAAAACATTGATGCAAGAACTGTATCTGTGCATACTATGGAAAAAATGACGGTAATCAAATAAATGTTGTTGATCTCTAATACACATTCAAGATTCTGTGGCAACCATGAACTAAAGATCTGTGCAGAATTATACAAGATCATATGGAAATGCAGAATCATTTTAATACACAGCTGAAGCAAATTCGTTTAATACATCCACATACATTCATAACATTCATCAAATGATAATTGCCAATTTACACGAGAGAATACTTATCTCAATAAGGCAGTCCCAAGCAACTGGCTATGCAACTGCAACGTTCCACCCAACCATAGGCCAGTGTGCTCCTCAATCTCTCAGCACCACTGCCACCCCCGAGCTGGGCATGATCTCTACAAGGAACCAGGGAACAGCAGACTCACACATAGCCAAGCATACACCAAGATGAGCCAAGCCAATCTACAATTGGGTTTATCAGGCTACTAGGAGATGGAAAGGAAGAGTTGCTAAGCTAGTGAGCTCCAGCACAGAGCCAGGGATAACCTTGCGAGATCTATCTAGCTTGGCACCCACAATACCTACACACCCAGCACAAGGAAGTATTCTTTTCACTGCTGTGCAGTCCCTCAAGCCATACCTTCCCTATCTAGTGCTCTCAGGGTATGCATAGAAGAGTAAGCAAAGCCCTCTTGATCTTTTTGAGAGGTTGTCTCCCCCACTAGGTTTATCAAGCCACTTCTATCCACTACCACTCCAACACTTCAGCTCACAGGCTCAAACCAAGAACAAGGATGCACATAACAGCAGAACCCCACTTGCTGGGCATGAGGAAAACGTCTTCCACAGTGGAATGCATGAGCTGGGGTTTCAACTAACCCAGAAAAACGTGGGAACCCACAAAAACGAAATGGGAAGTTGGTGAACAACCCAGGAAGCCAAATCCGTTTTTAGAAAAACGTCCTTGGACATTCAGGGGCAAAAACGACCTCCCTACAGTCCTCAAAACGTGGCCCTCCCTCTCCCAACTGTTATATACTGCAAAAACGACTCCCAGGCATGGAAAAATGCAGTATTTAGATGAAAAACGTAAATGGAAAGAGCCCAGCTAACTCTAACTGCGTGAATGAATGAAGACTCCCCTTTCCCCATGGCTTTGGGCACCATTTCGTGGGTGGTTTCTTGCCCCACAAGCAAAAACACGATTTTCCAAGTTGATGGCTTGCCCATGCACGAAAATGGCTTGCCCATACTCTTTCATTCCCAAGGCATTAACTGCCTTAACCAATTTCTTGGAAAAATTAAATGATTGGGTACATGAGACAAAATGGGTAGTTGGTGGTTTATGGGTTTCCCCATTGACACATGGATTAATACCATTGGATCACGGTTTGAATAATTTCCCTCCCTTTTCCTTGTAGAGTCATGCCCCATCTCTTTTGTTGCATTGCATAGCCGGTTGTGGGTTTTTTTTCCATTAAAATTCGTATTTACATGGTGTCTTATTTACATTGTGCCCATCTTGCACAAGAACCATGGGCATCTATTTTTAATTGCCGATTCATGAAACGCTAAATCAATGGTGGGGCCTTGGCCTTGAGCTCCTCACCATGATTAATTACAATATTTACATCATTTACGGTTTAATACAAAGGGGGTCAAAATGGGGACATTACAATAAAGATCACATGACCTCTCAAATAACTCGGGAAAGTAGGGTCCACTGAGATAAGTATACCATGACAAAACACGGGGAAGGGCGGTGCCTCACAAATGGGTATAGTGTAGGGAAACCGCCACTGGGCATCTAACAAGTATCTCACAACTCACATCCGTGCTCGAAGACTCTGTGAGGTTCTTTTCTAGAGCCGCCAAACTGGGTGTCCGACAAACCGTAACTTGAGACTCTAGGGGACAATCTTGAGCTTGTCCCTTGCTCCCTCTCGCCTCCTTGCCCCGCAGGACAAGGTGAGGAAATAACCACTACAAATGCTGACATGTACGGCTGACCTGTGTCCATGTGTGTTTACAAACACATTGCATGGATTTTACAATGAATTTCACACTTAGCCCTTTTCTGGCTAGATTTACATTTACAAAAATCATTTTTGGCTTGCGTTACATTTCTTCATTTCTTCAATTTACATCAAGGCCCTTTTGGGATACATACATATCTCAATAGATATAATCATGGTGCTCATATTGCAAAGTAATGGGGGTGAGCAATACATGCTTCGATGACCAATGGGGAACACCCGGTGAGGCTACACAATCCTAATTGCATTGCAACATCGGGGGCAACCGACATGAGCAAATCCTAGGTTTGAGAGTGTATCTCACACACTAAAGAGCCGAGGCACAATATACAGGGAATCATGGCATACTCAGAGATTAGTGGGTAAAGGGATCCTCAAGGTCACAAATTGGAATCCAAGTCGGGAAGGAATATCATGTATGAGTCGGATGGATGGAGAAGGTGAAGGTGGATCCAAAGTTAGCTGCCTAGGGGGACTAAATGACCAAGTCTATACCAAGAGTAGGGGTGTAACCCGGTGTGCATATACAGGAGCCTACTAGGAAGGGGTGGACTGACATCACCAAGGGCCCAATCACATATCATAACAATATCTAGATCACCAAATCAATCATCGTATGTAGGGTTAGTGTACTATCATGTATAAACAATTCTAAGCAACAATCATGAGAAATATACATCAAATGCAATACCTACCGCACCATATACCTACTGCTGAGGCTGTCTCTGAACTGGATCTGTACTTAATCTGGGAACAAAGAGTAAACCAACAATACTAAGTGATAGTCTCAATCAAAGAAAGAGTAGGCAACTGTCTCAATGGGCTCATATCAAAGCCTGGCATGGAAGGGTGACCCTGTGGTAAATGCTAAGTAACATGTCTAGACCACTGTACAACCATCTATCCCCTCTGATACATCTGCTCGGGGCAATTTGAGCAAACCTGCGTGCCTCCTATGAAGGCATCGGATCTCTGAGCTAGAAAAAAAAGTACTGTGCGGTCCTCGGCCGCACAGTCTATAGTATGGTAGCTCCAGGTAACATAGATGTGATAACATAATTGTATAATTGTTTATATGCACTATATAATAGGATGGTGAGCTAGAAAATGTAATGTTGCTTTTGTACATGATGGCCTCATAATATAAGATAACTTGTTGCTCCTATCACCACTACTTATATTATTTATTGTACCTTTTATGTGTGTATGTATGATATTGCATCTTGTTATGTATTGTTGTGCTATTGGTAACTATATGTAATCCCTTATATTGCAACATTGGTTTCGTTGGTGGTAGTACTAAATCGGGATAAAAATATGACCATGTTTGCATAAATGGTAAGGAAGGAACAAGTTGACCATTGTAAGGATAAAGATAATTTTTTCACTATATCACATGAAAAATTTATAATTTTTTTTATCTCATGTGATAAAGAAGTTGGTCGATCGAATTCATGAGCAAAATTGACCCTGAGGATGAACGATTGTTAATAGCTTTATAATGGAGGATGGACGAATCTATATGAGTGGCTTGAGCAGATAAGTGACAACTACTGTGAAGAGAGAGTTGTTGAAGAAAGCACCTCACTTGATGCAATAAAATCCATATTTTACAATGAATTCCACAACTCCTTCGTCATGATTCCAACCTTGCTATAAAAATTTCTAATTGAAAAAGGAGCTGGTCACATAGTCGAACCTTGACCTCCATTGGGCTCTAGTGAAACTTCAAGCTAGAAAAAAAGCAAAAAGATTGGAAACACTTTGTCCATGAATGCTAGTGAGAATATTTTTGAAACAAATGAATACCATTCTTGATTCCACTTCTATTGCTTAGTAGGAGTTAGGTTGGTAATGGGGGGTAACCAACCATGTCAGATGAATGAATAAACAATGCTAGTCAACAAGATTGAAAAGAATGAAGGACACTAATAAACCAAGACCAATTTGATGAGACAAATTAATAGTTATCCATAAACAAAAAACTCATATTCAGAAGATTGAACGAGAAAAGAGATAAAAGAAAAGGGAGGAACTTAGAAATAGTCTAAGTCCAATTCGTGACAAGAGAAGTATGAAGAATATGGTTGGAACACTTGAGCACCCAAAAAGGACTTCCTAATTCGATATAAAGTAGACCATATGATAGAAAGGATGAGGTGCCAACACTAGTAGAAGGGTCATAGTCGATGGTTCTGACCCTGCAATCCCCGTAGATTGCAATTCCTGATGTCACGACTCCTGTCGAATCTGTCCCAATGATTATGACGATTGGCCCAAGTATTAGACAAATCATCAAGTGAGATCTAGGAATTGGACCCGGCGGCAGTAACATATGGTGTTGACTAGATCAATGTGGATGAATTATGGACTTCCCGATGATTCAAATACCACCGTGTGGTAACTGGATTACTTTTACGCCTGAGTTATGATGACACAATTTTAATATATTCTATTAAGAACACGTAGAGGTTCCCCCCTACCAGCAAAATTACTGATTGAATCACGTAGCCCATAAGAGATCTGACATGTCGACGAAGATTCTGTAGAACAAGTCAGACTGTCTTGGTACAAAACTCACTACCTAGAAATAAGCACAAAAACTCATCATATAGATGTAAGTGCAGAAAATCAGCATAAAGAAGTAAGTACAAAAGCAATTTTTTCATAGTTGGTTATTCATCACTAGTAAATAATATAACTCAAAATAGAAGTAGAAACTCTATCAAGATGGCATACCATGGTCCAATTCATACTCCTATTTATGAAGGGGATGAAGACCCCAAGAAAAAATGGTTTTTCTATGAAATGTTGGTAAAATTATGTGTTAATTAATTTTCAATATTTAAATTGTCAACCTGGGGCTCGTAAGCTTTGAGGTACAAGCACTGTATATGAAGGGTCAAAGGTTAACCTAATCTAGTCTAACCTAACCTAATGCTCATAAACATACTTCAATAAAAAAAACGAACTATGAACTACGAATGTAAATTCTATATTCCTATTTTAAATTGCAAAATGTGCTAACCTACAAACTAATCATTAATTTCAAACTTTAAACAAACAAATTGCAAATTATGAACTACTTCTCAATTACACACTAAATCAAAGTTTATAATGAAAAACTAATTTAGATGCATTTAAAAACTAATTTTATAAACTCAATTCCAAACGGAGTAAAATAACCTATTTAATTAACTAATAAAATAAATATAACACCTATCTAATTAATTCCACATCTAATTAACATTTAATTAAAATATCAAAATCAAAACAATCTATCTATGAAAACTTCAAAATCCTGGGTACCTATACTAATAAAACCACACCAAGAAGCTATAAATTACCGAAATAAAATCTATGATAAATCTGGATTTTAAAATAAAACTTAAATTACGAATTATAAAACAAAACTAACATTAAATAATAAAACTTTAATTAAACTAAAATCTAAAGTGGACTGAAATAAACATTAATAAAAACTCCATGCTAAATGTAGAAATATACTTTATCATTAATTCATCCACACTTCAATGCAGGGTATAAAATATTTCAATTCAGGGTGTAAAATGCTTCAATGCAAGGTAAATTAAATTACTTCAAAACTCAAAGCAGGGTATCATAAATTTATGTTTTGTAGATTTAATTATTTATAAAATTCACATTATCTAATGCATACAATCACCTGCAGAGCGTTAATGAGATTAATACATATGAAGAGTAAAGAAATTACAGTGAATAATACTCTGTAAATAGTGGGAGATTCAATCCACATAAAAATAACACTTCTGAAATAATTTTATGTCGTTCACCCCTACATTCATATCGTCATTCGAATATAAATTCAGACCTGCATTCTAACCTGCATTCAGACCTACGTTAGAACCTGCCTTTAGATAATTAAATATAAAAACGGAATCGCAAATAAGAACAAACTACAATCCACCAAGACTCGAAATTAACTTGTTCAGAATAAAATTCGTATTGCAAATGACAAACAAAGTCTAAACTACAAAAATTAAGAGACTACAAATTGAGCATTACAAAATAATTAATATAAATTATAAACTAGAGAAACTTTGTATGAATTAACCAAATTATTCTAAACTAAAATTAACTAAACTCAATTTTAAACAAACTAAAGAAATTTATAAATTAATCTAAATTACATACTAAGAAAGTTTTCAAACAAACTAAGGGCTGAACTGTCAAATCAAACCTGTATATTAAAACAAATAAAAATAAATCATTTCTGTAATAAACAGACACAAACTTCTTTATACACATGTATCCACCAAAATAAACATTTTTAAAACAAACAAATGTCATTTATACTTATTAAATCAATAATCATTATAGAAATAACCAAACCATTTGAAACTTCATTCAAGCTGGAAGTCGATTGTATGGAGTTTTATGGTAAGCTTGAACCCTAAATATATAATTGAAGTGCAGAGGAATTATATAGAGCCGTGAACGTTTCTAACCATTATTTTACAAGACTTCAAACTTTCTACAACATCAAACCGAATCCACTCTGCCAAATTTAAACGTATATCAATTCAGATTTTAATCATCAAGCTCCATTTACCACTCGCTGATTCCAATTCGTATTTAAAGACAAGCACATGAAATCTGGTGAGAGAACTAACTACGTAAAAAAAAAAGATTCAAATAACTTACGACCTGCATTAAAGCATTAAATCAATTAATTCAAACTATATGAAATCTAAAGAAAAAAAGAAATACAATCCACATGATTAATCTACAGGCAACGATTTGATTCAAGCGTTTATCCAAATAGATAGATCTCGTTTGAAATAGATCTACACCGTTGAATAGGATGAGATCTAATTTAAATATTATGAAATCTAAAACCTACAATCTAATATAAATCAGCAATAAACATGAAATTTGATATAAACCTGCATTTCAAAATGTACTTAAACAAATAGCTCAAATTGTGTAAAATTCTGAAAATTAAATTGCATAGGGAGGAAAAATAAATACGATCTAGAAGATGGCCAGTCCCTGGAGATTCACACAAACAATCTGTACACGAAGTTGATTTCTGGAAACCAATTCTTCAATGAAAAAAAGAGACTGAACTACAAAATGATCAGCTTAATTTACAAAATCAGAACTTCACTATCTCATCATTGTCATTCTCAGCCATATGCATCTCTATTTATACAAGAAAATAATGACCTCCCAGATATAATCAAACTCCGAAGCTCTTGCCCATTCAACAAATTATTAAACTGAGAAAACCGTCCGTAACCCTAACTTTGGAAACATCACATCTATTCGGCAACATTTTTCTCTCTATTTGTTAATCCATTTGGAAAACTGTCAGTGGTTAGGGGTGAATTAGCCCATTTGGGAAGTGGGTTTTAAACCGTTTCTCCAGATTCTTTACAGTTTGCTCACAATGTGCTCCCGAAATATGCCTCCTGAAATGGCGATCCGTCTTTGCAACTGTAACTAGTTTAGAATTAATGCTAGGTTGTTGAAGTGATTACTGACTGGGATTTATTCTGTTGATACCTCCATGTGCTCTTCACCCAAATTTATTCTAGAAGCATTATCCATCTAAGGGTGCGATCCATTGCGTTAAAACCTCCGTGAACTATTGTATTCTATTAAAATTCCAGCGTAGTTTTATTGACACCTGCATGTAATTAAAAACCAAACAAAAATACATTGTTAGCCAACTTTCATTAAAAAGACAAAATAAAAATCAATATAGTAAAAAAGCGAACTAATTATTAATATGGAAAAGTATGATATGGTAATTATGGTAATCAATCTTTTATACCATATTTACAAAAACCACACCATATTCATTAGCTAATGTATAAAAAGTGGTGTAACAAATTGATATACATGGTGGCGAGGTTGGTAATTAAACTATTAAAACTATTAATTAATTAATTAATTTTCATAGTCATCTATTAAATTTCATTTGTTCAATGAGTATTGTGGCTTTTTTAATTGAAACATATGAGTGACTTTTAAGCGAAAAATAATTTTATTTATATATGATTCTAAAAATAAAATATTTTTCTTTAAAAGGATTAATATGTATAAAATTATAATCCTTTCAATGTTTAATATTTTTCATTTGCTTATTTATTTAAATTTAAAACAATATTTAAAGTTTATGATCAAACTAAGGTTTTAATTTGCACATGCAGATATACGAACTAGAAACAGACAAAGGTAAATCTATTCGTTATGGAATAGCCAGCGAATAAATAAGAAACATGCTCCAAAACATAATCAAATCAAGTGTGGAACTCAGTACCGAATGAAGGGTCGGATGGAGTACCGAAATGCTTATTAAGTGCTCAATATTGTATTTAATACATCAACAATAATCAATTAGGCTTCTCTTATGTTTAATGGTTTAAATTGATAAAATAAAGTAAATAATAGCTTCATTAAACATAGATGTACTAAATTATGGGTGCATGAGCTAGGAAAGTAGCGAAATGAAGTCATGAAAATGGACAATTTTCCGAGCCTAACACTCCCACAGACCGAAGGTATGGCACGTCCTTGTGCCATGAATAATTTTGAGAGTGGGTTGTATGCTTCTTTTGCAAAACATTCTAGATCAACATCAGTCAACAAGCAATTCTAAGAATCCATCACCATTACTCTAAAGAAAACTAAACATTTTTTAGAAAAAGAAAAATAAATGCTAAGTGATAAGAATGATACTTATAAATTTCAAAATTAAAAATATTTCATACATGCTTGCTAAGACCATATAAGTTGTGTAGGAAATTTCCCGAATGTTCCTAGTTAGAAAACATGAGGGTATATAGATGGTCTGAAAAGACTTATACGAAACAAGTCATTTCTGACTCAAAGACTTATTGTCATCCAAGGAACAAGGATAAATTTCCCATTTTGAGTTCGTTAATTGCTCCTCTCTCCCAGACCGAAGGTATTGCACGTCCTCGTGCCATGAATAATTTTGAGACTAGGTTGTATTCTTTTATATGCCAACACTTCGGATCAACAACACTCATAAAGAAATTCCAGGAAGACATCTTTATTATTCTAATATAAATTAAGAGTAGAAGTATCCCATGCATACAATTTCATCAATTAATAACAGTTCTCATGAAGACCATATAGGTTATAATAGGGGATATTTCTTTATAAGGATATAGACAGCCTAGAATGTATGTAAAGCCCATAGGAAACCAATCATCCCTATTTAACTTTCAAAGACTTATTGTCATTTAAGTAATATTGATAAAATTCGCATTTGAGTTCATTATATTCCTAAACTTATGGGTCCCACTTCTAGGATAGTGACATCCTAGATATAGTATGAATTAGATGATGGGGTCTTAAGTGCAACTTACAGACATTCTCAAATGAAAAATAAATAAACAATTGGCTTAATCATGTATATATGCCCTCGGGGTCTTTATTTGATTGAATTATGTGCATAACAATGTGTTTATCATATCTCTTTTACCCGGCATAGCCCTGCTGCCAGCGAGCCTGTTCAGTACCCCGATGGGTTTACCTTGGCACCATACAAGCATGGCCCCGCTGCCAGTGAGCCTGTTCAGTACCCCGGTGAGTTTTCTTGTATTCACTGAACTTCCTCATTTATGATTTTACTCGGCATGAACTCACTGCCAGCAGGCCTGTTCAGTACCCTGGCGGGTTTGCCTCATAATTATAATTATTGCAAAAAGATATTAAAGTATGTGGAATCCGGTTCGTACTAGAGTATATTATTTCTGCTAAGCACATAACTCAAAATTTAAATTTAACCCATGAGTAAAATTATTTATAATAGCCTTAGATTATAATTTATGTCAAATGAGAATGACGTAAAGCTGTTCTCTAGTCCCTAAGTCAATCTTCTTCGTATAAGTTTCAGTAGTGTTTCTCCACAAGTAGGAATGTCACTTACTCTCCCACTACTATTTGATAAAGATGCTTAAATAACAATCTTTGATAATGAAACTAGAATGTACAAGTTACCTATGGGTATTACTATGTAGACCTTGAAGTTTAAGTAAATCCCCATAGTGTTAAATATTGGTCTTCTAGCAACTATTTTTATAAATATGCATGTATTAAGAGGAGTAAATATTTTAAGTTATTTTGGATAAATTATTAATACTGTCTTCATCTTAGTTCATTTATTTAAAAATAAAAGAAAAAGTGAAGTTGCATGAAACTTAAAGCTAACTAACCACATGCAACTGTTTATTTATATACATATTTCCCTACTTTACCTAAAAGAAAGAAAAATATTTATTTAAGTGTAAGAACGTTTCCAATGTAACCATGTGAGAAGTAAGATAAGAAACATACCCATATCCTCATAGGAAAAAGTTACTTGCATGATTACCTGGGTATGAAGAATCAATCAACCTATTTGATTTAGCAACAAGAAGCATTGAAGGAGAGAATGGTATTGCGGCTTGGTTACCTCATGGAACCAGATCTCAATATAATCCTTGTATCCTGGGTTCTCTTATTCATTTTTCATGTCACAAGGACTTTCATCAAACTCTAGAATGCATAAAGAATCTGTGTTTGGTGATGGGGAATATTCAGGTTCTAATGTCTGTCCCTCATCAAGTGTGATGCATGCCATGTTGATCTTGTCTTCTTGTGGATAAGGCCAAGTAGAAACTTCCTTTTCTTCCAAAGTTTCTACGACTCCTAGATCTATAACCTCTCCACACCTTGTAAGAATTTCCTGTAGTGATGTCGATGAGGTAGGAAAGGTAGGTAAATGTTGCAGTTTAACACTATAAGCATATTGTACTGCTTTATTATTGTTAGAATGTGGAATGGATTGAACATGAATGTGCGTAGGGAATAAAGGAGGTTTATGAGAAGGTGATTGTGGCAGATGTAGTTGATTGGCTCATGTGGTTGATCCTGCTGGGTAAATAGGATATTGTTGAAAAGCTTGTGGAGAGTATAGAGGACTAGGTAGTGTTGCAACGTGAGAGAGAGTATCCAGATGATCATAAGATGGGCCATGAAGGATTTTTGAACAAGGTTGGTAGGGGTTAAGCTGAGGCTGCAACAACTGCCATGGTGTCGGAGGATTATGAGAGTAGGCCAATGGAGGGATGGAGCTCTGAAGCATACATTTAGGCCACGGTTGTGGTGCCATTTCATAAGGTGAACTTATTGCAATTTCCAGATCTCCTTGGCATGTTGTTTCCATCCTGGGTAAGGAAGAGAAACTACCCATGGAATGATTCAAGCTACATAGGCCACACATTCTGAGACTACTCAAAGGACAATCCTTTGTGAGATGTTTCTTTTGGAACTGATGGCAAAATGCTTCTTCGAATTCCTCATTTTTCTCAACCTGCGAAATATCCATTTGTGAATTTAGAGAGCTGGTAATATCAGTTTTAAATATTTCAAATAATTTACAAATTTCAGCTTTTGTAATTCCAATTTCTGTAGCATAATTCAAAAACTGGGAAGAGGGTATATTCTTACCAGTCTTGAATTTTCCTCTTGAATACCTTCTACATAACTCACAAACATCATCATATGATAACTGAAATACATCACATGTTCCCATCAGACTTAAGATTTCTAGATATTCATTTTTTATTCCTTTGAGTAAAAGTCTTTTCAAGGTGTCTTTCCCCGACTATCTTAGTTTTGATCTTTGAAGGTTGTATTGAAAGCGTTCGACATAATTTTTCAAAGTTTCTTCTTCTCCCCGTGGAATTTCGAATATAACTTCATTGACCCTACAATAATATTGGTATCTTTTCAAGAATACATGTTTCATGTCTTTCCAAGTTTGAATGCAGTTCCCACCTAGGCTCATGAACCATCGGAGGGTTGCTCCTTTCAAAGTAAGAGGAAAAATTTTAAGCTTTTGAACATCATATCCTCTACAAAGTACATCAAATTGAAATCAGAATTCATCAGGGTCTTCGTTCTCTAGTCCGTGAAAATTTGGTAGAATGGATGGGGGAATGCTTTGCATTTGTGCCACTCCTCCCATATCTCTAATAGGGAATTCAAAGGTAACAAATTCTTCATCCTTCTCTCCTGCCATGTCTTCCCACAATATAAATAGTTTTTCATGTGTTATCTTAAGGCTCCTCTTTCGAATGTTCCTATTAGTTTGTTAGCGGGACGGGTAGCGCTCACAACACCATTAAGTGATTTTAAAGTTTGAATTTTAAAGCTAAAATTAGACTATTTCCAGAACAACTATTTATGCAGAAAATCAAATGCATGCAGCAAAAAAATGTAAATAACTTGAAAGCAAAGAAACTAAGTTAAAATTAAGTGTACACTTGTATCAAAAGTAACTGCAGGAAAATAAACTATAAAAAAAGCATATATGCATGAAATTAAACTATGTGAGACTACACTATCTATATTTACAGAAAGGGAAGCATACAAACTTGTGCGAAAAAGGAACAACAAGACTTTGGGGCACCCCGCTATAGTGGATGCGCAGTTTCTTACCTCTCGTCTTACCGTTCTCCCCTCCCCCTTGTTGTGTAATGTAAAAGTAGCCTATCTACCTAGACCCCAACCCCTTTAGCACCTCCCCGGCAACGACGCCAAAATGTTGGTAAAATTATGTGTTAATTAATTTTCAATATTTAAATTAACAACCCAGGGCTCGTAAGCTTTGAGGTACAAGCACTGTATGTGCAGGGTCGAAGGTTAACCTAATCTAGTCTAACCTAACCTAATGCTCATAAACATACTTCATTAAAAAAAACGAACTGTGAACTGTGAACTATGAATGTAAATTCTATATTCCTATTTTAAATTGCAAATTGTGCTAACCTACAAACTAATCATTAATTTCAAACTTTAAACAAACTAATTGCAAATTATGAACTACTTCTCAATTACACACTAAATCAAAGTTTATAATGAAAAACTAATTTAGATGCATTTAAAAACTAATTTTATAAACTCAATTCCAAATGGAGTAAAATAGCCTATCTAATTAACTAATAAAATAAATATAACACATATCTAATTAATTCCACATCTAATTAACATTTAATTAAAATATCAAAATCAAAACAATCTATCTATGAAAACTTCAAAATCCCGCGTACCTATACTAATAAAACCACACCAAGAAACTATAAATTACCGAAATAAAATCTATGATAAATCCGGATTTTAAAATAAAACTTAAATTACGAATTATAAAACAAAACCATTAAATTAATGATAAACTACAAACTAAACATTTTAAATCAAACTCCTCTCATTTAGAAATTAACAAAAAATAAAACTAACATTAAATAATAAAACTTTCATTAAACTAAAATCTAAAGTGGACTGAAATAAACATTAATAAAAACTCCGTGCTAAATGTAGAAATATACTTTATCATTAATTCATCCACTTCAACGCAGGGTATAAAATATTTCAATTCAGGGTGTAAAACACTTCAATGCAAGGTAAATTAAATTACTTCAAAACTCAAAGTAGGGTATCATAAATTTATGTATTGTAGATTTATTTATTTATAAAATTTACATGATCTAATTAATGCATACAATCACCTACAGAGCGTTAATGAGATTAATACATATGAAGAGTAAAGAAATTACACTGAATAATACTCTGTAAATAGTGGGGGATTCAATCCACATAAAAATAACACTTCTGAAATAGTTTTATGTCGTTCAGCCCTGCATTCAGATCGTCATTCGAATCTGCATTCAAACCTACGTTAGGACCCGCGTTCAGATAATTAAATATAAAAACAGAATTGCAAATAAGAACAAACTACAATCCACCAAGACTCAAAACTAACTTGTTCAGAATAAAATTCATGTTGCAAATCACAAACAAAGTCTAAACTACAAAAATTAAAAGACTACAAATTGAGCATAAAAAAATTAATTAATATAAATTATAAACTAGAGAAACTTTATACTAATTAACCAAATTATTCTAAACTAAAATTAACTAAACTCAATTTTAAACAAACTAAATAAATTTATAAATTAATCTAAATTACATACTAAGAAAGTTTTCAAATAAACTAAGCGTTGAACTGTCAAATCAAACCTGTATATTAAAACAAATAAAAATAAATCATTTCTGTAATAAACAAACACAAACTTCTTTATACACATGTATCCACCAAAATAAATATTTTTAAAACAAACAAATATCATTTATACTTATTAAATCAACAATCATTATAAAAATAACTAAAATATTTGAAACTTCATTCAAGCTGGAAGTCGATCGTATGGAGTTTTATGGTAAGCTTGAACCCTAAATATATAATTGAAGTGTAGAGGAATTATATAGAGCCATGAACGTTTCTAACCATTATTTTACAGGACTTCAAACTTGCTAGAACATCAAACCGAATCCACTCTGCCAAATTTAAATGTATATCATTTCAGATTTTAATCATCAAGCTCCATTTACCACTTGCTAATTCCAATTCGTATTTAAAGACAAGCACATGAAATCTGGTGAGAGGAGTGACTACGTAAAAAAAAAAAATAGACAGATCTCGTTTGAAATAGATCTACAATGTTGAATAGGATGAGATCTAATTTAAATATTATGAAATCTAAAACCTACAATCTAATATAAATCAGCAATAAACATGAAATTTGATATAAACCTGCATTTCAAACTGTACTTAAACAAATAACTCAAACTGTGTAAAATTCTGAAAATTAAATTGCAAAGGGAGGAAAAATAAATACGATCCAAAAGATGGCCAGTCCCTGGAGATTCATACAAACAATCTGTACACGGAGTTGATTTCCGGAAACCAAATCTTCATTGAAAAAAAGAGACTGAACTACAAAATGATCAGCTTAATTTACAAAATCAGATCTTCACTATCTGATCATTGTCATTATTAGCCATATGCATCTCTATTTATACAAGAAAATAATGAGCTCACGGATAGAATCAAACTCCGAAGCTCTTGCCCATTCAACAAATTATTAAACTGAGAAAATCGTCCGTAACCCTAATTTTGGAAACATCACATCTATTCGGCAACATTTTTCTCTGTTTGTTAAGCCATTTGGAAAACTGTCCATGATTGGGGGTAAATCAGCCCATTTGGGAAGTGGGTTTTAAACTGTTTCTCCAGATTATTTACGGTTTGCTCACACTGTGCTCCCGAAATATGCCTCCTTAAATGATGACGGGAATGCCTCGGAGGTCCGTCTTTGCAACTATAACTAGTTCATAATCAATGCTAGGTTGTTGAAGTGATTGTTGACTGGAATTTATTCTATTGATACCTCCACGTGCTCTTCATCCGAATTTATTCTAGAAGCATTATCCATCTAAGTGTGCGATCCATTGTGTTAAAACCTCCGTGAACTGTTGTATTCTATTAAAATTCCAGCTTATAATATAAACATGGATCCACACATCACCTGCATACAAAACAACACTGTGTTATTTTTATTGACACCTGCATGTAATTAAAAACAAACAAAAATACATTGTTAGCCACCATTCATTAAAAAGCCAAAATAGAAATCAATATAGTAAAAAAGCGAACGAATTATTAATATGGAAAAGTATGATATGGTAATTATGGTAATCAATCTTTTATACCATATTTATAGAAACCGCACCATATTCATTAGTTAATGTATAAAAGAGTGGTGTAACAAATTGATATACATGGTGGCGAGGTTGGTAATTAAACTATTAAAACCATTAATTAATTAATTAATTTCCATAGTTGTCTATTAGATTTCATTTGTTCAATGAGTTTTGTGGCTTTTTTAATTGAAACATATGAGTGACTTTTAAGCGAAAAATAATTTTATTTATAAGTGATTCTAAAAATAAATTATTTTTCTTTAAAAGGATTAATATGTATAAAATTATAATCCTTTCAATGTTTAATATTTTTCATTTGCTTATTTATTTAAATTTAAAGCAATATTTAAAGTTCATGATCAAACTAAGGTTTTAATTTGCACATGAAGATATACGAACCAGAAAGAGACAAAGGTAAATTTGTTCGTCATGGAATAGCACTAAGTTTTTTTGACCCAAAATCCGATAGCAAAAAATTCGAATTTGCTACAACCTATGGTTTCTCATCCGACAATCCCAGCCTTTTTTAACCGTCGGTGGCATGTCGGCTTAAATATGATGAAGTTGCAGACATCTAATTTGCGATGCCCATCATCCGTCGGATATCCAACTTCCTCCAGCTTGCTAGGTAGTCAGATAACCGACATCTTTCACTTCGTATATTGGTCAAATATATTCATTTTTTCGTCGGGTATGTGGCGCAAATTCCAAGCAAAGAAAGGGCGGATCTGATGTCCCTGGCTGTCAGAAGTATGGCAAAGTCGTCGGATTCTAACCTAGGTAGGCGAAAGTTAAGCGACGACAAGCCATACAAAAAATAAGCGAATCCGGTTGTAGGCCGTCGGAAGTATGGAAAAGTCGTCGGACTTTAACCTGGCACCGTCGGTTAAGCGATGCACATACCATACAAAAAAGAAGTGGATCCGACATTCTGGGCCTTCGGACTTTAACCTGGGGCCGTCGGTTAAGCGACGCACTTTCCATGCAAAGAAGAGGCGGATCCGACGTCCCTGGCCATCGGTAGTATGGCAAGAACATCAAAGCCCATTATAAAGACGTCGGATAACTGACTACCCTAATACATTTTTTTTTTAAATCACATTTTTGAAATACGTCCCGTTGTAAATCCCAGATTAAGTTCAGTGCCTAATAGTTAAAAAGATTAGCTGCAAGTTGGAACTTGTCCCTATTTTTTCAACATTCTCAGCCTTTAAACTTTGCATCGAAATAAAAACAGGGTACGAACTGAACTGAGGAGATTTGAACCTGCGACCAATTCGTACCCTGTTATTTTTTCGATGCAAATTATATGTTTTCTTTAATTTGTTGTTGACTTTAATTCCCTAGCGCAAGAGGAGCCATTATGGTCAAGTTGAAGCCCTAAAAAAAGATTAACATTGACAACAAGCAGCATGTTTCTAATTGTTGTTGATCTATGCTAGCTTAGTTGCAAATATCATGCTTCAAAAGAAGCCTGCCTTGAATGGTAAATATACCATTTTGGAAGGGTTTAATGTGATTTTAAGGATATTGATTCGAAGGAAATTAAAGAGAAGGTTAAGGATATTGATTCCATTGCATCATTTACTCAACCTTTGAAGTTGTGGAAACTCGAAATTGGTTATGAGGAGCAACCAAAAATCACAACAAGCTCCAAGAAATTTTCAAAATTTAGACGACACGCAAGTGGGTTGTAGAACGCCAGCATCGTAGCCATTCATTGAGCTCCTCTCTGTTTCGAGAATAATTTCATATTCTCTACTGAACAGGGCCAACCACGTGAAGGTGGAAGCTCTTATGTCCCCTACCCCCCCTCACATCACTCTCAATTCCCCATACCCAATGCATGTACTTGAAAAAAACAAATATGTGCAAATTCATCCATATTTCATCATGAACTTTCATCCATTATTCATTCAATAAATGCTAACATTCATTAAACCATTGTTTCAGTCGATCAACACATTCATTCAACAAAAGATAACATTCAATAAACCATTCATTAATCATTCAGTCAACACATTCATTCAATAAAAGCTGAAATTCAATAAAGGTAACAGTTTACTACATTGAATCATTAAAACATTAGAACATTCATTAAACCATTCATTCATTCATTAGGCCAAAAATCGTGGACGATATATTGTTATAAAAAACATTTAGACGAGATTTAAACCTGCGACCTATGTCTAGTCCTAAGGATACCACCTTCAAGCTTGACCTTATCAATCAATTCCCATTGCCATTTCCTCTCATACGACGTCCCACAACCATTTCTCTCGACACCCACTCTTCATTTATTCTGCATGCATTTCACTATGAAACCGTCTCAGATTCCCATTGTGTTTTCCATCAATTAGTTTATCAATTCAGTATGACCCACGTCCACCATCCAATGAGTGTTTCCGCGGTATTCAGTTTCAACCTGGAAACGGTGACAATTCATGGTATTACGTTTCCCTTCTGCTGCAACATGGAAAACTCATAGTTCACTATGAAGGTTTGTCTGACAAATGTGATGGTCAGAGAAATCTTCATAGTGAACTATGAGTTTGCCATATTGCAGCTAAAGGGAAATGTAATACAATGAATCATCACCGTTTTCAAGCTGGAACTCAAGACCGCGGAAACACACCTCGGACGGCGGGCATGGATCATACCGAATTGATAAACTAATTGAGGGAAAACGCAACGAGAATCTGAGACGATTGCATAGTGAAATGCATACAGAATGAATCAAGGTTGAATGTGGTAGCCTGCCATCTCCCATTGTGAAATGCATGCAGAATGAATCAAGCTTGAAGGTGGTAGCCTTGGGACTAGACATAGGTCGTAGGTTTGGATCTCCTCAGTTCAGTTCGTATCCTGTTATTTTTTCGATCCAAATTATATGTTTTCTTTAATTTGTTGTTGACTTTAATTCCCTAGCGTAAGAGGAGCCATTATTGTCAAGTTGCATTCCAAAAAAAAAGATGAACATTGACAACAAGCAGCATGTTTCTAATTGTTGTCGGTGTATGCTAGCTTAGTTTCAAATATCATGCTTAAGAAGAAGATAGCCTTGAATGGTAAATATACCAATTTGGAAGGGTTTAATGTGAGGTTAAGGATATTGACTCCAAGGAAATTAAAGAGAAGGTTAAGGATATTGATTCCAATGCATCATTTACTCAACCTTTGAAGTTGTGGAAACTCGAAATTGGTTATGAAAAGCAACCAAAAATCACAACAAGCTCCAAGAAATTGTCAAAATTTAGACGACACGTGAGTGGGTTGTAGAAAGCCAGCATCGTAGCCATTCATTGAGCTCCTCTCTATTTCAAGAATAATTTCATATTCTCTACTTAACAGGGCCAACCACGTGAAGGTGGAAGCTCTTATGGCCCCTCCTCCCCCTCACATCACTCTCAATCCCCCATACCCAATGCATGTACTTGAAAAAAACAAATATGTGCAAGTTCATCCATATTTCATCATGAACTTTCATCCATTATTCATTCAATAAATGCTAACATTCATTAAACCATTGTTTCAGTCGATCAACACATTCATTCAATAAAAGATAACATTCAATAAACCATTCATTAATCATTCAGTCAACACATTCATTCAATAAAAGCTGAATATCAATAAAGGTAACAGTTTACTACACTAAATCATTAAAACATTAGAACATTCATTAAACCATTCATTCATTCATTAGGCCAAAAATCGTGGACGATATATTGTTATCAAATATATTTAGACGTCGTTTTTCCCGTCACTTCTTTTTATAAGTTTTTCTTCTCTTCAGTGATACATAATCTCTAAGAAGAGCATCTACATTTGGACTTTCTCCTCCAGTTCTTGGTTCTTCAGCAGGCACTTGTGGTGATGTATGCATCCTAGCTGATTGTTGTTCTAGACGTAGATTTTGCGGCAAGGGGTTCGGATTTGCTGCAACGATGTGAAAATGTTACATTGCTATATTTTGCTATTGTAATGACAAGTTTTTCATTTAAAAAAATTCATTACAAAGGTTTTTTTTTACCTGGTGTGACCAAATCATGTTGTTGATGTTCTTGTCCAGTCTCAACCTATATAGTTTCACCCTCTACATGCTCTGCAGTTGAAATACGGTGAACTACAATTAATGTTCACCATTTGCAATGCTATACATAAAATTGTAGCATATGAATAAATTCATTACCAGGATTCGAAGCTTGATCATCGATTTGTTGTTGTCCCTCCTCGACACTAATGGGATCATTGCTTTCCTGTTAAAAACAGAGTCAATATTTTACATCAAGTATTTGTAACGAAAATATTGCACAAGCGACAAATCTTCATTAAACTATATAGATTCTATATACCTACGTATCGGATGGATTGGTAGCACAAGACTGTGTTTTCCCAGAGAAGCTTCTTCGGCGTTCAATAATAGCTCCAAATCCTTCCTGGAAGCCAAGCTTCATGTCTTCCTCTGTGGGTACTTCATTGAATCGATCAGCCTGCATAGTTGCTTATCATCGTTAATTAACATTTTACGGTGCAATAAAACGAAAAATAATTTTCAATTTATTATTTGTATTCATTGTTGGTTTCTCAAAACTTACAATCCATGCCGCCAAATTTGAATAACCACCAGGGCCAAGCTTGTGCTGACTTATTTTTTCTAGTCTTGCCTTTGTGGCCTTTGATGTGTCTGATAGCCTATGCAAGTGTTGAAATACGTTAGATGTTCCAAGTTCGATATAGAAATCAAGGATAATAAGGTTTAGAATTACATTGCGGAAAGTATTGCATACCTCCCTGTGCCTGGTGTTAGCTTGCCTTCTCTTCTCAAAGCCCTCTCCTTTCCATCTTCTACTAGATATTTCCACTCCATTGCTGGAATCATTGGTGGGCGCTCATACCTCTGGTTTTTTTCGAGGTGGGTCCTATATTGGTCTCGGTCAACCTTCATGTGTTGTCCAGCCTTTTTAAAGACATTGGCATGACTGAAGGTTTTGTCCCCGAATAGGCCAACCAACCGATTAGTGAGTTCATCTTTTAAATGTTTCGGTTGTCTATCCCACCTTGTTCGGATGGTGGGTCTGAAGATCTCCAAGGAAAAGTCATTCATATGTTTATAGAAAACATTGTTTCCTGCAAAACGATCATGCCATGATCATAATTAGTTGATAAAAAATGTTTTATCGGTATATTACAATGAAATTATAAACACTAATTAACCTGATCAACTATGATTAATTACATGGGATCTTCTCTATCTTTATTGGGACGAGATCTTCGTGCACCAAAAATGTTGTCTCCATTGTTCCCGTGCTTTTGATATGGGAAGATCCTCGAATTGCAGCTTCTGCGACATCAAAATTAGTAGGGGACTCGGTGTCAACCCCTTCTTGTGGATGATCCGTTGTGTGTCGGTCACTAGCGGCTGGTGCGCTCACAGTGGGGGTCCGTGGTGTTTCGGAACGCGTTGCCGACTGTTCAGTCAACAACAATGGCAAAGGATTCGAACCACGTGGAGTCGTTTGGTCGTGATGCAAAGTCTCTCCACGAGCCTCACTGGGGCCAACACCACCTTGACCACTATTGTGTGGTCCCTTATAATTCTGTAAATACACACCACGTCTTATACGTTCAATACTATCATATAAAAGAGAACATTATAAAGATTTAAACGAATTATTCTATGATTCAAGATTCCTCAACTTACTCGCAAGTTATTAGATCTATGTTCCAACAATGCAATCCTTTCTGTAATTACGCTTGTCTGCAGAACCTGGATTAGTAGAGTAATGATTTCCGCACTATATCTATTCAACAATTTTTCTACCATCTTTAGTGGGTCTGTGGCTTCACCAATTTTTTCGCAATCGCGAAGCACCTCTTCCACTTCAGGTTCTACCGGAAAATCTTGTGATGTTGATTCATACTGCGATTCACTAGTGGGATGCAACAAACATATATAAAGCACTACTGAGTTCTCTATTGATAGATTCCAAATTTTATATTAACGTAACATATCTATCATGATAGATTCGTAAAATTACAACACGGTTTACATTATTATAACAAAACCAGTATACACACAAAAAATACATAACAAAATTAACATTATGCTACGTATTATATTGGTACAATTGAAATGAATTATACTTGCAACCTCGAGGATCGTGATCCACTCATTGGATCAATGATCATAGGTGACTTTCCCTGATCTGCTAATATCTGGGAGCTGCCCCTAACAACACCCTAAAAAAAAATATAGTGAAAGTCACCTAAACGAATCCAAAACTATTCATGAAAAAACACATCAAAAAAATTATTATTCATATTATATTTTTAATATTACAAATATGTATACCCATTGCGCGGACCCTGGTGTGACCAACCTTACGGAACCGACCTACATCAAAAACATAGACTAGAAAATTACGTAAACGAAACCAAAATATTCATTGAAACATTAATATAATGCTAAAACATTTTGACATATTTTAATTGTACAATTAAAATCAGGTCTACCTGTTGCCTCGAGGGTGTTGTCGTCTGATCAAGATTCGACGGGTGTCTTTCCCGATCAACGTTCTGCATCAAATATAAATAACATTATATAAAACAAACCAATTTATTAATAATGAAAAAACAAAGCAAATAAAAACTCTTTTTTCTTATTATATTTGTACTATTAGAAAGATGTATACCTGCTCCGTCGAGGAAGAAGTACTCCTCCGACCATTTGTTGGCAGGGATTTATCCCAATCACTGGCCTACGAAGTAAATATGGGAAATTTAAACGAAATAAACTAACAAAAAATCCTTATGATGTTTAATTTATTACTAAAAGGTTGGGTAAAATGTTATATAGTAACCTTGTTTGTATCTACTCGGTTCACAGGGTAATTAATAAGCAGCTCGTCCCTTGCAGATATTGTTTTAATAGCAACTACAAAAACACGGTTTCCTTCACGCCCCTCAAATTCGCAATTTGGTTGCTTATTGTAGACCTTGGTTGTGAACTGTTTATAAACCCCGCAATATTCCCTATGGCATTTGACCTTCCGTCCATGTACAACATTCCTCCTTTATTTTGATTTTTGTCTTTCAACTGTAAATAGTTTGTTGACAATCCATAGCTACGCATACTTTTTATATATCGGACAAGGTGCATCCAATCATTGTAGTTGTATATGGGTCCAACAAACTCCATCAATTATGTACATGTCCTGTAACCGACCAAGATGCAATCCATGGAAAACAACCCGAAACCATGTATCGACGACGGTGCAATTCGATATCTCCTCTCATTCACACAAAAATCAGTGTTCGGTGGAGGAAGATCCTTTGGTACCCATTGTTTCACTAAATGGTTGTACCTCAAGGGAACCTCTTCGTCGTCTTTTGTCTCATCACCATAGGAACATGCCCCCCCTTGACCGTGAAAAAATTCATTGCGTCTATGGAATATTCTTTTGGTTTTTTGACATCTAGTTGATACAATTCTTCTAGACCTACTGGATGTCTCACTTTCCTCTAGCCTTCCTAAACTCCCCTCGCTCGAGGAAGACAAATCAGACAAATACCTGTTTGGTTCTACCTGCACCATTGGAAAAAAGTTTAGATTCGACTGTAAGGCATAGCGCCTCTTAAAAGTTGATGTGTATCGGCTTTTATAATTTTACTTGATCCTCATTCCCTTTGTCAACATGTAGGCATTCAAGTGATAATCGGAAGACGACCAATTTATCTTTCTCAGGAGTAGAAATTCATGCAATATTTATGAGCTGTTTTTTATTGCTACTTTGGGTCTTGAGTCCCATATCACACCATCTTTTATATAATGTTGTGGAACTTTTATACTCTTTTTCAAAATATAAAATGAAATATTATTAAGGAAAATGATTAACTCATTGAATGTTGGAAAGACATGGGTAATTTTTTAATCAAGCATGGTCTTCTTAGATGACTGAAAGTAATTGAATCAAGCAACATCGAAACCATAAACATGTTAGTTGTTTTGAAAAATGGTAGCTTTCAGTCCTACTCCCAACTAATGCTGCCTTAATTTGGACAATTACTTGTAATCTTGACATAGGGTATTTATTGCATAACATAGATTTTCAATCATATTGAAACAGAGAAAAGTAGGGCTTTCTTTATATTATCATGACATAGTTGCAAAGACTTTCTTTTCAAAAACATAAGCAATTTTTTTTGCTTTCCCACAAATGTGCTAATGAACAATACAATTATAACATCAAACAATGATTGCCATTTTGCTACCTTTCCTTTTGCTATTGCAATTTTTATTGTGTTGTTTGGCACAAATGGAAGACTGGAGCAATATGTTCTTACTAGCATAGATCCATCTTAAATGCGGATCTATTCAGCACCGAGAGGGATCCAATTTCTTGAGGTGTGAATTTTTTTATCGTTTATACTCGGTGCAGTAGTCACCATTTCTAAATTCACGTTGTTTCTAAATGGCCAACAAAAAATTAATTAGTTTATCACATTATGATCACTTTCTACTATTAGATGTAATGCTACATCACACATGTAATGCTACACATACACGTTAGAAGATATCCCTCATAGTATCACTTTTTACTATTTGATTTATTGCTACATCACACATGTAACACTACACATACACGTTACAGGATCTCCTCTAATGCTACAAGTCCTGGCTACTTAATGAAAATTATTTACCACATATTTGATTACCATCAATTTGATTACTTAAGTCTTACCAACACATATATGATTACCTTAGTGTAGGCGTTTCCTGTAATATACTCAGAAGAGTTACTTTCATAAATGACTGTGCCTCTTAGAGGCCAGTCAACTCTAGGAACCAAGTGACCCTATGATAGGGCTAGTACAAACCAGAGAGAGAGAGATGATTGGGATATGGTATGGTCAATCAAAGAAATTCAGAGACAGTAAAAAGGCTCAGTACAAAGACCAACTAGTAAGGTACAAGTCAAAAAGAAAAGAATGGGTATAAAGACTCATAACCCTTGGGACTAAGGGGGTGTACACTACCTCAAACGTGGGCAAACTACCATAGTTATAGCCACAAGACCAAAAACATAAAAGGAGGTACAAATCAAAAGATAATTCAAGATCAGTAAAAGACCCAAAAGGTAAGAGGCAAGGTACCACAAAAAAATGAAAGTACCAAATTTAAAGTACAAGTTACCACCGGACAAATAAACAACAGTGAGTGAGGACCAAAAGTAAATCAACCATTGTGGGGAAGGTACAAATAAGGTCAAATATATATTGCAATAACTCCTTGTAACTACCTGTTATTTGACATGCCAAAGAGATGGAAGGTCAAAAAATGTCGAATATATGCAATAGCTCCTTGTAACTACCTCTTGTGACTCAAATAATACCACCAAAAGGTATGATAGCATGCAATCTTCCTAACTAAGGTCAAGAGGGTGGTACGAAGTGGGTATAAAGACTCATAACAATTTGGAGAAAGTGGGTGTACCTCAAATGTGGACAAACTACCATAGTACCCACAAGACCAAAAACATAAAAGGTGGTACAAATCACAAGATATCCCAATATCAGTAAAACACCCAAAAGGTAAAAGGCAAGGTACCACAAAAATATTATCGACAAAATGAAAGGACCAAGGTGGGGTACAGCCATTCATCTCTTTCTCAAATGTACCATTGTTCCATATAACTTGAAAGACCATCATCACTATAAATGGAAAATTCCACATGGGTGATGTGATCACATGGTCCTCTAGACTACTCCTACGGTCAAGCGTTAGTGGCTCCATGAAGGGGTGTTCAGTCCCTTCAGAAGACCATCTAACTCAACCATCTCGAAGACCTAGGAGAAGAGGACATCACACATCATCAGATAAGTATTGGTAACTACCGTGTAAGAACTCAAAAACCCTAAAGCAATTGAGCGTGCAGAAGGGGAGCTATGAAAAGACAAGGCTCGCAGGCCAAAAAAACAAGCTCAAAAAATTGTACTAGGACCGATGTCACAGTAAGTGAGCTGAAACAAAAGTGGCCAGAATGCCAACAAGTAGCACTAAAAAGAAAAAGACCCTCTAAAAAGGTGAAAATGCAAGCAAACTTCCTAACTAGGAGCTGGAGACCTCGACAAATCGTATCCTTCGCAAGGTGATGAAATCCAAGTCGAACAATATGAAGTGAGAGACCGAATTTGAAGGATATCCCTCTACCGAAAGTGATCCTGGGTAAAAGAGCCCTAGTAGAAAAGTCACTAAGCTACCTCATTCATGACACGTCGGAAAAGGTTTTCGGTGCTTCTTCCTTATCACCCTTGTATCACCAGTATGGTGGCCGTAGAATACAAGGAAGACAATGATTGATGTTTCCTTAGGGATAAGTGGAGTGCGGCATTCCACAGATTCCATCCGGTTCTCGATCTCGCGGTGGTTTAACCCTTGAAACAACAGGAGGCCCCTCCATAAATTGGTCGATGACTGTGTCAACAAGTACAAGAGGATTTTAGCACCCTAGAGGACAACAACTATGTCTCGGATGATAATGACAAGGGGGAATTATTTGGATGCCTATCCCCGGTGTCCTACCTAACTAACAAATTCTTTTTATCCTCAAGCGAGGTTAAAGTGTGTTGAGTTAACAAGTTAAATTTAAATGGTTGTATTACTTAGTCGGGTGATGGAAGTGAAACTCGTGGTGTGATGACTGACTCAAACCATGCAAATGCATATGAATAAAATAATCCTTTCCTTTCAATGAATGCTAGCTAAGGTAAAGAGAGAGTTCTTTCAAACTATAACTACTCTTTCAAATTAAATGAATCCAACAATAACTTTCTTCTACTTCTAATGAATAAAATGCATGACAATGTTTAAACCTTAGCAAGCATAAGCATGACATTGTGATATTGTGCATAATCATGTATGCTAGGACACATTATTTCAATTTAAAACCCATGTAATGTACGCTAGGAGACTTAAATTACAGCATGATCTCATAAGTATAAGCCCAAGAATATTTGTCGCAATCCAAAATCTATTCACCAAATTCAAATCACTTCTACTATAGGTCAAGTTATGTGGTGTATACAAATATCCAAACCATCTCTAATTCACCCAAAAATTACAAACCATGAAAGAGTTGTTCAAAGAAACCATCAACAATTGGAAGCCATGCAATAAAAAAAAGGCATTTGCAAGACATTATCATCCACTGGAAAGGCTTGGTAAAAGGATTTAAGATGAGTAATGGAGGACAAAAGGTGGAAAAGATTCAAGTGGCACATGTCTATGACTATAGAGAGATGTCAAAAGAGAAGGTTTCTACTCAACCAAATTTTCCCAAAATTGAATGTAATTGTGAGTATGCATAACGAGTGTTTTCCAAGACATTCATTCAAAAGTAGGAGAACTACTCTAAAATCAAAGACAATAGGACAGAGGCCAGTTTGCTCCCAGGATCACCTAGAAAAAATGGGTGTTGTCCTATTTCCCATCACCTCCCTTGCTATCGACATAGTTTGTATTGACTTCTAAATAGTTGGATTAAGAGAGTCTTGGGTAGTGTTGGGACAAATCCCCTCAAGCTCTCTTAGAGTAATGTTGTTCTACCTACAAATTACCTTGTACTTGTCCACAACTATGTTAATGAAGAATACTCTCTTAGTAGCCAATTGATGTTTCATGGGTACTCTTTCATTTGTTATAATGATAGTTGTTGAGTTGATAAGATTTAATATATTGCTCCTCTTATCAACTTTCTCTCTTTTTTTCAACCCCATTTTATTAATACTTTAAGGTACTAGTCAAATCTACATTCAAAAAGTTTAATTTCAGTATTCGAAGTGTTTTCAGTTCATTGATTTTTAGATGCAAGTACACATATTTGCAATCTTCACACAGATTTGAGCATTTGTACTAAGAATTGGGTTTATCTCATGATAAGTGACTAGTAAGCACCAAATTATGGCCTGTCACATGGAAACTTCTGTTCCAGTCCTAAATAGGAAGGTTCATATAAAGACAACCAATCTTCTGCATTGAATGATAACCAAAATTCGTTGAAAAAAGGAATGTTTTGATGAGAAAAGTAGGAAAGATGTATAATGTTATCCCACATACAACAAACCCACATGATATGGGTCCACGATAAACTTCACATAGGCATCCTAGGCCCTATAGTAGATTCCCAAGATGACCTTAGAAAGTACTACTACTATTTGTGTGTGTGTGAAGAGAGAGAGAGAGAGAGTTCAATTAGGTGTCCTTTTCCTCATTAGCACATATCTTTTCTCATTTATTGTGCATTTCTTCTCTTTCATTCCCATAGAAACATGGAAATCACTAGAGTTTTCAACCCATAAATTTGAACAATCATAACTTTTGCAATGAACCTAGACGTATGTCTCATAGCCCATGTTTTTGGGCTTTGACGAAAATATCTATGCAATTGTGCAAACAAAAAAAAACTTTGGCTTCTCTATTACAAGGTACAATATTTTGCACCTTGCCAAGGTACTTCTTCTCTATATTCTACTCTTGAAAATAGAATAATTCTACATGTTTGCGTTTATTATTCTCCCTTGTATGGAAAAAGGATTGAATTCACAAATGCATCATCCATTTCGGCTTCTCTTTTGGAAGGTACAATATCTAGCACCTTGCTCAAGTACTTTGTCTCTATATGCTACTCTTGGAAATAGAATAATTCTACATGTTTGCATTTATTATACTCCTTTGTAAGGAAACAAGGATTGATTCCATAAATGCATCATCAAGAGCTTTAGCATTGGCTTTAGAATCAATACTAGCTCTACTCCACACTGATTATAGTATTATTTTGTACTGGGATAGAAAAAAATTTCAATGGGGCTCACTTTCCATCACCACCACATGACTTCTCCCATTTAGTGTGCACTTCTCGTTCATTTTGTGGAGAAATCTGGATTTAGATTGATGGAAGTCTTGGATGATGTGGATCACTGACTTCATATAAATCTTTTGATTATTAATAAGTATCAATTTATTAAACAGAAGAAAAGCAAGGTTAAACTCAAGAAAAATCACTATGATTTTCATCTCCATGAAAGCAAAAATGAGTAACATTATGTACAAAGTAAATATTTCATAACTTGGGGATAAAATTATTTACATCAAAAACTGATAGAACATTACAAGACTACGTCTCAACTCTCGATTTGTTTGGCACACTCACATAGTGGTTCAAATAGCTTGAGGGAGGTAAGTTCCTTGTGACTCACCTAATCTCCACACGCTAATTGCAGAAAACCTAGACAAGTCAAAGGTGGATATACAAAATAACGGTTGAAACTCACCATAGCTCTTTCTGTCTCTCTCTCTCTCAAATCAGATCCAAACTACAAACTACGTTTCTGAATTAATACAATTGAAATAGGGTCCAATAATTAAAAACCCAAATAAATAAATAACAGTCATAAATCATTGACCCAAATTTCTTGGCTCCAATATTTGTTGAAAACCGGGTTGGGGTCTGAGATAAATTTACAATTCACTCCTCTCAAGATGAAAACCAGAAGTGTTTCTAAGGAAATATCTGCAATCACTTAACCATAAAAATATAATCCCATTCCATGTGCTAGGGAAATAGATGAGAATAACAAATTTAATTTCCCTTGGGATTGACCATTGTAGCTCGGCCATAGCAACCCCTATTCTCATTTTGAATTACAATATACATAATTTGAAGGATGATTTAACAAATTCCAATTGCAACATGAGATTTTCCTCCCTATGGCGTTTTAGGGCATTGCAACTTCTATGGCTTCTTAAAATTGTAAATAAAATTGGATTCTTACCGATTTGGTAGGCATTGCAGCTTCTATGGTTTCTCGACCTTCTCAGCCCCTCAACCTCCTTGACCTCCTCAACCACCTTCAGCTCCTCAACCTCCTCGACCTCCTCTCTGGCCTCACTCAAATAATGGCTATCAACAGGATGGCTATCAATAGGCGGGCTATCAACCGGCTCTAAGTACTCGCTATCAACACTAGGCTGGCCGTAATGACCAGCGAAAATGGCCTAATAGAATGCAGGTTCGCAGGTGTAATGGTTCGAGCTCGTCGGGAGGCGCAGGTAAATTGGTAAGTTTTTTTTTTTAAAGTTTTTTAATGTTATATATGTAGTTTTTTTTTATATAATATTAATATATTATATATATATAATATATATTAATATTATATATATATAAATATAAATAAACTATAAAACTTTAAAAATATATATAAAATATAAAACAAAATATTAAAAAAACTACAAAACTTTAAAAAAATAAAACTAAAACTAAAAAATATATTTATAGGAGACGTCTAAAAGTGCGACGATTTCTCCCATCCGATCAAAACTTGATCGGAATCTGGTGATATGAAATCTAAAAATACGACGATTTTTGTTGATTAAATCGTTTTTTTTAACATCTAGATGAATTCAACACCTTGGAAAACCCCAAGGCATCCAAATTATGTAGGATTAATAGTGGTCATTATGAGTTTATGTCATCATCATCATCATCATACTCATTGTCATCATCTCCATCTTCATCATCATCATCATCATCATCTACATGATCATCATCATCATCATCAACAACGTCATCTTCATCATCTTCATCAGCATCATCTTCATCTTCGTCATCACCATATTCATCATCAAGAATCACTGCTACACATAGTTCCACTACATGAGAGGCCATGGACATGGGAGTGAGTAGGAGATGCTAGCTCCCACATATGATGACGAGTTTTAGGGCATATAAAAATAGTAGTGCATATGAGTTTGCTTATACTGGGATGGTAAACTAAATGAAGATGAAGATGACGATGAATCCGACGACCTCCCCATACCACCGACGACAAGACGCATCAGATATCTTCTAACGTCAAAAGAATCAGATAAGCTCGATTACTTGTTTGGGCCTATTATCCCAATTACTTGATATGAAATTCTTGTTCTTGTTGTTATTTGTTTCATTATGTTTTTGACATTGTGTAATGCCATCTGTTTTCCAAATTTGGGACTAGTTTCGACACTATTCACTGAGATGAGACAAATTGTATGTGCGCACAATTGAGTAGATCTAATGATCAAATTCTGATAATAAGTTAGATATAAGTTTGATTCCCTCCCTCAAGAAAAAATAAAATAATCTATAGTTAAAATATTGGAATAAGATGGAAATGGAACAAAATGCTTTCACCTATGCATATGCTTTTACTCATTTAAATTTTGCATAACTTAATATTTTACATCGGAACAAAATGGTTAATGGCATACCATATTTTAAACTAGAAAATATATTATATGGAGAGTGTCTTGTGAGAAGGGAACATATGTAACGATTCCTAATGGAAAAGCATGGATAATTATAACAATAGGAGGAGATAAAACCGAGTGGTGAGAAAGAAGTCAAAATCCTACCATTTGCAACCAAAAGGGGAAGAAGGAAACTCTACAATTCCTAGAATATATTACTAGAATTGTAATGAGTATGGAGAAAGTGGTAAATTTAGTGAGATTTTTCCTCATCAACAAAATCATAAATTCTTCTTCATTGAAAACAAGATCAGTTGGAGTTTGCTTAATTTGTCAAAAGTTAAGAATTCCATTCACTATAAATGGGACCCATTCTAAGAATGATGATGACGATGATGATGATGAAGGTTTCAAATGACGATGATGATCATGATGCTGATGAAGAATGGTGATGATGATGAAGATGAAGATGATTACGATGATGATGATGATGATGATGATGAAGATGACGATGACGATGATGATGATGACGATGATCAAGATGAATATTTCAAATGACGATGATGATCATGATGACGAAGAATGGTGACAATGATGAAGACGAAGATGATGATGATTGATGATGACGATGATCATGATCATGATGAATGTGATGATGATGATGATGACGATGATGATGATGATGATGATGATGATGATGATGATGATGATGATGGTGGTGATGACAACGACAATGATGATGAAGACGAAGATGATTACGATGATGATGATGAAGATGGGGACAATGATGATGATGATGATGAAGACGATGATGACGATGATGATGATGACGATGATGATCATGATGACGAAGAATGGTGACAATAATGAAGATGAAGATGATCAAGATCATGATGATGAAGAGGATGATGATGATGATGACGATGATGATCATGATCATGATCATGATGAATGTGATGATGATGATGATGATGATGATGAAGATGATGATGATGATGATGATGATGATGATGATGATCACGATCATGAAGATGATGATGATGACGATCATGAATATGATGATGATGACGATGATGAAGATGATGATGATGATGATGATGATGATGATGATGATGATGATGATGATGATGATGGTGATGATGAAGATGGTGATCATGATGAATATGATATTGATGATCAAGTAGTACGCCATTTGGGGTAGCATGATAATTGTGCATTTCCTTAATTATAAGCTTCTCTCTGTTTTGAGAATCATTTAATATTCTCTACTAAACAGGGCCAACCACGTGAATGTGGAAGCTCTTATGGCCCCTCCCCCCCCCCCTCACATCACTCTCAATTCCCCATAACTCGAAAAAAATATCTATGTACAAAAAAATTAAATGTGTTTTCTCATTCATACTAAATAACAAGAAAGGTTTCTAATTTTAACATACAGGAAAATGGAAACTAGCTAAGAAACAGTTAATAATTTATTATTAGCACTGCATACCTGATCATAAACTTCAATGGTCTTCATCATCTTCTTCATCTGAGTGATCGTTTGTACTATCATCCGATGATCCAAATTCAACATTGTAAGGATTGGCCATATCATCATTGTCGTCGATGTGAGTTACAATCATCATGTCATCGTCGATATCATCTTCATGGACATTGTCTGAATATACATCATGATCTGATTCAGTAAGTTCTTCGACATATTCTTCTAGAACAGGAATATCATCTAACTCATGTTGATCATGATCATCTTCAACGGCATCTTCTTCTTCGAGAACGTCTTCATTACCTTCATCTACGTTATACTTTACCAGCCTTCCCCTTGGATCGTGTCTCACAACAAATGATGAACCCGCTCTACCTGGAACCTCAGAGTAAAATACCTGTTCACATTGGGCTGGAAGAACATAGGGCTCCGTTCCTGGCTCAAACAACCTTGTATTTACCATGGTAAAACCATTATCATGTTCAATAATTGTTTTATCGGGATCACGTTGATTCAATCGACACCTGTACCATTAGGAGTTAAAGTCGCACTGAAGAATGTCTTCCAGATACCCATAGTATCAATTTTCAAATAGTTCTAAATGTCTGTCACTTATAGAAGAAACATTGGTCACCTCAAAGACTGCAGATATCCCACAATCAGATGTTTTCTTTGTTTCATCCAACTTTTTGATGTGATATCTACATCCATTGCACCACATAGCCTTATGGTGTTTTACCTAGTACAACAAGCCATACAGGAAAAAATTACATAATGACCCCATATTTATGATAAACTAGTGCATGTTTATTATAATGCCATACAAGGAAAATAATCAGCGTGACGTACAATGACAATATTTAAAATAAAAAAAATAGTGCCGTTGATTAATATGCTTATCTTCTTATCTTTTAAACCTCTTGCTAAATCGATTTCCCTTTGTGTTAGATTGGTGTCTCCATTGTGATGTGCAACTTTAACCAATGAAGCCACACCTTCCCATGATATTCCATGACCAGATTGTTCACATTTTTTGATCCATACCTTCATCCAGTCAAGATTTTTTGCGATGTATAAATTAATCACATCCCACTCTCGACCAACTGTTTGATGACAATAAAATTAAAATTCAATGAAAATGTATATTAGTCACTTAAAAAAGTATATAATTACACTATAAAATGATGCAAAATACTAAATATAAAAATAGAATATGTATGATATATAAACATAAAAATCACCAGTGAAATGTGTTATATTACCTTTCACCTTCCTCGATCTACCTTTCCCCTTCGGGTAATCCCCTTTGAAATCTTTTTTGGAGTCTGGATCACAAATGCGACGTAAATTGAGCTTTGACGCCAATATAGGAAGATATTCACTAATGTACAACATGTTTTGGTATACCATATATCCCTCCATCATAGAACCCTTAGCATATGCTCATTGTCTGACCAAACCCTTCACAAATTTCAAGTGCCTCTCAACCATCCACATGGACCTTGAGTGCACAGGTCCACACAGTTCATTCTCCTCAACTTGGTGTATGAGGTAGTGTTCCTGTGCATTGAAAAATGCTGAAGGTAGATGCTTTTGCATTTCACACATGAGACGAGGAATTTCTCTCCTCCAATACTTTATGTCTTCTTTATGGAATTCTTTAGATGACAACCATATACAAGTGACATGACAACCCAATCAAGAGATTAAAGAAAAAAGTCATTATATTACGTAACATGAATTAGAGAACGAAAATCAAATATAAGTTCTGTGTTGAATTAAACAAACAGTAAGCACATGGAAAATCACCACTTACCTCATGTATTTTCTGAGACTATATATTATTTGCTTGACATTGTTGTCGAAGTTGTCCGGGATAGAGAGAGGTAGAACATACTATAACAATAATATACAAATCATTTCAGTATATCAAAAAAGAGTACCAGACAAACAACAATACCAACCATATTCACTAGAAAAAGAAAAAGAAAAATTATTAAATGCTTACCATAATAATTATTACCTTCATGAATACATGCCAATCGTGCATTTTCACCCCCGCGAAATCACCTTTCTTTGTTATGATATTCTTCATGTTCGCACAAAATGCGGTGGGAAATTTATTTTTTCGAATGAATTCTTTTACAACATTACTTTGTTGGTCCGTTAACATCCATGGAAGTGAGTTTATATTAATTTTCTCTCCGTTGCTATGAAATTGAATGACGTCTTTCATTGCATGGTTGTTATCTTGAATGTCCTTGCAAATTTTGACAATTTTTTCTTTGTCACTCCTTCCATCCAATATTCGCCATAATGTTTTAGTCACATGCTTTCTTATATGCATTGTATCAAATAGATGAGCAATCTGTAGGTTCTCATAGTAGGGAAACCTACTAAATTGTCTAGGATAACTTTTCATTCCTCGTGGAAGCCCATTAATGCCTTCATGATGATCACATGAACGACAATGATGAAATTAAATAAATCAATGTCAATTACACTAAACAGCACACAATATAATAAAATACAATATGATCATATACGATGATTGATTATACGTACCTTGATGATTTCTATTATATTGCAACTTCCATAGCTGAGGTGTCATTCTCTTTGGTTTTAACGCAATCTCTTTCTTGCCATTGAAAAGATGTTTTTTCGGTAGTTCGATACCTGTGATTCTTGGAGAGGAAGTGCCTCTACTCATCAAACACCTCCTTTCCTAAGTTTTTTGAACTACAAGATTTGATCTTAGGACCAAAAACTGGACATGCAAATTTCCCCTTTGTCTGAAGACCTAAATAAAAAGATGGAATATCAATATTGTCTATTATAATTATATAAAAAATGACTGGATTATTTAGAAAAACATGCATGTGTATTATATTAACTAGTAGTTCATAAAATTAAATGCAACTAAAGTGGAACTTATAATTACATACCACAAAAATGGGTTAACCCTGGGGCATCATGTATTGTCCATACAAGCATTGCATGGAATTGGAATTGCCTTTGTCGTATTGGTCTAGATACGTCATACATAATGATGCCATTCCATAACTTCAGTAGCTCGTCAATAAGAGATTCGATATATATATTCATATCTTTGACTTGGTACTTACCTGATTGATTTGAACATATAAAATAAATATTCTAATTATGAGACGTACCATTTAGATATATAAACCATATTTCACAATAGAAAAACAATAAATATATATATGACAGTATGCGACAAAACTATGACAAATAAGATAACACTACATTAAAAAAAACATGATGATTCGTACCTGGAACAATCATCGACAACATTATGTGCTCCCTCTTTATTGTTAACCATGGAAGAATGTTGTTGTTGATAACAAAAATAGGCCACACCGAGTAAACGGATATCATCTATGCAAATGGATTGACACCATCTACTGCCAAAGAAATCCTAAGATTACGAGGTTCTTCTTTAAAGTGAGGCCATTTTTCCTCCATATCTCTAAATGCAGACCCATCAGCAAGCATCCGAATAATGTCGCCTTTACTTCTATTCCGTGCATGGTAATCCATAAATTGTGCTATGTTTTTGCACCTGAATAGTCGTTGCAAACGTGGAATGATGGGAATATAACGTAGAACCTTGTGAGGCACCTTTTTTGTTACCTGATCTGTTCGATATCTGCTGATATGACATTCAGGACATTCTGTTGCAAATTCATGCTGATTGTAATATAGAACATGGTCATCGGGGCATGCATGAATTGCTTCATACTGCATTCCAATTTCTTTCATTATGGTAGATAAATCTCGATATGTGCGAGGTAAAATATTTGACGGTGGTAACAAATATTCACCTATCATGCTATAACAACAAATTAAAATAAAAACTAGTTAATATAACATAGAAATAATATTAATGAAACACATTTCATCCGTACTAATTTGAAATATATGAGAATTAACAATAAAATACATGATCATATTATATATTTTGTGATGGAATATATTACATACCTTAACATCCGTGTGACTGATATGTTTGAAAGACCATTCATAACCTTCAAGTTCATTATCAACAATATAGCAGAGAGAAGATTTGTCTTTGAGCCCTCATAAAGGGGTTCATATGCCTTATCAAGAAGAGGTATGTCATGAATATCATCAAAATGTTCATCATTTTCATGATCATCATCATCGTCATGATCATGATCCATTCCAACATTAAATTATTCATGGACCAAAGTATTTGTAACATCATCTTCAACTATGTTATTAGTATGATCATCTTCTTCAGTGTAATCATTAACTTGTTCTCCATTAATATTCATAGCTCACTGTTCCTTCGGTACTTGTTCTAGAAGCACTTCCTGATCTGGAAAATATGTTGTAGCAAGTCTTTCCTATATAATTTCATGAAACCAACAATAGATAAAAGTTAATATAATAAATTCAAACACAAAATGTAAACATCTCAAACGCAAACTGTAAACATTTTTGTAATGCATTTAAAATGTAACAAATTTTGAACTATTGGGATGAAAAGAACAATGACCAATTGTAATGTTGGTCAAATAGGTGCATCCAAAAAATCCAATATACATAATAATTGACTCAATTACTGAGCAAAACTACTCAAAAATAACTCAAAATTAATTCCCATACTGTCAACTAAGGTAAGTTAAACTATGCTATGGTTTGTATAGAGAAAATATAACAGAAATTACAACATGTCAATATAGTCATTATTTCTATTATAATGATGGAAAGTGTCACAAATCTAGAGAGATAAGTGCTTTCCCCATTGAGTGGGTTAGTCTCACTAATGAACAAATACATGGGTTATTCTACTAAACACTAGATTAAACATGCACACAAGAAAACAATTATTATAATAAATATTAAATATTAAAATAATATTTACTGTCTATGTTATATTGAAACCACAATCAATAGAATATAAAAGTTAATATAAGCCATATTACAAATATAATACATACATTTACAAAAGAACTCAAAATAAAAACATATACAATAGAAAATTACTTACAAATGGATGGTATTCATGTCTCCCCTCAGCGTGCCCATGATCCCTACAATGTTTTCTGGTTGTTTTGATCAAAATTCTTCTCCTCTTAAAGCCCCTGCATTGATTACATGGACAATAACATTTCCCATCACCCCTTCTTCTCACTGTGATGAACCTGCAATAATTAATTAATGCAAATACACGAGATATCAGAAATAATAGAACAGAATCACTTTTATATTGATCATGGGCCACTTCGAGGGGGAAACCTCCTTTGAGGAAGCTCAATACAATTAACTTCACGGTGCCTTCAATGACCTAAACACACACTTATATACTAAGTCTATGCCCAATACTATGAGTCAAAACCATGGGACATATAATACTACGGGACGACTTACAAAGCATATGCGTCCAATACTATGGGTCAATACTATGGGCTAATATAAACTACGGATCAACAAATACTACGGGACGACTTACAAAGCATATGTGTCCAACAAAAATATACTAACATAGTAAAGAGAAGGGTTGACATAGGTTCCTAACATCCCCTCTCCCTTAGAAAAAGCTTTGTCCTCAAAGCTTTGGTTGGAGAAATTGTTGCAGAATCTGAAGGAGTGGTTCCCCGGTAGCATCCTCGAGTTGCATTTCAGGCCACTAACGCCTTTGGAGTGTCAAGGAGGATTGCTTGGAAGGATGTAGATGAAGAAGAACCCTGTCAACTGTGTGGAAAATGCTCTCAGAACAGTGCTGATCGGCTTGTTGTTTCAGGAGAATTCTGGCCATGTGAAGATTTTCCTACAGAATGAGAAGAATCTGATCGCGGTTTCGAAGAACCGAGTCAATTTCCTGAACTGGGGAGTTGCTAAGGGTGTATGGAAGAAGAACTGGTGGTGTTTTTCCATAGACTGCTTCATATGCTGTCCTTTGAGATGTGGTATTGTACCACCAGAGCGCTGCTAGGAAATCCATAGAAATAGTTGGCCAAAGTTGTGTAGGGATGGGAAAGGGTTTGAGCAATCCCGAAAGGAGTGTCGTTTCACCATTGTTGACTTGGAAAGTATCATCGTCAGCCACCATCTATTGAATTGTCATTTTTAGTCTTTACCAAAAGAGGTTACATTGTTCTCGGTCATACATTTTGTAGAACCCAGAGTGCCCTGTTGATGAAGAAGCATGGAGTTCATAGAAGAGAGAGCCCCGTTGAACATATTGCAACCAATTTGGAACAAGCAGAGAAAGAGCTATAAGAGAAACTGGGTCATCAATTGTGCAAGAAGGAGCATCTTCCACCATATTGTCCTTACCCTTCTTGTAAGTGATCACATAGGGATAACCCATTTCAGGTGTGTTGGGGAGGAGACCCATTGTTCCAGAAAATTTTCCAGACTCGGGAGATCAGTCTTGATGCAGAAATAATTCCCTAATAGGTATGGCTGCCACTTCTGTACTGCATGCAAAATAGCCATCATATCCTGCTGAGAGGTAGATGTGGCTAAATTCATACCGGAAAGGTCTCTTGAAGGCAGCAAGTGCATTGGTTCAGCAAAGTACCTGCATATCTAACCAAGGAAGTAGTGGAGACTGTTGATGGGTGCATCTGAATGGAATTGAGTTGAGCGATGACACCATGTGAATTCTTCTTAAGGATTTTTTCCAGTCGATGTGAACTGATGATGAAAAGAGACCCTGGTTGTAAGCCCATAAATTTGTGTTGTGCCCCGTTGACTTTAAATTGCATCCAAAGTTCAGCAAAATCCCATAAGATGGGGCCAAGTGTGCGTAACCATTGAATGCCCAAAACCACATCACATCCGCCTAAGGACAAGGAAAACATGTCAGAGCGTAGGTTATAATCTTCCATAGAGATACACACATTGTGACACTTCCCCTTGCAAGGTAAGATGCCCCCATTGGCAACCATGACTTCAAAGTTGGAGCAAGGATGGACAAAACAATCAGCCTGTTTGGCAATCCGAGGGTCAATGAATTTATGAGTGCTACCAGAATCAATGAGTATGGTAAGAGGGAGCTTCTTGAAGTATCCCCTGACCTGCATTGTTTGTGGGGTGGTGACGCTAGTTACAGCATGGAGAGAGATCTCGGGTGGGTCGTCCTGAGATGGGGTGTCAAGAAGCGGGTGTTGAATGTCGACCTGATCATCTACTGTACCTGTAGCTTCTTCACCAAGTTCTAAGGCAGGCGGAGAATCCACATCCAAGAGATAGAGCTTTTGTTGAACACATCTATGTCCCCAAGTGAATTTCTCATCACAATTATAGCAAAGCCCTTTTTCTCGGTGTGCCTACATTTCTATTTCAGACAAATGCTTGATAGGAGTTGGTTGAGGAGAAGGCGTGATTGGAGGTCGTTGGGAACCCATATTTTTGAAGGTAACAAAGGTGGGTTTGGAGCGTTGTTGAGCTGCGATCTTGTCCTCGACCAGCTTAGGCAACCCTAGGACTTCCATCATTGTGTTGGGACAAAACATTTTGACCTCTGAGCAGATTTTAGCTTTGAGACCACTGATAAAACAACTCCTGTAGAATTCATTAGACAATCCTTCTGTGTGATTGGCCAATTTCTCAAATTATGTCTGATACTCTCTCACTGTGCCAATTTGGTGAAGTTTAGTGAGTGCTCCTGTGAAATCATCAAAAACACTAGGACCAAATCGTGGCAAAATGAGTTGGCAAAAATCTGTCCAGTTTGGCTCGGGATGAGCTTTGATGTACCAACGGTACCATTGAAGGGATTCCTATTCCAAATGAAAGGATGCAAGTGGAACTTTCTGGACATCAAAAGTATTATGCAAACTGAAATATTGTTCTTCTCGGTATATCCATCCAGTCGGATCATTACCATTGAAGCGAGGAAAATCAAGCTTCGGCCCACGAAAATTGCTGGAAGAAGAGAACCCGGTGGCTGCAAAAGATTTTGGCTTTTGGTTATTGTTCATGGCTGAATGCTGAAGATGGAGGCTGAGAAATTTTTCATCCAGATCTTGGAGTTTGGTTTGGATGGCTGCAAGTGCTTCCTCCATGGTGTTTTCTCCTGCACAGGTGACAACCATAACCAGGTGTTTTTTTTTTTTTTTTTTTGGTGGAATAAGTAGAAAAACACAAATAGAAGCTGATTTAGTAAAAGGAAATTTGGATTGGGGAAACAATCTTATGGGTAATTGGGGTTTGACTAGATTTTGGACACTGTCGAAAGGACAAGAAAGCAAAAAGGGGGATTTAAGAAGCGGGGTGATAGAATGAGAAAATTTGGCAGAGAGGGACAAAGAAGCAGAATTCAGAAAGGAATTATGTGGTAAAATTTGAAGGTGATTGGGTGAAATCCGAGGAAGTTATGGAAAACCCTAAAAATAGACAAATGTGGGATTTCAGGCTTTGGGAAGGGGAATTGGGGATAGTGTCTTCAGGAATGAAAAATGCAGAATGGAATGACAGGGGTTCCCTGAAAATTTCAAGGGAAACCGAGTGAAAACAAGGGAGATATGGAGAACAAACTGGTTTTTTTTTTTCCATAAATGGATCGGCAACAGCGGCACGGAAGGGATCCGCAACAGATGGATCTGTGCCAGTGCAGAAGGGATAAAAAACAGTTGGATCTGAAACGGTGACTGGATCTAGAACGACTTTCAGAATAGATCTGAAACGGCTAGATCTGGAGCGGAAGTGGTCGGCAACAGTTCAACTGAAAATAGATATGAACCCTAGGTATGTGCGGCTTCCTAACAGTTAAGGGGTTTCACTCGGCCACCAATGCTGTCTGGCGGCTTGCGTATTGGGGCAGTACCCCTCACTCCATGGCTCAGGTAAAACTGATAACCGCTTTGCCACAAACGACAACTCTTGGTTTACCTCACGGGTGGGAACTAGTCAATCAGGTAGGGGTCGTTGCCCTTTTCGCTGGAAGGTCCTCTCAATGGGCCAGTTACTTCAGAGTTCCTGTGGTACTCCTCACAATGAGTTTTAGGGCTTATTCCCAAGTACTTCCCACAGTTAAGCGGATATGGATTATTCCCAAATCCGAACCTGCAACAGATGCGAAAAAAAAATTGGCAGAAATTTCACCCAGCGAGCCCAAGAAAGTGCTCTGATACCAGATGTGATGAACCTGCAATAATTAATTAATGCAAATACATGAGATATCATAAATAATAGAACAGAATCACTTTTATATTGATCACGGGCCACTTCAAGGGGGCAACCTCCTTTGAGCAAGCTCAATACAATTAACTTCACGGTGCCTTCAATGACCTCAACACACACTTATATACTAAGTCTATGCCCAATACTATGAGTCAAAACCATGGGACATATAGTACTTCGGGACGACTTACAAAGCATATGCATCCAATACTATGGGTCAATACTATGGGATAATATAAACTACGGATCAACAAATACTACGGGACGACTTACAAAGCATATGTGTCCAACAACAATATACTAACATAGTAAAGAGAAGGGTTGACATAGGTTCCTAACACTCACTCCTTCCTACAATCTATCAATCAATTGACAATTTTCTTCGTCTAGATCAGGAATATTGCTAGTTGACATTTTCTCGTAAATAGATTAATCAATGTCGATCTTAGAAAATGAATCTCCAGTACACTTCACTCGCTTTAATCACAAAAACAATGGAAATAATGGTGAACAATGTGCCGAAAAACAGTTCGCTAATTAAAAAACATTCTGAAAATCGTCGCATGTATAGCAAGCATGTCAGAATGTTCCAATATTTATAGTTTTCAAAATTCATCCCGCCATAGGATTTCCGACAACATTGACTTAGTTACCATTGAAGAATAGTTGTCGGACATCCGACAAGGCATGTCATCCCATCCACCATAAAATTCTGCCATTTTAGGGTTTCACTAGACGTCGGATATTCGACGACCCAGATTTACATAACGGGTCGGATATCCGACAACAAGCGGAACTATTAACCAATCCTCGTCGGATATCTACACTTCGTCGGATATCTGATCAAATGCATATCAAATTTTTAAAAAAAACATCAAAATTCGTTATTTTGAAGGTGAAATCCGACGAGACATGACTTTTCGTCGGATGCCGTCAGATTTTGGGTTCAAATCTTGTAGTGTTTCCATTTGACCAAGTATTCCAAGTAATCTCCGTGTCTGGTACTCCTTGCTACTCTAGTATCCAAGATAGACTCAGGTTCTGCTGGTTGGGATATAGGCATTTTCTTCAGCCACTGAAGATATTCTACTTCTGGCACTTGTCCTGTATCATCTGACACATAAGTATACAAGTCTGCTACATTAAAAATAGGTGATATACCAACCCATGTTGGCATTTCCAGTTCATATGCATTTGGTGAAAATTTTCTAAGTATTCTACAAGGTCCAATATTTTTCATCTTCAACTTGTTGTACTCTCCTTTTGGAAATCTCTTTTTCCTCAGATGTGCTAAAACCAAGTCTCCTACCTCATATTTTTTCTATCTTCTCTTGGAATCTACTATGGTTTTGTAACTATTGTTACTCTATTGTAACCTTGCTTTAACTTGTTCCTGTAGCTCACTAATTCTTGTTACAAACTCTTCTCCATCTACGCTTCTCTTCTCCAATTGACCCAAATCACGAAGTTCATACACTCCTCTTGGGTGCATTCCATACAAAATTTGGAATGGACTCATTCCTGTACTTCGGTTTGGTGAGTCATTATATGCGAACTTAGCTTGAGCTAACTCTTTGTCCCATTGCTTTGGATTTTCTACAATCAGACTCCTCAACATGTTACCCAGACTCCTATTCACTACCTCAGTCTGGCCATCAGACTGTGGGTGATATGTTGAACTGAAATTCAACTTGGTACCCAACTTTTTCCACAAGATTATCCTGAAATGACCTATGATATTTACATCCCTATAAGATACAATACTCTTTGGTAAACCATGTAGATTCACCACTTCACTGAAAAACAGGTTAGCAATGTGTGTGGAATCACTAGTTTTATAACATGGAATGAAATGTGCCATTTTAGTGAATCTATCCACCACCACAAAAATAGAATCATTTTCTTTCTAAGTTTTTGGCAAACCCAGAATGAAATCCATACTCACGGAATCCCAAGGCCTAGTTGGAATAGGAAATGGTGTATACAAGCCTGTGTTTTTGCTTCTCCCCTTGGCATGCTGGCATACCCTACATCTGCTCACAAATTTCTCAACTTCAGACCTCATCTTTGGCCAAAAATAAAAATGGCTCAACTATCCAAAGGTTTTATCACTTCCAAAGTGACCTACCATCCCTCCACTATGCTTCTTCTGTATCAGGTTTTCCCTCATGGAACCTTTGGGGATACCAAGTTTACAATTCTTAAAGAGTAAACCATCCTACAACATATACTCCATCCATGTCTCTCTGCCCACCTCCATAGGATTCTTACAAACTCTGTATGCATCCTGAAAATCAATGTCATTTTCATACAAACCTCTTAACTGCTCAAATCCCAAGACTTGGATCTGATTTTCTTGCACCGTCAATTGCCTCATGCTTAAGCTCGATTTGATTGCCCAGTTATGTGCTTTATCACAAAGGTGAAATTTTGCATGAACTCAAACCACTTGACATGCTTCTGATTCAACTTAGGTTGCTGCATGGGGTACTGCAATGCATGGTTATCAGAAAACAAAACAAACTCTCTAGGAATCAGATAATGTCTCCACTGCTTTAGTGATTGGACAATAGCATAAAATTCCTTGTCATAAGAGGAATATTTATGTTTTGAATCATTCAACTTCTCGCTGAGGTATTCTATAGGTCTGTCTTCTTGATTGAGTACAGCTCCAATTGCTACCTTACCGGCATCACATTTCACTAGGAAATGGTGTTTGAAATCTGGTAGTTTCAATACTAGTTGTTCAGTGATCTTCCTCTTCAATAACTGAAAGTTTCTTTCAGCCTCTGCTATCCATTGGAATGGTTGTTTCTCCTTCCTAATTGTCTCAGTGATAGGTGTACAAATGCCACTGAAATTCTTGATGGAATTTCTATAAAAACTTGCCAATCCAGGGAAACTTCTTACGTCAAAAATACTCTGAGGTGAGGGCCAATCAATGATTGCTTGCACATTTTCTGGATCCATCTTCAATCCATCTCTTGAGATAACAAAACCCAAATACACTAATTCTGATTTCATAAATACACACTTTTTCACATCTACCAACAAATTTTCTTTTTGCAATTTCTCTAAGACCCATCTTAGATGCATCAAGTGTTCTTTTTCTATTTTACTGAAAATCAGAATATCATCAAGGTAAACTATCACAAACTTACCTATGTAATATCTTATGACTTCATTCATTAACCTCATGAAAGTGCTTGGTTCATTGGACAGTCTGAATGGCATAACCGGCCACTCATACAACCCATCATTTGTCTTAAAGGTTGTCTTCCACTCATCTCCTTCTCGAATTCTGATCCGATGGTATGCACTCTTCAGATCTAATTTTTAAAAGCATGTTTCCCCACTCAAGAAATCCATCATGTCATCCATCCTTGGCAATGGAAATTTGTACATGATGGTAATCGTGTTAATTGCTTTGGAGTCAGTACACATCCTCCATTCACCATCCTTGTTTGGGGTAAGCACTGCTGGTACTGCACATGGGCTCAGACTTTTATGAACCAACCCCTTATCTAACAATCCTTGTACTTGCATTCTAACTTCTTCATTTTCTTGAGGTGTCAATCTGTATGCTGCCTTGTTTGGTAAACTTTCTCCAGGAATAAAATCAATATGGTGACTTATATCCCTCTCTGGTGGTAACTCATTGGGAAAATCATCTACCACAATGTCACTAAACTCTCCTAGCATCTCCTGGATCTCCTCAGGAAGATCTGTAATATTAGTCTTCATTACTACCACTCTAGGCTTACATACCACAGCATAGTTCAATTCCTTCTTGTCAATTTGATGCAAATATTATTTCCCAATTGACATCAGGACCTTATATGTTGGTTGCTCTGTCGAACTCTCTCCTTGCAAAGGGTGAAGAGTATGTTTTATCCCATCTTGTAAAAAACTATGCCAGTTCCTCCTACCATCATGTACTACCTTTTTGTCAAATTTCCACTGCCTCCCAAGAAGAATATGGCAAAGATCCATGGGCATAACATCACATATAATCTTGTCCTTATATGTACCTACTTGAAAATCAACTTCACATTGTTCACTTACCAGGATTTGATGTCCTTTATGCAACCTGGATACCTTGTATGGAACAGGGTGTTTGGTCTTTCTCATACTCAGTTTCTCCACCATCTTTGTGGAAACAAGATCGTCAGTTCTCCCACTGTCAATCACCATCTTACAACACTTCCCTCTGAATTTACACATGGTTCTGAATAAATCCTTCCTTTGGACATGTTCCACTTCTTCCTTTTCAGGTTTCAATAAGATCTTATTCATCATTAACTATTCTCCCTTCTCTGGCATATTCTCGGCCACTGTCATCTGTTCTTGTTGCTGCTCATTCTGAGCTACATAGGTTCCCCTCTGTCCTATGTCTTCCTTCTCTGGACACTCAAAGGATCTTTGCCCCAACTTGTTACACTTGTAACACCTATAGACAGTTTCTCTACCTCTTCCTCTACCTCTACCTATTTGGTAAGGTCCTCTCTCTCTGGAGTTACTTCCTCTATCTTAGTGCTCATGCTGGTGTGAATTGTTGGACCCTCCTCTGTGGGCTGCAAACCTTCCTCTCCCAATTGTTTGCCCCCTTCCTTGGGCTAAAGATCTGCCTCTATTGAAGCTTTGTTTCCTCAATAACTTCTCTTCTTCTCTTAAGGCACATTGGTATGCTTATTCCATTGTTCTTGGTGATATCATGTTGATCTCATCCTGAATTTCCATTCTTAAACCATTGACATATCTAGCAGTCTTCTCTCTTGATTCTTCTACATAGATTTCCCTTAGGTTTACCTATTAGAACTCTTCAGTATACTCTTTTACAGTCAATAATATTTTCCTAAGGTTCTGCATTTGTCTGTATAAAGTTAGCTAGTAATCCTTGGGTAAGAATTTAGCTTTCATCTTAGCAACCCTCCTATCCCAACTCTTTATCAACGGTTTGTTCTTCCTTCTCCTTTTGGTATGCACGCTAGCCCACCATAGGGACGCATGTCCTTTCAATCTTGTCACTGCAAATCTGACCTTCTTGTTCTCTTCAACTTCATCATACTCAAAGTACTTGTCCAACTCGTCGATCCAATCAATGAGGTGTTCAGCAGTGAGACTTCCCTCATAGGTAGGAAACTCAGGTTTTGGCCTCAAGGTTGCTCCAATAATTGACCGAAAGTATCTTAGCTCTGGTGTCTCTCGCATAGATGCTGCTTCTTCTCCATCTTCTTCTTCTTCAGGATCACTCACATCTCCTGCCTCTAGATCTCTTCGTCGACCCATCTACATAGCTTCCATTCATGCTCGCATTTCTCTCATTTCCTCCAAGACTTCTGCATTCGTGGTCGGTCGCCCTCTACCACGAGCTCTTTCTCTTCCTATACATATAGCCATGTCTTTTCTTCTACTAGACTGAGCAAAGCCCCTGCTCTGATACCAAAATTGATGGGGGAAAAATCGACCGCATCCAATCCAACCCGTACCTTCCCAGGAAAATGGGGTGATTCCTTAATCGAACCCCTAACTTGGATTGAGTCATCCAAATCCTTCCCAATCGCTGCCCCCCGCCTTCAGGATGGGCCTTCTGCAACATCCTGGTGTCTCCTTCCTTCGGAATGGGATTTCTACAATGTTCTTGTGGAACCACCTTCTTCCTGCAACCACAGCGTCCTTCCGCAATCACCATTCTGCAACCTCCCTTCCACAACGGTCTTCTCCACAACAACCTTTCTGCACTTATGGGTTGCAGACACACTCCCCATGCTATCTCCAAAAATATTTCTGCAACTGCGGATTGTGGGTGCGCCCTTTCGACTTTCTTGAAAATTCTTTCCACAAGACCCGTCCACAACTCAGTTCCCAGAATTCCTTGTCGATATCCTTTGCGCTCCTTTCTTCTGCGGAATGTCGTCTCCACCGTCAATCCTTGGCGGATCTGATCCTGACCGTTGATCCCTGATCAATGCGTAATCCTTCACTTTGGCTTGCGGAATTGCTAATTCCTGTGCATGTTTAGTTCGTTCAACTTTTCCCCATCATCGATCTCCTCCTTGGCTTGATTTGAGTTGTTCGACTTCAACTGGCTAGATCTGCTCTATTATGTTACGATTTCTTGGCCAATTGATCATGGAATTGATCAATATAGCTCAACTCTCTTCTGGAACTAAGGGAAAATTCAACACAAACAAGAAATTTGTTTATACTACTTAATGGTGATCGGTCTGCAAACGTTTAGGGGGTTCTTAACTGCACATGGAACTCACACTTATGCGAAATAGAGACTCATTCACACAGAATTCAGGCCAACAAAATAACACAGCTCTCTTGACAAAATCTCGATGTATTTCTCAATCAAATGTACAGTAACCCTCTTGAACACACAGAACTTCTAATTTCATTCACAGATAACATGAAAACTACATTACATTTAGAATGACTAACACAACACACAGCTGACCAACCCCCATATAATTCAGCTCTGCCCTATTTATTCATTCAGCTTCCCCCAAATGAAATCTCAAACCCCTAACATATTAACAACCTAACCACTAACAACCCCCCACTATGGCCGCGTCTTTATCATTATTCAGTAGACTTCCTAACTGGCTTGATCTCCACGCATGGAGTATCAACTCGCCACTATGTCCTAGCTTCTCAAAAACGAACAACGCATGGTTACAGTATTGGTGAATCAGAATGATTATAGAAAACAGATCATATTGTCCACATCATAAAAGCTCGTCCTCATTCTAGCCACAACATGTGACCACGCAATCACATTGTTGACTCGGCATTCAATGCTCCTGCATCAGATTCAATATTGTGTGTCTAGATTCAGTTCGTGTGTCGAGTTAGTGCCTTATAGGAGCCTGATTTGGACTCAGGAAACTTGGAGAAGAATCTTGAGTTGGAATGAAGAATGGTTAAGCTTCATGTGTTGAGGCAAGTGATTTGTATGTCAAAGTGATGATGTTGTATAGTCTTTCTAGTTAAGGAAAAGGTCTTGAGTGTCAAGACAGATCCTCATGTGTTGAGGTGATGATTTTTGTTAACACCTATTACGGTTTCCACCAGGGAAGGCAAAGTAAATCCCCCACCAAATCCCCGAGGTAACCCATAGACCTGTTGCACCAAAGAAAGAGTCAAAAAGCCCAAAAATGGCTAGGTGTCAAGAAATTTTAGGCCAAATGACAAAGCCACAGTGACGAAGTCGAGAAGAACCATAAAAAAAAGGCTTCTTCCGTAATTAAAGAAGCTTGGACGGCCAGGATTGAATGGAAGGATCAGATCGGCGACTGAAAATGCATTCTGCAAGCAGGTACAAGAGACTTTTTCGCTTTTCCGCAAGCTCGTCGGCCTGGTGTCCCGCATTCCGCATTGCGGATTGCGGAAAAGCAATTGTCCGAGGATGTAAAAGAAGGGTTTTCGATTCCCGAAATCCGCATTGCGGATTGCACATTGCGGAAAGGAAATTTTCCAGGAGGCGTAAAGGCAAGTTTTTGAATCCCGCATTCCACATTGCGGATTGCAGATTGCAGAAAGGTCATTTTTCAGCAGGCACAAAATCAAGTTTCTAAATCCCGCATTCCACATTGCAGGTTGCGGATTGCGGAAAGGTCACTTTTCAGAAGGCACAAAATGGATCTTCTGAATTTCGCAGTATGCATTGCGGATTGCAAAAAGGTAATTGTGAATCGAAAGAAGTTTTGTAGATCAAATCGCGGTCACAGGGAATGCATATTTTCACAAAAAAATGGCGTGTTTGAGGGCAACAAAGGGACCTGTTTCAGTTACCTGTCCTAATCAATCTAAAACGGCCTAATCTGAAGGACAAGCAGGTGGTTCTACAACCCAATGGCGCACTGACAATGCAAAATATTCCCCACCTTCATGCATAGCAGAACCGGAGGTTGTTGATTCAAACGGCCTAGCTCGAACGGCCTCATCATTCCCAGTACGAGTTTGTTTTGAATTAGTTAAGATATTTTGATATTTGTAAGCCTATAAAGGCAAGGTCTGAATAAGACCAAAAGGTTGGATGTTTTAGATTTAGGGAGATTACTTCTCTACGATGTATTGAACTTGGCCTCTTAATTCAATAAGAAGACCCAATTCTGGAGCTTGAGATTCCTGTGATGTGTGTTCTAATGTATGTTATTCTTGTGCATGTGTTCCTACATTGTATTTCCATTTATTGTTTGCTTTTGCAGTACCTAGATCAAGACTACATGGTCTGGAATTCATGTCCCCATGCTCCAGAAGCATATGACTAGGTATTCCACCCTTTTCCTCTCAAAGTTGCAGGTTATAATTCATTTGTAGATGCTCTAACCTTGTAATGGAACTTGTTCCCTTTTTCTACCTTCACCCACTGATTATGTTGACTTGAAAGAACCTCGTCTACCTTGCCTCTTGCCTCTACAATTGTGGTCTGAGCTTGTCATTGGTGACTGTGAATCTACTGAAGTTGACACCATGCCCAACTGTCCTCTTATTCTCAACTCCAACCAACATAAAAAATCCCTTTAATCCGTTGTTTGAAGTTCTAGCCACCATTTTACCAATAACCCATCCTATTTAAGATATACCCTGTTGTTGGAAGCACTAAAGAGAGATCCCTCTCTGTAGTTGGAAAGTCTATTTTTCGTCCACTAAAGATTGGTTTGCAATAGTTACCTCATGGTCTTTCCATCCGCAACCCACGAAAATATTGAGTGATAACATTATGGCGACTCCGCTGGGGAGAATCTCTGGTTTTCACAGTATCAAATCGGACCTCTGAGGGTAAACAGAGAGTCTAAGGTTCCAAGGTTGTATCATTTTCCCTAGCGATTCCAACTTTCAAACAGGCAATTCCACTGGAGATCGAGCCTACTTTAGAATTTGTATCAGATCAGAGTTGATTGCTGATGGTGAACAGTAGTTAGACACCAAGAGGATCGTATATTATTCTCCTAGCGACTCCATCTTTCAAATAAATGAACTCCTAGGAGGAATTCTGGCTCCCAAGAGGATACCTTCCAGAATTCATTCAGATCCCGAGCCACCAAAGGTTACTTTAGACCCGGAGAAGGTCATCGAGAAAGCAAAGAAGGTACAAACAGGTATTTCTCCATTAACTGGGTCCTTTTCTTTACCTAAAAAAGAGGCACACACTATAGAAAACATCCCTTCTAGTTTAAGGACTGAGTATCCCCCTTTGAGATCTAGGTATGAGGCTGATCTAAGAGAAACCTTGTTTACCAGAGAAGATTCCAGATCCATTGTCTGAGTGCTTTGTGGGAAAATTTTCAAGCCCGGGAAGAAACTAGTGGCATGTTTCCCTTCGCTAAAGCTATTGTCCAAAGTACCCAAGTCCTGAATACTCCTCCTATTGTCCCCAACATTACTATTGTAATACTTGTTGTTATTCCTGTTGCTTCTAAAAATCCCTCTGTTCCTAGGACAAATCTAAGAGTAATGGCTTCCAGACATGCCCCTCTAGCCCTCCCAGCCAATCTCGATGACCTTCCTGTGGGCTATGCCCAACGCCTCATGAGATGTGATGGGGAGGGAAAATTTTATGCGCAATAGCATATAGACCAGTTCAATGATTTCATGGACCTAGAAGAGGTGGATGAAGATGATTTTAAGATGAGGTTGTTTTCCCAAAGCCTTGCAAGAGAAGTGAAGAAATGGTTTAAATCCCTTCCAAATGGAGGAATTGCTACCTATGAAATATTTGAAGAATCTTTCCTAGCCAGATGGAAGGATAAAAAAAATCCTCTCCAGATTCTCACTCAGTATGAAAATACAAAGAATGCCAATGTTGAGACTGTCCAAGAGTTTTCAACTATATTTATGAGAATGTATAACTTTATCCCTGTGGATACCAAGCCTCCTGTGGGAGCGGCCAAGCTTCATTACGCCAATTGTTTCAATAGAAACTTTTCTTTCATGTTAAGAGAAAGGAGGTATTCCACCCTACTTGATATGTTAAAAGATGTTGTAGAGGTGGAAGCTAATTTGATGGCCTTGGGTAAAATGAAGCATATAAATGAAGCTGATAAAAATAGACTTAGTGAGATGGCCCAACCTTCCACATCCCAATCCATTGATACCAGGTTTGAGCAGATGATGAGAACTATGGAAAGGCTGGTAGATAGGATCTCCCTTGACAGTAGGCCTCCCGCCATAGAAAACCCAGATCCTCAAGCTCGAAATAAGAATCTCAAAAGGCCCCCTGCCCCACAAGGAATACCTAGAGAGCCAAGAGACCCTAGAAATTCTAAGAACCGACCAATAAGGCCACCTTTTGATGAGAACCTAGTAGTAGGAGAAGAGGAAGATGAACACCATGAAGATCAAATCTATCTCTTTGATAAGATCCAACCACAGTGCTATTTGACTAAAGATGAACATGACCAGTCCTCCCTGCAATCAGATGATGTCTTAGGAAAATCGGAATCTGGCCAATACCAAAGAGGGATCCACAACGCAATCTGTGAGTTTGAGAGGCAGCACAATTTGAGAAGTAGAAAAATAACAGTAGATCGAGTAAAGGCTGTTGTTGATCCATCTTCTTCACAGCCACAAAGAAAAGAAATATTTGGGAAAAAGGACCCAAAAATTACAATCTCTGATGAGACTCTTGGGAAGAGGGAAGAGGCTCTTAAAAAGAGTCCAAAATGGGGATATGAAGGTAGTACAAAGACATCACAAAAGTTCCATGCTGCTTTCAGTTTGGAAATGAAATATCTAAGATTAAGATCTCCATCCCCTTAAATGAGTTGGTCAAAAACTCAGAATACAAAGACCATACTCTGAAAGTAGTAAATGGTGGAGAAGGAAAGCAACCTGATACTCTCAATCTGCATGATGAAAAACCCACTCTTTTTTTTGGTCCCCATGTTGAAAATGCCTTAGAAATTGATGTCCCTCCTTTCTATATCAGTCTCAACATACATGACCATATCCTGCACAATGCCATGTTTGATTCAGGAGCCTCTCATAACCTCATTCCAAGTTCAGTGGTGGAGAATCTAGGATTAGAAATCACAAGTCCCTATAAATATCTTTTTTCCTTTGATTCTAAAAGAGTTCCATGTGTAGGGATGATTAAAGACATGGTGGTCTCACTGAATCAGATACCTCAGAAGAATATGATCATGGATGTGGTGGTGCCTGATATTCCACCTAAGTTTGGGATGTTGTTGTCTAGGTTGTGGATGGCAAAGTTAAACGGAACCATGCAAATGGACATGTTGTATGCCACCATCCCCGTCTTTGGGGAAAGCAGGAGGTTGTACAGGGAACATAGGTTTTCCTATGTAGTAAGCAGTAAGGACATGCATGATAACCATCCCATATTCATTGTAGACACGGACGTAGGTTCCTGAATTCTCTGCTATGATCTGGGTTCAGAGGAAGAAAGTGTGAAAGTTGCCAAGTTACCTGAACCAAGCAATGAAGCTAATGGTGGGAATGAGATACAATTCCTTGACAACTCAACCAACACAGAGAACAATGGGAAGCGAATGGAAGAGGGCAATAATGAGAAATCAGAATTGGAAACAGAGGCCATGGTCACCCTCCAAAAAGAAGATCATTGGGTCATGAGATTCAATGGAGCTGTAAATAAAGAAGGAGCTGGAGCAGGAATATGGATCATCCCTCCAGACAAGGGAAATGCATGTGCCAAATTTCATACTTCCAAACTAATGTTTGACTGTTCAAATAATGTGGTAGAATATGAATCTTTGTTGTTGGGGTTGAATGTACTCAAAGACCTGAAGGCTGAAAAGATAAAGGTCTATGGATATGCAGAGCTAATAATCCAGCAAGTGAATGGAAACTATGAGGCTAAAAACCCCAGGTTGAAGGATTATAGAAATTCTGTGTGGGATATGTTTGACAATTTATTTACAGAACATCATATTTCTTTCATTCCCAGGGAGAAAAATGAAATAGCATACATTCTAGCCAGCTCCACTAGCAGGTTTCAACTCCCTACCTATCCTGCTAGGACTCACATGATTAATATAAGGCATAGACCCTCTATCCCGAACAATACAAAGCATTGGAAACTATTTGAAGATGATCAACAGATCAGGAAATTTCTGGAAATGACCGGAGAATTTTCCAATACCCAGATTGATCAAGAGGATTGTGAAGTCGAGGAGTGGGAGCCTGATCCACCAGAGCTCAAAACTACTTTTGGAGGAAAAGATATTTTGTAGCTAAAGAGAAACTACATACCCAAAGGATTGGTCCCACTGGAAAGACTGTTTGATGAAAATGATGTGGCCAAAGATCACATTGTTTCTCCAAACCCCAAAGAAATAGAAGACTGTGATATTGGGAGCAATGAAGAACCCAAAATTGTCAAACTATCAAAGGCTTTGGCCCCAGGTATCAAAAAAGACTATATGGATTTAATGAGAAATTTTTCTAATGTGTTTGCATGGTGCTATGAAGATATGAAAGAATATGACACAGTTGTCATCCATCATACCATACTAGTCAAGATAGGGGAGAAGCCATTCAGGCAGAAGATGAGAAGGATGAATCCCATGCTGCTCCCCCTGATAGAAAAATAGGTAAATAGGTTGTATGAGGCCAAAATCATAGTCTCTTTGAGTTTTTCGAAGTGGGTGGCCAACATAGTCCCAGTGAGGAAAAAGAACGGTGAAATCAGACTGTGTATTGACTTTAGAAATTTCAACAAGGTGTCCCTAAAAGACAACTACCCCTCTCCCAAAATGGACCACATTTTGCATAAGGTTGTAGGGGCAGCAAGGATGTCCATGCTGGTTGTATTTTTAGGGTGCAATCAGATTAAGGTGCAGCCAAAAGACCAAAGCAAGACAGCCTTTACCAAACCTTGGGGAATCTTCATGTATGCAAATATGCCCTTTGGTCTGTTAAATGCAGGAGTCACCTTCCAGAGAGCCATGGATATAGCTTTTGCAGAAGAGAAAGACAAATTTGTGGTTGTCTACATGGATGACATCACTGTATATTCTAAATCTGATGCAGAACATCTAAAACATTTGCACGAAGTGCAAAAAATTTGGAATCTCTTTGAACCCTAAAAAGTCAAATTTTTCCATGCAAGAGGGAAAGCTGTTGGGACACATAATATCTAAAGATGGGATCAAAATTGACCCAGACATAGTTGATGCAATACATAAAATTGAACTCCTCAGGAGTAAAAAAGAGGTTCAATCCTTTCTGGGCATTGTGAACTTCTTGAGAAGGTTCATTCCAAATTTTGTAGAGATCATGAGGTCGATCACCTGCATGCTTAAGAAGGACACTCAGGTCAGGTGGACTGTCAAGGCTAGGTAGGCATTTGAAGATATAAAAAGAGCAATTGTTGAAGCACTTGTACTGATCAGCCCATATATCGGCAAGGAATTTCTTATGTTTTCTTTCGCCTCTGAGCACTCCATAGCGGGTGTGCTTTTACAGAAAAATCAGGAAGGAGATGAGCAGAGCATAGCTTTCTTTAGCAAGGCTCTCAAAGATGTTGAGCTCAAATACAAAATTATGGAAAATCAAGCCTGTTGCATGATCAAAACTCTGAAGGATTTCAGATTTTATGTTCTACATTCCCATGTTGTAGCTTATGTTCCTAATGCTGTTGTGAAAGATATATTGACACAACCTAATCCATAAGGTAGAAAGGAGAAGTGGATAGATGCGCTACTGGAATATGACCTGGAGATCAAACCTACAAATATTATTAAAGGGAAAGGGTTGGCCAGGCTCATGGATTAATCAAATTGGGATTCATTGAGTGTGAACCTGTTGTCACACATGCAAGAGGAAAATTTCCAAGATCCTCTACCTCAGGTATCAAACAAATTCCTGTCCTCTCCTTGGTATTCTAATGTTATATCTGTTTTTTAGAACTTGCAAGCCCCCCCTGAGATGGGAAAAAGCAAATCTAGATCCACCAAGATGAAGGTTGCGAAGTTTTTTATACTGAGTGGTTGTCATTATTGGAAGGCCCTGGAGGATTCCTCTTGAATTGCATAGTGGAAGATGAAGCCAAAGTGACCTTGAAACAGTTTCACAAAGGTTTATATGGAGGACATCATTATTGGAAGGCCGCTGTTAACAAAATTATCAGGGAAGGTTTCTATTGGCCTACTATGTTCAAGGATGCTTATAAATAAATAACCATTTTCCATGAATGCCAAGTTTTTGAAGGAAAGAGGAAGCTCTTGTCCTCTCCTTTGAAACCAATATGAGTGGAATCCCCTTTCCAGCAGTGGGGGCTTGACTTCATTGGTGAAATTTTCCCCAACTCCTCTGGAAAGCATAAATGGATATTGACTGCCACTGATTATTCCCCAAATGGATCGAAGCAGTACCTAGCAAGCAAGCCAGAGATACATTCATCATCAAGTTTCTAGAGGAGAATATCATGTATAAGTTTGGGTGCCCAGTTAAAATAATCATTGATAATGCACAGGATTTCAAATCCAAGAAGATGATCGAATTCTGTGACAAGTTCCACATCAAATTGGGCCATTATACTACTTACTATCCCCAAGGAAATGGATTGGATGAATCCTCCAACAAAATTCTGGTGAGGATAAACAATAAATTGCTACAAGAAAATAAAAGGGCTTGGCACACCAAGCTGACCTTTTCCCTATGGGATGATAGGATCACCTCTAAAAGATCCATTGGAACTTCTCCTTTCAAATTAGTATATGGAACAAAAGTGGTATTCCCTAATTCCCTCAGAGGGCCTGCAATGAGACTGCTCCGGGAGCAAGAAGAAGAGCCAAACCCTGAGCTGAGGAGAGCTAACCAGCTAATGGAAATGCAGGAAATTAGAGACAGGGTACAGGTTGAAGCTATGAAAGCTCGAGATGGAATCAAGAAAAAATTTTATAGAAAGACCAAGATGGGTGATTTCCAAGCGGTAAATCTAGTATTAAAATGGGATGCTAGAAGAGAAGACCAAACCAAAAAGTTTGATAACCTCTGGAAGGGGCCCTATATGATCACCGCTCGCCATGGGAATAATGAATTCTTCCTGCATGACGAGGATGATGAACCAATTGGAAAGAGACTCGTCAATGGGTGGTTCTTGAAGCATTATTTCAAATAAAAATCAATTCCGCCGACCCACCCCCACTGTACATTGTGATTTTTTTATTTTCTGTTAGTCGTGTTTCATTTTTTGTGTTACGAAGAAGGAAAAAGGGGAGCGGAGTAAGGGTCACTAGTCTACATGTTCTTGATACCTCATAGGGAGGATATCATCCCTGGTCGGAGTTGTTGTGAACACCTATTACGGTTTCCACCAGGAAAGCTAAAGCAAATCCCCCACTAAATCCCCGAGGTCACCCATCGACCTGTTGCACCAAAGAAAGAGTTAGAAAGCCCAAAAATGGCTAGGTGTCAAGCAATTTCAGGCCAAATGACAAAGCCGTAGTGAGGAAGATGAGAAGAACCAGCAAAAAAGGCTTCTTCTACAATTAAAGAAGCTTGGACAGCCAGGATTGAATGGACGGATCAGATCGGTGGCTGAGAATGCATTCTGCAAGCAGGTACAAGAGAATTTTCCGCTTTTTCGCAAGCCCACGATTCCGATGTCCCGCATTCCGCATTGCGAATTGCGGATTGCTGAAAAGCAATTTTACGATGATGTAAAAGCATTTCTGATTCCCACAATCCAAATTATGGATTGCGGATTGCGGAAAGGCAATTTTCCAATAGCCGCAAAGGTGAGTTTCTGAATCCCGCATTCCGTATTGTGATTGCGAATTTCAGAAAGGCCATTTTTCAGCAGGCACAAAATTGAGTTTCTGAATCCTGCATTCTACATTGCGGAAAGGTCATTTTTTAGAAGGCACAAAATGGAGATTATGAATTCCATAGTCCGCATTGCGGAAAGGTAATTGCAGATCGAAAGAAGTTTTGTAGAGAAAATCGCAGTCGCATGGAATGAAGATTTTCACAAAAAAAAATTGCGTTTGAGAGCGGGGAAGGGGCCTGTTTCAGTTACATGTCCTAATCAACCTAAAATGGCCTGATCCGAAGGACAAGCAGGTGGCTTCCGTAGCCCAATGGCGCACTGATAGTGCAAAATATTCACCACCTTCATGCATAGCACAATCATAGGCTATTGATTCGAGTGGCCCAACTTGAACGGCCTCATCATTCCCAGTATGAGTTTGTTTTGAATTCGTTAAGATATTTTGATATTTTGTAAGTCTATAAAGGAAAGGTCTGAATAAGACCAAAAGGTTGGATGTTTTGAGATTCAGGGGGATTACTGCTCCTCGTTGTATTGAACTTGGCCTCATAATTCAATGAGAAGACCTGATTTTAGAGCTTGAGATTCCTATGATGTGTGTTCTGATGTCTGCTATTTCATGTACATGTGTTCATGCATGGTATTTCCATTGATTGTTTGCTTCTGCAGTACCTAGATTAAGACTACATGGTCTAAAATTCATGTCCCCATGATCCAGAAGCATAAGACTAGGTATTCCACCCTTTTCCTCTCGAAGTTGCAGGTTAGAATTCATTTGTAGATGCTCTAACCTTGTAATGGAACTTGTTCCCTTTTTCTTCCTTCACCCACTGATTATTTTGACTTGAAAGAACCCCATATACCTTGCCTCTTGCATTTGCAATTGTGGTATGATCCTATAATTGGTGACTGTGAATCTACCGAAGTTGACTCCATGCCCAACTATCCTCCTATTCTTAACTCCAACCAACCGAAAACATCCCTTTAATCCGTTGTTTGAAGGTCTAGCGACCATTTTACCAATAACCCAACCTATTTAAGCTATACCCTGCTTATGGAAGCACTAAAGAGAGATCCCTCTCTGTGGTTGGAAATTCTATTTTTCGTCCACTAAAGATTGGTTTGCAAGTTACATCATGGTCTTTCATGCCGCAACCCAGGAAAATATTGAGTGATAACACTTTTCATGTTGAATCATTTATGGCATGTTCATGTACTACTAGCCATGGTTGATCTATTAAGTCTCCTCTTTATATTGGTCATCTATAGAGTGAATTAATTTAGCATATAACCACTTGGAATGATAGTAGGAAAATATGATCACATCATTGGGAAAATATCCTTATTATATTTGATATGATAATTAAAGTTGGCATATGTCGACCATGCGGATAATACAAGAGATAAAGATGAGATGTGATACAATATGAGAGAATTAGAATTGCACATAAAATAATTAATTAAGAGGTAATTCAAATTGTTAAACTTTAGTGAAGACTTCGTTAAATCAAGGGAGAACTTGAATTGATCACTACAATGATGTTAACGAGAAATAATCAGTTAAGAGAGTTAACTAAGTGATAACAAAGAAGATCTAGTTAACTAAGTGTTATTGCATGACAACACTTATGTTAAACTAAAAGATGACACTTGAGTTGTGACACTTGCATGACAACACTTATGTTAGCCACCTAACTAAGTGGGAAAGCTTTCAGTTAAGGGGTGAGTTCATCCAAAGAATCAATTCTGTGAGTTAATGCACTACATGAGAAGAGGGCACACTTCTTCATGCAAGATTGATGCATCTAGATGGAGCGTGAGTTCAACCTGAAGTCAGAAGATAAAAATAGAATTCGATGCATGTGAAGAATATATAAATATGTTATACAGGATTGATGAATTTAGTGTGAAGCGAATTCTCTTCTCTCTTGAAGGAAATGTGCTTCTCCTTGTGCATGATATTATTCTAAGTCTCTCTTCTTTATCTTTCTCTTTCTTTGTAATTGCACCGGTGGTGCTTGATGTAAAAGACATTCTCTGCTATTTATCAATATACTAATGAATTTTTTGCTGGGGTTTCCTCCCTCAAGTCATAGAGGGTTTCCCCAGGGTAAATCCATGTGTCAAATGTGATTTCTTATGTGTATGATTGTTATTTGATTTCAAGTAATATTGTAGCTCCAAATTAAAGATAAAAAATAAGCATTATGTTGTATTTTTTGTATAGATTTTTATACATTAGTTGTTTCGTGCACATGCTTATCTTGCTTGGAATTTTCACTTTGGCAGATGGCACAAGAAACCTTCACATATTTGGGATATGAGGATGGTGCCAGCCATATTTCTCGAAATATCCCTTCCTCTGCATGGGTGATTTTCACACCTAACAACCAAGTTCTAAGTTCAAGAGGCATTTTTCTCGGATCTGCAACAAATAATGTTGCAAAATACAACACAGTCATTGAGCTTCTCATCGAGGCTAAAACCCTTGGCATCCAATGAATCACCATCAAGCTAGACTCACAATTGGTTGTATCTCATTTAAATGGTCATTATCAGGTTCGAAATCCTATACTATTTAGAAAGTTTCTACGAGTATGTATTCTAGAACATCAATTTGAATTCATAGAATACATTCATGTTCCTAGAATTCTGAATAGTTTGGTTGATTCCTTATCTAACTATGCACTTGATTAGCATCTAAGTCATTAAAATCATTCGGAAAAAAAGCAAGCATGTACATTATTCATGGAAATTTAATTGAACAAATCATTTAAGGACATAAGTAAAAACCGAAATAATAATCATATGTATAAAACAAACTAGGTTACATCATAACCCTGAAAGTGTGTTAAGGTTCTAGACATTTTGGCAGTAACTTTGCACACATTAAAAAGAATAGTATAAAAACTTTTATCTTTTTGTTTCTTTTTCTTCAAGATACAACCCAAAAAAAATCATAAAAAATGAAAATATTTGGAAAACTCAAAAACATATGAACTTTTTATATTTCCCAATATGGAATGAAGACTCACCTACAACTAGAAAATCATTGAATAATGGTTCACATATTATAGAAATCCATGTTGAAAGGAGATGCCTCCTCTCATCCATCGGCTACACCTACAAGGAATATGGTAAAAAATGAGTGTTTTACTTATATTTTGCTCAAACATGTATAACTGTATTCATTTGAATAAGAGGATAATGCATAATTATTCAATTTTGGCTATTTTTAGATATTAAATGCACATATTGATTCGGTTTCTAACTAAACAGTTGGGTAGTGAAATGGTTTTGATCACGGGACTTGGAGAAATTGACAGTTCAAACTATTTGATTCAGGTAGTTGTAGATAGACCGCGATTCATGGTGATTTATGATTTTGGAATTTTTCAAAAGATTCAACATGAAGTAAACCTCATTTCCCTTTTCCTAATTGGCCATTTTACAAAACTAGATAAACGTAGTTACATGGTATTATTCCACCGTCCATCGACACATAATCCTGCTTCAAATAGCCAACCCATGAAGGGAACATCCATAAGATTGTGCACAACTAACTCAACCCTTGTTTGCAATATGGATATTTTCCTCAGCCTAACTCATGCCCTTGAAATATAGGAGTACTCCCATGCAACACTCGTCCCCTCCTATGTATTATAGCATTATTTCTTCTTTTTTCGAGCTAATAATTTAAAAAAGGTATAAAATTAAAAAACACAAAAAACCGAAAAAGGGGGAGACTTCAATCATTACATATTATATCCTTGAAAATGGACAATAGTCAATCCTTGTCGCCCTTAAACACGGCACATAATTTTGTATCCACTGTCAGTACACCATTTACATTTTCCTTAGGAAACTATACCAATATTTTGAATAGATCTCCAATTTTGGTTTATCCTTCCCATCATCAATATAGATATCATTAATGCATCTGGCATTGGAAGATTTCATTAAGGTCGGTTACCCAAGTCTTATGTTTCCAAGTATCCATTATGCGTTTTTTACGCAACGTCTATCGACAGAGGTTTATTTCTCATTGTCTCCAACAAACACCAACCCAAACTCCCTTACACACCGGCCTGGAAAGGTTTAACCCTTTCCAGCAACACTTGCGGAGAAAGTGCAGTCTCACACAAGATGGATAAGGGGGATGCAGGAACCAAGTTTCCATAGTGGAGTTGAGGACATGCATCCAACACACATTACCTGTGTAGAAACCAGAGATTATATCCTTCGCAGTATACTATCAACTCATCATTCGCACATTAGACCATCCACATATAATAAACATTTGCAACAAAATATTCAACCTACTCATTCGCATAAACAATAATCATTAAACCCACAGAGTATTAATCATGCCGCAAACATTCACATTCATCATCACATAGAGACAGAGACATAAATGGAACCATAATCGAACATCCTCATGCATTCATTAAAACCTACGGAATGAAATTTGCAGAAAACAGTCAATACACCATGTCGCAAATAGAAAACATATCAAAAGGATGGATCAACTTCTTATCACTTGCTTGGATTCCCTTAGGCTTACAATCCTACTTCTATTTATATGCTACTATGTGGTTACAAAATGGTCCACATGACCAATTCTAACTAACTCTAACTATTCTTGCGCTTCCTCGTTCTCTGCGAATGGTCCTTCTTTCATGGATTGTCCCTTTCACACTTGTCGGCCTCCGCACTTCATGCGGACTTATCCCATGCCAATAGGCCCCCAACACAAACTTGTGGCTCGCCCTCGAGCCACCTTAAATGGACACTACTGGTACTATACTCATCCTTCGCTATGCTAAACTTCTGGAGTTGTTCTTGCCGTCTGGAGCTCGTTGTTGTGTACTTCTCAAACTCATTCGTCGATCTCTGGGTCGTTGTCATGTACTTCTTATTGAACTTTCCCTCCAATCCCTGGAAACCTTGATCATCTACCTATTCTGTGTTGGCTGGTGCGCTTCATGCTTGTTCCAGACTGGGGAAAAGTTCATCTATGTCACCAAGATGTGAAACAGGCCAGTTGCTCTGGCACATTTGTTTCACACCTTGGACTGCCTGCTACTTTTTCCAGTGGGCCTCTGCCCCTAGTGTTCTGGTGGTCGTAGGGACCACAGATCTTCTAACCATTACATGCGCTTAGACATCTCGGGTGAGACCTCATCTTTGTTCCTTCCGATTGTTTGCATCGCTTCCTTTGTTGGTTACTCATGCACACTCGTCATTCTTGCCCTTAGCGCACCTAGAGTGCTACCGCGTGAAATGAAATGGATCATTTCCACAACTTCCTTGGAATTTACTTGCTCAACTCTCTTCCTTACCAACTTGCAACATGAATTTCTTCTGACTAATGGATACTTCCCTGCTCAACTAGCCTCCTGCGCCTGTATTTATGCATGTTCCTTGTGTCCCTAATGCTTGACTCTGAAATCATTGACCAAATATGTTCGCATAACCATTCGATCATGTCATCATACTCCTTTGTCGTCTTCTGGTAAAGCTGACCCACAACAATCATGCTCATATTTGACTCCCGCACATGTAAGCGTGCAAAGCATCGACGAGCGACCCGGCTGGCCATGCTTCCACTTTTTGTCATTGTGGTTTTTTTTTTTACTGGTTTAGTTTCTCAACTGCTCTGCGTTGGGTCGCGGCGATAGGGTTTCAACCTATTCCCATTGACCAACTTAGGCAACAATACTCCATCCAAACTTTTTAGCTGCATGGCACTAAGAGGTAATGACGGAATTTCTATAAGGCGTAGACCATCACCAGTCGTTCCCTCTCTATGGTTGTATAATTCTTCTCCACAGTAGATAACTTCCTACTTGCGAAGGCTATCGGGTGGTCGATGTCACATGTTCCTGGTTGGGCCAAGATGATGCATAGTGCCATGGATGACGCGTCAACATGGACATGGAACTCCTTTGTCGAATCCGAAAATGCGATTATGGGTGCTGCAACCTTCTTCGCTTTTAATATGTCCAGACTCTTTTGACATTCTTCGTTCCACTCAAACTTGGCGTCCTTCTTCAACAACTTTTCCATTGGTGTCATGATGGCTGCATATCCTCAGATGAAGTTCCTATAGTAGCCCATATGTTCCAACGTCGCTCTCAGTTTCTTGACCGTTGTTGGCGGTGGGAGGTCAACAATGATTGCAATCTTCACCGGGTCTACCAACATTCCTTCCTTGCAGACAATGTGCCCCAAAAAAATTCCAAATGGAGCACAGAAGATGCACTTCTTCAGGTTCAATGAAATTTGGTGTTGTCGACATCGTTCCAGAATTAGCCTTAAGTTTGCGACGTGATCCTTGTTGGGTGGATTAATTGTCTAATTAATTAAACAACTGATACTACCAGAAAATAAATTATCAACCCCGGGAAGTCTTTTATTTCAAAGCTATCGTGCAAGATCTATGCAAGCACAATTTATACCTGACACTGTTATCTATTGGTATGCAATCGAAACTGATTATAAACTAGATCACACCTTCTCGAAAATAAATCAAACCTAAAATCTATTCATAAAACCAAACTGTAAATATAATCATACTTCAAGTAAAATCATTTCTTATGGAGCAAGATCTAATTGCATGAATCTAAAAGAAGTGCTATGTTGGCCAATGATCTTTCAAACGAATTAACATGAAAGCAACTATGATCAATCTAATGAATGAAAGCATGAACTAAATAATAAGAAAATCTACATAATAACATACTACAATCAACACTACCAGCATATGCTCAGGGAAGAGGGCCCTTCCTCCACTGAGCAGAGCTGGAACTCCACAATGAAAGTCTACAACTCTAGATTAAGAAATTGTCAGCTTGTATTATCAGAATAAAAATATTACAACAGAGTCTGGATCAAATCCTACAGCATAACATTGCTTTCTCTCTTCCTCCAATACATTAGAATGGTTACATATTTATACATAAAATGCTCTCACGAGAATGAGAAATCGAATCCCCAACTTGTGATCTGTTTCAACCAATTGCTAATTTGTAAAACCGGTCGCAACAGTAAATCTGAGAATTACATGTTCAGAGAACCAGCTGTATAGCTCAAACCGTAGCTTTGTTTGGCAATTTCCTTGAGAGTCAGGTAAATGAGTCCGTTGCACACAAAACCCATGTCCCATATTTTCGAGATTCATCTCCAGCTACCCGCAAATCGAGATGCGAATCACTGTGTTCTTTTCTGGCACACGTTTCTAGTTGGAACTGTTCGATCATGAGCTGGAGGCTGCCATGTTGGACTTGAGCACGAATTGAAGTCACAAATGCACATAATCAATCCTAGGAATGAAAACATGTTTTGAATCTCCATGTGTACGTGTGCTAGCATGCCAACTTTGGAGGCTTGAACCATGGCTGCTACAGCTGCTAATATGAACAATCACTCCATAAACCATCATCAGTAAAATTATGCATAAGAGTCTTCAATTCATAAAAAATAAAGGAAAATAATCATGATTAACCGCTAAAGCATCAATAAGATTAATAAGGCATTTCTCGAGCAGTTTCAGCAAATGGATGGAAAATGGAATGATAAATGGGTGATAATAGGAAGAAGATGGGTGAAATAGGTGTCGATAAGTAATGAAAAATAGGGACAAATCCGTGACCCAACATCTCCCCCAAACTGAACTTATTGCATGTCCTCATGCAACCCAATACCAGTGTAGCATCCAAACTAGAAGGACTCATTTGACTGTTGCTTTCATTTTACCATGCATAATGACCAAATTCGAAAGAGTTGCAGTCGAAAAATTGGCAAGTTTAATCGGTGGAGTAACAGCTGCTGAATAGGATAAAATCGGTGGAGTAACAACTGTTGAATAGGACAAATATGGTGGAGTCACAGCTATGAGAATTGGCGGAGATGGCCAAAAGTGGCGGAGTCACAACTGTGCGAAAAAGGCGGAATGGGCAAAAAATAACGGAGTCACAGCTGCGAAAATTGGTAGAAATGGCCAAAAGTGGTGGAGTCACAGCTGTGTGAAAAAGGTGAAAATGGTCAAAAGTGGAGGAGTCATAGCTGTGCGAAAAAGGAGAAAATGGTCAAAAGTGGAGGAGTCACGGTTGCAAAATTTGGAGGAAAGTTTAGCAAAGTCACAGCCATTTAGCAGAAAATTTAGCAAAGAATTTAGCGGAGTCCCGGCCATTTAGCTGAGAATTTGGCGGAGTCACAGCTACCAGAATAGGGAAATGGACAAAATTGGCAGAGTCACAGCTGGTGTTGTAGCAAACTTCTTGAACTAATATCTCCCAAAATACAAACTGATTTTGGCTGAAATTTTGCAAGCAAGTTACTACAAGTCCAATGCATCTCCACACCGAAAATCAGAGATACCCACATCATGGATTTCGAGAAAAATGAAAATTGGTTGTAGGTGATGATGGCCATTTTTTCTCAATCCGTGAAGTATTTTTTTTTCTGAAAGTTGGTGAGTATCTTCCTCTTAACATAATGCTTCTGCTCTTCAAAGCTCAAATTCATCTGATGCACGGATCTCGAGATATAGGGAAAATGGCTGTAGGTGATGGTGGTCATTTTCTCGAAAACCATGCATTGGATTGGGCTAAAACTTACTAGGTTTGTTCATCTTGATATTATGCACTTCCTGTCCAAAAATCATGAGAATCTAGTTTACCAATTGCAAGATATGCTCACTTCAATTTCTACACTTTTGTAGTTTTGAGACCTGCCATAAAAAAAAATGCTCCACATCTTTCAATGAAAAGGCTAAAAATGCTTTGTAAATGCTCAAAACAGATTTTGATGCTGGACATAATTATTCACTCATCAAAAATTGATTCAACCTTCTACATACTAAGGCTTCCTTCACTGGCTGCTAGAAGAACAATGTTATAAAAATGATGACTGAAAATGTGATTGTTGTAGGATTCATTTTTTTTTATACCACTCAGTGTAGCAACCACTCCTTTCCCCCAACTGAAGATTTTACCTTCCCTCAGGTAAAGCAAGATTTGTGCACAGGGTTGAAACTTGAAATATTTGTGGTGGCATTTGTTCTTTTACAAGGGTATGAAGAGTAAGCATTTTAACTTATTTACAAAGCATCCTCTTTATAATCTCTTGCAAACTCTACATAATTTATGCTCAGCCCATTGTTTTAGTATTAAGCTCACTGAAAGTTTGCAATGACTATTAGAGCTCAAATATCAACCAAACATGGCATAATCAACCTTGTCCCTGACTGCCAAAAATGACTTCAATTTGCTGGTCTAAATGTATCAGGGTTGCTACAGGTTGTTGTATTCCAGCTTTGTTTCAATATACTGTTATATGACAGCTCATAAGAATAAGATACTTGCTGCTCCATATCAACTCATTGCCATCAAATTGCCATGCCTTCGACAAATATAAACAGTATCATACATCCCTACAAAATTTTATGAGCATAAACACCATTGCCAAATAATAACAAACCCCAATCATTCATGAAGAAAACATCTTGATAGCAACAGCAATTCTCCCTGTTTCTCCATCATGTAGGATTCCATTACTATGCAAATCATAATTGAAGCTCTCCCAAGAGAACTTGCTACAGCATCAGAGAGTAGGCAATCATTCCAAAATAGTCATGTTGAGTAATACCCAACTATATTTACCCAAAAAGCTGCTAAAATTAGCTTCTCCTCCGACCTAATGTTCACCTTCTTAATCTTCAATGGTTGCTAAAATATATCAGATGGTATTCTTGGTGCCTCGATAGTGCGACTACCTTCTGATTCCGGCACATATATAGCCCTTGGATCATCCACATCGTCGGGCTCTCCTGTGATGTTATAACACTCCATCAACATTTCTAGTCTCGTAGTCCATTGAAGTGCCATCGGTTGTTCCGTTGGTACTGCTTCAAATATTATTTCGCGGATCACTTGTAGCGCACTATGGTTGAAGGGATTTTCATCTAAGAAAGAAAATGATTGGCTCAAGCCAATGGTAAGATATTCCCAACAGGGCGTCCCACGTCGTAGTTCTACTGCGACATACTAACTCTGCGGTACTTCATCCAACGTGTGCATGAATGCATGTACCCACTCCTGCTTTGCTCGTGATCCCCATTGGTGTTGACAGGAATTAAGATGTTCCTTCGGATCCTTGTGACCATCATATTTCTTGCTACCATACCTCGCAGCTTCGCCGAACCGAACCTCCATGAGGCGTCGACACAGTGGCCAAGTTGTGATATTCAACTTGTGCGCCACCCACCAGTGCGCAGGAGTATCCTTCAAGGCTTCTTCCAAGGCCAATAGAGATGCGGCTCTATCACTTTCTCCTCAAATTCAGCGAGAAACTTGCTCAAATTGGGAAATCCCTCATATTTAGGTAGCGTGCATTCTTTCATGGCTACCCATCACAGCGACTGCGTTACCCGTGTGCACCTCCTAAAGGACACTTCATGTAACTGATCTACCAATTCTCAAGCGCCTCATCTGAATCTGATGATGCCGAACTAGCGCTGCGCCATCCCAGTTCTCCATCTACGGTAGGATTAATGTAATCCTTAGATATGTTATACAAACTATCCCACCCTTCCGTAAACTCATCTCTAGTTGGTTCAAGGTATCGTTTCCCTTCCGCAGGATCCATAGGTGCGACCACTCTCATCTCGCGATTCTCAAATGACATTATCCGCTTCTTGAAACTGATAATTGCGTGATTGTCTAATGTCTAGTCTATCCCCAGCAGTACCGGATAGGGACTGGTTTTATCAACAATATATATGACATTGAAGTCGGCATATGTCCTGAGCCCCTCAATTTTGACTCGGAGTTGACACACCCGACCAAGTGGAGTGACCTTGCTCTAATTTTCCAATCACAGCTGCATTGGCGACCAGGCCAACTGCGGTTTCCGCATTGTTTCCCATGTCTGCTTGGTTAGAATGTTCAATTCAATCCCAGGTCCAAAATGATGGAATCAACATCGAATTCTCCAATTTGTGCCGACATTCACATCTCCCTCCCCTCTTTCTTTTGTGTATGCGATTGACCTTTTGTTCCTGGAGTGCACCCTCCCGTCGATGCAACAGACTGGATATTTCTTCCAGCGTGTCTGGGTCCTTTGCCAACTCCAGGAAACTCTCCAAGAAGGATTTTAAAGTGTTATCCTTCCTCTGCGACTTCGTTGTTTCAAATGTCGGTGGCATATCATAGATTTCTTCCTGAACAGGTAACTGCCTCCTTTGTTTCATCACTTCTTGTTCTTTCAGAAAGACGTCCCTTTCGACCTTCGCATCAAAGGTGACATGCTTCTACATCATTGGTCATATGGTAGCTTGTGATCTGTCAACTCCTGTCACAGATCCTCCTCGTGTCACAACTCCAACAGTTGCATTGTTTTTCCGAACCTATGTCGATATCATCTGTACAGCCAACGGTGGATTCTGATTTTGGTTTTGCGTATTCTTAGTCGTCCATTTCGCAATGAGTTGTGGGTAGTCCTCGACGTTGTGGTCCACATCAATGCAATACGTGCACTACAGTGCCGGGTTTGGGAAATCCCTCTGATAATGCCCCTATTGTCCACAATTATAAGAGATGACCAGCCCTCTTCCTCGTCCAACAGCTCCTCTGCATCCAACACCATCACCTCAAACTCCGCAGAATCCTCCTCTGAAACCTTTACATGGTGTCCCATATGGCAGATACTGTGGCTTCTTATACTACGGCTGCTAGTACGGTGGCTTCCCATACTGCGGCTGGCCATACTGCGGTGGCGGATACTGTGGGTTCCCATACTACGGTTGCCCGTATTTACCCTGATTGTACTGTTGCGGCTGGTTAAATTGCGGTTGCCGCTGCACTGCCGGTTGCTCCTCCCCTTTCATAAAATATGTGTCAACAATATGATCCTACAGTAGGTCATAGGCTCTGCAATATTTCTCATCATGGCCAACCGACGGACAAAATTTGCAATACAAGTTTACCGGCTTCGACACCATCTTTTGCAGATATACACACTGCTCCGATTGATGCCTTCTAGTTTGATAGATAGAATACCAAGGCATGACTCCTTGACGAAGGGGGATTGGTGCTCTTGACCGCTAATACTCACGGAAATCAGGAAAATTTTCCTTATGGTGTCCCTATGCTTTGCACCTGGTGCAGCATTTGTCTTCTCGGGTTTCCTTCCCCTTCTTTATGTCTTGCAATTGTAGTGTCAAGGTGGCCAAATGTGCCTGGATTCTATCTATCCCTATTGTTTCTTCACTGATTGGTGAAGCCTCCAGCTTCATCGCAATCTCCAATGCTTCAGCCTGTGTCGCTACCTTTTGTTGCATTAGCGGTCCATGGATATGTGGCACCGGTCCCGCGATAAACCACTCTTTGTGTTGCATCTCGTTTATTCCAAATCTCATTCTCGATATCAACGTCTTGTACTGTTGATAAAATTCCCACACCGGCTCGTTTGGGAATTGCTTAATCTCCTTGAGCTCAGTAACATACTACGACTCTGATTTTGGCTTTTTAAATTCATCAACCATCACTGCTTTGATCTGTGCCAGCGAATTTTCCGATGTTCCCATTGGAACCTTTGTAAATTTCATGAATGAGTCTAATGCCCGGCCCCTAAGGGTCGTCGCTAGCTGTCCCTTTTTTATATCCTCATCCTGAACATGCTTCAAGGTCCAGAATGCCTCACACAAGAACCAATATTGTTCGGGATCCTCGGTCCCATTCCCCTAGAAGGTAGGAATATTCGTATCGTCTACCATCCAAAATTTCCTACTAATATTGTTTACTGAAGTGCTACTCTTACCGTTGCACATAGGGAAACTCTGCGAGTAGTTTGTATTTCTTATTGTAAAATTTTGAGTAGTGTGTGGCGTTGAAGGTATGTTGTTACGTGCGATCCGTTCCTCTCCTACTTTTGGGGTAGCTCGGTCAACGTCTTCTTCGCAATAAGGTCGCTTCCTCCCTTATGGTATTGTTTCATAGTCTTCCGTTGTAGTCCTCTCATGAGACTCTCTCTCAATCCTCCTCTTCTTCTCAGGACGTCGGAATATCACCCCACTCCTCAAGGTATCACACTCTTCGTCAGCCTCCCTTAGAAACTCGCCGTCGCTCATGTCCATCTATCCCACATCTTTCTATCAGATCCACATCCATGCGATACCCTCAACCTCCGCACATTGATTTTTCTACTCGTCGGCAGACATCCTTAATATTCATTTTTCGCATACAAGCATCTTAATCCATAGTTTTAACAACAGCAAGAACCTTCCCCTCAACTCTTTGAAAATTTTTATTTTTGTGTCGCTATATGACTTGATGGTATCTACTGTGAACTCAGTCACATATAACTCGAGGATACTATCCACCCAGAAATCAACAGCCCTCGATACCTTGTTGTCGGCTTGTTTCAGCTATCATATCAGTTCTGGGGTCCAAAAATCGGGTTTAGTCTTCTGGAAGTGATTTTTTGAAATGTCAACTACGTTAGCCACTCGTGCAACAACACCGGTAATTCACATAAGAAGATATCGTGGATATCCGAATAGATGTATTGCTACATCCAACTAGTTACTATCTTCCTAGGGTTTTGCTTTTCACTTTCTGCGAATTCCTCTGCCTTCTTATCAAACCACTCTTGGATATCTGGTTTCATCGAATGCCACAACATATCCTCTTATTTTCCTCTTCAAGGTCCCGACAATGGAACCATTTGTTGACACAATGTCGATCGACAGGGGTTCACTTCACACTATCGCCAAGAAACACCAACACAAACTCCCTTGCACACTGGCCCAGAAAGGTTTAACCCTTTCCAGCAACACTTGCAAAGCAATTGCAGTCTCACCCGAGATGGATAAGGGGGATGCAAGAACCAAGTTTCCGCAGTGGAATTGAGGACATGCATCCAACAAATTACCCATCTAGAAACCAGAGATAATATCCTTCACAATATACTATCAACTCATCATTCGCACATTAGACCATCCACATATAATAAAAATTTGCAACAACATATTCAACCTACTCATTCACATAAACAATAATCATTAAACCCACAAAGTATTAAACATGTCGCAAACATTCACATTCATCATCGCATAGACACAGAGACAGAAATGGAACCATAATCGAACATCCTCATGCATTCATTAAAACCTGCGGAATGAACTTCGCAGAAAAAACAGTCAATACACCATGCCGCAGTTACAAAACAGATCAAAATGATGGATCAAATTATTATCACTTGCTTGGATGCCTGTTGATGCCTCGAAGATAGCAGCATCAAGCAGAAAGGGATTCACCCCGGTAAACTATCCCAATTAGATTGTCCACCGTTTGGTATGGGGAATCCGTCCAGTAAACGGTTCTGGCTACCGTCAGATTTGCTTTCTTTTACACCGGTTATGGCCCGATCCACTGTTCTCTTTTGATTTTATTATTAAAATGATGTGCAAGTGCCTAAGCTAATTTAATCTAAATGCAGAGCTTGAAACAAATATGTATCTAAGACTGAAATAAATCTAATCTATCCCTGCAAGGAGCAAACTGTAAATATGAGCAAGGTGCTGAAGGAAATATCTAAATATCAACAGATAGCCATTAAATCACAAAGATACATCTACAGTGAGAGATTAAATATATAAAAGATAGCTTTTAATCCATGTGAAAGCATTCTATTACTCATGTTAAGAGAAACATCACTGCACAAAAATAAGTTCATTCAACACATAGAAATAATTCTGAATAGCAAAGAAAGATCTCACTGCAATATATGAATGCCACAAGAATAATCCAGCAACATCCAACATCTATTTCCATGCAAAACGAATGTCTCCCTCGGGCTCTTTATTAGGCAAAATCGCTTCTAGAGAGCTAATTACAAAATAGTTTGTATAAGCTGAGAAGCTTCTTTTCCCTGCCAAAAAAGTCCTCTTCTATTCCTTCTAACCTTCTATTTATAATCTTACAAAGCGCCTCTTGGGCTGACAAGTGTACCCTAACTCTATAATCTCCTTCCTTAGCTTTCATCGCATCATTACAAGGTTTATGAATACGTGGAGGGTTTTACAAATAAGACAAAACTAGAGACCAGCTGTCCTTTTAAAGAGAATACACAAAGGTGGAACTCCCACTTTTCCACTTGCTTAAAACAGAATCAGAATGATCTGTCTAATTTCCTCGGGCTTCTGCTAGCTGGCTCGAAGACATGCCTCCATCAACCGGCTCGCTTGAAATTACTGGGCCATCTACACTTTGAATGTATGAATACCATTGGGCGATGTCCCTTACGATGAGCCTGCTATGAGAAGATACTGTTGCCTGGGACGCTATTTCATGCTTACGAATGTCTGACTTGATCAGTGCTTTTCCTTGTGTAGCCTCTTTTGCCATTGCTTCCAGGAAATAAATATGTATTGTAGGCTGGAAAATGAATCGTTGAAATTCATCCTAAGTCAAAACCTCTATCTTCTTGATACTAGCCAAGTCTTCTCTAGCTCGTTCTGCAACTCAAACACTCGGTCTTCTTCTTTAGGGAAATCATAAATGGAGGTAGGGATAACCAGATGACACTTGTTAAGCGATTCCCTGAGTGCGGAATAGATGGAACAACTCTTGTGGACCATCTTTTTTATTTCCACACTTAGTTTGGTGCCGCAGTCTCTAGCGAACTCAAGAATCCCTATATCTATATCCAATTCATCTCCTGTAGGGGCGCGCAAGTGTGAAGGGAGCTGAGATTTTCCCTTTTTCCACTCAGATTGTCATTTCAGCTCCTCTAAATGATTTGCAAACCTTTCCCGGGTCTTTAGGGCTTTGGATTCCATCGTTGTTATTTTCTTAATCACCTCTTTCATGCTCCAAATCTCTTATGAGATCAGTCCTAGCAGCTGATGGATTTTGATCCGCATATCACATGCTTGTTTGTGAAATGTGGACAAGTTTTGCCGGTCCTTTGCTGCCTCTTTGAGTTGTCTTTCCAGTTGTTCCTTTTCTTGGATCAGCTATTCACATTCATGCTGGTGGAGCTGGATCTGTTGAGCCCTGCCTACTTCGAGTTCTTCTAGTTCTACTATCTGAGCCTTCAGAGTCTCCATCTCACCTTTAGAGAAAGCCACCTGCAATTCTAAGGTGTTCTTATCATTTTTGAGCTGGAGAATTTCTAACTTAAGCACCAGATTCTCTCCTAACAATTTATTGTATTTCTCCTTCAACTTGTTTGCTTCCAATACCTCCCTTACTCTGTCATCTCTGATCTTAAGGCATTGCTCTCTGTAATGCTTTATCTTTTCTTTCAAGAAATCAATGTTGGCTTTAGTTGCCTTAGCCGATGCCACGATACATTGGGCTTGAAATGTAGGGTCGATATCAGTTCCTTGGACCAATGTCTTCTCTGTTACCCATAGTTCATATTCTTTCTTCTCGGTTTCCATATTCATTGTTGTGCCTTCTATCTTATGCACCCTCCTATCAATGATGGCCCTTTTCCTTGTACTAAAATATACAGTATCCAAGTCTACTATTTTGCGCTGCTTCCTGGGGTTATATGGAGTCAGCGCTAAGCTTCCTGAATAGGCACACTTTTCTTGTGTTCCCCCTGGGGTGCATATCAATGGTGGATCAATCTCCATATCTGTCGAAGTAGATGGCTCTGGGTTGAGATACTTCTCAGTCTGCTCTTTATCTTTCTCTCCTTCTGACTCTCCTTGCTGAGTCTGCAATCCATCTACTTTGTCAGATTCTCCTTGCTGAGTGAGTAACCCATCTGCTTCTTTAGAGTCTCCTTGTTGAGTCTGTAATCCATCAGCTTTCTGACCCAAGGGACTTTGCTCCTCCTGATTTTCCTGCCTGGAAGCTTGCTCCCGGGGTACCTGATCTTCTTGTTCTTTCTGGATCCTGGTGGTTTCTTCTAGATGTTACAACTGGGAGGTTTGGTCCTGTTGCTTCCTTGCATCCTCCTCTTGTTGAATCTTGGCAGCTAGCTCACCTTGAATCTTTGCTTGCTCTTGGTCCTGCTGCTGATTCAGAGCCTACTCCTGGAGCACTCTGTCCTACTCCAATTCCAATGGCTGCTATTGGGATACCTTGTCCTGCTCCAACTCCAATGGTTCCCCTGATTCTGAGGTGGAGGCCTCCCTTTCTCTTTGGATCAAACCGATAGGCCTAGGGCTTGGGTATTTCACAACCTTTGTGTTGTAGCGCTTTCCTAACTCAGTTAGGTTGCGGGCACTTCTGAAGAATTCTTCTTCTCGGTCTAGTGCATGAGCGTACTCAAAGGAAACCCTGAGGTCGAGACAATGCCTACTTACCGCGTCGTTAGGGTCATGCCTTCTGAAAGGGACAGAGCCGAAGTGGAAGATTTCTAAGCCTTGAGTGTAATTTTCCCCATCTCTTGCTCTTGGGAGGCTGTAGGCTCCTATGGTAAATGGCATGGGAGGGTACATGCCCTTCCCCCTTTCTGTTAAGAACCTGCTTATGGCATCGGTGCTGAAGAGTTTCCTCATGGCCTCCTTATGAATAACAAAGTCTGTAATATACCGAGGGAGCATAAATGGTTCATGAGTCCCTCCACTCATCCTGATATACGTTCCTTCTACGTTATGATAATAGTCTCCAAATTGTTCAATGACAGGCATTGCATTCTCTGACATACAATCTGGCTCTTGCACAAAAATGAGCTGGTACAACGGCATGATAAACCTTTCACAAATCATCTTGTAGTGGTTTTCATACTTACTTGCCCATGTGCACTGATAGGCTATGAAGAGATCTATTTCATTCGGCTTCCATGAACAACCCAAGTCCGGGAATGAATGCTTGCTTAATAGGCAGTCAATTAGGTATGAAGACATGAAGAAAACTGCCTTCTTCTGGGTCAATCCTCCTTGGGCTGCTGCTAACTATGAGGCCAAGCTATCTTAAATTATTTCAGCCCAATTGAAGATGGTTCCTTTTGTGGCTATGTGAAACATCACTGGCACCCATCCAATCTTAAAGATATTGCCATTACCCATGCCAAAGAGCCTACTTAACATCAAGACGATGAGCCTGTAAGGGGTTTTTAGGAGATTGCTCTCATATTCATTATTTTTCCTCCTCCTGATTTGCCTGCCACTTATAGTCATCTTACAGGCAGTTTCTAACAAGTCCATTTGATGCTTTTCCATCCATTCATCATCCAAAGAAGCCCTATGTGAAGGTAATCTGTCGGCAGCAGTGACATGATCGGGGGCAAAGGAAGCCAGGACCAATCCATTTTTATCATACATAAGCCTTATGTTGGTCCGAATGTTAGGAATCAGCCATCCAACAACTTCAGAACAAGGGAACAGTTCTGGCCGAGTTGTTTCCTTATGCAAAAAGGACCTTCTGATGTTGGCATATACCAGAGCATCTTCTATAGGGGCCGTCGAATCATTTTGAGCCATGATGAATCTGTATAGATCACCCCATTGAAATTCAGGGGCAGCGCTCCCATGGGAAACACCAGTGGTAGTTTGTGTGTCAGCAAACATTGTGACGAGAGCAGTGTCCGACAGAATCTCAACCTCTAAGTCTGAGGTCACTTTCTGCGCTGCCTTCTTTTTGGTTGACCTCCTTTGCATGGTAATCCTGTGGCGAGCAAGGCAAAATCACAAAACTTTAGTTTAGACCATTTCCAAACATCGGCAACGTTCTAAAACAAAGCTAGAACATGACACTTTCATAAACTAGAGACAGTCTAAAACGAACATAATTATCTTTATTTCACATGTAAGCTTAATTAGACAATGTCCCTTCATGCTAAAACAAAGATAGCAAATCAGGACGAAGAGCAAGATCATTTTGGGTCTGCACGATTCATTTTCGGCATGCAGGCATCTCTAGGATTGTGAAACAAACTTTTGCACGAGCTCTGATTTGAGACTTCAGCGCTGGCACCTAAATTAAGTTTTGCGTCGCGCTTGGGATAATACGCGCGCTGAGATTAGCGACCTAGCGTGCGCTGGGGTATCAACTGGAATTAACATTCCACTCGCGCCAGCGCCTAAACTTATTCGGGCGCCGAGCAAAAATATACTCCTGTGCTAAGACCTAAAATGTTTTGCGCGCCAGCACCATAATTTTGTTTGTGCGCCAAAGCTAAAATCACTCGCGCGCTAGCTTACACCTTTCCGCATGCACTGCTTCCTATCCCTACTTTTGCGCTAGCGCTTAACATAATGCATGCGAAATTATTTATGCGTCAATGTTTAACATTTCATGCATCGACTGCTTAGAGTAGAAGCTACGTTGAAAAGGGATAAGTTCTGCAGCTGCAGGCTTTATCGGCTAAGGATCGAGTCATGACTTCGAGTTTCTAAATGGGATTAAATGGTTGATTTAACACATCCCCGTGACAGCTTCGGCCGAGCAAAAGGAAATTTTAGGCATTTACAACATGATACTTTACTTGCAAGGAGCGAGAAGGTTTGGGCCTTACGCGCATAGGATGGTTGGACAGGAGTTTTGCAAACGAGGCGTCGAAATGTTGCGTCTTCTACGGGTTTGAACGAAAACTATGAGTCCACTAAAAATAGTACTGTGACGACTCGACCTCATGACCAGGGCACTTCATATTTTCAAAAAAAATGACTCTACTCGAGGAAAAAGATCCCCAAACTATTACGCAACCAAGAAAACATATAAAACTTTCAACATGGGGTCGTGGGGAGCCGCGGGCTTTTCCTGGTGAAAGAAAACTCTGTGGGACAAGCTAGGAAAGCCGAAAATTCAATAGAGGGGAGAGACTTGTGTGCTTGTGAGATGGGGTCATCTCTGACCTAGTATGAAGGTGGTGGCTTCGTATCCTCATAGGGAAAAGAATAGCGACTGTTCTACGTCCTTTCTAGCTTTCATGCCAAGTAAAACGGAGCGCGTTTGAGCTATTCAACTATGGGTGAATGATTCTTTTAACCTACTAATCCAAAAGCAGGATTGGGAAAGAGCCTACCTGTCAGTGTGTCGGGCGCTCCGAGACCTCAACTGTTTGCAGCGAATGGCAGCTTCGAACTTCGACGCGGATGGCGAGCGCTACGAGTGCAAATGACCAAACAAAAACCCAAAACGTCGTTGCATGCGTTAAATAAGGGAGAGTTAAATGCTCACGTACATTTAAAGTTGACAGGGTTATGAGCACGGGGTTCAAGGAATCAGTCATTAAGAGTGGCACATGGCTTTATTAAAAGCCTTACCAACTCTATCGGTGCACAGGGATCGAGGATATTTGTTCGCACCAAGTATTGATTTCAGCTTTCACGCCAAGCAGGGAGCATAACATTCCGCGCTATGTGGTAAGCACACGATCAAAGATAAGCTTTGCGCTCAAGCGGCAATTTCAATGTCAGTATTGTGCTCAGAAAAAACACGCCATACATGAGTTATCTTAAAAGACAAGCGTGGGCTTGCAATCAGGAAGGATAAGCGCATCTCTAGTGCTTGGGGTTCGATTCTATCATCATAGTTGCGCTGGGGAGTGACGCACTGACTTTTAATCCTTCAAAGGAAGTGAAGCGCAGCTCCAAGGTGGGGAAGTAATGATAAATCTTGCGCCACGCTCGATCGAGGAAAATTATATCCTGCGCTAACAGCTTTTTTTGGCTTATTGCACCAGATAACAGACTTGGGATTTTTCGAAAGGGCAGCTGAATTAGAGTCAAGGCCTATGCTTGATGAAGGACTTGTGGTTAAAGATGCGCCAAAGTCACGGCGGGCTCAAATCTAAATCTTGCGCTACAGTGGTGAAGATAAGACCAAAACCTGCGCTAAAGGGAAAGGATGACTTTGCCTCAGAGAAAATGAGAAACTCTTTTGGAAGCAGGTGATGAAATTCTGGTTAGCTAGAGGTAAACTTGAAAGATGACCTAAGGATCTTGCTACAAAAGTGTTAGAAGGAGGGGCCCCAAATAACTTCAAAAAAAAATTTGGGGGAGGGTGTTGCAGTAACAACAATGCCCTCTAACTAACTCTAACTGTTCTTGCGCTTCCTCGTTCTCCGTGAATGTTCCTTCTTTCGTGGATTGTCCCTTTCGCACCTTTCGGCTTCCGCACTTCATGCGGACTTATCTCGTGCCAACATGCGTCATGTTATGTGTTCAAGGGAAGTTAAAACAATGTTGACCATTCCTCAAATGTTCCTGACTAATCATGTTTCCCTTCCTTGTGTTAGTATACATTGTTTGATCTCATAGATCTACCAAATCATATGATACTATTGATATATGTTTCGAATCAATTGATTTGGGATGTGTTAATGCCCTCCTTCCGATGGATCTATTCTTATCAATGTCAAATCGTCATCTAGGAAATGGATCTTGCAATCATTAGTGGCACGTTTCCTCGCAAATGACAGTGGGTATACATCAATGACCCCTAATTATTTGATTCTACAAGTGTTCGACTTCAAAACATCTATTCACACTTGCTAGTTCGTACTCACTATATTGGATTCCATCATCATTATCGATTGGTCTCCTCACATCTGTTAACAATATATATCAATAAACAATAATCAGATGGTGTTTTATTATGCTCGGCATCAACTCATATATTCACATGATATAAAATCATACTATCGTTGGTTTGTATTAAAGACCCTCGGAAAAACAGTTGCATCATTCATTGATGCACTGCCTGAGTTGTGCAAGATTAAAATACCATGTCAAAGTACCATGAAGATCTCGCACTCATTGTTGACACAGTGACTATCGACGGGGGTTCACTTCGCACTGCTGTCAACAAACATCAACCAAACTCCCTTAAACATCGGCCCAGAAAGGTTTTACCCTTTCCATCAACACTCACAGAGTGAGTGAAGTCTCACCTAAGATGATTAAGGGGGTTGCGGGAACCAGATTTCCGCAGTGGGGGGAGGACATGCATCAAATCTCACTTTACAACTACATAAACCAGAGATTATGTCTTTGCATCATGCTAATAGTTCATGCATCTATTCATTCCCTTCGCATATTAGTGTATAAGCAACATTCATATTAACATGGTTAAACTAATCATTCACATCAACAGTAATTACCAAACCACGGAGATTTAAACATTTCGCAAACACTTGCATTCATCATTTAATATAAACAAAGACAAAAGATATAACCATAACCTAACATCTTCATGCATTCATCAAAACCTATGGTATAACCTTCGCAGAAACAGTCAAAACATCTGATCGCGGATCATACCAAATTGCCGAAAACAGAGCAAAACATAGGATGATGCTCAAAACATCTCATTCTCCTATCCAACTATGATTTCCTTAGGTTTACAATCACACTCCTATTTATATCAAACTAAATGGTTACAAAATGGTCCACATGACCCATTCTAACTAACTAAACCAATCTTGCACTTCTACCGGCTCCTTGTTCTCCGCAAATGGTCCTTTCTTCCGTGGATTGTCCTTCTTCGCGGTTGTCAGCTTCTGCACTTTATGTGGTCTAACCCCGTGCCAATAGGCCCCCAACACAAACTTGTGCCTCTCCCTTGAGCCACCTCAGCTGGATACCTCTGGTATTTCTCGGGTTCACTGTTGTGTGCTTCCTCGAACCCATCCTCCAGTCTTGTGATCGTTGTCATGTACTTCTCGAACTCATCCTCTAGTCTCTGGTTCGCTGTCATGTACTTCTCGAACTCATCCTCTAGACTCTGGTTCACTATCATGTACTTCTCAAACTCATCCTCCAGTCTCTGGTTTGCTGTCATGTACTTCTCGAACTCATCCTCCAATCTCTAGTTTGTTTTCATGTACTTCTCGAACTCATCCTCTAGCCTCTTGAAACCTTTGTCATCTATTCCTTATGCACCTACTGGTGCGCTTCATGCTTGTTTCAGGCTAGGGAAAAGTTCATCGACGTCACCAAATTGTGAAACAAGCCAACTGCTCTAGAACATTTGTTTCACACATTTGACCATCTGCTGTTGGAGCCTGCAGGCCTCTGCCCCTAGTGTTCTGGTGGTCGCAGGGACCACGGTTCTTCTAACTACTACCACTCTCTTAGACATCTCGTGTGAGACCTCATATTTGTTCCTCCCAATTGTCTGTGCTGTTGCCTTCGCTGGTTTTTCATGAACACTCATCATTCTTTCCCTTAGCACACCTGGAGTGCTTCTGCTCGAAATGAAATGTACCATTTCCACAGCTTCCTTGGAATTGCTTGCTCAACTCATTAATTTCATTTCTAATGTGCATAAGCCTTCAATATCCCAACTCTCCATCGCTTTTATTTATGCTTGTCCCTCATTACCTTGCTGTATGATGATCAAATCGTTCACGTTTTTATCAGATTTCATTCTCAAGTGTCATCATAAGCTTCCGTCGTCTGATGTTGATCCCATGTCGCAGCAATAATGTGTTGAGTGGGCTCCCGCATGCGAAACGTCAACGAGCATCCATTTTTTCCCTACTGCCACTCCCACATGCTAACCGTCGACGACCATCCGTCCTCATCGTGCTTCCACTGTGGCGTGCTAACCATTGACGATCATCCGTCCTCTTCATGCTTCCAATTTTGTGTCATTATTGCTTCTTTTTTTTTCGCACTTCGTTTCTCAGCCTCTATGCGCCTGTTCATGGCGATAGGGTTTCAACCGATTCTCGTTTACTTGCTTTGGAAACAACATGCCATCTAAAAATTTTAACTGCACCGCACCTCCGTTAGTGACAAAATCTATTGTGTAAGGACCCAACCAATGCATCTGTAACTTACCTGGATGCTTGGAAAACTTACTATCGTACAATAGAACCATATCTCCTTACTGAAAATGCTTTTGTTTGATGTGTCGGTTGTGCCAAGCCTTCTGTCGATCCTTTTCTACCTTCTGATGAAATCCTATGATGAAATGATCCTCATCAAGCTGTACCAATTGTGCCAATCGTTCTTCAAGTGCACCATCATCACTCATCCCTGTGGTTGTTGCGATGCACATACTAGGCACAATATACCCCATCGGCATGACTGCTTCCTTCCTGTAAATGAGCTTGAACGAGGTCTTGTCAGTCAATCGTTTACAAGTTGTGCGATACACCCAAAGTATGGACGGAATATTCAAATCCCAATCATCTCGGTCTATGTTGCACACCTTTGTGAGTGCATGCTCCAATATTTTGTTGAATGCCTCAACTATTCAGTTAGCTTGAGGATGATAGGGGGTACTCTTCCTGTGTTGGATTTGAAACTCCTCCTTCATTGTTGTGATTGTCTTATTTACAAAGTGAGTGCCTTGGTCACTCATCAATATCTTTGGGCACCCAAACCTGGTGACCATGTTGTCGAAGAGGAACCTTGTTGCAGTCGCCGCTGTGCAGTCCTTCATTGGTGCAGCTTCCTCCCATTGTGTCAAATAGTCTGTCGCCATGATTATGTATCGTGACACTGTTCTTTTTCCTAGTTGGTTGATAGGTCCCACGAAGTCGACTTCCCACTTGTCAAAATCCTGCAGCGTCACTTGAGGTACTAATGGCATGTCGTCCATTTTTTATGGTTTCCCTGTTCTCTAACAAACATCACAGCTTTTTGCATAGTCCGTCGCATCTCCGTGCAGTCGGCTACCAGAGTCCAGCTCGAAGGATCTTCCTAGCCGTGGCACGTCCTCCATAGTGTCTTCTTGTGATCCCATCGTGAGATTCTGCTAAAATCCTTTCCTACTCATATGGAAGGACATACCGTCGAAGTATTTTTTCTAGTCCCATCTTATATAGTTTCCCAGCAATTAGTTGGAAGTCTGCCACCCTAACAACCAACTGCTTCTTTTGGTTTGTAGTGAATTCCTCCGGTGTCGTCCCTGTCGCCAAAAATTGAATAATGTGCTCATAGTGGTCATCGACCATGCCGACCCTGGATAACTGAGCGTCGGGCAACCCTTAGTCAATATTCCTTGGTTCTTCTCTTGATTCTATCCTTGATAGATGATATGGTCCTGCATTTAGTACTCACCCTTGTTTACAATTATCTCCAAGTCAAATTCTTGAAAGAGTAAGAGCCATCGACAAATATTCCCCCCCAACACAGGCTTGTTCACTAGGTACTTAAGTGCCGAATTGTAAAACCCCCAAAAATACACTAAAATTAAAAAAAATTATAGCAGCATTAGTTGCTACGATTATGATATGGAAACAATAGATGTAACAGCGTCATACTAAATTCTCTAGTGTTGACTCAATGATAAACATCTTTCCAAATATTCTGTTAGTTTTCCTAACATTCTAACACAAAACTTCAGTAGTTAACATTCAGTTTCGAATTAATGAAACACTCGTTTATTATTAAAATATAAAGAGTCATAAAGTTACATTAGTCTGCTTACTAAAGTTATGCATTTTATAATAATACTTCGTCATTATCTCCAATTATATATATTTTCCTTCTAGCACTAACTTGATCATTTCTATGTACTAAAGGGGTCCTTGAATCGCCCTAAGGCTTACTTAGCTATCGCTAACGAACGCTCATGAACACTATGTGCAAAGAACAGGTAACTGTCCAAGACTTTCACTAGCGGTGTACTTATGCTTTCAAAACCCTACAATGCAATACTAGTATCGATGCTTGAGAACATAGTGTTAACTGCTTATTGAAATATTCCAGGTATGATAATGTAATATCCCTCATGTTTATCTACAAATATCTTCAGGTCTAAAGTTAATAGTTTGAGTATTAAATAGATGGATATTTATTGAATTTAAGGAGTCCTCTTTCAAGTTTTGACTTCGAGCTCAACACCATAAAATAAGTGCTAACCTTGTCATACTTATGATGATTCAAAGATCAATTTTTAAGGCTTATGTTTAACAATTTAAAATTCATAAAGAAATTATTCATGAACATACAATTATTTGTTCTTCATTAATAATTATGGGGAAGCATGGCCCTATACTTGAATTATAACTACCATATATATATCATTCCTATATATATATTAATATAGTTTTTATATTTTAATAAATCGCAAATTACTTGATAAACAATAATGCCTAGAGTATAGTATGGAAACATATATATATCGACCCTATAAAAATCCATAAGGCTTACATAATGTATCAAATCCCATAATATATGTGTTCCTAACTCAAACATTTAAATGTTTTCAATGAACAACCAACCAATGAATGAGACTAAGGTTTCGGATCATAGGATCCTCTTTATCCATGGTTTAAACTTAGCATTAGGTGAAGGATGATGTGATAACTCTTCGTAAATGGTGTTGGCAGGCACATGTCTCCACAGTGGTGCATTCAACGCTTCCATAAATGCCATTGTAGTGGATCTCCAAGTGTAAGCCTTCATGGCTAGTCTTCACATGCTCAAGTTGTGATCACAACGTAAAGTACCAAGGAACCATCATCTTGTTGGCAAACTGTGGTAAGAGATGCTTAGCTAGAGAATGCATTGGCATCAAACTTCGGCTGTGGTGAAATAGGTATTAAATGTGATTTTAATGTAAGTAGGTGAATGTATACAACACTATCTTGGTGGCTACATCCTGATCGTAGATCTTGGAAATTCTTGGGTTTTTTAAAAACCCTACTTCTCCATAACGACGGATTTCAAACTTGTAGCATTCATTGTTTTGGGGAGAGTGGGGAGGGGGGCCGACAAGCTCTCTGAGTCCCCAGGGTTCGATACTGAACTTCTTGCTTCATCTCTCCAGGTTTCCATGGCGTTAATGTATTGATTGTATAACAATTTAGGAGGTTAAAAAGATACGCAGTGATATACCTTTAGGTTGTGATGTGTTCGGGTTTTGAGCCCGTGACTTAGCAATATCGGTTCTTGAGATTTTTGCAGAGCAATCCTCAATGAAGATTGTTGTGAGCATTCTTATGATTGGTCTAGTTTAGAGTTATGCTCGCTCATTAACTGAGTGCACCGATCTGGTTTTGCTCATTGGGGAACTATCGGAGTACTACTTGGTTAGATTCTGTGCGACTGGAGCAAGACGAGGAAAGCTACTCCTCTCAAGTGATGTACCGGTTTTCCCTTTCTTCGTTTCTAGATAATACCAGTCTAGAGTTACAGTTTGGAAAAGGTTTTAGTAAAACAAGGTTTTTAACCCTTCTCATTGTGTTAATGTAGGTGTTCCAGCGTTTTGGTAAAAGCATTCAACAGTGAACATGGATAATAGCTTATCCAGTAAGCCTCGAGTTTATCTCCAGGGTTTCACCGACAAATACAAGAGAAATGATTTTGATAGGTGTTTTAGTCTCTGTCAATATTTTTTTGAAATGTAGATACAAATTTTGTAAGAGATTTGAAGTCATTGAAAAACTTGTAAGACAAGGATTGATGGAGCTTTGCTCCATAAATTGTAGCTCGTGTTTCTTCTCTGTTTTTGGCCACTGTTTACAGTGTTCGTCGAAGCTCAGATTTGAGTTTTAAAACAATGAATTCATGCTATTTGTTTTGACTAAAAGTTCTGGATAATTCTAATAGGCTCAAATGGATTTGAACGTTGTCCAAACAAATTTTCTATGCTTGTTTTATGTATATGTTACTATAACGGCTTAAGGCATAACCCAAAAATGAAAATTATGCTAATAGGTAAAAAGCCGTAAATCTGGATTTTTAACTCTACAGTAAAAGACTACGTGATCTTGCCTTCGGTCTAGGGTTTGGTTTGGACTTTCAATGGTTTTCTAAATGCTATACTACTTTCTTTGTCGAGTTGGGAAAACGAATTCCGAGAATGTAAATAATGTTATTGCGGAAACCTTACATTTCAACCTGGTTTTGTTTACAAAAATATATGAAATATTATATGCTTAAATAAATAGGGTATTTGCAATGCAATTAGTATGAATGCCTGAGCTCCGTGGAGAGGAAGATTTGAAATAAAAGTTGAAATCGTAATTTTAGATCTGCAAATGTTCATACATTGCTGTATTGAAAAATAGGCATATTTTCTTTAAGAAATAAAGCAGCAAGCAATACTTATATATAAAGATATTGAAATAATAGCATCTATTTGTCTTCTGTGCGGTTAAGTGTGATGATGTTTCTACTAGTATACTATCCAAACTATACAAATCTTATTTCTATGATAGATAGAATAAATATGAAGAGTTTATATATAGAACCTATGTAATAATTATATTTTTTTCTTTACAAGAAGAGAGTTCAGTTACAAAGGGTCTGTGTAATGTTTAAGACCAATTAAGTTACTGTTTAGCCGAAATATTTTTTTGATGAAAATAAATACTGTTTGAAATTTAAGACAAAGATAATTATAAACAGAAAAAGATAGTGAAGGGTTTAGAGAATAATATAAATTATGTTTATATATCAATCATTTAAATTTCTCTAATGCATATAATCATCTTGTTCTGCCTAAACAACCCCTTCTGTACTAGAGTACTACACTGTTACCATGTGGGGAAAAATACAGAAAGGTGATTTTATAATCAAACATTCTATTTTACCAACTACATCATTCACACTGCATTTTAATTCATCAATACAATTTACAGAGATGGAATAATTATTAATTTAAACAAATCTTTTTAAATAGAATAAGAAGAATAGATAGACATTGCATTTCTATTTAATTAAATAACCTAGCAGAAGTAGAGAAGATAACAATATATGAACCTGGAACTGTAGAAGAAGAAAAAAACAACCAAAGGATCCCGTTCCACCCAACCAACTCCTAAAGACAGCCAAGCTACTTGCCTTAGGACCCCCGAGCATGTTCACTGAACCACTAGGACGAAGATGCTGTGTGGAATAATGGAACAAGTTCCTTTGCAACTCAGCAGTAGTACTTAGCAGCAGCACTACCTACCTTTAGCAATATTGAACTCAACAATGTGGCTGCACTAGTTCAGAATGCAGACTTAGTTCACTCAATCAAATCTAACTTTCCCCTCATCAAATCTCTTGTGCTAAAAAATTATCACAAGGTAAGAAATGAACAGCCTCCTGCTGAATTTGATGGATAGATAAATAGCATGCCTAGGTATTTTGGTCAGTTTATTTCAGTAAATGAGCCACCTGCTCAGTTCCACTTTCTTGGGGAACATGACCAAAAAAGTAGGGAAGTTTACCCTGCAACAGTTAGAAGTGAGTTGAGGATGCTGCCAAGTGTCAATCTACTCTCCACCACAGTCCATTCCCCCTAGTGGGTCAGTGAACACTCATTCAACAGTCTCCTTTGGTTATTTGTCTCCACTTTTATTTATTACTAATAAAATATTCAGAATAATTAATTACAGTCATCCATGATCCCACTTGATCAATTGTCATAAAACTTTACAATAAAATAAAACATAATGTTTTCTCAATAACATAAAATGTCTAGAACTTGGGGTATGTGACATGAATGGTCAATGAACATTTTCAAATGACCTCCAAGAAGATAGTGTCGAAACTTCTGTAGAGCGTAGACCATAGCCAAACCTTCCCTTTCCGTTGCCGTATAATTCTTCTCCGTAGTAGACAACTTTCTACTTGCGAATGCAACGGGTGGTCAATAGCTCCTTCTCTTGGTTGGGCTAATATAACTCCTAGTGCGACTGATGATGCATCAACATGGACGTGGAATTCCTTCTTCCAATCCGGAAATACTAATATAGGTGTTGAAACCATCTTTGCTTTCAATATATCAAGACTCTTATGGAATTCTTCATTCCATTCAAACTTGGCATCCTTCTTCAAACTTTTTTCCATTGGTGCCCTGATCGCTGCATACCCTCTGATAAACTTGCGGTAGTATCATGTGTGTCCCAACGTCTCTCTTAATTGCTTTATTTTTGTTGGTTTCAATAGGTCAACAATAATTGCAATCTTCGTAGGTTCTACCAGCATCCCTTCCCTGCATACAATGTGTCCCAACAAAATCCGAAATGGAGCACAAAAAATGCACTTCTTCAGGTTTAGCGAAATCTGGTATTGTGGACATCTTTCCAGCATCAACCTCATATTCACGACATGATGCTTAACCAATCTATACACTGTCCAATCCTCCATGTATACTGTAAGAAATTTATGGATGTAGTCCTTGAATGCAGCAACTGCCAGTCTAGAGAATATTGATGGTGCATTCTTCAGGTCGAATGGCATCACCGTATATTGAAAACATCCCCATTCCATGACGAATTTAGTCTTGTGTCAATCCTCCTTTGCAATATTGATCTGGTGATAGCCTGAAAACCCATTTGTAAAGGAGTATATTTCCTGACCTCCCACTCCTTCGAGCACCTCATTCGTGAATGGTGTTGGGAACGGATCGTATAGGCAGGCATCATTCAATTTCCTTAAATCGACATAGTTTCAGACTTCACTAGTTTTCTTATCCTGGACCACCATCACGTTGATCCATTCTGATTCCTCCACTGGTTCTATAATTCCTCGGATTCAACCTATAGGATCGGTGCTTGACTGGCTTTGCATCGGGTTTCAGGGGGATTTTCATTTTTCCTAAGTTCCCGGAAATTCCTTTCATCTCCGAGAATTTCGTTGGGAACGAATCTTGAAACTCATGCAATAGATCAGTCATCTTGGAAATGGTGGAGTCATCCCAATAATCTCCAATACTTGCAAACTTCGGGTTCTCCTCCAACCCAATGTTTACTTTCTTGATTTTCAGCAGTTGCTGAAACTTGTCGGAAGGAATTTCTGGTGCCTCGACACTGCGAATTCCTTCTGACTTCGGTACATATGTAACCCTCGGGTCATCCTCATCGTCTAGTTCTCCTGTGATATTGTATCACTCCATCAACATTTTCGGTGTCACAGTCCACCGAAGTTCCATTAGTTGCTCAATCAGGACTGCTTCGAATACCTTCTCGTGGATCACCTATAATGCGGTGTGGATGAAGGGGTTCTCATCGAAGAAACTGAATGTTTGGATAAATCCACTTGTTATATGTTCCCAAGAATTCATTCTACGTCACAGTTCTACTGCGGCATACTAACTCTACAGTACTTCATCCAGTGTGTGAACAAATACGTGGACCCATTCCTGTTTTGGCCCGTGGGCCCCATTGGCTTTGAAATTCAATCAAATGTTCCTTTGGATCTCCTCTGTCATCATACTTCCTTCCACTATATCCTGCACTGTCGTAGAACCTAACCTCCAGTAGGTGTCGACATAGTGGGTAGTTTGTGATACTTGACTTGTGCGCCACACACCATCACGCTGGTGTAGCCTTCAAGGCTTCTTCCAAGGCAAGTAGACGTTGTGGTTCCACCACTTTTTCCTCAAATTCAGTGAGAAATGTAATCAAGTTGGGAAACCCCTCATATGTTGGCAGTGTACACTCCTCTGTGGCTACCCATCGCAGCGACTGTGTGATCTGTGCACACATCTTCAAGGCTTCGACACCATCTTCTGTAGGTACACACATTCTTATATTCGATGCCCTCTGGTCTGATAGACGTGACACCAAGGAATCCCTCCCTGACTGAGGGGATTCAGTGTACCTGAATGCAAATATTCTCAAAATTATAGGCAATTATCCTTATGGTGTCCATCAGTATTTCATCTACTGCACCATATATCTTCACGGGTTTCTTTCCCCTTCTTCATATCTTGCAGTTTAAGTGTCAAATTGGCCAACTGTTCTTGTATCCTATCCATGCCTATTCCTGCTTCATCGATTGGTGAAGCCTCCATCTTCATCGCAATCTCCAGCTCTTCGGCTTGGGTCGCTACCTTCTGTTGCATTAGTGGTCCACGGATGTGTGGCACCAATCCTGCGATAAACCACTCCTTGTGCTACATATCATTCATCTCAAAACTCACCTTCACCATCAATTTTTTATACCATTGATCAAATTCCCATACCGGCTCATTCCGGTATTGCTTGATTTCTTTGAGCTCGATGACATACTATGACTCTAATTTTTGTTTTCTAAATTCATCAATCATCCCCGCCTTGATATGCGCTAATGTTTTGCATGGATTCCCTATCGGTACCTTAGTAAAATTCATAAACCAGTCTAGCCCACGGCCTCTGAGGATCATCACTAGTTGTCCCTTTTTAATATCTTCATCCTGGACTCGCTTCAAAGTCCATACCGCTTCGTATAGGAACCAATACTGCTCGGTATCTTCAATCCCGTTCCCCTGGAAAGTGGGTATTTTTGCGTTACTACCGTTATTGTTTACTGATGTGCTACTCCTACCGATGCATGTAGAACAAATCTGCGAATAACTTGTGTTTCTTCCTGTGAAATTATGATTAGTGTGTGTGGTTGAAGGTATGTTGTGACTTACGATCCATCCCTATTCTACCTATGGGGTAGCATGTTCACTTTCTTCTTCGTCGTAATAAGGTCGCTTCGTCCCTTGTGGTCCTGTTTCACAGTATTCTATTCCAGTCTCCTCAGGAGACTCTCTCTCAATCCTTCTCTTCTTCTCTGGTCACTGGAATATCGCCCCACTCCTCAAGGTACCACAATCTTCCTCATCCTCCCTTAGAAATTCATCGTCGCTCATGTACATCTACCCCGCATCTTTCTATCGGATCTGCATTCACACGATACCCACAACCTCTGCACACTAATCTTCTACTCGTCGGAAGTCATCCTCAATATGCCCTTTTCGTAGACCATCATCTTAATCCACAACTTTAGCAATAGCAAGAATCTCCCCCTAGGTCCTTTGAAAAAGTTCCTTTCCACGTCGTTGTATGATTTGATTGTGTCAACTACGAACTCAATAATGTATCCCTCTAGGATACTATCCACCCAGAAGTCGACAGCCCTTGATACCTTATTGTCGACTTGTTTTAGCTATCAAATAATTTCTATAGTCCAATGGTCAGGCTCAGTATTTTGGAAATGGTTTTTCTGAAATGTCAATTGCGCCAACCACTCGTGCAACAACACTGGGAATTCGCAGAAAAACACTTCGTGGATATCCAAATAGATATGCTTTTGCAACCAACTGCTTACTGTCTGTTCAGGGTTCCAATTTTCTCTTTCTGTGAATTATTTTGTCTTCTTGTCAAACCACTCATGAATCTCCGGTTTCGTCAGGTGCCACAGCATGTCCTATTATTTTCCTCTTTAGGGTCCCCGCAATGGAACCATTTGTTGACACAGCGACTGTCGACAGGGGTTCACTTCACACTGTTGTGAACAAACATCAACCAAACTCCCTTAAACATCGGCCCTGAAAGGTTTTACCCTTTCTAGAAACACTCGCAAAGCAAGTGAAGTCTCACCCGAGATGATTAAGGGGGCTACATGAACTAGATTTCCAAAGTGGGGGGAGGGCATGCATCAAATCTCACTTTACAACTACAGAAACCAGAGATTATGTCTTCGCATCATGCTAACAGTTCATGCATCTATTCATTCCCTTCGCATATTAGCGTATAAGCAACATTCGCATTAACATGGTTAAACTAATCATTCGCATCAACAGCAATTACCAAACCACAAAGCTTTAAACATTTCAAAAACACTTGCATTCATAATTTAATAGAAACAAAGACATAAGATATAACCATAACCAAACATCTTCATGCATTCATCGAAACCTGCGGTATAAACTTCGCAGAAACAGTCAAAACATCTAATCGCAGGTCATACAAAATCACCGAAAAAAGAGCAAAACATAGGATGATGCTCAAAACATCTCATTCTCCTATCCAACTATGATGCCCTTAGGATTACAATCACACTCTTATTTATATCAAACTAAATGGTTGCAAAACGGTCCACATGGCTCATTCTAACTAACTAAACCAATCGTGCGCTTCTGTCGGCTCCTTGTTCTCCACAAATGGTCCTTTCTTCCGCGAATTGTCCTTCTTCGCTGCTGTCAGCTTCCACACTTTATGTGGTCTAACCTCGTGCCAACACTCATCAAAGTGCACATTTGTATTTCTGAAAAATTTACTTTTGACATAGATCCACTGTGTATTGTGCGTGGCCATGCTTGTTTACTGTTGAGCATGGGTATACCCGCCTCATGAAGATATTGTATATTTGGGAAATTGATTTGTTTAAACTTCCAGGCACTTTTCCAACTCCTGTGGCCATGGTCGTACTCCTTTATCATCCTTCCTAGATCACTAAAGAGTATAAGAAGTAAAGAGATATGTATTTCAACCCTCAATATTGCTTCAGACCTTACACATTAATGGGAATCTGTTAACAATCAAATTAACACCCTTAACAATTGAAGATCAGAAGCACATTTTACCATTTTCCCGCAACATGAAGGCCAGAAATTTGGAACAATTGAGAGCTTTAATATCTCAATTGACCATCGCTTCCGTAAAGGAATAAGTATGTGAATAAAAATATTGCTCTAAATAGGCCATGTCCAGAACCGCTTAAGGGCCAAAAACCAATTTCCACAACTCTTAGAGTGGAAAGAATACATGTCATGTGTATTAATTGTCCTGAAAATTCTGGAAAACCAAGTCAAATGCCTGGAAAACTATGTAAAGTGGCTTTTTTATGAAAATAATCAAAATTCATGAAAAAATTTAGTACCACATTCATGTTTGGAAATTGAGTACACAAATCCCAATGCTATATACGAAAGGCATTTGGGGCAATGTAAAAGGGAGAAAAGAAAGAGAAAAGGAATGCTGGAAGATGAAGGCAAGAATTCTCCTAATTCAAAGGTATTTGGGCATCAAAGGCATGGATGGAAAAGGAGAGTATCAAAGTAATGGAGAAGGATGACATCTTCAAGGAAAGGTTGTAAGTATTATTTTTCTTTGATTCAATATGATCCAATTCTAGTTCCCCCCCAAATTTGAGTTTGAATTTGTTTTCCAAATGTAGTTTTGAATTTAAAGTTTGGTAGATATATTTCAAGTTTTTCAAAGTTTTTCAAGTTAGTAGAAGTATAGCTAGAGGTAAGGAACTAGCAAGAAATATGCTAATGGATGCCTAAAGTCCATGGATTCTCAAGCAAGGGGATATCCTACAAACATCTAGCTTCAAGAGGTATTATACTCTCTTCCTCCCTTCTCAATCCTTGGAAAATGCTTAAAAATATCAAGGAAATTTTGATTATTGCATGTATTTCTGTCAAATAAGCTTCACCAACTTATAGTAAGGATAGATAATTCTATAGACAAGCCCCTACACTAATATCTACCAACACTCCTCGCAGTCAAGATCACCCACACATCCACACACTAGCGGCCTCATGGATACCAACATTCCCTCATCAGGTGGTAGAAACCCGGACCCTTTTTACAAGGGAATCATCGGAGGCATATCCTCCTACATAAACCCTCCATCAGGTGGGGGAACTATTGGTGTAAACCCTCTGTCGGGAGGGGGACCCATTAGTAGAAACCCTCCATTAGGAGGGGGGGCATGATTGGAAACCCTCCATAAAAAAGAGGACCCATTGAAGGAAACCCTCCATCAGAAGGGAGACCTATCGGTACTGGCCCTACTGATCCAAGCATGACCAACATTATCATTGGTCTATCCACATCATCCACTACTACAAGCCTGCGATTTATGGCTAGCCTCATCCTCCTTGATTTGGTGATGTTGACTAATGATTTGATCCAACATTATAGAAACTAGCCCCCCATGCCTAAAAAACTCCCATTGGATATCCCAAAGTTCGAAGGGAGGACTGGGGAAGACCCCTAAAACCACATCATGTCATTTCACCTATGGTGCTCTTCAAATAGCATCATAGACAATTCCATCAGGGTGTGCCTATTCCAGAGGACCTTAAATAGTGTTGCAGCTAAGTGCTACATCGACCATCCCCACGGGACACATTCCAACATTATGTCATCATCCTCCACTTCTTTACAATTTTTCCAGTTTCCCGTACAATATGACGATGATGTAGAAATATTTATTTCCTACTTACAAAACTCCTCCACCCACATCATAGACTATGTCCATGAGTGGCATAGATGTCAAAGTTTGTGTAATATCAAACTTAATAACAGGATATTTTTTAGGTTGGTTTTTTTAAATCCCTCCTTCTCACCATCACCAATGACATGGCCTCTGAATGACCACATACTGAGGAAGAATCTATCCTCAAGGCCCAATAATTTCACTTGATTCATGCACAGTAAGGATACATATACATGATCATCCATTATTCCCCTCACAGAGGTTTCGCTTGGATATATTCGCTGGGGTAATCCCATGTTGTGGATGGTGTCATCGACACTATCGCATCACATGATGTGAACCCCTATGCACCTTACCCTTCCCCAAAAAGTGATTACATGTACATAAATGTTCCCAACATTATGTGTCCTTTTCAAGGCCCTTTTTCCACTCTGAGCTACAACCCCAATTTATCACGTGCTTCATCGCATACAGAAATGAGTACCTCTTATTTGTCTCCTACCTCATCCCCCCATATTCATGGGACCTTGCTTAGTGGTACCATGTGTGGCAGTGATTCTATCGGCTTCTTGGACACCTCATTCATGAACCCATACTATCCTTTTCATGCCCCTCCTCTATTTTCTCTAGTTCATACACACCCCTATGCTTCCCCCCTTTCCTCATCAAAAAGAATACACCCAGTAAAACATGCCTGCCCAACCAACTCCCAATAATCAACAAGCCAATCCCAAGAAGAAAAATACGGGAAATAAAAAAGGGAACAACCAATGGCAAGGATGTGGATGTAAAATTCTAATCATAGCAGGATCTACTAGCTAATCATTTCCTCACAAGATTATTGGTCAATATAATTTCATATCAATGAATTTATTTGTAATTTCCACTTGGTCATTGGCCTGTGGATGATAAGGTGAATTTATTCGATGTTGGATATGATATTTCTGCGGAAGATATTCCATCTTTTGGGACACAAACTGTGATCCCCCACCTGTCACTATTTATTTAGGAACTCCAAAGCGAGTAAATATCTCTTCATATAATAAATCTATAACAGCTTGATCAATGGCTCTTACCATGGTTGTGGCCTCCACCCATTTAGTCATATAGTCTATGCATACCAGAATGTAAACCTTTTGTTTTGAAGAATGGTTGATGGGTCCTACAAATTCCAAGGCCCATTTCTCAAAAGTTTCAACCACCACTTGTGGTTGGAGTGGCATCTCATCCAATATATTAGGCTGACCCATCCTTTGGAAGCTATCACGGGCTTGCACATACTTTCTTGCATCTTGAAACAGATTTGGCCAGAAATAACCCATTTTTAACACCTTATGTCTAGTTCTTTTATCGTCAAAATGTCCCCCACAGGGTTCATCATGGCATGCTTTCAGGATGCTGTGGATCTCATCTTCCCTCACACATCGTCTAATCTCCAATTCTAGCCCCATGTAAAAGAGATATCCTTCTATCCAGCAGTACCTATCACTTTGTTGTACAATCCTTCTTCTTTCCCTTTTTGATAGATGAGTTGGGAGCGTCCCTATAGCAAGATAATTATCAATATCTGCATACCAAGGTGAGTGAACTGAAACTACAAATAGATGTTCATCGGGAATAGAATCCTCAACTGGTGAATTATCATCATTATTGGTTAGTAGAGAAAGAAAATCAGCAACGACATTTTCTTTTCCTAGTCTATCAACAATTGTAATATCAAATTCTTTTAGTAATAACAACCACCTAGTCACTCGAGCATTAGTAATGGGTTTATTCATCAAATATCTAATATCTGAGTGATCGGTATGCACAAAAGTAGAGTACCCAGTAATATAGTGCCTGAACTTATTGATGGAATAAATGACAGCAAGGAATTCTTTCTTTGTTATTGTATAGTTGAGTTCAGCAGGGGCCAAATTCTTACTGATATAATAGATAGCATATGGATTATGGCCTTCCTGTTGTCCCAATACAGTCCCAATAGCAGTATCTAAAGCATCGGAAGAAATGTGGAAATGCAAGGCCCAATTAGGCCCATGCAAAATAGGTGTTATAGATATTATGTTCTTTAATTCTGCAAATGTTGTATGGAATGCATCTATCCAATTGAATTGTGCATCCTTCATTAGTAAGGTAAATAGAGGAGATGGTAGTTTAGAAAAAAATTCAATGAAACGTCTATAATAACCAGCATGTCCAAGAAAACCGCATACCTCTTTATGCATCCCAGGAACAAGGTTGTTCACAATTACCTTTATTTTAGCAGGGTCCACTTGGATTCCTGCAACAAATATAGAATTCCCAAGGACTACACCTTCACTCATCATCATATGACGTTTTTCACTACTGAGAGACAGGTGAGTCTGATCACAGCGTTTTAAGACCTTTTCCAAGTTTTTCAAAGCCTCATCAAAACTAATACCATAAGGAGTGAAGTCATCCATAAAAATTTCCACACAATCATTAACCATTTCAGAGAAAATTCCAATAACAGCTCGTTGAAATGCAATTGGTGCATTACATAATCCGAAAGGAAGAACCCTATATGAAAAATTACCCCATGGACATGTGAATGTGGTCTTATCTTGGTCTTCAGGGGCAATCTGAACCTGGTTATACCCACTAAAGCCATCTAGAAAGGAGAAGAATGTTTTACTAGACAGGGTATCAAGGACCTGATCGATAAATGGCAAAGGAAAATGGTCTTTTTGTGTATCCTTGTTCAATTCTTGGTAGTCCACACAGACACGCCATTTACCATTTTTCTTAGGTAAACTCATTAATGGGGAAACCCATTCACTGTCTGAAATAGGATAAATAAATCATGTCACTTTAAAAGATTTTGAATTTCATCCTTCACGATGGCTCTTTGATTTGGATTCATTCTGCGCTGGGGTTGGCATATGGGCCGACAATCATTCTTAATGTAAATGAAGTGAGTACACAACTCATACAGGATACCTCTCATGTCAGTGTACTCCCACGCAAAGGATCCCTTATGTTGTTTCAGTAGTATAGTCAAGCGTTCCAATTGATCAGGTGTGATATTGGGATTGATATTCAAGGTTTTTCCAGGATCAATCTCTATTGGAATACTCTTTGAATTTTCAATTATAGGAACAGTTTCGGCACTTTTAGCTAGGAACTTCTCAGTAATTTATTCTTGCTCAATTTCACTAAAGGCACTATCCAAGATCTGATATGCCTATCTAGAAACCATAATTGGTTCACTAATGAAACTGATGATGGTGTCATCCTCAGTTTCATTTTTGAAATTCAAGGCCCTCCCTATAGTAAGAAGAGGCTGTGTGCTTTCTTCTTCTTCCAGATCTACCCATAATAGAGTTTCATCATCTAAACTTGGTTTCGTTGGAGGATATAGGGTCAACTTTTTAGTATCGGTTCCGTCATATATTTCCATGGATCCTGATCTACGGCTAATGTATTCGTCTGTTGTAGCCAACCAGGGCCTTCCTAGAATGAGTGGACATCCCCCCAACTGAGATTTGGGCTATAATACAAGAAATTATGTCGGGTATTCCCATGAATCAACAGAAACCACTAAGTCATCCATAATTCCCTCAGGTCTAATTGTGGATCTATCAGCCTGTTATAGAACCGTGGGGGTTGGTCTAATATTGGTGATCCCCAACTTCTTTACAATTTCAATGGTCATCACATTTATTGCTGCCCCTAAATCAACTAAAACATTGGGAATTTTAGTATACCCAATATGCACTGTAACAGTGGTATTTCCTGGATCATCATATTTAGCCACAGGAACCTTTCCCATCATTAACTCAGACAACTTCCCAACCACATGAACTGTAAGAGGGTCCTTAGGTTTTATTCTTGGTTTCTTCACACATAGATCTCTAACATTTTTGGCATAAATGGGTACATCGTGCAGGGCTTGCAATAATGGAATTTTAACGTAAAGGTTTTTCAATTCCCCCATAAGGTTAATACATGGTTTCTCTGGTGCTTTTTGTAGATTTAATCATTTGGGGTATGGAGGACTTCTTGGAATTCTTACAGGGATATCTTCAACATATGTTTTGGCCGGTGTTTCAGCATTCTCAATGATGGGTATTGTTGCGCCGATTGGGATCTCCACTTTTTTTTTTCTTTCTTCAGTCACAGGGGATGGGACATCCTCAATGAAAATAGGTTCTACCACCCTCCCAAATCGTAGATGTAATTCATTATAGGGGATAGGGGTGATAGAATAAGCTGGCATGTTTGTTGTTTCAAATTGTTGCATTGCCTTATTATTCGAGTTAGGATTGGGTTGAGCAGGTAGTTGAGGTCGTAGTGGTGCGTTAATTGGTGTTGCATTATTAGGGAGTTGCAACTGTGGTTGTTGATACTGTTGGTGAGGAAATTGATTGTGAGGGAATTGATTCCTTGGATAAGGATTTATCCAACCTGGAGGCCAATGAGTTTGTTGATTTGGATTAGGTGCCCATGACATCCAGGGAGTAGGATATTGCATTGAATATTGAGTAGATGGATGCCAATGCTTATTAGGATAATAATATTGTGGACGAAATTGATTATTCATATTATTCTAGGAATTAGAAGATGTGGGATTTTGATTCATACCTGGATCACGAGGTTTCCAAGGCTTCTTTTGTGAAATAAAGTAAGCTTGCTCCACGTCCCCATTAGATGCTTGTAAAACTGCCTTAGCTTTTGGCAATGAAGGGCACCCCTTAGTGTTTTGATCCAAATCACATATACCACACACCTCTAACCTTTCAAGTGGGAATTCCCTTAATTGGTGCCTCTTTCTGCATTTAGCACAAAATATGCTCAGTGCCAAATCTTCCTCTACCTGCATCTGCTTTTCTTTCAAAACATCCAATTGTGAGGAAATAGAACTCATCATATCCGTTTTGAATTTTCGAGAATATTATGTATTTTTGCTTGTGTACCTCCACCAATAGCTGACTTTTGTTCCCTTGTAAGGACATCCCAGTCTCTTGTGCTAGTTCGGGAATATCCCCTAGAGTATCTTCAACGCAGATCTATAATACGGTCAAAAGGTTCTCTTAAGATATCCCCTTTACCCAATAGGTTGATCATATCCAGATAGTCTTCTCTCTTCCTCGCAATAAAATTATTTTAAGGACATCTCTTCCAATGTCAGCATGGCCAGATCGTTGCAAATTTTATAAGAGCTTTTCCAAAAAATCCTCCAAACTCTCATACTCTTTTTGAACCATTTTGAATAGTTCTTCCCTCCTATCCTTGGTTCTGCAATAATCTTGATATTTAGAAAGGAAGACTTGTTTCATTTGGTCACATGCTGTAACAATCTCACCACCGAAATTCATAAACCAACGTAGGGCATTTCCCTTCAAGGTGGCAGGAAATAATTTTAACTTTTGTTCACTGGAGGTGTAGTCATAACTTCGACAGAGAATGTCAAACTCAAAGAGTAACCCGTCTGCATCCTCAGTGGACTTACCATAAAAATTAGGCAATACCAATGTTCTTCATAGGAGCCACCCCAAGCATTTGTCGAAAGGGGAATTCAAGTGTAGAAATTGTTTCTCCATGTTGATTAGTGTCATTTTCCCCCATCGCTTCTTCATTATCATTGGGGTGCTCCCGATGTTCTCCATTATCTTCGTTATTCATTTCTTCATTGTTCTCTTGCTCCTTTCTTCTCCTTACTTTCTCCATTTCCTATCGATACTCCAGCCACTTCTCCTTACTTACTTCCTTCCCGTTAATTTGATAAAATTCCTCTGGATTTATTGTACCCATAGCACTTCCCTTATCTTATGTAGGTTTCTTCTCAGAGGTATGATTTTAAATTTCCATTACCTTCTCCATGGTTTATATTGATGATTCAAGCTTAGGGAGAATATAGCTTCCTCTTCCTAAAGATGTTCGCAATAGTCTGGTCGAGGAATAAACTCTAGCGATCAATTCATCAATAAATGTTGTTCTTCCTAGACCTTGGTTACCGCCATGACCTCTTCCACCTGCAAAGTTAGTGCTTTTAGGGGTTTCACGTTCTTTTCTTCTTGTATTCATGCAAGCTTAAATAATCATACCTTGATTTTTGGGGTAGGAAACTGTTCGGTCTGTTGAAGGATGCGTAGCTCTTCACTGTGTCTTATCATCCCTGCAACCCCAAGATCAAGCTAAAGAAAAACAATCAAATCAGCTACAATCTATGTGTACGAATTACCTTCCCCAGCAACGGCGCCAAAATGTTGGTCACTATAATTGCCTATTAATTGAAGTTAACAAATAGAGTGCTCAATATAAATTATCAACCCAGGGAAGTCTAATTATTTCAAAGGTAATCAAGCAAAATATATGCGTAAACATTTCAGTAACTAATGAATCATTTAGAAGTCGCCCATTCTACCTAATTGCTAAGTCTATGCTCTGCTTACTACTCAATCCAAATTCAATTACTAATTTAACTTTTCAAGATTAAGAGGGTTACAATCCTTCTACGGTATCAGATCTAGAATCAACTGCTTCAATAATAAATTAACAAACTTGTTTTTGCAAGAAGTTAAATCCTAAATCAACATCATAAAAGAGATCCAATCTGCAATTGCAATATTCAACCATGAAGGAAATCAATCTTCTTTCTACTATATTCTTCCATGTTATTTACCAGCTCAACAATTAATGAAAGTAATGAAGCACGCAAGGATATGCAGTAGCAGAGCATAGTTGTATCAGTATAATAAATAACACACTTGCAATAAGAAACCACACATTACTCAGTCGATTGTTTCAGCAATTAGAAAAAGCTATAAATGGGAAATCCTATTCTAAATACTCACACCATTTCAGCAAAGAGAAATCATAAATTAATAAATCCTATGCTTAATAATCAACTGTTTCAGCAATGGAATCTAACTAGCAAATCCACACCAAACAAAATAAAAGAATTAAACGACTAAATAATTTTTCAACTCTGTGAGAAGGTGGGACCTTGCCTTCTAACAGAGATGTCGTTGAAGGCTACTAGATCAACTCAGTAGACAATGAATCGGGAAAACACTGCCTCTTTCATTAATGAATAAGTTCAATTACAAAAACTCCCCACTCATGTTACAATTCTTATCAGAAAAATAAGCCTAGCCTTATGAACCCTTTTGTATTTCTATATATACTAGATAAGACAATTCAGGTCCTCTTAATTCAGACATCCATGAATATCAAAGATATTCAAGCTGTCGAATCAACACTTTGAAAATAGAAATAGTTATACTCATAATTGCAATTGGGACAAAATATGTTTCATAGGTGTTAATGCTCTTTATAGTCCAATTGATCTGGTACCAAAAAAGTCTCAGCGGGATGCGTTTATAGATCTCAAGCCATTCCTATAACAAGATGAACCAGAGCCTAGGAAATCGTGACTGATAGCCATGTACTCCCTTGTCTACATGTCTCGACAAGCTGATACACCTGAATCTTATTACTTTCATTGATCCTTCACAAGTCAGCACAATTAGGAATAAAACCCATAATCACAAGTAATCTTTAAGCATTAAATACAACAAAGCAATAATGAATTATACTTTTTGAATCCATGCTTTTCCTTGGAAAGATAATGACTTAGTTACAAAAATAGGGAAAAACAGGGAAAAGGATCTCAATGAAAGTGAGAACAAAGGGGCATTTCTAGCACCCAACATCTCCCCCCAACTGCCCAATTGCATGTCCTCATGCAACAACCTGCATCTAATATGAATCTGATTCTGACTTGAAATATTTCCTGTGGAGATTGGTGAAGTTGAAGGAGGATTTGGGCTTCTCTCCATGATTTAAAAACCCATTGCAAGCGATCAATTCTTCCCAACATTTCTTTTCTTCTTTCTTGGTCAATTAATAGATGCTCCTATATTTTCTCTCAAGAAACCATAGGAGTGGGAACCTAAATCTTAACCCCAGCCAGCTTGGCCCACATGTCTACATACACTTAACATATTTTGGCACTCGAGACAATGCATATTTAAATTTTTCAAAACAATAAGGGTCTCTTGTTCTCAAGGGCTCAGAAGAGGCCTCCCATCTTTTCTTGTTTCCTTCCACTACATAGGAATCTTATTGTGATATCATTCTAACACATATGGAGATGATTTATTATTGAAATGTTTCCATATGATCAGCCTTTCGAGGAGAGGATAGGTGTCTTTTTATGTATTGAAACAAGGGTCACGGGGGATTGAGGTTCACCTCTTATCGAGAGAGTAGAAGTATCTTCCTTCTTTTGAATAGTCTGGGAGGCATTCTACCAATTCATATGATTTGTGACAAAAGAAGTTAATGTCACCTATATGAGGAACTAGATTAGACCGAAGGTCTGTAAAACAATCCAATTCATGTAGATACAACTCACAAAGTAATTTTTTCCCAGAGAAATCACTCTGACTAAAGGCATCTGAAAATTGAGGGGTTGTCACAATCTGATAGGGCTTCCCTTCCTTGATAGCTTTAAGCTTAAACAAAATCATTTGTTTATACAAAAATACTGAATAGGATGGTTATGGAGCTCTGCAACTTAAAATTTCCTGAACCAGATTATACATTTGTTCTTTCTCTTGTTTTATGGTTTTTAATTTCCTTAGCTATTTCAATTATTCCTGCAAATTTTCCCATTGAAATTTATGGAATATTAATTCCTCAGACCATATTTCTCTGATTTTTTTAATGGCTTTCATATTTTCATGTAGGGGAACCATTCCTACCTCGCACAGAGCCGCGTGATATCTCCATTTACTGATTTCCATTTTAAGCAGAGAAAGTTCCTTGGCCATCTCCTGATTCCTTCCATTTTATGTGTCCTCTGAATCCAACTCAATAACCTCCAAAGGATTCCAGGCCTTTTCTTTATCATCAAGTTTCCTGGGTAGGGATTGGTTCTAAATCGCCAGATCCTGTGTTTCAACCTTTTCTTCTCTACTCAATAGCTCGGGGATCTTAGCAGTCTCTTATTATGCCACAGTTTCAGCAAATTCTTCTTGTGCTACTGGTTTTTGTGTTTCAACGGCTTCTCCTTGTTCTATTGGTTCTTGTGTTTTAGCAGCTTCTTCATGTGGCATCAGTTCAGGGGCTTCAGCAATTACTTCATGTGCCACTAGTTCTTTTTTTAGTGGCCTCCCTTTGGATTGCTGATCTTTGTGTTTCAGCATCCACTTTTTGGGTTGATGGTTCTTGTGTTTCAGCGCTCTGTCTTTGGATTGTTGGTTCTGAAACGTCAGCAATTTCTTGTGCAATATTGTCTTCAAAATTCTTACCCATAAATTCTTGATTATCCATGGTTGCAGGGATTACTTCCTTGTTTTGATTTTTCTCATCCTCCACCATTGGCTCTGCTTGTGTTGTTCCATTCTCTTCTTGTCTTAATTGTACAAGTCTCTAGGATGAAAGTCCCATGATTATGACCTTGTATCCTGACCTTTCAAATATGTCCCCACATTCTAGGCACACAAACTCATCATGCTCCTACTTTTTGAAATGGAGGGTGGATGTTGACCGAATCACGACCTCACAGTCGACAGGGGTCCATCGACTGTCGACCCATACCCCAGTCTTCCTGAGCACCGGCCCGGGCAGGGTTGATCCCACCCAACAACACCTGCAGAGTGGATAAGGTCTCACTCGAGGTGTCCAGGAAGAGTAGATGGAACCATGTTTCTGCCGAGGGAGGAGGCGAGTTGTGGCACTATGGTACTAGCAACAATTCCAAACATTCATCATAAAGTTCTAACATATTGCAGCATTTAACATTACCAAAAACAGAGATTGCATATTACTTTAATCGTAGCATGTTCATGTAGACAGATAACATATTATCGTAGCCTTCATATTATAGCAATAGAAAACAGATAACTGCATTAAGAATGAATAACATGAACATCCAGCAACGTTACACATAGATTGCACCAAATCATCATCCTTATATTACTCGGCAAACCAAAAGCAGTACATAAACATCCACATTGTCTCTGTCAATTTCTGCATATATTTCTATCTCTATCCTCTATCCATCCACACTCCCCTCTATCACTTACAATTATCATCTATTTATAGGCTTCCGCCAATTACAATACTTGTCCACTTTCCTAACCGATACTATGGACAGTGTACTAACTGACTTGGTCTAATGACCCAAAAAACCCGCATCCCGCAATACAATGACTCGATATTACAAAATACATGACCAACAACCCGCCAACTGCGGTATACTTGACTCAGTATTACAAAATATGTGGTCCAAGTGACCCAAACCTGCCCAGTGCGGTATCCTTTGGCCCACGATACTCCTTTCATGCCTTTATCCAACGTGTCGCGGCGTCAGCAGTACCGCAATCTTTCCTCATCAAACTGCCTGCCAACAGGCCCCCAACACAATCTTGTGGCTCGCCCTCGAGCCACGTCAACTGCTTCTATTCTTGTTGTATGGATCACGAATTGTTGTCCCCTTCATTCGGCTGTACAGATCCTCAGCTACCAATTCTGTAAGCCCTCCACGAGAGTAGGAAACCCCTGTCTTGCGGTCAAGGACATCACGAACTCAACCTCCAGTCGCATGAAATCGTGCGGACTAAACGAACAAGAGCACGAACAGTACCAAGGGGTGAGAATGGAAGACAACTCTGGCACATCTGTTTCGTGCCAGCATCCATCTTCTACTGAGGTCAGGGAGCTACCTTCCCAACCATCCTGCTGATCAAAACTGGCACAACCCTTCGAGTGACTACTACATACTGAAACATGCAGGACCGGCTAAGGGTCCATTTCACTGTCGACACATCCCGAAACCACCCTGGCACCGGCCCGAGCATACACAGCATAAGTGCACCCGCGATGTCAAGACGCTCAGGGACACTCGTCATTCGGGCTCGCAGTGCTCCTGGGGTACTACCATGGGAAATGAAGCGGAGCATTTCCACAGCCTCCTTGGAATTCCTCACAACTCAACTAACACAAATATCAAACAGCATAACCATGCTTGGTCGGAACAACTTCTGAATGGCAAACTACCAATGTCCTCAGTTACTTATAGCCAGACCTTCCTCTCCCATGATGGGGAGAATGATGCCTCGGTACCTCTCATCTGTGATTCTGAGCCAGCTAACTGACACAGTGGAGGGGCGACCATGCTGCCAACACCACTCCCATGTGCCATCACATGAAGGACCCTGCTGATCATTTCGGTCCAACGTGTTACGTGCAAAACATGCCGTCGTCGTGTGTGAATCCAGCCACAGTGGTCAGGGGAAATCATATGCGGAGAGGGTGGCCTGTACTCCCTCCACTTCACCGTACTCTCCCAAAGTCATCGTACCGAATTCATCAACGAGCCTAAGTGAAACACCATCATGATGCTCTGATCGGTGGCACAGCCTCTCCTGCTGGCGCATACTATCTTCGGTTGGTACATGATCTGCCACCAAGCAACTGCAACCATCATCATCATCCATTTTATCTTCTTTTTTTTTTTTGAAACCTAATGCGACTCAGACATCGCACTGCTCCGAGCCCGCGTGATAGGGATTCAACCTGTGACCATTTACCAACTTGGGTAGCATCCCCCCATCCAATCGCTGCAACTGAACCGCTCCTCCTGAAGTAATATTATTGATGTGGTAGGGACCCAGCCAATGCATCTATAACTTACCTGGACGTTTCATAAACTTACTATCATATAGTAGTACCAAGTCACCTTGCTGAAACTGCTTGTTTTTTATGTGGCGATCATGCCACGCCTTCTGGCGATCCTTCTCAACCCCTTGATGAAATCCAGCAATAAATCGATCTTCTTTGAGCTCCACCAAGTGTGCTAGACACTCGTCCAATGCTGCAACATCATCCATGCTAGTGGCCGCCGCAATTCGTAAACTCGGGACAATGTACTCCATAGGAATAATTGCTTCCTTTCCATAAACCAGCTTAAAGGGTGTCTAACCAGTCAACCTCTTACATGTGGTGCAATAAGCCCACAGCACCGCTGGAACTCTCAAATCCCAGTCGTCGCGGTTTGCATTGCAAACCTTTTTCAGTGCGTGCTCCAATACCTTATTGAATGCCTCTATCGTCCCATTCGCCTGTGGGTGATAGGGTGTACTCTTTTTTGTGCTGAATATGCAATTCCTCTGTCAACGCGCTGATAGTGCAGTTGAGAACATGGCTACCTTGGTCACTCAGCAAAATCTTAGGGCAGCCGAATCAAGTGATAATGTGGTCAAACAAGAACCGAGCAACCGTCGTTGCAGAACAATCAATGACAGGGGCCACCTCCGCCCATCGGGTCAGATACTCAGTTGTTGTGATAATATACCGGGAACCTGTACGCTTCCCTGGTGGATTGATTGACCCTACAAAATCCACAACCCATTTGTCAAAAGGTTGTAATGTTAATTGAGGGAGTAGCGGCATCTCATCGCGTCGGGACGGTTTTCCAATTCGTTGGCAAACATCGCAAGACCGGGCATAGTCTGTCGCATCATTATGTAATGTGGGCCACCAAATCCCTAAACACAACACCTTCTGGGCAGTATCCCAACCGCCATAATGTCCTTCTGCGCCTCCACCATGTGCCTCACCCAATATCTGCACCTGCTCATGTGGCAAGACACATCTGCGCAAAATTTCATGAGCACCCAACTTATACAACTCTCCCGCGATCAGTTGAAATTCTGCAGTCTTGACGACCAATTGCTTCTTCTGCGAAGTGGTAAAGTCATCCGGTGCGGTGCCGGTCACCAAAAACTGAAGAATATCATCAAAGTAGTGATCGGCAGTGGTTACATGGAATAACTGGGCATTCAGCAACCCATCTTCGATATTAGTCAGCTCTTCCCCTGTGTCAATCCGCGACAAATGGTCTGGTCCAGCATTCAATCGCCTTGGCTTCACAATGAATTCGAAATCGAATTCCTGAAACAAAAGTATCCATCGGCAGATCTCCCCCCCCAACATAGGCTTATTGACCAAGTATTTTAATGCAGAATGATCAGTAAACATTTTAAAATGGTCACCCAACAAATAATGCCTGAATTTTTGCAGCGCGTAAACCATGGCCAGGACTTCGCATTTTGTGGTAGTGTAATTGCATTCTGCCGATGACAGTTTGCGACTGGAAAAATCTATAGGATGATCAATGTCTCCTTCGCCTAGTTGAGCCAATACAACTCCTAGCGCAACCGATGATGCATCAACGTGGACATGGAATTCCTTACTCCAGTCTGGAAAAACCAAAATGCTTTGAGTGTTTCAAAACTTTCCTGACATTCTGGATTCCACTGGAATGTCGCATCCTTTTTCAACAACTTCTCCATAGGGGCAGTAATTGTAGCATACCCCCTAATGAACTTGTGATAATATCCTGTTTGACCCAAGGTTGCATGCAACTTCTTAACCGTAATCAGCGGTTGCAAACCCAAGATAAGTGCAATCTTGGTTGGATCAACCAACAATCCCTGCTTACACACAATATGACCCAGAAATATCCCAAACGAAGCACAAAAAATACATTTCTTCAAGTTCATCGATATCTGGTGTTGTCGGCATCACTCAAGCATTAACAGCAAGTTGGCCAAGTGATCATGAATCAATCCATAAACAGTCCAATCATCCATATATACCTGCAAAAACTTCTGAATAAAATCTTTGAACGCGGCAACAACAACCCGGGAAAATATGGCAGGTGCATTCTTCAATCCGAACGGCATGACCATGTACTGAAAACAACCCCACTCGGTAACAAAGGTTGTCTTATGGCGATCCTCCTTGGCAATGCAAATCTGATGGTAGCCAGAGAATCCATCATTGAAAGAGTACATCTCCTGGCCACCCACTCCTTCAAGTACTTCATCAGTGAATGGGGTCGGAAAGGGATCATGCAAGCAAGCATCGTTCAACTTCCGCAAGTCAACACAAATGCGTACTTCACCTATTTTCTTGTCCTGTACCACCATAAGACTGATCCCTTCTGACTCTTCCACAGGTTCGATAATACCAGCATCCAACATTCGATCAATTTCCTCCTTGACCTTGTCTTTATGTCGTGGATTTAGCCGATAAGGTCGCTGTCAGACTGGCTTAGCGTCTGGTTTCAATGGAATCCTCATCTCTCCTAAATCACCCAAGATTCCCTTCATTTCAGAAAACTTCGTCGGAAACACGTCCTAAAACTCATGTAATAACTCGGTAACCTTACTCATCATCTCATCATCCCAATAATCCCCTACGTTAGCAAACTTGGGAGTAGCTTCAGTGCCGATATTTGTTTTGGGAAGCTGCACCGGTTGATTGAACAGGTTATTTGGCGCAATAGGTGGTACCACATCGCGACTTCCTTCGGATTCAGGAATGTTGATATTTCGGGGGTCATCATCATCCTCTGGCCCTCCACTGACGTTGAAGCACTCCATGAGGGACTGCATCTGACTATGTGTGTGCGGGTCAACAGTGCATTTCACCGAAACAACCTGAAATATCACATCGCGGATGAGCTGCAGGGTGTTATGGACATCTGGGTTGGCGTCCGCAAATGTGAAGGTATGAGTAAAACCGATCATCAAATCTCCCCATGTTGTAATGTCATGGTGCAATTCAGCTGCAGTATACCACGAGCACGGTATCTCCTCCAAAGTGTGGACAAAAGCATGAACCCACTCATCTCTGGGTCGCGTTACCCACAATTGTTGGCATTTCATCACGTGATCACCGGGATCGGTTCGGCCATCGTACTTACCAATGTGATAAACCTCCGTATTGCCAAATCGAACCATCATCAACCTTCAACATTGTGACTAGTCTTTGATAAATTTCTTATGCGTCGCCCACCAGTGTGCTGGAGTAGCCTTCAGTGCTTCCTCCAAGGCTATCAATCGTTGTGGTTTTGGAACATGGTCTTCAAATTCTGCTACAAAAGTGTCTAAGCCAGGCAACCCCTCATATATAGGTAATGTGATCGTTTCTGTCGCAACCCGACATAAAGATTGCGTAACTAAACCACACTTCTGGACTGAAACTTCATGCATGCGATTCTGCCAATGTTCCAATGCATCATCGGAGTCGGAAGACGCAGAACTCTCACTGCGCCATTCCAACTCACTGTGAACAGTGGGATGAATGTAATCTTCATAAATATTAAATGCATGATCCCAGCCAGGGTGATCGTCATCTTTGACAGGTTCAACATATCGGCGTCCTTCAGTTGGATCCAACGGAGCGATAACTCAGAAATCATGGTTCTCGAAAGTCATCATTCGCTTCTTAAAGTTAATTACAGCTCCACTATCATTAGCCCATCCTATCCCTAATAGTGCAGGATAGGAGCTTCCGCCGTCAACTACCTCTATGACATCAAAGTCGGCATAAGTCTTCATTCCCTCAATATCAATTGTGAGCCGCGGAACTCTCCCAATAGGTGTGACCTTTGCATGATTATCCAACTGGAGCTGTACAGGGGACCAGCTCAATGGGGGACTCCCCATTTTCTGCCACGCCTGCTTGGTTAAGATGTTAACATTCGAACCAAGATCACAGAATCAACATCATAATCCCTAATCTGAATATTCATTCGCATTTCCTTGCCAGTCTTCCTCCGTTGTAAGGAGTTTACTGTCAACTCCTGCCGTCCTTCTGGAAGTCACTGCAGCCATCCCTCAATCTCAACCAGGGAAACCAAATCTCGTGCCAAGGACAAACAGCTTTCAAGGAACTTCTGCAGTATTCCTAGTGGTGGTCGATCAGCGTCTGACGTAGCATCAAAGATAGGTGGCATATCACAAACAATAGCCTTACCGCAATCTTTCTCCAAAGTGCGATGTGCCTCCATGAACGTTTCCCGTTCTGCATCAATATCGAAATTCACTATCTTTTGACCAACCAAGCAAATGAGCAATCGCGAACCATCTTCCCCACTCTCAAAGAACGCCACTTGTACAATCGTGAAGCAAAGAACGCCACTTGTACAACAATTCCTAGTCTCCCACTTCCACCAAATCACATGTGGAAGCATCTTAGCTGCCCTAACACCCTTGAGCGCCCTCTTGGAGTCTATTTTTAGCCCTGACATGTCATATATGTCATATGTCAGCCTTCAGGTCTGATTTGTGTCATAGGTGTCATAGCATCTTCATCATTGTTGTCATAGAGCTAGGGAATCTAGCCCAAGTGTCTCACTAGCTCCAAATTGCCTCTTCCTCTTCCATGGGAGTTACTCTTCCTCTATATTTCGACCTTGGATGAGTTATGCCATGAATAATACCTTTTGGACTTCCCCAAGTATGTTACCATTCACCTTGAATTCGAATTGGTGAGAGAATGATGCCAAATGTAGTGGGGAAATCTAGCCATATGTGGGTCCCACTTCCTCCATGTGTCTTCATGATGAAATTCCACTTTGATTTTCACTTGTATATATTTATTTAGCTCCTTTATTAAATATTTATGCAATTCTAATGTTCAAACATCATTTATTATCCCCATTATTCCAAATCCCAAAGCTTCCACCCCAAACCTAGGAAACTAGTAATTTTCCTCCTTGGCAATTATTTGACCCTTAACATCAACTTTGCAAACTCTAATGAATATGGCTAATGTGATTAGGCCATTGTGACCCAATTCCAAATTTGGGACATGACAAATCCTCCCTTCCCAATATTGCTTGTCCTCAAGCAATTTCAAACATGGGTGTTGAAGAACCTGCTTTCTGTATAATTTTTTGAAGTTGCCATTGAATTGCCAAACCTTGAGTCTTTGAGTTTCCATGAATATTTTAGAGAGGAACCAACATGCTTGCTGCTGCACTACTCTGATAAAAATCACTTTATTAAGTGGGGAAATCCATCTCCCATACTGCTTGTTTCCCCAAAAAATTTGAAACCAATGAGATAAAAATTATTCCAGGGTCCCATTGCTTGTATTGCACCCGAACAATTAAGAGTGCTCTCCAACCCATACCATCATATAAGAGGATTCCTGGATCCCATTTTCTTGTATGCATTCTTCCAAACATCATGAGTACAAAATATATATCATCAAAGTACATAACTACATAATGAAAATTAATATCAAGGAGGTGCTTCATCAAAGAATCATGAAAGTGCTTATACCTCCAAGCAAGTAGACCACCGTTTTCCAAGTGCATACAAGCTTCAAGTGACCAATCAAATCTGCTCCAATGACATAGGTGAGGATCCCATGTCCTATAAAGCTGCTCCAAAAGGATGTGATATGCATCAAAATATTCAGCCATGTATTCTTTCATCCAAGAAGTGAATGAAGAATCTCCACTAAAATCTGAACCAAATAATGAGCAGAAAAAACAAGGAGACTTCAAATGACTCAAAGAAGTCTCACCCATACATCCCTGAATGTGATTATCATAAAGATATAACAAAGTATGTGGCTTCCAACAAAAATGTTCTCCAATCATAAATCTATTCACCCAAGTGTTGGATGAAGTTCCTCCAACATCAAATGAATCAAGTGTTGAGCAAGAAAAACCATGAGTCTTCAAGTGACTCAAATGCATATCATAGGTGCATCCATGTAGATGTGCATCATCATAAAGTAATAAAGTATGCTGCTGCAAATGTGAATAAGAATGTGCTCCAACCATATCATACTCCTCATGTGGCACCATCAAAAAGAACCCTTTCACCCATACTTCATTGAGACTAATGTTGCAAAACATGGAATTGTAGGATGTAGGAGAATGAACCAAATCACCCAAATGATCAAAAAGTACAGAAGTTTCATCATGGGGAGGATCCATATGGGTAGTATCATGCAGCTCCTTCAAAAGTGTGAACTCTTTGTCATAGTTTGGTTCCAATGTAGATGAATCATGCTCTTCTTTAAAAATTGCACAACCTTCATCAAGAGGCAATTCAAATTCTTCTTCCACCACATCAAGTGTTTGGATCTCTTCAAGTTCATCTCCAAACACATCAAGAACATTCAAATTTTCACATTTATCATGATCCACCATGTCATGAGAATCCTCCAAACAATCTACCATTTGACAATCTGAAACATAGGAGGAAAAACGAGTATCTTGCAACTTTTCAAGAAGTTGCTCATTTTGAATTGTGAGCTTATGAATATCCTCATTATTCTTCAAGTATGCATCATGTAACAATTCATTAAGCTCAAACAAATGGTTTCTATCAAAAAGCAAAGACATGAAATTACCTTTGATGTGGCACATTGCTCTTTGAATCTTCTCCATATCTTCAAGGAAGGATGTTTCCTCCAATGAAGTAGCTCTCCAACAAGAATTTGACACCAATGCTTGAGTCTCATGGAGAATGCTGAGGGACTCTTGGATCTTCTTTTCATTCATCTTTAAGGACCCTTCAAGAAAATGAGGCTCTTGCAAATGAACCTCCTCATCTTCTTCATTTTTGCTTGGACCAACTTCATGAAGCTCAAGTGGTGATGGAGAAGTTGATCTTGGTTCTTCTTCAACTGCTACAAGGTATTCATTATCATGCTTAATGGAACTTGGGCTTGCAGCAACACTTTCAAAAGTGATCTCTATGTCACCAACATAGAGGTGTGAGCACCCATCAGTAGGTACTCCTTCATAGTTTAAGCATCCATCAGTAGATGCTCTTTGGTTCATGTCTAAGCTAGAAGGTGTCTCGAAATGATCTTCCATATTTTCAATAGAATCTTCTTCATGCTCTTGTGATGTCTCTTCATTTTTCTCCTTCAAGCAAGCTGATTCATTTTTCCCCTTGTTTTCCTTAGGATCGGTATATTTGGAATCCCTTCTTGAATAAATCTCAAAAGCTCTCATCAAAGAGGACATCATTTCATGCACACATATATGATACTCGCTCCAAGGGTTCTTACAAGAAGGGCATAAACCTTTCTTCACTAACTCCACATCTTCATTTTTGGGCCTATTTTCAAAAACATGTTCAGCATAGTACTCAAAAGACATGGCATTTTGTGTATTTTTGCTCGAAGCAAGATATTCTTGATATTTTTGATATTGCTGGGGCAAGGTTTTATAATTTGCTCTCCATCTTTGGAACTCACTCATAGAATTATCCTTGGTTGGTGTGACACATTCATATTCATCAGATTTAAAGTCATAAGAATAATCTTCATTTCTCTTGAAATTGTAAGAAGTGTTGCATGATGGCACCTTTTCCTCATACCATTCACATTCTGCTTCATATTGCTCATAAGCATCTGCATATTCATCATAAGAATTGTACTCATAGGATTCATCATAATAGTAAGACATGGCTGCCAATTATTCTTGAATGTATGTACCTAATACACAGGTGCAAGGACCATGCTCTGATACCACTGTAATGTCCCTTGTTAGGAATTTTATTAAAATGGCAATTTTCCACTTTTTTTCCCTAGTTCGACCTTTGACTAGTTTGATCTCTAGGTCCCAAATTTGCCCCAAATGATTTCAAATCTTCTGAGAAGGTATATGAATGAGATTAGAACATAAATATGTGTTTTAAGGATGCCTTTGGACCTTTAAAATACTTCTGCAAATACTCTTTCAAGTCTGGCCAATGTAGGGAACTTTACTAGTAATTTGCCTTTGACTAGTATTGGTCTCTATGTCTCGAATTGACTCCAAATGCCTTCAAATATTCAAGGAAGGTGTATGAATGATATTAAGACTTGCATATGATGTTCAGGGATGATATATGGCCACCAAAATACCTCTGCAGACTCTCTTAAGATTCTGGACCAAGTATGCAATTTTACTAGTAATTTGGGGTTCAAATCCCCCTGGGGTAAGTATTGAAAATGGCTTCCCAAATGCCTCCAAAGCCACTCCAATTTATGAAAAGAGGTATGGAATGTATTAAGGATGTTATTAAGGTCTCATGTGCACCATTAATTGATTATTATATCTGTTCCAACCCTCTCCCATTCAACTGCAAAAATCACCAATTCGACCCTTGGGGAAATGGCACTATTTCTTCTCCCAGTGCAATTAAACTAAGTAAAAATACTTCAAATGCTCAAATACAGTACATTAAACTTGTATAAGACATCCATGGAATTATATTGACCACAAATATATCAGAGAATCATCCATCCATTCGAAATCATCATCAATACATTGGCTCACAACAAGGTAGTGGGGAAATGGCATTGTTCTTCCATTAAAAATGAGATTTATACATTTCTACTTGGAATTTCGACCTGAAAATTTTTGGAGATGAAGAACAGAGTATTTACTTCATATTACAAAATAAATGGGGCATTAAAAGCTTCCCCAAAGAGTACAATAGCTCACCAAAAACGCCCTCCCTCAAGGATCAAGAATATGCCATCAAAACCGGAAATGGTTGAAGGAGTGAGCTGCAATAGAAGAAACCATGAGCTGCCCTGTAGCTTACACCTGCAAATAAAGACTCCATTAAAGCTCCAAATGAAAGGTCTGAATGTCCTTTCCAATTACCAACTTGGATGGGAATCTTTCACCCTCGAAATTGGCTAAGGCAAGAAACTAGTCATCCACTAGCTCTCCCTCTTCACAAATGCAATTACAAATTCTACAAATGATCAAAAGCTGGTTTCATTCTTTGTTATTGACATTTATAAAGTTCTAATGGCCTCCATGGGTCGAATTCCTTCCAAGAGACTCATGCCAACTCAAGTTGGGAAGAGATTCCAAAGAACGCCACTTGTACAACAATTCCTAGTCTCCCACTTCCACCAAATCACATGTGGAAGCATCTTAGCTGCCCTAACACCCTTGAGCGCCCTCTTGGAGTCTATTTTTAGCCCTGACATGTCATATATGTCATATGTCAGCCTTCAGGTCTGATTTGTGTCATAGGTGTCATAGCATCTTCATCATTGTTGTCATAGAGCTAGGGAATCTAGCCCAAGTGTCTCACTAGCTCCAAATTGCCTCTTCCTCTTCCATGGGAGTTACTCTTCCTCTATATTTAGACCTTGGATGAGTTATTCCATGAATAATACCTTTTGGACTTCCCCAAGTATGTTACCATTCACCTTGAATTCGAATTGGTGAGAGAATGATGCCAAATGTAGTGGGGAAATCTAGCCATATGTGGGTCCCACTTCCTCCATGTGTCTTCATGATGAAATGCCACTTTGATTTTCACTTGTATATATTTATTTATCTCCTTTATTAAATATTTATTCAATTCTAATGTTCAAACATCATTTATTATCCCCATTATTCCAAATCCCAAAGCTTCCACCCCAAACCTAGGAAACTAGTAATTTTCCTCCTTGGCAATTATTTGACCCTTAACATCAACTTTGCAAACTCTAATGAATATGGCTAATGTGATTAGGCCATTGTGACCCAATTCCAAATTTGGGACATGACAAATCCTCCCTTCCCAATATTGCTTGTCCTCAAGCAATTTCAAACATGGGTGTTGAAGAACCTGCTTTCTGTATAATTTTTTGAAGTTGCCATTGAATTGCCAAACCTTGAGTCTTTGAGTTTCCATGAATATTTTAGAGAGGAACCAACATGCTTGCTGCTGCACTACTCTGATAAAAATCACTTTATTAAGTGGGGAAATCCATCTCCCATACTGCTTGTTTCCCCAAAAAATTTGAAACCAATGAGATAAAAATTATTCCAGGGTCCCATTGCTTGTATTGCACCCGAACAATTAAGAGTGCTCTCCAACCCATACCATCATATAAGAGGATTCCTGGATCCCATTTTCTTGTATGCATTCTTCCAAACATCATGAGTACAAAATATATATCATCAAAGTACATAACTACATAATGAAAATTAATATCAAGGAGGTGCTTCATCAAAGAATCATGAAAGTGCTTATACCTCCAAGCAAGTAGACCACCGTTTTCCAAGTGCATACAAGCTTCAAGTGACCAATCAAATCTGCTCCAATGACATAGGTGAGGATCCCATGTCCTATAAAGCTGCTCCAAAAGGATGTGATATGCATCAAAATATTCAGCCATGTATTCTTTCATCCAAGAAGTGAATGAAGAATCTCCACTAAAATCTGAACCAAATAATGAGCAGAAAAAACAAGGAGACTTCAAATGACTCAAAGAAGTCTCACCCATACATCCCTGAATGTGATTATCATAAAGATATAACAAAGTATGTGGCTTCCAACAAAAATGTTCTCCAATCATAAATCTATTCACCCAAGTGTTGGATGAAGTTCCTCCAACATCAAATGAATCAAGTGTTGAGCAAGAAAAACCATGAGTCTTCAAGTGACTCAAATGCATATCATAGGTGCATCCATGTAGATGTGCATCATCATAAAGTAATAAAGTATGCTGCTGCAAATGTGAATAAGAATGTGCTCCAACCATATCATACTCCTCATGTGGCACCATCAAAAAGAACCCTTTCACCCATACTTCATTGAGACTAATGTTGCAAAACATGGAATTGTAGGATGTAGGAGAATGAACCAAATCACCCAAATGATCAAAAAGTACAGAAGTTTCATCATGGGGAGGATCCATATGGGTAGTATCATGCAGCTCCTTCAAAAGTGTGAACTCTTTGTCATAGTTTGGTTCCAATGTAGATGAATCATGCTCTTCTTTAAAAATTGCACAACCTTCATCAAGAGGCAATTCAAATTCTTCTTCCACCACATCAAGTGTTTGGATCTCTTCAAGTTCATCTCCAAACACATCAAGAACATTCAAATTTTCACATTTATCATGATCCACCATGTCATGAGAATCCTCCAAACAATCTACCATTTGACAATCTGAAACATAGGAGGAAAAACGAGTATCTTGCAACTTTTCAAGAAGTTGCTCATTTTGAATTGTGAGCTTATGAATATCCTCATTATTCTTCAAGTATGCATCATGTAACAATTCATTAAGCTCAAACAAATGGTTTCTATCAAAAAGCAAAGACATGAAATTACCTTTGATGTGGCACATTGCTCTTTGAATCTTCTCCATATCTTCAAGGAAGGATGTTTCCTCCAATGAAGTAGCTCTCCAACAAGAATTTGACACCAATGCTTGAGTCTCATGGAGAATGCTGAGGGACTCTTGGATCTTCTTTTCATTCATCTTTAAGGACCCTTCAAGAAAATGAGGCTCTTGCAAATGAACCTCCTCATCTTCTTCATTTTTGCTTGGACCAACTTCATGAAGCTCAAGTGGTGATGGAGAAGTTGATCTTGGTTCTTCTTCAACTGCTACAAGGTATTCATTATCATGCTTAATGGAACTTGGGATTGCAGCAACACTTTCAAAAGTGATCTCTATGTCACCAACATAGAGGTGTGAGCACCCATCAGTAGGTACTCCTTCATAGTTTAAGCATCCATCAGTAGATGCTCTTTGGTTCATGTCTAAGCTAGAAGGTGTCTCGAAATGATCTTCCATATTTTCAATAGAATCTTCTTCATGCTCTTGTGATGTCTCTTCATTTTTCTCCTTCAAGCAAGCTGATTCATTTTTCCCCTTGTTTTCCTTAGGATCGGTATATTTGGAATCCCTTCTTGAATAAATCTCAAAAGCTCTCATCAAAGAGGACATCATTTCATGCACACATATATGATACTCGCTCCAAGGGTTCTTACAAGAAGGGCATAAACCTTTCTTCACTAACTCCACATCTTCATTTTTGGGCCTATTTTCAAAAACATGTTCAGCATAGTACTCAAAAGACATGGCATTTTGTGTATTTTTGCTCGAAGCAAGATATTCTTGATATTTTTGATATTGCTGGGGCAAGGTTTTATAATTTGCTCTCCATCTTTGGAACTCACTCATAGAATTATCCTTGGTTGGTGTGACACATTCATATTCATCAGATTTAAAGTCATAAGAATAATCTTCATTTCTCTTGAAATTGTAAGAAGTGTTGCATGATGGCACCTTTTCCTCATACCATTCACATTCTGCTTCATATTGCTCATAAGCATCTGCATATTCATCATAAGAATTGTACTCATAGGATTCATCATAATAGTAAGACATGGCTGCCAATTATTCTTGAATGTATGTACCTAATACACAGGTGCAAGGACCATGATCTGATACCACTGTAATGTCCCTTGTTAGGAATTTTATTAAAATGGCAATTTTCCACTTTTTTTCCCTAGTTCGACCTTTGACTAGTTTGATCTCTAGGTCCCAAATTTGCCCCAAATGATTTCAAATCTTCTGAGAAGGTATATGAATGAGATTAGAACATAAATATGTGTTTTAAGGATGCCTTTGGACCTTTAAAATACTTCTGCAAATACTCTTTCAATTCTGGCCAATGTAGGGAACTTTACTAGTAATTTGCCTTTGACTAGTATTGGTCTCTATGTCTCGAATTGACTCCAAATGCCTTCAAATCTTCAAGGAAGGTGTATGAATGATATTAAGACTTGAATATGATGTTCAGGGATGATATATGGCCACCAAAATACCTCTTCAGACTCTCTTAAGATTCTGGACCAAGTATGCAATTTTACTAGTAATTTGGGGTTCAAATCCCCCTGGGGTAAGTATTGAAAATGGCTTCCCAAATGCCTCCAAATCCACTCAAATTTATGAACAGAGGTAGGGAATATATTAAGGATGTTATTAAGGTCTCATGTGCACCATTAATTGATTATTATATCTGTTCCAACCCTCTCCCATTCAACTGCAAAAATCACCAATTCGACCCTTGGGGAAATGGCACTATTTCTTCTCCCAGTGCAATTAAACTAAGTAAAAATACTTCAAATGCTCAAATACAGTACATGAAACTTGTATAAGACATCCATGGAATTATATTGACCACAAATATATCAGAGAATCATCCATCCATTCGAAATCATCATCAATACATTGGCTCACAACAAGGTAGTGGGGAAATGGCATTGTTCTTCCATTAAAAATGAGATTTATACATTTCTACTTGGAATTTCGACCTGAAACTTTTTGGAGATGAATAAAAGAGTATTTACTTCATATTAAAAAAGAAATGGGGCATTAAAATCTTCCCCAAAGAGTACAATAGCTCACCAAAAACGCCCTCCCTCAAGGATCAAGAATATGCCATCAAAACCGGAAATGGTTGAAGGAGTGAGCTGCAATAGAAGAAACCATGAGCTGCCCTGTATCTTACACCTGCAAGTAAAGACTCCATTAAAGCTCCAAATGAAAGTTCTGAATGGCCTTTCCAATTACCAACTTGGATGGGAATCTTTCACCCTCGAAATTGGCTAAGGCAAGAAACTAGTCATCCACTAGCTCTCCCTCTTCACAAATGCAATTACAAATTCTACAAATGATCAAAAGCTGGTTTCATTCTTTGTTATTGACATTTATAAAGTTCTAATGGCATCCATGGGTCGAATTCCTTCTAAGAGACTCATGCCAACTCAAGTTGGGAAGAGATTCCAAAGAACGCCACTTGTACAACAATTCCTAGTCTCCCACTTCCACCAAATCACATGTGGAAGAATCTTAGCTGCCCTAACACCCTTGAGCGCCCTCTTGGAGTCTATTTTTAGCCTGACATGTCATATATGTCATATGTCAGCCTTCAGGTCTGATTTGTGTCATAGGTGTCATAGCATCTTCATCATTGTTGTCATAGAGCTAGGGAATCTAGCCCAAGTGTCTCACTAGCTCCAAATTGCCTCTTCCTCTTCCATGGGAGTTACTCTTCCTCTATATTTCGACCTTGGATGAGTTATGCCATGAATAATACCTTTTGGACTTCCCCAAGTATGTTACCATTCACCTTGAATTCGAATTGGTGAGAGAATGATGCCAAATGTAGTGGGGAAATCTAGCCATATGTGGGTCCCACTTCCTCCATGTGTCTTCATGATGAAATGCCACTTTGATTTTCACTTGTATATATTTATTTAGCTCCTTTATTAAATATTTATGCAATTCTAATGTTCAAACATCATTTATTATCCCCATTATTCCAAATCCCAAAGCTCCCACCCCAAACCTAGGAAACTAGTAATTTTCCTCCTTGGCAATTATTTGACCCTTAACATCAACTTTGCAAACTCTAATGAATATGGATAATGTGATTAGGCCATTGTGACCCAATTCCAAATTTGGGACATGACAGGTGCAGTACGCTGATCATCTTTAACAAAGAATGCATCACACATTCTCTCCTATAGCAACCCATATGCACGACAATCCTTGTCATCATGTCCTACCGACTTACAGAAGGTGCAATACAAATTCCGCGGAGTTGTGACCATTTTCTGCATATACGGGAAACTATCATGACTATGCCCAAACACCGAACAAACACGACACCACGGCATGCTGCCGCCATTCAACGGGTTTGGTGCACCTGACACCAAATAATTATGGAAATCCGGACAACCATCTTTCGTATGCCCTTCTCTTCGGCAGCGTGTACACCATACTTCATCATGTGGTTCTTTGTTCTTCTTTAAATCTTGCAACTGTATAGTCAGGTTAGCGAGTTGTGTCTGTATCTACGACATCCCAGCTGCATTATCGCCAATCGGGGATGCCTCCAACTGCATTGTGATCTCTAGAGCCTCACTAGGCGTTGAAATGTTTTGTTGCATCAGTGGCAGCCGAATATGGGGTAGCAGTGCCGCAATGAACCGTTCTTTGTGTTGGACAGTGCTCATGTCAAAACTAACCTTGGCCATTAGTGTTTTGAATCGCTGGTCGAAATCCCATACCGTCTCATTGGGATACTGCTTAATTTCCTTTAATTCAGTAATATATTGGGCCTCTGACTTAGGCCTTCTAAATTCAGCAATCAGCCCATCCCAAATCTCATTCAATGACTTATCTGGAGTCCCAGTAGGGACTAAGACAAATTTCATGAACCAATCTAATGCACGACCTCGCAGCGTTGTGGCCAACTGTCCCTTCTTAACATCTTCATCAGTGATCTGTTTCACGGTCCAGACTACTTCACACAAAAACCAATACTGCTACGGATTATCTGTCGCACTGCCATGGAACAACAGTAGCTTAGCATCATCGCTCGCCATCTTGGGCCTTCTTCCTCCTATCATTTCACTACTGCTACCAATTAACTTTTGCGTCATCGACATACTCGGCGGTGTCGAAGTAGTTTTCCTTGCTGGTTGAGAGCTAGTGAGCGGAGATGTAGGCACGCTGGTGTTGGGGTTTGGTCCTCCCTCTATCCTGGGCGTAGTCAGGTCGTTCCTATCAGGACTGTGAGGTCACTTCGTCCCGTGTGGCCTTCCTTCACGGTCTTGCAGTCCGATCGTAGCAGGACCTTCTCCTATCCTCTGCCTCTTTTCCTATCGGAACCTTGCTCCTCCCCTCGTAAGGCCACTTTCTTCCTCGGCTTCGCTCATAGTCTCCTCATGGTCTGCACCCATCTACCCCTTTACCATCTCATGCACCGTTCCCCAATAGTCATGGTACCCACGGCCTCCACCCACCAGGCTTCCTACTGATCAAGGTGCATCTTTAATATACCTTTCTTGCAGATCGGCATCTTAATCGACAGTTGGAGCGATAGCAGAAACCTTCCCCTCGGTCCATCAAAAAATATCTTTCAGCCTCACTATAGGATTTCTTCGTATCAACCGCAAATTTCGTAATGTAACCTTACAAGATGCTGTCAAGCCAAACCTCAACAGCCCGTGATGCCTTGTTATCGACTTTCTGTAGTTCCTAAATCAGTTCTGGGGTCCAGGTCATCGGCTCACCACCCTGGAAGCTCCTCTTCTGAAAGGTCAGTTTTGACAACCATTCATACAAAATGACGAGGAATTCACAGAAAAATGATTCATGCGGACCGTCATGAATATATCTTCCCACCCACTGATCTACCGTAAGTCATGTGTTCCGACTTTCTTCTTCAGCGAACTCCTGCAACCTCTGATTGAACCATTTTTCTATCTTCGGCTTCATCGGGTGCCACAACATGGCCTCTTCCTACTCTGCACACGGTCCCGGCAACAAAACCATTTGTTGACCGAATCGCGACCTCACAGTCGATAGGGGTCCACCAACTGTCGACCCATACCCCAGTCTTCCTGAGCACCGGCCCGGGCAGGGTTGAGCCCGCCCAGCAACACCCGCAGAGCAGATGAGGTCTCACCCGAGGCATCCAGGAAGAGCAAACATAACCATGTTTTCGTCGAGGGAGGAGGCGAGTTGTGGCACTATGGTACTAGCAGCAATTCCAAACATTCATCATAAAGTTCTAACATATCGCAACATTTAACATTACTAGAAACAGAGATTGCATATTACTTTAATCGCAGCATGTTCATGTGGACAGATAACATATTATCACAGCATTCATATTATAGCAATAGAAAACAGATAACTGCATTAAGAATGCATAACATGAACATCCAGCAATGTTACACATAGATTGCACCAAATCATCATCCTTATATTACTCGGCAAACCAAAAGCAGTACATAAACATCCACATTATCTCTTTCAATTTCCGCATATATTTCTATCTCTATCCTCTATCCATCCACACTCCCCTCTATCACTTACAATTCTCATCTATTTATAGGCTTCCGCCAATTACAATACTTGTCGACTTTCCTAACCGACATTATGGACAATCTACTAACTGACTTGGTCTAATGACCCAAAAACCCGCATCCCGCGATACAATGACTCGATATTACAAAATACATGACCAACAACCCGCCAACTGCGGTATAATTGACTCAGTATTACAAAATATGTGGTCCAAGTGACCCAAAACCCGCCCAGTGCGGTATCCTTTGGCCCACGATACTCCTTTCGCGCCTTTATCCAACGTGTTGCGGAATCAGCAGTACCGCGATCTTTCCTCATCAAACCACCTACCAACAATGGATTTCCCATTTGATCAGCGACTTCGGCTAATGTGCTCAATATTTCAACTGCCTTCTTTTTTAGAACTTCTCTCAACCCTTGCAGTTCTTCCCTGAGAACTTGCACCTCTTGTTTCAGTAGGTCAATCTCTGAGAGTATATTTTCTACTTGAATTTGACCCTATTTTGCAGCATGTTCTTATGTATTGGAATACTTTGAACTTGAAGTTGGGATATCCCATGGTTCTTGTGTTTCAGGGGGGTGATCGAGGTTTTAGAATTGGAATTTCAAGTTCTGCCTCGGTCACTTGTGTTGCCTCTGCTGCTACAAAGGCTCGGGTCCTCTTCTTCTTTGATGAGACGGATGACTGTTTCTGGGTGCGCGATCTCTTCTTATTTTTACGTGGCATAGGGGGAGTGAAACCTTTTGGGAGTATTCTGACTTCCTCTGGGATAGGAAAAGGAGAATCATCCTTTTATGATGATTCTTCCCTTAACTTACTATCTCCTTCTCTTGTTTCATCATGAAATTCAACCTCCTGAATTTTAACCCCTCCTTGTTCAGTAGAGGACTCAATTTCCTGAATTACTCTAGCATGACTTCTAGTCTCCTCCCTTATTTCTTCTATATTGGCCTCTGTTTATTGGACTGGGATTCTAATATGATCCTTGGGGTTTAAGTTTTGAGGATTTTCTGCAGTTACAGCTTCCTCTACGACCCTTTCCTGATCATTACCAGCCTCTTCAAATTCTCTATCTCCCCCCCCCAACTAAATTTGATAGGCTCTGCTCGTCTTCCTCTTCACTACTATCTTCTTCCTCTTTGGACACATGGTCTACCACATCCCCAACAAAAAATTGTCCCCAGTACTGATGTCTTCGCTCAAGGAATCTCAATATTAGTAGTTTAATGAGGCCATGGTTAGTGATGGAGGCTATAGTATGGTGAGACCCCCTTTCATAGTGTGCCATGTTTTGCAGTGTCCTCATAAGAAAATAAGGCATGTTTATTAATGTGTCGTGATGCAGCTGAGATAGAAAACACAGAGTCATGGTTATCAACGATGCAGTACCTACCTTCATAGGTGATATATTTCTTCAGGAAAACTACAACCTGGTCCCATGGGCGAGGCAAAAAGTCCAATGATGTTCTGCGTCCCTTTGGTTGAATGCTCTCCCCTTCTATGAGGAAGTAATCTATTGCAGTTAGGTTGGGCCTCTTTCGACCGAACCATTTCTTCCCAATCCTAGGAAATCCTGTTACTTCTACTAAAACATGTTCCGAGACGTCAATCCTCAGTACGCCAACCTCTGAATGGTCTCCTCTCAAATTCATGGCGAATTGGAATGCCATTTCTTTTTTAAACCCATTTAATCTTTCAAAATATGTCGTCCACCTTGATTCTTCAAATATGCTGAAAACCTCTCCATTTCGGCGCAAAGCATCCATGTTTTCAGGTTCATGTCTGACTACAAAACCCCCCATAATGCCTTTCTTTTGTAATCTCAGACGATGCAAGCAAAAACTTTCCCAATTCGCACGTCGGAGTTGTAGCATGCAAAGACAGTGATGAACAGTGGAGAGTTCGTTGGCTATTTTTCAAAATTTGGTGTAATTATGGAATACGCTCATGCTAAAAGTTGTCGTATGGATTGGACGAGATGGCGGCAATCAATAGGTACGAGAGAGGGTAGTGATGTTTCCTTTCGAATGGACAGGTTTGTTAAAATTTGTTGGCATGGATATGAAAATGTAATATAATCATGATTACTCCATCTATTTATGCCTAGTCATACTCATGATTAGAAGTCATACCTCTGCGCTTACCATGATGGATCGTCAGCCTCTAACGTGGCCTACCTTTGCTTGTCAAATCAATTGATGGAGGTATCCCTTTGCAAGCAGCTGCATAAAGTCAGTTGGCCTCTATCCAATAAGAGATTTGAATGTGTCCATGTCAGAATTGAATTGAATCAGTGGGTGGGAATCTTGGCAGACTTTCGACTTCAATTTTGGAAAACTGTGGCGGGCATAATACTCATTACAAGAACCGGCAATTTTCATAATTGATGCTGGATGAAAACTAGAAATATGCTGGTGGTTCGGTGGATAGCAGAGAGATAAAAAGTGTTTCAACTAAAAATTTATGGAGTCTCGAAAAAAAACGGAACGATTGGCGAAAAGTTTGGCCGAAAGTGTAACGGAGCTTCAACGGAACGTTGGCAGTGTTTCAGTAAAAAGTGGAAAAGATGGCAGAATTCTGGACGAGGGTGTAGCGGATTTTCAGCGGAAATATTAACGAATTTTCAGCAAAAAATCAAAAAAAATTGTGGAGTTTCGGCAAAAAGCAGAAAAACTGGCAGAGTTTCGACAAACAACAGAAAAAATGGTGGAGTTTCGGCAAACATATTGACAAAATTTCGGCCAATGACAACAATCATTAGGATCGAATGAAGTCCAATTATCTTGAAAGAATGCCGCAATTTACTTCGCCGCTCCTTGTGAAGGATTATCCAACAACTACAGAGGACCACCCATAATTTTCGCAGTCGATTGTCCCATTACAACTGCTCCTTTTCTCCTGGGTCCTCTGCATCTATTCCTGCACACAATTTTTCTAAACAAACCAATCAAAGCTAAAAATAAATATTATCAGGAATTCTATCAATGCTATCAAACAAACTAAAATAAAATGAAAAGAAGTAAAATTAAGGCGATTTTATTTATGTACAAATTTTCTATGAGAAATGCTTAAACAAATTTAAAGAGTGGAAGAAACAGGAAGAGATTCTTGTTCCTGTACCAATTTACAGTTTTAAGCAGTAGCAACGCGATTGGCAAAGGCATCCTTCGAGAGTGGCTTATGATAAAGTCGCAAACGATGACCATTGGAAAATAGTGGGGTCTGATATCTATCGATTGTGTTCAATCAAACAGTTCCATTGTCGAACACTGTATCCACTTTGTATGGCCCCAACCATATGCTGCGCAGTTTACCTTTAAATTCCCTCTTGAATCGTGAATCGTATAATAAGGCCCATTCTCCTTCATGGAACGTTCTCTTCTTAATAAACCTGTCATGCCACTTAGACCATTGTTGTTGAATTACTAAAGTTTGATGTACAATAGTTGTGCGTTTCTCATCAAGTTCATTCAACTGATTCAGTCGATCCTTTTGAGCTTTTGATAGATCCAAGTTCGCTTCCAAAGCAGTCCTCAATGTTTTAATATCAAATTCAATAGGGAAGACAACATTTTTTCCATATACCAATTCATAAGGAGAGAATCATGTGGTGTTACGCCATGTAGTTTGATATGCCCATAATGCTTCAGCGAGTCTTTCGGCCCAATCTCTACGATGACTCTTCATGGTCTTTGTAAGAATAGCTTCAATGACTTTATTCATGCTTTCCACTTGGTCATTGTCCTGTGGATGATAAGGTGAAGTTATTCGATGCTAGATATGATATTTCTACAGAAGAGCTTCCATCTTTCGGGACACAAACTATGATCCCCCATCTGTCACTATTTATTTAGGCACTCCAAAGCGAGTAAAGATATCTTTATATAAGAAATCTATAACAACTTGATCAGTGGCTCTTACCATGGATGTGACCTCCACCCATTTAGTCATATAGTCCGTTCAGACCATAATGTAAACCTTTTTTTTTTAAGGAGGGTTGATGGGTCCTACAAAGTCCAAGGACCATTAATCAAAAGGTTCAACCACCACTTGTGGTTGGAGTGGCATCTCATCCAATCTATTAGGCTGACCCATCTTTTGGAAGCTATCACAGGCTTGCACATAATTTCTTGCATCTTGAAACAGAGTTGGCCATAAATAACCCATTATTAATAACATATGTCCATTTCTTTTATCGGCAAAATGTCCCACACAGGGTTCATCATTACATGATTTCAGGATGTGGTGGATCTCATCTTCCCTCACACATCGTCTAATATCCAAGTCTATCCCTGTGTAAAAGAGATATCCTTCTATCCAGCAGTACCTAGCACTTTGTTGTACAATCCTTCTTCTTTCCATTTTTTATAGATGAGTTGGGAGCTTCCCTACAACAAGATAATTAACAATATTTGCATACCGAGGTGAGTGAACTGAAACTGCAAATAGATGTTCATCAAGAAAAGAATCCTCAACTGGCAAATTATCATCATTATTGGTTAATCAAGAAAGAAAATCAGCAACGACATTTTATTTTCCTGGACTATCAACAATTGTAATATCAAATTCTTGTAGTAATAGAAACCACCTCATCACTCAAGCATTAGTAACAGGTTTATTCATCAAATATCTAATAGTTGAGTGATAGGTATGCAAAAAAGTAGAGTACCCAGTAATATAGTTCCTGAACTTATTGATGGCATAAATGATAGCAAGGAATTCTTTCTATGTTATTGTATAGTTGAGTCCAGCAAGGGCCAAATTATTACTGATATAATAGATATCATATGGATTATGGCCTTCCTACTGTCCCAACACAGCCCCAATAGCAGTATATGAAAGCATCGGAAGAAATGTGGAAAGGTAAGGCCCAATTAGGCCCACGCAAAATAGGTGTTATAGATAGCCTGTTCTTTAATTCTGCAAACGTTGTCCGGCATGCATCTGTCCAATTGAATTGTGCATCCTTCATTAGTAAGGTAAATAGAGGAGATGCTAGTTTAGAAAAAAATTCAATCAAACGTCTATAATAACCAGCATGTCCAAGAAAACTATGTACCTCTTTATGCGTCCTAGGAACAGGGATGTTCACTGATCCATATCGCATTTGGCATTGTTGTCGAATGCTAACAGTTTCACAAAAATTCATCGACGTCGACACAACTTTGACAAGTTCCAACTTTGACATGACTTCGACCACTCCGCGAATTCGACACGTTCTATGACCTCACAGTTTCGCGACGTCGACCTGCGACTTGCGCAACATCAACTTGTGACTTGTGACTATCGAACTTCGACAGACTGTCTCTCTGTCTTATAGTCGACTGTAACGGTTGAACTGTCGAACCATTGTAACTTCTTTCTTGTAACTAAATGTAATGGGCAAGCACCCAAGTGTCTCAGCAGTCTTTATCTAATCATGTAAACTATTGTAATATACATCTTATCAGTCCGGATATTTACATCCAGTAATAGAGAAGATCATTTTGCATTCCTACATATTGTCTATGTGTATTTATGTTTATCTGTGTAGTGTAATCCTGCTTGATTATTCTATTTCTTATTCTTCCGTCGTAACAGAGCCGACTCATTCAGTCGAGTTTTTGTCTCCCCCGTGCTTCCTGGCCATGAGTGGATCATTGGTATCAGAGCTGACTCGGAGCTTCGTCAGAGCGCATCAGCTTTGTTCATGCTTAAGTTTTGCATAGACACTTTCATCGAAGTTACCTAACTTATGTCGGCTCAAACACGCTCGCAGACTCAGCAATCCAAGCAGACATTACCTCCAGAGATGGCAGAAGAAATAAGCAAAATACATGCATTCGATAAGACACAACAGCTCATAGAGAAAGCGCAGGCTCGACAACGAACTGATATGTTCGCCCAATTCAATGAGATTATTACATGATTTTCTTCGAATTCAGGAGCATTTTCGATGAGAACTAACTCCAACAAAATCAGCCCCTTCAAAGTGCAAATGAATTTGGACATACCAAATCTAGAAGGCAAGATTGACATGGAATCCGTCGACAATTGGGTTCAACAATTGGATTCCTATTACTCTGTGAATCAACTCTCAGAAGCTGACAAGATCACCATTGCATCCTTAAGTATGTCAACATATGTGCACTGCTAGTGGGAGAACCTCTCGACAAAGATGTAGAAAAGCAAAGACCCCATCGACACATGGGATAAATTCATCGAACACATCCGAAAGAAGTTTTACCCACCAAAGTACCTTGAGCAGCAGTATAATAAGTGGCAGGAGCTAAGGCAATGGAAATACAAGTCTGTGCAAAGTTACACCGACGAGTTCTATCGACTCATGGCTAGACTTAGCATTCAAGAAGAAGAAAAATTGCTTGTTCTGAAGTACGTCAGCGGATTATCCTAGTACATTCAGCAGGAGATGGAGTTTCTAACTATCAATACGCTTGTGGATGCATTCCACAATGCCAAGAAACTTGAAACCAAGTAAAAGGGAAAAGCGCGCTTTGCGACAAAGATGACATCAGGGCGACCACCCGACAAGAAGGCACCAGCTTACTTTGACAAGTAGAAATATTCTTCGCAGACTCCGCCAAAGCGAGATCACGGAAAAAAGTATTTTCATAAAATGGAATGCAGCAAGCAACCGACTGGTAAATGGTGCGACTACCATCACTCATCTTGGCAAGATACGTTTGAATGCAAATCTTGGAAGACCTTTTCGGAAAAAGTGTCGACATTCGACGCGTTCGACAAGACTGTGGTAGAATCTTACCCAGAAGCAGCAACTATTTTGACATCAACATCGACAACTCCAGCAGCCTCTACCATCGTCGACAAGGAGGAATGAGAGCACCTGTTCCATACACATATATGGGTTCAAAACAATCCATTGCATCTGATTTTGGACAACGGGAGCCAAAAGAACTTTGTTTCTGAAGAACTTGTGAAGAAACTAGGTCTTGTGACCACTCTGCATCCTCAGCCTTACAACATTGGTTGGATGAAGGATGGACAAGATCTAAGGATCGCTCGACAATGCAAGCTCGCATAATTCATAAAGCCTTTTGAAGATGAAGTACTTTGTGACCCAGCACCTCTCTCTGTAGCCGATGCCCTGTTTGGGAAACCTTACCTATGGAATTACCATGGAAGTTATTAGTCACGACCACAGAAGGTGAATTTCAAAGTTCACAATCAATGATACAACATACCATAACAATGACCTACACCAACGGTTACAATGATATCTTCTAAACAAACAAAGAATCTCATCAATCATGCTCAGAATTTCGCATTGATTATGATAAAGCTACAAAATTCTAGGAAGACTGTAGCAACTAGTCGAGTCACCGACCAGTGCAGCTCCCGATAGAAGAAGCATATCGACAATATTCTTGATGAGTACCAGAACCTATTTCAAGTTCCCGATGGAGTACCTCTACATTGTCAGGTAAAACACTCTATTGAACTTGCTCCCGGTCCTTCTTTGCCTAACACATTTGTCTATAGAATATCTATTCTAAAAAATGAAGAGATTCGCAGAAAAATCCAAGATTTGATCGACAAAGTTCATATCTGACCCAGGTCCTCCCCTTGTGGAAGTCCAGTCGTCCTCGTTCCAAAGAAAGATGGGACTTGGTGCATGTGCATCGACTACAGGGCACTCAACAAAATATTGGTAAATAATCGGTACCCTCTGTTGCGAATAGACGAGCTCATTGACTGTCTGAAAGGTGCTAAGTTCTTTACTAAGCGCGACCTCAAGTCAGGATATCATCAGATTCCAATCAATCCCTTAGATGTATGGAAAACTGCTTTCAAGACCAAGGAAGGATTGTTTGAAGGGTTAGTCATTCCTTTCGGCTTAACCAATGCACCTGCAACCTTCATGCGATACATGGATAACATTCTTCTACCTTTCATCAGCAAATGGGTCATTGTTTATCTTGATGACATACTGATTTTCAATCGATCATGGGAAGAACATGTCAGACAACTTCAGCAAGTCCTCGACAATCTCCAACAAAATCGACTCTACTTGAACATGGACAAATGTTCCTTTGTGATGAACAACATCAAATATTTGGGGTTTGTAATTGACTCTGTAGGAATTCACGTCGACCCAAACAAAGTACAAATTCTTAAAGATTGGCCCATTCCTCACAGCATTCAAGAAATAAGAAGTTTTCTTGGTTTGGTGAATTTCTATCGACAGTTCATACTCGGCTTCAATCACATAGCCTGGCCCTTGAATCAGTTGAAGAAAGGAAGTGGGAAATTTTTTTTCAAATGGACACTGACACAACAAACAGATTTTGAACAGCTCAAGCACAAGCTCTGCACTGCACCAGTACTTTTTTTACCTGATTTGCATCAGCCCTTTGAGATTGAGATGGATGCATCAGATTATGCCTTGGGCGCAGTGATCACTCAGTCTGGTCACCCATTTGATTTTCACTCCGAAACTTTTAACGACATTGTTAGAAGGTATTCAACATACAAAAAAGAACTATACACCATTGTGAAAGCTCTCAAGCAATGGAGGCATTACACCCTTGGAAAGGAAATGGTCATCCTCACTGACCATAAGCCTCTTCAGTTCGCTCCGACCCAGTAAAAACTACAAACAACTTGACAGCTTAAGTGGATTAATTACTTGCAACAATTCCAGTTGGTAATTAAGTATCAAAAAGGTAAAGCTAACACCGCCGCTGATTGTCTAAGCAAACCACTCGTTACTCTCCTTTGTACAGTGATGAGTATCCAAGGATATGACACCACTACTTGGACTCAGTTATATCAGGAAGACATCGAATTTTCACCAGTCTATCGACAGCTTCGGACTGACAAGTCGATGACTTCTGACTATTTCCTAAAAGATACCTTGCTATAAAGGCTTGGACAGCTTTGTGTACCGACAAGTGAGCATCGACAGCAACTCATTTGGGATGCACACTACAACAAGACTGCAGGACACTTTGGAGTATAAAAGACACTTGCTATTATCCAGAAGTATTTATTTTGGCCTTCACTTAAAACTGATGTCAACAATTACATTCGATCATGCATGGTTTGTGCCATTGCTAAACCGCCTAATCGACGAGAGGGATTATACACACCTTTTCCAGTGCCTAGTCAACCATGCGAATCTATTTCTATGGACTACTTGACAGGATATCCTACTACCAAACATCAGCATGATGCAATCTTAGTAGTAGTCGACATATTTTCCAAGATGGGAATTCTCATTCCATGCAAGAAGACGACGACAGTGCAGCAGACTACCCAGCTCTTCTTCACACATGTTTGGACACACTTTGGTTTACCAACGATCATCATTTATGACCAAGATGATAGTTTCATCAACATATTTTGGAAGACTCTTTGGAAACAGCTAGACACAACTCTCATTGTCAACATCTTTCCATCCTCATACCGATGGACAGATGGAAGTTGTTAATCGCTTGGTCATACAACTACTTCGCATGTACAACTTCAAGCATCGACGAACATGGAATGACAGTCTTCCATACATACAACACATCTACAATCGTGCTCAGCACAGCTCTACGGGAAATATTCCATTTGAGATCTATTATGGATTTCAACCCTCAGCACCTATCGACTTGATCAGCTCTTCGACACCGTCGAACAACACCGACCATAACCAGCAAGAAGTTGACAAAGCATTGAAGTTTCGAGAACATATTTGTGACATCCAATGACAAGCACAGGACATGTTGCGACAATCAAACACGAAAGCTAAGGCCCGACACAATAAGCGTCATATCCCTCATTCATTCCAAATTGGGAATAAGATATGGTTACATCTTAAGAAGGAGCACTTCACTGGTCCATTCAAGAAATTGAAACGTTTGCGATATGGTCCATACAATATTCTTCAACAGATTGGCGAAAACACTTTCCATCTCGACATTCCTACATGCTTGGGTCTACATACAGTCTTCAATGTGGATCTACTTCAACCATACCATGCACCATTGTTGGAACAGAATGACTTGCAGACACCAGATCTCGACGAAATCCATCCATATGTTCAGGAGCCTCTTCCTTGTGACACCATAGTGGGACGACGAGTACGTCATACAAGGACAAACACAATTCCCTTGTTTCAGGTTGCTAAAGCAAGACAAATCCCAAGACAAGTGGTACTCTGCTACTGAACTGACCAACAAGTTTACTCACCTTCATGAGAAAACAATGGAGACCATTGTTTCTTAAGGAAGGAGGTCTGATCCATATCGCAATTGGCATTGTTGTCGAATGCTAACAGTTTCGCGACAATTCATCGATGTCGACACAACTTCGACAAGTTTCGACTTCGACATGACTTTGACCACTCCGTGACTTCAACAAGTTCTGTGACCTCACAGTTTCGCAACGTCGACATGCAGTGTGTTGATGTATTTGTAACTTCAGAATGTATTTCATATATGTATATTGTATTCCTATAGAGATGTTATTGTTCCTCTATAAGGAAGTGTTTGTATTCCTATAGAGATGTTATTATTCCTCTATATGGAAGTGTCGTCATTTATATTGTAAGTGTCGTCACTTATACTTGATGGGTTATTAGACCACCTTGTTGGGGTCGGCCCTGTATAAGTCATGTGGGTTAAAGGGTTATTAGACCACCCTATTGGGGGTCAGCCCTGTTAGCATTATGTTATGTGGTTAAGTTAAGGCCGGCCTAGTAAAGGTTTTTAGGCAATTCAAGTCAAGTATAAATAGAGTGCGGGAGGCACTCTATTTGATCATTCACTTTCTCACTCATACTCTCATTGGAGAGTGGCACACTTGTGGAGGAGGAGAAGCTGCTGCTAGGAGAAGACTATCTCTTATGCTTGGGTTGTATCATAGCTCTATCTATCTCTGAGGAAGTTGTGGGATTTTTTACCTTTATGGTTTTCCCCAGTGAAACTCTGTGTGTCTACTCTCTCTTGTGTGCTTGCATTATTATGTCCATGATTGATATGTTGTAGATATGATGTACATGTTGTTCTCTCAGTTAAGATCCTAGATCAGATTGAAGTAAATTCTGAAAAACTAACATGGTATCAGATCTAGAATGAAAGAAGGCATGGTATGGCATTTATGACACTTGTTGCACTTGCGAAGCTAGGGCTTGATATAGAAAAAACCATTCATCGTAGCACTTTCGCTATAAATCCATTTTGGAAAAGTTTCAGGATCTGAAACTTTTACAGGTCGAAGATAAGATCCCAATGTACTTTTTTTCCAATGCAAAACTTCTAATTCGTTGTACTTTGTGTTTTATGATATGTACAATCTAGGGTTTCTTCCTCTTCCAGATCTCAGTCATAAACAGGTGACCTAGGAAAAAAGGTCACAACTTGGGCTAGGAAGATCCAAATTAAATTTCATAAAAAGAGACAAGTAGGACACGGACTTTAGTTTCTCAGGTAAGATTTTTAGAGGCCGAAATTGAACCAGGGACACGTGGCACTCCGTACAAGTTTGCTCTCCTGTTTTATCCCATAAACAGGTCACGTTGCGACACTTGGCATAAATCTCTCTCAGAGAATCCATTTGAGGTCAAACCTGTGTAGTTGGAAATATAATAGGTTAGGATACCATGGGTAGAAGTTTCTAACCCTATAGATCTTAAATTTAAGTGTTACACCAGAAACAATCAAGTGCATATTTCTGTCAAAACAGAATTGGATTTTGAGCACCTTCATTCATGGCTCCGGGAATTTAGGGTTTCAAAGAATGTTGGAATTTTTGTATCAGAGACCACGGATGGATACTTCTCATCAAAATTGAAATTTAGAGACCAAGATCAAATTTTTTCGTTGGGTAGAAGGTCGGGCTTGATCAAACCCTAGTTCGGGACTTTGATCGAAAAAGTGAAAAATTAGGGCTTCTGCAAAAATGGGAATTTTTGAAATCTGTGACCATAGCTGGAAGCTCCTTGGAAAAATCAAATTTTAGAGCTTTGGATCAAACTATTTGGTTGGGTGAAGCTCGGGAAACTCAAACCCTAATTTAGGGTCCTCCCCAGTGAATTTGGAAATCTAAAAGGAAAATTTAAGGGGTGAAACTTTGCAGTTTTCAAATTCTGTGTATACCAGCTTGACCAGCTCAGAAAGACGCATATTTCTATCCTTTCAGAAGTTTGAAATTCAAGTTTGAATTTTTAGGGTTTCTCTGACAAAGCCTAATCTAGCTCTAGATCCAGTTTCTGCAAATCAAAGTGGATTGGGTTAATCCTAGAAGAGAATGGATTATGCACCTGCATAAGTGAAGAATTTCCTGTTTCAGAGAGAGTTGAGGCTAAGGCCTTACATAAGAAGATTACAAGAAATCTCGACAGGTATGACTTATCTAGGTATGTTTCGAGATCTGTTCATGACTAAGTCTATAGTATGTTTTTCTTCATTAAGGTTAGTACAATCTTTGATTAACTTTAGACTTGTTGTATCACCTTAATAAAATTATGAATGCAGATATCCATTGATTAGGGTTTTGACACTTATGATTGTACTAATGCATTGTGGTGTTGTATGAGGTTGATGTTGTCTGCTAACATGAGAGCTACATCAAGAAAGACAAATCATGTTCTAGTTCAAGAACATATGACCATGGTGACATGAAGACAAAGATTCATCCATTGTCATGGATCACATAGAAGCTTTAATTATGAGGTATGTATAATTTGGTTCTACATTGCTTAACCTATGATGTATGCAGGTTACTAGCACAAGTCATTGAAGAAAACAAGAATACATCATGTGGTTATGTTAGACATAACTAACTAACACATTAATCTAGGTATGTTTTTCCTATATCAAGTTAGAATCATACCTTGTGATAGGATCTCTTATATAAGTATACTTGGTATGATTGATAATGATTATTCATGAATTTATAGGTTTGAGTAATCATGGGTTTAGGTATATTATGTTTCTTACTTTAATCAGTGATATGACTAACCAGAAGAGTCCTATGGTCAAATAAGAATTTGCATGAGTAAAGGAAGTACTCCCTAAAACCTTGAATACTAGTGCTTGTGATAAATTATCTGTGTATGAAATGATCTTGACCATACATGTTTAAGATTACTTAGAATCATAATGTTTTATAATATTGAGATTATACTAATGAATGTATGATTGTGTATGAGACCTCGAGGATAACACAATGATGATACTAGTAAGTATGCATAAGTGATCGAGGATGGATATAAGTTCAAGGACAGGTAATCCAGGAAGCAAAGATCATGAGGGAGCACACTCTAGTAGTTCCTGCAAGGAAGCAATTATTGAGAGGGAGTCCACCCTGCAACCAAACAAAGATAAGTATTTGAATTGTCATTTCTTGCATACTTGTTTGTTTAAATAATATTGCTCAATGATGTATATGCTTATGTTCCTAAACTTAGGGTGTGTATTATGCATATTAGAATAATTACATTAATGAATAGTATACTACTAATATGCATATGATGGGTAAGTGGCCTATGGAACTGTACAACATTCCATTTCTACTTATCTAGAATGAAACCTCTTTGCTGACATGTTGGGAGTTGTGCACACTCTTAACAATGTTCTGGTAGAGATTGGAAGGCATCTAGAAAGTTGCGGGATATGGATAAATGTTGTATTGAAGCATTGGCTAAAATAATTGCATGAATGTAGGACATATTTCTTTATGTGTAAGAATTTGTTCTGAAAACTATGAGATGTTTTCTAATCATGCAATTTAACTTGTTTTGCAGGAAATATCGTATACCATCACCTACAAAAGAAGAACTACAACATTTGTTCCAGCAATGAAGTTCAAACTATCTATTGAAGATATTGAAGAATCTGAAGTTCCCAAGATACGGGATACAGTAAAAGGATGCCATGGTCGAGAAGTAACAATCAATCATGTTTGGGATGTGGTCCCAAGACCTGAAGGGAAGTTTGTTGTGACTTCCAAGTGGATCTATAAGATCAATCATGCTGCAGATGGTAGCATGGAGAAATACAAAGCGAGGTTGTAGCTCGTGGATTCTCCCAGAAAGAGGAATTGACTATGAAGAGACTTTTGCACCTGTAGCCAGATACACTTCCATTAGATCAGTACTTGCTCTAGCTGCAATGATGAAATGGAAGGTACACCAAATGGATGTCAAGATAGCTTTCTTGAATGGTGTAGTTGAAGAGGAAGTGTATGTGGAGCAGCCACTCGGTTTGAGACACATGACCGAGAGTCACATATGTGCAAACTGAAGAAAGCCCTGTATGGTTTGAAACAGGCACCCAAGACCTGGTATGGCAGGATAGATGGCTTCCTATCCAGTTTGGGCTTTACCAAGAGTAAAGCGGATTCCAACCTTTACTACAAGGTTGAGGAAGGAAAACCAGTGATACTACTATTGTATGTGGATGACTTGTTTGTAATAGGTGAGGATAGATTGATTGCCGATATGAAGAGGAAGCTTGCTGTTTCATTCAAGATGAAGGACTTGGGTATGATGCACTACTTTCTAGGTATGGAGGTGTGCCAGAGTGCGGATGGAATCTTCCTTGGACAAGGGAAGTATGCAGTAGAGATCCTGAAGAGGTTCAGGATGATGGACTGCAAGTCCATGGCCACACCTATGGCATCGAACCTAAAACTTCTGTGTGATGCTTCATCTGATCCGGTTGATGTTACAGTGTATCGTCAGATGTTTGGATCCTTGATGTACCTGACGAACACGACACCAGATATTTGCTTTGAGGTGAACACATTGAGCCAGTTCCTGATGGATCCTAGAGGTGTTCACTTGGTTGCTATAAAGCATATTCTGAGGTACCTGAAGGGTACAGTTGATTATGGGCTCAAGTATGATGCGAATAAAAAGTTTAACCTACAGGGTTATGTTGATTCAGATTGGGCAGGCAGTGTTACAGATAGGAAGAGCACTTCTGGGTGCTGCTTCAGTATGGGATCAGGTGTGATCTCTTGGTTTAGAAGGAAGCAGTCCTGCGTAGCACTGAGTATAGTTGAAGCATAGTATGTTGCATCTTGTTCGGCTAGTTGTGAGGTAGTATGGCTTTGGAAGCTACTGTCTGAGCTATTTGATCTCTCGTTGAAGGCTACTGGTATCTTTTGTGACAACCAGAGTTGTGTGAAGCTGTCTGAGAACTCGGTGTTCCACGAAAGGTCGAAGCACATTGAGATCAAATATCACTATATCAGGGATATGGTGCAGAGAGGAGAAGTGAAGCTCCTGTATGTTGAGATGGATGAGTAGGTTGCTGATGTGTTGACGAAATCACTAGCTAGAGTGAAGTTCGAGTACTTCAGAGAAAGGCTTGGTGTTCTTCAGATTGATGACACTTCGAGGAACAAGTGATGGACACATTTGCAGGAGCCATTCCAAGCATGGTGAGAGGACGATCCTTCCCATGGATGTGGATATAAGCGTTGGATGATGAGCATCAGGATGATGCTCCAGTTACTGCTCTGTATATGTATCAAGTGGATACATTGTATGATCAGGTAGATCATGTATGTTGATATGTATCAGGTAGATACATTGTATGATCAGGTAGATCATGTATGATGATATGCATCAGGTAGATACTTGGTATGTATCAGGTGGATGCACTGTATGATCAGGATGATCATGGATGATGAGCTTCAGGATGTTGCTCCAGATGATATGTATTAGGATGATGCTGTGATGATGATCAGGATGATCATGTGATGATGTACATCAGGATGATGTATGGTGAGTACCAAGTTGATACTCTGTGGCTGTGGATAGGTTGTGCAGATGGACATATAAGTAGACCTAGGAGATCCGATAGGTTGGGCTGCGTGCCAGTAATAAGTCCTAGGATTCTCTTTCGAGGCATTGCTCTGGGAGGACATATAAGTAGACCTGAGAGATCCGACAGGTAGAGATGTGTGCTCGTAAAATCCTGGGATGCTCTTTCGAGGCATTGTCCTATGGCATATAAGTAGACCTGGGAGATCCGATAGGTTGGGCTGTGTGCCCGTAATAAGTCCTGGGATTCTCTTCGGAGGCATTGCCATGACCACATGTAATAAGTCCTGGAGATCTGGATAGGCTTTACTAGTCATGTAAAAGGCCTCAGATGCTCTTTAGAGTTCTTGATTAACACTCTTTTAAGGTTTTGTGGTGGGAGTCACATGTAATACATCCTGGAGATCCGGATAGGTTTTTCTAGTCACGTAAAATGCCTCGGATGCTCCTTAGAGTTCTTGCTATGCTAGACACTCTTTTAAGGTTTTGTGACAGTCACATGTAAGTGGACCTGGGAGATCTTGCCGGTCATGATTTGGCACATAAATGGTCCTGGGATACTCTTTCAAGGCATTGTGACACACGTAATAAGTTCTGAGGATTCCATAGTATGGCCAGTGATGAAGACCTGCAAGTGGTGGACCTATATCCAGTATGAAAAAGGACTAGCTCTTTAGAACTTCCTATGACGAGTAGTTCAGAGATTGATTGAGATAGCAGCAGCAGTGACGATGACTATGATTCGATGACGATGATCCAGTGACGATGATCCAGAAAAGAAAACTTGTGCTAGAAGACATGTGTCGAGAAATACCATCCTAGTTAAGAGGGACTGTTGATGTATTTGTAACTTCGGAATGTATTTCATATATGTATATTGTATTCCTATAGAGATGTTATTATTCCTCTATATGGAAGTGTTTGTATTCCTATAGAGATGTTATTATTCCTCTATACGGAAGTGTCTGTTAAATTTTGAGCATTAATTCACAATACTCTTGGATCTTTACTGGGAGAATAACATATACAGTTTATCAATGCATAACAATCACAATACGCATGACAAGCATCACAAGAATCAAAAGCATGAGAGACAAGAGACACAGAGTTTCCGTGGGGAAAACCCTAAGGTGAAAAACCCCACAACTTCCTCAGAGATAGAGAGAGCAATGGCTCAACCAAAGTACAACCAAAATACACTTGAGATAGTCTCCTAGTAGTAGATGATCCTCCTCCTCACTAGTGCGCCACTTTCTGACTGAGAGAAGTGTGACTTTCCGAATGATCAAAATAGAGATCTCCCAATCTCTATTTATACTAACCTGTTTTCCCAGTTACACTATGGGGTCGACTTGTCTATCTAGATACATCCACAATATAATATATATTTCAGAGCCGACCCCACACATGGTAGTCTAATAACCCATCGGCAAGTACACACACTTGCAACACTTGTCAATCCACATGACGACACTTCCTTATAGAGGAATAACATATCTCTAATAAGGGTACAATAAATATATATATGAAATACATTCCGAAGTTACATATACATCAACACTCCCTCTTAACTAGGAAGGTATTTCTCAACACAGATCTGCTAGACAATTCTTCTTCTCGATATCATCGTCATCGATGCATCGTCATCGTCATCGTCACTGCTATTGCTATCTCAACCAATATCTAACTCTACTCGTCATAGGAAGTTCTATAGAGCCAGTCTTTTTTCATACTGGATGTAGGCCCACCATCTGCAGGTCTTCGTCATCACTGGCCATACTGTGGAATCCTCAGGACTTATTACGTGCGTCACAAAACCTCGAAAGAGCATCCCAGGTTGTTACAAGCACACGGCTCTACCTATAGGATCTCCCAAGGCCAGATTATATGTGACCTCACCACAAAACCTCGCAAGAGCATCCCAGGCTATTACAAGCACACATCTCTACCTATAGGATCTCCCAGGGACAGATTATATGTGGTCACCACAAAACCTCGCAAGAGCATCCCAGGCTGTTACAAGCACACAGCTCTACCTATAGGATCTCCCAGGGACATATTATATGTGGTCATGGCAAAACCTCGCAAGAGCATCCCAAGACTTATTACAAGCACACAGCTCAACCTATCGGATCTCCCAAGGACATATTATATGCCATAGGACAAAACCTCGAAAGAGCATCTTCCAGATATCCCAGGGCCAGATTATATGCCATAGGAAAAACCTCGAAAGACTATCTGTAGATCTCCCAGGGCCAAATTATATGTCCTCGCAAAGCAAAACCTCGAAAGAGCATTTTCTAGATATCCCAGGGCCAAATTATATGCCATGGGAAAAACCTTGAAAGACTATCTGCAAATCTCCTAGGGCCAAATTATATACTCATCTACACAACCTGATCCACGCCATAGAGTATCAACCTGATACTCACCATACATCATCCTGATGTACACATGGTCATCCTGATCATCATCACTGCAACATCCTGCTGCATATCATCTGGAGCAACATCCTAAAGCTCATCATCCATGATCATCCTGATCATACAATGCATCTACCTGATGCATACCAAGTATCTACCTGATACATATCATCATACATGATCCACCTGATACAAATACAAATACATGATCCACCTGATCATACATGATACATATCAATATACATGATCTACCTGATCATACAATGTATCCACCTGATACATATACAGATACATGGTCCAGGCATCCAACATGATGCATATACAAAATACATACAAATGATCCTACTGATCATATCCAGCATCCAACATGATGCGTACATACATATAAATGATCCAACTAATCATATCCATCATCCAACATGATGCGTACATACATATACATATAAATGATCCAACTGATCATACAAATCAAAACCAAAACATCATCCTGATGCTCATCATCCAGCGCTTACATCCACAGCCATGTGAAGGATCCTCCTTCCAACATGCTTGGAATGGCTTCAGCAAATGTTTCCATCACTTCTTCCTTGAAGTGTCATCAATCTGAAGAATGCCAAGCCTCTCCCTGAAGTACTCGAACTTCACCCTGGCTAGTGGCTTCGTCAGCACATCTACAATCTGCTCGTCCGTCGCAATGTACAAGAGCTTCACAGCTCCTCTCTGCACCATATCCCTGATATAGTGATATTTGATCTCTATGTGTTTCAACCTGTCATGAAACACTGGGTTCTCGGATAGCTTCACACAACTCTGGTTACCACAAAAGATACCAGCAGTATCTAACGGGAGATCAAATAACTAAAATAGTAGCTTCCGTAGCCATACTACCTCACAACTAGCTGAACAGGCTACAACATACTCTGCCTCAGTTGTACTCAGTGCTACGCAGGACTGCTTCCTACTAAACTAAGAGATCACACCTGATACCATGCTGAAGCAGCACCCAGATGTGCTCCTCCTATCCGCAGCACTGCCATCCCAATCTGAATCAACATAACCCTACAGGTTAAACTTTTGATTCGCTTCATACTTGAGCCCATAATCCAATGTACCCTTCAGGTACCTCAGAACATGCTTTACAGCAACCAGGTGAACACTCCTCGGATCTGTCAGGAACTGAGTCAATGTGTTCACAGCAAAGCAAATATCTGGTCTCGTGTTCATCAGGTACATCAAGGACCCAATCATTTGACGATACATAGAGACATCAACCGGCTCAGATGAAGCATCACATAGAAGCTTCAGATTCGATGCCATAGGTGTGACCATGGCCTTGCAATCCATCATCCCGAATCTCTTCAGGATATCTACTGTGTACTTCCCTTGACCAAGGAAGATCCCACCTGCACTCTGCCACACCTCCATACCTAGGAAATAATGCATCATTCCCAAATCTTTCATATCGAACTCGGCAGCAAGCTTCCTCTTAGTATCTGCGATCAATGTGTCATCTCCTGTTACAAATAAGTCATCCACATACAGGAGTAGAATCACAGGATTCCCTTCCTCAACCTTGTAGTAAAGGTTGGAATCCGCTTTACTCTTGGTAAAGCCCAAACTAGATAGAAAACTATCCATCCTACCATACCAAGTTCTGGGAGCTTGTTTCAAGCCATACAAGGCTTTCTTCAATCTGCACACATATGACTCTCTGTCATGTATTTCAAAACCGAGTGGCTTCTCCGCATATACTTCCTCTTCAACTACACCATTCAAGAAAGCAGTCTTGACATCCATCTGGTGTATTTTCCATTTCATTGCTCCAGCCAGGGAAAGTACTGTTCTGATGGAAGTATACCTGGCTGCAGGTGCAAAATTTTCTTCATAATCTATTCCCTCTTTCTGAGAGAATCCACGAGCTACAAATCTTGCCTTGTATTTCTCTACATTGTCATCTGCAGCATGCTTGATTTTGTAGATCCATTTGGAAGTCACAACAGACTTCTCTTTAGGTCTTGGGAAAAACCCCACAACTTCCTCAGATATAGAGAGAGAAATGGCTCAACCAAAGTACAACCAAAATACACTTGAGATAGTCTCCTAGTAGTAGATGATCATCCTCCTCACTAGTGCGCCACTTTCTGACTGAGAGAAGTGTGACTTTCCGAATGATCAAAATAGAGATCTCCCGATCTCTATTTATACTAACATGTTTGCCCAGTTACACTATGGGGCCGATTTGTCTATCTAGATACATCCACAATATAATATATATTTCAGGGTTGACCCCACATATGGTGGTCTAATAACCCATCGGCAAGTACACACACTTGCGACACTTGTCAATCCACATAACGACACTTCCTTATAGAGGAATAACACATCTCTAATAAGGGTACAATAAATATATATATGAAATACATGGATGAAATACATTCTGAAGTTACATATACATCAACAGTGTCGTCATTTATATTGTAAGTGTCGTAACTTATACTTGATGGGTTATTAGACCACCTTGTTGGGGTCGGCCCTATATAAGTCATGTGGGTTAAAGGGTTATTAGACCACCCTATTGGGGGTCGGCACTGTTAGCATTATGTTATGTGGTTAAGTTAAGGCCGACCTAGTAAAGGTTTTTAGGCAAGTCAAGTCAAGTATAAATAGAGTGCGGGAGGCACTCTATTTGATCATTCACTTTCTCACTCATACTCTCATTGGAGAGTGGCGCACTTGCGGAGGAGGAGAAGCTGCTGCTAGGAGAAGACTATCTCTTATGCTTGGGTTGTATCATAGCTCTATCTATCTCTGAGGAAGTTGTGGGGTTTTTCACCTTTATGGTTTTCCCCAGTGAAACTCTGTGTGTCTATTGTCTCTTGTGTGCTTGCATTATTATGTCCATGATTGATATGTTGTAGATATGTTGTACATGTTGTTCTCTCTGTTTAAGATCCTAGATCGGATTGAAGTAAATTTTGAAAAACTAACACAGTGTCGACCTGCGACTTGCGCAACATCAACTTGTGACTTGCGACTGTCGAACTTCGACAGACTGTCTCTCTGTCTTCCAGTCGACTGTAATGATTGAACTGTCGAACCGTTGTAACTTCTTTCTTGTAACTGAACGTAACAGGCAGGAACCCAAGCGTCTCAACACTCTTTATATAAGCAAGTAAATGGTTGTAATATACATCTTATCAGCCTGACTCTTTACATCCATTAATAGACAAGATCAGTTCTCATTCCTGCATATTGTCTATGTGTATTTGTGTTTATATGCGTAGTGTAATCTTGCTTACTTATTATATTTCTTATGCTTCTGTCATAATAGATCCGACTCATTCAGTCGAACTATGCCATTCCACCTCAACATGTCTACCTGTAAAAAAAACAACGAGACTACCTTTATTTTAGCAGGGTCCACTTGGATTCCTGCAGCAGATATAGAATGCTCAAGGACTACACCTTCACTCATCATCATATGACATTTTCCACTACTGAGAGACAGGTGAGTCTGATCACAGCATTTTAAGACCTTTTCCAAGTTTTTCAAAGCCTCATCAAAACTACTACTGTAAGGAGTGAAGTCATCCATAAAAATTTCCATACAATCATTAACCATTTCATAGAAAATTACAATCACAGCTCGTTTAAATGTATCCGATGCATTACATAATCTAAAAGGAAGAACCCTATATGCAAAAGTTCTCCATGGACATGTGAAGGTGGTCTTATCTTGGTCTTCAGGGGAAATCCAAATTTGGTTATACCCACTAAATCCATCTAGAAAGGAGAAGAAATTTTACCAAACAGGGTATCAAGGACCTGATCAATAAATGGCAAAGGAAAATGGTCTTTTGGTATAGCCTCTTCAATTCTCGGTAGTCCACAAAGACACGCCATTTACCATTTTTATTAGGTACAATCACTAATGGGGAAACCCGTTCACTGTCTGAAATAGGATAAAATAAATCTTGCCTTTAAAAGCTTTTGAATTTCCTCCTTCACGATGTCTCTTAGATTTGGATTCATTCTGCCCTGGGGTTGGCATATGGGCCGATAATCATTTTTAATGTAAATGTGGTGAGTACACAACTCAGAGGAGATACCTCTCATGTCATTGTACTCCCACGCAAAGGATCCCTTATGTTGTTTCAGTAGTATAGTCAGGCGTTCCAATTCATCGGGTGTGAGATTGGGATTGATGTTTGTTGTATATGCAGGTTCAACGCATGAGCAACCAAGCAGAAAGTAAGCACACACACTCATCCATCAAGAAGACAATGTAATGGGGCAGAACGTTCAGCCAATTTGCATTAATATTGGACAAGTATTTATACATGATAAATATGGTTGGAGCGGTTGCACCTGCTCCAACTACTCTTTTAATCAAATACATTAATGATGACTATGGAAAGGCCTTGCGGCCCCTCAACATCTCCCCCACCAACAAATCCTTTCTTCATCCCAAGAAAGCAAGAACAACCATAAGTTTGATTTCTTTATCCTTCGTCATCAAACTGGTAGTGGTCAATTGAGCCTCACCCCTTCACCTTCCTGCCGAAATTCATCTCCATCGGTCCAAGAACTATGAGGGCTTCCACGCTCTCAACAACTTCCTTCAACCTTCTGAAATCGCACTCAAGAGATGCATCTGTATTTCAGCACTGGGGGCTTGGTCATTTCCAGTGTTCTATGTACCATCATCTTTATCATTAATCTCTTTTCTGTGTGTTTGTTTGATTTCTTCTGCTTGAATGTCTTCTTTGTCGTCTACTTGTGTCATGATGATGCCTGCAAGTGTGTGCTCGGTTCATGCTGCTCATGGTCGAGACCGAATCCTTTGGAGTGATTCAACTCTACTTACAATAGTTGATATAGTCTTCTTCAAACAATAATACATTATTTTATTGGTTAATGCAAATGGTAACCTTTTCGTAGATGACTGCTCCACAAGCCTGCAAACTTTGACTGGTCGACTACATTTGTCGATGAACAAAGTGGACTGTTGATTGATAGTTTTCTTTCTCTTCGGTGGTCGACAAAGATTTCATCGACAATATCAATGGTTGTATATTCTCAGTTTATCCCATCAATTTTCATATAAAAAACAATAAGTGTGAGACTATCAACTTAGTAAATAAACTTGCTTAATATTAAATAGCTTCTTCATTGAGCCTGCACTCCGAACAAATATGCAATTGATTTAAAGAACAAGCAGTTCTTAGTCGATTGGTCAACTAACTACATATCTGACTAGCGAATGAATTCTGGAAGATGGCTCTCCTATTTAAATTCGACATCCCTGACATGAGATCGACAACTTCTTGGTCGAATATCACAGTCGACGTCTTCAAGCTTCGTCAAAACATGAATGCAGTTATGAGATACCCATACAATGACACGATCTTCTAAGAGAATGACTATATTGATCGATTAGCACTGGTGGTCACAATCAGATTACATCAGGTGATGCTCCAAAGAATAACGCAGTCTTCTCGCAAAATATTTATTGATCAACAGAGGTATTATTTAATTTTATATACAGGTTTTTCGCAACAACATCTTGATTTCGATTTCATTGAACAAGAATTCTTGTAATCAACAGGTCGGCTACGATATTGGTCAAATTCTTCAATGCTCATACCACAATCGGAACTCATCATGTATGTAATCGATGGCATACCACATTAACTAGGTTCCATTCTTTTGGCATTTAAATTCTAGATGGCTCCCGATAAAATCCATCATGAGTTCAGTTAGTTGGAAGTGCATAATTCTTCATGTCCACAACTCAATCAACAAGAATATATTTATCGCAGGATATTTCTCTATCGCACATTGGTCGATGATCAAAGATGTTAATTGAAAACAACATGATGTGATTGACTCAATATATTGGTCAATGAACACATCACTACTTATTCAATTGGCCGACACTAGTTTACCGACTAATTCTGACCTCCCGACACTACCTCAAACGACCTACCATCCCCCCCAGAAACTTTAACACCACAAGTGGTTGGCAGGAACATCACTCACCTCCAAAGAAACCCTGACTTGAACAGTCCTATTGTTTCCCAACAAAATTCATCATTTAGTCCTTTTCCATTTAACCCTTCGATGGAGGGCCCCCTATCTCCTCGACAGTCCGTCGAACCACCAGAGATTTGGTCAGCACTTGTATACCTTGATGAAATCGAAACAATTATTCCTGAATTCTTGTCACCCTTAGTTAGTCTAGGTCCGTCTGGAAGCTCCATTCCTTCCCCTTCTTCCCCAGTCAATGAAAACCCCCCCTCGCCACCAGTCGTTCAAGTTGTCAGTAGTATGTCATCCCCTTCCTCTGCCGACGGGGCTGTTACAAATTCAGCAGCAACACCAGTTAAGGAACAAGCAGCACCAGTCAAAGAAGCCGTAGCAGTAGAAACTAAGTTACTTGCATCAGAACAAGTCAATGCAGCAGCAGTCGAGGAAGCATACACAGCAAGCAAAGAAGACAAACCATCCAGTCAAGTACAAGCAGAAAAATCTATCGATGTATTACAAAAAGATGCAGAACAACCACCAAAAGAGGTCGAGCCATAGAAAGAAAGAGTACAGCAAACCGAGGCTCAAACAAGTCACGAAGCCAGACGAAGAAGCAGCACAAAGAAAAACACCGACAAGAAAAAGAGCAGCAGCAGAAGAGACAACAGAAACACCTCGACTACATTCACCAAGAGAGTCGTCTATCTGTACACCTTGACCATTCCGGGCCTATTTCTACATATAACCCACATAAGGCAACACAAACAGAGCTCGACCTTCTTGCTGACGTAGTCAATAGAGAACAAAGGCATAGACGACTGGAAGCAGAAGAACGCTCCCACAAACTATAGGAGGATCAAGTATTATTTTTGGCTAAGTGTCAAGACTTAGCACAACAAGTCATCCCGCTTCCAGTGAGTTCTGACACGACCAGTACCCTCGACAAAGCATTCCAACTATTTCAATCTGTCATGTCGACACTACAGGATGAACTCAATAAGGACCGACAAGAATAGGCTACAGAAACATCTTCCTTGCTATCAACACAATATGAAGCATTCACCCTTAGCAAAAAACAAGTTAATCAAATATAATGATCAGGCATCTACAGTCGTCGACGTCCTTCGCAACCAGTATACCCATTATGGTAATGTCTTCAGAGAAATGTGGGATACATGTGAGTTACTTAATGATCTCCATCAGCAACGACAAGTAGCTGACAATACCCTGATTCAAAGTATTGAAGACCAAATTATCATGGAAAATAGAAAGTTCAAGAAATTAGAAAAAATGGAAGAACAATGGATGAGTTTATGAAGAACCTGCAACAATTAATTAATGAGAATACGAGAGATAGCAGAAATAACAGAACTTAGAATCACTTTTATTGATCACAGGCCACTTCAAGGAGGCAACCTCCTTTGAGCAAGCTCAATACAAATAACTTCACGGTACCTTCATTGGTCTCAACACAAACTTATATACTAAGTCTAGGCTCCAATACCATGTGTCAATACAAACCATGGGCCAATACAAAATATGGATTAATAATTCCTTCGGGATGACTTACAAAGCATATGCGTCCAATCAAATTAATACAAACTATGGATCAACAAATACTACGGGACGACTTACAAAGCATATGTGTCCAACAACAATATACTAAAAAAGTAAATAGAAGGGTTGACATGGGTTCCTAACATGCCCTAACCTTAGAAAAAGCTTTGTCCTCAAAGCTTTAGATGTGGAAATTGATGCAGAATTTGAAGGAGTGGTTCCCCTGTAGCATCCTCGGGTTGCATTCCGAGCCACTGACGCCTTTTGAGTTTCAGGAGGATTGCTTGGAAGGATGTAGATGAAGAAGAACCATATCAGCTGCGTGAAAAGTGCGCTCTAAACAGTGCTAAGCGGCTTGTTGTTTCAGTCAAATTCTTTCCATGTGAAGATTGTCCTACATAATGAGAAGAATCTGATCGTGGTTTCGAAGAACCGAGTCAATTTCCTGAACTGGGAGCTATTGAGGGTGTATGGAAGAAGAATTGGCGATGCCTGTCCATAGACTGCTTCATATGGTCTCCTTGTAGACATGGTATTGTACCACTGGAGCGCTTCTAGGAAATCCATAGAAATAGTTGTCCAAATCTGTTTAGGGATGGGAAAGGATTCGAGCAGTCCCGAAAGGAGTGTCATTTCACCCTTGTTGACCAGGAAAGTATCACAGTCAACCACCATCTGTTGAATTGTCATTTTCAGTCCCTACCAAAAGAAGTTACGTTGTTTTTGGTCATACTTTTTGAGGAACCCAGAGTGCCCGGCTGATGAAGAAGCATGGAGTTCATAGAAGAGATAACCCTGTTGAACAGATTGCAACTAGTTTGGAACAAGCAGAGAAATAACTGTAAGAGAAACTGGGTCATCAAATGTGCGAGAAGGAGCATCTACCACCATATTTTCCTTACCCTTCTTGTAAGTGATCGCATAGTCATAACCCATGAGTTGGATAACCCATTTCAGGTGTGCTGGGGAGGAGACCCGTTGTTCCAGGAAATTTTCCAGACTCTAGAGATCAGTCTTGAGGCAGAAATAATTCCCTAATAGGGATGGCTGCCACTTCGGTACTGCAGGAAAAATAGCCATCATTTCCTGCTGAGATGTAGATGCGGCTAAATGCTTACTAGAAAGGTCTCTTTAAGGTGGAAATCCCACTGGTGCAGCAAAGACACCTGCATATCTATCCAAGGAAGTAGTGGAAACCGTTGATGGGTGCATTTGAATGGAATGGAGCTGAACGATGACACCATGTGAATTCTTCTTAAGGATCTTTTCAAGGCGATGTGAACTGATGATGCGGAGAGGCCCTGGTTGTAAGCCCATAAATTTGTGTTGTGTCCCATTGACTGAAAACTGCATCCAAAGTTCAGCAAAATCCCATAAGATGGGGCCAAGTGTGCGTAACCATTGAACGCCCAAAACCACATCACATCCGCCTAAGGACAAGGAAAACATGTCAGAGCGCAGGTTATAATCTTCCAGAGAGATACTCGCATTGTGACACTTTCCCTTGCAAGGTAAGGTGCCCCCATTGGCAACCATGACTTCAAAGTTGGAGCAAGGATGGACAAAAAAATCATCCTGTTTGGCGATCCGGGGGTCAATGAAGTTATGAGTACTACCAGAATCAATGAGTATTGTAAGAGGAAGCTTCTTGAAGTAACCCCTGACCCGCATTGTTTGGGGGGTGGTGACGCCGGATAAAGCATGGAGAGATATCTCTGGTTGGTCATCTTGAGATGGGGGGTCAATAAGCAGCTTCTGAATGTAGACCTGATCATCCATTGTATCTGAGCCTCTTCACCAAGTTTAGAGGCAAGCGGACAATCCATATCCAAGAGATAGAGCTTTTGCTGAACACATCTATGTCCCCGAGTGAATTTCTCATCACAATTATAACAAAGCCCTTTTTCTCTGCGTGCCTGCATCTCGGTTTCAAACAAATGCTTGATAAGAGTTGGTCGAGGAGCTGGTGGGATGGGAGGTCATTGAGAACCCATATTTTGGAAGGGAACAGAAGTGAGTTTGGAGCGTTGTTGGGCTGCAATCTTATCTTCTGCCAGCTTAGCCAACCCCAAGGCTTCCATCATTGTGTTGGGAAAGAACATTTTAACCTCTGAGCAGATTTCATCCTTAAGACCACTGATGAAACAACTCCTGTAGAATTCATCAGACAATCCTTCTGTGTGATTGGCTAGTTTCTCAAATTCTATTTGATACTCTCTCACAGTGCCAATTTGGTGAAGCTTAGTGAGGGCTCATGTGAAGTCCTCAAAAGCACTAGGACCAAATCGGTGCAAACGGAGCTAGCAAAAATCTGACAGACTGAAATATTGTTCTGCATGATAGATCCATCCAGTCGGATTAGTACCATTGAAGCGAGGAAAATCAAGCTTCGGACCACGGAAATTGTTGGAAGAAGAGAACCCATTGTCCGATGAAGACTCAGACTGTCGTTTGTTGTTCATGGTTGAATGCTCAAGATGGAGGCCTAGAAATTTTTCATCCAGATCTTGGAGTTTGGTTTGGATGGCTGCAAGTGCTTCCTCCATGGTTTTTTCTCCTGCACGAGGGACAACCATAACCAGGAGTTTTTTTTTTGCGGGGGGGGAGGGGCGATGGGTAGAAAAACACAAACAAAACCTTATTTAGTAAAGGGAAATTTGGATTTGGGAAAAACGCTGATGGGTATTTGTGGTTTGACTAGGTTTTGGACACTGTCGAATGGACAGGGAAGCAAAAAATGAGGATTTCGGAAGCAGGGTGAAAGAATGGGAAAATTTATCAGAGAGGGACAAAGAAGCAAAAATAGGGAATGAACACGGTGGCAAAATTTGAAGGCGATTGGGTGAAAATTAAAGAAGTTATGGAAAACCCTAAAAATAGACAAATGTGGGATTTCTAGCTTTGGGAAGTGGAATTTGGGATAGGGTCCTCAAGCATGAAAGATGCAGAATGGGATTACAGGGGTGTCAGGGAAGTTTCAAGTGAAACAGAGTGAAAACAAGGGAGATATGGCAAAAAAATGGGATTTTGTTTTTGTTTTATCAGAAATGGATTTGCAACGACGCGGAAGGGATCAAAACAATTGGATCTGAAATGGCGCGGAAGGGATCGGCAACAGATGGATCTGAAGCGACGTCGAATGGATCGAAAATGGATGGATCTGAAACGGCTTTCAGAATAGATCTGAAACGGCTGTATTTGGAACGGCTTGGAATGGATCTGAAACAGCGCGCAAGTGATCGGCAACAGTTCAGCTGAAAATAGATATGGACCCCAGGTATGTTCGGCTTCCTAACAGTTCAAGGGTTTCACTCGACCACCAATGTTGTCTGACGACTTGCATATTGGGGCAGTACCCCTCACTCCACGGCTCACGTAAAACTGATAACCGCTTTGCCACAAACGACAACTCTTGGTTTACCTCACGGGTGGGAACTAGTCAATCAGGTAGGGGTCATTGCCCTTTTCGGTGGCAGGTCCTCTCAATGGACCAGCTACTTTGGGGTTCCCGTGGTACTCCTCACAGTGAGTTTTAGGGTTTATTCCCAAGTACTTCCCACAGTTAAGCGGATAGGGATTATTCCCAGATCCGAATTTGCAACAGATGCAAGAAAAAAAAATTGGCAGAAATTCCACCCAATGAGCCCAACAAAGTGCTCTGATACCAGATGTGAAGAACCTGCAACAATTAATTAATGAGAATACGAGAGATAGAAGAAATAACAGAACTCAGAATCTCTTTTATTGATCACAGGCCACTTCGAGGGGGAAACCTCCTTTGAGCAAGCTCAATACAAATAACTTCACGATACCTTCATTAGTCTCAACACAAACTTATATACTAAGTCTAGGCGCCAATACCATGGGTCAATACCATGTGTCAATACAAACCATGGGCCAATACAAAATATGGATCAATAATTACTATGAGACGACTTACAAAGCATATGCGTCCAACAACAATAATACAAACTATGGATCAACAAATACTATGGGACGACTTACAAAGCATATGCGTCCAACAACAATATATTAACAAAGTAAATAGAAGGGTTGACATGGGTTCCTAATAGAGTCGAGCGCGACCCAACCTCCTTAAAGTTGAACAACTCTGACCGTATCTTCAAAGATTGCTTGCAACTGCTAATGAAAAGATAAACCTGTTTGGTCCTAACTTAACTTACTTACAAAACAAGTCGACGCAAGAGAAAATAGCAAATCTATCGAGCCTCACCACACTTACTACCGACATTCAAAATAAGTTGCACTCATGGGAAGAGTTCCAGCACCAGTTATCCATTTCGGTCGAAGCCATCATTGAGGTCTACACTCAACAGCAAATTATGACCAGTTCCATTCATGCATCACAATAACAACTATACATATTTTTGTACAGTAATTTTGCATCTCCTCATTTCTTCGGAATGAAGAAACATTTTGAGGTGGCGGATATGTTGGAGGAGCCTAAGTCGGCCTATCGACTAGTCTCCCCGCCTAACCTATTGTAATGTATGTCGATATTTGTGTCGACCAGTCGGGTTGTGTCAGTCGGTTGAACCAATAAGACAGTTACATAATTGAATGTAAAATCATATATATAGGTTGTTGTGTCGATGTACTGGGTTAAGTTATATATGTTTTGTGTATTGTTGAGTGATAAAGGCTTGTACTTCTCTCCACATCTTGTCTACTTATATATGTGTCTTGTGCATGCTTGTATAATATATGATGTATCACTGGTAACAATGCAACCCCATCGACTACAACAATATTCAAGGCTTTTCCAAGCTCAATCTCTATTGGAATACTCTTTGAATTTTCAATTATAGGAACAGTTCCAACACTTTTAGTTAGGACCTCCTCTGTAAGTTCTTCTTGCTCAATTTAACTGAAGGCACCATCCAAGATCTAATATGCCTGTCTGGAAACCATCATTGGTTCACTAATGAAACTGATGATGGTGTCATCCTCAGTTTCATTTTTGAAAGTCAAGGCCCTCCCTATAGTAAGAAGAGGTTGTGCACTTTCTTCTTCTTCCAGATAATCCCATAATGGAGTTTCAGCATCTAAAATTGGTTTCGCTGGAGGATATAAGGTCAAATTTTTAGTATTTGTTCCATCAGATATTGTCATGGATCTTGATCTACAGCTAATGTATGTGTCTGATGTAGCCAACCAGGGCCTTCCTAGAATGAGTGGATGTCCCCCCAATTGAGATTTGGGTTGTAATACAATAAAGTCTTCGGGGTATTCCCATGAATCAACAGAAACCACTAAGTCATCTACAATTCCCTCAGGTCTAATTGTGGATCTATCAGCCATTTCTAGCACCATGGGGATTGGTCTAATATTTGTGAGCCCCAACTTATTTATGGTTTCAATGGTCATCACATTTATTGCTGCCCCTAAATCAACTAAAACATTGGGAATTTCAGTATACCCAATATGCACTGTAACCGTGGGATTGCCTAGATCGTCACGGGAATCTTTCCCATCATTAACTCGGACAAATTCCCAGCCACATGAACTATAAGAGGGTCCTTAGGTTTTCTTCATGGTTTCTTCACACATAGATCTCTAACAGTTTTGGAATAAATGGGTACATCATGCAGGGTTTGAAATAATGGAATTTTAACATAAATGTTTTTCAATTCCCCCAGATGGTTAAAACATGGTTTCTCTGGTGCTTTCTATAGAGTTAATCGCTTAGGGTATGGAGGAATTCTTGGAATTCTTACAGGGATATCTTCAACGTATGTTTCGGACGGTGTTTCATTATTCTCAATGATAGTAATTGTTGCGTTGATTGGGATCTCCACTTGTTTATTTGTTCTTTATTCAGTCATAGTGTATGGGACATACTCAATGACAAAAGGTTCTACCACCCTCCCAGATCGTAGATGTAATTCATTACAGGGGGTATGGGTGATAGAATAAGGTGGCATGTTTGTTGTTTCAAATTGTTGCACTGCCTTATTATTGGGGTTAGAATTGGGTTGAGCAAATATTTTGTTGATGTATATGTAAATTCGGAATGTATTTCATCTATGTATATTGTACTCCTATAGAGATGTGTTATTCCTCTATACGGAAGTGTCGTCATTTGTATTGACAAGTGTCGCAAGTGTCGTAACTTTCCGATGGGTTATTAGACCACCATGTGTGGGGTCGGCCCTGATTAAGTTAACCTGGGGTTATTAGGCTAAGTTAGACAAGTCGACCCCATAGGTTTATTGGGCTGCTCAGAACAAGTATAAATAGAGAGCAGGATCTCTCTATTTGATCATCTCATTATCTCACTCTACATCACTCGGAAAGTGGTGCACATGTGAGGATGAGGATCAGTTGCTAGAAGAAGTCTATCTCTGTGTACTTGGGTTGTACTTTGGTTGTATCATTGCTCTATCTATCTCTGAGGAAGTTGTGGGGTTTTTCACCTTAGGGTTTTCCCTAAGGAAACTCTATGTGTCTATTGTCTCTTATGTTTGCATCTTGTGATGATTGATATGCTTGCTATGATTGATATGCATTGATCTACTGTACATGTTATTCTCTTAGTAAAGATCCTAGAGTATTTTGAATTAATGCTCAAAAATTAACATGGTATCAGAGATTCCCTGAGAAGAAGACATTCGTCTCGTAGATTCCTGCGTTGATGACACAAACGTCAGATGGCCCCATGGAATGGAGGAGCTTAACAAATTCCTAGAACATCTTAACAACTAGTCTAGAGAGATTAAATTCACAATGGAGGTGGAGGACAATGGTAGGATTATGTTTCTTGATGTCCTCATTTCCAGAAAGGATGACAGGACTCTTGGACATCAGGTCTACAGGAATAAAACCCATACAGAAAGTTATCTCCATGCAAACTCACACCATCCCCATTCTCAAAAACTAGGTGTACTCAACACTTTAGCAATTAGGGCTATAAGAATTTCCAATAATGAACACATTGAACAAGAAAAAGACCACCTCTCCAAAGTCTTTCAAAACATTGGTTATAAGAAGAAAGACATTAGGAGGGCTATAGGAAAGGCAGAAAACACATCTAGACCCCATAATCGACCAAATACTCTGAAATCCTACCTCCCTTACATCGAGGGAGTCACAGACAAGATTAAAAGAGTCCTAAAGAAAAAGAATATTTCAACCTCATTTAAACCAACCATGACCATCAGAAGCAAAATTAGGTCTGTCAAAGATCCCATAGACCAACTTCAACACCAAGGAGTTTATAAAGCTCCTTGTTCCTGTGGAGATTGCTACATTGGTGAGACAGGACGCTCTTTCTAGGTCAGAATCAAAGAACATGAAGCAGACATCCGTCATGAGAGAACCCGCACCTCTGCATTAGCTGAACACTCCATCAACACTAAACACCACATTTGCCTTGAAAACACAGTAATTCTCGCAAAAGAAAACCATTATTTCAAACGCAAAGTTAGAGAGGCCTTAGAGATAGCCAAGCACCCTAATAACCTAAATAGAGACGGTGGCCTTGAGATTAGCAATACCTGGCTCCCCCTCATCAGGAAAGATTAAGTCTCATAATATTTCAATATTTCTCATATTTTCTTAAAGTTAATAAGTCTTAGACATTAATTTATAAGGTTAAAACTAATCAACAATTAAAAGTGAGTATCCTTTGTTTATATTTAAACTTTGTAAACCTTAAATAACTAACTATTAATGAATTAATTAATTAAATTAATCTTTTACTTCTAACTTAATTATTTTATTCAACTAAACAAATTAATTAATTTTATTAATTAATAAAGTTGAACATTATATAACTAACTATTATTGAATTAAATTAATTAAATTAAACTAAACAAATTAAATAATTTTAGTAATTAACTGTCAATTAATTAATTATTATTGATTATTGCATTCTATTAACTAATAATAATAAAATAAAAAAATTTGAATAAAATTGTTTTTATAGAAATTTAAATTGTTCTAAATTAAAAAATTTATAATTATTAATGAATTATTATAAAAAGCCTATAAGACTTTAAAACTAGATTATAGACCTTAATTATTTAATTATATATTTTTACAACTATATTAAACACTTAGTTATAAAGAATCAATGATATAAATTGAAAATAATTATTTTAAATCATTTATAATCTAAATAAATTTCAAAACTAACAAACAAAAACTAGGGTTAGGGTTTGGACGACACTCCCGGGTTCTCAAGTTCTCTCAAACAAACAAACATTAAATGTATATTTATGCTTTGGTTACGCTATCCTCACCTTGACTCATTGTCCTGATGATGAACCGTGATTAAGGTTCGAAACGTCGACTTTTCACAAGAAGACATTGTGCAGTGGCGGAAACTAGGGTTCTTGTTTATTGGGTTTATCTCCACAGATTTTGGAAAAGAAATATGATAGATTTACTCTCCTCAGCAAGGTGAATCTTTCTGTCCAATCAGAATTCAGTTCTGAGCACTTTCAGTTTTGGCCCTAAAAATTAGGGTTTCCACAAAAATAGGAATTTATGAAATCTGAAGACATAGCTGGAAGCGCCTTGGAAAAATCAAAGTTTAGAGCTATGGATCAAGATTTTTGGCTGGGTGAATCTCTGGGAATCTCAAACCCTAATTCAGGGATCCTCCCTAGTGAATCCGGGAAGACTAAAAGGCACTTCTGAAGGGTGAAACTTTGCAGAAATCAAATTCTGAGTATACCAGGCTAATCAGCTCATCAAGGCGCATCTTTCTATCCTTTCAAAAAGTTGAAATTCACATTTTGAATTTTTAGGGTTTCTCTGACAAACCCTATCTCAGCCCCAGATCTGGATTTCTACAAATCAAGTAGTAAGACCTAAATCTTTTATATTTCCATTTGAAGTACTCTTTAAGATGTCTCACTACAGCAAGCTTGAGGATAAGCTTGAAGGAGCTGATAACTTCCGAGCCTGGAAGTATAGGATTGGGTTAATCCTAGAAGAAAATGAATTGGACACCTACATCAGCTCTCAGGTCCCTATCCCAAAAGATGAAGAGGCTAAGGCATTGAATAAGAAGAACTTGGTCAAGGCAAAGTGAATCATTGTTGATTCTATCAAAGACCATCTCATACCACATGTGTCATCTCTTAAGACACCCAAGGAAATGTTTGACTCTTTGACCAAGCTATTTGAAGGGAAGAACATAAATCAAAAGATGACCATGCAGAATCAATTGAAAGGGGTCAAGCTGTTGAATGGAGAGACCATTCAATCTTATTTCTCCAAAGTCTCTCAGATCAAGGAACAACTTGAAGTTGTGGATGAAGTAGTGGACAATGGTGAAGTTGTTATGACCACTCTGAATGGCCTACCTAGGTCATGGGATTCCTTTATTCAAGGAATCTGTGCAAGAAAGAAATTGATCTCTTTCAGTAGACTGTGGGAGGAATGCTCTCAAGAATAAGCTAGGCTTGTGGCCCGAGAAGAAAAGATGGGAAATGAAGATCAAGCTCTCACAACTCACACCAAAAGAAGCAATCCTAAGAAGGAACACTCTCATTACAAGAAATCCTCTCACACCCATCATAAGAATAGGAAAGATATGAGATGCATCACATGTAATGAGAAAGGACACTTTGTTGTAGATTGTCCCAATAACAAAAAGGACAACAACTTGAACAAGAAGAAGAAAGGCAACAAGAAGAGATATCATGCTCATGCAGCTGGATGATGAACCTCCCAAGAAGAAGGCTAGAGCAGAAAGTGATGATGATGACTCATCAAATGAAGAAGAGTATGTTCTAATCTCTACTCTCACAGGTACTATCTCTCATGGTTGTAATGATTGGCTTATTGACAGTGGGGCTTCCAAACACATGACTGGGTTTAAAGAATCTTTTGTAAATCTATCTAAACATGAGTCACCCCATAAGGTGAAACTTGGGGATGACTATCAATATCCTATCAAAGGAAGTGGTGAAGCCTCCTACAACCTAAACTCTGGGAAGTCTTTGAAGATGAAAGAGGTTCTATGTGTACCTGGGATCAAGAAGAACCTACTCTCCATATCTGCATTGGAAGCAAAAGGCATGAGGGTTGCATTTGTAGATGGCCAAGTTCTAATGTGGCCAAAAGGTAAAACTATAGATGATGCAGTGGTGATTGGAGAGCAAGAGGGAGGATTGTATAAATTGAAGGGACAACCAGAACATGCCATGGTACATGAATCCATGGATCCAAGTGAACTTTGGCATAGAAGGCTTTCTCATGTGCACTACATAGCACTACCAATTTCAAGCAAAGTTGTAGAGGGTCTTCCTGAAATCAAGACCAAACATGAAGGTGTTTGCAAAGGATGTGCAAAAGGAAAGAACATAAAGAAGGCATTTCCAAGCAGTGAAAGCAAGGCAAAAGGAATCTTGGAAATCATCCACTCTGATGTATGCAGTTCGATGTCATCCAGTTCTCTGAGTGGGTATGTTTACTATGTCTCTTTCATTGATGACTTCTCCAAGAAGACTTGGGTTTACTTCTTGAAGAACAAAGATGAAGTGTTTGGTAAGTTCAAGGAATTCAAAACCTTGATGGAGAACCAAACTGATAAGAAGATCAAAACATTCAGATCAGATAATGGCAGAGAATTCACTTCAATATATTTCAAGAATTTATGCAGTGATTCAGGGATTAAGAGGGAGTTGATTGCTCCTTACAATCCACAACAGAATGGAGTTGCAGAAAGAAAGAATCGAACAATCATGGAAGCAGCAAGGGAAATGTTGCATGACCAGGGTCTACCTATGCATCTATGGCCAGAAGCAGCTAGGACAGCAGTATATGTGCAAAACAGAACACCCCACAAGATATTGGACAACAAGACACCAAAAGACGTCTTCTCTGGTAAGAAACCTGAAGTCAGCCATCTTAGAATATTTGGTTGTCCAGTATACACTCATGTCCCAAAGGAAAAGAGGACCAAGCTAGATCATTCAGGAAAGAAGGGTATCTTTGTGGGTTACAGTGAAAGCTTAAAGGCTTACAGAATATACTTTCCAGGGTTCAAGAAGATTGATGTTAGCAGGGATGTAACATTTGATGAAAACTCAGCATTCATCAAATCTAGGAAGACACCTGTTGAAGATCATGAAGAACCAAAGGAAACCAGATTTCAAGACACTACCATGACTGAAGCAATTCCAGATCCTGATCGTGAAATTGAAGATCCGCAAGAACCTGTAGATCCACCTCGTGAGAAGGACCCTCACAAGAGGAAACCTGCATGGGCTAGAGAGCTCATTCAAGATGCAGAAAGATATGGCATTCCATAAGAAGAACACAGAGCAAAGAAGAGAACTAGATCACATACTAGCTATGTTGCTTTACTCTGTGATATCATGAACAAAGAACCTTCCAGTTATGAAGAAGCAGTGGAAAAGAAAGAATGGAAGGATGCCATGGTTAAGGAATACCAATCAATAATGAAGAATGATGTTTTGGATGTAGTCCCAAGACCTGAAGGGAAGTCTGTTGTGACTTCCAAATGGATCTACAAGATCAAGCATGCTACAGATGGAAGCATAGAGAAATATAAAGCAATATTTGTAGATCATGGCTTCTCCCAGAAAGAAGGGATTCACTATGAAGAGACCTTTTCTCCTGTGGCCAGATACACTTCCATCAGAACAGTACTTGCTCTGTGTGCAGTGATAAAATGGAAGATACACCAGATGGATGTCAAGACAGCCTTCTTGAATGGTGTAGTCGAGGAGGAAGTGTATGTGGAGCAGCCACTTGGTTTTGAGACACATGACAGGAAGTTATATGTGTGTAGGTTGAAGAAAGCCTTGTATGGCTTGAAGCAAGATCCTGGGACTTGGTATGGTAGGATGGATAGTTTTCTATCCAGTTTGGGCTTTACCAAGACTAAAGTGGATTCCAACCTTTACTACAAGGTTGAGGAAGGCAATCCTGTGATACTACTGTTGTATGTAGATGATCTATTTGTAACAGGTAATGATAGTTTGATTGCCGATACCAAGAGGAAGCTTGCAGCCGAGTTCGAGATGAAGGACTTGGGGATGATGCACTATTTTCTAGGTATGGAGGTATGGCAGAGTACAGATGGGATATTCCTTGGACAAGGGAAGTATGCAGTAGAGATCCTGAAGAGGTTTGGGATGATGGACTACAAGGCCATGGCCACACCTATGGCATCGAACCTGAAGCTTCTGTGTGATGCTTCATCTGATCCAGTTGATGTCACTATGTATCGTCAGATGATTGGGTCCTTGATGTACCTGACGAACACGAGACCAGACATTTTATTTACGGTGAACACATTGAGCCAGTTCCTGACGGATCCCAGAAGTGTCCACTTAGTTGCTGTAAAGCATATTCTGAGGTACCTGAAGGGTACGGTTGATTATGGGCTCAAGTATGATGCGAATCAAAAGTTTAACCTACAGGGTTATGTTGATTTTGACTGGGAAGGCAGTGTTGCAGATAGGAAGAGCACATCTGGGTGCTACTTCAGTATGGGATCAGGTGTGATCTCGTGGTTTAGCAGGAAGTAGTCCTCCGTAGAACTGAGTACAACCGAAGCAGAGTATGTTGCAGCTTGTTCAGCTAGTTGCGAAGCAGTATGGCTCCGAAAGCTACTGTCTGAGTTATTTGATCTCCTGTTGGAGGCTACAGATATCTTTTGTGACAACCAAAGTTGTGTGAAGCTGTCTAAGAACCCAGTGTTTCACGACAGGTCGAAACACATTGAGATCAAATATCACTATATTAGGGATATGGTGCAGAGAGGAGCAGTGAAGCTCCTGTATGTTGCGACGGACGAGCAGATTGCAAATGTGCTGACGAAACCACTAGCCAGAGTGAAGTTCGAATACTTCAGAGAGAGGCTTGGTGTTCTTCAGATTGACGACATTTCGAGGAAGAAGTGATGGAGACATTTGTTGAAGCCATTCCAAGCATGGTGGAAGGAGGATCCTTCACATCGCTATGGATGTAAGCACTGGATGATGAGCACTAGGACAGTGCTCCAGTTACTACTCTGTATGTATGCATCATGTTGGATGCTGGATAATATCAGTTGGATCATTTATATGTATGTATGTATGCATCATGTTGGATGCTGGATATGATCAGTTGGATCATTTATATGTATGTATGTATGCATCATGTTGGATGTTGGATATGATCAGTTGGATCATGTATATGTATATGCATCATGTTGGATGCTTGGACCATGTATCTGTATATGTATCAGGTGGATATGTTGTATGATCAGGAAGATCATGTATGATATATATCAGGTGGATACATTGTATGATCAGGTGGATCATGTATCTATGTATGTATCAGGTGGATACATTGTATGATTAGGTGGATCATGTATCTATGTATGTATCAAGTGGATACATTGTATGATCAGGTGGATCATGTATGATGATATGTAGATACTTGGTATGCATCAGGTGGATGCATTGATGATCAGGATGATCATGTGTACATCAGGATGATGTATGGTGAGTATCAGGTTGATACTCTATGGCCGTGGAACATGTTGTGCAAATAAGCATATAATCCATCCCTGGGAGGTTTGCAGATAGTCTTTCGAGGTTTTTCCTATGGCATGTAATACTGGCCCTGGGATATCTGGAAAACACTCTTTCGAGGTTTTGCTTTGGGAGGAAATATAATCCTAGCCCTGGGAGATTGCAGATACTCTTTCTAGGTTTTCCTATTGCATGTAATCCTAGCCCTGGGATATCTGGCAGATGCTCTTTCGAGGTTTTGTCCTATGGCATGTAATCCTAGCCCTGGGAGATCCGATAGGTTGAGTTGTGTGCTCATAATCAGTTCTGGGATGCTCTTTTGAGGTTTTTCCATGACCACATGTAATACTAGCCCTGGGAGATCCTATAGGTCGGAGCTGTGTGCCCGTAACATCGTGGGATTCTCTTTCGAGGTTTTTTGGTGGGGTCACATATAATACAGCCCTGGGAGATCCGACAGGTAGAGCTGTGTGCTCGTAACAGCCTAGGATACTCTTTTGAGGTTTTGTGATGCACGTAATAAGTCCTGAGGATTCACAGTATGGCCAGTGATGATGAAGACCTGCAGGTGGTGGGCCTACATCCAGTATGAAAAAGGACTGGCTCTGTAGAACTTCCTATGACGAGTAGATTCAGAGATTGATTTAGATAGCAGCAGCCATGACGATGACGATGATTCGAGGATGATGATTTGTTGATGATGATCCAGAGAAGAAGACTTGTGCTAGCAGATCTGTGTCGAGAAATACCTTCTTAGTTAAGAGGGAGTGTTGATGTATATGTAACTTTGGAATGTATTTCATCTATGTATATTGTACTCCTATAGAGATGTGTTATTCCTCTATACGGAAGTTTCATCATTTGTATTGACAAGTGTCACAAGTGTCGTAACTTGCCAATGGGTTATTAGACCACCATGTGTGGGGTCGGCCCTGATTAAGTTAACCTGGGGTTATTAGGATGATTTAGACAAGTCAACCCCATAGGTTTATTAGGCTGCTCAGAACAAGTATAAATAGAGAGCGGGATCTCTCTATTTGATCATCTCATTATCTCACTCTACATCACTCGGAAAGTGGCACACATGTGAGGAGGAGGATCAGCTGCTAGAAGAAGTCTATCTCTGTGTACTTGGGTTGTACTTGGGTTGTACTTTGGTTGTATCATTGCTCTATCTATCTCTGAGGAAGTTGTGGGGTATTTCACCTTAGGGTTTTCCCCATGGAAACTCTGTGTGTCTATTGTCTCTTATGTTTGCATCTTGTGATGATTGATATGCTTGCTATGATTGATATGCATTGATCTACTGTACATGTTATTCTCTCAGTAAAGATCCTAGAGTATTTTGAATTAATGCTCAAAAATTAACACAATTGAGGTTGTAGTGGTGCGTTAATTGGTGTTGCATTAGTAGGGAATTGCAGCTATGGTTGCTGATACTGTTGGTGAGGAAATTGATTGTGAGGGAATTGATTCCCTGGATAAGGATTTATCCAACCTAGAGACCAATGAGTTTGTTGATTTGGCTAAGGTCCCCATGACATCCAGAGAGTAGGATATTGCATTGGAGATTGAGTAGATGGATTCCACTGGTTATTAGGATAAGAATATTGAGGAGGAAATTGATTATTCATATTATTTCAGGAATTAAAAGATGTGGGATATGGATTCATACCTAGAGCACAAGGTTTCCAAGACTTCTTTTGTGAAATGAAGTAAGCTTGCTCCATGTCCCCATTAGATGCTTGGAAAAATGCCTTAACTTTTTCCAATGAAGGGCACTCCCTAGTGTTGTGATCCAAATCACACATACCACACACCTCTACCTTGTCAAGTGGACATTCCCTTAATAGGTGCCTCTTTCTGCATTTAGCACAAAATATGCCCAGTTCCAAATCTTCCTCCACTTGCCTCTACTTTTCTTTCAAAACATCCAATTGTGAGGAAATAGAATTCATCATATCTATTTTGAATTTTTCAAGAAGATTACATATTTCTGCTCGTGTAGCTCCACCACTAGCTGAATTTTGTGCCCTTGTAAGGACATCCTGGTCTCTTGTGTTTGTTCTAGAAGATCCCCTAGAGTATCTTCGACACAGATCTATAATATGGTCAAAAGGTTCTCTTGAGATATCCCCTTTCCCCAATAGGTTGAGCATATCCAGATAGTCTTCTCTCATTCCTCGCAATAAAATGATTTTAAGAACATCTCTTCCAATGTCAGCATGGCCAGATCGTTACAAATTATATAAGATCCTTTCCACAAAATCCTCCAAAATATCATCCTCTTTTTGAACCATTTTGAACACTTCTTCCTTCCTATCCTTGGTTCTGCAATAATCCTAATATTTAGAAAGGAAGACTTGTTTCATTTGGTCCCATGCTGTAACAGTCTCACCACCCAAACTCATAAACCAACATAGGGCATTTCCCTTCAAGGTGGAAGGAAATAATTTTAACTTTTGTTCACTAGAGGTGTAGTCACAACTTGGACAAAGAATCTCAAACTCAAAGAGGAACTCGTCTGGATCCTCAGTGGACTTACGATAAAAATTAGGCAATACCAAGGGTGAAATTTTCTTCAGAGGAGCCACCCCAAGCATCTGTCGAATGGGTAATTCAATTGTAGCAATTGTTTCTCCATGTTGATTATTGTCGTTGTCCCCCATCGCTTATTCATGATCATTAGGGTGCTCCCGACGTTCTCCATTATCTTCGTTGTTCTTTACTTCCCTGTTCTCTTGCTCCTTTCTTCTCCTTTCTTCCTCTAGTTCCTGTCGATACTCCGGCCCCTTCTCCTTAGTTACTTCCTTCCTGTTAATTTGATTAAATTCCTCTGGATTTATTGTACCCACAAAACTTCCCTGATCTTCTAGAGATTACTTCTCAGAGGTAGGAGTTGAAATTTATGTTACCTTCTCCATGGTTGATAATGATGATTCAAGCTTAGGGAGAATATAGCTTCCTCTTCCTGAAGATGTTCACGATAGTCTGGACGAGGAATCAGCTATGGTGATAAATTCATCAATAAATGTTGTTCTTCCTAGACCTTGGTTACTGCCACGACCTCTTCCACCTGCAAAGTTAGTGCTTTTGGTGGTTTCATGTTCTTTTCTTCTTGTATTCATGCAAGCTTAAATAATCATACCTTGATTTTAGGGGTAGGAACCTATTCGGTCTATTTAAGGATGCGCAGCTCTTCACTGTGTCTTATCATCCCTGCAACCCCAAGATCAAGCTAAATAAAAACAAACTAATCAGCTACAATCTATGTCTACCAATTACCTTTCCCTGCAACGGCGCTAAAATGTTGGTTAGTATAATTGCCTATTAATTGAAGTTAATAAACAGAGTGCTCAATATAAATTATCAACCCAAGGAAGTCTGATTATTTCAAAGGTAATTAATCAAAATATATGCTTAAACATTTCAGTAATTGATGAATCAATTAGAAGTCACCCAATCTACCTAATTGATAAGTCCATGCTCTGCTTACTGCTCAATCTAAATTCAATTACTAATTTAACTGTTCAAGATTAAGAGGGTTACAATCCTTCTATAGTATTATATCTAGAATCAACTCCTTCAAGAATAAATTAACAAACTTGCTTTTGCAAGAAGTTAAATCCTAAATCAACATCATAAAAGAGATTCAATCTGCAATTGCAATATTCAACCATGAAGGAAATCAATCTTCTTTCTACTCTATTCTTCTATGTTATTTACTAGTTCAACAATTCATGAAAGGAATGAAGCACACAATGATATGCAGTAGCAAAGCACAGCTGTATCAGTATAATAAATAACACGCTTGCAATAACAAACCACACATTACTCAGTCGATTGTTTCAGCAATCAGAAAAAGATATAAATGGGAAATCCTATTCTAAATACTCACACTATTTCAGCAAAGAGAAATCGAAATTAAGAAATCCTACGCTCAATAATCAATTGTTTCAGCAGTGGAATCTAACTAGCAAATCCACACCCAAAAAATAAAAGAATTAAACTAACTAATTTCGCAACTCTGTGAGAAGGTGGACCCTTTCCTTCTAATAGAGATGTCATTGAAGGCTACCATATCAACTCAGCAGACAATGAATCAGGAAAACACTGCCTCTTTCATTAATGAATAAGTTCAATTACAAAAAATCCCCACTCATGTTACAATTCTTCTCAGAAAAATAAGCCTAACCTTTTGAACCCTCTCGTCTTTCTATATATATTAAATAAGACAATTCAGGTCCTCTAAATTTATACAGCCATGAAGATTGAATATCTTCAGGCTGTCGAATCAACACTTCAAAAATAGAAACATTTATACTCATAATTGCAATTGGGACAAAATCTGTTTCATAGGCATTAATGCTCTTTACAGTCCAACTGATATGGTACCAAACGAGTCTCAGCAGGCCGCATGGATAGATGCTCGATTCGTTCCTGTAACAAGCTGAACTAGAGCCCAGGAAAGCGTGGCTGATAGCCACGTACTCCCTTGTCTATGTGTATCGGCAATCTAATACACCTGAATATTATTACTTTCATTGATCCTTCACAAGTCAGCACAATTAGGAATAAAACCCATAATCACAAATAATATTTAAGCATTAAATACAACAAAGAAATAATGAATTATACATGTTTGAATCCATGCTTTTCCTTGGAAAGATAATGACTTAGTTACAAAAATAGGGAAAAAGAGGGAAAAGGATCTCAGTGAAAGTGAGAACAAAGGGGCATTTCTAGCACCCAACAAAGACAATAATTTGGCTAACTATTGTGTGTAAACAATGAAAAACAAGCTCAATAACACAAATGAATGGTGCAAATAGATGAAGTTTCTATTACTGGCCAACATGGAAATGTGTTGGGATCATGATTATATTACAATAGGAGAAAATCATTAGCCTTTGGAGGAATTCGAATGAGCTACAAGTGGCAAGCTTACATTGAGCCAAAATCCCCCCTAGGTTGACCAATAGGCTCCAAAATCACAGCAAATGACTGCGAATGGAAGAGATGAATGTTGGGATGGCATGATTGGTCAAAAATAATGGTGTCCCATGAGTGGTGGAGAAAATGGTGGAGTGGAGGTGGACTAGGATTGGCTAAACTTGCCAAAATGAGGCAAAATGTCCATATGCAATGCATGTGCGCCCCCCAGTCAAAGCCACAACCATAAATTATGGGATGGGGAACATGCTAGTTGGTTAGTGGCCATAAATTAGGTGCATTATCCACAAGGAGGTTGAATGTGGGCACCAATTTGTGTGGAATTAGTCAAATGCATCTAATAACCTTAGGCAAACACATTAACCAAGCTTGAACCAGCAGTCATTACAAAACTATGATGTGACTATGGTCCTAGGTGGTCATAATGCTCTAACACCCCTCCTTAAGCCTGACTTAGGTAGCCAAAAATATAAAAATGAGGTCTTGAAAACAATGGCTGAAGTCACCCCTTACAATTTTATTAGTCCATGTAACTGGGGTGAGGAAACCCTCATGTGAACAAAACCTCCCCTAAAAAATGGAAATAAAGAAAAATATGAAACAAATATCAATATTGAACCATATATCACCCACCCCAAGGAGTGATCTAAGGCAGGTGAAGGTCTTCTAAACAAAAATCTTGGTGAAGATGCCAGATGTCTGCTCAGAAGATGGCCAGTATTGCAATGAGATGATATGGTCATGCACCAAACTCCTGATCTAGTTCATGCGTATCTCTATGTGCTTGGTCCTTTGTCTTTGTACTGGATCTATAGAGACATTTATGGCACTTTGATTATCACAGCATATGACTATAGGTGAATCAAAGGAAAAATCGAACTCCCCAAGAATACCTTGCAGCCATACGCATTGTGTAGTTGCATTCACTACTCCTCTGTATTCGGCCTCATCTAAAGATAAGGAAATGGTGTGCTACTTCTTTCTAGACCAGAAAATAGGCTCATGTGCAAGCTGTAAAATTAGTCACAGTAGATCTAATGAACAAGTAAATCAATCACAACAAATGAACATAGAAAATATGGTGTAAAACTGTGCAAAACATGCATCAGTGCTCAATATCCCAATAAGGGTGAATAATTACAATACAATCATCTAACAATGAGTGAGCAATTCAAATTGACTAAGAAGGTTATTTGAATTACTGAATGGTGTAGCGTGGCTCCAACTAGGAGTCCTCATCATCAATCAGTGGTGGTCATCAATGCACAAGAACCAATCATCCAGGTGTCAATCTGAGTCTAACTGAGTGTAACTAGTGTAACTGAAGTGTGTAGCACTGATATAGGGAAGGAGACTCAGTGGAGGGAACATGGGAGGCTTAACTGAAGTCAGAACAAGTCATCTAGTCAATCTGGAGGTCCAACGGAATGAAACAGTTAGTCGGGAGTGAAACTAGCCTCAAATCACGAAGAATCGGAGCTAACTGAGTGTAAACTGAGGTGGTATGTGAAGAAGTGCACCCTTTTCTGGCAGTAGGTGAGAAGTGGGTTCCTTCATTACTAGGAGGGCTAAAATTTTGATGTAAGAATCTCCTGGGTGTTAGAATGAAGTGGATAAGGTGATGGAGGCATCAACCTGGTGACTGGGATGCATGCAAACCCTAGAATTTGCACGCAAACCCTAATTGCATGCAAGGTCCTGAAAATGATCATGTGGATATCCAAACACCCCCCCTCAAGCTAGACTATGATGTGCAAAAAATAATGTGTGGCCCTAGTTACTAAGACCAAAGGTCACCCCAATACAATAATCCAAAAAATGCTGAAAATAAACTAAGTGAGGAAAGAGGGAAAACCCAGTGGGAAGAAATCCCCCCCCTCAAGCTAAAACATGATAATGGATCAATCTATCTCCACCATGATGGAACTCACCCCCAATAGTGAATGGAGGTAAGAGAACTTCTTCTCAGTGAAGCTCTTCGTGAAGATGTCTGCAATTTGCTCATCGATAGGGCAATATTGCAGAATGATGGTGTGATCATGCACCAACTCTTGAATGTAATGCATATGAATCTCAATGTGTTTGGTCCTCTGATGCTGAACTGGATATGTGAAGATCTTGATAGCACTTTTATTGTCACAAAAGAGGACAGTCGAAGTAGTGCCACCAAAACCAAACTCGGAAAGAATACCCTGCAACCAAATTGCCTAAATGCAGGCATTGACTACCCCTCGATACTCTACCTCTGTTGAAGAAAGTGCAATGGCTGCCTGCTTTTTGCTTGACCAGCAAATAGGCCCATGTCCAATCATGAAAACATATCCGGAAGTGGACTTCCAATCTATGCTATCACCTGCCCAATCTGAATCAGTAAAACCAATGAAATCTAGCTCATAATCTGCAGCATAATGTATGCCAAAATGTTTCGTACCTTGCACATACTGCAAGATACGCTTGGCTGCCCGCCAATGAAGCTCATGGGGCTGTTGCATATACCTTGATACGGCACTCATGGCATAAGATATATCAGGCCTAGAGTGTGTCAAGTATAGTAGTGAACCAATCAACTGTCGATACATAGTGCAATCTGCAAGCGATGTAGAATTTCCCTCCTCAAGACTGATTCCTGAGAGGAATGGGAATGGGGCTGCCTTAAATTCAGCCATATTAAACTTCAATAACAGGTCGGAAGCATATTTTTTCTGAGATATAGTGATCCCATCAAAATTTTGAGCTATCTCCAAGCCCAAAAAGTGACTCAGCAAGCCCAAATTGCTCATGTCAAAAGCTAGATTTAAGGCAGTTTTTAGCTTGTTTATTGAAGTAAGAGTGCTACCAGTAATGAGAACATCATCAACATAAAGTACAATAACCAAGAAATTACCTTTAACTTGCTGTAGGTACACATTCGGATCAGATTTGCATCTTTTGAAATTCTGAGAAAGAAGGAAGGAGTCCATCTTTGCATACCAAGCTCTTGTGGCCTGTTTTAACCCATACAAAGATTTCTTCAATCTGCAAACTAATGATGGATCTGATGTGTAGCCTTCTGGCTGCTGAATATATACCTCTTCAGCAATATCTCCATGTAGAAAACACTCTTCACATCCATGTGGTGCACTTCCCAGTGCTTGGATGCAGAAATTGCCAAAACAAGGCGGATGGAATCCATCTTTGCAACCAGTGCAAAAGTCTCAATGTATTCCACTCCTTGGACTTGGGAGAAACCTTTTTCCACCAACATTGCTTTGTATTTGTTGATAGAGCCATCATCAGAAAATTTCGTGCAGTAGACCCATTTACATTTGACTAATTTTCTTCCAGGTGGAAGAGAAACTAGCTCCCATGTATTGTTCTTTTGAAGAGAACTGTACTCTTCATCCATGGCACTTTGCCATCTCGGATCTCGGTGGGCATGATAGTATGTTGTGGGATCTGAAACAGTCATCAAATAACAAATCTCAGGAATTAATGGATCAGAAATATAAAGAGCCATAACTGCTCTTTGAAATTTTGCTCTTGTTCGTCTTGGATCAACAGGATTTCCAATGTTCGAACCAGCAGATTGAAGAGTGTTTTGAGCCCACTTTGGTAACTGAGGAGGATCATAATGGTCGGATTCCGAACCTGATATGTCATGATCATCATGTGCTGCTAAAATATCAGAAATATCAGAACCAATACCTTCATTATCGCTGCTCGGATCTTCTTCTGGTGAAGGCGGTGAAACAGCAGTTTCTTCCTCGACTAGTTGCAATTCTTGAAGCGGTTCTTCAAATTGCACACTGTGCTCTATGAATATCTTTTTGGATCTGATATCCATGAGTTTATATTCCTTTGATTCTTCCCCATATCCTATCAGTATGCACTCAATACTTTGTGGATCCAAAGCTTGTCTCTTCTTGGAAGGAATTCTAGCCCATGCAGTAGAGCCAAAAACTCTCAAATTTGACACATCCAGTTTGTGACCAAAGAATGCTTCGAAAGGATTCATACCTTTCACGGATGAATGTGGAACTCAGTTCTAAATGTATGTAGCAACATTAATTGCTTCATCCCAAATATTTGCAGCCAAACCTTTTGACTCAATCATGCAAGTAGCCATCTCTTTCAGTGACCAATTTTTCCTTTCCGCTACACCGTTCTGCTGGGGTGTGTAGGGAACTGTATGTTGGATCTGAATTCCGCTTTCGACACAAAGTTGCAGCAACTTAGCCTTGATATATTCTCCACCATTATTATATCTAAGAGCTTTGATCTTGCGCTCAGTGGCAGTCTCAACAGAATCCTTAAAATCCTTGAATTTTCGAAGCACTTCTGACTTGTTTTTGAGAAAAAATACCCATGTAAAGCGGGAAAGATCATCAATAAATGTCAAAAAATACCTTGAACCATTTAATGACATATTGGGCAGCAGACCACTGATATCGGAATGTATCAGCCCCAAAACTGTAGAAGCTCTGCTAGCTTTGCCGCGGTCGAACCTGTGCTCGGGGTGCTTCCCAATAATGCAACCTGTGCAAATTCCCTTCGAGGAACGGAGTTGTGGAAGACCATCTGCCATGGATTTGTTTGATAACAAAAGCAAATGCTTATAATTAAGATGTCCAAATCTTTCATGCCAAAGCCTACTAACCTCATTACCATGTGTGCAAAGAGCAGTGGGCTTTTCAAGCGGAATAAAGTGTGAAAACTCATAGCATTTTGCAGTGTGGTTTTCCTTTCCGACTGCAATAAGTCTTCCACTTTTGATATCAGAAATTTAAACTATATTAGGTCTGAATGTAACTTGCTTTGGTTCACCAGTGTGTGTCATTTGATACACAGAAAGAATATTTGAAGCCAAGGAAGGCACATAAAGAACATTCTGAAAGCTTTCATGATCTACATGGATTGTACCTTTGCCCTTTGAAGAAATTTTTGAGTCATCTCCCAAATGGATGGGGATGGATCTGTTTGGATCGAATGAAGAAAAAGAATCAATATTTCCAGCCATATGATTCGAGGCACCCGAATCTATCAAAAGAGTAGTGGGCTTCGAAACAGTTGCCATGAGTGCTTGTCCTCTTTCATGATCATCATTCCTATCCTTCTTCCTTGCACCGTCAGGAAGAGTTATGTTATTCTTTTCTAAAAGGAGAGCCATTTGATCTATAGTCTTCTTCATGCATGAACTTTTGGGATGAAATCCACAGTTGCAATAAGTACATTTAGATTTTTCCTTACCCTCTTTACCCTTTTGCTTGAACTTCGAACTGAATGGTGCATCCGTGTGCTTGCCTTTCTCTCTTTGCTTGTGAGGTTCGAATTTGGGCTTCTCTTTCTTTTGCTTTCCTTTACCATTCGAATTCTTGGGTCCTTGAACAAATAGGGCTGAATCTTTGGAGTTTATGGACCCCATTTGAATCAACTTATCATGCTTTTTTGTGACGGACTCAATGAAGGCATTCAAGGTAGGCATCTTCCAATTCGGGGTAGTTAGCCGACCGGAATTGAAAATAGAGACAAATACTGAATAGTCTTTACCAAGCTTGGTGAGAATAGAGAGGATCAATTGCTTATCCTCTTTGATAACTCCATTTTTATTCAACTGCAATCTCAAGTGCTTGAATTTTGTGAAAAACTCATTGATGGTCTCGAAATTCTCAGGACTAAGAGCAATCAATTCATTCTCTAATTGAAAAGCCCTAAGCTCGTCCTGCTTGCCAAAAAGTGTTTCAAGTTGCTCCCATATAGCTTTTGGAGTCTTCAATCCACTGAGATGGAAGTGAAGATCTTTGGAAATAGAGAGGCAAAGAAGACCATAAGCTTCATCAATCTTGTTGTAGTGTTTTGTTCTTTCTGACAATGTGCTTGGCTCCAATTTGAGGCCAATTGTGACTCTATAGTATCCTTTTGAATGTAACATGATCTCCATATCTTCTTTCCAATCAAAATAGTTGAAGGTAGTGAGGATAGGCTTTGAAGAAGGGTATTCCATTTCTAGGAGCGAGTGCACTTTGATGTAGAAAGACTTGCCAAAGCAAGGTAGCGAATGCAATTGAAGGAGACAATAACCTGCAAATCACACTCAATACAAGAACAGTGAGGTCGAACAATCCACCCTTTTAGAGTTGCATCACACCTGGCATTGGATATCAAGCAATGCTGAATGGGTCTAATGTATCAAATCCAGGATTTATGTGGAAACTCAAGCTTCTGGAGTGGTATTGGAAGTATTTTTAAGCTTTGCATGCACAGGATCGAATGCTCTTGAGATCTTTCATGCCAAACTTTTTGCAATTTTGAGCAAATTCACTCAAATCATCATGTAGAACACCTGTAGAAAAGAGATCTTGTCCCTGCAATGGATCTAATACCATGTAAAATTAGTCACAGCAAATCTAATGAACAAGTAAATCAATCACAACAGATGAACATAGAAAATATGGTGTAAAACTGTGCAAAACATGCATCAGTGCTCAATATCCCAATAAGGGTGAATAATTACAATACAATCATCTGACAATGAGTGAGAAATTAGAATTGACTAAGAAGGTCATTTGAATTATTGAATGGTGTATCTTGGCTCCAACTAGGAGTCCTCATCATCAATCAGTGGTGGTCATCAATGCACAAGAACCAGTCATCCAGGTGTCAATCTGAGTCTAACTGAGTGTAACTAGTGTAACTGAAGTGTGTAGCACTGATATAGGGAAGGAGACTCAGTGGAGGGCGCATGGGAGGATTAACTAAAGTCTATACAAGTCATCTAGTCAATCTGGAGGTCCAACGGAGTGAAACAGTCAATCGAGAGTGAAACTAGCCTCAAATCAAGGAGAATCGGAGCTAACTGAGTGTAAACTGAGGTGGTAGGTGAAGAAGTGCGCCCTTCTCTAGTAGTAGGTGAGAAGTGGGCACCTTCATGACTAGGAGGGCTAAAATTCTTATGTAAGAAGCTCCCAGCTGCTAGAAAGAAGTGGATAAGGTGCTGGAGGCATCAACCTGGTGACTGGGATGCATGCAAAATGCATGCAAACCCTAGAATTTGCATGCAAACCCTAATTGCATGCAAGGTCCTAAAAATGATGATGTGGATATCCGAACACAAGCATAAAAACATAACCATAATTGGACTTCCAGTCAATGCTATCTCCAACCTAATTTGAATCAGTCAATCCAACAAGTTCAAGTGAAGAACTAGTTGCATAATGAATCCCAAACTACTTGGTTCCTCGCACATAATACAAGATCCTCTTGGAAGCCTTCCAATGAATTTCTTGAGGCTCTTTCATGTATCTAGAAAAAACACCCACTGCATAATCCAAATCAAGTCGAGAGTGTGTGAGATACAACAAGATCCCAACTAGCTTCCTACACAAGAACTATCGACCAATGGTGATGAACCCCAATCTTCTAGTTTCACACCTGAAAGGATGGGAAACTTAGCATCCTTACAATCATCCATTATGAACTTGTGGAGAATATATGAATCATATTTTAATTGTGATACCTTTATACCTACATTATATTGCTCAATCTCTTGAGCCAAGAAATTGTCTCAACAATCCAAGATCATACATAGAAAAAGCACTATGCAAAGCAGATTTTACTGAACATGTGTCATCAACAGAACTTCCATTAATCAAAATATCATCAACATACAAGAATATGATAAAAATAGAGTCACCAAAATTCTGCATATAGACATTAGGATCTTATTTGCATCTTTCAAATCCTTGAGAGAGAAGAAAGTTGTCCATCTTGGCATACCAAGCTCTAGGAGCTTGCTTGAGGCCATAGAGAGACTTCTTCAGTCTACACACAAGTGAAGGATATTGTATGAATCCTTCAATTTTTTGCATATATATATATCCTCATTAAGGTCACCATGAAGAAATGCACTCTTCACACCTATGCAGTGGACCTCCCATCCTTTGGATGCAGCAATGGCCAAAACTAGCCTGATTGAGTCCATCTTTGCCACAAGTGCAATTCTTTTTGTGTAGTCCACCCCTTGTACTTGAGAGAATCCCTTATCAACCAATCTAGCCTTATACTTAACTTCAAAACCATCAGCAACCATTTTGGTCCTATACACCCACTTATATTGCACCAACTTCCTCTTAGGAGGAAAAACCAGCTCCCAAGTCTCATTGTTTTGAAGAGACTTGACCTATTCTTCGATAGAATATTATCACCTTGGGTCATGTAATGCTTCTTCATATTATTTTTTATCATATCCAACCATCAAGAAACACCTCCCATGAATATTTGGATCACAAGTAGAGAATGCATTGTGAAACTGAGATCTAGTCTTCCTAGTGTCTTGTGGATCTCCTGCAAGTTCACCAGTAGCTTATATGGTTTTCTCAGGAAATTTTGGCCTTATAGGAGGATCATGATCTGCATGCATGTAATCATCTTCATATTCAATATCAGAATCATAAAAATCAGATTGAGAAACATCACTTACATCATCAGCAAGTGGAGGATTTGAGCATTCCTCTTCTTCTTGGTGAGTTGCTTGCAAAGGCTCTTCTTCAAATTGAACACTCCTTTAAATGAAGGTATTTTGATATGATGGATAAAATATATTGTATCCCTTGTAATATTCATCATACCCAACCATTATTGACTCCTTTCTTTCAGGTTTCAAGGCCTTTCTTTTCTCATGAGTTATTCTAGCCCATGCTCTTGAGCCAAACACCCTGAAATGAGACACATCAGGCTTATGTCCCATCCAAGCCTTGAATGGTGTTATGTCTTCCAATTATTTGAGTGTAAGTTTGTTCTTAAAATATGCAGCACAATTTTTGGCCTCATCCCATAGCTTATAATACAAATACATAGCTTCTATCATGCAGGTAGCCATCTCCTTCAATGATCTATTCTTGCGCTCTGCGACACCATTTTGTTGAGGTGTGTAGCGTACAAAATGCTGCATGTGAATGCCTTCCTCTTCACATAGCTTCTGTAACTCCTTGTTGGCATATTCCATTCCATTTTTATTTCTTAGGACCTTTATCTTCCTCCCACTAAATTTATCAATAGAAACTTTGAAATTTTGGAAAACTTCATATTTTAACTTGAGAAAGAATACCCAACAATACCTGAAAAATCATCAATGAAAGTTAGGACATACTTTGAGTTTCCATAGGAGTGTGTTATAAGAGGTCCTATCACATATGAATGTACCAAATCGATAGGTTGAGTAGATCTCCTTTCCTTCCCCTTCTCAAATTTGTGCTTTGCATGCTTCCCAACAATGCAATCCTTGCAGGTTCCTTTGGAAAATTTCATGCTTGGAAGTCCTTCAACCATATTTTATTTTCTCAATGCTTGAAGATATATGTAGTTGAGGTGTCCAAAACTTCCATGCCATGGTCTATGAACCTACCATGTGACAGAAGCAAATTAGGTGAAGATTAAGGAAGAAAGTGTGAAAACTTGTGCATCCTTGACTAATGATCTGCAACACCAACTACAACCACTTTGCGAGTGGAACATTAAGAAATTTACGCATCTTCTTGAGTGAATATGACTCTCTTTGATGAACCACTATGAGTCATTTGGTAAACAGAGAGGATATTTGCTGCAATATCAGGCACATACAACACGTTGTTGAAGTACCATTATCAAGATTGATCCTTCCAATGCCTTTTGTTGGGATCTCTGAGTCATCACCCATGAGAATAGAAGGACCATTATAAGGTTCGAGATAATAGAATGAATCTCTTGCAGAATCCATGTTCGTTGAAGCACCCGAATCAATGATGAAAGAGGAGGATTCAGAATTACTATCCATCAATGCACGGCATCTCTCCTTGTATTTAGAATTCGGACCACCGTCGTTCTTCTTTGCACAATATGAAAGAGGGATATTGTTCTTCTCTAGTAGATGTGCCATCATGTCTATGGTTTTCTTCATGTGTGCACTCTCAAGGTGCCAACCCTTATGGAACTAAGTTTGTTTTGACTTCTCCTTCTTCTTCCCTTTCTCCTTTCTAGAATTTGAAACCCCTTCAGAGGATTTGGGATTCTCCTTGTATTTCTTCTTCTCCTATTGCTTCAAATATTTGGCCTTCTTCTTTCCCTTTGCTTGATTCAAATCACCAACATTAAGGACTTGGTATTTTGATGGCTAGATGGTTCCCATCTTGACCAACTGGTCATGCTATTGAGTAAGAGACTCCATGAAGTCTTCCAAAGATGGCATCTTCCAATTTCAAACTGTCAACTTGGTGGAATGGAAGGTCGAAACAAAGACATAATACTCAGGCACCAAATTTGAAAGTATGGACAAAATCAGTTGCTCCTCCTTCTTTTCAATTCCACATTGCTTGAGATGAAGAACCAAAGCTTTAAAACTTGGTGAAGAAGTCTTTAATGGTTTTCAAACTACAAGGGATCAAAGATATCAAGTCATTCTCAAGCTGATGGCCCCTTAACTCATCAGTATTTCCAAACAATAACTCTAGATTGAGCCAAAATTCATTTCGAGTAGTAAGACTGTCAACATGAAACAAGAGGTCTCTTGAGATACTGAGACAAAACATGCCATAAGCTTCATCCATCCTGTTGAAAAACTTGGACTTCTCAACAATAGAGTTTGGACCATTTTCTATCCACATAGTAACTCTGAAGAGACCCTTATATCTCATCTATATTACCATCTTGGCCTTCCACTCAAAGTAGTTGAAAAGAGTGAGCAAGGTGACATGAGACTGCTCCATTTTTGTTGTTCCGCCCTTGGTGACAAAGAAAAACTAAAAACCTACAAATGCAAACACTCAATCACTCGGAAGGAAATAATATATAGCCAATTTGAACCCTACATTGCATAGGGCACATTCGGTAGCACGTCACACCTGGGAAGGGCCCCTAAGGACGCCAATGCACAAACCCCGGGAATTTTGTGGTTGCTCCACTGCTTCTGGTGCACCTCTGAATCAGTATTGGTTCAAATGGAAGCTCCTTTATCTCTGCTACCATGTAAAACTATAATCATAGTAGGATCTACTAGCTAATAATTTCCTCACAAGACAAGAATTTGGTTAAGTATTGCATGTAAACGGTGAAAAAGAAGCTCAATAACAAAAACGAATGGTGAAAATAGATGAATTTTCTATTATTGCACAACATGGAAATGTGTTGGGATCATTATTATATTACAATAGGATAAAATTGTTATCCGTTGGAGGCATTCGAATGAGCTACACGTGGAAGGCTTACATTGAGCCAAAATCCCCCCTAGGTTGACCAAAAGGCTCCCAAATCACACCAAACGGAGACGAATGACAGAGATGAATGTTGGGATGGTAGGCGTGGTCAAAAATAATGGTGTCCCATGAGTGGTGGATAAAATGGTGGAGTGGAGGTGGCCTAGGATTGGCTAAATTTTCCAAAAAGAGGCAAAATGTCCACATACAATGCATGTGTGCCCCCAATTCAAATCCACGACCATAAATTATGGGATGAGGTGTGCCCTAGTGGTTTAGTGGCCATAAATTAGGTTCCTTATCCACAAGGAGGCTGAATGTGGATGCCAATCTGTGTGGAATGAGTCAAATGCATCCAATAACCTTAGGCAAACACATTAACCAAGATCGAACCAGCAGTCATTAAAAAAACATGATGTGACTATGGTCCTAGGTGGTCATAATGATCTAATAGTGGCGCTCAACCGACTAACCCACCTGATAAAATTAGAGAAAACCCCGTGGATCATGACCCTAACAAACTGCCTAAGCAGGAAAAAATGCTCAATTATGGACCAATCATCCATGTTCTTTCTTTGGTGTGTATGGGCACTATACCCATCACTATCATCACTTAGATAAGGAACAATAGTTGTGGAATGATTCTAACCAATGAGAAGAAACTTCTTCCCCACAGGGGCAAGGAAATACACCTCCACCTCAACCCACCCAAATGCAACCAATGGTACTGCAAAACCCCTTCCCTATGCAACGGGTAGTCACAGGGAAACCTTTGTTTTCTTATTCACCCCAACCCGCTTCATGGGTTCAATATCATGACTCTAGATTCCAACACCTCCTTAATTTGTCTACCAATTTGAACCTTCAGATGCAATGTAACCAATATGGTTTAGTCGTTGAAACCTCTACTACTAATAAGGGGAAACAATCCACTCTAGTCAACGAACCCTTGCACCTATCTAGACCACCTCCTAATGGGATTCCCAAAGTCCCTAAATTTCCTTTGTGTCGCATTGAAAATAATCCCAATTCTCAAGCCACTCCCAATTATAGCATTTTGGACGACTTACTAGTGCAATCCCCAGTCAACACTGGAAGTTCTCAGGAATTTTCTCATGCAACGCAAATCCTTATTTTTAAATCTAGGTGCAATTGACCCATTCAAATCCTATTTGATGACACTTGATTTGGATCAAGCGAAGCTACAAATTCCCTCATCAATATCCTTTTAGATCCTGGTGACTGTTCAAAACTTGGTGATTCATGGGTGCATTGTCGATGAAGGCGCTTTTATTTGTGTCATGTCAACTCGTGTTTGGAAGAATCTTGGATCCCCTAAACTTTCACCATCCCTCATCACATTGCGTGCTTATGATGACCGTTTTTTCAAACCTTAGGTCCTTCTCCAAAATGTCCCTATAGAGTTAGCTGGAAAAACGTTCCTAACTGATATTGAGGTTGTCAATGCTCAATTAGATTACAACCTCCTCCTTGGGAATAGCTACATGTACGAGGTGAAAATCGTCACCTCATTTGTCTTCAATATTATGATTCCCCCCCAAGAAGGAAATATTGTAAAACTAGACCAGTTGACCTATTACGACCCCAAGGGGTCGGCTTGTCCAAAAAATGTCTTACCCATGGTCGAAGATAGTGTTGATGGTGCGTTTATCCTAACTTTTACATGTGTTGGGACCTGCATCTTTAATTATGCCCCCATGATCAGAAATTTTTAGGCTCTATGTCCTCTCCTCACAAAGGAAAAAATATCAAATTTATGGACTATATCCTCTCGTAAAACCCTGGCCCAACCTCAACCTCAACCTCAACCTGCCCCCTCTCCCTGTTAGTTACCTAGGAACCGATTCGAAGCCACGCCTATTCAACAAATTCCATTTTTATTCCCACCTTCCAGAATCATGATCATTCATGTCATGGCCACTCTTAATTTCTCGGGTTTGATGTTAGGCCTCCTCGTTTCATACCTTATCCCTACCAATCCACCTACTACACCACAGGTTGTTTTGGCACTTATGAAGCCAATTGGTATTTCCAATCATCCTCCTCATGGAGCCCCTAAGGCAGCACAAAACTCCCCCCCACCTCCTCCCAAAAAAGAGATTGGGGGCAAACCGACGAATGCAATGATTCTAATGGATCCAAACAAAGTTATGAACCCTCCCTCCACTGCCACAACTCGAGCACCTACACCTTTTGTTTTTTGTGATCTTTCAGGTCATGCTACCTAGAAATATCCATATTTTCCTATATTAAACACTCATCTACAGACATTATATCATGAACTCAATGAAAATATTCTAGTGGTCCATCTTTCTAACAACCCCAAAACATGCAACAAGTCATTGCACACCAACCATCCTTGTGCAGTTTGTGGTTTGCATGGTCATTACTCACACCATTTCCCATATCTACTTGAGTATTGATTTGTGCTCCTTGACTTGTGTTGATTTTCATTAGATTCCTAAGTCACCACCACTGAGGAATTTCACCCTCCAATGGCTTCTTTGAGCAAGACGAACACCAATTTCTTCATCTCGTCTTCTAATAAACCTTCTGCATCATCCCATGATGTTGTGGTCCTATAGACAGACTTGGGTCTCTTACAACTCTCTATTCAATCCTTTCAAACACATGAGTAAATCACATTTCCCCAACATGCGGGAAGACACCTAAACATGCCTCCTCCTTGTGAAAACTTTATCACAGATTGGATCTAGTTCACAGAAAAATCCTCACAATGATTTTACAAGAATGCATAGAAGAGAAAATTTGAGCAAAATAAATTGAGAAAATAAAACTTAATTGGATAAAATTCCATCATCTCATTAATGAACAATAAGAGTACATTAAATAATACATTCTGTAGAGGAAATTCGAATTCCTTGGAGGCAACTCAAAATGCCCAAAAGTTGCAGGCTTACTTTGGGAAAAAATCCCCCATCTAGGAAACATATAACTCCAAATCATAGCAAGTGGTCACAAATTGGTTAGGTGGGCCTTGATGGACCATGAGTGACCAAAAGGAAACAAGTTGGAGGCTTTTCAAGAGAAAAAGCAGGAAGGGGTCAAGGAATAAGCATGCAAACTTTCCAAAGTTGTCATAGTGCACTTGCTTAATCCCCGTCCATCTAAAAAGCGGGAAAAAGCAGCTTTAAACTCAGAAAAGATGGATAAATAATGATAAAATCAAGAAGGGAGACTTAGATCATAAAAGATACTTTAAAAGAAGAAACTAAATCAAAATAGGGAACTATGGTGGAAAACTATCATCATGTGTTCAAGTTATGCACTAGGGTGAACAACTACAAAGGTCTAACACTTAGGAAACATAAAATAATGTTTAAACTAAGGTATAGATGAGTTAATTTTTCTAACACCTCCCCTTAATCCTGACTTAAGTGAGTATGAGAATTATTATGAGGGACCGTGCAACCAGGGCTTATGTTCACCCTTTACAATTTTATTTGTCCATATAACCAAAGTAAAAGAGGAAAACCATTTGGGATCAAAACCTCCCCTCTAGAATGGACATGAAACCTACCAAAATTTGTAATGATGCTCTCCATAACTAGATGAATATGTTTGTGGGTATATTCTTCCTTGGTAGAAGAGGATCATGCTCCCAAAAAAAATTCTTGATTTCTCCACCAATGGAAGAAAGAAGCTCCTTAGACTTGCTCATTGAACCAAACATGGTAAGAACAACTCCAAGAATATGTAGATCATCCTAGAACTTGAATTTCAAACCAACTGAGGTAGGATCATCTCCAAGAATGTGTACATGGTCCATTGAGACCTCCTTTTAAGCAACAAGGGTGAGATTAGAACCAAATTTACCATGATATGCTTAAGACTTGAACCCAATCAAATATGATGATGATGACTTGGACATTGAACCAAATGTGGTGAGATCATCTCCAAGTGTGAGGAGCAAGTTTCCAAGTGAATGCATGATGTCTCCAACTTCATTAGAACCTTGAGGAAATGTGCATGTGACCATGTAGGAATAGGGAGGAGGCATGGGACCAAGAAGAGTGAATGCATGAACTCCATAGTTTGATCTAGCTTCCAAAGTATCCAATGAACCACAATCTTGCACATCAGTATCAATGACTGATATAGGATCCTTAATACTAGAAGTATGATAGAATATCAATTGTAGGTTCTCGTTAGACTTGAAATTCCTAAGATTGGGTCCAAATGAGACTTTATGAGGTTGAGAATCAATCCCAATCAAATGGTGGTTTCCTCCATATTCAGTGCAACTCTGAGAACATGTGCCAATGATCAAGTAGAAGTATATAGGAAGCATGCGATCAAGGAGTGTGAATGCAGCATCTTCGTACTTTGATCTAGACTCCAAAACATTTAGTAGATCACCATTCTACACACCAGAAGACTCATGTGAAATAGAGGAATCAAATTCCTCTTCATCTTCTAGAGCATAAACTGGATGATCTTGCTCAGAATTCAAATTAGAAGACTCATAGGAGAACATGAGAGATGAATGGATAAATCCATCTTCAACAACTTTAGTTACATTATTTGAACATTCTTCATCATTAGCAGCTACATGTGAAGGAGATAAATATGATTTCTCAACTTTTAGATCCAAAGAAGAAGAGATCTCTTCAATTAATGCTCCATGACAAACAAAGGAAACCTTCAAATCAAGGAGAATATCTTCAACATGAACTATATGTGTTGAATCTTCTGCGACTTCTTCTTCATGAACAACTTCATCTGAGAAGCTCAAGGCAAAGACATTAATGACACCACTGAGCAAATTTGAGGAGGTGTCTCTGATAGGATCACTCTCCATATGTCTTATCTCTTCCTCATAATTTTGTTGGCCAAATGCTCTGTCTAGAATGCTCCAAAGCTCACTTGGGAGATCAGCAGTATTAATGAGGTAGCACATGTAAGGAGGAATTTCCATACATAATTCCAAAAGCTTTGTCATAGCTATTGAACTAATTGCACTTCTCTTCATTGGATATAGGCATACTAACATCTCCAATAGAGAGATAAAAGAGATCCAGTCTCTTCATATGCTCAGATATCTTCAATTTCCAAACATAATAGTTTGTAGATAGTGGAGGAACTACTTTTGAATCCATGAAGAAGTTGTTGTACCTACACAAAATACCTGCAAAAACACTCAGGAGGAAAATTCAATAAGCTTGTTACAGTGTAATTTTCCACCCTATGAGCATCAGCACTCTTTGGCCTACAGGATCCATTTTACTGACTCAGATCCACTTTATATCCTTCAAACACTATTTTTCCCTATTTTTTCCCTTGTACGCTAGTTGCATCCCTACAGTGAGAGTACCCGTGAGTTGCATCACTATAGCCCGTGGGTAGCATGTAAAATGGTAAAAATCACTAGTTTATTACTTTTTACTCCCAAAAAGCGGTCATAAGGTGACCTTTGGCCCTCCATTTGCCCTGAAACGTCTTGATGTGTCCTTTCACTTACCTTTGGGAGGACTATATATTGAGCACATATGGCTTATGGATGGGAGGAGAAAGGAGAGCAAGAGAACTCTAGTGGATTTTTTCCCTATCTTGAGTCTACACTTATTGATCCTTGTAGTTGTGAACCCTTTATGTTCACCTTCCAAACTCGTATCATAGTTTGAGTTTGTCATTCCATGGAGGATTGAAGTGGTGGAGGCACAAGTGGATTGACCCAAGTCTTGGTTCAGATTGGTTTCCGACAAGAGGTCGTATCACATTGTACTTCTTGTTGTTTATTAATAGAAATACTCATATTCTCATCCATTAATGTTGTGAATGTTGTTTATACTACATTGGGTTGCATTTACTTATAATATCGTGGACCATTGCTATTGATGATGTTAATTTCGTTTATATATTATATGTATTTGTTGTGTATTGGCTGTCAAGACTAATTTGTAGATTCAAGTGCACGGATTGAAAGCTCCAACGGGGATCTACATCAAACGTTTGGATCGAGGTTGGTTATATTCTTCATTATCTTAGCATTGTCATTTATATAGCATAATACTGAGAATTGAGTTAATTTCTGGTAGTCAACTGTCTATTGTGGTCTACCCCAATCCATAGGAAGTTATCTCCAAAACAGAAATGGAGACTCCGATGGGGATAACATCCATTTTTGGGGACTTTTGAGCATTAGTCCTTATTTAGAGTTGTTGTTTGTCGAAGCTCTGTGTCACTGATTGGCCGTTGAGATACACTATAGAAAACTGGTTTTTTCTGAGCCATTGGACTCTTTGTTTTCCCATTTTCCTTTCCTTACCCGCGGGTGAGCTTAGCTCTGCCCGCATACACCCGCCTCTGTTTACATTACTTCTCGCGGGTACCCGCAGGTATTCCTTCGACAGTAGCGTACAAATCCGGCTTTGGTTGATTTATGACTTTTGGTTGTTGTTGGGTTGGCTTTGGATGATCCTGAGTCTTTGTTGGCCTGATTCTTGACTGTTCCATGCCTTTTTCATGACCAGAACTCTTCTCTTCTCTTGGTTGAGCCTTGTTGGCTTTTTACCTATCTTTGGATTTAGCCTCATTGGTTTTTCCTATTGAGCTCACTCCGTTGGCTGAGTCTTACTATTTGGGATCTGTTAGGTTGTCTTAGTGATCTCCTTGGCATATCAATGACTAAATATTAGGATTTTGCTTGCATTTTTCATTCCATTATATTGAAAAATACAACAACAAAAAATAGTTTTGCATTTTCCTTTTTGTTTATAAGAGAAAATACAAACAAAAAAAAATTACTTCCATGTACTGCATCTTGCATTGAGTGCTTGCTGCTTTCATTTAGGTTCTGCTTGTGCATTGAAAATATAAAAGAGTTGCATTTTTATTTCGAAACCGTTGGATTGATTTTGCATGCTAGTGGCATTGTTTTTATTGGATAGATGAGTCTAGGATTTGATGATTTTGCATACTATTGAGTCATATACTTCACTAGTTTCACGACCATATCCTTTGAGTAACCACAACCATTAAAATTAACGCTTCATTTTAAAATTGATTTAACCAATTTTATTTATAGGGTACACCAACTAGCATAGGTTTAGAGTCTTGGAATAGATCATTGTGAGTAAACAATCCAAGACTACTAGACGAAACATTATGTATCTGACCAGGGAGTGCTGATATCCATGGTATACATCGGTGTTCTCAGGAATCTCTACTCATAACAGAGTTAAGCATGAGGTCACGGGAGGTTGGTTGAGGAGATATCCCTCCAATACCGGCTGAACGTGGGAGATATTTCCAGGGTTTGTTCGTATCTGGGGGCACCGGAGGTTAGTCCTCTTGTGCTTCGGGCTTAGCTACCCTGTCCATACGACGGATCCCACCTGCAACTATCCCCCTAAGCATTGGTTATATTGTGGTGACCATAGTTTCCTTACCTAGGTATCGCATAGGGTACTTGCAGTGGTTATGTTGTTTGTGTCCTAAGTCAAATAGGGTTCGGACAGCACAGTTGCCGTTGTATAGGGACTTGAACCTGTGCACGTAGTGAAGTCTGGGGGGCGTTATAATTGATTATGTTACCTCCGGCTATAGTTTGGGAGTCTCAAGCCTCTCCTAGGCGAGACATACCGGCTCTAGTGTCGGGAGCTCATTTAGCCACTATGTTTGTCTGCTCTTGGTTGTAGTTTCTCTAGGTGTGTGCTTTGATTTATTGTTTTTGATCGATAGTTGGCCTTTAGGGGACGTTTTGATTTTATAGTCTCTCCAGAGATATCGTGGCACGGAGTCCTGCTCCCCGTCGATCTCGTCAGTTGGCTAGTTTACCAGCTGGTGAGCTTTCACGCCGTGTCAAGAAGGGATGCCACCGGGCTCCCTCCAAATCTTTGGATTTTTACGAGACATACGTTATCGACGCCATGACTGCACACTCTGGCATGGGAGAAATCCCGACCAGTCCATCAGGTAGAGTTGAGTGTTGATGTATATGTAACTTCGAAATGTATTTCATCCATGTATTTCATTTATATATTATTGTACTCCTATAGAGATGTATCATTCCTCTATACGGAAGTGTCGTCATGTGTATTGACAAGTATCGCAAGTGTGTTAACTTGCCAATGGGTTACTAGACCACCATGTGTGGGATCAGCCCTAATTTATGTAATATATGGTTGATGTACCTAGTTAGACAAGTCGGCCCCATAAGGTTATTAGGAAAACAAAACAAGTATAAATAGAGATCGGGAGATCTCTATTTGGATCACTCAGAAACTCATTCTTCCTTCACTCGGAAAGTGGCACACTTGTGAGGAGGAGGTTCAGCTGCTAGGAGGAGTCTATCTCTTGTATTTTGGTTGTACTTTGGTTGAGCTATTGCTCTATCTATCTCTAAGGAATTTGTGGGGTTTTCCACCTTAGGGTTTTCCCCACGGAAACTCTCTGTGTATATTGTCTCTCATGCTTTTGATTCTTGTGATGATTGACATGCTTGTTATGATTGATATGCATTGATATACTATACATGTTGTTCTCTCAGTAAATATCCTAGAGTATTGTGAATTAATGCTAAAAATTTAACATAGTATCAGAGCTAACCTGAGAAGAAGACATTGTGCAGTGACGGAAACCAAGGGTTTCTTGTTTATTGGGTTTCTCTCCACAGATTTTGGAAAAGTAGTATAGTAGATTAACTCTACTCATCAAGGAGAATCTATCTATCCAATCAGAATTTAATTCTGATCATTTTCAGATTTGGCCCTAAAAATTAGGGTTTCCACAAAATAGGAATTTATGGAATCTGAAGACATAGCTGGAAGCTCCTTGCAAAAATCAAAGTTTAGAGCTTTGGATCGAGATTTTTGGTTGGGTAGATCTCCGGGAATCTCAAACCCTAATTCAGGGTCCTCCCCAGTGAACCCGGGAAGACTAAAAGGCATTTCTGAAGGGTGAAGCTTTACAGATATCAATTTCTGAATACACCAGGTTGATCAGCTCATCAAGGTGCATCTTTCTATCCTTTCAGAAATTTAAAATTCACATTTTGAATTTTTAGGGGTTTTTTCGACAAACCCTAATCCGGGACCAGATCCAGTTTTCAGCAAAACAAGTGGTAAGACCTAAATCTATTCTATTTCCATTTAAAGTACTCTTTAAGATGTCTCACGACACCAAGCTTGAGGATAAGCTTGAAGGGGCTGATAACTTTCGAGCCTGGAAGTATAGGATTGGGTTAATCCTGGAAGAAAATGAATTGGACTCCTACATCAACTCTAAGGTCCCTATCCCAGAGGATGAAGAGGCTAAGGTATTGCATAAGAAAAACTTGGTCAAGGAAAAGAGAATCATTGTTGATTCTATCAAAGACCATCTCATACCTCATGTGTCATCTCTAAAGACACCCAAGGAGATGTTTGACTCCCTGACCAAGTTATTTGAAGGGAAGAACATAAATCGGAAGATGACTCTGCGGAATCAATTGAAAGGGGTCAAGATGTTGAATGGAGAGACCATTCAATCTTACTTCTCCAAGGTCTCTCAGATCAAGGAATAACTTGAAGCTGTGGATGAAGTAGTGGACAATGGTGAAGTTGTTATGACCACTCTGAATGGCCTACCTAGGTCATGGGACTCCTTTATTCAAGAAATATGTGCAAGAAAGAAATTGATCTCGTTCAGTAAACTGTGGGAGGAATGCTCTCAAGAAGAAGCTAGGCTTGTAGCTCGAGAAGAAAAGATGGGAGGTGAATATCAAGCTCTCGCAAATCACACCAAAAGAAGCAAGCCCAAGAAGGAGCACTCTCACTACAAGAGATCCTATCACAACCAACAAAAGGATAAGAAGGATCTAAGATGTTTCACATGCAATGAGAAGGGTCACTTTGCTTTAGAATGTCCCAAGAACAAAAGGGATAACAACAACAACTCCAGCAAGAAGAAGAAGGGCAGCAAAATAAAGTTCCATGCTCATGTTGCCGAAGATGATGAACCTCCAAAGAAGAAGGCTAGGGAAGAAAGTGATGATGACTCATCAAGTGAAGAAGAGTATGTTATAATCTCTACTCTCACAGGTACTATCTCTCATGGTTGTAATGATTGGTTAATTGACAGTGGGGCTTCCAAACACATGACTGGGTTTAAAGAATCTTTCATAAACCTATCTGAACATGAGTCACCCCATAAGGTGAAACTTGGGGATGATTATCAATACCCTATCAAAGGAAGTGGTGAATCCTCCTACAACCTAGATTCTGGAAAGTCTTTGAAGATGAAAGAAGTTCTTTATGTACCTGGGCTCAAGAAGAATCTTCTCTCCATCTCTGCGTTGGATGCAAAAGGCATGAGGGTTGCATTTGTAGATGGCCAAGTTCTGATGTGGCCAAAGGGTAAAACTATTGATGATGCAGTGGTGATTGGAGAGCAAGAGGGAGGTTTGTATAAATTGAAGGGACAACCGGAACATGCCATGGTAGATGAGTCCATGGATCCAAGTGAACTTTGGCATAGAATACTTGCACAATTGCACTACAAAGCATTATCAATTGCAAGCAAAGCAGTAGAAGGTCTTCCTGAAATCAAGACCAAGCATGAAGGTGTTTGCAAAGGTTATGAAAAAGGAAAGAACATAAAGAAGGAATTTCCAAGCAGTGAAAGAAAGGAAAAAATCATCTTGGAAATTATCCACTCCGATGTATGCGGTCCTATGTCATCCAGTTCTCTGAGTGGGTATGTTTACTATGTCTCTTTCATTGATGACTTCTCCAGGAAGACTTGGGTTTACTTTTTGAAGAACAAAGATGAAGTATTTGATAAGTTCAAGGAATTCAAAACCTTGATGGAGAACCAAACTGATAAGAAAATCAAAACATTCAGATCCGACAATGGTGGAGAATTCACCTCAGGTGACTTCAAGAAGCTATGTAGTGATTCAAGGATTAAGAGGGAGTTGACTTCTCCTTACAATCCACAACATAATGGAGTTGCAGAAAGAAAGAATAGAACAATCATGGGAGAAGCAAGGGCAATGCTGCATGACCAGGATCTACCTATGCATCTATGGGTAGAAGCAGCTAGAACAGTTGTATATGTGCATAACAGAACACCCCACAAGATATTGGACAACAAGACACCAGAAGAGGTCTTCTCTGGTAAGAAACCTGAAGTCAACCATCTCAGAATATTTGGTTGTCCAGTATACACTCATGTCCCAAAGGAAAAGAGGACCAAGCTAGATCCTTCAGGAAAGAAGGGTATCTTTGTGGGTTACAGTGAAAGCTCGAAGGCCTACAAAATATACTTTCCAGGGTTCAAGAAGATTGATGTCAGCAGGGATGTGACATTTGATGAAAAATCAGCATTCGTCAAATCAAGGAAGACACCTGTTGAATATTATGAAGAACCTAAGGAAACTAGATTTCAAGACACTACCATGACTGAATCAATTCCAGATGTTGATCATGAAATTGAAGATCCGCAACAACCTGTAGATCCACCTCGTGAGAATAACTCTCACAAGAAAAAACCTGCATGGGCTAGAGAGCTCATTCAAGATGCAGAAAGATATAGTATTCTAGAAGAAGAACACAGAGCAAAGAAGAGAACCAGATCACATACCAGCTATGTTGCTTTACTCTGTGACATCATAAACAAAGAACCTTCCATTTATGAAGAAGCAGCGGAAAAGAAAGAATGGAAGGATGCCATGATCGAGGAATACCAATCAATAATGAAGAATGATGTTTGGGATGTTGTCCCAAGACCTGAAGGGAAGTCTGTTGTGACTTCCAAATGGATCTACAAGATCAAGCATGCTACAAATGGCAGCATAGAGAAATACAAGGCAAGATTCGTAGCTCGTGGCTTCTTTATGAAAGAGGGAATAGACTATGAAGAAACATTTGCTCCTGTAGCCAAGTACATTTCCATCAGATCAGTACTTGCCCTGGCTACAGCGATGAAATCGAAGATACACCAGATGGATGTCAAGACTGCCTTCTTGAATGGTGTAGTCGAAGAGGAAGTGTATGTGGAGCAGCCACTCAGTTTTGAAACACATGACTGGGAGTCACATGTATGCAGATTGAAGAAAGCCTTGTATGGCTTGAAGCAAGCTCCCAGAACTTGGTATGGTAGGATGGACATTTTAATATCTAGTTTGGGCTTTACCAAGAGTAAAGCAGATTCCAACCTTTACTACAAGGTTGAGGAAGGAAATCTTGTGATTCTACTCCTGTATGTAGATGACCTGTTTGTAACAGGAGATGACAGATTGATTTCCGATACAAATAGCAAGCTTGCTGCCGAGTTCGATATGAAGGACTTGGTGATGATGCACTATTTTCTAGCTATGGAGGTATGGCAGAGTGCAGATGGGATATTCCTTGGACAAGGGAAGTATACTATAGATATCCTGAAGAGGTTCAGGATGATGGATTGTAAGGCCATGGCCACACCTATGGCATCGAATCTGAAGCTTCTATGTGATGCTTCATCTGAGCCGGTTGCTGTCTCTATGTATCGTCAGATGATTGGGTCCTTGATGTACCTGACAAACACGAGACCAGATATTTTCTTTGTGGTGAACACATTGAGCCAGTTCCTGACGGATCCGAGAAATGTTCACTTGGTTGCTGTAAAGCATATTCTGAGGTACCTGAAGGGTACAGTTGATTATGGACTCAAGTATGAAGCAAATCAAAATTTTAACCTACAGGGTTATGGTTATTCAGATTGGGTAGGCAGTGCTGTAGATAGAAAGAGCACATATGGATGCTGCTTCAGTATGGGATCAGGTGTGATCTCTTGTTTTAGCAGGAAGCAGTCCTGCGTAGCACTGAGTACAGCCGAGGCAGAGTATGTTGCAGCATCTTCGGCTAGTTGTGAGGCAGTATGGCTTCGGAAGCTACTGTCTGAGTTATTTGATCTCCCATTGGATGATACTAGTATCTTTTGTGATAACCAGAGTTGTGTGAAGCTGTCTGAGAACCCAGTGTTTCACGACAGGTCGAAACACATAGAGATCAAATATCACTATATCAGGGATATGGTGGAGAGAGGAGCAGTGAAGCTCCTATATGTTGCAATGGACAAGCAGATTGCAGATGTGCTGACGAAACAACTAGCCAGAGTGAAGTTCGAGTACTTCAGAGAGAGGCTTGGTGTTCTTCATATTGATGACACTTCGAGGAAGAAGTGATGGACGCATTTGCAGAATCCATTCCAAGCATGTTGGAAGGAGGATCCTTCACATGGTTGTGGATGTAAGCGCTGGATGATGAGAATCAGGATGACGCTCCAGTTACTGCTCTGTATATGTATGTACGCATCATGTTGGGTGTTGGATATGATCAGTTGGATCATTTATATGTATATGTATGTACGCATCATGTTGGATGCTGGATATGATCAGTTGGATCATTTATTTGTATGTACGCATCATGTTGGATGTTGGATATGATCAGTTGGATCATTTTTGTATACGCATCATGTTGGATGCTTGGACCATGTATCTATATATGTATCAGGTGGATACTGTGTATGATTAGGTAGATCATGTATGTTGATATATATCAGGCGAACACATTGTGTGGATCATGTATCTATCTATGTATCAGGTGGATACATTGTATGTATCAAGTGGATACATTGTATGATCAGGTGGATCATGTATGATGATATGTATCAGGTAGATACTTAGTATGCATCAGGTAGATGCATTGTATGATCAGGATGATCATGGATGACGAGCTTCAGGATGTTGCTCCAGATGACATGCATTAGGACGATGCAGTGATGATGATTAGGATGATCATGTGTACATCAGGATGATGTATGGTGAGTACCAAGTTGATACTCTGTGGTCATGGAACAGGTTGTACAGATCAGCATATAATTTGGTCATAGGATATTTGCAGATAGTCTTTCGAGGTTTTTCCTATGGCATGTAATCTGGCCCTGGGATATCTGGAAAATGCTCTTTCGAGGTTTTGCTTTGGGAGGACATATAATTTGGCCCTGGGAGATCTGCAGATAGTCTTTCAAGGTTTTTCCTATGGCATATAATTTGGCCCTGGGATATCTGGTAGATGCTCTTTTGAGGTTTTGTCCTATGGCATATAATATGTCCCTGGGAGATCCGATAGGTTGGGCTGTGTGCCCGTAATAAGTCCTGGGATTCTCTTGCGAGGTTTTTCCATGACCACATGTAATTTGGCCCTGGGAGATCCTATAGGTAGAGTTGTGTGCTCGTAACAGCCTGGGATGCTCTTGCGAGGTTTTGTGGTGAGGTCACATATAATATGGCCCTGGGAGATCCTACAGGTAGAGCCGTGTGCTCGTAACAGCCTGGGATGCTCTTACGAGGTTTTGTGATGCACGTAATAAGTCCTGAGGATTCCACAGTATGGCCAGTGATGAAGACCTGCAGGTGGTGGGCCTACATCCAGTATGAAAAAGGACTGGCTCTGTAGAACTTCCTATGACGAGTAGATTCAGAGATTGGTTGAGATAGCAACAGCAGTGACGATGATGATGACGATGATATAGAGAAGAAGACTTGTGCTAGCAGATCTGTGTCGAGAAATACCTTCCTAGTTAAGAGGGAGTGTTGATGTATATGTAACTTCGAAATGTATTTCATCCATGTATTTCATTTATATATTATTGTACTCCTATAGAGATATGTCATTCCTCTATACGGAAGTGTCGTCATGTGTATTGACAAGTGTCGCAAGTGTGTTAACTTGCCGATGGGTTATTAGACCACCATGTGTGGGGTTGGCCCTAATTTATGTAATATATGGTTGATGTACCTAGTTACACAAGTCATCCCCATAAGGTTATTGGGCAAACGGAACAAGTATAAATAGAGATCGGGAGATCTCTATTTGGATCACTCAGAAACTCATTCTTCCTTCACTAGGAAAGTGGCGCACTTGTGAGGAGGAGGTTCAGCTTCTAGGAGGAGTCTATCTCTTGTATTTTGGTTGAGCTATTGCTCTATCTATCTATAAGGAAGTTGTTAGGTTTTTCACCTTAGGTTTTTTCCCACAGAAACTCTGTGTGTCTATTGTCTCTCATGCTTTTGATTCTTGTGATGATTGACATGCTTGTTATGATTGATATGCATTGATATATTGTACATGTTGTTCTCTCAGTAAAGATCCTAGAGTATTGTGAATTAATGATCAAAATTTAACATTGAGCACACTTCAGACACACCTACTCCTCGTGAGGCGTGGGGAGGTGATCCACCTGAGACCCAACCTAGTTTGTTTGGTCTAGATCCACCCGATACCCGACCTAGTTTGTTTGGTCCAGATCCACCTGAGGATGACCCGTTCGATCCTTCATATCCACATAATTATCTATACGGGATACCAGAGTTACATGATGACATAGACCCTACGGTCAACCCTACTGCGTTCTCATATGGTATGCCGAATTACACCACATTTGATCCTTCCACTGCTTTTGGTAGTCATGCTGGCGCCATTCATGGTGTTAGCAACAATGCACCCATAGGGGGAAATACCCTCGCCGAGGGCACCATGTTGTCCACTCACACACATAGTATGGGGACCGATCATATTCCTCCTAACAATGCTAATGTTGGAAGACAACCGCCTCCTAGGGCTACCCAACCTAATAGGAACATTGTTCGCAACACGACTCGCCATCCACCACCTAATACACATGCCGATATCCGTCAACCTAGGACCACTTTCATGAATGTTAATGCTCCTCCTAACCACAGGGGTGGACATATACCGCATACTTTTGCATCCACTGCCGCTACTAGTAATACTAATGTAGGAGGTGGATGGTCATAACGCCACCATTTTTGCTACTAGTAACACCAATGTTGGGGTTGGGAATACATCTCATGCTTATGGTCACCACACGACTGCTCACGCTAATCCTAATGCTGGGGGTGGGAACATATCTCACCATTATGATCATTACAACATGGTTCCCACTATGAATAGTACGTATATGCCCCATACTTATGGTGGAAACCCTTACTACAACACAGTGGGTGTTGGCCACCAGTACAACCCACCTCAATATGGTGCCCAAAACACTTATATACCTGCTTACTCTCATATGGGTCAGGTCGGAGGAGGTTATCAACCTTATGGCCATGGTCAAGCTTATGGTCCGTCAAGTCCTCATTATCAGTAGTTTAATGCTCATGGTCAAGCTTTTGGTCCACCTTATAATTCGGTTTCGTTCAACCAAGCTTTTATGGGGGCTTATAATCAAGCTTTCCAGCAGTAGCTCTCATTCCTTGCATGTTTGAATCTTCTGGATATTTCGAAGCTCACGAATGATCTGGTGTGTCACGACCCTAATTGGCCTCCAGTCCCTACCAAGCTCCCTTCGGACAATCCTAAGTTTGAGGGGAAAGGTGGTGAGGATCTGGGTGATCATGTCACAACGTTTCACCTTTGGTGCTCCTCTAACTCGTTGAATCACGATTATGTTAGATTACGACTATTTCAACGCACCCTCACAGGGGCAGCCGCGAAGTGGTATGTTGAGTTTCATGGAAACACTTATAGGGGATTCAATGAGATCGCTTTGGTTTTCTTGGATCATTTCTAGTTGTCGGTTCACTATGATACTGGTATTGAACTTTTGTCTACCTTCCGTCAAAATAAGGCCACACATATTTTTGACCATGTTCAAGAGTGGCATCGACGGAAGAGGTTAGTGAAAGCCAAGATTCCTCCAGAATTTATGTTGGAATGGTTCCTCAAGTCTTTACTCCCATATATTTCAAAGGATGTTTCGATGTCCGGCATTGTGACTGAGGAACAAGCCATCTTGAAAGTCCAGCAGTTAGATTTACTATACTCTCAGTCTAGCATTTTGTATGACATTATTCCTAACGCACCGCGAACACGCCATGAGCCCAAGTCAGTTCCTGGACCGCATGCCGATGGCATTGTGGGATCCGCAAGCACTCACCCTGTAGATTTGGTGTCTAATCAAATGCAAAAAAATTCACTAAACCAGTCTACTCCCAGACAGGTTCACACCTTGTCCACTTCCACCCCGTCATCCGATGTACACAGTGTGCAATCGACGAACCCATCGGGTAACCAGCAACCTGGTGGTAAGAAAAAGGCGAGAAACAACCGTCAGGGTGGAAACAATGGGAACAATAATAGCAATTGCAATACCCCTCGTAAGGATAATGCCAACCCTCCTCAGGGAGGCAGAAATGCTTGTGAGGATTGTAAACCTAGGCGTAAGGTGAAGTTTCCTTGTAAGCTTTGCGAGGAAGATCATCTTACTCACTTATGTCCTCGAATCGAAGAAGCATCGAAGCATTTGGCACAAATCCCAGCTATGTTGAAGGATCCTATTCCTCATCACCAAAACATGGCTTCGCATGCTCCCGCCACTGGTTATGGACCTAATGAGACCGCAATGTCTTCTTCCAATACTAGTGGTTATGGATGCGTGAATATGGTTCAATCGAAGGTTAGTGTTGCTACTCGTCAACGCGATTATGGTGCACCACAACCTAATATGGGGAATGATCCTCCCCCTCCTCCTGATAATTCCTTGGATATCGAGAAGCCCTCTATTATGCCACGGATACCGAAAGGTGTTCTTAAGCGCTCTACGCATAATCCCAATGCCCGAGACGCCCAGAACTACTCCATTGTAGAAGATTTGGGCCAAACTCTGTGTGCCATGTCGTCTCTTCAAGTTTTGCAGGCGTGTCCTTCTCAAAGGCATGCCCTTTTGAGTGCATTAGGAGCTCAAGATGGGGGAAATCCCAACGTTATCAAGTTCGACACTACTGATATGCAACCTCGCTTACCTTACCACATGGATTTTCAAATCCATGTGGAGTGCCTTAAGAATTTCGTCAAAAGAACAGTGGTTGACGAAGGTCCTTCCACGTGGTTAGCTTGTTGGAAATCTCTTGGCTCTCCTCCCCTACTCACGTCTAGAACCATGCTCACTGTATTTGACGGCCGGTCATTTAAGCTGCATGGGATTATCCCTTCCCTTGTTCTCTACTTGGGGGGTAAGCCTGTCCTATTGAAGTCGAAGTGGTTGATGCACCCATCGACTACAACCTTTTATTGGGTCGGAATTGGATGTACGCTATGAAAGCTATCACGTCTACTGTATTCAGGATTATTTGCTTTCCACACGAAGGCAAGATAGTGACAATCAATCAGCTCGATTTCGTTAATCCTCCTCCGAAAGCATCCACGAGATCCGCAGTCCCGCAGTTTACAGATTCTCAGCCGGCAACTAGGAACATGGGTGTTGGTATGTACCCTTCATTGATAGGATCTTATGATTTTCCCGCACCTGTGAATTTTATTGGGACCGTTTTCGATAATGAGTCTCCTCCTTCACATAATGTACCATTCTGGACTTCATATTTTGACGATTCCTGGACTTTACCGTCTACGAATTCTACGTTTGGAGACATTACGCTCGTCGGGATGTCTATGCCACTATCTATAGCTGAGCTTTCTTACCAGGATATTCAACAAGCCACTGCAGAGCCGGATCTCTCTTCTTCTAGGACAGATGAGGAAGATCTCATTACATTTCCAGTTTGGGTAGCTAACTCCTCTTTTTCAAAATATTTCCTTGTTGGTACTTTACCTTCAGATGAAGCTATTATCGAGGCCATGTGTGGTAGTGAGAGGCCTTGGGAGGATATGCACCATCGCTCTTATTTCCTTCCCAACCTCGATCTCGCTGAGCAAGAAGAGTTTAGGATGACTCTTGTAGAGATGGTTGGTCACCCTGTGGCTCTTTTGGGTTCACATGAGATTTTCGTGGAGGGGAACATGGCTAATATTTCCCCGACTCAACCAATCAACATCTCTCGCACTCCCAAGAAAATTGAGAACGTTTCCATCGGTGATGATTGCTCTCCTGAAGAGGTTCCCATCTACACCAAATTGTTTATAAAACTTCGGGAAGCTTTCACCTAGTCATACAAGGAGATACCAGGAATAGACCCTAGTATTGTCGAACACGAGATTAGAATCTATCCTCATGCTAAACCGGTTTGACAACGTCTTCGAGCTATTAACCATAGGAAGGCAGCCGCTATCAAGGAAGAGGTGGAGAAACTGCTCAAAGCTGGTTTCATCTACCTCGTTCCCCTTACCGAATGGGTGTCAAACCCCGTTCCTGTTGATAAGAAGCAAGGAACGATCCGTGTATGCACTGATTTTAGAGACCTGGATCGCGCATGTCTGAAAGACAACTTCCCCACGCCATTCATCAATCAAATCTTGGATGCTTGCGCGGGAAGTGAGATTTTTTCATTCATTGACGGCTTTTCAGGGTATAACCAGATTAAAATCAAGCCCGAGGACTAGCATAAGACCGCTTTCATTTGTCCTTGGGGTATGATTGCATATCGGAAAATTCCCTTTGGCCTTAAAAACATCGGAGCTACGTTTCAGCGTGCCATGACCTATGCCTTTCACGACCTTAAAAGTATAATGGATGTTTTCTTAGATGATCTTGTCGGCCATTCTCGTAAGAGAATGGACCACCCCACACACCTCTGTTGGATTCTCGAACAATGTATACGCTACAAGATCCGATTGAATCCCAACAAATGCATCTTGCAATGAGGTATGATCGCCTCCTAGGATTCATAGTTTCGAAAGAGGGTATTGGAGTCAATACTCTTAAAGTTGAGGCAATACTTCGGTTGCCTCCTCTGCGCAACTTGTTTCAACTTCAAATCCTCCAAGGGAGAGCTACTTTTCTACGTCGATTTGTAGTCAATTATGCTAATCTTACCAAAGGTTTCGCGTGCCTGTTGAAGAAAGACACATCGTTTATCTGGGATGAGCAAGCCCTGTAATCTTTTGATGCCCTTAAGAAAGCTTTGGTATCATCCCCTATGCTTAGTCCACCCGACTTTGCACGAGATTTTATACTTTATGTGGTTGTGTCTCAAGAGACGATTGGCATGGTCTTAGTTCAGGTTGATGATGCACTCGTCGAGCGTGTCATCTATTACCTCAGTCGAAATCTAGTAGACGCTGAACTGAGATATACTCACGTGGAACAGCTGGCACTTGCGACTGTCCATGCATTCCAACAGTTATAACATTACATTTTGCTTAGAACAACCACAGTTGTAACGCACATCAATTCGTTTCAATTCGTGCTATCACAACGCCTTATAGGGGGGAAGTACAATAAATGGATTGTGATCCTTCAGGAGTTCGATCTCGATTTTGCTTCGGCGAAGTCGCTAAAATCGTTGGTGTTTGCTGAGCTTATGTCGGACCTTCCAAGACTGGATGAGGATGTCATCCATGAGGATTCTTTTGTGGATGAACACTTATTTCTTATCTTGTCAGAGGACCCTTGGTATGAGGATGACATTGTATATCTCCAAACTTTGAAGTTTCCTACACATTATTTATGAGATGAGCGACGGCGTGTGAAACATCACGCTAAACATTATACTATCATCGGTGACACTTTGTATCACCGAGGAAAGGATTCTATTCTCCGTCGTTGCTTAACTCATGAAGAAGCGGAGCATGTGCTTAATGATTGCCATGCTAGGGCGTGTGGCGGTCACTTATCCGGGCTTGCTACAGCCCAATGTATTATGCAAGCTGGTTACTTTTGGCCTTCAATCTTTAAAGATTGTATTAACGCTGTGAAGAGATGTCACCCTTTCAAGGTGTTTTCTCGGAACATACACTCGCATCCAGCGCCCTTCATCCGATTGTCACCGTCGGTACCTTCACCAAGTGGGGGGTGGATTTCATGGATTGCAAACTAGCTTCAGCTGGGGGGCATCACCATATCATAGTGGTCGTGGACTACTTTTCCAAATGGGCTAAGGCCATGCCTACCGTAAAATCTGATGGTGCTACAGCAGCCCATTTCGCGTTCAATCAGATTATTACTTGGTTCGGCATTCTAAAAGAGATTGTCACTGACCATGGCAGTCACTTTCAGAACAAAATGATGGAGGATTTGTCACTTAAGCTTGGGTTTCATCAAGAACACTCATCTTCTTACTATCCCCAAGCGAATGGTCTTTTAAATTTTCAGAATTTACTTTAATCTGATCTAGGATCTTAACTGAGAGAACAACATGTACAGCAAATCTACAGCATATCAATCATGGACACAATAATGCAAGCACACAAGAGACACAGAGTTTACTTGGGGAAAACCATAAAGGTGAAAAACCCCAATAACTTCCTCAGAGATAGATAGAGCAATGATACAACCAAAATATAAGAGATAGTCTTATCCTAGCAGCAGAGCCTCCTCCTCCACAAGTGCGCCACTCTCCAAAGTGTGAGTGAGAGAATAGAATGTGTAAAATGAGAGAGACACGCTCTCTATTTATACACTAACTTGACTTGACCTTTACTCAACTAGGTCGGCCTCAACTTAACCACTTAACATAATGCTGACTGGGCCGACCCCCACTAGGGTGGTCTAATAACCCTTTGACCGACATGGCCGACCCTCAATACGGTGGTCTAATAACCCTTTGACCCACATGACTTATACAGGGCCGACCCCAACAAGGTGGTCTAATAACCCATCAAGTATAAGTTATGACACTTACAATATAAATGATGACACTTCCGTATAGAGTAATAATAACATCTCTATAGGAATACAATATACATATATGTGAAATACATTCCGAAGTTACCTATACATCAACACTCCCTCTTAACTAGGAAGGTATTTCTCGACACAGGTCTTCTAGCACAAGTCTTCTTCTCTAGATCATCATCACTGGATAATCGTCATCGAGACATCATCATCGTCACTATTGCTGCTATCTCAATCAATCTCTGAATCTACTCATCATAGGAAGTTCTACAGAGCCAGTCCTTTTTCATACTGGATGTAGGCCCACCACCTACAGGTCTTTGTCATCACTGGCCATACTATGGAATCCTTGGGACTTATTACGTGCATCACAAAACCTCGAAAGAGCATCCCAAGCTGTTACAAGCACATGGCTCTACCTATAGGATCTCCCAGGGCCATATTATATGTGACCTCACCACAAAACCTCGCAAGAGCATCCCAGGCTGTTACGAGCACACATCTCTACCTATAGGATCTACCAGGGACAGATTATATGTGGTCACCACAAAACCTCGCAAGAGCATCCCAAACTGTTACGAGCACACAGCTCTACATATAGGATCTCCCAGGGACAGATTATATGTGGTCATGGCAAAACCTCGCAAGAGCATCCCAGGACTTATTACGGGCACACAGCCCAACCTATCGGATCTCCCAGGGACATATTATATGCCATAGGACAAAACCTCGAAAGAGCATCTTCCAGATATCCCAGGGCCAGATTATATGCCATAGGAAAAACCTCGAAAGACTATCTGCAGATCTCCCAGGGCCAAATTATATGTCCTCCCAGAGAAAAACCTCAAAAGAGCATTTGCCAGATATCCCAGGCCAGATTACATGCCATAGGCAAAACCTCGAAAGACTATCTGCAAATCTCCCAGGGCCAAATTATATGCTCATCTGCACAACCTGATCCACGGCCATAGAGTATCAACCTGATACCATACATTATCCTGATGTACACATGATCATCCTGATCATCATCACTGCAACATCCTACTGCATGTCATCTGGAGCAACATCCTGAAGCTCGTCATCCATGATCATCCTGATCATACAATGCATCTACCTGATGCATACCAAGTATCTACCTGATACATATCATCATACATGATCCACCTGATCATACAGTGTATCCACCTGATACAAATACAAATACATGATACATATCACCATACATGATCCACCTGATCATACAATGTATCCACTTGATACATATACAGATACATGGTCCAAGCATCCAACATGATGCATATACAAAATACATACAAATGATCCAACCGATCATATCCAGCATCCAACATGATGCATACATACATATAAATGATCCAACTGATCATATCCAGCATCCAACATGATGCGTACATACATATACATATAAATGATCCAACTGATCATATCCAGCATCCAACATGATGCGTACATACATATAAATGATCCAGCGGATCATATCCAGCATCCAACATGATGCGTACATACATATAAATGATCCAACTGATCATACAAAGCAGAAACCAGAACATCATCCTGATACTCATCATCCAGCGCTTACATCCACAGCCATGTGAAGGATCCTCCTTCCAACATGCTTGGAATGGCTTCAGCAAATGTGTCCATCACTTCTTCCTCAAAGTGTCATCTATTTGAAGAATGCCAAGCCTCTCCCTGAAGTACTCGAACTTCACCCTGGCTAGTGGCTTCATTAGCACATCTGCAATCTGCTCGTCCGTCGCAACGTACAGGAGCTTCACAGCTCCTCTCTACACCATATCCCCAATATATTGATATTTGATCTCTATGTGTTTCGACCTATCATGAAACACTGGGTTCTCAGACAGCTTCACACAACTCTGGTTATCGCAAAAAAATACCAGTAGCATCCAATGGGAGATCAAATAACTCAAACAGTAGCTTCTGTAGCCATACTTCCTCACAACTAGCTGAACATGATGCAACATACTCTGCCTAAGTTGTACTCAGTGCTACACAGGACTGCTTCCTACTAAACCAAGAGATCACACCTGATCCCATACTGAAGCAACATCCAGATGTGCTCTTCCTATCTATAGCACTGCCAGCCCAATCTGAATCAACATAACCCTGCAGGTTAAACTTTTGATTCACATCATATTTTATCCCATAATCAACTGTACCCTTCAGGTACCTCAGAATATGCTTTACAGCAACCAGGTGAACACTCCTCGGATCTGTGAGGAACTGGCTCAATGTGTTCACCGCAAAGCAAATATCTAGTCTCATGTTCGTCAGGTACATCAAGGACCCAATCATCTGACAATACATAGTGACATCGACCAGTTCAGATGAAGCATCACACAGAAGCTTCAGGTTCGATGCCATAGTCTCACAGTCCATCATCCCGAACCTCTTCAGGATCTCTACTACATACTTCCCTTGTCCAAGGAAGATTCCATCTGCACTCTGCCACACCTCCATACCTAGAAAGTGGTGCATCATACCCAAGTTCTGCACATATATGACTACCTGTCATGTGTCTCAGAACCAAGTGGATGCTCCACATACACTTCTTCTTCAACTACACCATTCAAGAAAGCTGTCTTGAAATCTATCTGGTGTATCTTCTATTTCATCACTTTTATATTTCTCTATGCTGCCATCTACAGCATGCTTGATCTTGATAGATCCATATGGAATTCATAACAAACTTCCCTTCATGTCTTGGGACTACATCCCAAACATCATTCTTCATGATCGACGGATCATGGCATTCTTCCCATATCCTAGGAACTTCAATATCTTCAATAGATAATTTTGTTGCTGAACAAATGTTGTAGTTCTTCTTTTGTAGGTGATGGCATACGACCTTTCCTACACAACAAGTTAAATTGCATGATTAGAAAACATCTCATAGTTTTCAGAACAAATTCTCACACATAAAGAAATATGTCATACAGTCATGCAATTATCTTAGCCAATGCTTCAATACAACATTTATCCATATCCCGTAACTTTCTAAATGCCTTCCAATCTCTACCAGAACATTGTTAAGAGTGTGCACAACTCCCAACATGTCAGCAAAGAGGTTTCATTCTAGATAAGTAGAAATGGAATGTTGTACAATGCCATAGCCACTTACCCATGCATATTAGTAGTATACTGTTCATCAATGCAACTATTCTAATATGCATAATACACAACCTAATTCTAGGAACATCAGTATATACATTATTGAACAGTATTATTTAAACAATAAAATATGCAAGTAATGACAATTCAAATACTTATCTTTGTTTGTTTGTTGGGTTGACTCCCTCTCAGTTTTTGCTTCTTTTATGCAACTCCATTCTTATGTGGATTGTGAGAAGTGGTCAAATCCCTCTGAATATCTGCATCCTTGCAGAAACTACTGAAGTGTGCTCCTTTGCTTTCTTGCAGGAACAACTGGAGTGTGCTCCCTCTTGATCTTTGCTTCCTGGATTACCTGTCCTTGAACTTGCATCCATCCTTAATCACTATGAATGCTTATTAGTATCATCATTGTGTTATCCTTGAGGTCTCATACATAATCACACATTTATTAGTATAATCTTAATACTATCAAAACACAATAATCTTAAACATGTATATTCATGATCATTCACAGATAATAAACATTAGTATTCAAGGTTTCAGGGAAGTCTTCTTTTACTCATACACATTCTTATTTGATCGTAGGACTCTTCAGGTTAGTTGAATCATCAATCAAGATAAGAGATATAATATGCATAAAACCCATGATTATTCAAACCTATACCTTCATGATTCTTATGGTTAGTCATATCATCAATTATGGTAAGAAACATAATATGCATACAACCACGATTATTCAAACCAATGACTTCATGAATAATCATTATCAACAACACAACAGTATAAGATCCTAACACAACGTAGGATTCTAGCTTGATATAGGAAAAACATACCTGGATTAGCATGCTAGCTAGTTATGTCTAACATACCCGCATAATGTCTTCTGGTTCTCTTCAGTGACTTGTGCTAGTAACCTGCATGTCTAATAAGTTAACCATTGTAGAACCAAGTTATACATACCTTGAAAGTAGATCTTCTATGTGATCCATGACAACGGATGAATCTTTGTCTTCATGTCACCATGAGCATATGTTCTTGAAGTAGAACATGATTTGACTTTCTTGGTGTACCTTTTGTGTTAGCAAACAACATAAACCTCATACAACATCACAATGCATTAGTACAATCATAAGTGTCAAAACCTTAATCAATGAATATCTTCTATTAAGGTGATACGACAAGTCCAGTAATTAATCAAGATTGTACTATAATGATATGAAGACAAACATATGATAAACTTAACCATGAAACATACCTGTAAGCCATACCTGTCAAGATTGTTTGTAATCTAATTATGGAAGGCCTTAGCCTCATCTCCCTCTGAGACAGGAACTTCTTCACTTATGCAGGTGACCAATCCATCTTCTTCTAGGATTAACCCAATCCACTTGATTTGCAAGAACTGGTCCTGGAGCTGGATTAGGGTTTGTCAAAGAAACCCCAAAAATTTAAACTTTGAATTTAAAACTTCCGAAATGATAGAAATATGCGCCTTGATGAGCTGATCAAGTTGTTATATTCAGAATTTGAAAACTGCAAAGTTTCACCCCTCGAAATTGCCTTTTAGATTTTTGGATTTACTGGGGAGGACCCTGAATTAGGGTTTGAATTTCCCGAAACTTCACCCAACCAAAATATTTGATTCAAAACTCTAAGCTTCGATTTTTCTGAGGAGCTTCCAGCCGTGGTCACAGATTTCCAAAATTCCAATTTTTGCAGAAGCCCTAATTTTCCATCTTTCTTATCAAAGTCCCGAACTGGGGTTTGATCAAGCCCGGCCTTCTGCCCAACCAAAAAATCTGATCTTGGTCTCTAAATTTCGATCTTGATGAGTAGCATCCAGCCGTGGTCTCCGATTACAAAAATTCCAACTTTCTCCGAAGCCCTAAATTCCGGAAGCCATGAATGAAGGTACTAAAAAATAATTCTGTTTTGACAGAAATATGTACCTGATTGTTTCTGGTGTAACTCCAAACTTTTCAATCCACAGGGTCTGAAAAAGTTTCCTGAGATAGCCTGACCTGTTATCTTTCCATCCCGACAGGTCTGACCTCAATTCGATTCTCTAAGAGAGAGTTATGCCACGTGTCGCAACATGACATGTTTATGGGATAATACAGGAGAGCGAACTTGTACGGCGTGCCACGTGTCACTGATTCAACTGCGGCCTCTGAAAAACCAAATTGAGATATCCTGACCTGTTATCTTTCCATCCCGATAGGTCTGACCTCAATTGGATTCTCTGAGAGGGAGTTATGCCAAGCGTCACAACGTGACCTGTTTATGTGATAATACAGGAGTGCGAACTTGTACGGTGTGCCACGTGTCACTAGTTCAACTTCGGCCTCTGAAAAATTTTCCTGAGATAGTACATTCTATGTACTACCTGTCACGTTTTATGAAATTTCATTTGGATCTTCCTACCCCAATTTATGACCTTTTTCTCAAGGTCACCTGATTTTGACTCAAATCTGGAAGAGGCAGAAACCCTATATTGTACAGATCATAAATCACAAAGTACAACGAATTAGAGGTTTTCCTTTGGACCCAAGGTACATTGGGATCTTATCTTCGACCTATAAAATTTTCAGATCCAAAAAATTTTCCAAAACAGATTTATAGCGAAAGTTCTACGATGACTGGTTTTTGCTATATCAAGCCCTAGCATCGTAAGTGCAACAAGTGTCATACATGCCATATCATGCCTTCTATCAGGCTAGCTCTGATACCATGTTAAATTTTCAGAATTTACTTTAATCTGATCTAGGATCTTAACCGAGAGAACAACATGTACAGCAAATCTACAGCATATCAATCATGGACACAATAATGCAAGCACACAAGAGACACAGAGTTTACTTGGGGAAAACCATAAAGGTGAAAAACCCCAATAACTTCCTCAGAGATAGATAGAGCAATGATACAACCAGAATACAAGAGATAGTCTTCTCCTAGTATCAGAGCCTCCTCCTCCACAAGTGCGCCACTCTCCAAAGTGTGAGTGAGAGAATAGAATGTGTAAAATGAGAGAGACACACTCTCTATTTATACACTAACTTGACTTGACCTTTACTCAACTAGGTCGACCTCAACTTAACCACTTAACATAATGCTGACTGGGCCGACCCCCACTAGGGTGGTCTAATAATCCTTTGACCCACATGACTTATATAGGGCCAACCCCAACAAGGTGGTCTAATAACCCATCAAGTATAAGTTATGACACTTACAATATAAATGACGACACTTCCGTATAGAGGAATAATAACATCTCTATAGGAATACAATATACATATATGTGAAATACATTCCGAAGTTACATATACATCAACATGGTCGGGTTGAAGCAATCAATAAGTCTTTAAAGACCATTCTCCAATGTACCATCCAACAAAGCAAGAACAACTGGCACATTATGTTATATCCTACTTTGTGGGCATATTGAACCGCAATCGAGACTACCACCGGGTTCTCACTGTTTCAGCTGGTACACGGTGTGGAGTTGATTTTACCAATTGAATGCGAAATCCCTTTGCTTAAACTGGCCGTAGAGCTCCTCCCTGATACGATGGGTATTGAGCAATTCTTAATCAACCTTGAGCAGCTTGACAAGCAACGTCGAGATGTCGTCGTGGCCATAGATGCCAATAAATGTCATGTCAAGGTTAAGTATGATAGGTCTGTCCATCCCCGACAGTATGTTGAAGGTGACTTGGTCCTCTTATATGACCAAGCTAAAGAACCCCGGGGGCAGGCAATTTCAACCCCATGTGGCACGATCCTTACATTGTGAGGCGTGTCCTGGAAAAAGGATCCTATGAATTAGAGGACTATGAGGGGAATATCTTGAAGGAGCCTAGGAATGGACTCTACCTCAAGCGGTATTATGCTTGAACTTCTAGTTCGAGCTAACACCTTTGTATACTATTGTATAGTTCTTTATGTACATAGTTTAGATTTATTTTGGTCTTCGGGTTTGTTGATTCGTTTCCGTTTGATTGACAGATGTCAGCGGAATCTCCTACATTCTTAGGTTTCACGGATTGTGCTAGCTGTCATACGCAACAGCTTGCTTCTGCTGCCTGGGTTATTTATTTGCCTGACCATCTAGTTATGTCTTCAGGAGGCGCTTGTCTCGGTCCTACATCTAACAATGTGGCGGAGTATAGTGCCATGATTGAGCTACTTCGGGATGCTATTTCACATGGCATCCAGTCTTTAGAATTCTGCCTGGATTCACAACTGGTTGTGTCTCAGTTGAATGGTTAGTACCGTGTGCAAGATCCTACGTTACTACGAAATTCCTAAGGGTAAGACTCTTGGAATGACATTTTGTTTCAATTACATATATTCATGTTCCAAGAAGTGTTAATCATATATCTGATGCATATGCTAACTATGTATTAGATTGGCATTTGTCACATTCACATTGAAGCACACAAATAAAAGAAGACATTCATACATTTGTACATACACACATATAGTAGAACTGGAGAACCAAAGTTTTTTATAAATAATATGTCCAAAAATGGTAGTGTCATAATACAAAACTGGAGCCCGTAGCCCTCAAAAATATACATATCGATAAAAAATGTGGGATCTACTCCCTACGAGGATGCCTAGCTGCCGCCCCGACAGGATGAGTCTCATAGTAGTACTGTACTGCATTTGCTATACGATGCAGTAGTCATACCCAGTTACCCGGCACCCCCACTACCTGGCGCTGCATATCCTCTTGCAGTTGCGCCACCTCTATCTGTGGTACCCTGGCAATCATCTGTGATATATTGCCTCACAGAGTCTATAGTGTATGCTCTGCTGCAGCACCCCCTTCCTCATCACCCCTGCCCCAGCAACGATGTCTCGGGAAGCCCTTGGGTCTCACTGGGCCCTTATCTGGGAGCAAACAGTAAAACATTAATATGTAACACTACCCCCAAAAATATTTTTGCATTTACATCTATAATCAAAAATCCATAAAAATTTAACACACCAAAAACTTAAAAAGAGTACTCACCAATGTCTCCGAACGTGGCATCTTGTGGGAGCGGCATGTCATGATCCTGCCAAAAGTCTATCCCTGCATAGGGGTAGTCCTCTATGGCTATGACCTGCCGGTCCCACCAGTGAAAGAACTCCTTTGTATACGGTGACGCCTGACGGCCACCACCCTGTCGAGTCAATAACTCTGCCCACCGGGTCAGGGCTGGGTCGCGGAGACTATGAGGAGGGACCTCAACCCTCGGACTGAGCCCCGGAACTCGCTCAAAGAAAAAAACTGCACAAGATACTGCCGTAACCAAATTTTTTTTCCTCCCTTTGCTTGCACTCTGTCAGCTAGGTCTTCATGGACCCTAGTAGCGTTGTGCACTAGTCGAATATCATGGGCTGCATACACTGTGATGCATAGAACATCACTGGCCTGGATTCCTGGTGAATAGCTTTTGAACCAGTAATCCGCACTATGGTTGCCACTATGATCTTCATACTCAAATTAACTATGGCTCTGATGGGAACTTGACTCCCCACTGCCCGAGAAACACCACTCTATATAGTCAGGGATGGTGATCCCACCACCCATAGAATGAGACCGAAGGCTTGCCACCTCACCTCGACAGGACAAACCAGTAATGAAGTAGATATCTTCCACTTCCAGTGAGAGTATTTGCCCGTTTAGATTTAAGTTCTATGCATTGACGTCCCAGTAGTCTATCAAGCGGTGAAGTAATAGGTTTTGGGCCCTTAAACCCCCTATGCTCCAAAATTTGTATAGCCCACATGCTTGCAGCGCTTGCTGTGCATGCACATCATTGCAAACGGCCTCATCCACTTGGTCATGCTCCCTCTCTCTCCACTCTAGAACCATCCTGGAGGGAGAAAAACAAAGATTTTAGTCCTTTTTATTTAAAAAATTAACTTCATGGCCGTACCCGCGGGTAACTTTTCTTACAGAGGTGGGTAACCGCGGTCAACGTGTGCGTTGACTACGCGTACCCTACCCTACCCGTGACCCGCATAGTGATAGCCCGTGGGTAGCGCCGAAGCCATTTAGGACTTGGCTAAACAAAAAATCCAACTGGTAAAAATTAAAATAAAAGCATTAAAATGGAAGGGATGGGTGAGACTACCATCCTGCTCCTGACGGTTCGATGATCGGACGCCCGTAGCTCCCAGATTCAGCAGCTGAACTTTGAGGTGAAAACTAACCACAAAACTCCAAATGGGTGAATAGTAAAAACGAATTTTAAATTGTAAATTTTTGTTACTATTTATAATTTTCAAGACCCACTTGTCTATAGTTTTCGCCATTATATGTTGTTTTGGACTAATATAACGTCTTGGAGTAGCATTTTTTACCAGATTTCTTCGGCGAAACTTGTTTTGGACCATTTCACGGTAGGTATATTTCACACCTGGCATATAGGTTAGATGTCATTCTCACATGCATTATGCATTTGACCTTTTGACCATTTTCATAAACCCTAAGTGCGACCCCGCTTCTTAACCGAAACGGAACCTTCACACTGTTATAGAAGTGTCGTTATGCGGCGGTAGGGCCTTTCCCGACATGGGTACCCTAGTTAGAAACCCCTGTTGCATTATGGTGCCCATGTCGTTGTGTGTCCTTAGGATTGGGAGTCCTTTGTATTTACGCCATGACTTTGCGATAAAGACTCATACTCTACTTTGTCTTCTACTGGCCATCTCCCATAAGGACTCCCCCCAGTTATATCATGTTGTGATTGCATTACATCGTCCTACTTGCCACTTGAGCCTTGTGCCGGCTCCCGCTCACTCAGTTGTTAGCTTGGTGCCTGAGCACTTTTCCCTGTCGAGCCTTGCAGAGCTTCCATTTGTCCTTCATAATTTGATGACCTTTTGACCCTGAGGGAACACCCCCCGAGTGTCCACATCCTACACATACTTCCTTGCATTGATCATAGGTATGTTCCATTGCTTGGGACTAGTCTGCTCGCTATTTGACACTCGTTCCCTCACTTGTTGTACCATAAGCAATTTTATTCTTTTTCAAGCTTTCTCCAAATATGAAAAAGACCAAAAAAATCAAATATTCCAAAAAGCCGGACGGGATTATGGTTACTACTTCTAGTTGGCAGCTGTTGTGTCGCCTTTGAACAGAGCATTCATTCCACTCCATACAGTATGAGTCGGGACTATAGTTGGAACTTAGGAATTGTACTTGTTTCTTAGTTTACTCTGCTGATTGGTTAATCTTCCAATCATTATGGAGCCCTTTGTGGTGCAACCTGCATCGCACAATCTATATTGAGTCTATCCATCTGCTCATGCTCTTGTTCAAAGGAAGTCCTGAAACCAGAGTCAGCCACTCCTCAGATTTCTTGACTATTGCATGTTGGCCATCCTTATTAAGTCATTCCATTTCACCTGAGATCTTCCAAATCTTTCAGCGTAGCTAATACCTCGTGTTAGTTGATGGGGGATTCCTTAATGCCCCCCTTCCAGCAAGTCTCGTTCCGTCGACTTCAACTCATTTATTCTGGGACTTGAGGCTTAGAGTTCGTTTGAGTACCTTAAGGCTTGCAGTCATTAGTGGTAGGTTCTCTCACCATCAATAGCTTTGGGAATACATCAATGTCCCCTGATCGATGGATTCATCCTAGTGTTTGACTTCAACTCATCTATTCACACTCCGATGATTGTACTATGTGCCTTGATGCCCATTTTCATTATTGGTGGGTTATCTCGCGTCTATTAACGGTATACATCATTGACCGGTAATCAGATGATGTCACATCAGGTTCGACCTCAACTCCTTTATTCACTTGATGGGACTTGCACCGTCGAAGACTTGTATAGAAGACCCCAGGCGACAGTGGCATTCAGTATGCTACTTATGATTATGACTTTACATCTGAGATATCACCTCTCAGATATCAGTAGTTTGTACCTCCAGTTTGCACCAGTTGTTTCCTTTTCAGCAGGAGACCATATCTTACTATAGAGGGATCATGGCTATGATCACTTATGACATGTATTCATTATGTACTGCCTGTTCATGGCCATTGTATTAGATTGTTGTACTATACCGACATGTATTCAGGAATACTATTGTATTATGACAAGTGAGATGCTCCTTCCACTTGTGTCTCCATCACTCCACTTCTGAGATTTATAATGTATTTCGGCCATCATAGCATCAGTCTCTGACCTCACACATTAGGGGGCATCTGTTACAGCGTAATTTTCCACCTTGTGAGCATCAGCACTCTTTGGCCTGCAAGATCCATTTTACTGAATCAGATCCACTTTATATCCTTCAGACACTATTTTTCCCTATTGTTTCCCTTGTACGCTAGCTGCATCACTACAGTGGGCGTACCCGCGAGTTGCATCACTATAGCCCACGGGTAGCATGTAAAAAGGTAAAAATCACTAGTTTATTACTTTTTACTCCCAAAAAGCGGTCATAGGGTGACCTTTGGCCCTCCATTTTCCCTAAAATGTCTCGATGTGTCCTTTCACTTACCTTTGGGAGGACTATATATTGAGCACATATGGCTTATGGACAGGAGGAGAAAGGAGAGCAAGAGAACTCTAGTGGATTTTTTCCCTATCTTGAGTCTACACCCATTGATCCTTGTAGTTGTGAACCCTTTATGTTCACCTTCCAAACTCGTATCATAGTTTGAGTTTGCCATTCCATGGAGGATTGAAGTGGTGGAGGCAAAAGTGGATTGACCCAGATCTTGGTTCAGATTGGTTGTCGGCAAGAGGTCGTATCACATTGTACTTCTTGTTTTTTATTAATAGAAATACTCATATTCTCGTCCATTAATGTTGTGAATGTTGTTTATACTACATTGGGTTGCATTTACTTATAATATCGTGGAACATTGTTATTGATGATGTTAATGTCATTTATATATTATATGTACTTGTTGTGTATTGGCTGTCAAGACTAATTTGCATATTCAAGTGCACAGATTGAAAGCTCCAACAAGGATCTACATCAAACGTTTGGATCGAGGTTGGTTATATTCTTCATTATCTTAGCATTGTCATTTATATAGCATAATACTGACAATTGAGTTAATTTCTGGTAGTCAGTTGTCTATTTTGGTCTACCCCAAGCCATAGGAAGTTATCTCCAAAACAAAGCTCAATCAAACTCTACTTTGACATTGTGCACATTCGAGAGTGCCTCACACCTGGGTAGACCCCAATGGCAAGCCAAAGAACTCAAGGAAACTTCCCTAGGATTTCTATGGTAAATCCATTGCTTATGGTGCTACAATGGAATTATATAGGTGATATTGAATTCAACTAGCTACAATACCATGTGAAAATTCGATCACAGTCTACATCTAGTTCAGAGAAAAATCCTCACAGTGATTTTACAAGAATGTATAGAAGAGAGAAAATTTGAGCAGAATAAATTGAGAAAATAAAAATCAATTGGATAAAATTCCATCATCTCATTAATAAACAATAAGAGTACATTAAATAATATATTCCATAGAGAAATTTGAATGCATTAGAGGCAATATGAAATGCTCACAAGTGGCAATCTTACTTTAGGCAAAACTCCCCCATCTAGGCAACATCTAACTCCAAATCATAGCAAGTGGTCACGAATTGGTTAGGTAGGCCTTGGTGGACCATGAGTGACCAAAAGGAAACAAGTTGGATCCTTTTCAAGAGAAAATGCAGGAAGGGGTCGAAGCAAAAGCATGCCAACTTGCCAAAGTTGTCATAGTGCACTTGCTTAATCCTCATCCATTTGAAAAGCAAGCAAAATCATATTTAAGCTCATAAAAGATGGATAAAGAAGTATAAAATAAAGAAGGGAACCTTAGCTCATAAAAACTACTTTAAAAGCATAAACTAAAGCAAAATAGGGTGATATTGTGGACAACTATCATCATGTGGTCAATTTATGCACTAGGGTGAACAACTAACAAGTTCTTACACTTAGGAAACATAAAATAATGTTTAAACTAAGGTATAGATGGCTTAATTAGTCCAGTACTCCTCCTCCTCGTCTCCATCATTCTTCAAATCAATGACATTGGGGGCATTCTCGCTATAGGGGGAATCCCCCGTCATCATCTCACCAAGTTAGTGTACCACCATGGCTATCCTCCTCATGGTACACCCCCTTTCCAATAGTTTATCAATGCCATATCGATACCTATCTAGGAGATAATTCACACTCCATCCACACCTTTGGGCTAGGGGGAATGATACATTATCTTAACCCTAGGATAGCTAGCATGCTCAATCATTTTAACTCTGTCCTATCACATCTACCTTATTATTTCAATGAGCCCATAGCTTAACCCAATACATATGTGATCCACAATCACAAACCCCATGCCCATAGCATGGGGGCAGAACACTTACCCTACTTACTCATTGACATGATCTCGGTCACTTTCTGATGTCACACTTCACTTGTATACTTTGCTTCATTTCTAGATGCACGTTTACACTTAGGTATCATTTCTATGTGTACAGGTCCAAGTTGTGATGAGAATCATTACTTCCATTCAATTACTAGTCCCTACATGTATAACATTCAAAATGTAATATAGGTACTCTCCCTTTGCATAACATCATATGCATCAAGCCTTTTAATCCCCCTTCACACTTTTAGGAACTCCTCTTCCCATGTAAGTGGCCCAGCCCAGCCATTATTGCATTCGCCCTTACTCGGAAGTAGAACTTACCTCACATGGGTGCAACTTTAGTACCCCTTTCCATTTGGCACCCATGTTGTTTTAATTCCCATAGGATTGGGACTCCACTTAGTTTATGATTGTACACAAAGCCACGTATTACTATGTCATCATAATTCATTATCCTACCCTACAGTCTCCCAAATTTATGGTCATAAAGACATTATGGTGTTCCACATTGCACACTCATGATCCCACCACTCCATCAATACTACAAAAAGTTACATTATTTTTATGACATTCATCATCTCGCAAGGAGGTTACCATCAGTGTCCTACTCCAGCATTAAAACTTTCATCTTTTTTCACCTAGCCCGTTGCACCATCTGATTAATTCATTGGACACTTACCTCCTTTCCTATATTTTTATCTTGCTGAGGTGGCCTCCTGCCTCAACCACCACTATACAAAGGTTCTTTCAATCACCCCCTTTTTTCATATGTTCTTGCATATGGGAAGTTATGATTATGAAGTACAATTCCACAACCTTTCTTTGGTGCTCATGCATTGGAGAAACCATTTAACAATTGGTGCTTCTCAACACCTCTACAGATCACATATAGTCTCTTCTTTACGAAATCATCCTTGATCGCCTTTGTTCAGAGTATTCTGTGGTGAGTTACCATTTGATTCATACTGACATCATGTTCCCCCCCAAGTCAAGTATCAATATCCCGCTCCCTCTCTAAGTTTCCCCCATTGCAGTTGTAATCCTCAGTATCCCAAGTGGTGTCCCTCCACTGAGGTCATCTTCTCACATGCTTCCAAGTCAACCATGTCTTCATACTCTGAACAAAGGAAGTTTGGATCCATTACTCAGACACCCTCGTACCCCCCAACAGTGTGTTAGTACCATGTTTGGTTCTATTCATACATTGGTTATATCCCTCGCACTTCCATCAAGGAAACATCATTGCCTTGTTGGTTGCAGTTCTCCCTCCGTCGAAACCAACACATCCATTCTAGAGGATATACCTAGAGGTACCATGTTCTGTATCCTCATAACCACCATTGATGAGCCCCTTGGACCAACTAAGGGGAGACCTCAGTTCCCCTTGGATAGGTTGTTTTCATGTGCTCGACATCAACTAAATTATCACACTGATGAGATTGATGCAAGTTGATGGTTCTCTCATTATTTGGTCATATCCACTGGATATCCTTTGACTCTAGTCCATTGGTGAGTCTATGTGGAAACCCATCAACATTATGTTTTTGGAGATATCTGGGCTGCGTTGGTGACATTTTTTAGAATCCCTTCATTTATATTATTTTTATGATATACAGTTCAGATGCAGTTCCGCAAACCTGTTAGATTTAGACTCATAGTTGTTGGGGTCACTATAGATGTTGGACCCCTACAGATCCAATAGTGCATCAACTATTGTGATTCAAATTTCTATGAGGATGCCATTATTCCAATATCAGTTCTTTAGATCATCCATAGTTGGACCATGAGTTTTACTCTATATTTGAGTCCATATTAGACACTTATGGTGTACACAAAAATTATCCATGTATCGATCAGGTCCCCTCTAGGCCTCGATCTACTTTTTCTTTTTGAGACATTGATACAAGCATGGGAATTCCCACCCCATCCATATATTTGAGATTATATGCACCTCATTAATGTTGAATATTGTATTTATAGGTAAGGGTGAGCTAGCTCTGACACAGTCTGCATCATCTACGCCATAGTCACACTTATCTCCTAGAAAAATAATTTTTTATGATGTATGTTAGCCATACGATGAGCTCCTAAACTCATGCATTAGGGGTGAATCCGTTAACACCCAAAAAATTCCAATGGCCATGTCATCATCCCAATTTCCCATATATGCACCATTATGCCACTTCATTTCCACTCCATTCTACCCTTTGGACATTGATAGAACTTTGCAAAATCCAAAAATCAAAGAAAACATAAAAAAGGGACACTTTAAACTTAGGTCGCGCATTTCTCTAGAGAATGAGTGACCCAGGTTGCATCAAGTATCTCAAAAAGAGTGACCCAAGTCACACAAAAACTCAAAAAAGAAGTGACCTGACTCCCAACATAAATTTTGGTTGTTACCTGTTTTTCACAGGAAAAAAGAGGAAACCTGGGCTGGGACTCTCTCTCAGCACAAATCATGGAGAGGATTCCAGATGGAAAAATCCATCCTAATCCTTATCCTCAAATACTTGCGTCAATCCTATAAAATAACCCTCAAGGTTGATCATTCATTACACACACATACCCTCTATATCCACTCATCTAGTCAAGCTGACACTTTGTCGAATTTCTGCCCGAATCTGGAGCTGGCCTTTTCCTTGCTCCTATTTCACCTACCGGAGATCGTGACCATGATGTGTTTCTAGAGGATCGTGGACTATATGGATACCAAGCGGACCCTCCCTCGGATGGTTGTAGGGGCCCCTTCCGCTGCAACTAAAGAGGTGATGTTTATTTTTGTCATTCCATTATTAATGAAAAATACATTCTTTGATTCTTTGAAATGTTTGCTTGTCAGAGAATGTGCAAAAATATTAGTGTAGATTTATTTCAATTTTTTTAATTTAATATTTCTTGCACAATAGTTATATTTATGTTTTCATTTTGTTTGATTTTCCATTTCAAAGCTCTACTAAGGTTTGCACAACCCTTAGTAGGTTTCTTTTGGCACGGGCTAGTGTGAAAACACCAACAAAAATAAATGAAAACTACTGACATATTGACATACTGACACAACTTGAAGTCAATGAAAATAATTCAACAATATCCCCCTTTGTCAATGATTGCAACACTTCTACTTCACATTTGTTGCATCTTTTCCTCCTTATTCATTTCTCTCGTTCAATATTCTCCCCCTTTGACATTAATGGCAAAGAGATGCTCTCCTTGAATGTAAATGTATTTTCTGAACATCTTTTCCATCTGACAATACTCCTCCTTTGACTATGCTAACCTTTTTTATGTTCCTTTGATATGGATACCCCTATCGTCATGCCTCTTGTATTTGTATTTGTTTTACTGTTTATTCTCTCCCCATTTGACAACAATGACAAGGAATGCTTTCATTTTTATACTTCTATAGTCTTATGCAACTCCCCTTGTCAATGATCCTCCCCCTAAGGATCATGATTTAACTCTTTTGTACTCTAAGGGGATGTTATATACAATTAAATATAAACAATTTACCACTAATCCTTCACATTATTTTATACTACTACTAATCCAAACAGTTAAGACCTTCCCAGGAAAGCTCAAAAACTGCCACAACACTTAAGTTGTTAAGGTTTCCCATAATTTTCACAAGATTTGCTCTCAACTTCTATTCTCATATTGTTCAAGTATGTGGTCAAATCATCTTTTTCAATGGGTTCTAGAATAGTAACCCATTTTCAAAACAATAGCCCTTAAATTGTTCGACATGTGTTCGTAAATTATGTCATCAAGTTGTCGATATAGGTATCTTCAAGCCACTTCTTCAAATATGCTCCAAAACATTGCTCTTTATATATGCTCAAAACATGCATCCAAATCTGCTACAACCAACCTTAGAATCTGTATCAAAATCCTTCAAACCTACTCAAATAGTTCAACCACCTTGTCTTCAATTATGTCCTTAACACTTCTTCAAATCAAGTCTACAACCATGTTCAAGTCTTTTTGAAAAATGTTCTTTAATACCTTTCAAATATGCAATGATCAACCTTAAGTTTGTACCAAGGACTTTCCTCAAAGCATCTTCAGATCTTTCCAAAGGAAATTTACAAACCCTTGTCAACACATGTTAAAAAAATGATCGTTTGCTTTGTTCTTAGGGTTGTTCATAACCATTATTGTAATTTATTTTTATTAGATCTTAGATTGTTTGCAGAAACATTCACAACTCTATCCAATATGAGCTCTTTATCCTTGATTCTTGGCCTTCATATTTGACCTTCTTGCTATCCTTCCTCACTTATATGGACCTTCTCCTTCACTTTCTTTGACCTCGTATCTTTTCATTTGTCTCTTCAATTTCAAACATTAAGAGGAAATCTTCCAGAGACTTCAATCTACTTCAAGACATCAAGGTAATTCAACATCTTCATAGCTTGAGGATTCATTTTGACACTTCATTGTTGATCTAAACATTAATATTGACATCATGACACTTTATGTTCTTGTCCTCCTGGCGTTTCATCAAATATGTCCAAAAATATGGTTTAGATATGCTTTTGGTATCATATTCATCTATATTGGAACCTTTATATGTCACTTATCATGCAAATCCATACAACAATAAATTAACAATAGAGCAGAATTAACAACATAACAGAGCTCATTTTGACCATCATCCATTTATTCTTTGACATAACCAATATTTGCAGCAGCAAGCAAACAATTCTTCATCTTCATGTTTTTGAGATGATTGTCCCTTGTCTTGCAAGGCAATTTCTAGAACGGTATTTTCATTTTCAAAGTTCACTTCCAAATTACATTCTTCAAGTATTCCTTTGACTCGTCAAGTCAATTCTTCAAATATTATCTTTCTTCTTCTGTTGATCCCCCTATCTGAATGCTTATCTTCTTTTGTCAATTCCTTTTACTATTCCTCTCAATCTTTGCTTTGATCCCACAACTTCCATATTTGATTAAGTTTGAACAAATTAATGAGGAGTGGGAATTACTCCCAAAATGATCAGCCACAAGTTCAAACAATCAAGGGAAAATGTCTTAGTATAGGGTGAATCTCATGTTTCCATTAAACCTATAAAACCTTCTAACTAAAGAGTATTTCAAGACTTCATCCCTATAGTTGTTTGTTCCCGTTAATGTAAATGACAAGACATTTTCATTTTTAGAAACCCAAAAAAACCATTATGAAATCAACGTTTTGAATCCATATCAGAATCCATCATCAGGACGTAATGTCAATCTTGTGGAGAGCATGAGAACTAAGATATTAATAATGGAGATGTAGAGATAATATGATAAGTTATTGTCGGCTATGTTGGTTTTGGGAAGAAATTAAGGTTTCGGTGAAATGAGAGTAGGGTTAATAATTAGATTGAGAATTTTAATTTATTAATTTCATTTATTAATTTTTAATGAAAGCCCTAATTTAAATTATGTGGAGTGTTATTTAAGAAAGAAAACCAAAGTAATTATCATAATATTAAACTAGTATTGCTAACTTCTTTGAAATAGTTTATTAAATAATATAATGTTAGAATTAGTTTAATATATTTATATAACCCTAATTAAAACTATGTTAAGTATTAGAATGTAAGGTAAAATTTTATTATTAATTATATTACTCTATATTTAACAAGTATTAATAAAGTTTTTTTTTAAATTAGTTTATTAAAAAGTAAGAATGATGTTTTTTAAAAAGGTTTATTATCCAATGGATTTAACAAGTATAGGAACACCTTTAATAAATTGTTGAGTTAAGTTTAATGTTGAAATGGTTTAATGTTAAATTAGTTTAATATATTATTATTAATAACCCTAAATAAAACTATGTTAAGTATTGGAGTGTATGGTGAGGAGGTCTTTGATCTAGAAAAAGTATATACATTATTAATTTTGAAAGAAAGGTTAACTTGGTTAGCAATTGAAATATAATTTGCTATTAATTCAATTAAGGTTTGTTAGGAACCCATGTCAACCCTTCTAAGTTACTTTGTTAGTATATTTTTGTTGGACGCATATGCTTTGTAAGCCGTCCTGTAGAATTTGTTGATCCATGGTTTGTCTTATTGTTGTTGGACGCATATGCTTTGTAAGTCGTCTCGTAGTAATTGTTGAACCATAGTTTGTATTGGCCCATGGTTTGTATTGACACATGGTATTGGCGCCTAGAATTAATATATAAGTTTGTGTTGAGACCAATGAAGACGTCGTGAAGTTATTTGTATTGAGCTTGCTCAAAGGAGGTTTCCCCCTCGAAGTGGCCTGCAATCAATAAAAGTGATTATGAGTTTTGTTATTACTGCTATCTCATGTATTTTCATTAATTAATTGTTGCAGGTTCTTCACATCTGGTATCAGAGCACTTTCTTGGGCCCGTTGGGTGGAATTTCTGCAAAAAAAAATTACGCATCTGTTGCAAGTTCGGATCTGGGAATAATCCCTATCCGCTTAACTATGGGAAGTACTTGGGCATAAGCCCTAAAACTCACTGTGAGGAGTACCACGGGAACCCCAAACTAGCTGGCCCATTGAGAGGACTTGCCAGCAAAAAGGGCAACGACCCCTACCCGATTGACTAGTTCCCACCCGTGAGGTAAACCAAGAGTTGTCGTTTGTGGCAAAGCGGTTATCAGTTTTACCCGAGCCATGGAGTGAGGGGTACTGCCCCAATACGCAAGCCGTCAGACATCATTGGTGGCTGAGTGAAACCCCTGAACTGTTAGGAAACCGAACATACCTAGGGTCCATATCTATTTTCAGCTAAATTGTTGCCAATCACTTCCGCGTCGTTTTAGATCCATTCCAACCCATTCCAAATCCAGCCATTTCAGATCTATTCTAAAATCCATTTTAGATCCAGCCATTTTCGATTCATTCGACGTCGTTTCAGATCCAATTATTTTGATCCCTTCCGCGTCATTGCAGATCCATTTCTGATAAAACAAAAACAAAATCTCATTTTTTTGCCATATCTCCCTTGTTTTAACTCTGTTTCCCTTGAAACTTTTCAGACACCCCTGCAATCCCATTCTGCATATTTCATTCCTCAACACCTTATCCCAAATTCTACTTCCCAAAGCCAGAAATCTCACATTTGTCTATTTTTAGGGTTTTCCATAACTTCTTCAATTTTCACCCACTCGCCTCCAAATTTTGCCACCGTGTTCATTCCCTATTTCTACTTCTTTGTCCCTCTTTGACAAATTTTCTCATTCTTTCACCCCGCTTTTGAAATCCCCATTTTTTGTTTCCTTGTCCATCATAAAGTGTCCAAAACCTAGTCAAACCCCAATTACCCATCCAAGTTTTTCCCAAATCCAAATTTCCCTTTACTAAATAACCTTTTGTTTGTGTTTTTCTATCCATTCCCCCCCCCCAAAAAAAAAAAAACTCCTGGTTATGGTTGTCACTCGCGCAGGAGCAAAAACCATGGAGGAAGCACTTGCAGCCATCCAAACCAAACTCCAAGATCTAGATGAAATTTTTCTCAGCTTCCATCTTCAGCATTCAACCATGAACAATAACCGATAGCAAGAATATTCTGCAGCCAATGGGTTCTCTTCTTCTAGCACTTTCCGTGGTCCGAAGTTTGAATTTCCCTGCTTCAATGGTACTGATCCGACTGGATGGATCTATCATGCAGAACAGTACTTCAGTTTGCATAATACTTTTGATGTCCAAAAATTTCCACTTGCATCCTTTCATGTGGAATAGGAAGCCCTTCAATGGTACCGTTGGTACATCAAGGCTCATGACGAACCAAAATGGACAGATTTTTGCCAACTCCTTTTGCAATGATTTGGTCCTAGTGCTTTTGATGACTTCACCGGAGCACTCACTAAACTTCGTCAAAGTGGCACTGTGAGAGAGTATTAGACAGAATTTGAAAAACTAACCAATCACATAGAAGGATTGTCTGATGAATTCTACAGAATTTGTTTTATCAGTGGTCTTAAGGATGAAATTCACTCAGAGGTTAAAATGTTTTATCCCAACACAATGATGGAAGTCCTAGTGTTAGCTAAGTTGGCAGAAGACAAGATTGCATCCCAACAGCGCTCCAAACCCACTTTTGTTCCCTTCCAAAATATGGGTTCTCAACGACCTCCCATTCCGCCAGCTCCTCAACCAACTCCTATCAAGCATTTGTCTGAAACAGAGATGCATGCATGTAGAGAAAAAGGGATTTGTTATAATTGTGATGAGAAATTCACTCAAGGACATAGATGTGTTCATCAAAAGCTCTATCTCTTGGATATGGATTCTTCGCCTGCCTCTAAAATTGGTGAAGAAGCTCCAGATACAATGGATGATCAGGTCGACATTCAGGAGCTGCCTATTGACCCCCCATCTCAGGATGAACAACCAGAGATATCTCTCCATGCTTTATTCGGTGTCACCACCCCCCAAACAATGCGGTTCAAGGGTTACTTCAAGAAGATTCCTCTTACAATACTCATTGATTCTGGTAGCACTCATAACTTCATTGACCCTCAGATCGCCAAACATGCTGATTGTTTTGTCCATCCTTGCTCCAACTTTGAAGTCATGGTTTCCAATGGGGGCACCTTACCTTGCAAGGGGAAGTGTCACAATGTGCATATCTCTCTGGAATATTATAACCTGAGCTCTGACATGTTTTCCTTGTCCCTAGGCGGATGTGATGTGGTTTTGGGAGTTCAATGGTTATGCACACCTGGCCCCATATTATGGGATTTTGTTGAACTTTGGATGCAGTTTTCAGTCAATGGGAAACAACACACATTTAAGGGCTTACAACAAGGGTCTCTCCACATCATCCATTCACATTTCCAGGAAAAGATCCTTAAGAAGAATTCACATGGTTTCATCACTCAACTCCATTCCATTCAGAAGCACCCATCAACGGTCTCCCCTACTTCCTTGGATAGATATGCAGGTGTCCTTGCTGAACCAATGGGATTGTCGCCTTCAAGAAACCTTTCTGGTAAGAATTTAGCCGCATCTACATCTCAGCAGGAAATGATGGCTATTTTGCATGCAGTACAGAAGTGGCAGCCATACCTATTAGGGAATTATTTCTGCATCAAGACTTATCTCCAGAGTTTGGAAAATTTTGTGGAACAATGGGTCTCCTCCCCAGCACACCTGAAATGGGTTATCCAACTGATGGTTTATGCCTATGAGATCACTTACAAGAAGGGTAAGGACAATATGGTGGAAGATGCTCCTTCTCCCACATTTGATGACCGAGTTTCTCTTATAGCTATTTCTTTGCTTGTTCCAAATTGGTTGCAATATGTTCAACAGGGCTATCTCTTCTATGAACTCCATGCTTCTTCATCAGCAGGGAACTCTGGGTTCCTCAAAATGTATGACTGGGAACAATGTAACTTCTTTTGGCAGGGACTCAAAATGACAATTCAACAGATGGCGGCTGACTGTGATACTTTCCAAGTCAACAAGCATGAAATGACACTCCTTTCGGGACTACTTGAACCCTTGCCCATCCCTACACATATTCCTAGAAGCGCTCCAGTGCTACAATACCACATCTAAAAGGACACCATATGAAGCAGTCTATGGACAGGCACCGCCAGTTCTTCTTCCATACACCCTCAGCAGCTCCCCAATTGAGGCAATTGACTCGGTTCTTCGAAACCGCGATCAAATTCTTCTCATTCTACAGGACAATCTTCACATGGAAAGAATTCGACTGAAACAACAAGCCGATCAGCACCGTTCTGAGTGCACTTTTCATGCAGTTGATATGGTTCTTCTTCATCTACAGCCTTCCAAGCAACCCTCCCTGAAACTCAAAAAGCGTTAGTGGCCCGGAATGCAACCCGAGGATGCTACAGGGGAACCACTCCTTCACATTCTGCATCAATTTCCACATCTAAAACTTTGAGGACAAAGATTTTTCTAAGGGAAAGGGGATGTTAGGAACCCATGTCAACCCTTCTATTTACTTTGTTAGTATATTGTTGTTGGACGCATATGCTTTGTAAGTCGTCCCGTAGTATTTTTTGATCCATAGTTTGACTTATTGTTGTTGGACGCATATGCTTTGTAAGTCGTCCTGTAGTAATTGTTGATCCATAGTTTGTATTGGCCCATGGTTTGTATTGACACATGGTATTGAACCATGGTATTGGCGCCTAGAATTAGTATATAAGTTTGTGTTGACACCAATGAAGGCACCGTGAAGTTATTTGTATTGAGCTTGCTCAAAGGAGGTTTCCCCCTCGAAGTGGCCTGCGATCAATAAAAGTGATTCTAAGTTCTGTTATTACTGTTATCTCATGTATTTTCATTAATTAATTGTTGCAGGTTCTTCAAAAGGTTATTAATGGTTAGGTAAATGAATAAATGGGTTGTTATCTTGATTTATGGTTAAGTAAAGAAGGAATCCAACTAGTGCTCACTTCAAATCCCCCATCCCTATTCAAATTGTTTGGAATTTTTATTATTTCTAAGGCTTCCCTAAGTTTCCTTTTGAAGTAGTGGTCTTCTTTTGCTATAATATTGGTGTCTTCTAGGCGAACCTGGTGTTTAGTTTTGGCACAATGTTCTGCAAGAGATATGGTTCGGATACGCTCATTACTTATGTCAACTCCATGATATTTTAATATAGTATGAAAGGAAAGTCTTTTCTCACCTATGTAACACAAATCGCATGAACAAGGGATCTTATAAACACCTTTGTATTGTCTTTGGTCAATTGGGTCTTTAACGGATCTCATTTTCTGTCTAATGGTCTCTAAGGGTTTAAAAGAAGTTGTGATGTCATTATTTTTAAGGATTATAGAAATCTTATCTGTGACCCCATGAATGTAAGGTAAGTAAGCTCTTGGGTTAGATGTTTGGGTACTAAAGTTGTTGGTCTCATTATTGGGGGTAGCATGGTTCTTATTGTGGACTTTGTCTAGACATTTTTTTATATCCTTAGGTTTGTAACCTATGTTTTTGAATACTTCTTTCAGGTGGTATTTTTCTTCATCTATATGTTCCTCATCTGAGATCCTAGAGGCACTAACTGCTAAGGTGTTAAGAACCCCTATCTTCTTGGATGGGTGGTGGTGAGAATCCGCGTGGAGGTAGCTCTCAGTATGAGTCTTTTTTCTGCAGAATTTGTGTCCTAATGTTCCATCTTCTTTTTTGGTTAGTAGGACATAAAGGAAGGGGATGCTCCCATTTTCCTCTAGTTCCGTTGTGAACTTTATGTTTGTAGAGAGATTGTTAAGATGTATAAAGAACTTTTTGAGTTCAGCCTCACCATGTGGTCATATCACATTGGTGTCATCTACGTATCTCTTCCAAATTTTTGGCTTCAATGGGTAGGATTCTAAAGCCCCTTTCTCGAACTTATCCATGAAAAGGTATGCCACTATAGGTGAGATGGGGGATCCCATGGCAACCCCTGTGATCTGTTCATAAAACTCTCCTTGGAAACTAAAAAAGTTTGATCTAAGGCATACTTCTGCTAACCTAGCTGTGTGGGGGTTGGTATCCTCCTTAATGACTTGGATGGCCTCATCCAAAGGTATCTTTGTGAAGTGAGAAACAACATCAAAGCTTAAGATCCTGTATTTAGGTTCTATCTTCTCATTTTTAATTAGTTTCACAAATTCGCTTGAGTATTTGATGAAAGAGTCAGTATTTCCTACCAGGGGACCTAGTTTCTTTGATACATGTTTTGCAAGTTCATAGGTGGAGGACCCTATAGTATTGACGATAGGTCGAAGAGGATCCCCTTCTTTGTGAATCTTAGGAATGCCATAAATTCTAGGTGTGATCTCACGAGTTGGGATTAAGCGCTTCTTTAATCCTTCGTCTGGGTTGGTGTTTGTGATAGCTTTCTTTACTTCTCTAATTACCTTAGAAATTGGGTTTCTACTTAATTTTCTGTAGATTCCACTTGTAGTGAGATGCTCCATCATTTTTTCATTGTAATCTACTTTATCTAAGACTATTATGGCTCCTCCTTTGTCTGCTCTTAGAATAACTATGTCCTCATTTGTTCTTAGGTTTTTTAAGGCCATCTCTTCTTCTTTCTAGATATTGCATTTAGGAGGCTTGGCTTTCCTTAACACCAGAGTGCATTCTTGCCTGATGGTTTCTTTGTGTACATCGTTTAAGTTATGGATACTATCCTCTATATTGCAGATAATGGATTCGGTGGGGATGCTCTTGGGTGCTACAGCGAAGTTAAGGCCCTTTCTAAGGATGGTGGACTCGACTGTGTTTAACGTGTGGCTGGAAAGGTTGACCACTTTCCTGCATTCAATTGTTTCATGTGCAGGTGCAGTGTTTGTATTTTTCTGGAGTCTTTCCAGCTTGACGATTTGACTTTGATTTTTTTTCACTGCCTTGCGTTCGTGGCTGCTCGCCTTGAGAGCTACGCTAGCATCTGCTATCTTCCACAGGTTCGTTCTGATCAAACCTGCGAGTTTAAGGTGTACGGCGAGTGTTTCTCAGACTATGCCCAAATGTGGTCACAAATACCTTACATTTATGGGGTCACAGATAAGATTTATAGAATCCTTAAAAAGAATGACATCACAACTTCTTTCAAACCCTTAGAGACCATTAGACAGAAAATGAGATCCGTTAAAGACCCAATTGACCAAAGACAATACAAAGGTGTTTATAAGATCCCTTGTTCATGCGATTTGTGTTACATAGGTGAGACTGGACGTTCCTTTCATTCTAGATTAAAAGAGCATGGAGTTTACATAAGGAATGAGTGTATCTGAACCTCAGCTCTTGCAGAACATTGTGCCAAAACTAAACACCATGTTCGCCTAGAAGACACCAATATTATAGCAAAAGAAGACCACTACTTCAAAAGGAAACTTAGGGAATCCTTAGAAATAATAAAACTTCCAAACAATTTGAATAGGGATGGGGGATTTGAAGTGAGCACTAGTTGGATTCCTTCTTTACTTAACCGTAAATCAAGATAACAACCCATTTATTCAATTACCTAACCATTAATAACCTTAATTGCATTAATACCAAATTATATTTCAATTTCTAACCAAGTTAACCTTTCTTTCAAAATTAATAATGTATATACTTTTTCTAGATCAAAGACCTCCTCACCATACACTCCAATACTTAACATAGTTCTATATAGGGTTATTAATAATAATATATTAAACTAATTTAACATTAAACCATTTCAACATTAAACTTAACTCAACAATTTATTAAAGGTGTTCTTGTTAAATCCATTTGATAATAAACCTTTTTAAAAAACATCATTCTTACTTTTTAATAAACTAATTTAAAAAAAAAATTATTAATACTTGTTAAATATAGAGTAATATAATTAATAATAAATTTTTACCTTACATTCTAATACTTAACATAGTTTTAATTAGGGTTATATAAATATATTAAACTACTTCAACATTATATTATTTATTAAAATATTTCAAAGAAGTTAGCAATACTAGTTTAATATTATGATAATTACTTTGGTTTTCTTTCTTAAATAACACGCCACATAATTTAAATTAGGGATTTCATTAAAAATTAATGAATGAAATTAATTAATTAAAATTCTCAATCTAAGTACTAACCCTATTTTCATTTCATCGAAACCCTAATTTCTTCCCAAAACCAACATAGCCGACAATAACTTATCATATTATCTCTACATCTCCACTATTAATATCTTAGTTCTCATGCTCTCCACAAGATTGACATTACGTCCTGATGATGGATCCTGATATGGATTCGAAACTTCGACTGCGTAACATGGAAACTGTGGATTCTCCGAGACTACCTGAAACCATCAACCACAGAAATCTTGCAACAGAAACATTACGAAAGTTTGATATGTAGCAGCTAGTTCCTTAACATTGTTCAAAAATGGATCTCAACAAACTTGGTAACTTCAATATAGTGCAAAACTTTGTGGCTTCCTCATGCCCTTTTCTTTGTTGATAAAATTCATTTTGATCAACAACATATACATTCACATTTGGGCATAGTCCTCGAGACTTATTCCGACTTGTAGATTTTTGGTCTCATAGTTTCTCTTGTATATTGCTCAAATACTTTCCATGAATTGATGTATTGCACAAACAATCATAGGAATTTCCTCATTCTACAATCATTTATACCTTTCTTTGTCCTGGGTTTGTGTCGATTCAACCTTTCAAAACAAACCTTCAAAGTCTCTTAAATAGAGAGTTCTGCAGAACCAAAGTGTGGATATTTGAGAATCTTGATACCTCTTTGTAATGTCCCTTGGGGCTATCAAAGGGTCTTAGGGACATATCATTAACTCTCTAGGGATAATTAGAATATTTTAGCACAACAGAATAATTTTATAAATATTTAATTTCATTTTATACAATTTAATTATGACAAAATATCGATAATTCCAAATAAATTAAAATAAAATTCATAACTTATCAAGCAAATTAAACCAAGTTTGGGAATGTGCTAGAGAATTCTTCCTACGAATAGTTAAATCCTCTCATAAATCAAACTAGACTCCTAGGTGTTCAATTTATGGCAGAAACAAAACAAATAGACACTAGATTCTTCCTAAATATGATTCATACATAAACTGACAAGTTGTGGAAAAGAGAAACAAATAGGTGACATACCTTAAACTCGACGGTTGTCCTTCCTTCTCTCGGATTGATCCAATTCCGATCTTTGATCATGGACTTGAGAACCTATTAAATAATAGAAGACAATACCTCCTCCAAAGCAGTATATATGTATAAACCAAGATCTAACTATAAAACATAAACAATTTCATTCATTCGCCATTAAAAACATGAAATGGGAAGAATAGGCTAAGTTATCTTATTAGAGAAACCAAAGAAGATAATTACAAGTGTTTTCACCTTGATGTCCAAAGAAATGGCACTTACTTCCAAGCTTATCCTCTTCCTATCTCTGCAAAACCCCTAAGACCATAGGTTTGATGCCTCCAATTGTTCTCCCCCTAGCTCATGGATGGCCTCCTTTTGATAGGATTTGGGAGGACAACCACTAAGAGAGGAAGGTGGATATAGGTGAGTAAATGGTGGATCAAGGAGTTGAATTAGGATAAAGAGGGAGGGTGAGGTGAGATTCGAAGGAAATCCCAATCCCAAGAATATCTCCCCGGATCTAAGATCCACAATCCAAGTAATGAGGTTGTTAAGGGATTTTCGCACCTTCAACACTGAGCATAGCACGAAAATTTTGATATTTTCGTGCCCCTATAGGCATGCAAGGCACAAAAATGTTGTATGTTCATGCCTTGCACCATTAGAAGGGTGCAAAAATATGGGTAAAGTAGGCTCAATGACATGGCATTCGGCTATCATTAGTTGGATTTGTCTCCAAGTTAAACTAGGGAGGGGACCACATGGTAAATGTAACTCTCAACACCTATTAGGAGGTATGACCTTTACATTTTTTATGGTGATGGGACATGAAGACTTGAAATGGCGCTCAAATAGACAGTTTGAGGTATAACAAATGCCTCCTAAAGTGTGAGTTCAGAAGGAAGCTGGTGACTGAAACACTTTACAAATAAATGAGTCTGCAGAGATAGCTGAAAGGAGGATGGAGATGAGCTGCAAAGAAACATGAACAATATGCCAAATAACTCTGAGGTGGGCATACCCATGCTCGGGACAACAAATGCAAAGCATGGTTTCCAACCAATACAATATAGATCCATGATGGTACCGACTCTACAATGACTAAAGACATATCATGGCTATTGGACTACAAGCGTATATCCATTATATAACAATGACACAGCCACGACCAATACAAAAGTGGATTTGTGTGACAGTACATAAATGAGGTCACCAACATAATGTCTATGCGGGGACCTACTCAACAATCGCCATCGCAACCTGAACGTGAAAGAAACATCATAACCATCCAGGGTCTTCTACCTGATCCCGGAGTGATACGAATCTGACCATGTGACTACAAGGTGTTGAAGTCGAACATGGCAGAGACTACTTGATTACCGTCCAATGATGTGAGCATTAACAAGTACGCGGGTAAGCACCAATGATGACAATGATTCCCAAGGTATCTTTAGTACAACCCAACGAATGTGAATAATATTTTTTGAGGTCGAACATTCGAGGGATTATTTGATCAGAGGTCAATAATGAAAATCTACTGTCGAATACGAGGAAACTTGTCATTGAGGCATGCAGGTACCAAGGTACTATGGTTGGTTACTAAGCCTAATTCTTGGATAATGATTTGAAGTCAATAGGAACAGACTTGTCGAAGGAGGTCCATAATGAATTCCACATCATTAACACAAAACCGATATAGGAAAGTGGTGTGGAGTAATGGATCAAATGAGTATGGTCTGACACAAAAAGGAGAAGGTTGACAATATTGCAGAGGTTGACTAAGGTAAAATTCCCTTGAACATTGAATGGCACAATAATAATGACTTGGCAGCATTGACTCAACGAGGACGAGACCAATGCGTAATGCAATGATGACTGATGCATTCCTCGGATGACTTGAACGAACGGGACGACTCACAGAATTGGAAAGACTCAGAGACAAGCAGATTACCCAACTGTATGACAGGACGTAAACAAGTGCCATGTTAAAGGATGACACAAGCTGCCATAAATCTATCTAAAACAAAATTAGCTTATTTATCCCCAATCCCCATCATTCTTGATGAGTACCTATTTGTTTTTAACGAGCTTGAGGAGGATAATAGATGCCCAGTATAGCTCATCCTTCGGACGAGTCCAATCTCACATGTTTTATGAACCTGAGAAAGGAGGGATTTGGTCCCAAAAGGGTCCTTTGATGTTTGATTTTACGAGTCCAATGAAGGAAAACTCGGTGATTTTTCATGTTTAGAGAGTCTAAAATAATCTAAAGAAGACTCCAAGTTTTGAATTTTTCGTAAAAATTAGTCCCCGGACTCGAAAAAGTTTAAAATAATGTCTAAAGGAACTCTCCTAGACAAAGGTTGACTAAGGTGTACCTTTCTCGTTGTGAAATTCTACAGGAGAGATCACTCAGCTTGAACTAACCTCACAAATTTTAGTCAAGAATTGAAGAGAAGAAGAAGAAGAAGAATTGAATCAATATTCACTCATGAAACTCAAAGAATGTGGAAAACTATTGTAATGTCATTCATCAGCTGTAAGCTAGAAAAAATATGAGAGTACAATAGAATGAATTCGATTACCCCAAAGGTGATTCGAATTCTCCTCAAGGTGTGGGTTGGACTGCATTGGAGACATCACCCAATCAGTGGTAGTGGCCACCGATAGTCAAGGGTCAGTCAAATGTGAGTCTAACTGAGTCTAACTGATGCATGTGAGCACTAATCAAGGGAAGGAGACTCCAAGGGCGCATGACAGACTGTCAGTAGTCAAGTGGCACTCCGATACAGAAAAATGGAAGCTATAGTTAGTTAAACTGAGCAATCAATGCATGAACAAACTGATGGAATCCTAGAAGTGTGTAGTAGGGTGCATTAGTATCCAGATGATGAAAACAATGTGCACTAGGTAGGTAGGAGGGCTACTAATGGCTAAAAAGAGGCTCCAGGGGACTGAAAAATAAGCACTAGGTGCTGGGAGACTACCATACTAATGATTGGATGCATGAAATATGCAAAATGCATGCAAATGCAAATGATGATGGTGAGAATATTCCAACATCCCCCCGCAAGCCAGACTATGAGGAAGTAGAACTGAAAAAATAGGGCCCTGGTAACTGAGACCAAAGGTCACCCCATAAAACAATCTAAATTAAAATGTGAGGAAAGAGGGAAAACCCAGTGGGAAGAAATCCCCCCCTCAAGATAGACTGTAAATCTAATCAAGCATGTGCATCACTCACCCCAAGAAGGGATTGGAGGTAAGTGAACTTCTTCACCGAGAAGGACTTAGTGAAGATATCTGCAATCTGCTCTTATGTAGGACAGTAGAGCAATGTGATGGTTGATCCAATTTCTAGAGGTATCTTCCCCTTGGGAAGTAGTGGATCATGCTCCAAAAAAATGTGCTTGAGTTCTCCTTTAGTGGATGCAAGCGAATCTGGAGGTTTCCTGAACTTGCTCTTCAGACCAAACATGGTGAGAAGAAATCCAAAAATATGAAGATCATTCTAGAACATGTGATTCGAACCAACTGAGGTAGGATCAGATCCAGGAATGTGTAGATAGTTCTTTGTTATCTCCTTTGAACCAAAATAGGTGAGATCATAACCAAATGAACTATGACATGATGGTGGTGGATTGGACTTCAAATCAAATCCAAGAATTGATAGATGGTTTCTTGTCTCCTTTGAACCAGCAGGGGTGAGATCAAAACCAAAATCACAAGGATATGCTTGAGACTTGAATCCAAGCGAATGGTAGTGTCTTCCATCTTCAGTGAAACTCTGAAAACATGTGCCAATGATCAAGGAGAATTTCATAGGAAGATTTTTATCAAGGAGGGTCAATGCATCACTCCAAAATCTGATTTTTCCTCCAAAACACTAAGTAGATCATCATCTTGCACATCAGCAGGCTCATGGGAAGTAGAGATTTTGAAAGTCTCTTCAACTTCTAGAGTAGTAGCTGACATATCTTGCTTAGAATTTGAATTATAATATGGATCAAATCCATCAGTTGTGTTACTTTCATCTACTTCTGCTTCATGGGAAGTAGACAATTCGAAATTGTCTTCAACATCTAGAGCAGCAAAGAAAGGAATGTCTTCTGTATCTTCTTCTTCATCTTTCTCAATTCCATATTGCTTCATCTGCACAACCAGGTTCTTGGGCTTAGCGAAGGACTCATTAATAGAGTCGAAATTGCTGGGGCTCAGAGAGATTGACTCATTTTCCAGCTGATGCTCTTTCAAATCATCCTTTTGTCCAAACAGAGTTTCGAGCTTTGTTCAAACCTCCTTGGGAGTTTTGAGACCAGAGAGATGAAAGTGTAGATCATCGGAAATACTGAGGAGTAGAAATCCAATTGTTGCATCAATTCTATCAATATTTTTGGATTTCTGTGTAGCATCAGTAGGTTTGAATGTTGTCCCGTGTGACACTTTGAAGAGACCTTTGGACTTCATGAAGATCTCCATTTTTACACTCCATTCGAAATAGTTGAAGGAGGTGAGTTTGAGATCCATCGTAGCTACTGATTTCGAATCTGCTGATGGAACTGTTGCAACTGCATAAAACTTTGAAACTGCTACAACTGCAGAAAACTTTGAAACTGATACAAGTGCAGAAACTGCTGCAACTATAGAAAAATTTGAAACTACCACAACTGCAGGAAACTGCTGCAACTATAGAAAACTTCGAATAACCTACAAAAACAAGGAAATTTGGCAGGAGTTTTGTTGCGGAATCTAAAGAACACTACTTTAGGATAGTGAGCACTTTTATACAGATCCTTCACACCTGGATAGACCCCACTAGATTGCTCTAGTGAATTCAATGCAATGGCACCAAGATTTGCTGTGGAATTCCAGAGGCTTCTGGTGCTCTACTGAAAAACAGCTACTCAATAAATTGTTGCTACTACTACAACATGAAAAGTTGTAACAAGCTCTGATAACATGTGAAATTCTACAGGAGAGATCACTCAACTTGAACAAACCTCACAAATTAACCTCAAGAATTGCAGAGAAGAAGAAGAACAATTGAATCAATATTCACACATGAAACTCAAAGAATATGGAAAACTGTTGTAATTTCATTTATCATCTATAAGCTGGAAAAAATATGAGAGTACAATAGAATGAATTCGATTACCCCAAAGGTGATTCAAATTCTCCTCAAGGTGTGGCTTGGAATGCATTGGAGACATTACCCAATCAGTGGTAGTGGCCACCGATAGTCAAAGGTCAATCAAATGTGAGTCTAACTGAGTCTAACTGATGCATGCAAGCACTAATCAAGGGAAGGAGACTCCAAAGGCGCATGATAGACTGTCAGTAGTCAAGTGGCACTCCGATACAGAAAACTGGAAGCTACAGTTAGTTAAACCGAGCAATCAATGCATGAACTGACTGATGGAATCCTAGAAGTGTGTAGTAGGGCGCATTAGTATCTAGATGATAAAAACAATGCATACTAGGTAGGTAGGAGGGCTACTAATGGCTAAAAACAGGCTCCAGGGGGATAAAAAATAAGCATTAGGTGCTGGGAGACTACCATATTGATGACTGGATGCATGCATGCATGAAAATGCAAATGATGATGGTGATAATATTCCAACACTCGTAAAGAGTCTAAACGGTCTGAAAAGGGGATAAACTACCACCGAATAGACGACCTTTCAAATAATTTTACAAGTTTGAAAGAGACAAGTGCACTTGGCATTCTTTTTATGTTTTGGGAGTCTAAAAAAACTTAAAGGAAACTCTAGGGGTTCCTTTTTCATATAACTAGTCTTACGAGGTCAAAAAAGGGATAAACTATCACTCGAAAGACGACTTTGTCATGGTGGATAACCAAGTATGACAAAGGTAAAAAGTGAACTCGTCACGGTTCCTTTTCCATAAATAGTCTAGCAAGGTTGGATAAAGAGATAAACCTATACTCGTTAGAAACACCTTTATACTCAATTTTGAACGAGCACGACAATGGTATCAAAAGCGCTTGAAATATTTTTCATGTTTCGATCCAGAGCACAAAAAAAAGGAAAAAGTAAGCTCAAAGCACTTTTCATATTTTTAACTAGAGCACAAAAAAGTGAAAAGTAAGCTCGACACCTCTTACTATTTTTAACGAGCCTGAAGAAAGGTTAAAAGAATTCTCATGGTATCTGCTTCATTTTTTAACGAGCTTTCAACAAAAAATGAACTATGCTCGAGATGAGGGTTTTATTTTTTAGCAAGCTTGAAGTTGAAGCTAAACTATGCTCGGAATGAGGTCCATTGACGGGTTCCCTCCCAACATGATGTCCAGAGGTTGGTACTCAAGGTGATAACCATTAGAAATTGTTTTCCCAACATGATGTCCAGAGGTTGGAAACTTGCCCCAGCACTATCATCAAAAGCTAGCGGCTTAACTCCAGTATGATGTCCAGAGGCTGGAGACATGCCCCCCAAGCATCATTTCGTCTGCCTACGCTTCTTCTACATCCAATTAAATTCTAGAGGGGTAGGAAGAATGAGGATCAAGTGACACAGTCAGATGAAATGAAGGTTCAAGTCCTAAATCTGGTGGGAGACTCGACTCAATGGGAGAGGAATCTATTTCATTTTTCAACAAACTTGACATAGAAAGGGAACTATGCTCATGATAGGTTTCATTTTTACACAATATTGAAACCAAAAGTAAACTATGCTTGTAGGGTCTTGTTTCATTTTTTAACGAGATTAAAACAGAATAAAACTATGCTCGAAGTGACCCATTTCATTTTTTAACGAGCTTAAAATAGAATGAAACTATGCTCGAAATGATGATTTCATTTTTACACAAGCTTAAAACCAAAAGTAAACTATGCTTGAGATTGGTTCCTACCAACATGATGTCCATAGGTTGGTAGTTTGTCGCCTTCATAAGAATCTAGTGGGTCTTAACTCCAGCATGATGTCCAAAGGATGGAAACATGCCCCTTTAAGCTTCTTCCATGATGGGAAGAAGTTATCGATTCGCTAACGATTCAACTCTGGTGTGATGTCCAAAGTCGAGAGACATGACTGGCTATGGGGGAGGAAGCACTAATACATGTGGAACATTCAGGGAAGTCTGGTGGCTAGCATTCATACAATGACTAGGTGTAACAAAGGAATTTTGATCAATGGTTACTATGTTTCCATGATGAGGAAAACTCGAAAGAGTGTGGACACTACAGCTTTCATGGAATAGACATAATCTCTCCCAAGAAGCAGATTAAAATCTAAGGGACCTTGGACTACCATAACATCAATGCAGACAATTTTCCCTTCGAAGGTAATAGGTAACTGAGGAAGGATCCCTAAAGGTCCAGTAGGTCTTTTATTAAAATACAATCTATGATCAATGGCTGGCACAAGCTGAGGAGATCCTATAGCTTTCCAAGCAATTGAGGATCAAATACTAACAGAAGCTCATTCATCAACAATAGTGTGAAGTACGTTCCTACTAGTAACTTCTACAGATATCTGGAAAGGAATACCCGAAGGAAGACAATATTTTGTTAGATTATTCCAATCAAAGGAAATAACCTCAGTACTTGGGGGGGGGTTTCGTCAAAATGGATAAAATGCCCCCGTGTCCAGAACAATCTGAACTGATAAAGAAAACATCATTGGTTTTCAGTTCACTCTCAACTGGAAGAGCAGGATGAGACGAAGATTGTGTCATGATGACTACTTTAGTCTCATAATTCTCCAATGAAAGAGAGGGATCGAGTGGATATGACATCGACTTGACTACTTCAACTTCACTCTTCAAAGGAAAAGAGGGATGAACTACTTGTTCTCCACTCATTAAGGAAAGAGTGGGATCGATCGATGGAGCAGGATCGACTACTTTATCAACCAATGAGGGTTCAAGGGAAAATTTACGATATCTGGTTGGAAGGTGATTATGGGATACAATAATGTCTTCCAATAATTGTGAAGCTTCATCCATGCAAGGACAAAGGTAAGTAAGGTGCATGTCCTTGCATAACAAACAAGGATTCTTGACTTTTCCTTTCTAAACCTTAACCATATATTCATCGGTCGATTGGGTATCATCAGTATGATGTCCAGATCCTAATGATAAAGGTTGTTTGGATGCTTTATACCACTCTTCTAATACTTTGTAAAGACCAGGACAATCCTTAAGAAGGTGATCCCCCCTGCAAAGCCTGCAAGGGAACTTGGGTTTTCGAGGTGTTGGACTAGAAAGAGCATCATTAGGAGTAACCGGCTAATGTTGGGTATATTTATTATTCTTCTTCTTCTTAACCTTCCTTTTCTTCTCCTTCTTATCCTCCTGATTACTAGCACCACTGATTTTATCAGGCAAGAAAGAATAAAGGGAAGAAGATACATTCGACAAAGAAGACGAAGGATCAATTTGGGATTGATTCTCTCGCGATGAAGAGTTAACATTTGAAGCATTAGGTACATTCGGTATCACTGGATTAGAGAATAACCATACCGGTAACCCTATAGACAACCCACGAATATTCAAAGTAGCAATAAAGGGAGGACAAATATCTCCAAGTGGAGGAAAAGTAAAAGGTACCCCTTGAAAAGGGATCTCTTGATTGGTAGTCCCAGAAGGAGCTTGGGTGTAGGGAGATGGTGGGTGACTAATTCTACGTGTGAATGGTTCGGGAATCATCCCTTATTGTCTCTGGGATTTCTTTGGATCCTCACCACCTCCCTCTTCTTTAACTTTAGCATGAGATGAACAACCTTGTTCGCCCTTCTTCCGATCTGGATAAATCTCTTCCACCATTGTCTGCATCCTCATAAAAGCCTTAAGAAATTCTCCTTCATATGGGATTGAAGAAGTCCCATATTCTCCTTTTGGTGAAGCCATTCTTCCTCTTCTTGAACCGATTTCTGGATCAAATTCCTCAAGTTCTCCTTCACCTTGTTGAAGCCTTGATCTTGTTAACATTCACAAACTCACAATGCAATGGTTAAGTTGCTATGATACCAAACTTGATCTAAAAATTTCAGGATCTTTTTAACCATTTAATTGCATGTGAAATGTGAATGCTTAAACTCATGAAAATACTTTTTTTAAGACAATTTTAAATGCTTAATCAAACCGCATAAGCAAATAAACAAGTATGCAAACCATGAAATTGTAGACAGCAAATGATAACAAAGTTCACCCCTCCTGGGCTACGTCTCCAGGCCACTTCCAATGAGAAGGTCGATCTTATTAAGTCTTCAAAAGCTTACATACATGAGTTCTGGAAAAACTTCTGAGTTCTATCAGTCAAACACAGTAACAGAATGCACCACTGTGTTCCTCTCGAAATTCTGAGAAGAATGAGTATAAAGTCAACCTCATTTTCCTGAGATATCCTCTGGCACTCACTTCGAGAAAGATCCTAGCTGTGCCTATACGGACCATACCTTTCTGACCTTCAAATCCTACCTCGGGAAATTTTCATATCATGGTCGTAATGCCCTTTTTCATGGTTCAGAAATGTTGATGTATATGTAACTTCGGAATGTATTTCACCTATGTATTTCATCTATGTATATTGTACTCCTATAGAGATGTTATTATTTCTCTATACATAAGTGTCATCATTGGTATTGACAAGTGTCGCAGGTGTTGTAACTTGTCGATGGGTTATTAGACCACCTTGATGGGGTCGGCCCTGTATGAGTCATGTGGGTAAATGGGTTATTAGACCACCAAGTGTGGGGTCGGCCCGGATTAATATAACCATGGGTTATTAGGCTAAGTTAGACAAGTTGGCACCACTGGTTTATTGGGCAGGACAGGACAAGTATAAATAGAGATCGGGAGATCTCTATTTGATCATCTCATTACTCACACTTCTATCATTCAGAAAGTGGCGCACATGTGAGGAGGAGGATCAGCTGCTAGGATAAGACTATCTCTTGTACTTTGGTTGTATCATTGCTCTTTCTATCTCTGAGGAAGTTGTGGGGTTTTTCACCTTCTTTGTTTTCCCCGGTGAAACTCTATGTCTCTTGTGTGCTTGCATTATTGTGTCCATGATTGATATACTATAGATATGTTGTACATGTTATTCTCTCAGCTAAGATCTTAGATGAGATTGAAAATTCTGAAAAACTAACAAGAAACAATGTTTTTATAAGGTCTTAAGGTGCAAAAAGCATGGCCACGCGCCCTTTTGTTTTGGTTCCATATCTCAACAAAGGATTGGGCGATAGCCCATTGGCAAAGCGTGGAATTGGGGGAGCGGAGGTCCCAGGGTCAAACCCACGGGCCTCGCTTCCTCCCCTTTTACGTGGTAACAATGTTTTGTTTGGCTTGTTTGTTGGTTTGATGTATTGGCATATGGTTGTGTTGGCTCGATGTGTTGGCATATGGTTGTGTTTTGTTGGCTTGTTGACCCTTGGTTCCGCCGGTTCTATGGTATGATATATGTTCCAAAACATTACACATGGGTCGAGGGCTAAGCCCTCGGCCCGCCCCTTTTTCCAACTAAACAACAATACAACTATTGGGCGCAGCCCATGTAAAGAAAGTTATGAAAGTGAGTACAGTTAAGAGAGGCCTAACATTGACCAATTTTGGGAGAAGAGAGACTCCGCAAATCCCGGGCAGAGGGTATGGAGCGAATTTCAGTCGAGAAGAAAGGACCTATCTCCTTAGTAAAGACAAAGTATTAAGGACAGACATAGGTGGTTGACGCAATTAAAGGCCAAGCGACGACCTGACAGCTACATGAGCAGGAAGTTAAGAAGTGGAATGGTGTAAAGGACACACCACTGCAGAATTCGGAGTTGAGCTTTTAGAGAAAGCATCAGATTCAGAAGAAGAGGCGCCAAAGGGATAGCGAAGTTAAAGCTTAGCATGGTCTACAAGAGAACCACGAGGGTTTTCGGGTTTTGGGTACTATGGGGTTTTTCCCATAATTATTGTAATATGTGACCTGCACATCTATATATAAGGGTAGTTTGTATAAGGAAGGGTTGTTGGGTATTTGGTTGGTCATAGTTAGATGTTCAACGCTGGTCGACTGTAACAGAATGACAGTGTCATCAAGAGGGAGAACATACTCTATAGCTAAGTGCATAGAGATTTGATTGTAGAGAAGAGTCTGTAGCTGAGTGTGCAGACTGGAACTATTACCCATCCAAGTAATATAAGAATAGTTCCTGTGGATGTAGCTCTCACCTGGGGGTGAACCACATAAATATATGTGTTTATGTATCTGAGCTTATGTTGTGCGTGTATGTGAGTTTATGATGTATTTATGTATTTGCTTTCATGCATAAGTTAATGGTAATTGCATGTTAAGTAAATGGAATGCATAAGAATGAATGTTGTGGAGGAAAAATTAGGATGATGAATGCGTAGCTAGCTGATGAATACATTAGAGATTCAGCGTAGTTCTATATACTAATTATAAGTTGCGAAGTGCGAAGTCATATGTTTATCCTATCTTGTTGGTAGATTTTAAGTAAGAGACATGTTGCGAGGTTGTTAACCACATCTGTACATCGCCACGGTTACAGAAACCTGATTTTGCAACCCCCCATATTCGCTTTGGGTGAGACTTCAACCTGGATACAGGTTGATGCCGAAAGGGCCAGTGAAAGGGGTTTTGTTGTTGTTGCGATAACTTCGCCGAACCCAGGTCAAAGCGAGCAGACCAACAAATTGTTATGTTTTCGAATTTGGACTGATACATCGGTGATGTGTTATGTTGATGTGGAATCCATAGAAGAATTAAATACAGAATTGGGTGACTCAAACAGAACGCGAGTTTGCGAAGAAAGAGAACAGACATCCTTGGCTTACTATAGAACAATGGCTACAGAGATACATATTTACAGAGTTGCACGAAGTCTTCTTCATGTTGATGTATTTGTAACTTCGGAATATATTCACTTGTATATTGTATTTGTACTTTATTGTATCCCCAACGGAGATGTATTATTCCTCCGATTGGAAGTGTCGTCAATTGTACTTGCAAGTGTTTCAAGTTATATTGTAAGTGTCATAACTTATACTTGATGGGTTATTAGACCACCTTGATGGGGTCGGCCCTTTATGAGTCATGTGGGTTAAAGGGTTATTAGACCACCCTAGTGGGGTCATCCCAGTCAACATTATGTTAAGTGGTTAAGTTGGGGCCGACCTAGTTGAGTAAAGGTCAAGTGAAAGTAAAAGTATAAATAGAGAGTGTGACTCTCTCATTTGATACATTCACACACTCACTCACTTAGCATTAGTAAGAGAGAGGAGGAGTGCACACAAGTGAAGGAGGAGAAGCTGCTAGGAGAATATCTTGTGTTGTGGGGTTTGACATTTGTGATATTTGTATTGATGTTCATTCTATCTCTGAGGAAGTTACGGGGTTTTTCACCTTCTTGGTTTTCCTCGGTGAAATGCTTTGTGTCTCTTATCTCATGTGTTTGATATGTTGTTTTGATATGCTATAGATGTTGTTCTCTCAGTTAAGATCCTAGATAAGATTGAATTAAATGCTGAACAACTAACATGGTATCAGAGCTAGCCTGAAGGAAGGCATGGTATGGCATTTATGACACTTGTTGCACTTGCGACAAATTGGAAGCTAGGGCTTGGTATAGTAAAAACCAGTCATCGTGGAACTTTCGCTATAAATCAGTTTTGGAGAAGGTTTAGGATCTGAAACTTCTACAATTCAAATATAAAATATCCATGTACCTTTTTTCCGAAGGACAGCCTCATATTCATTGTACTTTGTGAGATATGATCCGTACAAGTTAGGGTTTCTGCCTCTTCCAGAATGCATTCTTAAACAGGTGACCTAGGAAAAAAGGTCATATCTCGGGCTAGGAACCTCCAAATGGAATTCCGTAGAAAGTGGCAATTATGGCACGGACTGTAGTTTCACAGGTAGAGGTCAAAGTTGAAACAGTGACACGTGGCACGCCATACAAGTTTGCTATACTGTTTCATCCCATAAACAGGTCACGTTGCGACACTTGGCATATCTCTCTCTCAGAGAATCCATTTGAGCTCATATCTATGGGGTTGGAAAGATGACAGGTCCGTCTACGACAGACCAAATTTTCAGACCCTGAGGATCTGAAATGTCAGAGATACATTAGAAACAATATGGCATATATTTCTGCCCAAACAGAATTGGATTCTGAGCACTTTCATTTTTGGATCGTCACTGCTGCGGGAAATTAGGGTTTCGAAAAAAGTTGGAATTTATTGAATATGAGACCACGGCTGGATGCTCCTTAGAAAAATCAAAATTTAGAGACCAAGATCGAATTTTTTGGCTGGGTAGAACCCTGGGCTCTATCAAACCCTAGTTCGGGATTTTGACCAGAAAACCAGAATTTGACAGAAGCTGCAGATCCGAAACTTTCAAAGTCAATTTTGAGGGGTCAAATTTTGGAGATTTCAAAATTGAAGTATGCCATCTTGATCAACTCAGCAAGGCGCATCTTTTCATCCAATCAGAAGTTTGAAATTTAAAGTTTGGATTTTTAGGGTTTCTTTGTCAAACCCTAGACATCTCCAGATTCAACTTCATCAAATCAAAGTGGATTGGCTTAATCCTAGAAGAGAATGATTTAGACAACTACATAAGTGAAGAGATTCCAGTTCCAGAGGGAGATGAGGGTAAGGCCTTACATAAGAAGACTACAAGCAATCCCGATAGGTATGACTCGAGGAGATACAGGTATGTTTTGAAATCTGTTCATGATTAAGTTTATGATATGTTTGTCTTCATATTATTGAGGTTAGTACAATCTTGATTATTTTTAGACTTGTCTTATCACCCTAGTAAAAGTATGAATGCATGTTAATGATAGAATACATTCATTGATTAGGTGTATGACACTTATGATTGTACTAATACACTGTGGTGTTGTATGAGGATGATGTTGTCCACTAACATGAAGGGTACATCAAGAAAGACAAATCAAGTTATAGATCAAGAACATATGACCATGGTGACATGAAGACAAAGACTCATCCATAGTCATGGATCACATAGAAGCTCTACTTACGAGGTATGTATAACTTGGTTCTACAATTATTAACTTATGAGATATGTAGGTTGCTAGCACAAGGTCTCTAAGAGAACAAAGAAGACATTGTTTGGGTATGTTAGACAAGCATGATAATCTAAGTATGTTTTCCTATATCGAATTAGAATCCCACTTTGTGTTAGTATCTTAGATAAGTATACTTTTGTATGATTGATAATGATTATTCATGAAGTTATAAGTTTGAGTAATCATGGGTTTATGAATATTATGCTTCTTACTTTGATTGATGATATGACAAACTAGAAGAGTCCTATGGTCAAATAAGAATATGCATGAGTAAAAGAAGTACTCCTTGAAACCTTGAATACTAACACTTGTGACAAATTACCTGTGTATGAAATGACCATGACCATAGATGTTTAAGATTATTTAGAATCATAATATCTTGATAGTATTGAGATCATACTAATGAATGTATGATTATGTATGAGATCTTGAGGATGGCACAATGATGACACTAGTGCACACTTAAGCATGCATTAGTGGTCCAGGATGGATATAAGTTCAAAGACAGATAATCAAGGAAGCAAAGATCAAGAGGGAGCACACTTCAGTAATTCCTATTTGGAAGCAAAGATTGAGAGGGAGTCCACCCAACAACCAAACAAAGATAAGTATTTGAATTGTCATTTATTATATATTTGATTACTTAAATGATGTTGTTCAGTCATGTACATACTTATGTTCCTAGATTTAGTATGTATATTATGCATTTTAGAAAAGTTGCATTAATGAACAAGATACTACTAATATGCAAGTAATGGGTAAGGGGCCTATGTGTTACAGCATAATTTTCCACCTTGTGAGCATCAACACTCTTTGGCCTTTAGGATCCATTTTACTGACTCAAATCCAGTTTATATCCTTCAGACACATTATTTTCCCTATTTTTTCCTCTGTACACTAGTTGCATCACTACAGTGGGCGTACCCGCGAGTTGCATCACTATAGCCCACGGGTAGCATGTAAAATGGTAAAAATCACTAGTTAATTACTTTTTACTCCAAAAAAGCATTCATAGGGTGACCTTTGGCCCTCCATCTGCCCCGAAACGCCTCGATGTGTCCTTTCACTTACCTTTGAGAGGACTATATATTGAGCACATATGGCTTATGGACGGGAGGAAAAAGAAGAGGAAGAGAACTCTAGTGGATTTTTTCCCTATCTTGAGTCTACACTCATTGATCCTTGTAGTTGTGAACCCTTTATGTTCACCTTCCAAACTCCTATCATAGTTTGAGTTTGCCATTCCATGGAGGATTGAAGTGGTGGAGGCACAAGTGGATTGATCCAGATCTTGGTTCAGATTGGTTGCCGACAAGAGGTCGTATCACATTGTACTTCTTGTTATTTATTAATAGAAATACTCATATTCTCATCCATTAATGTTGTGAATGTTGTTTATATTACATTGGGTTGCATTTACTTATAATATCATGGACCATTGCTATTGATGATGTTAATGTCGTTTATATATCATATGCGCTTGTTGTATATTGGCTGTCAAGATTAATTTGCAGGTACAAGTGCATGGATTGAAAGCTACAACGGGGATCTACATCAAACGTTTGGATCGAGGTTGGTTATCTTCTTCATTATCTTAGCATTGTCATTTATATAGCTTAGTATTGAGAATTGAGTTAATTTCTAGTAGTCAACTGTCTGTTGTGGTTCACCCCAAGCCATAGGAAGTTTTCTCCAACACAGAAATGGCGACTCCACTGGGGAAAACATCCATTTTGGGGGATTTTTGAGCATTAGTCCTTATTTAGAGTTGTTGTTTGTCAAAGTTCTATGTCATTTATTGGCCGTTGAGTTACATTATAGAAAACTGGTTTTTTTCTGAGCCATTGGACTCTTTGTTGGCCCATTTTCTTTTCCCTACCCGCAGGTGAGCTTAGCTCTGCCCGCGTACAACCGCCTATGTTTACACTATTGCTCGCGGGTACCCGAAGGTATTCCTTTGACAGTAGCGTACAACTCCGGCTTTGGTTGATTTATGACCTTTGGTTGTTGCTGGGTAGGTTTTGGATGATCCTGAGTCTTTTTTGGCCTGATTGTTGATTGTTCCATGCCTTGTTTGTGACCAGAACTCTTCTCTTCTCTTGGTTGAGCCTTGTTGGTTTTTTACCCATCCTTGGATTTAGCCTTGTTGGTTTTTTCCGATCGATCTCATTCCGTTGGCTGATTCTTACTGTTTGGGATCTATTGGGTTGTCTTAGTGATCTCCTCTGCATATCAATGACAAAATAGTAGGATTTTGCTTGCATTTTTCATTCCATTATATTGAAAAATACAAAAAAATTAGTTTTGCATTTTCCTTTTGTTTATAAGAGAAAATACAAAAAAAAAAAATTACTTCCATGTACTGCATTTTGCATTGAGTGCTTGCTACTTTCATTTAGGTTCTGCTTGTGCATCAAAAAATATAAAAGAGTTGCATTTTTATTCTGAAACCGTTGGATTGATTTCGCATGCTAGTGGCATTGTTTTTATTGGATAGATGAGTCTAGAGTTTGGCGATTTTGCATACTATTGAGTCATATACATCACTAGTTTCATGACCATAACCTTTGAGTAACCACAGCCATTAAAATTAATGCTTAATCTTAAAATTGATTAGACCAATTTTATTTATAGGGTACACCAACTAGCATAGGTTTAGAGTCTTGGAATAGATCATTGTGAGTATAAAATCCAAGACTACTAGACGAAACATTATGTGTATGACCAGGGAATGGTGAAATCCATGGTATACATCAGTGTTCTCATGAAGCTCTACTCAGACCAGAGTTAAGCACGAGGTCACGGGAGGTTGGTTGCGGAGATATCCCTCCAATACCGGCTGAACGTGGGAGATATTTCCAGGGTTTGTTCGTATCTGGGGACTCTTGGGGGATTTGACCCTCTTGTAGTTTCGGGATTAGATACCCTTCCCATACGACGGATCCCACCTGCGACTATCCCCCTGAGCATTGGTTATACTGCGGTGACCATAGTTTCCTTACCTAGGTATCGCATAGGGTACTTGCAGTGGTTATATTGTTTGTGTCCTGAGTCAGATAGGGGTTGGACAGCATAGTTGTTTGCTGCCAAGGGTTACAACCCTTTACACGTAGTGAAGCCTGGGTGCCTTTATAACTGATTCAGTTACCTCCGGCTACATTTTGGGAGTCTCAAGCCTCTCCTAGGAGAAACATACCGGCTCTAGTGTCGGGAGCTCATTTACCCACTCTGTTTGTCTGCTCTTGGTTGTAGTTTCTCTAGGTGTGTGCTTTTGATTTACTGTTTTTTTATCGATAGTTGGCCGTTAGGAGACGTTGTGATTTTATATTCTTTCCGGAGATATCGTGGCGCGAAGTCCTACTCTCCACTGATCATGTTGGTTGGTTGGTTTAAAACCGGTCGAGCTTTCACCCCGTGTTGCTAAGGGACGTCGACGGGCTCCCTCCAAGTCTTCGGATTCTTACGAGACATATGTCTTAGACATCATGACTGCTGCACACTCTGACATGGGAGAAATCCCTACAACTCCATCTGATAGAGTCGAGCAAACTTCAGACACCCCTACTCCTCGTGAGGCGTGGGGGGGTGATCCACCTGAGACCCAACCTAGTTTTTTTGGTCCGGACCCACCCAAGACTTGACCTAGTTTGTTTGGTCAAGATCCACCCGAGGACGACCCGTTCGATTCTTCATATCCACATAATTATTTATACGGGATGCCATAGTTACATGATGACACAGGTCCTACGATCAACCCTGCCGCATTCTCATATGGTATGCCTAATTACAACACAGTTGATCCTTCCACTACTTTTGGTAGTCACGCTGGCACTAGTCATGGTGTTAGCAACACTGCACCCACTGGGGGCAATACCCTCGCCAGGGGCACCACGTTGTCCACCCACACACATAGTATGGGGACCGATCATATTCCTCCTAACAATGCTAATGTTGGAAGATGGTCGCCTCCTAGGGATACCCAACCTAATAGGAACATTGTTCGCAACACGACTCACCATCCACCACCTAATACACATGTCACTACTCGTCAACCTACGACCACTTTCGCAAATGTTAACGCTCCTCCCAACCATGGGGGTGGACATATACCACATACTTTTTCATCCGCTGCCGCTACTAGTAATGCTAATATAGGAGGTGGGAATATAATTCATTCTCACGGTCATAACGTCACCATTCCTGCTACTAGTAACACCAATGTTGGGGTTGGGAATACATCTCATACTTATGGTCACCACACGACTGCTCACACTAATCGTAATGCTTATGCTGGGGGTGGGAACATACCTCACCATTATGGTCATTATAACATGGTTCCCGCTACGAATAGTACGTATATGCCCCATACTTATGGTGGCAACCCTTACTACAACACAGTCGGTGCTAGCCACTAGTACAACCCACCTCAATATGGTGCCCAAAACACTTATATACCTGCTTACTCTCATACGGGTCAGGTTGGAGGAGGTTATCAACCTTATGGCCATGGTCAAGCTTATGGTCCGTCAGGTCCGCATAATCAGCAATTTAATGCTCATGGTCAAGCTTTTGGTCCACCTTATAATTCGGTTCCGTTCAACCAACCTTTTATGGGGGCTTATAATCAAGCTTTCCAGCTACAGCTCTCGTTCCTTGCACATTTGAATCTTCCAGATCTTTCGAAGCTCACAAATTATCCGCTGTGTCATGACCCTAGTTAGCCTTCGGTCCCTACCAAGCTCCCTTTAGACATTCCTAAGTTCGAGGGGAAAGGTGGTGAGGATCCGAGTGATCATGTCACAATGTTTCACCTTTGGTGCTCCTCCAACTCGTTGAATCACAATTCCGTTAGATTACGACTATTTCAACGCACCCTCACAGGAGCAGCCACGAAGTGGTATGTTGAGTTTCCTGGGAACACTTATAGGGGATTCAATGAGATCGCTTTGGTTTTCTTGGATCATTTTCAGTTGCTAGTTCGCTATGATACTGGTACTGAACTTTTGTCTACCTTCCGTCAGAATAAGGCCACACATATTTCTGACCACGTTCAAGAGTGGCGTCGATGGAAGCGATTAGTGAAAGCCAACATTCCTCCAGAGCTTCTGTTGGAATGGTTCCTCAAGTCTCTACTTCCATATATTGCTAAGGATGTTTCGATGTCCAGTATTATGACTGAGGAGCAAGCCATCTTAAAAGTCCAGTAGTTAAATTTACTATACTCTTAGTCTGGCATTTTGTATGACATTATTCCTGATGCACTGCAAACACGCCATGAGCCCAAGTCAGTTCCTGGACTGCATGCCGATGGCATTGTGGGATCCGCAAGCACTCGCCCTATAGATTTGGTGGCTAATCAAATGAAAAATTTATCGCTAAACCAGTCTACTCCCGGACAAGTTCACACCTTGTCCACTTTCGCCCCATCGTCCGATGTACACACTTTGCAAACGACAAACCCATCGGGTAACCAGCAACCTGGTGGTAAGAAAAAGGGGAGAAATAACCGTAAGGGTGGAAACAATGGGAACAATAATAGCAATCGCAATACCCCTTGTAAGGAGAATGCCAACCCTCCTTGGGAAGGCGGAAATGCTGGTGAGGACCGAAAACCTAGGCGTAAGGTGAAATTTCCTTGTAAGCTTTGTGGGGAAGATCATCTTACTCATTTGTGTCCTCGAATCGAAGAAGCATCGAAGCATTTGGAACAGAGCCCAGCTGTGTTGAAGGATCCCCTTCCTCATCATCAAAACATGGCTTCGCATGCTCCCGCCACTGGTTATGGACATAATGAGACTTTAACATCTTCTTCCAATACTAGTGGTTATGGATGCGTGAATATGGTTCAATCGGAGGTTAGTGTTGCTACTCGTAAACGCAATTATGGTGCACCACAACCTAATATGGGGAGTGAACCTCCCCCTCCTCCTGATAATTCCTTGCATATCGAGAAGCCCTCTATTATGTTGCGGATACCGAAAGGTGTTCTTAAGCACTCTATGCATAATCCCAATGCCCGAGCCTCCTAGAACTACTCCATTGTAGAAGATTTGGGCCAAACTCCGTGTGCCATGTCGGCTCTTGAAGTTTTACACGTGTGTCCTTCTCAAAGGCATTCCCTTTTGAGTGCGTTAGGAGTTCAGGATGGGGTGAGTCCCAATGTTATCAAGTTTGACACTACTGATGTTCAACCTCGCTTACCTTACCACGTGGCTTTTCAAATCCATGTGGAGTGCCTTAAAAATTTCGTCAAAAGAATGATGGTTGACGAAGGTTCTTCCGCGTCAGTGATGTCGTTAGCTTGTTGGAAATCTCTTGGCTCTCCTCCTCTACTCACGTCTAGGACCATGCTCACTGCATTTGACGGTTGGTCATTTAAGCCACATGGGATTATCCCTTCCCTTGTTGTCCACTTGGGAGGTAAACCTGTGCCTATTCAAGTCAAATTGGTTGATGCGCCCGTCGAATACAACCTTTTACTGAGTCGAAATTGGATGTACGCTATGAAAGCTGTCGCGTCTACTATATTCAGAGTTATCTGCTTTCCACACGAAGGCAATATTGTGACAATCGATCAGCTGGATTTCATTAATCCTTCTCCTGAAGCATCCACGGGATCAGTAGTCCCACAGGTTATAGATTCTCAACCGGAAACTGGGAACATGGGTGTTGGTATGTACCCTTCATTGATGGGATCTTATGATTTCCCCACACCCGTGAATTTTATTGGAACCGTTTCCGACAATGCATCTCCTCCTTTGCATAATGTACCGTTCTGGACTTCATATTTTGATGATCCATGGACTTTACTGTCCACGAGTTCTACATCTGGAGACATTGCGCATGTCGGGATGTCTATGCCATTGTCTGTTGTTGAGCATGCTTATTAGGATATTCAACAAGCCACTGCAGAGCCGGATCTCCCCTCTTTTCTGACAATTGAGGAAGATCCTGTTACGCTACCAGTTTGGGCAGCCAACTCATCTTGTTCGAACGATTGCCTTGATGGTACTTTACCTTCTGATGAAGCTATTATCGAGGCCATGTGTGGTAGTGAGAGACCTTGGGAGGATATGCATCATCACTCTTATTTCCTTCCCAACCTCGATCTCGCCGAGAAAGAAGAGTTTAAGACGACTCTTGCCGAGATGGTTGGTCACCCTATGGCTCTTTTCGGTTCACATGAGATTTATGCGGAGGGAAACATGGCTAATATTTCCCCAACTCAACCGATCAACATCTCTCGCACTCCTGGAAAGATTGAGAACGTTTACATCGGTGATGATTACTCTCCTGAAGAGGTTTCTATCTACACCGAATTATTTACAGAACTTCAGGAAGCTTTCACCTCGTCATACGAGGAGCTGCCAGGAATAGACCCTAGTATTGTCGAGCACAAGATTAGAATGTATCCTCATGCTAAACCAGTTCGACAACGTCTTCGAGTTGTTAACCCTAGGAAGGCAGCCGCTATCAAGGAAGAGGTGGAAAAACTGCTCAAAGCTGGTTTTATCTACCCTGTTCCCCTTACCGAATGGGTGTCAAACCCCGTTCCTGTGGATAAGAAGCAGGGAACGATCCGTGTATGCATTGATTTTAGAGACCTGAATCGTGCATGTCTGAAAGACAACTTCCCCACACCATTCATTGATCAGATCTTGGATGCTTGTGCGGGAAGTGAATTTTTTTCGTTCATGGACGGCTTTTCGGGGTATAACCAGATTCAAATCAAACCTGAGGACCAACATAAGACCGCATTCATTTTTTCTTGGGGTACGTTTACATATCGGACAATGCCCTTTGGCCTTAAAAACGCTGGAGCTACGTTTCAGTGTGCCATGACCTATGCCTTTCACAACCTTAAAAGTATAATGGAGGTTTTCTTGGATGATCTTGCCGACCATTCTTGTAAAAGAATGGACCACCCCACGCACCTCCATTGGATTCTCGAACGATGTATACGCTACAAGATTTGATTGAATCCCAATAAATGCATCTTTGAGGTGAGGTCAAGTTGCCTCCTAGGATTCATAGTTTCGAAAGAGGGTATTAGAGACGATCCTCTTAAATTTGAGGCAATACTTCGGTTGCCTTCTCCGCGCAACTTGTTTCAACTTCAGAGCCTCCAAGGGAGAGCTACTTTTCTACGTCGTTTTATAGTCAATTATGCTAATCTTACCAAAGGTTTCGCGCGATTGTTGAAGAAAGACACACCATTTATCTAGGATGAGTGAGCCCAACAGTCTTTCAATGCCCTTAAGAAAGCTTTGGTATCAGCCCCTGTGCTTAGTCCACCCGACTTCGCACGAGATTTTATACTTTATGTGGTTGTGTCTCAAGAGACGATTGGCATGGTCTTATTTCAGGTTGATGATGCACTCGTTGAGCATGTCATCTATTACCTCAGTCGAAATATAGTAGACGTTGAACTGAGATATACTTACGTGGAAAAGTTGGCGCTTGCGACTGTCCATGCATTCCAGCGGTTACGACACTATATTTTGCTTAGAACAACCACAGTTGTAGCGCACATCAATCTGTTTCAGTTCATGCTATCACGACGCCTTATAGGGGGGAAGTACAATAAATGGATTGTGATCCTTCAGGAGTTCGATCTCAATTTTGCTTCGGCGAAGTCGGTTAAATCGTTGGTGTTTGCTGAGCTTATGTCGGACCTTCCAAGACTTGATGAGGATGTCATCCATGAAGATTCCTTTGTGGAAGAACATTTGTTTCGTATCTCGTCAGAGGACCCTTGGTATGGGGATGTCATTGTATATCTCCAAACTTTGAATTTTCCTTCGCACTATTTGTGGGACGAGCGGCGGCATGTGAAACATCACACTAAATATTATACTATCGTCGATGACACTTTGTATCGACAAGGAAAGGATTCTATTCTCCGTCGTTGCTTGACTCACTAAGAAGCGGAGCATGTGCTTAATGATTGCCATGTTGGGGCATGTGGTGGTCACTTATCTGGGATTGCTACAGCCCAACGTATTATGCGAGCTGGTTACTTTTGGCCTTCAATCTTTAAAGATTGTATTAATGCTGTGAAGAGATGTCACCCTTGCCAGGTGTTTTCTCGGAATATACACTCGCATCCAGCGCCCCTTCATCCAATCGTCACCGTCAATCCCTTCACCAAGTGGGGGGTGGATTTCATAGATTGCAAACCAGCTTTGGCTGGGGGGCATCACCATATCATAGTGGTCGTGGACTACTTTTCCAAATGGGTTGAGGCCATGCCTACCGTAAAAGTCGATGGTGCTACAGTAGCCCATTTCGTGTTCAATTAGATTACTACTCGGTTCGGTATTTTGAAAGAGATTGTCCCTGACCATGGCAATCACTTTCAAAACAAAATGATGGAGCGTTTGTCTCTCAAGCTTGGGTTTCATCAAGAACACTCATCTTCTTACTATCCCCAAGTGAATGTTCAAGTTGAAGCAGTTAATAAGTCTTTGAAGACCATTCTCCAACGTACCATCCAACAAAGAAAGAACAACTGGCACATTATGTTATATCCTGCTTTGTGGGCATATCGAACCGCAGTCAAGACTGCCACCAGGTTCTCATCGTTTCAGCTAGTACAGGTGTGGAGTCAATTTTACCAATTGAATGCGAAATCCCTTCGCTCAAACTGGCCATAGAGCTCCTCCCTGATATGATGGGTATTGAGCAACGTTTAATCCACCTTGAGCAACTTGACGAGCAACGTCGAGATGCCGCCGTGGCTATAGATGCCAATAAACGTCGTGTTAAGGTTCAGTACAATAGGTCTGTTCGTCCCCGTCGGTATGTTGAAGGTGACTTGGTCCTCTTATATGACCAAGCTAAAGAACCCTTGGGGGTAGGCAAGTTTAACCCCATGTGGCACGGTCCTTACATTGTGAGGCATGTCCTGGAAAAAGGAACCTATGAATTAGAGGATTATGAGGGAAACGTCTTGAAGGAGCCTAGAAATGGGCTCTACCTCAAGCGGTATTACACTTGAACTTCTAGTTCGAGCTAATGCTTTTGTATACTATTGTATAGTTATTTATGTACATAGTTTTAGCTTGCTTTTGGTTTTCGGGTCTGTTGATTAGCTTCTGTTTGATTGACAGATGTCAGCAGAGTTTCCTACATTCTTAGGTTTCGCGGATGGTGCTAGCCGTCATACGCAGCAGCTTGCTTCTGCTGCCTGGGTTATTTATTCACCTGACCATCTAGTTGTGTCTTCAGGAAGTGCTTGTCTTGGTCCTACATCTAACAATGTGGTTGAGTATAGTGCCGTGATTGAGCTACTTCGGGATGATATTTTACATGGCGTCCAGTCTTTAGAAGTCCTCCTGGATTCACAACTGCTTGTGTCTCAGTTGAATGGTCAGTACTGTGTTAGGGATCCTACGCTACTACGGAAATTCCTAAGGGTAAGACTGATCCTAGAGATCATATAGAGTCTTGCTTGAAAGCATGGAGGCACATACCAAAGACAGAATGGGTCCATTTGTTTGTGCACACGTTGGATCCAGTAGCAAAAAAATGGTATATAGAAACATAACTTCGACATGGTACAACAGACTGGAACGTGATGATAAAGAACTTTCAGCTAACTTTAAGTTTTGAGGATGACTGTTTGAGCATTAATGAGGCTTTGCAGATCATTAAAAGGAAAAAAATTTATGATGTCTCATTGCCTGTGTATCGTCAACCAGATTGGGAAATACAGTTGGAACATGCCCTTGAGTGTTATAATTTAACACTGGATGAAGATGAAAATGAAGACCCTCGCGATGTGAATATACCAGAATCTGAAGGAAAACGCAATGTACAAGGACCTGATTTAGAAATTCCAGATATGAGTAACCCCATTAATACTAAAAATATTAATATTAGCACAGATGAGAAACCAAAGTTCTCCTCTATTGGATATTACTGGGATTAAGAAACAGTGGGACAGATCGCAAACCTACTGCGTGAATATCAGGACTTGTTTCCCACCAAGTTTTCTGAAATGAAAGGCATTTTAGGTGACTTGGGAGTTATGAAAATTCCTCTCAAGCATGATGTGAAGCCTATCAAGCAAAGACCTTATAGACTAAACCCCAGATATAAAGAGAGAGTGAAAGAAGAAATTGATAAAATGTTGGAGGCAGAGATCATTGAACCAATAGAAGAGTCAGAATGGATAAGTCTCATGGTAATTCAAGACAAGAAAGCTAAAGGAGAAATCAGAATTTGTGTTGATCTCATAAAAATGAATGATGCATATGTGCATGACCCGTTTCCTATGCCATTCACATATGAAGTACTAGATAATGTAGGTGGACAAGAGGCGTACTCTTTTACTGATGGATTTTTGGGCTACCATCATATCAGAATTGCTACGGAAGACAGACACAAGACTACATTTGCTACTGAATAAGGATCATTTCAGTACATTGTTATGCCTTTTGGGTTGAAGAACGCACCTGTTATATTTTCAAGAGTGGTTGTAGCTGCATTTAAGGATTATATTCATAAATTCCTAGAAGTTTACTTTGATGACTGGACAGTATTTGGCCTTTTGAAGGACCATCATGCGAACTTAAGGATGATGTTAGTGAAGTGTAGATAGTATCAGATTTCCTTGAACTTGAAGAAGTGTGTCTTTTGTGTTCCTTATGGAGTTTTGTTGGGACACATACTATGTAAACAAGGATTGATGGTTGATCCAGCGAAGATAGTGATCATAGTAAACCTCCCACCGCCTAACTTAGTTAAGAAGCTACGCACTACATTTGGACACACAGGATATTATAGAAAATTCATTAAAGGATATGCGGAGATAACTACACCTATGGAGAAACTATTGAAAAAAGAAGCGAAATACAACTGGACTGAAGATTTCCAAAGAGGATTGGACACATTAAAAGAAAAGATGGTGACACCACCTATTCTAGTATTTCCTGACTGGAATAAGTCATTTCACGTACATGTAGATGATTTGTCTATAGCATTTGGAATTGTACTAGCACAACCTAGTGATGTAGGCCTCAACCATCCAATTGAATTTTCTAGTAGAAAGCTATCTTCAACAGAAAATAATTACACCACAACAGAGAGGGAAGACTTCGCCATGGTGTACGCATTGCATAAATTCAAGAATTATTTGCTAGGTTCGCACTTTTGCATGTTCACTGACCATTCAACTTTAATGTACTTGGTCAATAAGCCATTGTTAGGGGGGAGAATATGCATATGGCTTCTACTTTTTCAGGAATATGATTTTGAGATCATAGTGAAGCCAGGAAGATTGAACGTAGGACCTGATCATCTTTCAAGAATCGAGTCAGGAGAAGAACCTAATAATTTGGAGGATAATCTACCAGATGCGCAGTTGTTTGTTATTCACGTAGCAGATGACTACTTCAGAGACATTGTAGAATTTCTAACTACAGGGTTAGCACCCGGAAAACTCACTATGCAACCGAAGAAACAGTTAGTGGTAAGATCAGTTGATTTTACCATGATTGCAGTACAATTATACAAATTGGGACCAGATGAAGTATTGCGTAGATGCGTACTAGAACATGAGAGACTTATCATACTTATTGAAGCACATTCAGGAGTATCTGGAGGAAACTATGCAGGGAAAGCTACTACGCAAAAGATTTTGAGAGCAGGACTATGGTGGCCTAATATACATAAAGATTCAAAGGAACATTGCAGGAATTGCGATGTATGCCAAAGAACAGGAAAGCCATCTCGTAGAGATGAGATTCCATTGATGCCACAACTGACTTTACAAGCCTTTGATAAATAGGCTATTGACTTTTTGGGACCTATTAACCCACCAGGAAAGAGAACTGGCTCGAGATACATTATTACATCTACAAATTATCTAACCAGATGGGCAGAAGCAAAACCAGTAAAGGACTGTAGCGCAGTTACAACAGCCCAATTCATCTTTGAGAACATCTTGATAAGGTTTGGATGCCCAAATATCCTAATGACTGATCAGGGAACTCACTTTATGAACAAAACTATTGAAGTCCTGACAGAAGAATTTCAAATATATCATCAGAAGAGTACACCATATCATCCACAAGCTAATGGCACTATGGAGTCCTTTAATAAAGTATTGGAGAATGTATTGACCAAGGTATGCAATACAAACAGGGATGATTGGGATCTAAGAATACCAACGATATTGTGGGCATATAGAACAACTTGTAAAAAGTTGACAGGCCATACACATTTCAGGTTAGCATATGGACACGAAGCTGTCATGCCCATGGAATACATACTACCAAGCTTGAGAATTGCAGCATTCACTGATATGGTTGATGCTGAAAAAATGGATGAAAGTCTATTACAGATGATTGGATTGGAGGAAGACCACTTCATTGCAAGCTTCACCAACAAGTGCAGAAAGATAGAGAAAAGGTATGGCATGATAGACACATCAAGCATTCTTCCAAGTAGGAGACCTTGTTGTCCTTTATGATAGCAAATTTCATGGAAAATTTAGAATGCATTGGTTAGGACCATACATTTTCAAACATGTTACTAATGGTGGCGCAATACAGCTAGCCACATTACTTGGAAAAAACTTACAAGGACTTGTCAATGGAAGTAGATTAAAGATTTGCAGGGATGACCCTACTCCTCCAAACAGAATTTAAACATCGCAATAATGTTTAAGTGTCAAGTGCAATTGAAATTGGACACTAAAACAGAGAACAGAGTCTGCACACCACATTTTTTTCATAATACGAAGTTCATGAGATTTGAAGATGTGTTGTGAAGCACACATAGCAAGTCAAGTTGCGAAGTAAAGAAGGGGGTAGTGTTGTGAAGTTCCATCAAGAGAAGGGGAATGCGAAATGAGCCTCGCCACTCACCTAACCTTCAACGAAGCTAGATAAAACTAGTCGTTATAGTTGTTGTTTGGAAACTAACCGTTATACAGTACTTTCGGGAAACCGGATTTTTCCGCTTTAATGCATACTTGTCTGTTGAAGACACATTTAATGAAAGAAAAGGACTAGGATCTAAGCTATATTTGGACAACATACATAACATTTAATGCTAACTTAGTTGTTTTTGGGCGCATCTCAGTTTGGGTTATGGCTATAAATAGTAAAGGAGCGCACAGTTACATGTTTACCGTGATTGTTATTTTTACCGTGAGTAACTTCTGAGCTTTTACCAGTTAAGAATAAAGCATTCTGATAGTACATGTCTGAGCAAGAAATCCTATAGGATATATTAAAGAAATTCCAGTAGTCTGGTCTAGAAGCAATTATGAAGACTATCGTGAAGAAAACAACTCAAGAGAAGGGTGGGACTTCTAGAGCCTCACAGCGGCATGTACCAGAAGCTTAGCAGAAGGATAAGCAGAAAGCCAAGGAACAAGAAAAACCGCAGGCTACAGAAATTCCAAGAGAAAAGTAGGCAGAGCAACCTCGTGAAAGGCCGATTCTGCTGATACCTGAATACATCCCTCCGCGAAAAGATGATGCACCGATGGTAGTATTGAAGAAGAATCCTCGGTATGACATCCCACTATTGTGGATGCCAAGCCATGTTCGGGAAATAGACAACTTGTTGGGCAAGATCCCGGAATGTAAGTTCGCAAATTACGATATGTTGAATGCGAAGAAGTATCCACAGTTTCAACCATACAGATACATGTGTAGAAAGCATGATGAGGCCACTAAGAATAGAACCATTCAAGCACAGGACTGGATTGCACCATTGCAATCTTCAAGATTTTTGAACCTTTTGAGACTTCCGCACTTTGGGCGAAGTCCAGAACTAACAATCGTTGTGCATACATTGTTGCCATGCACGCACCAAGGATACTTGTGGCTAGACCGCAAGATTGACATAAATATCGATCTGATCTATAGGATCACCCATCTGAGCAAATGAGGCACTGACCCCACAACAAAATTCGTGGGAAAAAATAAAGATAAAGAACTCTCCAAGAGGATGAAGAGCGAATTCAGGTTAGTAAAAGGAACTCGCGGCTATCAGGTAGACCAGATTAAAGACGATGCCATGAGGTTCATAGTACAATTAATCACAGGCAGAGTACTAAGAAAATGCAAACCGACAGAAGTGTCGGTCGCTGCGATCTCCCTAGCTGTAAAGGCTAAGGAAGGGATACCATTCAACTGGGCAGGCTACCTGTTGAATGAATTTCTAGATGATGTAGCAGATGCGCAAGACAATGGCTATCAGTTTCACTACAGCTGGATGATAGTCCTCGTTGCATTTGTGGGCTAGAAAGAGCCAAAGTACCAACATAACGTACCGACATTCCCTAGCGACTGTCGTCGACCCAGATATGCAAATATGTGGACTAACATGAGGCCAAAAAGATAATGAGTCAACAATGCGCAGTTACACACATTCTATGAGCAATTATGCGAAGTGATTATGCGCACTTCACGTATTCCAAAAGAAATAACAGCAGTATATATCTGGAAGATGATATTTAGGGTTGAACTCCACTCTATCTTCATACAGCCCATAGAACCATCAAACCCATAATGGTATGAGGGTCAATATCAGTTGGATGCCCAAAAGATTTGACCTCATCATTGAATATTGGTCGCCTGAATAGAAAATTGATGCGCCAGAGACACTAATCACGACATCTGATGACAGTGCCAATGAAAGCGAAAACCAAGAGAAAGATGATGTTGAAGGAGGTGATGATCAACAAGAGGAAGAGCAAGATCAAGAACAAGAACAACAGTAGACTGGCGATTTGCCAATGGGAGAAAAGAGGAAGAACCCTGACACAAATGTGTCGGAGGGGCCAAAAAGAAAGAAGCAAAAGCGAGTAAGACTCTGCTTGATGCAAAGTTACACGATGATGACTATGACTGCATCGCAGCCAGATTCCATGCACATATTGAAGAGACACTCGCAGAGAAAGACAAGAAGCAAGAGCAACTCTAAGCAAGCATGGAAGAAAGCATCGCCAAACTGAAGAGTATGATGGAGAGGGTAGAGCAAGTACAAAGATATCTAATGAAGGAATCAGACTCTGAAGACAGATCAGAGGAGTCAAGACGAAGAAAAAGGAAATCACCTACACTAACGATGCGACCTTGTTTAGTGTGCATAAAGCTGACAAATTTCATATTCCCATCTGATGAAATCAATAAAGGTGCAAAGCAGATTGCGCACTTGGATATTAATGTGGGAATGTTACCTATCGAAGGACTGCATGATCTACACTTGCAAGTTGTAGAAGAAATCAAAGATAGGGATATGATAACATGCAACCAGCATATGAAGCTGGAAGAGAGCTATAATGAATTAAGGAATGAATGTTGATTGAAGACCAATGAGATAGCAGATGCTCATGAGAAGCAGAAGAAGCTTAAGAAGGCCGTAGGGGAAGTTTGTGCGAAGATCCCAGATGTTGATGAAGAACCAGAAGTTGAAGCGACTATAGCCAAGATTGGCACTGCAGTCGACAATCTGAAATCAAAGATGGAAGACATGGAGATTGGGTATAAAGAAAAGATTGCAGACTTGGAGGCTAGATAGAAACCTAGCACTCCGCCAGAAGTAACGATAGCAAGAGCCGAGGAGCTAAAAACTTCAACAGAGAGCATCTCCGTGGAAATTGGAGATGCCAATACTTGTTGGAGGAAGTGACCAAGTCATGGGCCATACTACAAGAAGACCCGGACTTACAGAAAATTCATGATGAAGTCCAAAAGAAGCAGAAGGACCTTGACATGATGAGCACCGCAATGAAGGATTTGTCGCTGAGATAGAGAATATAGAATTTCACAGAAACAAAGGAGATTCAGAAAGAACTGAAGGAATTAAGGACAAAGGAAGCAAAAAATTTGGCAAAATTGCAACCAATGCAAGAAGAGGCATTCGAACTCTCTGAAGAGATTGAAGTGAAGCTGCAAGAGCTTTGCATGATAGAGAGTATAGTTAAAGACCAAATGCAAGAACCAATATTCGAGATGTTGCTCGATACAGTGAAGGAATATGAGCAGGAAATAAAGGAGGTTGTTGTGAAGCTGAGCGCAACATACCAAGAGTTCGCAGTAAAGATGAAGATTCCAAGCAATGCGAAGTCAAAGAGACCCAGTGTAAGTGGCTCAGGGACGAGCCACAAGTAATTTTTAGTGGCCTGTTGGGCATATCCCAAGTAAAGGAAGTTATGAAAGCGAGTACAGTTAAGTGAGGCCTAAACCAAATCCTAGGAAGAGGGTATGGAGCGAAATTCAGTCGAGAAGAAAGGACATGTCTCCTTAGTAAAGACAAAGTATTAAGGACGGCCAGAGGTGGTTGACGTAGTTAAAGGCCAAGCGGCGACCTGAATGCCACAGGAGCAAGAAGTTAAGAAGTAGAATGGTGTAAAGTACACGCCACTGCAGAAGTCGGAGTTGCGCTGTCATAGAAAGCGTCAGAGTCAGAAGAAGCGGCACCAAAGGGACAACGAAGTTAAATCTTAGCGTGGTCTAGAGGAGAACCACAGGGGTTTTTGGGTTTTGGATATTATGGGGGTTGGCCCATAGTTATTGTAATATGTGACCTTCGAGCACATCTATATATAAGGGTAGTTTTATATAAGAAAGGGTTGTTGGGAATTTGGTTGGTCATAGTTAGATGTTCAACGTTGGTCGACTGTAACAGAAGGATAGTGCCATAAAGAGGGAGAACAGACTCTACAGCAGAGTGCGTAGAGATCTGATTGTAGAGAAGATTTTACAGCTGAGTGCGCAGACTGGAACTGTTACCCTTCCAAGTAATATAAGAACAGTTCTTGTGGACGTAGCTCCCACCTAGGGGTGAACCATGTAAATCCATGTGTTTATGTATTTGAGCTTATGTTGTGCGTGTATGTGAGTTTATGATGTATTTATGTATTTTCTTTAAGTTAATGGTAATTGCATGTTAAGTAAATGGAATGAATAAGAATGAATGTTGTGGAGGAACACTTAGGATGATGAATGTGTAGCTATATGATGAATACAATAGAGATTAAACGTAGTTCTGTATATTGATTATAAGCTGCGAGGTGTGAAGTCATATGTTTATCCTATCCTGTTGGTAGATGTTAGGTAAGAGACGTGTTGCAAGGTTGTTAACTACATATGTACATCGCCATAGTTACAGAAACCTGATTCTGTAACCCCCCATCTTCACTTCGGGTGAGACTTCAACCTGGATACAGGTTGATGCCGAAAGGGCTAGTGAAAGGGGTTTTGTTGTTGTTGCGATAACTTCATCGAACCTGGGTCAACCCGAACAGACCAACAACAAATTCAAATATAACTTGTGTTCTATAGTAGTTAAGAAACAAATTTGGAGATCATGGTTAGCCAGATATTTTGGAGACTTTGGCGGAGAGGAGGTCGAGGGTTCAATCCTCCCCGACTTCCATATTTTTTGGTAAATAAAACCAACAAAGTGCCAACTAGGTTGCCATGTGGAAATCCCTGGTTGGTCCACATGGATGCCTACCCTAACACTTGTCATTCGATTATTGGTCCAAATAATCTACCACGTCACCTCTATACTGACTATGAATGCCACGTGGTACTCTGTGGGTGTGCCATGTGGCCCCTTTTTTACCACTTTTTACCTGTTTTGTCGTAATTTCAGAACTTGATAACTTTTACGTTCGGAGGTTGTTTCTCGCGAAACGAACATCACAGGAAATCTCTCGACGAGCTCTTCGCATCTGTAATCTTCTTTTCATATTTTTAATACTTTCATTTTGATTGATCTTGGAGATCCTCCTGGATCAGGCATAATAATAATAACAATAATTCATGCACATTCAACATACAATAAATTAACAATAAGCACTTATCTTTTTAATTGAAATTGTCTGAGCAACTGGTTATGGAAGAGCAATGTTCCACCCAAACATAGGCATCATGTCCAGCACTTTATTTGTCTGCTGAGAGGCCACCCCCGAGCTGGGCTATGTTATCCACTAAAGGAGGAACTATGCAGGCTCACTCACAGCCATAGGAACACAATCTCATGCTAATCAAGCGCACAATTGGGTTTATCAAGAATACAAAGAGTCAAAGGAGGTGAATGCTAATCCAATGATCTCAACCACAGATCTACAGGCATCTCAATTGGTCTCAGTCATCCTTAGCACCCACAATACCTACCACACCCAACACAAGGAAGGTTCCCTTCTCTACTACACAATCCCTAAGGCGCCCCTTCCCTCCAGTTCTATTCAGGGTGGAAATAGAAAGGTCCAAGCTGCTAGAATTTCATAGATATATTTCCTTCATCGGGTTTATCAATTCATTACAACCTCTCATCTCTCTCAGACTTCAATGGTCTCTTGGATTTTTTTATTCCTGTAAACACTAATTTGCAGCCACGAAATTTAATTTTTGGGCTTCTGTATCTGGGTTCTCCTCGAATTTTCGAGCTTCTAGCACTATCAAATTCACCCCAGGGTTCAAGTCTATGGATCACCCACTCAATTTCACGACTAACACAATTTTCTGGGCGTTTTTGACACTTTAAAACGTGGCTTCTTCTCAGGTTGAGATTTCTGCAATTTCTCTTGTTGGAAATGCATAGCTTATTGAGAATTGGTCTCTGGTTTCCCAATAATGGAATGGGAGTGAAATTAAAAAAATTCCCATCAGGAAGATTGACTTCTGGGTACCCAAAATTGATCACATACTCAGCCATACAAATTTATGCAGTCATCCCATGTTCCATTAAATTAATGAGTTGATTTCTCATATGCCTTCTTACAACATAAATCAATGTCAGCATGGAAGTTCACTTAGGTAGTTGCTTACCAATTATGGCTCATGGGCTCTCAGGATGACACTTGGAAACAAAGGATTTGATCCCACAATATCCTCACCTCTCCCTAGAGTATACACAAAACCCCCTCATTTTAGTTTCTTCCATAGCCATCTCTTGGACATTTTATTTGAATAATAAATATTACTTTTCTTTCACAATTTCCCGTGGCTTACTAGCACATGGTTCATAAAATATAAAAATACATGCCTTTATAATTCTAAGCATTCACTAGCGAGCTATTGGCCTTGAGCTCCACACTAGGAATCATACATTACATTTTTACAATATTTACATTATCAAGGCAATATGGTCTAGGGGTCAAAATGGGGGTATTACATCACACTTCACAATAAAAAAATTTGTGAAGTCAGGCATGGCTAGGATAGGAGTTCTACTCATATCCTTCTTGGGTATAAGAAAATGCATCATTTTTCAATACCATTACTAGAGGTGTTGTTATTTGACCATAATTCTTGATAAACTTGCGGTAATAAGTTATCAATCTTAAGAATCATCTAAGACTCTTCAAGGTTTTAGGAATCATCCATTCCATCACAGATTTAATTTTTTTACGGCCCACTTTGATGCCTTCATGAGATATAGTATGACCCAAATATTCCACTTCGTGAACCCCAGAGGCAAACTTGAAATGATTTGCATATAGTTGTTGCTCCTCCAATAGGTTTAATAAAACATCAACATGTTTTACACACCCTTCCCAAAACATTTTGTAGATTAGTATATCATCAAAACTTACTAACACAGTTATTTTGAGGAAGGGTTTAAAAATAGAAGTTGTCAAGCTTTGAAATGTGGAAGTTGAATTGTTAAGGCAAAACAACATCTCCAAAAACTCATAATGACCTTCATGTGTCATAAAGGTTTTTTTAGAATGTTTTCTTGCCTCATTATGATTTGATGATATCCAAATCAAAGATCCAACTTGGTAAATAAAATTGCTCCCTACAATTCATCAATGACAAGAATAGGAAACTTATCTTTAATGGTCATCTTGTTGAGCTCTCTATAATATGGACACATACGCCATGAAATTTCCATTTTTTGAATCGTCACCATTGGTGAAGAAAAATCACTTTGGCTAGGTTGAATGGTGTCAGCATCTAACATTTCTTGAACCATACAATCAATCTCATTCTTTTGTGCATATGGGTACTTGTAAGTTTTGATGTTAGGTAGTACACTTCCTAGTTGCAAGTGACTAACATGGCCATGATCTCGATCATGTGGAAGGCCTTTATACATCTCTCCAAATACCTTGGAATTATTATCAATAAATCTTTTGAGATCCATGGAACAGAGGGTCTAGATGCTTGAACATCTAGTGAGCAAAATTATGCAATCACACCAGGGTGTCCCTATTAGAGCTTATCACTTTAAAGGGTTTCCATGGGATACCTCTAAGTTCAATTTCCTTGTATTCTTAGGAGAATATCATGAAAAGTTCCTAAAAATTAAGAGCCATTGTTCCCAATGATTGTAGCCATTGGACCCCTAATACAAAATCAAAACCACCCATTTGGATTGTAATCATTGGACTATCAAATAAATAATCCCCTGTGGTGAGCTTAATATTATGGCACTTGCTTGAACAATGTATGGTACCTCAATATTCAATCATTACTTGAAACTCTAGTGCTATATATATATATATATATATATCAATTGAGAAGTTTGACTAATTTGAAATTAATGGAGCTATGGAGACTACCATAATCAATCAATAATGTTACCTTTTGTAGCATCCCCATCCATCATTCCGACTATAGAAGGGGTTAAATACAAATTCCTCCTTTTTAAAAGTTTGCCTCAACGGCCATTATTCGAATTCATAACTAATTTAAGCCACCCATGGGCAACATAAACTATGAAATACATATGCATGTGGATGATTATAAAGCACAACATAATTAAAAAAAATGTCCACACACGTATCATACATAAACAAACACATTCATAACATGAAGTAAATATAACCATTTCACATTCATAAGCAAAGAGAATACTTATATTTTAACAAAGAAGAACCAATAAATTGGCTATGTAAGAGAAATTTTTCACCCTCTCTATAGGTATATATTGCAGATACCACCCCCAAGTTGGGCTATAAGGCCACCAGGGCGGGAAACACCCACAAGCTTATCTCTCTCAACCCAAAACCCATTTTCTCCCATGCTTAGCCAATCTACTTGCCACTAAGTAATTATAGGAATCTCACTTAGTCATCCCAACCATGGCACTCTCTTTCACTACCCCACACAACACAATGAAGGTATTTCCCTTCATTGCTTTATAGTTCCCTTAAATCCAACCCCTATAGTGCTTACTAATGTGTGCAGAAAGAGTCCAACCTATTGTGTGATATTAAAGAACCTCTTGTAAATCAATTCATGGCTTACCAAGCATCCCTAGAGTAACAAATAAACAGTGGGTAAAGGTTCCTATCTTATCCAACCTCAAAGCTCACCTGCAACCATCCTCTTCCCTCTAATGTCTACAATTTTCCTCTTCACAATGTTTATTTCTGGTTAATTTCACATTGTGGTTATTGGCTATGGAGACAACAACATGAAGAATCTATGTTAAAAATATGCATGGAAAATGAGTAGTAGACTCCAAAGGAGATGAGAGGATTGGTGAAAAGACAATTGACATTACTTTTGCCTATAGTATGAAGGAAACTTACACTTGTCATAGAAGTATATTCATCCCATGATTCCCTAACTACATGAGAAGACTTTTCTTGCCAACCTCACACATGCATTCAGTGATTGGATTTGATAAGTTAATTGGAATTAATTGGCTTGTTTAAGGCGCATGGTTGCAAATGGATGAGTTATAAGGTTGACACTTGGAAAAAGAGGATATAATCTCCCAAAGGCCCCCTTTCTTGTTCCCCTGTAGTGGAATCATAGCCCCTTTAGTGCTCTTTACACAGCCATCTTGGACCATTTTATTATTTTCCAACATAATGATTGCATAGATTTTGAGTCTTCATGACAAGTCAACCACATGGCCCATATCAAAATATTTACTTTATACATGTCTAGTCGTTCATTAGTCGACCCTTGGCCTTAAGCTCCACACTAGGAATCCATACTAATATATTTACATCATCTAATTTAATATGTTCCAAGGGTCAAAATTGGGGTCTCACACATTTTTCTTTTTTATATATCCTTCTATATTGAGAGTTTAAGGAGTTATAATGCCAACAAATACATGAAAACATATGGTTGGAGTAATATGATCTTCTAGTTCTATATCTTGAGACTATTATAGTTCTTGATCTTCTTCCTCTTCACAACATATGTATAATACTTTCTTCTCACTATGCTTATGGCCCTTATTGTACTTGCTATCACAACTAAAACATAGTCCCTTTCATCTTCTTTCATCCAATTGTTGAGGTTTCAACCTTGTAGGTTGAGTGAGCTTACAAGTGGAACATTTCCCTCTCTATAGATGTTAGCGGCATCCCTCCTAGTAGACATATTTTTATTTTCAACTTTCCTCACCAAACTACAAACATTCTCCAATGATTTAGGTTCAAAGAGATGTACCTCATGTTAAATATTCTCCTTTAAAGTACCCTTAAAGAGATCCAAAAAATTATCCTCCAAAATGTTCTTTACTCTAAGACTCGATTTTTTAAAGTGATTTATATGTTATGTAACTATACCTCTTTCACTTTTAATAGTAAGAGAAAAGTGATGGTTTGGAGATGGAGAGGTTTAGGATTTCGCTAACTATGGCGGTGCCCTAGTTTTCTCTGATGGTCGTCGGTGGCCGTCATTGTTAGGGTACTGTGGAGCTTTGATGGCATGTCAGTGACGCAGGATGTGGAGGTCACATGGGCTCTTGAACGACGATCTTGGTGCTGGGCATGAAGGTGTGAACCGGGGGGTTTAGACTATCATCCGCAACAGTTTCCACTAACCCTTTTATTTTTACTTTCTCTGTTACCTTCTGTATTTACTGTGCTTTTACCCGTTACAATGGCAAACTACGATGACCAGTTGGACTACTCTTATGACCCATTGGATGGGTTGCCGATTTGGACATAGACATCTGGAGTTGTGTGGAGTGATGTGGCGAACGCTGGTGGTTTTGGGAAGACTGGGGTTTCAGCAGGGGAGGCTCGTCAGGAACTTGATTTCTCTCCGTCGAAATTCTTGGCACAATCATCGGTTAATTTACCTTTGATATAACTATCTCCTCATTTCTCCTCAGCATCACCATTGAGGGAGACGGGGACACCTCTCTGGTCTTTATCTCAGGTGGTTCAGGCTATTAAAGGCTCGGTGGTTGGGGGTGGAATGCCTTCCCCTACAAATGTAGAGATTCTGGGAACGGTCGACCCTGGTATACTTTCATCGGACCCTCTGTATCCTGGATAGATAGTTGAGGGACCTCTAGAGGGAACTGGTATAGGATGTTTGGGGACCCAAGAACAACGTGGGTTTGCTAGTCCACTTGTGGGCTCAGGTACCAATTCAGACGAGTGGGATGGTCGTTCCTCAGATGACTCGAATAATCCAGCGAAGCGTGGGCGGAAACGATGGTTGAAACTGAGTCGCACTAAATACAACTATGCCCTAGGTGAAGATATTGAGTGGCATCAACTTATTAAGATGACCAACATCACTTCAGTTGGAAAGGATTTGGGTAGGTCATTCTCTCAGCGTATCATTGTGGCTTGGGTGGCGAAACAATGGGTAGCACAGCTGGGCTATACCCCTGAGGTGGTAGAACTGACCCGGAATTGGTTCGCTTTCAATTTTCAGAATGAGGAACATGCACATTGGGTACTAAACTCTAATTGGAGTTGGGATCACTGCCCGATTATGATAAAACCCCGGCATCCGATGTTTGATGCTAGTCGTGAACAGCTGGATTTGGTGCCCATCTGGGTTCGTCTACCGGGCTTAACTCTTCACTATTGGTCGGAGAGACATTTCAAAGGTATCGGGGACCTCATAGGAACATACTTGGAAGGAGATTACAGTTTTCTACACTCCCATCAGCGGAAGGTGGCTCATATTTTGGTTAATCTGAATATCAGGGATGGTCTGGCCCTGAATGTCACACTCAGTTGGGGGCCCTATTCGTACGTACAAAAGCTTGATTATGAAAATTTTCCCTTCAGGTGTCGTCGCTGCCATGCCTATGGACACCCGATTGCTAAGTGTAAGTTACCCTTGCGGCGGCGAAATGGTGGTGGTCAGAAAAATTCCATGGATGGGGAGGCTCCTCCTCTTCTGGGACAACCATCTTCAGCTCCCTCCTTTCATGAGGAGGACGAAGCTGGTTTTGAGCATGGACTGACACCAGAAGCGCCACTAGAGGAAGGAATTTCTCTTGCTGAAGTCTCCACTGGGATTGCACTTTCGGCACCTCATCAACCTTCGGTGGCTACTGTTGCGGGTATTCCTTCTTCCATCAACTCTCACTCCTTTAATTTTGTTTTAAATAATTTTACGTTGGACAAGAAGAACTGGATGGAGGCTCTTAAAAACTTGAATATCTCTTCTTCTTACGCATCGATGGAAACCACTTGTATTGAGCTAGGCCCTGCATGCACTGTGGTGACTCCTTCTGTCCCTGGTGTGGTGATTCTTGATGTACCCCCTGATCTAGATCTACCACCTGAAGATGTGCGTTCTTCCCCCTCCCCCATTGACTCCTCCGATTCGGGTTACTTCCTTCGGTCTCTCACAAAGGTTACCCTAGGTGCGATGGGTGCTGGGGTGGGTCATACTAGTAAGGGCCATGGAAGGAAATCACATCTATCTAAGGCTCAGTCCAAGGCAAAGATGGACTTGTTGGAAGGCAAACAGGTGACTATTGATCGGGTGCTTAGAGCGGTGCATGACCAGAAGAAGGGACGCTAATGAAGGTTATGTCTTTCAATTGTCGGGGTCTGGTTGTTCCCCATAAAATATCAGCATTGCGTAGAGTGGTATCTCTTGAACACCCGGATATCATTCTGCTACAAGAAACCTTGGGTGTTGGTTCGATGGTGAAGTCTTTGTTGGAGAGCTGGTTCAGCGGTTGGTTATTTGCTACTTTGGATGCTCGTGGCTGATCTGGTGGTCTGGCTATTGGCTAGAATGTCAAAACTGTTAAGTTACATAATCTTTGGGGGATGCAATCCGTCTTGGGACTGTCCTGTTCAGTTCTCGATTTTGGTGAATTGTTTACAGTGGTAAATGTCTATGGTCCTTATATAAATCGTATCCCTTTCTGGGATACTCTTCTCTCAAATCCTCTTTTACAAGAGGGGGATCTCTTGATGGGTGGAGATTTTAATTTCTCCTTAGGTCCGTTTGAAGTTTGGGGCAGCAGATCTCGTTCCAATCCTTTGGCTGATTTTTTCACTCAAAATTTGGTTTCCCACAATCTGATTGATATCGAGCCTACCCTCCTCAAGCCAACCTAGAGGAATAACAGATCTGGAGATAACAGTGTAGAGAAACGTCTGGATAGATTCTTGGTTTCTGACTCTTTTGTGGATAGGTTTTTCCTCATGAGGCAGTGGGTGGGATCCGGGGGGTCCTCTGATCATTTTCCTATTTTTTTTTAACTCCGAACGGGACCCGTAAAACCCGCTGGGCCTCTTAAGTTCAATAAGATTTGGCTGAATGATGAGTCCTTCACTAATCTGGTCAGATCCCTTTGGGTACCTTTCAACCCTAGGGCTGGGATTTCATCGTCTCATCATTTTACCGCTAACATAAAAAGGATCAAAGGACCTATCAAGGTATGGGAACGTGAGAAGAGAGTTCGGGAAGACATGGAATTGAAACAGATTGAATTGGATCTGAGGCTACTCTATGAATCTAGGACTGGGGGCTTGGGTTCCGTGGAGGAAAAGGCCCATCTTGTATCTCTGGAAGGCAAGAGAAACACTTTATTGCTGGAAAAAGAGGAAACTTGGAGGTTGAAAAGTAGGGCGATTTGGCTTGAAGCTGGAGATGAGAACACTAAATTTTTTCATGCATATGCGAAAAGTAGCAAGGCTTCCAACACTGTCTGGAGCCTTGAGGACTCGTTGGGGGAATCACAGACTTCCTTTGAGGGAATGGCTGGGGTAGGGGTAGATCATTTCCAGAATCTTTTCAAAGCTCCTGCACAGGAAACCGTTGTAGAAATTGTTCGGATGGCTCATCTTTTTCCATGTTTTGTTGAAGAGGAAGATAATCAGGCCTTGATGGAAAATGTTATGGAGGAGGAACTAAAGGGGGTCCTTCAAAGCTTCCAAAAAGATAAAAGTCCCGGTCTGGATGGATGGACCATTGAATTTCTCTTGGCTCTTTTTGAATATATAGGGGAAGATCTATTACAGATGGTTGAAGATACTTGAATCTCTGGGCGAATCCTGGTTGCCTTGAATTCTACCTTCATAGCTCTTATCCCTAAGACAGACAATCCTTCCTCTCTAGGTGACTTCAGACCTATCTCCTTGTGCAACTGTGTGTATAAGGTGATATCAAAAATTATAGCCCGGAGATTGAAAGTCATTTTGTCCAATCATATCTCTGCAGAACAATTTGGGTTTCTGGAAGGTCGACAAATCCATGAAGCTATTGGAGTGGCTCAGGAAGGCCTACATAGTATGAAATCATGGAAACTTAAAGGAGCCATTATCAAGATAGATTTATCAAAGGCATATGACAAGGTGAGTTGGCTTTACATTCATTTGCTTCTTACTCATCTGGGCTTTGCTGTGGATTTTATCAGGTGGATTATGAGTTGTATCACTATGGTTTCCTTTGTTGTACTCATAAATGGGGCAGCTTCTCCTTTCTTTCACTCAAAAAGAGGTCTTCGCCAAGGGTGCCCTTTGTCACCTTTACTTTTTCTTCTGGTGGAAGAAGGGCTGAGTAGGGCCCTTAAAAAAGCATGTAGGGAAGGCACTCTACACAGTATTCAGGTGGCTCCAGAACTTTTTATTTCTCATCTACGTTTTGTGGATGATATTCTCATCTTTTGTACTGGCTCGCATGGTGACATTGAAGCTCTTCGGGGTATTATTAAGCTTTTTTCTACCGCTACCGGTATGGAGATAAATGAAAGGAAATCTACTATGTCGGTCCATTTGTTAACAGATGTTGAGATTGAGGCCATACGGAGGGTCTTCCCTTACACCTTAATGTTTTTAGATGCAGGCATTAGTTACCTTGGGTTCCAGTTAAAGCCGAATGCATATACTAAATAGGATTAGAATTGGCTTATTGAGAAACTCCATAAACGTTTGAAGGTGTGGAGCCATAAGTGGCTCTCGAGAGCAGGGAGGCTGGTATTGGTGAAGTCTGTTCTTGAGGCCATTCCTGTCTACTGGATGTCCCTCTCTTGGATTCCCAAAGGAACGCTGGAAAAGGCCCGAAAAATTTGCTTTCATTTTATGTGGAGCGATAAAGGAGACTTTGTATCCCCATGGGTACGATGGCAAAGGATTTCAATTCCCAAGGCTTTGGGAGGTTGGGGACTAAAAAACATTCATCTTTTCTCCAAAGCACTGGTGGCCAAAGGAGCCTGGAGGATCTTAAAAACTGATAGTTTATGGACCGGGGTGGTCATACAGAAATACATTGTTCCCACAACTGTTATGGACTGGATCCGGAACCCTGTCAAGTCTCATCGAGGAGGATCGGTCATCTGGAAAGCAATTGTGGATTCCTTCTCTATTGTTGGTGATCTTTTGGCCTGGAACATTGGGAATGGCCATTCATTGCGGGTTGGGGAAGACCCCTAGTTTGGGAGCACAGGAAAACATATTTTATCGGATGGTTTGATTGCATCACTCCGGGACATGGGCATTACCTACCTCTCACAACTTGTTGATCCAGTTTTGGATCGTCCATGGATTCAAACATGGGTGGATGTTAACACTCTGGAATTAATGGTGGATGAATAGGATAAATTGAGGTTATATTATAGGGCGCCTATTCTCTCACAAATCCTTATCCGGGATAGGGATGATTGTCTGGTCTGGGAAGGGGCTCCGAATGGCATCTTTACTCCGAAGAGTGGGTATATCAGCATAAGTTATCTTGACAATCCCCGTGCTCTGGTTTGGTGGTGGAAGCCACTTTGGAAACTAAAATGTCCCATGAAATAGAGGTTATTTATGTGGAATGTTCTTGAGAATTCGGTTCCTACTTGGGATTTTTTACAGAGAAAGAATCGGGTGGGACCGGGATGGTGTATCTTATGCAAAGCGGCCGAGGAGACCTGTTTACACTTATTTCTACACTGTCCCTTCACGACACAAGTCTGGGCATAATGCTCCTTAATGACTCATTCATGGTATAATTGGGCTGGCGATTCACTGTTACAAGCTTGGGCTCAGTGGTACAATGATCCAATTGGAAAATCAGTAAAAGCTTTACCATTGATGGTGATTTGGGGGATTTGGCTGGCACGGAACAACCTCCTTTTCTCAGACAAACCATGTACTCCTGCTATTTCTGCCACACTCATTTTTGGCTTTCTAACTGCTTTCGCACAGCATATTAGAGCTGCAAAACAGAGGGTGATTTTGGAGGTGGACATTGACCGATCCATCCCATGGGGATTCTATGATGGATTTGCACAGGAAAATGTGTGCGAGGGAGGGGCTACATTACATGTCTCTATCTCTCACTACTATCACCTATACTAGGGCCTAGGGGGTGGCGGGAATAATTATGCAGAACTCATGAGTTTCAAACTCCTCCTCTTATTTGCCATTGAGATTGGTTGTCAAAGTATCAATGTTTTTGGTGATTCTATGAATGTTACTAATTGGTCACTTGGTATACAACATTGCAGAGATATTAGACTTGCTAACATTCTACAGGACATTCGCGAGCTACAGCACTCATTCATACATTTTTCTTGCAGACATGTATACAGGGAGAATAACAAGGAGGCGTACGAGGCTTCTAAAGCTGGCAGGGCCCTGGCAATGGGGGTGTGGAAGATAAAGGAGTTTCGTGAGGGGACATTTTTTTAGTACTATCATCGACCATTTGTTGATGAAATGGCAATACAATGAGACAGAATACCTCTGAAAATATTTTTTGAACCAGAAACTATTTATCTCACTTTCTTTGAACATTACAGGGCTACTGTTTTTAGTTTATTTTTTGACAGGATTTCATGAGGCTCAGGGAGCCGATTGACTGAAACATACACTATGAACTTATTTATTTTTTGGGTTTTTAAATGGTGATTATATGATCACATATGACTGATGTAAAGATGATACAACAGTATTCAGTACTGCCACTTTTTAAGTTGGTATCCGCATGCATTCTTGTAATGCATATACATAATGTAATTTTGTTCACCTCTGCTGAAATAAAATTACGCTTTTTTCTTGGGAAAAAAAAAACTATACCTCTTTGCTTGAGATTTAACAATTGTCTAAAGAAGGAGTTTCTCTTAATATCCCCATGATGTGCTATATATTCATCTAAAAATATAGACCAAGAGGTACCACACAAATTGACCAAGTTCTAAATAAAGGATGCCATAATTACCTTTTTTAAATTCAACACTTGGTGTAGAACAAAGAATTTCTCCATCTAGAATATCCATGTTATGAGATCATTACCATCAAACTTTCTCATATCAATTCAGGAATGAAGTAGTTCCTTGGTACCAGTGTGAACCCATGATGATGTGGATATTGGAGTAATAAATGATCAAGTGTCGAGGACTCAAACCTCTTCTTCTCCAATTGTGTTTCAATTTTCTAGATATGTGACTAGGAATTAACCCTCATGTTATTCTTATAATCTTCTTAAGGAGGTGAGTTAGGGGTAAGGAGGAGTCTTAGCACATTCAAAATTTTCCCCTCCATATATTTGAGATCATTTTTTAAATTTGCTTTGAAATCCTTTTTAAACTCATCCAATTGTCCTTATATTACCATATCTATGATTTCAACCTTTTGTACCATGTTTCCTTTCAAAAGTTTGGTTTGATATTCTATCTTAGACATCCTAAAATCCATCCCTTTATTCTCCTTTGGTGCCACTACTAAACTCCTAGGAGGTTTCATGGGTGTAAATGTTTTTGTAGAACCCTTTTCCATGTGAGGTAAAATAATATTTAAGCATAATTATCCACTTTCTCCTCTTTATCACACCTTTTGAATCAACCAAAGCAAATCTTTCCATCAAAAGTAATGCAAATTTCAAGTTAACATGCCTTTAAAAACCCCAATTTATAGACTATCTTGCTAGCCGATCTTTCTCTTAAAGTATCTCTAAAATTTCAGCCTCTTTGAGATTGAGATTTCAGCACGAAGTAGCCTAATATGTCTTATCTACAATGCCATAGGTTTGACCAGATTCTAATGTGCGAAGGGAAAGTTATGTCACTTTCCCAAAACTTTTTTTTTGTCCCTTTCACGAGAGCGGACTTGTACTACCTGCCATGTATCCAATTTTTTAGATTTGCTTTTGAAGTTTTCACCATAAACAATTTGGTTTCTTTTTCTTTCTTAAGCTATTGGTACCACTCAATTTGGAGCTTGCGAGATTTAGATGTAATAGTTTACCTAGAACACTTATTTGAGACTAGTTTTTGGACTAGTAAAAGACCCTAACTTCCACAGATCGTAACTCCAAACTTATAGCAACCCAAAACCTAAATTTTTTACCACAAGTACTTCACTATGTTTCCCAATGCTTCCAAATACTTCACTATATGAAACTTTCCAGAAAAAAAATTATAGCGAAATGACAAGATGACTCGATTTGAAGGAGACAAGTCAAGGATCATATGCTTTAGTACCAAATGTTATGGACCAAATTTCCCAAAATAGCATAAAAACATAAAGAAGAAGTAACCCCACACCTTGAGAATGAATAAGAAGTATCTTCAAGAGGGAAACCTTTTTATACAATGTATCAAATGCACAAGATGAGATGATCTCTATAACTATTTCTCCTTGGTATATATAGGAGACAAAGGGTACAATTACAATTATACACTCTAGTCGACCAACAAGGACAACATTAATATAACAATAGAAATGTAATAACTCAATATATAAGGATTAATATTGTTTGTATTACACATCGAAGTTTGTTTTCACACACACACATAATACACATGAAGTTTTTTTTTAAGACCAATATTTTATCACAAATTATTTTAGAATATCTAAATGTGTGTGGCATGATTACACATCAATGCAATTTATTCTATGGGGTGCGTCAATCATAAATAATAATTTAAAACGTATATTTGTTCATGCATTTATGTACACAACAATGCTTGTATGTATGTATGTATGTATGTATGTATGTATGTATGTATGTATGTGTATGTATGTGTATGTATGTATTTATGTATTTATGTATTTATGTATGTATGTATGTATGTATATGTATATGTATGTATTATTACAAAATATTTTAGAATAATTCTTTATGTGTGGCATTATTACGCACTTGTGTGGTTTATCTATGAGGATCATCGATACTTAAATCAATTTGGTGCATCGACAAGTTTTTTGTTTTGTTTAAATGGTTAATATTTTTTTATAAAATATGTTAAATTATTATGGCTTATGGTATGGATATGCACCAATTTGCTTTATAAGTAAGCACATCGGTGTGGCAAAAGGGGTTTAAGTACACTAAAAGTAAAATTAAAAAAATCCAATAAACCCCCAACTACCCGATTCCAATAGAAACAAAGAAAGCCCAAGTGGTTCTACAAACACCTCCACCAATTGAGACTTTCCTTGTAGTGAGCCTTTGGCTTGTTTGAACATTGTTAGATCTTTGAATGGTACTAACTATTTTCCATCAAATTAAAAAAAATACAATAAACCCCCAACTACCCGACTCCAATAGAAACAAAGAAAGCCCAAGTGTTTCTACAAACACCTCCGCCAATTGAGACTTTCCTTGTAGTGATCCTTTGGCTTGTTTGAACATTGTTAGATCTTTGAATGGTACTAACCATTTTCCATCATTCATTAAAGTCCACATAATTGATTTCTAGTTTGTTTTTTAACTATTCGACTCATTCCTTTGCTTACATGTTCAAAAGGTGTTATCATTCAAGGAAAATGAAGGAAGGGTTGTTACATCCTTAGTCATAACCATATCGATGTTTTCAATCCAATTATTAGTAGATTGGATAGAATGTCTCGAGAAGAGTGACTTGATTTTCTCTAGAGGTTGTATTAGGTTGTCTCAATGGTTAACTATCAATGTAGAGCCTATCTGCCATGTGGATTACTTTTTTTCTACTTACATGATTATGAAACTATATCCCTTGGGCAATAAATCCTCACATGCCCATGCTCAAAACACAGTTTGCTAAATACACATCCAATCATAGGTGTTAGAGACCAAGTTGCTAAGTTTTGAAGATACAAGGATAAATTTACTCAAAGCATTGTTTATGGGATAAAGAGAAATATCACGCTAGTATTCCAAAGAGAGATTAGGTAATGTAATCAATATCGAGATCATCGTCAGCAATTCCATATAAAAGCTAAAATCCGATACCATGATCACTTCTTACTTGACTAACTCTTCCTATTGATTTTCATCCCAAATGATTTAGAATAATTTGAGAACAAAATGAAAGAATACATAATATTGCAGAAAATGAATGTAAGATATACTAATGAAAGCAAAGTATTATAGTGAAAATCAACTTCTATTAAAAATCAATCATGAAAAGCACCGGAATGTACATAGCAATACATTGTGGCTAAAATGATGGTCTCTTATCTTTGAGAATATATGTGATCACTACACTCATTTGAAATAGCCCCTTAACTAAAAGGAGGAAAATCACCTTATTACTCTATGAATCAAAAACCTTAGATTTCACAAACCCTAAAGAAGTAAGCCTTAAACCTAAGCATTGATGTGACAAAAGAAAGTTGGGTCCTAAAAAGTTGAGTTGGGAATATCACTTTTCGAGGGCTATAAATTTTGTATACGAACTTTGATTCCTTAATGCAACACCTCGTTGGAAATCTCTTCATAAACTCTATGGTAGGAGATGTATTTAAAGAACCAGTTCCATTGTTTCAATTTTAAAAAATACATTGAACCTTCAAGACCCAAAAATTGTCAAAATGAAGACCATTTCTATTATGACCCTATATAGCTAGATCAACCATTAAGTAATTTCCATCATGAGTTAAAAAACTAGATTTCCTTCATACTATACACCACCATCCTCTTCTTACTTTTATTTAGGATTGAATTATCTTCCACCTCAATTTCCATTGTTATTTTATGTTTATCTTTTGTACTACACAAATGATCATAATAATCTAAGCTAATATGAAGTCATTTGGCACAAGGGAATTTCCAGGAATTTTCATTGTTATTTTATGCTTGAATTATCTTGTGAATATTACAACAAATGGTTATAAAAATCTAAGCTTATATAAAGTCATTTGGTAGAAGGAAATTTTCATTGTTATTTTATGCTTGAATTATCTTTTGGATATTACACGAATGGTCATAAGAATCTAAGCTTATAAAAAGTCATTTAGCATTTGAAATTCTTGTGTCGCATGGGTAAATAAACAATCATTAGAGTATACATATTAGTTGGGTTGCTAGTAATTATATTCGTGAAGAGCATGTTAGATGACATGTATAATATCGAAGAAAGATGAAAATATATATGGCATGAGCTAGCAATGGAGGAAACCCTGGTGTTATCACTCCAGGAGTCTTTCCCTGACTGTGAAGGGAATGAGCCTGGTAACTTAACTATTATTGTAATGGTTCACACAATAATGAGTGTGGGGTTGGATCGAGATGAATATCTAACTAACTGGACTATGTATTCAAGGATGTCTAGGGATATCAAACACTACCAGGCCTTCGAGAGATGCAATCAGACAGGTTGTGTATCAAGTAGAACATAAACTAATCACCTAAACCAGATCATACACATATAAAACAATAAGTATGATGAGTATAGAAACTAGTATAACAACTTATGGTCCTTTTCCAAATAATCAAATAGTGAGATGACAGTCACTTATGGATTAGATAAGCACAGACAGAGAACTTCATTCAACTCATAAGCATAAATAGATAAGAGAGAAGAAATCTGATCACATCAATGAAAGAAGCTGCAAGTTTAATATATTAAGAAAGGTCTATGTTTACAGTAGCAGCATAGTAGAACTCCAAAATCCAACCCTTGTTCTACATGAGTTCTGGGCTTTATAGCCTTTACAACCTCTCCCCAGATCCTAAGAAGTTGGGTTGAATTTACTCCAGGTGGAAAATCCAAAAAGTACAATTTCTTTTAGATTCATCAAAATGTCATGTACTGATTCTTCAACCTATTATTGCGGAATATTCATGTTTTATGTTCTCCAATTTAACACGTGTGATACATGTTCCTTCTACTTCTCCAAGTTTTTCAACAAACCAGGAAAATCATTTTTAATTGGCCAGACTGCTGAAAAATGGGGCTGAAAGATGCATTCGATTCTCCCAATATGTGACACCTGTAGGAAAACTGAGAGAGGTTATTGTTCTCTGACGTGTTAGGAAGACAAACCTCTGAGCGTTTTTCAGAATGATTCTCCAGTCGCTCAGAATCATCATTTGAAAATGATGACTCTGCACAGTAAAAACGCCACTTTTGCTAAAACTGTTGAAAAAGAGGCTCAGAGATGGGTTCAGTTCTCCAGATATGTGGCACTTGTGTATAAACTGAAAGAGGTTATTGTGCATTGATTTGTTTTGAGAAAAAACCTCTCTCAGATGTTTGAAACTCGTTTTGGTTTTCCTAAGATATGCATTTCAAAAACATGTGTCAAACAGGCAGATTCTGGGATCTGAAAATTGGGGCTCAGTGACAGATTCGATTCTCCCAATCTGTGACACTTGTAGGAAAAATGAGAGAGGTTATTTTTCTCTGACATTTCAGGAAGAAAAACCTTCGTTCATTTTGAAAATTGATCCTCCAGTCGCTCAGAAACGTCATTTGAAAATGATGACCTTTCACAGTAAAAACGCCATCAATTTCAGTAAATATCCTTTGCCTTCTCCACTTTGCTGACACCTTTAAATCTGGAATAGAACCTTGATCGTTATGCCTTTAATCATTATATAACATTATAAACCACCCTTGAGCTGTTTGGATCAGTAAAAATCAAATATGTGCAAAAATGGTAACATTCTGTCCAGTTTTTTAGCTTTCGGTAGCTAGGCAAGCCAAAGTCCGAATCTATAAGCTACCGAAAGCTCTGTTTTCGGTAGCTAATGAACCATCGCCTTGTCTTCCTGAGCCACCGAAACTATTCCATGATACCTGTCATGTTCCTTTCCCTTTTGGTAGCTGAAGAGTTTTGTCTTCCATTCTGTAAGCTGTCGAAAGCTGGGTTTTCGGTAGCTGATGAACCATTGATGGTTTATTTGTGAAAAGATCATGCAAAGCGTGACCAAGTGATTTCTCCTTCTCCATCATCTACTCCTAAAATCTGTGTTGTCATTGGAAGTAGTTTATCAAAGAAATTTCTTAGACCTGCTGAGTACCAACGGTGAATATTCATGGATGGCCCTTTGCTTCTTTACACGATCTTTGACACCTCTTTCATTGTCAATGCTGGGTGCATGGGTATCTTCTTATCTGATCTGCTTTCATTTAAAAATTTCACTTTCGGTAGCTGGGAGAGCCCTGAAATTTTCGTTTAAGCTGTCGAAAGCAGAGCTTTCGGTAGCTTAGGAACCGTTTTAAATAAGCGCTTAGCTACTGAAACCTATCTTTTGAAATTTTTGAACTGAAAACCCAATCTAATGCTTTTCAAACTTTATTACATGCATAAAGCTATCAACAATGAGCCTTAATAAATTTAGAAATGAATTTTCAAATGAAATCCTATCATCTAAAAATGATCAACTCGACAAATTTATTTGGGGAGATAACACCTGGCAATGGTGGAAAACCCTAGCAATGGAAGAAACCCTATCTAGCTAGCTATCTGGATGGAGGTAGCGAACAATGAGTATAGAGTTCTGTTTTCCATTTCTGGCAAGCCTAGTACCAACTAGTAAAAAGTGGGAATCATATTTTACGTCATTGTTCACTATTTTTATCTGGACTAGTTTGGTTTAGTGGTTTACCTGCGTTTGTTTAGGATGGGGTATCTATGTGTCAGTATGACAATGATTTCCATGATTCGGGTGGTCCAGATGGTACTATGGGTCAGGTCACATCTCTTTCCTCGGAATATGTTGTGGGCATTCATGTGCCGATTGGAATTCCTACTCTCTCGGCAGAGGTGCCTAGGGTTTTGGGTGTGAAGACTAAACCTAATCTAAATGTGTGTTTCGAACCTGCTATTGTGGTGAATGAGGCTATTGTTCCGGTTGCTGCAGATTATAGGGTTTCTGGAGAGCCTTATGTTCCTCTGAATGGATCACGCAGTCATTGGTATCACCGGGCAAGTGAACGACCCTCCTCGTCGGGACCTGTAGCTGGTAAGGAGGACAAGCTTTAGTTTGAGCAAGTCAAGAAGGGGCGACCTCTATGTGTATTTGGTAAGGACATAACTTTTGATATGGTGTGGGCGTTGTCGCAGAGGGATCTCATCGGAAAATTCAAATATCTCAAGATAATTAGAGCCGAGCGCCTAAATTATATTCGTTGTAAATGGAAACCGTTTATTTCAAACATGCCCAGGGTTTTGATTCTAGTAAACGGGTGGATGGTTTTTATTTTCCTTTTTGAAGAAGAAAGGTGGGCCATTGAGGATCGTTTATGGGTTGTGGGCCACAGTTCATTAGTATTGAAGTAGTGGCATGGGGGTTTTGACCCTCGTCGGGAGAAGCTTTTGAGGTGACACCTATGGGTGGTATTTCCAGATTCCCCATTACAGTGTTGGAATTTGAAAGGTTTTATGGTTGTTGCGAATTCTATTGGCATGTTTATTTTAATTGAAGATGACCATTTATTTGGTCCCCTAAGGTTTTGGTGGAATTGGACACTTAAGAGGGTCTGTCAGAGGAGCTTGAGGTTATTTGGGATGGCAGCTCGTTTATTCAGCGTTTGGAATACTGGAATATTGCGTTCAGATGCCACTACTGCCATGATACGGGTCATTCCAAAGTATCGTGTCTGAAACTGAATTCAAAGAACTCTGCTACGAAGACTAGTAAAGAGAAGGGTGATGTTGATTCAGATCCATGCAAGGAGGGTTTTAGGTTCCCTATCCCTCTATATCATTCTTCAGCTAGCACTTTTGTGGATATGTTTGCCCAATCTTTACTTGTCTTATTAAAGTTTATGTCTATGGAAGATATTCTTAGACATTTGGCGCATTCAAAGTTGGGGTTTTCAGACATGCATCATGAAGGTGGTTCTATTTCATCGGAGTATTTCTCATCGGATCATAATTTAATCCTCCCTACTGAGGCTCCTTGTCCATTTGTTGGTGTTATTGATGTTGACTCTTATCGCCTTTGTGATGGGGATGGGTGGGAGGCTGGTCATTCTCTGTTGGACCCTGGGGTTCGAGCTCACTCGTCGATTGAGGGTTTTCATTATGAGAACTCTTCTCATCCTTCGGGGGAGGGTATCCCTTCTCCTTTATCCACAAAATATTTCCCTCCTCTGCAGTGCAACCTGGGTTCTCCTTTAGGCATACACATCACCTCTTCTTCGGCTCAGGACCCACCACCTTCTGTAGCCCTTTCTTTGGCTCCTCAACAGACCTTGAAAAACCCTATCCCCGTCTATTCATCATCGACCTCGATTAGTCCTAGGGTTATCCCTATCACTTCTATTTTCAATGGAAATGTCACTATCCGTAAAGCTAGGAAACCTAAGAAGGTCAAGGATTCTGGGCCTCCTTCTGTTGCGGAAGGTTTGGTGTCATCGCATGATGTCAGATCCCCCCCCATTTTGTGCACCAATCCGATTATATCTTCGCTTTTTTCCAAAGGATTGCCAAAAGAGAACTCCTCTTCTTCTAAACCTCGGGCTCTCAGAGAGATTGCAACCCATATGGGGGTTATTCAATGAACGTCCTCTCTTTGAATATCTGGGGGTTGGGCAGTGGACATAAACGCACTGCTCTTAAGGGAATCTTAGACAAAATTAGACATGGTATTCTTCTTCTTGTGGAGACAATGATATCTTCAGTGGAGTTCTACAATCATTTTCTTAAACTTAAGCCCTCCTGGAGAGTCTGTGCTATGGACTCCATTGGGATGTCTAGGGGTACGCTCGTGGCTTGGAATCCGAATTTGGCTGAACTGAATGCATTTTCCTCTTTTGCAAGTATCCTTCTTGATGGAAAATTGAAAGGTTTTTAGAAGTCTATTCACATTTTAAACATTTATGGGCCTTATCACAATAGAAAACAATTTTGGGAGCGAATTTTTTTGCCAGGATTGTTGGTCGATAGTTATTTCATGATGGCAGGGGATATTTATTTTACATTATCATCTGAGGAGGTTTGGGGTGCAAGTAACAAGATGGATCCACTTGTTGATGATCTGATCTCATGGTTTTATGATCTTAATTTGGTTGATATTGTACCTAATGTATTGGTGCCGACCTGGTCCAACGGACGTTGTAGGAATGCGGGTATAGTCAAAAGGCTTGATAGATTTTTTATATCTGAATTTTTTTGTGATGAATTGGGTCGATATCGTTCATGGTCTTACTCTTCTAGAATATGTGACCATAAAGTGGTGATACCACAACTGGATTTAAATAGGGAATTCGTTCTATATCCCTTTAAATTCAATCCATGTTGGCTTGAGGATGCGGATTTCAATCTGCTGGTTAAGGAAAAATGGAAATCCTTTCCTCTTACTAAGTATTCGTCCCCTTTATTCAGGTTCTTAAAAAATATTTATCTGCTCAAAGCGAAGGTTACAGAGTGGGAAAAAAGAAAAAAGGTGGCAAACGAGAAGACTCTTTCAGATATTGACTCTGAAATACAATTACTTGTGGGGCCTATTGATGAGGACTTATTTTCTCTTGAAAGAAAAGAGCATTTATTAAGTCTTGAGGTTGAGAAACAAAAAATTCTCAGACATAAAGAGGAAACCTGGTGTCAAAAGAGTCGGGTGGTCTGGTTGCATGTTGGTGATAATAATACAAAATTCTTCCATCACTTTGCTAATCAACGGCGTTTGAACAATGCAATTTGGGAGATGAGGACTGATAATAATGAGGTATGTGGTGATACTAAATCACTTAAGGTTGCTGCGGTGAAACATTTTCGGGATATTTATTCATCCTCTAATGACACGAATATTAAGGAACAGTTGAAGACCATCATGAATTTTCCTTGTTACTTTGGCAGTGAGAATTGAAGAGAAATTGGAAAGCAAGTCTCTATGAAGGAGGTTTTGCGCACTTTGAAGCTTTTGGCGAAAGATAAAAGTCCAGGCCCGGATGGGTGGACTGTTGAGTTTTATCTACATTTTTTCGATCTAATTAGTATTGAGTTAGCTGCAGCTATTGATGAGACCATAAGTCGGGCTCTTGTTCCTCAAAATCTGAACTTGACTTATATTACTCTCATACCTAAGAAGGATAGGCCTGACACCTTCATTGACTATCGACCCATTTCACTGTGTAACCTGATGTATACAATAATTACTAAATGTTAGAAAAACAGGATCACAGAGCAATAACAATAAACAAGATGCAAATATAAATCACATAAAACACATTACAAGAGAGACACCAATATAACGTGGTTCACCCAATATGGGCTATGTCCACACCGAAATTGTCAGTCCTTATTATTGTACCATCCAACAAATGAAGGGATACAACCTACAGCACATCCGCTGCAACTTCCTCTTCACTCCCTCACGATCTCTCTCACACAATCAGAGATCTTTACAATGCTACAACATACAACCGTATTACAATTCCTTCCTTTTAAAGAGTGATTACCATGGAAAAATACTATGGAACACCCAATACCATGGGCCCATAAATCACCCATTATTGACCAAGTCATGACTATGAAATTAAAACATTTTACAAGGCATTTTTTTTTCCGAAATTTTTGCTACGGGGGTGTTTCCCCCGAACCCTCGCCAGGGGGGGCTCACCGACTTCTTTTGCTTGGTTTGTTGTTTTGGTTAATGGATCACCGACTTCTTATTTCAGTGGAACCAGAGGCATCCGACAGAGATGTCCTCTTTACCCGTATATTCATCTTGGCTATAAAAGGTTTAAGTCTCCTCATAAACCAAGCTAAGGATCAGAAGAGGATTAATGGTATTAAAGTTGCAAATGCCATGTTCATCTCTCATCTACTCTTTGTAGATGATGTGCTCATTTTCGAGCAAGGTTCTTTCTCAGAGTGGGAACAATATCATGCAATCATATTTGCTTTTTGCAAGGCATCAAGTATGTCCACCAGTTCACAGAAATCCTCCTTTGTATTCTCTTGTAATGATCTTGAGATTCAAGCTCAAATTTCAACTTTATTTCCCTACAAGATGCATTCATTGGATGAAGGTATCAAATATCTTGGTTTTCAACTAAAACCTAATGGATATAAGAAGCAGGGCTGGTTATGGCTTGTACAGAGGATTCAAAGAAAGATAGGCTCTTGGTCTCATCGCTGGTTGACATTGGGGGGTCATTTGATTTTGGTATGCTATGTTTTACAAAGCATTCCCGTCTTTTGGTTTTCTTTGTTTCATGTGTCAAAATGTATCATTTCTTTGATCAAAAGAAAGATTATCTAGTTTGTGGGAAGGAAATCATAATATATCTAAGTTACATCTGACGTCTTGGGATAGTATCTCTAAACCCAAGTATTTTGGTGGCTGGGATATTAAGGATCACATTGGTTTTAACATGGCATTATGTGCCAAGTCACTTTGGCGTGCACTGTCTGTCAAGAGTCAAGTTTGGGGTTCTGTGATAAAATTCAAATATATGAATCGGCTGGATTTAGGTATGTGGATGAGACAACGTAAGAAAATTTCTTCCTCTGCCTCTTGTATATGGCGGAGTCTCCTATGGTCTTTCCCTATTATTAACCAATCTTTATGTTGGGAAATCGGTCATGGTATGCAATTTTTTTTAGGAGTGGATCCATTTATAGGCATGACCGATTTTTTCTCATTTTTTGGGGAGTTGATGGATGAACTACATAGAAAGAACATCTTTGTTCTTCGAAAAGTCACAGGAGATGATAATGGAGTCACTCCTCAGTGGAAGTATGCCAACGAACTTGACCTCCCAGTGGAAGTGGCTAGTGAATGTGATGTAGTTGTCACCAGATTGTATCAGACAGGCATTCGGCTGTCAAATTTCTCAGATTCGATGGTCTAGTATTACAATAAGCAGGATGGCATGGTTAAGGAAAATCTAGCATATTTGATGCTTATGGACTATCAAGCTGAGAACACTTCTACTTGGTGGACCAAGTGGTTATGGAGAGCATCTATCCCATTAAAAATAAAGTGTTTCATGTGGTTGAGTCTCAAGAAGAAGATATTAACCTGGGATGTGCTGCAAAAAAAGAGGATTTACTGGTCCCGGATGGTGTGCCCTGTTTAATAAGGAGGCAGTTTTAAACACTTATTTGGTAAATGTTTGTTCTTTCAGCTAGTATGGTATGAACTGGGGAGTTACTTTTCTTTCAATTTTGTTTGGGCCCATGGTACATTGGAGGAAAATATGGGGGCTTGGTATAATTCCAACACTTATCTGAGGAATCTCCCCTTTATTACACTATGGTTCATTTGTAGAGCCATAAACATATTCATATTTCACAAGGCTCGGCCCAGTACAATTATTGTCGGTTTAAAAGTGAATGCACATTTTTATGATTATCTTAGGAAAAATGAATCCCCTTGCAATCACATAATTTATGTTCCTGATTTGGGATTGGCACTATCCGTATTCTTTTTTAATGGAGTTGAACACAAGGGTTATTGTGGGGTAGGCATGGTGATGAGATATAATTCCGAACATTATACCAATCTTTGGATGGGTGTTGGGGAAGGCACCAACACCAAAGCTAAGCTACTAGCTCTTTGGACCTTGCTCTATTCAACCGGTTTGAGAAATATGGATTCCTTCATGATTGTAGGTGATTTGAAACTCATTATCGATTGGGCGTTGGGGAACAACACTCTGTCAAATATTTCTTTAGATCATTGGATGTGCAGAGTTAGAATTATGATTAATGAGTTTGAACATATTTCTTTCAAGCACATATATCGGGAGTTTAATTAGGGGGATGACTTCCTCTCCAAAAGATCTATTGAGCCCATGGATGGAAGAATATTTTTCGAGGAATTCAGGAATGGATTCCTTGTGGACTCTGGGAGTCATATGATATTTGGATACTTTTCTTGTTCTTGATTTGTTTATGAGTTTTGTATAGTGCAATTGTGCATTTTACTTGCTGTGATTTTTTGAGATACTCATTAGTATAAGAGGATGACTGAATATCTGATCCAATTTTGGGATTGTTAGAAGTTAGGGGTCTACAATCTTTTTGTCTATTATGGTAACTGAGAAGGACTCACTTCTATTGGTCTTGATGTATATTCTAATACCACTTTCTTTTAATATATATATATATATATATATATTTTTTTTTTTCTTTTTTCTTTTTCGGTATGAAAAAATAATACCAACTATAAATATATAACTTAAAGGATGTTTCCCCAATGAGAACATGTCAGAACATGTCAGATTATCCTTAACATATAATAAATGAGTATTGGAATTTATAGTTTACTCTCCTTGTCCTTTTTGTTTGGTAATGTGGGAATTGTTTATTTGCTTAAAAGCAATAGTTGACTTTTTGGATCTTCTTGTTCAATTAAGGAAGGTAACCCATCTCTAAAAGAATCCTAGTTAGGGAAGGAAACCCATATTTAATAGAGTCCTAGTGACCTTGTCTAGTGCAATTCCTTTTCATGTTTTCTTAGTACATGAGTTAAAAAACTAAGATGTAAATTATTAGTTGTGTTGTTAGGTTGGTTTGTGAACGAGATTTGAAAAAAAAAATAGTGGTCTTTTTTATTATCTTATGTTTGAGTTTGTACTTGTTCTTTGTGCAATGTTATAAGTTATTTTATTACAATGATATATTTTATATTGGATTTATTTAATTGAGATTTATTTATTATGGGATTTATTAATTGTTAATTGGGTTTAGTTTAAGTGGTTGGGAGGAATAATGGTTATCCTCCATGGCTTTGAGCCTCATTTTGTCATAGCCTCAAGCATTAGTGGAATATAGTTTATCCTAGGTTACATCCTTAGAATGAGGGGAAGTACTCAGTGGGTTTCCCTGAAATACATATTTCATGGAAAAATGAGATTTATTTTATTTTTATTAAATGTTTCTAATGAACATTTTGCAAGTGACAACTATTCAATGTGAGATATTGTAATGTCGTAGAAACGAGAGCATTCTTTTAGTTAAGCAGTTGTGATTAAGAAGTATTTATTCTACCAAAGTCAACCAAGACTTGATCGAACCCTATCCACACACAAAAACATATGCATTAGCTCTAACACACCCCACAAATTGGTCTACAAGAGGCAAACATGTTGTCAAGGACTTGAACTCGAGTGAGAGAATTAAAAAACGTCCCATTTTCTTCAACTCAGCAAAACCCTTTTAACAAATTGAAATTTAATTTAAACAAAAAGAAAAATTGTTAAAATTTGAAATATCAAATCCTTTTCTAGTTGACATCCTCAATGCAATGCTAATTATTGGATAATGTACATCTAAATGGTGTAACATCTACTTCGCTATTTTGAATATAGATCGGAGGAAATTAATTTTCCTAATGATAAGATTCTAAGACTTCGTACACTTGATTATAACTTCACAATGACAACTTTTTATAACTTCACAATAACAACTTTTTATGAAAAGAAATAAAGAGTTGACATCACTTATATCTTTGTTAATTAAAATTACAAGGTAAATTCTCACTATGTTGATAAAAAAAAATCTTTACATTGATAAGACATTAAACTTTTAATATTATTTAAAATATATAAAAAAATTAAATGAAATAATTTATGAAAATACTATTAATTTATAAAAATAAAAAATTTCTCACCATTCCCACTACTTCGTTCTTAGCTTTGAAAAGCCCTACTTACTACCTAAGGGTGGAGAGATGTTACAAGCCTCAAAAAGTCCTTATTTCCATACTTTGAAAAGTATGGTGATTATAGTGTTGTATTCCAACTTTGGAAGATCTCTTCTAAGTATTTCATTTCATTAAAACTTTGATTGAAATGCTTTATTAAAGAGCAACTACTTCGTCCCATTACAACTTCCAAAAATATACAAACAAAATACATTATATAAAGCAAAAACCAACCTATCCAACTGCCACATGGCCTTCATTAAATGTGTGAGATTGTCATATATACATCATAAGAGATGCACATAATCTCACTTTATTCATTCACTTTTGGTGACCTTTTGTAATTTAGCTACTCAGTTGCAACTTATTTGGTGCAAAATGTGAAAGTACATGACCCCACACTTTACTTTTCAACTAGCCCCACCTTCAATTGACCCCTTCCTAGAAACTCCCCTTTGTTGCTCTTCCTTATTATCACCCAAGCTAACAAAATGTTGACACGTGCATTTTTCCCTATATTGCCCACTTAGAATGGAATCAAGTTCTTCCGGAAGTGCCTTGAACCCTGCACATGTTACAGTTCTTCTGGTTTCGTGAGTCATAGTCATAAAACATACTCTACCAAAGTTTCAGGGGTTACCTAATATTGCGATCTTAATATTCTCATAATGATTTAAAATTCCATTAAATATTTATAATGAATAAAGTTATATATATATATATATATATATATATATATACCATGTTGTAATAATGAATGTTTATGTATTTCAAATTAAAATTATTTGTAATTTAAGAAAAGTTGACATACATATGTCAAGTTTTACTTAATTATTAGAAAAGAGAGGTGGTTATTTTGCATAATGTTAAAAATACTATTATATTTAAATTTAAAGAGAAATTATGATGTTATACAAAATAAGATAAAATTACGATAATATAAATAAGTTATTAATCATAATTTAGATGTTCAAAACAATATTTTTATTTTATTATAACTAACATAAAGAAGAAAGCCAACATTGTTTTTTTCTCTTGGAAAATAAATCGCGTTCTATTAAGAAAAATAGAACACATTTTTTAGAGGCACGATGGCCTTACACATGCATAAGCACAATGATATCGCTCTTCAAAGAGCTAGCGGGGTCATAACACCTTTTACATCCATGTAACGGGGCATCTAAAATATGCATTGAGCTCAAAAAAACCTCAAATAGACTGCACAAATAAACATAGCGTGATGTGAGATTCTATCATTTAGTCCTTATTGCAGGGACGCACAACTATGCATTGTACACCATGCTCCCAAAGCACTTAAAAACAAAGAAACTTGCTCAAAAGAGCAAAAAAAAACCCAGAAAAGCCAAAGATTAAGCGAAGTGACATGAAGCAAATCCGAAGAAAACATAAAATCCAATGTATCCAAGCCATAGGAAAATGCATAGCTCTGGTGCCGATCTAGCCAGACACATCCGATCCCAAGTGATTTTGCCTCAATAAACCAAGGGACCGGCTGCGGCCCAACCGCCACAAGGATGCACTTTACATGCATCAAGGTATCCTCCATCGTTACAGACATCGCGTCACCATAAGCCAACGCTTGCCATCGCCCACCACAGATGACTCCGCCCACCTCTATCGACCGCTTCTGCAACATCATGTCCCACTGTCGAGAAATCCACCACCCACCGCATCTACTTCCCACCCACCAACGAGCCACCCACCATAGCCACGACATACCACTGATGCCCTCGGTTGAGCACTAAAACAGGTCCGCATCACTGACGCCACCCACCGACACCCTTCGTTGAGTACTGAAACAAGTCCCCTGCCACAAGCGCCAACCATAGAAGCAACGCCTCAAGACCTTACCTCAGAGCAATCATCACCACCACAGATCTGTCGTCATAGCCAAAGAGCCATCGCCTCAGAGCCATCATATCTACCATTGAATTGCTCCTACACTGCCTCAACCATAAGCTTTGGAGGATAAGAGGGAGGGTGACTAGGGAAGGAGCCCTAGTTGCTCGAAGCATTGAACGAGAGCTGACTCTCAAACCCTAAGCGAAGTTGCAGAGCTTCCAAAAAATTATGCACCTAGTGATAATGTTATTGGTTGAATTATCCTTCGAGTTATATGAAAGCCAACATTGTTATAATAAGAATGAACTCTTATAAGCTACCTGGTAAGAAAAAGTACTAGTTGTGAGATGCAAAAATTTATCATCTATGTGATAATAAGAATAGAGAAGATAAATAAGTATTTATTTTAAAAAGTTATGCATACACATTAAATCTCAATTTCAAAATATTTATAATAATATTGATTTTTCTAACTTTTTAACTCATCACAACTATACTATAAAGATGAAAATAACTTCTCTCCAATTTTACTATCTCCAAATTAATTAAAACCTCTTAAACTTAAATAATACTTAATAAAACATAAAACTCAAAACACACTAACGTTAAGAATCTGTAAAACCTAAATACTTATGAAATCACTAAATATCAATAGTCATTAATGTAGTAGCCTGGCTATCACATTGCATTGGAATTTCGAGACCTTTTGACATTTTGTAGTAAATAAAGGCCATAAGAGAGCAAACATCATTGACTTGGGTTTACTCGTTTTTAGATTTCTTGATATTAACGACCTAACTTTTAAGGGTTGTCGATGTGGCTTCTCCTTTTCAATTCTAAGCGTCGCCGTTGAAAATCCTTTTATAAGGATACATGTATTATGAATTCCATAATTTGGATTTATAGAAAGAAACAAAATATTTATAAAAAAAAAAAAAGGCTTAAATTCAATTATTCCTCAATTTATGATAAACTTTTTGGTTGAATACAAAGTTATTTTAAAGTAGTAGGGGAAAAGGAAAACACATCATATCTTCGAGTCCAAACAAAGAGAGGCAACAAGATACCACCTACCTTTAGTAAGTATGCAATAGTGAAGTTGAAGCATATTCTCATTAATCACAGTTCAAATCAACTAAAGAATTGAATATCAAACTTTAAGTAAATAATTAAATATCAAAAGTTAAGTTTGTACGGATTACAATGTGAATTCTTAACACTCTATGTAAATTATTGTAAAGAAGTATAATTCATAGAGTGTTTTATCTACTTTTGCAGTTGCTAACGAAGGGCTATATATTAGTACATCCAAACTTCATGTTGTAGAGGACTTCCTATTTTGAATGTTCATGACAATTTGACTCCTTATTCAATGATGAATATGGAGATAACCTTGCTTGATTCGCTTAGACCATATACTCTTCTTTTGGATAGGTCAAGGTTTATATTTAAGTGGGTTATTTCCACTCTTGTCGATGCAATAGAGTTTCTCTCCAGTCTATCTACTTGTTATTAAGAGAATCTCTTGGCCCTTTTTGTTCTCCTTTTTTTTTTCTTCTCTTTTCATCACTCATAGAAATAGTGGTTATGAGCACTTGTAGATTTGATATGAGTGTTCAAGAAATAACTAATGCACTTGGAAATATACTTGGGCGTTGATGAGGCTCCAAACTCATTCTTTAACTAGGTGGCCCTTATACTAACCATGATGCATTCTAGCTCTCTTCAAATCCATTGTTAATATCTAATGTCTATCACTAAAATGAGCTCAATGTTGTGCATTCTCCATTGGTACTACTAAGATAAGGTCTAGGATACAATCAAAAGTGATGCAAGAGCATCATGCCTAGAAGTAATGTTGTTTGCAACACTAGGTGCAAAGGAAGGTAATGATGTGTGAACACATGCAATTGTGAAGACGTGGATAGCTTTTAGATAGGAGATGCAATCAACCAGTGGAGCAAGGCACATATCAAAGTGATGTGCATGCGAAGAGATTGGGTGCATAATAGGGGCAAGGGTGAAAACTCAAGAGACATAAAATAAGGTTTGGTGAATGAGGGTGCTCAAGGAAGTGGGATTGTCAATTCAAAACTATTGAAAACTAGTAATTAAGACCAACTTGTATACATTTAACAAGTGGTATGTCGATAGTAGAGGTCTTTAAAAAATTGGAAAGCTAGAAAAAAGATCAAGGGGTCATTGAAGGATTCACAAACTATATAAGAAGAATGTGACTATAGAGAGATAGAGGAGAACCAGAAGAAGCCAAGCAGAAAGAAAGCTCAAAGAAAGAAGAGAATTGATGTGATAATGGAGAAAGAAGACGATGTTATGGAGTCAAAGTTTATGGACTTTGAGAGAGTCATAGATGTTAAAGAAGGTGTGGGAAGATGCGCATAAATGCAATAGTGCAAACATTACTAATTTGCTAATAATAATAGACAGATTGGTTTCCTATATTATTCTATATGTTTAATGTTCATGAACACTCTTTTCTACATTCTGCAATTTAATTTTTTGATTGAAGTGTTTTTTATTATTGCACCGAGAGGAGCGATGTTCTCTACAACCCAATATGGGGGAGATGTTGTCATGTAAGGTAACACAACGTAACATTACATTACAAAAAATAAAAAGTAATTAAGAAAATTCATGTCGGCTCGTAAAATAAAATAAAAAATATGAAAATAATTAAAAAATCCATGCCGACCTATAAAATAAAAAATTAAAACTTAAACCCGGATCTCTCAAGCAAGAGAGGAATCAAATTTATTGAGTTTACCATAAAAAAAATTACACCTCAAGAAATTGGATCCCTCTGGGTGCTTGAAAGATTCAAGTTTAAGATGGATCTATGTTGGTTTAAAACAATAGTGTTTATAAGGCTTTGATACAAAAGTGGGTGCACATGCAACATCCACATATATAACTAAAAGACCTGTAGCGCCAAAATTGCATGATGGTTTAAGCCAAAACACCCGGAACTATACTACCACCAACTATAAATCCAAAGTCCATAAAGCATAACCACTAAAAAACAAAGAGCAACAAAAAAACCAAGATAACATGAAGAAGTAATCACGTTAGCGCTTGGGATGACTAGTAACCAACATAGACCCATCCTAAATGCGTATTTATCAAGCACCGAGAGGCATCCAATTTCTTGAGGTGTTATTTTTTAATGAGTTTTTATTTGGTTTTAATTTTTTATTTTATGACTAGATATGTTTTTTTTAATTATTTTTTATTTGGTTTTCATTTTTTATTTTATGAGACGACATAAAAAAAATTTAATTGCTTTTTATTTTTGGTACATAACGTGACATCGTTGCATAGCCTTAGACATCTCCCCCATATTGGGTTGTAAGCACCTCGCTACTCTCGGTGCAATGATTGTCTGGGGTCAAGCCCCAACAAGCAACTCGAAGGTTGACATCAAGTGGTTTCACAGGCTCCCATCCATCATCAAGTGGCTTTAAGGGCTTCAACCCTTCAAAATTGGCCAAGTTTAGAGTTGAAAGTGCTTGCCATTCTTAGGTGAGGTTGGGGGCTAACTCCTCCCACAATCGCATCTCACTTACATGTTTTTACTCGTATGATGGTAGGCTTGGAAGTCAGTGCCTCGTGTGCTCTTGTCTCGTCCACATCTCTTGACCAACCTAATGGCAAGGCCTACTGTCACCTTTGTGAAAATTAGTCAATGCATGTCTTGAGGGCCTAGGTACCCCCGATTCATGTTATAAGGGGCAACACCCAAAAATCTAGATATAGTTGAAGATGGTCCATCTTCATTCTTAATTTCTAATAATGCACATATTGACCCGTCATAATGAAGTTGAAAGAGTAGGGATCCCCTTGATGTGAAGTCTCAACTCACGCTGATCTATGAGTTATTGGTATGTGTGGCTTGCGGGTTGTTGCATATACTCTTAAAAAACTCCGGGGAGGTTACATGTTCAATTCTTGCGGGGGGTAGAGCTGCACACATTAACCCGTCATAATGAAGCTAAAAGGGTAGGCATCCCCTTAATTAGACATCTCGATAGGTTGACCTATAAGTTATTGGTATATGTGGCTTACGAGTTGTTGCATATACTTTTGGGAGGTTGCTAAATTCCCATGGTTAAAAATAAAATTCTATACCCACACCATGATTTGGAAACACAAACCTTCACATCTAAGTATGCATATCCCAACTTATATATACACATTATTATACACTCTTAAGTACAATCACATACATAGCTAAATATATAATATTAGATATGCATAGGCTGCATATCTCACATTATATAGCTAATATATATCGGTATACACCATTACCATTGAGGTGTGCATAAGCATTGCCTAACCCATTGTGATGTAGACATGTCACCATCAGACTTAGAATTAAACCCTAATTCCAAATTGCCGGAGCATATAAATGGCCAGCCTTATCTCACCTTCCACCTTGTCTGCCACTGCATACATCCACATCATCCCCTCCGAGGAGGATGTAGTTGTGGTTAGATATTGTGGTTCGTTTCCCGTCCCTTGTCTTTAACATATGCGAGGGAGGACCAAGAACAGCAAACATAATAATAAGAGACAGGCATGATGCAGCAGCTAAAGCTAAACCTGCAGCAGGCAAGTTGTTAGGCTACTCATTTTGGCATCTCCCAGTTGTCATGTAATTGCTTGTTGTTTTCATGGCTCGAGGCAGAGAAGAAGAAGAAGAATTAGCAGAGTGAGTGTGGAGCCCTACAAACCTCACAAACTCTGAAGCCCACACGCACCTCGACGCCACCGCAATTATTATTATTTTATTATTATTATATTTATATATATTCATTCCCAGAATTCTCTGCCTGCTGCATCTGTTGGCAAAACATTTATCCTCTGGGAATATGCCGGTGGGGACCGTGCAATCAGGAGTCATAATGAGCACCCTGCCGCCTCAGCCGGTAAAGAGCGGTTTACCGGGCTGTTTGAAAACTGTTGGTGGCGCATCCCGACCCAGAGCTTCGGGTTACGGGCCGGTCGGTACGGTCACTTTTTTTTTTTTAATTCTTGTTTTTCGTTTTTCATAAAATATTTCCCACTCCCGTTATCAGGTGCGCAACTTTGAGCTGAAATCAAGAATAAACAGCCGCGGCGAGCCAGTTCAGGAAACCCTTGTTGCCTCTGAAGCGTTTCTTGATCGAATCCTGCGAGCTACCCCTAGCCTTCAAACCCTTGTTCTGTGTGTGCTCAGCGAGCAGAATTTCACAATCTCGCCAGCCGAGAGTCGCGGCTGCAGTCCTTGCCTCTGTGATTTGAGGGTTTTGTATTTTTTCGGTCAAAGGACCAGGAAAAATGGTGAAAATTGTACTGTTCGAGGTTCGAGCCTGCGGGATAGTGTAGAAAAATTCTTTTGCCTCGAGTTCTTCTTGCGGTTTTGAGTTTGATCCTTTCTATCGGGCCGCAGTTTTGTAGTCGCTGCGCGGTTCCGGTCCTTTGTGTGCATTTCTTTAGCGATTTTTCTTCTATATTTAGTCCTTTTATTTTTTACTAAAGGAGAATGGACTGTGGGATGCTGTTGCTACTGAGTGTGGAGCCAGCTAGAAAACGAAGTGGAGGTTTGCGCGCTAAGCAAGCAGGACGGGCCTCGTGCCGCGGCAGTTAGAGAGCGAGCCGAGGGAAGGCAAACAAGTGTTTTGCCATGACCAGGACGGGGTGATAGCGAAGAAGCTCCGAGAGGTTTGAACTTGAGAAGAGAGGAAAGAGGAGTAAGGGGGTGTTTGAGTTAGCCGGAAAAAGAAGTTAAAGATATCATGGGGTTGACGTTGCAAGAGGCCCTCAAGAGTTTGTGCTCCAACAGTGACTGGAACTATGCGGTTTTCTGGAAGTTTAAACCTCTGAACCGCATGTAAGTTGACTACATATAGAATCATTCTTTTATCCTTTTGCTGTTTCTTTAAACTCTGAAGGATCGTGCGAGCATGTAAGCTTGTTCAAGAGCTCTGGAAGAGCAGGCTCGAGTTAAATTTATAAATTATTCTAGTAAGATTTTTCTCTGAAGTAGCAATGGCCATAGGAGAGTGCTTTTTTTTTTTCGTTTTAGTTTTACCCGAAATGAAAACCTAGCGTTATTTTCTCATCTAATTTGAAGTATGGAAAATATTACATGTTTTTTTTTTAAATTTTTTCTTGTTTGTTTTAATGTGTAAGCTTATGCTGGATAATGTGTTATTTGTTTCTCATGGATGCTGCGCTTGTGCTTGTTCCCTTTGTTCACTGCAAGAAGTAGTGGTATATTTTTTCAAACATTTACAACACTTTTCTTATATTTCAAGGAAAATTGATTCTGCTCTAGTCACCCCTAGCAGGCACCTCACGTACCTCACGTACGTCTTAGATTTATTTTGTTCTAAAGAAAAAAATGCCTTGTACAATTTCTTCCCCTTCATTCGTTTCGCGGTTCACAAGAAATGTATAATTTATGTTTTTATGCATTAAACGGCATTTTGTACTCTTTTATTGCATATGCTCCTGTTTTTCTTTTTCTTTTTTAGAAAATTGATGCTTTTTTTCTCACTCCATGGAAAGGTACCGCATATAGATCTTAAATTTAATTTTTGGTTTAAAGAAAGAAAATGCCTTGTAATTTTTCTGGGCGATGCAGTTTTTTCAATGTACTTTAATTATGTAAGAAATAGACGGCAAGCAATATGCACCTGGAAGTGCAACATTTAATGGGATATATCCTGGCATGGACATAGTCATATGTGCAATGCCTCCATATCTAACTGTGCATATTCCGAAGTATCCCAGTAAATGCTGCACTGCTTGGTGCATATTGCCTGCCAAAATGAACTCCGTATACACACCTGAATCCAGTATCATGAAGCATTCTATTTTTTAAAGTATTTTTACCCTACTTTTCCATTTCTAGGTGCTTTGTTCTGAAGTATGTTTATACTGTTAGAAAATGGTAAAAATTCCTTAGCATTTGGTTTCTGTGAATTATTTGTTGGGCACCTTTTGAATTTATTTTATTATATATGTGTGTGTGTAAAATTTTCTCCCTTCCTCGGTCTCTTTTTAAGTGTTTTTTTTGGATATTATTATGGGTGATCTTTTACTCTCCACTTTTAAAATTCTTTTTCTAAAAGTGCGCTGCCCCTGTATGGGTATATTTTTTTGTGTAAAATTTGCAGTGGCTATTTTTCAATAGTGTTCTCATCTCTTCACAAAATAATTCATTAATTACTGCACCAAATGTCTCCCCTTCTTTTGTTGCTGCTAAGATTTCCCAACATAATGCTAGAATTATTATAAGTGCGGATAATTTTACTAGAGGAATTGAAAAAACTCACTGTTTTTTTTGTGGGAAATATGATCTAATGAAATAGCAAGGGTTATCCCCCATTATTCTTTTTTCTATTTTTTGTCTCCTCTTATGATGCATTTCAACTCACAAGAATAACAAGTCTGACTAGTACCAAAGGAGATTGTGGTTCTGATGAAGCTAAGTGGTTATAGATCTATGGTACCTGGTTTTTTTGCCTATTTTTTCTTTGGGGATGGATGGGGAAGGCTACTTGTAGTTTCTGCAGCGAGCTGTTCTTTCTTTGCAAGGCATTGCCATTGTTATGAATGATAGATATATTTGTTGTTTTCGAACTCTGGCCTGTGATGATGAATCCTTAATAATAGATCTATGTAGCTGCTGTTACTTGTATGTTTCTATGCATTTTACACTTTCTTTCTGCTGGATTTGTTATTTTGAATTTGTGATCTCAACACTTGCAAGCAGTATCCAGAACACCTGTAAACTCTTTCAACTCCTGGTGTGAGAAGAATTTTTTCTCAGAGCTTTAAAGCATTGAATATCTACCAATCTTCACTTGTCTGTTATGAGTGTTGATTCTCTAATATCTGCAATTTACTACTCCAGAAAAGATATTCCGGGGTTTGTGAGATGATGATACCTGAGAGGCATTGGTAATATGGATACTTGTTTCTTGTCTTTCTTGCTACTTTAAGCTCTATACTTTGGGTCTAACATGGCAATATACCATAGCTTTGTAACTTTGTGGTTGTTTAGTATCAGTTCTAGTGTTTTATATCACTTAGGTGGACCACCAAGTGGAAATGTCTTACCTGTTTGCATGATTGATGAAAGGTAAGGAATTTAAAAAGTGTTTGTATTTTAAAATTATATGTCTGTTGTTCAGTCTTGCTTGCAGTAGGTGAGACCTATATTGGTTTAAATCCTTTTGTTAAGATTATTTGTAGCTTTTGAAATACATCTTGTGGTCAGTGAGGGAAGACCACAAATGAACAATTGTCCACATCATTGTAGCTACTTCATTTAGCTGGTGGTAGTATGAGATTCCTGATTCTAGATAGATACATTCTAATATGAAGTTGTCTTAAATTATACTTCTGCAGGAGCTCAATGAGGTTAATTGTATAACATTATAATTCTTGCAAAAGATACAACGATGTTGAGTTTTGACTACATAATGAAAATGGTCATAAAATAGTCAGATAAGCAAGCTAAATTGGAATTTTGCACTGTTTCAGGAGTCTGACATGGGAAGATGGCTACTATGAGTCTACAAAATCCCAAGGCATTTCAAATCTTTCTACATTAACAGCACCTGACTCGCTTCTCAAAGGTTGGGATACTGGAGGAAATCAACTTGGTTATGGAGCCCACAGTTCAGATGGGTGTTCTATGGAGGATCAGATCCGATTATTTATGACTCTGATGTCGCACCAAACGCATCCGCTTGGAAAAGGGTATGCCCTTGGATGTAGAAAAAAGCTTTTGCTTGAATTTGTTTTGCTATATCAGTGCTGGTAAATTTTGTGTGATTTCTGAATTTTATTTGTGTGCTCATAAGGCCTATTGAAAGGCTAGGGTGTTGAATGTGGTTCAATGTATGTTCACCGAAATTTAGTTCATTGGGGCATGGTATTACTGATTTTAGTTTTATTTTATATTCCTCTGCACTATGTTCAGATAGCAGTCATGCATCCTTAGTTGAAAACTCTGGCATTTTTAAGGAAATGAATCTCTTGAATTAATCTTCTGTTTTTCTAACTGAATTTGCATGAGAGGAGGATCAGGATATGCATTCAGGCATAAATTGCTTCTACTGTTAATTCCAGGCATCAAACATAATGCAGGGTTGACATATAACTGGTGAACATGTTTTGAATTGGATTAGATTTGAATTTTGTCTAGCATGCAATTAAGTTGATATCTTGGAAGTGAGGTTAGATTTGTAAGAAAAATGTTTTAGAAATCACTTGACAAATTGACATAAGTGCTCACTATCTTAGTTGTAGCCATGAGAGGTCATCCTTGTTTACATTTTGATTTGATCATATGGGCATGGGTGCATATGAGATGTTAATGTTAGCATTCTTCCCATGTATCATTTTCAAGAATTATTATTAAACATAAAGCAGATAGATGTATACAGTTAATAAGTATGATCTGAATAAGCATGGATTTAGTTAATTGCTTGGAAGTGAGGTTAGGTTGATGTTAAAAGTATCCTTTAAATTCAGTTGACATAACGAAGTATTACTTGGCTATTTGTAGCCATGTGACGATACCTTTTTTTACATTTGGTTCATATTAAGTTCATGTGGGCATGGGTTCATATTAAGTTGTCAGACCTGTATAATGCCTATGGAACTGTTAATTCTGAAGAAAAGCAGATAATTTCCTAGTTTGGTGACAACTCTTTTTAGTTTTTACATATATTCATGAGTTATTAAATGTGGAATAGTGCAAAGTTATAGTAACTAAATATGTTTGTTGAGAGAATTAATTGGATAAATCATAGATTGTTGAGAAAAATGGTCATATTAATGTTATTCCTGCTGTGGATTCTTTTTCCAGCATCATTGGACATGCTGCAAATACTGGGACGCCTCGTTGGGTCTTTCAAGAAAACTACCTCCATAAAGGGTTATCCTTTGGCTCACAGAATGGATGTTCAGATATAGAGGTGAGGAATCAAATGATAAGCAAGATATGCATACTTGTTGCTTAAATACTTGCTTCAAGTCAGTATCTCTATCTCTGTTTGTTTACTTGCATATGTAAATAGAGATTAAACAGTTTATAGAACATCTGGCTTTAAGATGTTTTAACTTTTGAAACTCATACACATGCTGCATTTGTCAGAAGTAATTTCTCTGTAAACATGCTTGGCCAGTTGTAAGCTTAGAAAATAGCGTGTTGTGTAATAATTACCATTTCTACTTTCCTGTAACTAGAACTACTGATTTTAGTGAAGGAGAGATTCCTGTAATTTTTGCTTTTTAATGACTATATTCATTGTTTATTAGAGAGTGTGACTCAGTAAAGGACAACCTTATTCCTATTAATTGGAAAAGGACAACTTTGGTCATTCACTTTTTTTTGTAGGTCATGACTTTCATCATCAATCCAAGCATGGGTCTTAGGATCCTTTTCTGCATTTTATATGGCTAAGTTAATGTATACACTATGAGGGAGAAATATTTCCAAGAATCTTGTGCTCTGTAACATGTTGAAGATTTATGTTGAATCCCTTTTCTCTAAGTTTTATATCCATGGAAATTGCAGTATCCCGCTGGCTGGAAGAATCAATTTGCAGCTGGAATAAAGGTGAGACTAAGAATCTTTCCTGTTTTTGTACTTGGGAGGATTCATTTTTTGGTCAAAGAAGGTTGATTGTTGCATGTGAATTTTGAAACTATTTTCAGTTATAGCCTCAAATGCTTCAGTCTAACATTATGTGCATTCTATGCAGACAATTGCAGTTATACCAGTAGCATATGGAGTTGTTCAGCTTGGTTCCAAACAAACTGTAAGTGAATTGAAAAACTGATGCTGTCATTTTTTTCTCATATGTATAATTCGGATTCCCTATTTCCTTGGGTGTTGGGGCTGGTGTTTTTGGCCTAATTCATGATTGTATGTGATAGCAACAATTTCGATGGATTGTGTATAATAAATATGACTGGTGTCTTGGGTAATTATTCAAGTTATTTGTCATGAGCAGCATTGGCCTTCAAGGTCAATTTAGATCCTGATCTGTACTCGTTGAAATTTTGAAGCAGTCAAATGCTATATAGTGTCTTACTAATGAAACTAATTACTCAGCATATAACAATAACAAGGACAACAAATTGATGAGCTTATTGTAACTGAATTAGAGAGATAGGAATTGTCTAGGTATACTAAACATAAACCTTGTGGATGTACATCCAAACAATTTTAACTAACTTTTGTAGATGACTCAATGTTGAGATGCTTTTACAGGTAAACTTACAGTTATGGGTAAACAAGCTTCAAGCTATCAATTTTACAAACCAGCCAGGGAATATCGTTAATAACAATACTTGAATTAGCTCTTTATGACTTTGCCCCTCATCTGTCACTGCTCAGAGAACTTAGAAGTTTGATAGAGGTAAGCAATTGTTATGTGGGTAAATGCATGCCCTGTCATGTCCTGCACTCTAGACTCACCGATGGATCTCTGCAGTTTCACAAGCTCTCCACTATTGTGTATTAAAGATCTAGCCTTTGGAGGTGCATGGAGAGGTCTCTTGTTATTTTTTCACCTTTTAAGTAGCAGTTTGATCATTGAGAAGTTCCTAAACAGACATCCTATTGGTGTTAGATACTAAAATTGGATATTTGGCCTTGATGGGATGCTGTCTTTGTTTTCAGATTTAGTGGGTCTTATTCCAGTGAAATAGGATAATCCTCTTCCAAATACATCATGCTGTGCTTTTTGGAGCTGCATGATCAAGGTACCTATACATATAATTTATCTTAGATGATGCTTCTAATAGCATAGCACTTAAGAATCTATATTTAAGTGTTCCCTTGTGTCCCAACTATCCTATATCCATGTTAACCCCAGATCTATCAACCACCGAGAGGGATCAAATCCCTTGAGTATATCCCTTGAGGTTCAAGCTTTTTGATGGTGCAAAAAGTAGATGATCCCTCACAAAAGGTTTGCTCCTTGAAGGATTTGATCTGTCACAGCTGGATAGACCCAGGGTTATAAGATGGATATGGGCTGGTTATTATTAAACTGTATTATTATTTTTTAACGTGAAAATCTGATGTGATGTGAGTGTTACACCCTCACTCATGACACATCTCGCCTTTGGGCTGTAGAATGTGCCTTTCAGTAACTATCTCCGAGGCTAATCTGAGACTAATCTGAGAGCAACTATGCTGCTGAAGGAAAATATATTTTCACTGACAATATTCTAGCTGTTCTCATGGTATCGCCCTTAACCACTCAAAGATCTACTCTGGCTATAAACAGGAATCTTTCAGTTCTCACTACCTGGGACACTAACAGGTTACAGTTCTATATCTTTGAGATGAAACACTCATATGAAGGCCCCCTTGTCCAAATAAATTCTCTTAGATTATGCTTCTAATTCATACTACATAGTTGCAAATATTGGTGTGATATATTGGGATATTTAATACTTTCAATATATTTTGAGTTTTTCAACTCCCTGATACTATTGGCTGAAAAATCACTGTATTCTTGAGGGGTATGAAAATATCACAATACATCATCAAAATACTGTGAGATGATGGAAACTAGTAGTTGGATCAGGAGATTTTCTGAAAATTTTGGATTCTTTTTGTCATTTTGAAGAAAAACAGGGAATTGAGAACAAGGAATTACTCACTGTTACCTTTGCCTGTAAAAGGCTTACAGGGGAGGGGGTTTCTTTAATTTTTCTTTTTAAAATGAAAAGAAAAGGGGGTTTCTTTAATTTTTTTTAAAAAATGAAAAGAATCAGGAGATGTTCTGAAAATTTTGGATTCTTTTCTTCATTTTGAAGAGCAAAAACAGGGAATTGATAACAAGGGGTTACTCACTGTTACCTTTGCCTGTAAAAGGCTTACAGGGTAGGGGGTTTCTTTAAATTTTTTTAAAAAATGAAAAGAATTGAATATTTTAATTTTTTGAAAGTTTGCGGATATTTTCCTCAATATTTCTGATAATTTTCTTTCTGGATCCTTGGTGTAATATTTGCTGACACGATATTTGTGAGATTGCTTCTAATAAGAGAGCACTTAGAGTCCATGTTTATGTGTATTTTGATGCCCGCTAAAACATTTATTTGCGAGACTCATTTCCTCTGAGGCCAAAACTAGAATTCTGAATAACTATGCTGCTGAAGGAAGAATTTATTTGACTGACAATATTCTAGCTGTTTTCATCGTACCACTCTTAAACACTCAAAGATATACTCTGGCTATACGCAGGCATTGTCTTCTTTTCATTGACTGCGAAAACAGTTCTATGTTTTTGAGATGAAACCAGCTCATATGAAGGGCTCCTGCCCCTATAAATTATAATTGTTATGATGAGAAGTAGGAATATTCAAACACAGTGATCTAGGAATTCAAGAAAGAATGGAAGGAGTACTTGCTAAAACCTTCATTGGAGGATGATGATATGCTGACCATACTCTAGCTATTTTCAGCACAGCATCCTTTAACCAAACGAATATCTTTTTCAAGCAGGTTCTCTCTCTCTCTCCCTCTCTCCCTCTCTCTCTCCTATGCCATGGGACTGTCAAACAGCTTGCAAGTCCATGTCTTCGAGATTAAACAAACTGACAAACTGGCATGAAGGGCCCCAGTATTCTTATGATGATTGGTTAGTGTAATAAAACAGAATATTTTGGGAGTTCCATAATGATTGGGAGCACTTCAATAGGACTCTAATAGAACTATGAAACAGCTTCCTACAGTTGGAGGGTGCTAATTATTGTCATATGCTTGTGGCATTCTTCTTGTTTGTCTGAGAGAAGTTGACAAGGTCCATTGGAGTCTTCAGAATGAAAAAAGAAATGGGACTATTTAGTCTCTTTTTGGTCTCCGCTCTTAATAAATATGTAAAATCCTTCAGTTTGTTTTATCATATAGTGGTCTTGAAGTCTGGGAGAAATTTTCTGGTCCATGAGAAACGTCTTCTTGTTTGTCTGAGAGAAGTCGACAAGGTCCATTGGAGTCTTCAGAATGAAAAAAGAAATGGGACTATTTAGTCTCTCTTTTTGGTCTCCGCTCTTAATAAATATGTCAAATCCTTCAGTTTGTTTTATCATAGAGTGGTCTTGAAGTCTGGGAGAAATTTTCTGGTCCATGAGAAACGGTGTGTAATTGAAGGAGAATTAAGACCAATTTTGCCCCCTTTTGTTTCTTTACAGTTTTTGGATCTTAAACCGTCAAGATTCTTCTAGGATGTTCTTATGTATCATAGTCTTCCCTGGCGTTATGAACTTCTGAAACAGCACATGTATCAAGGGATTCCTTGCACTCTGCTTATACATGACTGCTAATATAAAACACTTATCAATGGTTATGCTCCAGTGCACTAACAGTCATAACCAGTGTCACAAATATCTCTTATTTCTCCATTGTTTTTCAGTTTGCTGATTTGACTGTTATTTTCAGAAATTTTCATTTCTATGTTTATTCCTGCTGATATTCTGTTATTTTTAGACATGGCTGCTAATATAAAACACTTATCAATGGTTATGCTCCAGTGCACTAACAGTCATAACCAGTGTCACAAATATCTCTTATTTCTCCATTGTTTTTCAGTTTGCTGATTTGACTGTTATTTTCAGAAATTTTCATTTCTATGTTTATTCCTGCTGATATTCTGTTATTTTTAGACATGGCTGCTAATATAAAACACTTATCAATGGTTATGCTCCAGTGCACTAACAGTCATAACCAGTGTTGCAAAATGGTTATGCTCCAGTGGACTAACAGTCATAACCAGTAATGCAAATATCTTTGATTTCTCCATTGTTTTTCAGGTTGCTGATTTGACTGTTATTTTCAGAATTTTTCATGTCTCCGTTTATACCTGCTGATATTCTGTTATTTTCCCTTGTATTTCTGTTAAGTTTCTTTCCAGGCCCTTGTCGATATATTCCCTGAAATGATATTTGCAACAATGCTCATAACTCTGATAACTGGCTAGAGAAGAATCCAAGGACATGTTTAACACTTTAAGTTGCAGATTCATTAAGGAATTGGACTGTAAACAAGAAAAAAGGTGGTGGGGCTAGCAAAGTAAATTTTTTATGATATACATCCTACCTTGGTATTTTCCACATTCATCTTAATTGGCATTTTGATATTTAGAAGTTTGGTTGCATCTTCTCCATGGATCAAATGCACCTGCCAGTGAAGATTTTCTCTAGCCTTGATGCTTTTCTATTTTTATTGGAGATTGGAAATAGATTCTCAAATAAGCAACTTGTTTTTGTCTGTAATAAATGAGCTTGGGGACAGAGTTATTCAAGGATTCTACCTGACCCATATAGCTTGTCATCCCACATGGTATATGTCTAACTTTGACATGCATTTGAAGTTTATAAGTACAGATGTTGGAGAATGGCCTCATGTTATTTTTAGCCTTTATGTACCTTATGATTCAGATTACCTGCTTTAGTTACAGAAGTAGAGAAATGCTCTGAATATGAAATGAACATCTGTGCTTTTAAGGCAGTACTGTTATGTTAGACGTATGAATGTTATTACCATCAATTAGAGTTCCATGGTGCTTGTTCTGCCTCAAGATTGCAATTATTAATGTATCTTGTCTAGTGAAGTAATATAGTTTCAGATTGAAGGTTAAATTATAACATTGAGAAATATAATTAATTTCTCATTTTGAAATTTATTTAAGGTTACTTTGGTTGATCCTTCCTATTGTGCAGATTCTACAGAATTCAGAGCTTGAAAGACATATAAAGGCCTTGTTTATTAATCTTCACAATGCAGTAGGAGCATTTTCACGTGACTCTATTCCGGAACTTTTTGGTGGAAGGATTCATGGATCTCAGCCCATAATAGGGATGAAATCTGGAACTTTACTTCATGGTATACCTCAGTCCATACAGAAAAATCAATGCTCAAATATTCTTCAACAAGGTGGTGGTTCACATCCTGTGTTGGGAATGACCAAAGGCTTACAGGCTGAGGTTCATGTATCACCTTCTATATGCAGTTCTAGTGGTTCAAACAAAGTTTTCAGTCATTTTTCTCAGTTACAGCAAAAGGGAATTCAGTTAGGCAGCCCTACAATGTCCTCTGAACAGGAAGCTATATCAGGAGATATGAGGGGACCACCCAGTGCAAGAGTAATGCTTCCTTTTCAAGACGGTCAACAAACAAATTTGTGTGGGACTGACAGTCACCAGGCATTCCTCATTCAGTCGAGTAGAGGAAGCAATGGACTGTCACTTATGGAGCAACGGCTAGTGAAGGAAATGGGGTTACAAGGACAACTGCCGCTGCTACTGAGCAATGGTCAAAGCGCAGTTCATACAAGCTTTCATGATATTACACCATCTGGTTTTCAACAAACGGCAGTTTTGAATTCCACGTTCAGGACAGCTGAATTAAACAATTGTGGAAGAAATTTGCAGAGCAATCTCGGTGAATCCATTAGGGGTGAAGGTATGCCTGGAGCAAACGTGTTTCAGCCTGGGACTCCTCATCTAAGTACCTTGAAACAAACAGAAATGCAGCCCTCTGTTGCATTACTCCAGCATTTTGTCCAAACTAAAAACTCTGCAGCATCTTCAATACCACCAGTGCAGAGTAACCCGGCAGTAGGATTAGACCAAAATAAGAGACCTTTGGCCGAGGTGAATATTAACCATCCTCTTTACAAGGCTCCTACATTTTCTTCAGCTAACATGGAAGCTCCTGCTTCTGATGCTAGGCAGTGCCATGCATCCAGTTCTTCCTGGTGCAACACATCAGGGCAACTTGAGACTTTTCTAGAAGCAGTAAGGAATGATCCTGTACCTTCTGAAGGGGTTGGCTTCTCTATGTCTTCAGCACATGGAATAGGACTTCAGCCCTGGGACAAAGAGATCATGTCAAAGGATATATCTTCTTCTCTTTTCCCTGATAGCATGGTTGACAATATAGTATCATTGAGGGAAAACTCTAAGGTTTCAGAGGCTTCCTTTGGGGAGCTTCTTCCTGTCACAGATGAATATGGCTATAATGGATTTGATGACTTTGATAAGTACTTAAAATCTCTAATGAGAGGGCAGGATAATTCAAATAGTTCAATATCACTACCTGCAGCTGATGAAATATTTGATGTTTTAGGACCTGTTTGTAGGAATGGACAAGACCATGTTGTCTGGGATGACATGCTTTCGCCACTGGGAGATGGAAGTAGTTCAAATTTCTCTTCTTATTCGTTTGGAGTTTCTGCTGGCACAGCTAACCCCTCTGATCCATCCATAATAGATAGGAGCCTCCAGGGAGGGATTTTTTCTGAGAAGAAGTCTGAACATCTTTTAGATGCTGTAGTAGCTAACATCTGTGCACCGGTGAATCAGAGCACAGATGACAATATGTCAACTGAGCATACAGTCTCGAAATTAAGTAGTGCACCTTCTCTATATAGTACTTCAGTTAAGGCTGATTCTTGTTCAACTGGACCATTTATTGGTTTTGAGCAAAAGCAGTCTGACTTTGTAGGCTGTTCCCAGAATAGAGATGATGCAGATATAAAAAATTTGCAAAATTCTACTTTTACAAATGAGTTCCAGCGAGAAAGAACTGTAAAAAGGTCACTGCATGATTCTTCTTTAACGTTTCAGCCCAGTTCCTGGGTTGAAGGTTGTCATAGTGCAAAGTGTGAGAATCTGGGGCTTGCTCAAACAAAAAAGTCAGATGAGCCAGTCAAAGTGAATAGGAAAAGGGCGAAACCTGGAGAGAGTACCAGACCAAGGCCCAAGGATAGACAACAGATTCAAGATCGAGTTAGAGAGCTAAGAGAAATTATACCAAATGGTACTAAGGTATGTGTCCTGATTCTAATTTAATCTGTTTTGCTTTCTGTTTTATTAAGTTCATAATACATGATGATGCAGTTTTAGACATTGTCAAAGAAAGACCTTGATTTTCATAATTCATTGCCTTGCTAAATAGTATTCTTCAATCATACAGGGTAGTATTGATGCTCTATTGGAACGCACCATCAAGCACATGGTATTCTTGCAGAGTGTCACCAAGCATGCCGAGAAACTAAAACAGAGTGGCGAGCCAAAGGTGAACCATTTCTCCCCCTTGTAATCTAAGTTATTAAATGTGATCATGATTGTTTTATAGTTGTCAGCTGAATAGCTATCTGATAGATATGACATTTGCATTCATTGTTGCCTACATTGTTAAATAGTGATAGTTGTTTTTTCTCTTCTTTCTCATGTGGCTGCTCAAATTTTATACAAAACCATTCCCTTGTCATTAATGTTTGAGGCACAAATTTTTCTGATTCACTATGCTATTTTTGGACGGACCTGTATATAAATGAGAACTGATTTTAATAGCAACTGTTTATAGCAACTGAGTCTATTTTGATTGATCCATGCAGCTTTTCTGAATTTTCAAATATGATCGAAGGGTGTGCATTTATTTCATAGTTTGTCGTGCTTACTATTTTAGTAATTTACCTTGAGATCATAAATTATCATGTTACATGATCAAGGCACCATGACTTGGTGGAATGGTTAAGCTATGGCAGGAAGGCAAAGCTAAATGCTATTTCTTTCTGGATAAAGTTAGACTCATGATTCTGGGAGTCTATCTCACAAGATATCAATGGACAAGAATGTATGGTTCTTCTAGATTCTGGTAATTGTACTTGAGCTTTCCATGGCTGAGCAATGCAACAATCAGTTAATTTAAAGGAATGGATTATAATGTCCCTTGTTAGTTGTTTCTAACACAGTAACACAATGTTCTGGGTGATTTAGGTATTTGGTCCGTGATTGTGTGCGGAATAAATGTTCACCTTAAAAAAGTGAAGTCCAAGTAGTGCTAATGTGGCACATAGCACCTTTACTAACAATCAAATATGTCTACTTTGTATTTTTTTCTAGGGGTTCTGAGAGATACAGCAGGAAAATATTGCTTACTATGTGTTTCTTTCTACATTCCTTATTTTGCATTTTGAAAGCATAGCTTCCATTGATTAGGGACCAACACTGTTGCCTGGTTAGCTTGTTTTTTGGACAAATACATGACAATGGTTCGCTACTCCACCTATACTGGAATCACTGTAGGGAGGCTTAAAATATTGTGGATGTATTTCTGTTCAACAGAATACTTGGTGAATAAAGATATTAACCAGAGTATCTAGTGAACTGGGAGACAATGCCATCTCTTTTCTTGTGAGCAATGATGCCAATTTGGCCAAAACATTTACTTTCTGTTTGCCCATTGACAATTCCATCACTTTTTGGGCATTTCTGTCCTTTTATTATGTAAGCAAATTTGACTTCGTTGGTAATTACATATTTTTCTGGTTATATGTCTTTTTATCATAGAAATAGTGGGTTACATTACCAAGGGCTCTCCTATTTCATAATGAAGTTTTTTCTGTTGGCTGTGTTGGTCACCTTGCAGTTCAAATGGGCATTTTCTTGCTGTAGATGGTCCAAAGTGTGCTCATTTAACTAAGCATTGCTGTTGTCTGATCTCACCTGTCCTTGAGATATTGACTTTGGCATTTTCATTTCCATTCTTTTTGTCTATTGTTGCTAAAATATTATATTGTCATTCTGATATACAGAGGCTTTACATTAGCAATTCCAGTCTATCTTTCTGTATTATCTATCTTTGCAATGATTGTTTTGATTCAGCTAATAAATTGCTCCTTCCAGCAGTTAAGAAAAAGGTAAATATCACCTTAATTATCTCACCTTTTCCAAGTTGAAGAAATCTGCATATTCTAGTGCCAGGCATGTCACCTTGCAGTTCAAAAGGGCATTTTTATGCTGTAGATAGTCCAGATTGTGCTCATCTAACTAAGCATATCTGTTGCAAAGTTACTGATAGCCTGAATCCACACCTGTCCTTGAGATAGTGACTTCAGTATTTTCATTTCCATTCTTGGTGTTAACTGGTGCTTAGAAATATTACATTGCCATTCTCATATACTAAGGCTTTACATTTGCAATTCCAATCTTCTTGTGCTTATTTCTGTATTCTGCATGTGTGCAATGATGGTTTTGCTCCAGCTAATAACTTGCTTCTTCCAACAGTTAGAAAAGGAAAATATCACCCTAATTCTGCCACCTTTTTCAAGTGCCATGGATGTATAATCATTTACATATTTTAGTGCCAGGGATGTATAATCATTTATTTCCTTGGGAAACTATGTAGGTGCTTGATAAGGATGGTGGTTTTCTTTCAAAAGGTAGCCTAGAAAGTGGTGCAAGCTGGGCAGTGGATTTGGGTGGTCAAACCACGGCTTGCCCTATCATAGTGGAGAATATGAGTCAGCCCCGGCAATTGCTTATAGAGGTCAGTTAAATTCTCAGATTAGCAGGGTTTTTATATGCCCTAAATAACATATTTTGTTATCTTGATACATGGTTTAATGTTGATGTTATTTTGGGCTGGTTTTCACCAATATTATAGATGCTTTGTGAGGAGCGGGGCCTTTTCCTTGAAATAGCAGAGATCATTCGGGGCTTGGGGCTTGTGATTTTGAAGGGAGTCATGGAAGCTCGCAGTGACAAGATCTGGGCTCGCTTTGTGGTTGAGGTAATGCCATAGTTGCTAATAAGATAAATTAATATTCAGACCTTTGATTCCATGTAAAGCTTTCTCTTTCATTTGTGTGTAATTGCTCGAGCAGACCACTGACAGAATAAAAGACAGCTGCAAGGATACGATGTTATGATGCTTGCAGTTGATACATGTTATCTTGGTGAAATGCCAATATTTTAATCCTACAAGAAAATATGCAAAATATGAATGGAAATGTTTCACTTGCATCTATAATCATGAATTAGTCGGCCAGCAACAATCAAGTAATTCTGCAGATAGGCAATATTTAACATTTTAGCTTAACCTGTTACTAATATTATAAATTAGATAGAGAATCGAGATACCTGGCATTTATTAATCATTATTATTCGTTAAAAGCTAATTGAATCAATTCCAAAATGTCGTGTTCTGCAATTAGTGGACAAATGTGGTTCTGGTGTCTATTGTATAAAAAGTGGATTTAGGCTTTTTCTTACCAAGTCCTTATTGATGCAAATGCAGGCAAATAGAGATGTTCAAAGGGTGGATATTTTGTGGCCATTGATCCAATTATTGCAACAAAATCTAAAGAGCAGTTTGCTAACTCACCAGCCTAGTGTAGTTACACAACAAGGCACGTGGTTCTCGAATGTTCAGTGTGTTTCAGCAACCTCTGATGCCTCTCATCTTTAGCATGGATATTGGATTATGTATATGTATTCTTGTCGAACATGTGCTGCACGTGGTTGCTGACTTGACTTGGATCGCTGCACTAAATCTTCAACTAAATGCATGATATTGTAATGTAAGTTAAGAGACGTTCTCTCTCCAATTCATTAAACCCTTTTGGGTAGCACAATGAGATTATTTCTCCATTTCAATCGTGAATTCATTAACTCTAGAAATTGATAGATCACTGCTCTGTTTTGCAGGTTATTTAACTCAACTGCTACAGGCTTTTCTAGGCAGGAAAAAGGTATCTGCTAGGCGACGACTATATCTACTTTCCTGGGTGGTAAATTTTTCAAAGGATTTGCAGTTGCATTTTTTTTGAACAATTTTCCACCTGGTTGCAAAGTAAGTCGTGTTACAGATATAAGCCTCTTGTATTCTAAAGGTCTTTCTTCTCATCCACGTTGGAATATTTCTCCCATTTTTAAGCTAATGGGCATCTGAATATTAACAAAATCATCCACTGCTACGATGACCACTTTTGTCAAGTTATTGTGTATTCTGTGAACAAATATAAATGCTATGGATCCTGCTGTATAGCCTGCCTTAGAAATGGTGTTTTTACCTTGTAAATGCCTGATAGTATTTTTTTAACATTTGCTGAGGGATTGGTGATACCTACTTTTGATTTTAACAAAAATGATAAATTTCTGCTACATAGTCTGGGCGGAAGTATATTTTAAAGGTTTCATATTGTATCTGATGGAATTGATTGCTCTGTAATTTTTGCACTATACAGGATTTTGACCTATTTTGCACTATACCTCGAGGATTCCAACCTCATCTAGCCTGTGGGGAGTGAAGATTATAGCCGAGTTTGTGAATGATTAAACTGCCTGTGGGGAGTGAAGATTATAGCCGAGTTTGTGAATGATTAGCTTTGAGTATTGATGGCTTTGTTCGTTGCAATGCCATATATATATGTATATATACGCCAGTGTAGCCTGTTCACAACAAATTACTACATTGCTCTTTTAAGCACTAGGTAGACTACAAAATGTTAAATAAATCCAATGAATAAGTTTGAACCTGTACAAGTCCTAGGGTGAAAAACAGTACGAGGATGCTATTTTTCATCCATATATATATATATATATGGATTCTTGAACTTTAGAGTGCTGTTTTTCATTTTAGGGCTACGATGCTGAACAGGTTCAAACTATTCATTGGGTTTATTTAACATTTTGTATAGTGACCTAATGCTTAAACAAGCAATGTAGTGTATATATATATGGATTCTTGAACTTTAGAGTGCTGTTTTTCATTCTAGGGCTACGATGCTGAACATGTTCAAACTATTCATTGGGTTTATTTAACATTTTGTATAGTGACCTAATGCTTAAACAAGCATTGTAGTAATTTGTTATGAACAGGCTACACTGGCCAAAGGCCATTTCACACAGGCCAATTAATTTCGTACAAGAGGTGTCTTGCAGAGTACCATGGTAGTGTTCTCTGAAAAAGAGTAAATTTGGACAAGTTGCATGGAATAGCGCATATGCTATTAAAGTACCCCTGAAATACTTTTAAGAATCCTCTTTAAACATGACATATCTTCTGAACAATAACTTATTATATAATCTGCTCGAACAGGCTTTTTTATAAGGAATACTGTTACAGGTCAAATATCGAAGACTTTTCTATAATCTACATAGGTACAGTAAATAATAAAGTTTGGCCATTTCACACTGGCTAAGATGATAGAAAAGCCATTAATGAACATTGGTACGATATTATGGAAGTGTCAGCACTAGTGGACGGTTTGGTTCAAACTTGTTCCATTATGGTCTCGCTGTTGAGCTAGTGATTAAAATGTCTATTACTGTATAGCATAGGCCTGAGGGTCAATTCGTGGGCCCAGGAAGCGTAATGATAGACATTAGTTAGATATTTATACCCAGATCACCAATGAAATAAGGTGAGAGATTTGGATCTACCACCACTCGACTGGATCATGGACAACCACCTACATTGGAGTGTTTGTATGTTATCTATTATATTATCACTGGGGATTGTTGTATGTTAGCGCGATGTAGAAGAAAAGTGCTCTTACTGGATCATTGACAACCACCTACATTGGAGTGTTTGTATGTTAGCTATTATATTATCAATGGGGATTGTTGTGTGTTAGTGTGATGTAGAAGAAAAGTCCCCTTACGTGTCCAAATGCAGGGATAAGCCCTTGGGCATCTTAACCCAGGTTCATTGTCGAAAGTGCGATATTTCCTACAATGCGTTGCTTCATATTTGCATCGTAATCTCAGTCAACGTCTTCTTTAAGCTTGGAACCCTAGTCGGAGTGCTATTTGCATCGTGGTGGAAAATTGGCAAACCTATTGTAATTTCAGTCAACTTCTTCAAGCTTGGAACCCTAGTCGGAGCGCTATTAGAGTTAGGAGGAAGATCAATCGAAGTTCAAAGGACACGCCAAATTCGTAGGTTATACCTCTCGACCTGCAACTGTTTGTGTTCTCTGATCCAGGAAAAGAGTTAACATGGGTAGAAGATTTGGGTATAGTTTTTGCTAAGGTGGTCCCTTGTTGGATGGAAATTATTATACGATAGGAAGAAGTTACTTCATCTAGAAAAGGGACCTGGTAGGGTGGAAAATTGTGGACATGTAGGGTACATTTTCAAGTTGGATCCCACTATCTAGTTTCAAGTTGGATCCCACTATCTAGGGTTAAAACTATAAAATCCATGTGAGAGGGATTAAGCAATGTTTTAGGTGCTCTTTAAATGGAATAGTCGTTTTTTGTCACATTATTATTCGATTCTGGTTAATCAGAGCTGATCAATGGTCCAAAGAGTACCTCAATTAGAGTTTGTACAATGGTCCAAAGAGTACCTCAATTATACCTCAATTAGAGTTTGTATTTGAAAATTATTATTCCATCAACAAGTTGGGCTATGCTGTAACATTGTAGTACCAAGTTGTGCTATGCTGTAACATTGTAGTACCAAGTTGTGCTATTATGCTGTAAACATTGTAGTACCATGTAACATTGTAGTACCAAGTGCATAACAAGTTGGGCTATGCTGTAACATTGTAGTACCAAGTGCATGCGAAGATTCTAGAGTCCAAAACCGTTGGCCTATGCTGTAACATTATAGTACAAAACCTTAACCTCAATTAGGAGGTAGGGGATGCAAAAAAACTAAATCTTAATGATGCAAAAACCCCAACCCATTGCAAGAGATGTCAAACCTTGAGTCGCTAGGAGAGAAGGGGTTCTATAGTATATCTTGGATCATAGTATGATTTTATATATATATAGTTGAATAGTTTAAAGGAGTGAGATATTAGATCAAAGTAGAAGAAGAAAAGTAATATATAGGAGTTTATTTGAGCATATTTTTTTGTATTTTGTGTGTTTTTTTGTAATTAGGGGAATCGACAATTGGGGCAGGGCTCCTACTTGTATGATATAGGGTTGATTTTGATCTGTTACCACTATATTTATAGGTGTACCAACGTTGTCCGATGTGCGACACATAAGGCTTGGTTGAGGTTTGAACTTGCGATGTCACAAGGAGTGCTTTAACAATACACCTTATCGACAACTAGTCTATATTGTGGGGCTTTGTATTTTGTGTTGTTAATATAAGAAAATAAACTTATTTTTATTTTGTATTTTGTGTTAATATGAAAAATAAACTTATTTGTTTTTATTTTGGAAATACTGATTTATCATTGTTTTTATTTTGAGCTTCATTGAGTCATTGTTTTTATTTTGAGCTTCTATCAATGAGGGGCATTGGCATTTCAATGATGTAAAAATCACCTAGGACTTGCCGTTATCCTCATCCACACCCTGAGTTTCCATGGTTATCCTCATCCACACCCTGACTTTCACCCTGACTTTCCATGGTTATCCTCATCCACACCCTGACTTTCACCCTGACTTTCCATGGTAATACACAAGTTCAATCACCTTTCTACTGGTTGCTAGACCACAACCTATTTATGGGAAAAATTTCAATAATTCTTGTTTTCCCGTGGGTTTCTTCAAGATATGTCTTGGTATTAATGGCGTGACCAAATTTCAATAATTCTTGTTTTTCATAGTTTTTCCCGTGGGTTTCTTCAAGATATGTCTAGGTATTAATGGTGTAACCTTTTTACTATTGTAGCTTTTTCTTAATTTCTCAATTTTATTTTATCCCACAATGAAATCGATATACATCATAACTAATCATTGCATAATATATATTTGTTGATTATCCTCAAATATTATTACTTGATCTTATCTAATCATTGCATACGATATATTTGCCTAGAGATATGTCTTGGTATTTGCATACGATATGTTTGCCGCATTGTGTTTGTAGTAGGATATTCAATTATGTTGTGACAAATTATCTTGTAGAACACTTTATAGATGAATATCACTTTTTTAATCTCCATTTGCATACACTAATAGTGTCTCCACCATTGATTATAAAATAAAACTAGACACCATTGATAATAACACTATTATAACACTATTGATTATCAAACTATACACCATTGATAATAAAACTTTACATTGGTTTAATGATCATCACTTAATGTTTTGCATAGTAGCTCATTGTTGCCGTTTGCTAGTGAAGTCTACCATATTGATGGCCCATCCTATTACTGCCGTGGCCAATATTCCTCTTCCTTGGTTTCTTTGTATTATTCCTTGACATATGGGTGCCAAGATGTGTTTGTCGTGGAAAATTTCTATCCCAAGCTCAACAAAATAAATATTTAGAGAATATGTACTTGCTTTGTAATGGAACAAGGTTCATTGGGTTTTGCCGAGACTCATTTCTCTACTCGGTAGTGGTGTGGTAGGGGTTGTTACCATCCTCATTCTTACATTGTGTATCGTAGTGTGAATATGTTTGCTTGCCACATTTTGTGGACTCTATTAAAGAGTTATTGTCAACCTTTTATTTTGAGAATGAGGTTTATTTGTTTTGTTTTGCATAGTAGAGTGAATAGATTCGCTAGTCACATTTTGTGGACTTTAAAGAGTTCTGGTCAACCCTTTTCTCTTGAAGGTGAAGGTTCTTTGATTTTTTATTTTATTTTCTTCTCTTTAGATCTAAAGAGTTCTTGTCCATTGGTTGTAGCTTGGGTGGTTGGGAGGAATGTTTGTTACCCTCCCCACTCAGGTTCAATTCTTGTAAGTGACATATTGCTCTTGTTGAGCCCATATTGTAATGATTGTAATTCGTGCCACCTTGATTCTCTAGAATAGCAGGTGGTGACCATTTTCCCAGGTGGACTAGCCCTCTAACAAACGGCGAACCACCTTTGAAAAAAAAAGAGTTCTTGTCAACCCTTTTCTCTCGAAGGTGAAGGTTCTTTGATTTTTTATTATTTTCTTCTCTTTGGAACTATGGAGATGGAGATAAAGTCTTTTTTCCAATCTCCCTTTTCCTTAGCTCTTTTCATCTTAATCAACTAGTTCTACCTTCGCTTTGTCACCTTACCTAGATGAGTGTTTTTAACATGCCTTCTAAATTAATTCTTTCTTAAATTTATAAGATAGAAAACTCTCCCCTTTATTACTACATAAACTAAGTTAATGATTTGTTGATTATTGTAGCTTGGACATGAGCTTTTGCATAGGCTAGGTGCCAAGTATGCAAAAGTTGTCCATTTACTCTCTAGGTACTTGCTTAATTATTGAGTAAGTGACTTTTATATTTCTTTCTTAAGTTTAATTTAGGAAAAACACATTATTAACTTATTGTTGGTTAATGAATAAAAGGTGAACTTAAATTAAGTCACAACACTTGATCTTAAGTGAGGCTTGAGATCTACTCTCAACCATTCATCACTTTGGAGATTGGGGGTTAGGGTTTTGGTCATTGTGTTGCTATAAAAGTAAGCTTAAGGAGAGGAGGAAGACACAAGATTATTAGATCATTTCAGAGAGATATTTTGAAGAGAAGAGCAAGAGACTCGGTCGCTAAGGAGAAGAGAGAAAGATTTTGCAGAGAGAAGATTTGGGCACGTGAGAGGGAGAGGGAGGTCGATCTCAAAGAGGGTCGATTTGTATGTTGACGAAGGGGGTCGAAAGGTTGACGAAGGGGGTTGTATGTTGATGCAGAGGGTCGATCCAATGACGTAGAGGGCCAAAAGGTTGACACAGGGGTCAATTAATGATGCAGGCGGTTGTATGTGTGATGCAAGAGGTCGTACTGGTGATGCAGACAATCATACATGGTGATGTAGGGCCAATTTGCTCTATGTGAGATTTCTCTAGTGTCGATTATTTCTGGGATTGAGTTACAAGTTCCTCATTGTAATTTTTGGTTTTCTTTGTGAGCTAATAAAATAACATTGAATGTTGGTTTTTCCCCATTGGGATTTTTTAGGGTAAATAACTGTGTCAAATGTGAATGTTTTCTTGTTATAATTTATGAGTATAAGAATTATTGGGAGTATATATCATAATTGATATTGAGTAATTAAAATTTAACATGGTATTTGAGCAAGGTTGGCTTTAGAAGGAAATCACATTTGACGAGGGTTTACAATTTATACAAAAAATTCTTTGGTCAAGGTTATTTGCACCAAGTGGTATGATATTTGAGAACCTGTTGGAGGTGTATTCCAACTTTAGTTCCTGGAAGGAGAGGATAGCATTAGTGTTGACAGAGAATGGGATTTGGGAGTTTGTAGTTAAAATTCTCACAGTACCTACTGGTGCTACTCAACTAACTAAGCATAACAAGAAGGATGTGAATGCCAGGATGATTATTCTAGATGTAGTGAAGGATTACGTGATGCTTCATTTGTCTGGAAAGAAACAACCATAAATATGTGGGAAGCTCCGACGAAGCTATACTAGAGTGACAACTACAATAGGGATATGGTGTTGAAATTAGGAGCACCAAGATGTCTAGATTAGATACATTGGCTTCTTATCTCACCAAGGTCACATAGGTTCGTGACAAGTTGGAAACAATTGGGGGAGATAGTGACAGATCCAGAGTTGGTAATGTTAGTTTTGTACCTAGGGAAGTGTTCCCCAAGTGACTTTTTGCTTAAGTCACTTAGAAGGGGGAAAAATGTGACCCTCACATTAAAAGCTACTTAATGAGACTTATAAAGTTAAAGTCACTTTTTGATAAATTTAAGTGGGTGAGTGAAATTTATTTAAGGCATTTAAATAAATGTGATTTTTACTCATCGAATCTTAGCCATTGGATTGAGCTTTTCTCCATCGTTGGATTCAATTCCCACTTAGGGTTTAGACAAAAAAGGTTGAGGGAGGCAAACCCACTCACTTTTGTGATTGAAGTGAAGAGAGAGCTGGAGAAGAGAGGAGGGCACGATTTTTGAGGAAACTTGTTGAGAGATTTTCGATGGGCACAAATATCGAGACACCCTTCATTTATTATTGCACAGAAATTGAGGAGTACGGACTGCAAGTATTGCTGGCACAAATTTCGAGACAGAGGTATGACCATTTAATGCTGCACAGTTTTTGAGCTGTACATAACCGTACTGTATGGATTTTTGGCACAGATTTCTAGGCACGGGTTTGGCATAGAAATCGAGAAACTTTTCAAGCACAAATTTTTAGATTGTTTCAGTACGTTTTCCAGGCATAGATTTCTAGGTGTATGGCTGCATTTATTGTTGTCCATACTGTACGGATTTTCTGCTAAGTGTGGGCACAGAAACCGAGGTCTGAGTATTTAGTATTCAACACAGAAATCAATGCTGATATGACTGCTGTTTTGGCATTGTTTTCGAGGCAGAAATATTGCACAGAAATTTCAGTCTCCTCTTGCACGGAAATTGAGACAGTTTGCTGGTTGAGATAAGTTTGTTTTTTGACTGTAAAAATCAATGTCTGATTATTTTCCAGAAGATTAATAAAACTCTCTCTCTCTCTCTCTCTCTCTCTCTCTCTAACTGGTTTTCCCCGTGGGGGTTTTCCAGGGCTTGATTTTGGCCAAAAATTTCCGAGTCTATCATTTTATGGTGTGATTGCCAAATGTGTTTTTCAGCTTGTTAGTGTATTTTACTGTGTGTTTAATTGTTACTGAAAGTTTCATAAGTAACTTACAGCCAATGCAAAACCGGTTGTAAGTGAAAACCACGAAATGTTGACATAAACCAACAAACAGTAAAGTGTAGAAAATCTTCATGGTATCAGAGCAAGGGGGCAGAAAACAGTGATAGTTTGCAGACACAGAAATTTTCAGATCTCAGAAACTTCAGTATTTTTATCTTCTGTTAGTGGGCAACATTCTGTTGGGTTGGTGTTCAGATGGCTACGTGTCTAAGGATTGAGGATAGGCTGAATGTGACAGAAAATTTTGTGCTTTGGAATGCCAGAATTTTACTGATATTGGAGGAGAATGAACTATGGGTGAATTTTGTGCCTTTGTACATTTGTAGTATGCTTGATTTCATAAATCTTCTTGAATGTTATAGATGAGCCATCGTCACTTGTTCTACGGAACAAGTCTCATCATTATTCTCTTGTAGGTGACGGTACACGATATTTCCAACAAGTCCAATTCAATTGCATGGTTAGAAGCATTTCACAGTTTCCAAAACATACTAGTAATGACAAATTCTTATGCATAGACATAGGCCACATAGTCATGCAAATATATTAGCCAATGCTTCAACACAACATTCATCCATATCCCGCATTCATACGGTAACTTTCTAGATGCCTTCCATCTCTACTAGAACATTATTAAGAGCGTGCACTACTCCCAATATGTCAACAAAGAGGTTTCATTATAGATAAGTAGCAATGGAATGTTGTACAACACCATAGGCCACTTACCCATCGCATGCATATTAGTAGTATACTATTCATCAATGCAAACACTCTAACATGCATAATACACTTCCTAAATATAGGAAAATATGTACACAACTGAACAATATCATTTAAGTATAAGATATATAGGAAATGAAAATTCAAATACTTATATTTTTTTGTTTAATAGGATCTCTCCTGATCCTAGTCTGCTTGCATGAGTTTCTGACAGTGTGTTCCACTCCATCATCTGATTCTGAGGACCTTTGCCTTTGTTGCTTATGGTTGACAATGGTGAAAAAGTATTCTATACCATAGATCACATGGAACTATGTACTAGTACTGAATCTATGTTTTACTTATTCATTACCAACCACAACTACATCCCTTCTTATCCAATGCTGAAATGGCTACGAGGTTCTTCCGTCTTCCTGGTTTGGATTAAAATACATATTCCTCATCACTGGAGTCGGAGGAATCTTCTTTACCCTGCTTCCTAACTGGTTCATCATCCTCTGCAGCATGAGCATGATGTCCTTTCTTGTTTCCTTTCTTATTAGGAAGAAGGGTAAATATAATGCAATCACTATGCAAGAACATCACACACAAGATGCACAAGTTTTTTCGAAAGATATTTTCTCTATTAGCTGAAATTTTCCAGAGCCAAAAGTACCTTTACAATGAAGAGTCTTCTCTCTTAAATAGATTCGAGAGTGACCAAAACCATAACCACTTTTTGAATGAGTGGCTAAGCTTAAAAGATACAATGTTGATTATTGACTGTGGAGATATTTTTATTTTTTTGACATACATGGATCAATAATGATGAGGGGGGGAAATTACCTCATTGCACTGAGTGTAAATGAGGTGCTTACAATTCAGTATGGGGGAGATCTTGTCACATGTCACATTTGTCACGTTTGTCACATTACGTTATAGCCCAGTATGGGGGAGATGTTGTAACGTTTGTCACATTTGTCACGTTTGTCACGTTACGTTACAACCCAGTATGGGGGAGATGTTGTAACATTTATCACATTTGTCACGTTACGTTTCCATGTTGGCTTATAACTTATAAAAAATAAAAAGTAATTAAAAATTTCATGTTCGCTCATAACTTATCAAAAATAAAAATAAAAAATAAAAAAATTAAAAGAGATGGATCCAATTTCTTGAGGGGTAATTTTTTTTGTTAATGTGTAAAAAATTTAAGATAAAACAAAAAAAATTATACCTCAAGAAATTGGATCCCTCTCGGTGCTTGATAGATCCGGGTTTGAGATGGATCTACATTGGTAATGCCCAAATATAAAGAATAAAGTGATATTACATGATACAATGTAAAAAGGGGTCACCTAGGGGTCATAAATCAGCCACCTAGGGACATATTGCATCACTTCTACATGGTACAAGGTACAAATGATAATAAACCAGCATAGATCCATTTTAAACCCGTATCTATCAAGCATCGAGAGGGATCCAATTTCTTGAGGTGTATTTCTTTTTTAAAATTTAAACTCAAGAAATTTGATCTCTCTTGATTGATAGATCCGGGTTTAAGTTTTAAGTTTTTATTTTATAAACGAGCATCTATTTTTTAATTACTTTTCATAATATTTTATTTTATGAACCAACATGGATTTTTTTAAAATACTTTCCATAATTTAATTTTTTTATTTTATGACTCGACATGAATTTTTTTAATTATTTTGTTAGTAACAAACCGATGTAACGTTACATCACACACGTTACAACATCTCCCCCATATTGGGCTGTAGAGCACTTCGTTTCACTCGGTGCAATAACAAATTGATGTAACGTTACATCACACACGTTACAACATCTCCCCCATACTAGGCTGTAGAGCACCTTGTTTCACTCGGTGCAACCATGATGATTAACCTTTTACCAAGGTACAACATACAATCTAATCCATGGAGTGAGTAGCAAGATGTCATGTCCCCTAAACAGTGAACATTAGATCAAGTTCCTAACCCAATCAATCCCTTGGGTTGAGGAGACAACTTTATTTACTATGGGTTTAATTTTGAATTCCAGGAATTTAATTAATTAGGAGTGTGAATTAATTTTTGTCTAAAGTTTATTATGTACTTGGAATAATTATTTTTCATGCATTTAATAATTTTATCATAAATAAATGAGGATAATGCTCCACTAGGGCGCATTAGTGGATGAGGTTGACTAGTAGATGACTTGAAGAAGAAGTTAAGAAGAAAGCATCAAAATCTAGAAAATCAGGAAAAAGGAAAGAAAGATGGAGAAAATCAGGAAAAAGGAAAGAAAGATGGAGAAAATCAGAAAAGAACCATAAAGCAGAAAGCAACACAAAATCAGAAAATCCAGGAAAAACAGAAAAAACTAAAGCAGAAAGCAGAAAGCAAAAAAACAAGCATAAAGGGAAAAATAAGAAAAGCAAAGCAAAAAGGAAAAAGGAAGGAAAGCTAGCTTTCCTCATCCACTCATGAGGGTGTATTAGCCAAGGTGAATTTCTCCTCAATTCATCCTCTCTCTATAAATGAATGGGTGCGCACCCCCTTCACATCTTTTGTAAGTTTGAGTTTTGGTTTGAGAGAAATTGTGCCTCAGAGACTTGGGAGATGTGCCCCTAGTCAAAGTTGGGTGATGTGCCCCTACTTCCCATGAGAGGATGATGGAATTTAGCCATTGTCATTGAGTTTTATTGCAGTTCATGTAGTTGATCCAAATCTGGTTTTAAGATCAGAAGAAGTGCCATGAAGTTTATGATTTGAATCTTCAAGCTCCCTATTGATTTTCAGTGCTAGATTGTTGTGTAGAGAGGAGGAAGGTCATTGGGATATTATGAGAAGTATAATCAAATTACATATGATTTAATTATAGTCATCATGAACCTATGATATCATTCAACAATTTTAATATTACAGAAGTCATAAATATTCTGAGTTTTTTACACCCCTTCTAGATTTGCATAGAATTTGACTAGTTTCCAGATTGTCTTTAATAAATGCATGAGTATAGATACAAATGAGTTGATTTATGTTCTTGATATTATTTAAGATGTTAAATGACTCAATCCATGTATGAGATAATAAATTAGTGAGCCTTCATTGTTTGTTTGGGAGCTCCTGAAATTAACTAGTTGTGCAATCCTGTAATGTCATTTTGCTTGTATTTTTTTGTATCTTTCTCAGAACTTCCTATAACTTGCTGGAGAAATCATAACTATATATTGACTTATATTTCATTTTTATTAGCATCCTTGAGTCAGAATCCTTCATCCATAGCTTCCAGTCAATGAATAGAGTAGTACTAGTTTATGCTAGGGTTCCCAGGATCATTAGAGTAGACTTAAGCCTTGCTGATTTCGACCTATCAATGGTACAATTAATTTGTGTAGAGGTATTAACATATATCATAGTATTCCTTCCATCCATAGATTTTTATATTTCCCACCCACAGTTAAACTAGCTCCCGGAACCATTGTTTTTAATTGATTCTCCAAGGTAGAAAGTTTTTGTATCACTAATCCTGGTTGGTACATTACACTGGTATCAGAGCACGGTCCTATGAACTTGCTCTTGAATGATTTCTATGAGTCCAAGAATATACTTAGATTCCAAGAAGAAGGATCCTTTGTTAGAAGAAGAGGGAGAAGAAATAAATTTTACTGAATGAAAGCTACAAGGAGAGTCAGACATGTCTCACAATGAAGACAAATATTAGTTCAAACTCTTTGTTCAAAGCATGATGAAGGGATTGCAAGACATCTCTCACAATATTGTTCAATCCGGTAAATAGACCAGAGAGTTCTTAGCTCAGCAGCTAGGAAGCAAGAATGGAGATGAGAGCAGCAATGGTACCCCACATGGCGAAATGAGGATGGGTAGTGGCCATATTTTCTCAAAGACCGGGCCTCACAATTTCCCTGATGAATTCAATATGGAATCTCAATCTCACTCCAGGCCTACTATGCCCAAGTTTACTGAAGATCAAAGAGAGGAACCTAAGGTTCAAAATGGAGGTCTTGCTTCTTGGGAAGACAAATGTGTCGAGTACCTTACACTGAATGAATAATGCAAAAGTGATTTACCATTCAAATACTTTTGTGATCTATAGTACAAGTCCAACCCAAGAGGAGGCTTCCGGATGAAAAATCAGAACTATGAGCTAAGAAATTCTATTGGTAAGATTTCTTTACCTTATTTTGATGGTTCACAAAAATGTACTGCTAACTCTTGAATTTAGAAGCTTGACACATATTTTCAGTTGAATCCAATGGCTGAGAGAGATGCCATCAAGATGGCTACTCTACACTTAGATGAAGAATCAAATTGTTGGTGGTTTCAAGGCCTAAAAGATCCTGGGCATGATCAAGTGACCACTTATGAAGAGTTCACAAGAAGGCTGGATGAAATATTTGAAAGAGGAGATCTTGAGATCACCTTCAGGGAACTAGCGCATGTGAAGCAGACTGGAACTCCTGAAGTCTAAATCTATGAGTTTCAAAAATTAGTTGTGATGGGCTCTAATATCTCAGAAGCTAGATTGATCTTGTTGTTCATTGAAGTGTTATCAAAACCTTTGAAAGGTTTGGTGAAGGCTTACAGACCCTCTTCCTTGCAAGATGCACTAAGTCGAACCACAAACTTACAAGAGTATATTCCGAGGACTATATTTCCTCCGAGGACTGTTGGTCCTACTCAATTCAAGAATCAAAGGCCACCCATGAAGAGTCCTTATGGAAACTCCAGAAAGGATAACTATTCAAAGGAGGAAGCTACCTACTGAAAATTTTGGAGACTTTACTGTTATCATTATAGGTAATCATTCTATGAACTGTTGTAGATGGATTCCTAAATTGTATATTTCTATAAGAGAACATACCATTACAAATAGATTTTATGTTGTGGATGTGGTTGATACTAACATGGTTTTTGGATTACAATGGTTGTATTCCATTGGGAATCATTCAATAGAATACCAAGTTCCTGAGATGGTCTTCAAGGGAGAAGATGGAAAGGAGGTAGTGTTGAGAGGGCTCAACACCTACCCAAAACAAGTGGTAAGTGCACACAGTATGAGATCCATACTAAGGCATGGATACATTGAATGGGATGCAAAATTCATAATCACCACAAATGGTACCTCATTGGAAGTATCCCAATATCTATAAGACATTCAGAAGCTGCTCCAAAAGAATAAGAAGGTGTTTGGGGACCTTCCTCATGGTAGGCCACCCGATAGAGGAGTGGAGCATAGAATTGAGTTGGAGATAGGAACCTCACCTATCAAAGTACGCCCATACAGGCACCCAAAAATATTCAAGGATGAGATAGAGCGAACCATAAAGGAACTGCTTGACTTGGGATTCATTAGACCGAGTTCAAGTCCTTTTTCCTGATCTGTAGTCCTTGTGAAGAAGAAAGATGGGACCATGCGAATGTGCATAGACTACACAACTCTCAACAAGAAGACTATCAAGAACATATATCCTATTCCAGGGATTGATGAGCTTATGGATGAGCTCCATGGGGCCAAGTACTCTTCAAATATTGATCTTCTATCTGGTTACCATCAAATCAACATACGGGAATAAGACATCCAGAAGACAACCTTCCGGTGTTACCATGGACACTTTGAGTTTCTGGTTATGCCTTTTGGCCTAACCAATGCACCTGCAACTTTTCAATCTTGCATGAAAAAAGTGTTTAACATGAAGCTCCATAAGTTTGTACTTGTTTTCTTTGATGATATTTTGATCTATAGTAGGACTTGGGAGGAGCATTTGCATCATTTGGATATTGTACTAACAATCTTAGCAGATCAATATTTCTATGCAAAGCTATCCAAGTGTGAGTTCGGAATGACTGATATTTTGTATCTTGGTCATGTGATTGGGAAATATGGAGTTAAGGTTCACATGGAAAACATCCAAGCTATTTTAGATTGGCCAAGTCCTAAAAGTCTCACTGAACTGAGACGGTTTATTGGGCTATGTACCTACTACCGGAAGTTTTTAAAAGGCTTTTCCAAGTTGAAATCTCCTTTAATAGACCTCACTAAGAAAGGAGATTTCCATTGGTAAGAAGAATCTGAGCAAGCATTCAATAGAATGAAGGAGGTAATGAGCAGTTGTCCTGTTCTTGCACTTCCATATTTTTATCAACCTTTTGGTCTTGAGTGTCATAATTCATGGAATGGAATTGGAGCATTCTTAATGCAAAACAAGCACCCCTTGGACTTTGAGAGTAGAATTTTCAGCCCCATGAAAGATTATATTCAGTCTATGACAAGGAGATGCTAGCCATCATGCATGTGCTAGTCAAGTTCATATATTATTTGGTAGGTGGTAAGTTCATTATCAAGACTGATCACAACAGTTTGAGGCACTTCTTAACCCAAAAGGAGATGAATGATATGAAACAAAAGTGGGTAAGAAAGGTCCATGCATTTGAATTTGATATTGAATATAAGAAGGGTAATATGAACATTGTAGTTGATTCTCTTTCTAGAAAACCAACACTTGCATTGCTCAAATTTCATGATGGTTGGAAAGTGGGGTAGGGTACACAAAAAATCAGTTTGCTTGTGATTTGTTTGATGGATGAATTCACGATGATGCTTACAATATTCTCAATGATATTATATATTATAAGGATAAGATCGTCTTAGTTCCAAAATACACATTAAAGAAGAAGGTCCTTGAGGTTTCCCATGATGGGCCTCTAGCGGGTCATCCGGGGTTTGTGAAGACTTGCAAGAAAGTGAAGGAAAGGTTCACTTGGAAGGGGTTGAAGAAGAAGGTGATGGAGTCTATTAGATCATGTGTGGCATGTCAAAAAAATAAAGTAGAGCATACTCATCTAGCAAGGCTCTTACAAGCACTTCCTATTCCCAAACATAAATGAGAAAGTGTATCGATGGATTTCATCACCGGTCTCTCGAAAATCTAGGGTAAAGACAATATTTTTTTGTGGTTGATAGATTGAACAAATATGCACATTTATTTGCTGTTAAAACTAATACTACATCCATACAAGTGACTGAACTTTTCATCAAAGAAGTCTTCAAACTTCATGGCATACTGTAACGTCCCCTCCTACCATACCAGCATGATAGAGAGGACGTAATACTAAACCGAGCAACTAGCCCCATAAGATTTTAACTAAGCATTCACATAATATGAAAGACATATGGGATGTTATAATTAAAGAAAAACACAACGGAAATAATATCAATAACACATCCATCATATATTCAAGATATTCAACAATTAATAATTTCAAAGTTAACACAAGAGAATACTTATCTTAACAAGTAGTCCCAAGCAATCAGTTATGCATCTGCAACGTTCCTCCCAACCATAGGCCAGTTGTGCTTATCAACCTCTTGATACAACTGCCACCCCCGAGCTGGGCATGATTACTACAAGGAACCAGGGAACAACAGACTCACACATAGCCAAGCATACACCAAGATGAGCCAAGCCAATCTACAATTGGGTTTATCAGGCTGCTAGGAAATGGAAATGAAGAATGGCTAAGCTAGTGAGCTCAACCACAGAGCTATGGGCACCCCTCCCAGATCTATTCAGCTTGGCACTCACAATGCCTACACACCCAACACAAGGAAGTATTATCTTCACTGCCACACAGTACCTCAAGCCATACCTTCCTTTCTAGTGCTCTCAGGGTGTGCATAGAAAAGTAGCCAAAGCCTTCTTGATCTTCTTGAGAGGTTACTCCCTTCACTAGGTTTATCAAGCCAATTCTGTCCACTACCACTCCAAGTTTATTACTCACAGGTTCAAATCAAAACCGGGATGCACATAACAGCAGAGCCACTCTTATTGGGCATGATAAAACGTTTTTACAGGGAGATGCTCAAATATGGGGTTTTCATTAGCTTCAGAAAAACGTGGGAAACCCAAAAACGAAACTAGAAGATGGGGAACAATCCTGGGAAGCCAAATCCATTTTTAGAAAAACGTCCATGGACATTCTGGGGAAAAAATGGCCTCCATAACAGTCCCAAATCGTGGCCCTTCTCTCCCAGCTGCTGTACAATGCAAAAACGAGCTCCCAGGCATGGAAAAATGCAGAAAAAATGGTAAAAACGTGATGAGGAAAGACTCAGTAGTTCAGACTGCGTGAGAGAGGAAAGACTGTGGGTTCAGAATGGCTTTGGGCACCATTTTGTGGGTGTTTTCTTGCCCAAGAAGCAAAGATACCAATTTTCCAGGTTGATGGCTTGCCCATACACGAAATTGGCTGCCATACTTCTTCATTCCCAAGGCATTAACTGCCTCAACCAATTTCTGGAAGAATTAAATGATTGGGTCCATAACCCAAAATGGGTAGTTGATGGTTTATGGGTTTTCTCATTGACACATGGATTAACACCATTGGCTCAAGGGTTTGAATAATTTCCCTCCCTATTCCTTGTAGAATCATGCCCCCATCTCTTTGTTGCATTGCATAGCTAGTTGTGGGTATTTTTCATTAAAATTCGTATTTACATGATGTCTCATTTACATTGTGCTTATCTAGCACAAGAACCATAGGCATCTATTCCTTTAATTGCCGATACATAAAACACTAAATCAATGGTGGGGCCTTGGCCTTGAGCTCCTCACCATGATTAAATTACAATATTTACATAATTTACGATTTAATACAAAGGGGGTCAAAATGGGGACATTACATTCCCCTCCCCTTACATTAGCATTGTCCTCAGTGCTCATCAAAATTGAACAAAAACGGATATGCCACCCTCATGGAATCCTCCAACTCCCATGTAGCCTCATCGGGACCGTAGTGCTTCCATTGCACCTTTACCTGTCCAATGGTTCGGTTCCGGAGCAATGTTACCTTCTTGTCTAGGATGCGCAATGGATTAGTTTGGAATTCTCCCTCGGGTTCCACCTGGATCACATCCCAATTAATCACATGGTTAGGATCATGTACATATTTCTTAAGCAAAGAGACATGAAAAACATTATGAGCTTTAGTGCTAGCAGGCAATGTAAGTCTATATGCAACTGGCCCTATTCTTTCAAGCACTTCAAATGGCCCACACTATCTAGGTGATAGCTTGGCACAACTCCCAAGCAAGGAACTCTTCCTTGATTTCACTCTAAGATACACATGATCCCCAACATTGAATTCCCTATGGATTCTATGCTTATCTGCATAGCTTTTCTGTCTATCTTGGGCTGTTTTTAAATTTTGTCGGATCTTTGCAACTTCTTGTTCAATTTCCTTAAGCAATTCTGGCCCAAGTACAATTCTGTTCACTGGATTGTCCCAAGTCACTGGTGTCCTACACCTTCTGTCGTACAAATCCTCATAAGGACTCATTCCCAACGATGCTTGTTTCCCATTGTTATATGCAAATTCTACCAAGTGTAGATAATCCTCCCACTTGGATGGTTTGTCCATTACATACATGCGGAACATGTCTTCAAGCACCCATTTTACTCTTTCTGTTTGCCCATCTGTTTGAGGATGGTATGCGGTACTAAAGCTTAGCTGTGTACCCAAATCTGCAAAGAGACTTTTCCAAAAATTGGAAGTGAACTTGGTATCCCTGTCAGAAATTATTGCCTTAGGCAACCCATGTAATCTGAAAATTTCCTTCATGAAAATATTTGCAATGGCATTGGATTTATGTGTGGACTTAACCGGTATGAAATGTGATGCCTTTGTTAACTTGTCCACCACAACCATGATGGAATCATGTTGTCTCACAGTCATTGGCAATCCTGTAATAAAGTCCATGGATATTACTTCCCATTTTCATTCTGGAATTGGCACTGGAAGCAATAAACCTGCTGGATGTTGGTGTTCACTCTTCACCTGCTGACATTCCATGCACTTAGAAATGTATTCAACGAAATCCTTCCTCATGCCTGGCCAGAGATAATATTTTCTTGCCATAGCAATTGTTTTCTGATATCCTGGGTGACCAGAGTATGGAGCTTTATGGATTTCATCCATAACAATCTTCCTCAAATCTGCCGCATTTGGAATATAAACTCTATTCTTATAAGTAAGAAGTCTGCCTTCTTCCAAATGATAGCCTTCATACTTCTTGCCAAGGTCTTGCTGCTACAATTTGTCCTTTATCTGCACATACACTTCATCCTCAACAATATGGTTAACAATCTGCTGCTTGAAATCTAGTTGACAAATACTAAGTGCTGCCACATGCATTTCATGTACCTTCCTGCTGAGTGCATCAGCCACCTTGTTTTCTTTCCCTTTTATGTGTTTGATTTCAAAATCAAATTCACACAAAAATTCCAACCATCTAGATTGCCTAGCATTTAAAGTTGGCTGATCAAACAAGTATTTCAGGCCACAATGGTCTGTTCTTAACTCAAATTTTCTTCCCATCAAGTAATGCCTCCTCATCTTTAAAGCATGTACTATGGCTGCAAGTTCTATATCATGAGTAGCATAGTTCTTCTCATGCTCCTTAAACTTTCTTGACTCATAGCATATCACGTGGTTGTCTTGCATAAGAACTCCTCCAAGTTCTTGATTGCATGCATCAGTACAAACCACAAAGTCTTTTCCCGGGTTTGCAATTTTTAAAATTGGTGCACTTGTAAGAAGATTCTTCAACCGTTGAAAACTTTCCTCACATCTTGGTGACCATTCAAACTTTATCCCCTTCTTTTGCAAAGAAGTGATCGGGTTTGCAACCTTGGAGAATCCTTCGATAAACCTCCTGTAGTAACCAGCAAGGCCCATAAAAGATCTCACATCAGTCACATTCCTTGGAGTTGGCCAATTCATAATGGTTTCAATCTTCTCAGGGTCTATAGATATCCCTTCATCGGAGATGATGTGACCCAAATAATGAATTCTATCTTTATAAAAGTCGCATTTGCTCAACTTTGCATACAACTTATGCTCCCTTAGTAATTGCATTGTCATTCTCAAATGTTCTTCATGCTCTTCTTCATTCTTAGAATATATGAGAATGTCGTCTAGGAATACAAGAACAAACTTGTCCAAATATTTGCTAAAAACATTATTCATGAGACACATGAATGTAGCTGGTGCATTTGTGAGACCGAATGGTACCACTACAAACTCATAGTGTCCATACCTTATTCTAAAGGCTGTCTTATGGATATCTTCTTCTTTGATTCTTACCTGATGGTAACCAGACCTTAAGTCAATCTTTGAAAATACCTTTGCTACTTTCATTTGTTCAAAAATGTCATCAATTCGGGCCAATGGGTATTTGTCCTTCACAGTGACTTTTTTCAACTTCCTGTAGTCAATACATAACCTGAGTGTTCCATCTTTTTTTTTCACAAATAGAACAGGTGCTCCCCACGGGGACACACTTGGTCTAATATATTTCTTTTCCAGCAACTCTTGTAATTGCATCTTCAATTCTAGCAATTCCGGTGTACTTATTCTGTAGGGTGTCTTAGATACTGGTGCCGCTCCTGGCACAAGTTCAATTGTAAAGTCGATGTCTCTCTTTGGAGGGAGTCCTGGAATATCATCGGGAAAAACATCCCTGAATTCTTGCAATACATGATAGTCCTCAAATTTAAGAGTTTCACTCTCTGCTGCCTCTAAAATGTGGGCTGCATACAATTGATATCCCTTCCTACAAAACCTCTTCAGCTGCATGGTTGAAACCTGTCTAATAGAAGTCACCTTTGGAATGCCTTTTACAACTCTCGGGTTTCCTTCTTCGTCCATGCATTCAAATGTCTTATTGTAGCAGTCAAGTTTAACCCAGTGTACTTCTAACCAATCCATTCCAATGAGAATATCATAGGAACCCAGTGGCAAAATATTCAGATCTGCATAAGTGAATAGCCCATCCATCTCTAATGGACATTTCTCTACTATTTCGCTAACTTTTCTCTTGGTTCCAGTGGCTAGTTGAACTAATCATGATTTACTATGCTTTAATTTCTTGAAAGCACAAACCTCAACAATTCTAGGAGTGACATAACTGTGAGTAGATCCAGGATCAATCAAAATAGAAATAGATTGCTCAATAATCTTACCTTCAACTTCAACCACAATTGACTGATGATCTTCCTAGCGGTTGTCTAGTGCTGCATAGATTCTAGGGATTGTCCTCGCCACTTGACCCATAGTTTCAACTCCTTGGATGTTGTGGACTTGATTTGCATTCCCATTCCGATGTGGACAGTTACTAAGCATGTGGTCTCCTCCACAACCCCAACATTGAAATGGTTCTCTTGGTTCCTTTGGATCTCTTGGCTTGTCTCCCATCATCCTAGTTGGCTTAGTCACAACCTGTGATGGTTGCCTTTGCTGATTTCGGAATTGAGGAGGCTTGAACCCCTTCTTCCTTTGATCGAACTTTTCATTTTTCCTATCCTTCCATGCCTTATGGAATTCTGGCTTGCTTCTGTTTTGATCAAAGCAATACTTGGCCTTTCTTATGGCCCCCTCTAGAGTTTGAGGTTCATCAAACTCAATTCTATCTTTATATGACTGGGGCAGTCCACTTAGGAAACACTGAATTTTCACCTTATTATCTCGAATGTACCTAACATATCTTAGCAGCTCCAAGAATTTGTTTGCATATTCTTCCATGGTCAATTGTCCCAAACTCAGGTCATGGAACTCTTTGATCTTATCATCATAGTACCTATCAGAGAGGTACTTCTGCTTGAAGTATTTCTTGAACTGCTTCCACACAATCTTCCTTTCATTGATCTTCTTCACTTGCCTGATGTGTTTCCACCATATAGATGCTCTTCCATTCAAGTTGAAGATGGCTACCCTTGCCTTCATATATCCCGAGTAGTCTTGGACTTGAAAATATTTTCTCATCCCAAGAAGCCAAGCTTCAGCTTATTGACCAGACTTTATCTCTCCATCAAATGTAGGAGGTTTCGCCTTCTTAAATTCCCCATGTGAATTGTTCTTGTAGTGCTTCTTCCTCTTACTTATGTGAGATGAAGAACTTGAATCCTCAATGGATTCTTCAGAGTCAGATGATTCATTAGAAGAGATTTCTGGACTATATGTTGTGTCTGTAGAAACTCTTCTTGGGCTACTGGCCCTCCTGCAGGAATTCCTCCTAGAACTACTTCCACCCCTTTCTAGATTTGATGTCTGATGCCCAGAGTTTATTTGCCTTTGGATGTCCGTCAAACTCTGTAGCATAGCTGCATTCAACTGATTTTGTTCTTCCTGAGCTTTAATCATCCTTTCATTATCTTCCCTACAGCTTTGCAACTCCACCCTTAGGCTTCTCATGGTGGCTGCAATACCTGGAGGGGTCTCTTGATTTCTTCTCCCATTAGATTCTGTTTCAACATTTTCAACATGTATGTTCTCCCCCATGGCATCTGTTTCAGGCTCATTGGGATCCTGTGCATCATCCATGATGTTGATTTTCTTGGCCCAACCAAGATTCAAAACTTTCCAACTATACTATCTAGAGTGCTGCCCTGATGTAACTGTGATTCTGTAAAATGTGTTCATCAACACAATTGTTAGATGCATTATATTCTCGGAAATTCATAAATTACTTCATGCACTTGGGAAAATATTATACTGACAATTTGTCAAATCATCTAATTTTCTCACAATCAACGACATATGAGGGGGCCAAAGGGGGTCAAGGGGGCTTGCCCCCTTGCTGCAGGGCAGGTCGAGGGCAGCGCCCTTGTTTTTTTTTTTTTACAAATCTTTCCGCCGTTGTGGGGCGGTTCGCCGAACGCTTCCACAATTGCGGAGCAATTCGCCGAATGCTTCCGTAGTTGCGAAACGATTCGGCGAATGCTTCCGCAGTTACGGAGCCATTCGCGGAATGCTTTCGCAGTTTCGGAAGACACTGGGAAATTCTTTCCGCAGTTTCGGGGCGGTTCGCGAAACTCTTCCGCAATTGCGGGAAGATTCGTGGAACTCTTCCGCAGTTGCGGGAAGATTCGCCGAACTCTTCCGCAATTGCGGGAAGATTCGCGGAACTCTTCCGCAATTCCGGGAAGATTCGCGGAACTCTTCCGTAGTTGCGGGAAGATTCGCGGAACTCTTCTGCAGTTGCGGGAAGATTTGCGAAACTCTTCCGCAATTGCGGGAATATTCGCTGAAGTCTTCCGCAGTTTCGGAAGAGAATTCCTTCCGAAAAATTCCTTTTGACGCCGAACACCTAGAAAATTTTTCCGCTATTTCGGAGCAGTTCACTGAATTCTTCCGCGTTGCGGAACAACTCACGGAATCCTTCTGCAGTTTCGGAAGAGAATTCCTTCCGCAATTTCGGAAGAGAATTCATTCCGCAGTTTCGGGGCGGTTTGCGGAACTCTTCTGCAAATTTCGGAACGATTTCCCGAATTCTTCCCGAAACAAACTTAAACAAAAATTTCCAAAAACTCTTAAGAAATTTTTTGAAATCTTCCCTTCTTTCAGTGATGACTGCTGCTCAGCAGGAGGTGATCTTACCTCTGTAATCTATCCAACTTAGCATGTTTAGGCTCAATGCTGAGACCTATGGTGATCAGGAAGGGACCTTCCCAAGTGGTTGTGATTGGATTTGGCCCATAAAGGTCCAATGCTGCAACCAGTAGCTCTGATACCAAAATGTAACGTCCCCTCCTACCATACCAGCATGATAGAGAGGACGTGATACTAAACTGAGCAACTAGCCCCATAAGCTTTTAACTAAGCATTCACATAATATGAAAGACATATGCGATGTTATAATTAAAGAAAAACACAGCGAAAATAATATCAATAACACATCCATCATATATTCAAGATATTCAACAATTAATAATTTCAAAGTTAACAAAAGAGAATACTTATCTTAACAAGTAGTCCCAAGCAACCAGCTATGCATCTACAACGTTCCTCCCAACCATAGGCCAGTTGTGCTTATCAACCTCTTGATACAACTTCCACCCCCAAGCTGGGCATGATTACTACAAGGAACCAGGGAACGGCAGACTCACACATAGCCAAGCATACACCAAGATGAGCCAAGCCAATCTACAATTGGGTTTATCAGGTTGCTAGGAAATTGAAAGGAAGAATGGCTAAGCAAGTGAGCTCAACCATAGAGCTATGGGCACCCCTCCCAGATCTATTTAGCTTGGCACTCACAATGCCTACACACCCAACACAAGGAAGTATTCTCTTCACTGCCACACAGTACCTCAAGCCATACCTTCTTTTTTAGTGCTCTCAGGGTGTGCATAGAAAAGTAGCCAAAGCCCTCTTGATCTTCTTGAGAGGTTACTCCCTTCACTAGGTTTATCAAGCCAAATCTGTCCACTACCACTCCAAGTTTCTTGCTCACAGGTTCAAATCAAAACCGGGATGCACATAATAGCAGAGCCACTCTTATTGGGCATGATAAAACGTTTTTACAGGGAGATGCTCAAAGATGGGGTTTTCATTAGCTTCAGAAAAACGTGGGAAACCCAAAAACGAAACTAGAGGACGGGGAAAATTCCTGGGAAGCCAAATCCGTTTTTAGAAAAACGTCCATGGACATTCTGGGGCAAAAACGACCTCCATAATAGTCCCAAATCGTGGCTCTTCTCTCCCAGTTGCTGTACAATGCAAAAACGAGCTCCCAGGCATGGAAAAATGTAGGAAAAATGGTAAAAACGTGATGAGGAAAGACTCAGTAGTTCAGACTTCGTGAGAGAGGAAAGACTGTGGGTTCAGAATGGCTTTGGGCACCATTTCGTGGGTGTTTTCTTGCCCAAGAAGCAAAGATACCAATTTTCCAGGTTGATGGCTTGCCCATACACAAAATTGGTTGCCATACTTCTTCATTCCCAAGGCATTAACTGCCTCAACCAATTTTTGGAAGAATTAAATGATTGGGTCCATAACCCAAAATGGGTAGTTGGTGGTTTATGGGTTTTCTTATTGACACATGGATTAACACCATTGGCTCAAGGGTTTGAATAATTTCCCTCCCTATTCCTTGTAGAATCATGCCCCCATCTCTTTATTGCATTGCATAGCTAGTTGTGGGTATTTTTCATTAAAATTCGTATTTACATGATGTCTCATTTACATTGTGCTTATCTAGCACAAAAACCATAGGCATCTATTCCTTTAATTGCCGATACATAAAACACTAAATCAATGGTGGGGCCTTGGCCTTGAGCTCCTCACCATGATTAAATTACAATATTTACATCATTTACGATTTAATACAAAGGGGGTCAAAATGGGGACATTACACATACCCAAGTCCATCATCAGTGACATAGATAGCAAGTTCACTAACAATTTTTGGCAAGAATTATTCAAGTTAGTGGGGAAAAGTTTGGACATGAATACCAGCTAACATCCACAGAATGATGGCCAAACATAAAGAGTGAACCAATGGCTAGAAGGGTACTTAAGAAACTATGTTACAGGCCAACAAAAGTCATGGACTACTTGGCTCCATTTGGGAGAATTTTATTACAACACTATTTTTAATCTCTCGATTGGTATGTATCCCTTCAAAGCTCTATATCATTATGATGCACTCACTTTTGATGATTTGATATTTGGTGACTATAAGAAATAGAAGTAAAAGGATTGGCTCCAAGAGAGCCAATACATACTCATAACTCTCAAGGACAACTTGCGGGTAGCATAGAACAACCAAAAGGTGCATGCAAACAAGCATAGAATTGAGCGAGCTTTCCAAGTAGGAGATCTGGTATATTTGAGGTTGTAGCCCTATAGATAGTCCTCATTGAAGTCTAAGGGGGATGAAAAGTTGCATCCAAGGTTCTATGGTTCCTACCAAGTCCTGAGGAGGATCAAGGAAGCGGCTTATGAGCTAGAGTTGCCTCCAGGAAGCCGGATTCACAATGTTTTCCATGTGTCCTGTTTGAAGAAGGAAATATGGAAACAAGTTAAGGTTTCACAATACTTGCCACTCCTTTATGATGAAGTAAATTTGGTGATGATCCTTGAGAATATTTTGGATTTCCAAGAGAAGAATATAAGAAGAAGAATCATTAAGGAATTTTTGGTGCAATGGGAAGGACTGCCTAGTGAGGATGTTACTTGGGAAGGAGAACACATCTTACAACATCCCAGTTTGAAATTTCTTGAGGACAAACAATCTTGGGTGGGGAGGACTGTCATGTCCCCTCAACAATGAATATTGGATCAAGTTCCTAACCCAACCAACCCCTTGGGTTGAGGAGACAACTTCATTTACTATGGGGTTAATTTTGAATTCCAGGCATTTAATTAATTAGGAGTGTGAATTAATTTTTGTCTAAAGTTTATTATGCACTTGGAATAATTATTTTTCATGAATTTAATAATTTCATCATAAATAAAGAAGATAATGCTCCACTGGGGCACATTAGTGGGTGGGGTTGACTAGTGGACGAATTGAAGAAGAAGTTAAGAAGAAAGCATCCAAATCTAGAAAATCAGAAAAAATGAAAGAAAGATGGAGCAAATTAGAAAAGCAACATAAAGCAAAAAGCAACAAAAAAATAGAAAGCAGGATAAATTAGAAAATCAAGAAAGTTCCAAAAAACAGAATAAATAAAAAAATCCAGGAAAAATAAAAAAATATAAAGTAGAAGTAGAAAAGCAAGCAAAAAAGGAAAAATAAGGAAAGCAAAGAAAAAAGGAAAAAGGAAGGAAAGCTAGTTTTCCTCATCCACCCATGAGTGCACATTATCCAATGATACTTTCTCCTCAATTAATCCTCTCTCTATAAATGAATGAGTGCACACCCCCTTCACATCTTTTGTCAGTTTGAGTTTTGGTTTGAGAGCAATTGTGTGAGACTTGGGAGATGTGCCCCTAGTCAAAGCTGGGTGATGTGCCCCTGCTTCCTGTGAGAGGATGATGGAATTAAGTCATTCTAATTGATTTTTATTGCAGGTCCTGTATCTGATCCAAGTATGGTTTGAGGATAAGAATAAGTGCCATGAAGTTTATGATTCAAATCTTCAAGCTCCCTGTTGATTTCCAGTGCTATATTGTTTTGTAGAGAGGAGGAAGGTTATTGGGATACTATGAGAAGTATATTGGATTCCATATAATTTAATTATAGTAACTATGAACCTTTGATATCAGTTAACAAGTTTAATATTATAGAGTTCATAAATATTCTGAGTTTTCTACACCCTTTCTAGATTTGCATAGAATTTGACTAGTCTCCAGATTGTCTTTAATAAATGAATTAGTATAGATACAAATGATTTGATTTCATTCCTGATTTTATTTAAGATGTTAAATTACTCAATACATGTATTATATAATAAATTAGTGAGCCTTCATTATTGTCTATTTGGGAGCTCTTGAAATTAACTAGGTGTGCAATTCTGGAATGTCATTTTGCTTGTATTTTTGTGTATCTTTCTCAGAAATTCCTCTAAATTGCTTGAGTGTACCATGAATGTATATTTACTGATATTTCATGTTTATTATCCTCCCTGAGTCAAAATCCTTCATCCATAGCTTCCAGTCAATGAATAGAGTAGTAGTAGTCTGCATATGGTGGGGTGCCCAGGAGCATTGCAATAGAATTCAGAATTGCTGATTTAGACCCATCAATGGTCCCAATACTTTGTGAATAGGTATTAAAATATATTATAGTATTACTTCCATCCATATCTTTTGATCCTTCCCACCAACAATCAAACTAGCTCCCTGAACCATTGTTTTTAATTGATTCTCTAAGGTAACAAATTTTTATATCAGTAATCCTGGTTGGTACATTACACAAGAAGCATCAAAGCATCATGTCATAACATACCAATTAATTTACAAGCCCTCTATTATCCAAATCAATTTTCTTGTCTAGGCCATTGTAGTGTCCCTTTTTAAGAATTTGCAAAAACTAGGAAAAATTGCCAATTTTGATCAATTCGACCCTTAGACTAGTCTTGACTCAACTACTTCCAAATGGCTCCAAATGGTTCCGAATTGGGTCTGAATGAGTTTGGAAGGTATTGAGACATGTAAATGAGGCTGATGGATTCTTGGAAAATCTTAAAACACTTATGCAACATTAATTTATAATCAGGGAGCAATGATGAACTTTACTAGTCAGATCGAGGTTCACAATCCCCAATGGTAGGAGACAAACATGGATTCCCCAACACTGTAAAAGAATCCCAAATTTTAGAACAGAGACATGGTACTGATAAAGTAATTCAATGGTATCCCCAATTCATCATTAATAAGTTTCTACAATCTTCTTCAACTCCCATAAATTAGATGTTTGTATACTAGCTTTGACATAGAGGGAAATGATAGTAAATCTTCACAAATTGTTATGAAACTTAATAATATTGCTCAAAATGATTGTCTAATGAATTTGAAACTTATTCAGAATATTAATGGCACTCCATACAACATTAATATATCAAATATTGACTGAACCATTCAAATTTGATACCACTTCAAGTGCAAATAACAAGGTATTGGGGAAATGACACCATTTATTCATAGTTTAGCATTTTAAATCAAATAGCTTGGAGTTTCAACTTGAAAGTATTCTAAGAAGTAAATACATAGTATATATATCAGATTAAAAATATATGGGGCCTCAAGAGCTATCCCAAAGAGTTCATCACCTCATCAAATGCGCCTCTCCTCAAGGAGCAAGAATATGCCAATAAATGGAAGAATGGTTGTAGAAGAAAGCTGAAAGAAATGTGAACACGAGATGCCCTGTAGCTTAAAAATGTAACAAAATACTCCATTTTAGCTCCAAATTAAAGTTTTGAATGACCTCTCCAATTACCAATTAGGATGAGAATCTTTCACCCTCGAAATTGGTGCTAAGGCAAGTAGAATAACACTACTAGCTCTCCTCTCCAAATGCAAAATATCAAATGATCAAAAGATGGTATTTTTCTTTGTTCTGGACTTTTATAAACTTCCTAAGGCTTCCCAAGTATGCCACTTGTCCCTCCAAATCTAGCCTCCTCCTCCACTCAATTCGAGTAGGTGCCTGTTTGGCTTCTCTAACTCCCCTGCGCTCCCTATTGGAGGCTATTTTTAGCCTCGACATGTCATGTATGTCATATGTCAACCATCGGGTTTGATTTTGTCATAAGTGTCATAGGCATCTTCATCATTGGTGTCATAGAAGCTACAAAATCTAGCCCAAGTGTCCCACTAGCTCCAAATTGCCTCTTCCTCTTCCATGGAAGTTACTCTTCCTCTACATTTCGACCTCATTGAGTCATTCCAAGTATTATTCCCTTCCAACTCCCCCAAGGATAGTGGAATCCACCTTGTATTCGAATGGGCGAGAGTGGAATTCCATGTGGCATGGGAAATCTAGCTTTGTGTGGGTCCCACACCATCCATGTGTCTCTATGACCAAGTGCCATCTTATTTTCTCATCATAAATATTTATTCATCCCCTCTTAATATATTTTTTTCAAGATAAAGTACATTTGGGGTTTATTAGTCTCCTTATTCCAAATTTAATGTCTCCACCCAACCTAGGAAACTAGTAGAGTGGTGGCATTTTCTCCTTTTGGAATTTATTTGAATGGGGAAATTACAGTCCTCCCCACCCAAGATTGCTTGTCCTCAAGAAATTATAAATCAGGATGCTGCAAATTTTTTTCTTCCTTCCATGTGGCATCCTAACTTGGCAAATCTTTCCATTGCACTAAATACTCCCTTATGGTCCCGCTCCTCAATTTTCTTTCCCTTGTATTCAATTAATTAATTAATTAATTTTTTTTTTTTTTTTTTTGGAATACGTGTGAGTTTTCCTTCATCATATAATGGAGGGAGGGCTTCTGAAATAGATATTTTCTGACCAATATCCTTCTTAAAGCATGAAACATGGAATACATTGTGAATTTTTCTCCCTTCCGGAAGCTCCAACTCATAAGCAACCTCCCCAGCTTTTCGAGCTATCTTGTAGGGACCATAATATCTTGGTTTGAGATTTTCTGACCCTTTCATCTTCAAGGATGTTTGTTTATATGGATGTAGCATCAAATAGACCAAATCATTCATTTGAAAAGTTCTTTCCACTCTATGTTGATCCACATATTGTTTCTGCTGATTTTGGGCAACCTACAAATTGCTTTTTGGGAGTTTCAAAATCTCTTAACTTTCCTCCACCTAATCTTTAGCCTTTGGGGCTCTACTATCACCAAATATGTGCTCAAAAAATGTAAGTGCTTCATAACCATATAGTGCTTTAAAAGGAGACATGCCAATGGACATATGGAAAGTAGTGTTGTAGCAAAACTCACCCAAATGTAGCCATTTCACCCATGTTTTCTGCTGCTCACCAACATAGTTCCTTAAGTACTCTTCCAACCATTGATTCACTCTCTCTGTTTGGCCATCAGTTTGAGGATGATAGCTTGTGCTTAAATTTAATTGATTTCCAACCAACTTGAAAAGTTCTTGCCAAAAGGCACTCATAAATATGCTATCTCTATCACTCACAATGTTCTTGGCAAGTCCATGCAATCTGAAAATTTCTCTAAAAAATAGATCATCCACTTGTACAACAGTAAAATATGATGTAACAACAAATAAATGCGCAAATTTAGTGAGTCTATCCACCACAACATAAATGCAATCCTTACCCAAATCCTTGGGCAAACATGTGATAAAACCCATGGAGAAACTTTCCCATTTTTGTTGTGGAATGGGAAATGGTTGCAATAGACCAGCAGGATATGTATGTTCAGATTTGTTTTGCTGACATGAATTGCATTCATTCACATGTTTTAGAACATCCTCTTTCAACCCTTTCCAAAATAACCTTTCCCTTAGTTTCCTATATGTCTTGAAAAAACCAGGATGACTTGCTAAAGGAGAGTCATGAGCTTACTTCAAGATATGGTGCTTGATATTCGAACCATGAATCAAGTATATTCTATCCTTGTAGTAGATGATACCATCCAGAACCTTGTACCTATCATCACCTTTGATCCCATCTAACACACCACAAGCAAAACTATCTTTGGCATATTCAACTATTAGCATATTTTTCCAATCTTTTGAAATGTTCATAAGAGAAAGTGATGGTCTTCTAGATAATGCATATGCTACAAAATTATTCTTTCCCTTAACATATTCAATGTCAAAATCAAAATCTGGGACTTTGATTACCCACTTTTGTTGTCTTTCATTGAGGTCCTTTTGTGTGAGAAAATGCTTCAAACTGTTATGGTCAATTTTGACTACAAACTTGTTTCCCACCAAGTATTGTCTAAACTTGGCGAAGGCATGCATGACGGCTAACATTTCTTTGTCATAAATGGAATAGATTTTCTCATGTGGCTGCAACTTTCTTCTCTCAAATGCTATGGGGTGTTGATTTTGTTTTAGGACAACCCCTATCCCTTCTCCTATGCATCACATTCCAAGACAAATGGTTTAGTGAAATCAGGTAATGCAAGTACTGGAAAACTAATCATTACCTCTTTCATTTTTTGGAAAGCTTTTTCAGCCTCTTCATCCCACTTGAATGCATACTTCTTGGTCAAATCAGTAAGTGGAGGATTTAATTTAGAGAACCCTTTTCACAAATTTTCTGTAGTAAGTGCATATTCCAATGAAACCTCTCAATGCTGTGATGTTTTTGGGTGATGTCCATTCAAGGATAGCTCTTAGTTTTTCCAAGTGTACCTTCATTCCATATTTTCCAATGATGTGCCCAATATATAAAACTTCTTTCAACCCAAATTCACACTTAGACAACTTAGAAAACAAATATTGTTCATGCAAAATTTTGAAGACAACTTTTAGATGGTGCAAGTGTTCGTCCCATGTTTTGCTGTAAATTAGAATGTCATCAAAGAGAACCAAAACAAACTTACGGAGCTTTTTGCTGAATATTTGATTCATGCATGATTGAAATGTGGCTAGAGAATTGGTCAAACCAAAACGCATGACAAGAAAATCAAAATGGCCATAGTGACATCTGAAAGCTGTTTTATGCACATCCTCTTCCTTCATGCGAATTTGATGGCAACCAGATATAAGATCAATTTTTGAGAAGAATTTTGCTCCATGTAGCTCATCCATGAGCTCATATATTATTGGGATGGGATATCTATTTTTGATTGTTTTTTTATTGAGGGCTCTAAAATCAATGCACATTCTCAAGGTCCCATCCTTCTTCTTCACCAAAACCACTGAAGAAGCATAGGGACAAGAGCTTGGTCTAATGTGTCCCAACTCCAAGATTTCTTCAATAGCCTTTTCAATCTCCTCTCTAAATTTTTTTGGGATGTCTATATGGTGGTATTTGTATAGGTGAAGTGCCCACCTCCAAAACAATGTTGTGCTCAACTCCAATATCAGGTGGCCTTCCAGGAGGGATTTCTCCAAAAACCTTTTCATATTTGTGTAGTAGCTTCCTTATCTCCTTGGGATGTTTTGAAATATTTATTTTTGGTTTGAGTGAAGTGATGTAACATCCAGCATCCCACTCAATATCTCCATGAATCAATATGGACCTCATACTGTGGGAAGTCACAACTTGATTCAGATAGGTGTGCTTACCTCTCACAACCCTTTGTTTTCCCTCCGAATCTTTGAATCTTATTTCAGGAATTTGATAGTTCACTGTATGCTCCCCTATAGAGTACAACCATTGCACTCCCAATACCACATTAGTATCAACAACATCAAACACATAAAAGCTATCGAAAAAAGTGTAATTACCTATGGTGATTTCTAGCTTTGGAACCCATATTTTGCACTCCATAGTGTTGTGACCTGGAATGATGACTGTGAAGCCATCAAATGGTTCAATATGTAGATTCCTCCTCTCCACCATGTCTGCATCAATGAATTTATGTGTGGATCCTCCATCTACCAATACCGAGACCCTTTGTCCTTGTGACACTCCCTTGCATCGAATAGTGTGGAAACGAGGCACTGTTGAAAGTACTGCCATACTTCCTTTGTCAGGTGAAGGATGATTTTATTCTTGTTTCCCTTCTTATTCTGTATAATATCCCTCTTCTTGGTTTGAAATATGTCCTTATTCCTCCATACCCCCTTCATACTCATCATTATAATAAAATACTTCAATATATTGTGCTTTCCCCTTAGCACATTTATGCCCAAGTACCCATGGTTGGAAGCATGTGTAACACAATTTATTTCTTCTGAGTTCTTCCCTGTTTAGTCCCTGTTTCTTATCCTTTCCAAATTCATCTCTTTTCCATGGCTTCTTTTCAAATTTTAATTTGGAAGGGAAGTTAGGCTTGGGAGGAAACCTTGTCCTAGGTAGCACATTTTGTAGATCTCTTGTCAAGTTTATGGCATCCTTCAATGAATTTGGTTTGTGGACCTTAACTAAAATTTTTAAGGGTTCATACAATCCTTCGGTAAAGAGAAATACTAACCTTACCATAGATATATCAGCCACCTTAACTGATAATTTTTGGAATTCCAACATATACTTAGCAGGGGTTCCAACTTGTTTCAATTGGGATAGTTCTTTGAAAGGCAATTTTGGGTCTTTTTGCTCAAATATTTCTAATACCCTGTCAACAAATTCTTCATATTGTGAAAATCCTCACAGCAGATCTAAGAGCTGATGTATACCTCACAAGAAAGATTAAGATTAAGCAGGAAAATATAAGCAGAGTGTTCATGCAGTGTAAAGGAGCAACGAAATTATGATATAGTAGAACTCAGATAGAAGCAGAATAACATCACACACTAATTCATTAACCATAATATGAGCAATAAATAATACAATGGTGGAGAGGATTCGAATGCCAAGGTGGAAATTCGAATTAGCCTGCATGGGCATGGCTTATATGCACTAGGAGTCATCATCATCATTAGTGGAGTGTCAACAATACACCACTAGGAGTTCTAATCATCATCAGTGGAGTCATCAATGCACAAGTAACGGTCAACTAGGTGTCAAGCTGAGTCTAACTGAGTGTGGTAGGTGTAACTGGCACATGGAAGCACTAATGTAGTGAAGGAGGCTCAGTGGAGGGTGCATGGGGAGCTGACTGGAGTCATGAGGAGCTAACTGGAGTCAAAATAGTCAATCTAGGCTCTCTGGAGGTCCATCAGAGTGTTCCAGTGAGTTAACTAGGCCATCTGTCCCTAAATCAGGAAGCATATCCACAAATCAAGGAACTAACTGAGTGGTAGGTGAGAGAGGGAGCCTTTCACATGTGGTAGGTGAAATGAGGGTACACTAAGCACTATTAGGGTTATAAATGATTAGAAAGAATCTCCCGGGGCTAGCTAAATGGGGACTAGGTGCTGGGACTGATGACTGGGATGCATACAATTGCATGCCTGCATCACTGAAATGCAAAATAATGATAATGTTGGTAGGACTAGGATGGAGTATAGGAATATCCCAACACATATATGGTAACCTGATCATGTCACAAGGTTTTCATACTATGGAACCACCAATCATTGGGTTCTCCTTTGAGATGAAAAGTAACCATTTTTAAAGCATCCTCTTCCACCATTGGATTTAGCTGAAAAATACACATCTAGTTTTTGTACCCAAGTATTTGCAGAACTTTGAGATGAGCCATAAAAGTGGGAAGGGGCGTTTTTGCAATGGAATAATTCAATTCTTTATTCTAAAATGGTGTCCTATTACCTTCCCTCATTCTGAGTTTGCTTGCAACATTAAAGTATTGCTCAAAGGGTATAGTCCTTCTACAATCTTCACTCAACTTTTCCCATTCTTTTACAATCTCCTACATATCAAATTGGGTGTTAGGTTCTTCTTTGGCCTCAAGAAATTTAGGTGTAGTATGTATTACCTAAATATGAAATTCATTAGGTCTATTATGAGGTCCTATCCTTGAGAAAATGTTTTCACCCATTGCCTCCTTTTCCTCAAAGGAAGAACTACTGCTGCCTCCTATTACTCCTTTGCTTTCAAGTTTGCTAGCCAACAATTTGAACCCTTTCATGATGTGTTTTGTCATGTATTCCAAGAATGGTTTCATGAATGATCCACATCGCATTTGGCATTTGTTGTCGGATACTAACTTCGACATCCTCAATTAGTCTTTGCTGTTGATATAACTTTGACAAGTTTCGACGTGACATGACTTCAACAAATTCATCACCTTCTACATGTTCAACAACCTCACAGTTCGTGACATCGACATGCAACATCGACATGCGACCAACGACTGTCGAACCTTGACAGACTGCCTCTCTGTCTTCCAGTCGACTATAACAGTTGAACAATTGAACCGCTCTAACTTCTACTTGTAACTGAACGTAATGGGAAGGCACCCAAGCATCTCATATTTTTTATAAGCATGTAAACTATTGTAATATACATATGATCTTGATCAATCTAGAACAGTTCGCATTCCTGCATATTGTCTGTGTGTATTTGTGTTATCTGTATTGCGTAATCTTGTTTTTGTTCATTCTGTTTATTAAGCTTCCGCCATAATAGAGCCGACTCATTTAGTCGAACTGTTGTCCCCCTCGTGCTTCCTGGACACGATACAGATCATTGGTATCAGAGCGTACTCAGTTTTATTGCTAAGTTTTGCGTATACACTTCTCTCGAAGTTACCTGACTTATGCCGGTTCAAACTCGCTCACAATCTCAACAATCCAAGCAAACGCGATCTCCAGATATGGCAGAAGAAACAGACGATAGACGTGCAACCAACGAGACAACACAGCTTATTGAGCAAGCTCTGGCTCGACAACCAACTGAAATGTTTGCCTAGTTCAATGAGATTCTCTTGCGATTTGCTTCGACATCTGGAGGATCCTCAATGAGAACTCACTCCAATAAAATCAACCCCTTCCAAGTGCAAATGAATCTCGACATACCGAATCTTGAAGGAAAGATTGATGCGGAATATGTCGACAATTGGGTGCAACAATTGGAATCCTATTACACTATAAATAAAATCTTCGAAGCTGAAAAAGCCACCATTGCGTCCTTAAAGATGTCAACCTCCCTGCAATGTTGGTGGGAGAACCTCTCGACAAAGATGGAGAAAAAAGGAGACCCCATTGACACATGGGATAAATTCGTCGAACACATCCAGAAGGAATTTTACCCACCAAAATACCTCGAGCAACAGTATAAGAAGTGGCAGTAGCTAAGGTAATGGAAAGACCAATCAGTACATAGTTACACCGACGAGTTCTACCGACTCATGGCAAGACTTGGCGTCCAAGAAGAAGAGAAATTACTTGTTTTGAAATACACCAGCAGATTGTCTCAGTACATCCAGCAGGAGATGGAATTTTTGACTGTCAATACGCTTGCGGATGCTTTCCACTATGTCAACAAACTGGAAACCAAGCAGAAAGGAAAAGCATGTTTCACGACAAAGCCGACATCAGGAAGATCACCCAATAAGAAGACACCACCCGATTATGACATTTCGAGATCTTATCAGTCGACACCGCCAAAGCCTGATAACGGTAAGAAGTCTTTTCACAAAAGGGAACGTAGCAAACAACCATCGACCGAAAAATGGTGCGATTACCACCACTCATCTTGGCATGTTATGTCTGAATGCAAAGCTCGGAAGACATTTTTGACAAAAGTGTCAACCTCCGACGCGTTCGACAAGACGGTGGAAGAATCTGATCCAGACGCGATGACTCTTTTGACCTCGACAACTCAAGCAGCCTCAACTATTGTCGATGAAGAGGAACGAGAGCGCCTGTTCCTGTTATCACCTAGGATGTAGTTACCCCTATGGATGGATCCAGTCATGGATGGCAATAGGGAAGGGCAACTCAATAGGTGCAACCACGATCACCTCGACCTCCAATATATGGTTGTCACGCCAGTCGAGGCAACCTTCACTTTATGTTATCTAGCCCAGACAACAAAGGGGGAGACCCGATCTACTCCCGACAGGAGAGATCAAAACCAAGACACCAAATCAGGGTATTTCTAGTTGAAGTTAGGTGTATGGTTTATCCTAGACCTAAGGATGAAGTCACAAGCCAAGTGAGGGGTTTAATAGGTATAGCTTTGGTTCATAGTTGAAGTGAAAGTGACTTACAATGTTTAAAGTGAGATCTAGGGCTAGTGTACTAGGTCAATGTCAAAGATCCACTGCCTTGGGAACCGTGTCCAATGCAGGGTTGTTTAGGGGTCAGATTGGGGCTAACTAGTACATGAGACAATCTTGACTATGGTTCATGATGTCTTCAAAGGTATAGTTCACCATGCAAAAGTCAAACCACAAGTCAATCCAACAATCTAGGAGAGTTGGGTTGTCTTGGAGATAAACCAGTGCCTTGGGAATTGGGGAGTGGAGTCAAAGTAGGGTTGACTTATGGTTTAGGACTCCTACAACATGAGATAAGTGGACAGTATAGGTCTTGATGTTTAAATGTGTCTAGATCTAGGTTTGACCCAAGTGGACCACAATCCCTTAAAACAAGGAATGCAGTCCCCAAGGCAAGATTTGGCAAAGTGACAGTCTAGACCTAGGTTTTGAATTATTCCGGTTTTAGATCTCCAAAAATCTCAAGTACCCAGTTCCTCGAAGTGAGTGAACTCACTTCTCCAAGGTGGTGCGACTTTCCCTAAGGAGGCTTCAATCAGGGTTTAGGTGGGTCAAATCATGTCGGATGGCATCCAAACTTTAGATCCGGGTAGATCAGTCAAGTAGGGGTATGGATCTGTAATTTTGTGGCAATCCACCGGTTAGATCTTTGTAGATCTGAGTTTAAGTGTTCCAAGTGGTCCAAAATGGGGATTAAATCCCTTAAAATGTGGAATGGGGCCCACAAGGTGAATTTCAAGAAAGGGACAACCTGGGTGTATGTTATTTGATGTGTAGATGTCAAATCAAGTGGAATCTCAAACACCCATCGCTTAGATCTAGGTCAACCTGCTCAAATGGTGAAGTGCGCCTTCCTTGGGAGGAGCTAGGTTGGCTTGGGAGAGGGGTCAAACGGAGGCCAATCCTCACCAAACTATAGATCCGGGATGCCGTGGATGCTATAGAGGTGGGTTTTCAATATCATGCCCAACAACCCACTAGATCTCAGTAGATCTAAGAAAATGTAAAATTGGGGTTTTAAGTGTTTTTGACAATTGGATAGACTATGGAGATAGAACTTACCTTGAGATCATACCTGAATGATGTGGTTGAGATGCCTTGATGTTGAGGAAGATTCCCGCAGAGATCAAATGAGAGATTGTTGATTTGCTTGCCAATTTGATGCCCAAGTCCACAAGTGCGCCTTCCTCTACCTGTCAAACCAAGGAATGAAATTCAATCAGTAAGATCAAGCATGGAAGAAATACAAGAGAAATGCAAATAGTAACATGAAATAGAAGGTCCTGGGACAGTAATACTCCCTGTTACCAACGAAGAGCTCCAAAGAAGAAGTAGGGAGAGTCTTCCCCTACCAATACCTCCTCCTTCAAGCAAATCGGCCTCCACCTGTAGATGCAAAAATCGTGGTACAATAGATATGACAAACAAGATCTCCAATAACTCAGTGCAAAGGAAGAACCAACGAACGAACACCAAAAACATTCACCACAACATTGGAGATAGATGCAATAATAATTTTCTATTCCAATAATCCAGAGCCAAAAGTCCCTTTACAATGAGAGGCTCTCTCCTTTAAATAGGAAGGAGAGGCACCAAAACCCTAACCACTTTTTGAATGAGTGGCTAAGATTAAGAGATACAAATGTCTAATCAATGGTTGAGATGAGCTCAACAACATAGTACATGGATCACACATAAAATATAACATAAGTGGACAAAGTCGCCCTAGGAGAGGGGAATCCCACCAAATCATGATGACAAAATATCATAAGAGGCTCATGGTGGGTCCAAGGGGTAATTTTATCCCTCCTTGGTCAATCCCCATGGCACAATAACCAATACATAATCATGAAAGTACCAAATCGTGGTCCTCCAAGGTGAAGTCGTGGTCCTCAAAAGACCTCAAAAAATCCACAGAAAGTGCCATAAGTGATGGATGCGGGCCCCGATGAAGCTGAAACTGCAGGAGGAGGTGTGGAAGGTCCCGATCTATCATCACTGATCATCCCATGCCATAACTTTGCCTCAGTAGCCCAAATCGATTTCCTCAATAGCCATTTCTACCAATCCTGAAATGCCTCGGGAAACGTGAAACTGCCCAAACTGCCTCCTGGAGTGATGGCGCTGTCAAGGTGAGGGTGCCAATGTGTCCGGGAGGGGGGTAATATGGTAAAAACAAGTGGCTGGACCACCCCCTCCATCATCAGCGCCCTAGGTCATCCGGATAAAAGTCATCTCTGCTCCGACAGGGCCTCCAATAGACCAAAACTGCACTAGGACAGCCTACTGAAGCTAAATCATTACTGTAAGTGCCCGGAACTGAAAACAAACTGTCCCATTGGACTCAGAAGGTCCAAATCCATCCAAGATGTGTACTCATACACCATATGAATCTCTGCATGATCAAAATAAATATCCAATGTACCGGAACAAGGCCAATAATAATGATCTGTAAATGACCAAACACTGCTGTATCCCAAGAATCATCATCATAACCCTGTAGCTGCTGCATAGAATCATCCTGTATGTGTACATAGACCATATATCATCTATCCATATCATCATAAGGTCCAACATCTCATGTCTCATGGTCCTCCATGGTCAAACTAGGTCTAACCAAGACCAAATACAACTCAGACTATCATCCATAGCTGCTGCAAGGTGTCAAGGTTAATACATGCTTTACAATTTATTCAAATAGCTACTAAAACACAGAGTAATCATGACTGACGATCTAAATCCAAATATATAGTGTCGTTAATTATTATTATTACTCAGACTAGACTTTCAGGACCATACTCACTTCATAGTTGTGATCAATTTGCTAGTGAAGGGTGAAGGCTGAAATAACTGGCTAGGCTAAGGGATGACTTGACTGACTTGACTTCGTGACACTTTGGCAAGGGAAAGGGAATACACACCATAGTATATACTGAATGAGCAATAACACAGGGAATGGCGGTGTCTCACAAATGGATGAGTTGTTTAAAGAGGGTTTATTCACCATCACAGATGCGCACAATCCATAATACAAAGAAGGCCAGCAATTGTTTAGATATAACATTTAAGTTCCATTGCTTTTTGGGCCTGAGGTTTCCATAGCCTTGATCTATGTGTGTTTACAAACACATTGCATAGATTTACATTTATTTTTAGGCTTTCTGCTGCAGGTGTGTTTTTAAGGCACTTGTTTACCTGAGCACTTCTAGGTGTGTCATGGACAACTTGTTTACCTAGGTATTTATTTTTCCAAAAGATATAACATTTTATTTTTCATGGCCATTTTCATTTGGCATTTCTTTCATATACAAGATATAGCATTTGATTTTTCCAGATTTTGTATTGATGGCAGCACTAAAAGTTTCAGGTTTAGCCAACACAACTTTAGTGACTAGGGGGAATTCTCAAGGAACTCCAACTCACCATAGGTAAGTTTTGTCACCAACTCAGAGCCGAGACACAATAAACAGGGAAGCTCATCCAATACAGAGGCTACAGTGGGGAAAGGTCCTCCATGTCACTAGTCAAGTAGCAAATCAGGGTGATAATCTAAAAGGTAGGCCACGGATGGATGAAGACAATGAAAAGATGAAGCCAACACTAGCAAGCCAAGGTATGGTTGAATGATCACCTCTATTCTCCCTAAGGAGGGTATACACCAATGAGTATGAATAGTGAACTTCTAAGTCTGAGTAGGGACAGTAATATATATATAATAGGTCAACCAGGTCCAAATATCTATATGATCGCCAGATCATGATACTAAGTGCTAAGACATGCTATAAGAATAAGTATAAAAGCAATCTAACCATAACACAATAATATACCTGCTGAGTCATATACCTGAAAGCTCATCAACCTGTACCATCATCTGTCCTCTGAGACTGCTGCTGTAACTCTGGGCGCTACTGTCTGCTCTGTACCAATGGCATAATGGCTATATCGGGCATCTCTCTGAGTGTCCTGAAACTCAGTCATGGCATGGGGAATATAACTGCTGTCCACAATCTGATAGTGATCCAATATAGATGCTCATCTCGGCATCTCAAATGTAAGGGAACTGGCTCAATAGTGTACTGGAATGAGAAAAATAATGTATGGTAGCCCGGCTACTATATATGTGATAACAGTTCCCTACATGGATATGGGTCCAGAGCAACCCATTGCATCTGATCGTGGACAATGGGAGCCAAAAGAACTTCGTTTCTGAAGAACTGGTGAAGAAATTAGGTATTGTCACCACTTTGCATCCTCAGCCTTACAACATCGGTTGGATGAAGGATGGACAAAAACTATGGATCACTCGACAATGAAAGCTCATCTACTTCATAAAAAATTTTGAAGATGAAGTACTCTGTGACGTGGCACCACTCTCCGTAGTCGACACCCTATTTGGGAAACCTTACCTCTGGGATAGACATGGAAGTTATCAGTCACGGCCTCAGAAAGTGATTGTTAGAATCCAAAATCGATGGTCCAGCATACCAGAGCATCAACCTACACCAATGGTTGCACTGATATCTGCCAAACAGACGAAGAAGCTCATCAATCATGCTCAGAAATTTGCATTAATCATGATCAAGCCGCAACATTCTAAGAAGACTGCAACAACGAGTCGAGTCACCGACCAATGCAGCTCTCGACAGAAGCAGCAAGTCGATCATATTCTTGATGAGTACCAGAACCTCTTTCAAGCTCCAAATGGAGTACCTCAGCATTTTCAGGTAAAACACTCCATTGAACTTGTTCCTGGTTCTTCTTTGCCTAACGCATCTGTTTACAAAATATCCATTCTCTAAAATGAAGAGATTCGCAGACAAATCCAAGAGTTAATCGACAAAGGTCATATTTGACCCAACTCCTCTCCTTGTGGAAGTCCAATCATCCTAGTTTCGAAGAAAGATGAGACTTGGCGCATGTGCATCGACTACAGAGCTCTCAACAAAATATCAGTGAATAATCGATACCCTCTGCCGCGGATAGACGAGCTTATCGACTATCTGAAAGGTGCTAAATTCTTTACTGATCTTGACCTCAAGTCGGGATACCATCAGATTCCAATCGAGCCCTCAGATGTGTGGAAAATTGCTTTCAAGACCAAGAAAGGATTGTTTGAATGGTCAGTCATGCCTTTCGGCTTAACCAACGCACCTGCGACCTTCATACGACATATGTATAACCTTCTTCGAACTTTCATCGGCAAATGGGTTATTGTCTATCTCGATGACATATTGATTTTCAATCGATCATGGGAAGAACATGTCGGACATCTTCAACTAGTCCTCGACACTATCCAACAACATTGGCTCTATTTGAACATGGAAAAGTGCTCTTTTGCGATGTCCAGCATCAAATATTTGGGGTATGTAATTGACTCTACAGGCATCCACGTCGATCCAGACAAAGTACAGATCCTCAAAGATTGGCCCATTCCTATAAGCATTCAAGAACTAAGAAGTTTTCTTGGTTTGGCGAATTTCTATCGACGATTCATACTCGGCTTCAGTCACATAGCCTGGCCCTTGAATCAGTTGACGAAGGGAAACGGGAAAACTGTCTTCCAATGGACAGAAACACATCAAGCAACTTTTGAACAACTCAAACACAGGATCTGCATTGCACCAGTACTTGTGTTACCTGATTTGCATCATCCCTTTGAGTTTGAGATGGACGCATCAGACTTTGCCTTGGGCGCAGTGATCACTCAGTCTGGTCACCCAGTCGCTTTTCATTGCAAGACTTTTAACGACATGGTTAGAAGATACTCGACGTACGAAAAAGAACTGTATGCCATTGTGCAAGCTCTCAAGCAATGGAGGCATTACATCCTTGGTAAGGAAACAATCATTCTTACTGATCACAAGCCTCTATAGTTCACTCCGACACAATCAAGGTTGCAGACAAACCGACAACTCAAGTGGATTAATTACCTACAACAATTTCAGTTGGTGATTAAGTATCGAAAATGCAAGGGTAATGCCACTGCAGATTGCCTCAGTCGACCACCCATTACTCTCCTCTTGAAAGTGATGAGTATGCACAGTTACGACACGACCACTTGACAACAATTGTATGAGGACGACAATGACTTCTCAGTAGTCTACCGACAGTTACAGACTAACAAGTCGTCGACCTCAAACTCTGAATACTTCCTAAAAGATACCTTGCTATACAAGCTTGGACAACTTTGTGTACCGACCAGTGAGCAACGACATTAGCTCATTTGGGACGCGCACTACAGCAAGACCGTAGGACACTTTGGAGTAGCAAAGACACTTGCTATTCTGTAGAAGTATTTCTTCTGGCCTACACTTAAATCTGACGTCAACAAGTCCATTTGATCATGCGTGGTTTGAGCCATTGCTAAGACACCTAATCGACGACAGGGATTGTACACACCTCTGCCAGTTCCTAGTCGACCATGGGAATCTATTTCTATGGACTACTTGATGGGTTATCCTACTACCAAACATCAGCATGACACGATATTAGTAGTAGTCGACCGATTTTCCAAGATGACCATTCTCATACCATGTAAGAAGACCACGACAGTGCAGCAGACTGCTTAGCTCTTCTTTACACATGTTTGGAAACACTTTGGTTTACCCACAACCATCATTTCCAATCGAGATGCCAGATTCGTCATCATATTTTGGAAGACCCTCTGGAAACAGCTAGACACGCAACTCTCATTGTCGAAAGCTTTCCATCCTCAGACCGACGGAAAAACAAAATTTGTGAATTGCTTAGTAGTACAACTGCTTCGCATGTACAATCACCAGCATCGACGCACATGGGATGAAAGTCTTCAATACATTCAACACAGCTACAATCGTGCTCAGCACAGCTCTACAGGAAAGAGTCCCTTTGAAGTTTGTTACAGATTTCAACCCTCAGCGCCTATTGAATTGATAATCTCCTTGACACAACCAAACTCCGACATAGATCGGAGTCAGCGAGAAGTTGAGAAAGAAGTCAAGTTTCGAGAACAGATTTGCGACATTCAGCGACAAGCACAAGATATGTTGCATAGAGAAAACGAGAAAGCTAAGTCCCGACATGACAAGCATTGCATTCCTCATACATTTCGCATTGGGGATATGGTCTGGCTACATCTTAAGAAGGAGCACTTCACAGGTCCTTTCAAGAAGTTAAAACCTTTGTGATATGGTCCATACAGTATTCTTCGATAGATTGGCGAGAATGCTTTCCATCTCGACATTCCCGCTTGCCTGGGTTTGCATCCAGTCTTTAATGTGGATCTACTTCGACCATATCATGCACCCTTGTTGGAACAAAATTATTTCTCAACAGCAGAACCCGAAGACATCCATCCAGATGTTCAGGAGCCTCTTCCTTGCGACACCATTGTGGGATGACAGGTATGCCTTACAAGGACGAACACAATTCCCTTGTTTTAGGTTGCCAACGCTAGCCAGATCCCATCTCAAGGAAAGTGGTACTTTTCTACTGAAGTGATCGAAAAGTTTCCTCACCTTGATGAGCAAACAATGGGGTCCAATGTTTCTTAAGGAAGGAGGTCTGATCCACATCACAGTTGGCATTTGTTGTTAGATACTAACTTTGACATCCTCGACTAGTCTTCACTGTTGATACAACTTCGACAAGTTTCGACGCGACATGACTTCGACAACTTCATCACCTTCGACATGTTCATCGACCTCATAGTTCGTGACATCAACATGCAGCGTCGACATGCGACCAGCGATTGTCGAACCTTGACAGACTGCCTCTCTGTCTTCCAGTCGACTGTAACGGTTGAAAAATTGAACCGCTCTAACTTCTACTTGTAATTGAACGTAACGGGAAGGCACCCAAGCATCTCAAATTTATTTATAAGCATGTAAACTATTGTAATATACATCTGATCTTGATCAATCTAGAACAGTTTGCATTCCTGCATATTGTCTATGTGTATTTGTGTTATCTGTATTGCGTAATCCTGTTTTTGCTCATTCTGTTTATTAAGCATCCGCCATAACATAGACGACTCATTCAGTCGAACTGTTGTCCCCCTCGTGCTTCCTGGACACGATATGGATCAATGAATTTAGTAAATTCCTCTTTATCTTCTGAGGTTCCCTTCTCATCCTTAGCCATAGTTTCACTAGAATACACCTCTTGTCCTTCTTATTCCTCTCCAACAAAAAACACTTTCAGTTTCAGATTGTAAGGGTGGGGGCTGATTTATTTGGATTCTTGTATTCATAAATGGTCATCCAAATCAGGTGCAAGGACCATGCTATGATACCACTTATAGTGTCTCTTTTTAAGAATTTACAAAAACTAGGAAAAATTGCCAATTTTGATCAATTCGACCCTTAGACTAGTCTTGACTCACCTGCTTCCAAATGGTTCTGAATGGGTTTGGAAGGTATTCAGAAATGTAAATGAGGCTTATGTATGCTTGGAAACTCTTAAAACACTCCTGTAGCATTAATTTATAATCAGGGAAAAATGATGAACTTTACTAGTCAAATCGAGGTTCACAATCCCCAAGGGTAGGAGACAAAGATGGCTTCCCAAACACTGTAAAACCTTCCCAAATTTCAGAATAGAGACATGGTACTGATCAAGGACTTCAATGGTATCCAAAATTAATCATTAATAAGTTTCTATAAGCTTCTGCAACTCCCATAAATCAGATGTTTGTATACTAGCTTTGACATATGGGGAAATGATAGTAAATCTTCACAAATTGTTATGAAACTTAAGAATATTGCTCCAAATGCTTGTCTAATGAATATGAAACTTATTCAGAATATTAATGGCACTCCATACAACATTAATATATTAGATATTTACTGAACCATTTGAATTTGATACCACTTCAAGTGCAAATAACAAGGTAATGGGGAAATTACACCATTTATTCATAGTTTAGCATTTTTACATCAAATATCTTGGATTTTCGACATGAAAGTATTATGGGAATTAAATAAAGAGTATATATATCATATTAAAAATATATGGGGCCTCAAGAGCTATCCCAAAGAGTTCATCACCTCATCAAGTGCGCCTCTCCTCAAGGAGCAAGAATATGCTAGGAAATGGAAGAATGGTTGTAGAAGCAAGTTGAAAGAAATGTGACCACGAGCTGCCTTGTAGATTCAACTTGTAACAAAAGACTCCATTGTAGCTCCAAATGAAAGGTCTTAATGGCCTCTCCAATTTCCAATTAGGATGGGAATCTTTCACCCTCGAAATTGGTGCTAAGGCAAGTAGAATATCACTCTACTAGCTCTCCTCTCCAAATGAAAAATATCAAATGATCAAAAGATAGTATTATTCTTTGTTCCTAACTTTTATAAAATTCCTAAGGCTTCCCTAACTTGAATTCCATCCATGAGATTCATGCCAACTCAATTTGGGAAGAGATTCCCAAGTATGCCACTTGTCCCTCCAAGTATGCCTCCTCCTCCATTCAATTCGAGTAGGCGTCTCTTTGGATTTTATAACTCCCTTGCGTTCCCTCTTGGAGTATATTTTTAGCCCTAACATGTCATGTATATCAGATTTCAGCCATCAGGTCTGATTTTGTCATAATTTTCATAGGCATCTTCATCATTGGTGTCATAGAAGCTACGGAATCTAGCCCAAGTGTCCCACTAGCTCCAAATTGCATCTTCCTCTTCCATGGGAGTTACTCTTCCTATACATTTCGACCTCATTGAGTCATGCCAAGTATTATTCCCTTCCAAATCCCCCAAGGATAGTGGAATCCACCTTGTATTCGAATGGGTGAGAGTGGAATGCCATGTGGCATGGGAAATCTAGCTTTGTGTGGGTCCCACACCATCCATGTGTCTCCATGACCAAGTGCCATCTTTGTTTATCATCATAAATATTTATTCATACCCTATTAATATATTTATGTCAAGCTAAAGTCCATTTGGGGTTTATTAGTCTCCTTATTCCAAATTTAATGTCTCCACCCAACCTATGAAACTAGTAGATTGGTGGCATTTTCTCCAGTTTTGGAATTTATTTGAATGGGGACATTACAACCATGGTCACTTTTGACTTGAATTTTGACATTGATAACACTACTGGAAGATATAATGCCCCATAATATTGACTGAGCACCGCAATAACTGAACCTAAATGCATAAGGGACTAACAATGCTCCATCATCTATATTAATAACTCGACTAAAACATAAGAAACATATAAAGTGGTGATTATAACATAAAACAAGTCAGACTTGCATTAAAATAATCTTAAAATTCATTTCAAAGTCCTAGGCATATGCTGACTTACAAAACTGAAAACCATGCTAAGCTTCCTGAGGTGGATAAAACAAGGATAGGCTGAAGGGAATTGACTTATCAGACTCTAAATATGTGATCTCTCATGGAAAACATGGGAATAAAGGACTCCACAGTGACATATGCATGAAAGAGAACACTAGGGGAAGGGAGTGTCTCACAAATGGAATAAGTTTTTTTGAGAAGTTCCCATTCAACTTCAACAAATGTCTATAGATCACATCCAAGCTAAAATCAAGCTCTATGAGGATATTTTCTAGAACCACCGTGACTGGGTGCACAATAAACCGTAACTTGAGGTTCTTAGGAACACTTAGAATTAGCTGTCCCTTACTCCATCTCACATCCCAAACCGTAGGCTCCATGAGGATATAATCATTACATTTAAAATAACATGGTCGATAGTCTTTATATTTAGCATTTGTTTAACCACCTCTCTTTGGGCCTTTGTTATTTCATTTCATAGCCCTCTTTGTTGTGCTTACAAGCACAGTTTAAATTTATATTTATCATGGGATTGCATTTCATAAGATATGATAATGAATCACATAAATGAATGTAATGATGGTAGTACAATTTGTTTCAAGTTTTAGCTGACACAACTCAGAAAAAGAGGGGGAATCATCCACAATCAAGACCAAACATTGGGGGAAACTGACCAAAGAGGTCAAGGATTTAGAAACCCAACTGATCACCTAAGCTCAGGAACCAACACCTATGGGTTATCCTATCCCAGAAGGATCAAGGATTTGATAAGTTCAGTCACACAACTCAAAGACGAGACACATAAAAACATGGATCCATCATGCACAGGGGACAAAGTGTGGAGACTCATCAATATCACAAGTCCAAGTCCATCAGTCAAAGGTCAAGAAAAAATAATGGATGTAATTGGATATGTTAATGAAATGAAGGAAGACACCAATCAAATCAAGGAAACTAATCAGGTTTGTACAAAGTGGACACTAGTGAACATATACTAAAGACTAATAATATGAATCATTCAACTACCTGTGATAACAAGTCCATACAAAAAATCCTACTAGCATAATATCACCACTTCATGTTACTGCATGTCAAGTAAAAGCTACTAAGATAGAGGAACGAGACAAACCATAGTACCATACCCACATGTATACTGCATACTTTCTCAATCATATGTATCCATCTCTCACATGACATGAAGCATTGTTGAGGCCTCGGTTGTACAGGTTAGATGCAAAGGTGTTGGAATGGTTCCAAGGTTCCCAACAGAGGAAGAAAACCCAAGTTGAAAGGCTTCGAAAGACCCTATGCAAGGGTAGTTCTATCCCCAACCTGTTTGGTATGGTGATCCCCCACGGATATTCAACCTCCACTGGAACTCTATGAGTCAGTGGTTTGACCAATTAGGTCAGTTTTCCAATCAAGGAAAACAAGGGTGTGAAAATGGTAAAACTAAGCTAACCTAACCTATTTCAGAAGAGGAAACTAATTTAAGTTTGTCCTATTCTAAAAAGAAAGCTTCATATTGTGCAGATTAACCCTGAGGTGTGACGGATAAGTAAATTACAACCTTTCACAGAAATGATTTTAGTTGTTTCACTTATTAAATTAAATCACAATCCATTAATGAAAATTAAAAGACGATAATTCAAGTACTTAAGCCCGTTCAAGATAAATCTGTAATCACTTTGCTAATTGAAAAATTAACAATGATTATTGTGCTGTGAATCACTTGCAGAAATCGATAAAGCAAGTATTTAAATTGAATAAACTCAATAAAACACTTTCCAGCATAAATCAATCATACAGGGAAACCAATATAATAGATCCATACATTTAAACATATGCAAAATATATCATGCATTGTAGATGAAAATCTGAAGTATAAAATCGGTAATTCTCAAAGAAACTTGAGGAATAACAGAAGATAGATCAAAAGATAACTTTACTGTATTAAAAGAGGTCTTCTACAAAAATTACAAAAGGCTCTGCTAAATAGAGTATCTCCAGTCCTGTCTCCTGCTGACTTACAACTCCAAAATTACCAACCCCTAACTACGAGAGGTCCTCCTCTTTAAATAGGAAATTACAGCATAATAGAAAGATAGAGATTTCCCAAAACAGGGATTACAAAATCGGATCAAACTATCGATCCAAGAAATCTTGCCATTTCTCGTTTTAAATGATTCCTGTCACCTCTCAAAATGATTTTCTAAACATTCATCCTTTAATCAAAAGATCTTCACGACACAACAAAAATTCAATCCCAAATTGCTGACTATCGGCGACAGGTGGTTTGACTTGCGGAGAATCTGCCGTGGGAACTTCTAGATCAGGAACTATATTCTCAAAATGGAAAAATCCATTAGAGGATCTACTTCAGAAGAAGTCGGTGGGACATCAAGTTCTTGGTTGATTATAAAATATCGTATAACATCGTCGTCACGGTCAGCCAATTCCTCAGGAACTTTCTTTTCTTTCTCCTCAGGGAATTGCATGCAGACAAACATAGCCTCATAATATTCTTCACCGCTATCACTACTTAAATTAGGAACACCTGCATCAAAAGGTGGTGACATAGGTTCTTGATATAGTAAGGGATAGAGTTCTTCATCTTTAAAACATGCATTGGGAGATTCATTACCTGTCTGCATATTGCTTATATTAGATACGTTCAGAAGGAGGCTTACAAGATTGTTACACATAATTTTTTCCTTTAAAGAATGTAAGGGACGAGCTAAAGGTTTCATGTTTGTTGCCAATTTAAGGCCAACCGATAAGATGACAATAATTGGGCAGGACGAGTGGTAATGATTCAAATTATATGACCAATTCATTGCAATTATCCAAACTGTAATGAAATGAGCGAAGACATGCATCAGTTGGATCTAAACTCGTGTGAAAGTACACAATCAACCGAAATTCGCACGACTTAAACTACTTTCAAAAGCTCATTATTACAAGTATTTCCACATCAACAATCATGACTTCAGATTTGTGACCAAAATGGAAATTATGGCTAGAAAGCTGACTGCGAAATGACTCAAACAGGAGCTTCAGTACATAGACTAGCAACCCTTTTGCACGTATCAAATCGGATCTGAGTGACCTGATTTAATAGAATAATCAGAACAACCTTTTAGACCGAAACAGGTGTAACAATATGGAATCTTAAGGAGTCAAAACAAATGGTAAAAGGATGTCAAATATAAAACCAGAACTAATGAACACAAGGTGCAGTAATGGCAACAATCCAACCTAGAGTAACTGAAGAACTGATAAAAAAACGACGCCTTAACAGGAATCTGCAGGAAAATCCAATCAATTTGGTAATTTCGAACAGTAAAAATGACAAAATCAAAATAGAAAAAACCCTACTTATTACATTTGCCAGATTAAAACACAACCGTGGGATCAAGACGAATGGACGGCCGAGATGAACCTGAGCGGGATGCGGGATCGGGTTCATACTTATTTTGAAAGTTTATTTATCAATCCCGAAAGCCGAAACCCGAAAGTGTTGGGTTGCGGGTTTTGGGATTGCAAGAAAAACCAAAAGCACAAAAGAATTCCCAAAAGCTGAAACTCGAAAGTGTCGGGTTGTAGGTTTTGGGAATGGGAAACAAAAATCGCAATCAAAATTTTTTTCCCGAAAGCTGCAACCCGAAAGTGTTGGGTTGCAGGTTTTGGGGTAAAATTTCCCGATATTATTTACAAAGAAAATTGCAACCTGCAACCGTTGGGTTGCGGGATTCGGGATGACGAAAAACAAAAGCTGAAAAATAAAATCCTGCAACCTGCAATCGTCGGGTTGCGGGTTTCCTAAATTCCACGACAAACAAACAAATCCCGCAACCTGCAACTGTCGGGTTGTGGATTTCGGGTTTGCTACATGTCGGGTTCCGGGTTGATGGAAGTAAATGATAAAATACTAAAAAATGAAGCTTCATGCAAGCCCAAAACACTTAGAAATTTAAGATTAAAAGGAAAACACACAGGACACAAGTATGGGTAAGGGATCTTAGGGATAAAAAAACCAAAATCTCATATTTACAAGAAAACTCACCTAACTACCTTTGTGTTTATTAGGAATGGGGCTCCCATGCTTCAACTAAGCATGGGATCTATTGTGGCAACAACAAATGGCAGCTAGCTGGGACGAACCAGTTATCTCTGCAACAAATTCGGCTAAAGAGAATAAGTCAACCAACCAATATTTTCAAACTGAATTTTAGAAAATGCTCAATAGAAGGATAGTTAACGAGCAAGAAACATAGGATTAATATATCCCCAGACAAGACCATTTTAAGGATAATGCCAATCTGATAAGGAGGTACAGGAAACAACCAGGGTTCTTTACCTTAATGTAGTCATGGAAACCAACGTGTGTTGAACCTTGAAATAGACTTAGAACTGCACATGGATATCCCAATTACACATCACCTTGGTTTGTTGAAATTTTATTAATGTACAGCCATTTATTCGGTTATATACAACAATTTTTATTTATTTTTTAGAATAAAAGATAGAATAGACATTGCATATATAAGACCACTGCCTTGACTTGGTGATCAGATATCAGCAGTGCCATTCACATACCTAATCCATAACCTGATCAAGCCAGCTCGGTAAGGAGACTCCTTGTCTTTTGGTTGAAATACTGAAAGCAAATACCGTGGCTTGGTGACCACACTGTGGTAGTTTTAGTCCAAATCAAGCCCATGATCATGGAAGGGATGGCTTGTGATAAGACCCCCCTGTTCTTATATACAACATGGATCTTACTAAAAATATTTTATTGAATTGTAAATTACAAAGGCACTACCATGGCTTGGTAACCATATATTAGTAGTGTTACTCACCAGTGCTTTGCAGATCATGAATGGACCGAACTGTGATAGGATATTCCAACTCCCAGTAAAACTGAAAGTCATCTTCCAAGTGTGGTGGCTTGATGTGAAGATGTCATTCCACTAAGCACCTATGAAACTAATGGTCTGGCTTGATAGAAAGACCCCCCCCACCTTGCAATTTACATTTATTAAGGGATTTATGACCAAGGTGATTGTAAAAGGATCCAGAGCATAACAAGCTACGCAAGCTATTATAATATGCTGTTTGAACCATGAAACATGATATCAGAAAACTTGGTCATCACCTAGACCTCAATTAAACAAATGAGACATGTATAAGATAATCATTATCATGGAAAGGTATCAATCCAGGTCTTGCAATCATTGACTGTGTGCCCTTTATTGAAGAAATTCTGACACAGGTCGAGGAAACTGTGGTTGGCAGAAACTTGTAAAACCTCAACTGAAATCATCTGTGAGAAAAGCTGATTATTAATCAACACCAAATGTGTAGAATTTTAACAACAGAATGAACAAAAAGAAACAATCTAAATAATGAAAAATATGAAAAACAGAAATAAAGAAACCAAAACTATATACAAGTGCATCAGCCTGATCAGACGAAATACTTTTTGAGGAGTGAAACATTCACCGGAAAAGTGTCTACAACTCCTTTCAGTGTCTGTAATCTATAATACCCCATTTTGACCCTTAGGATATATTAGATTTTAATGTAAATATTGTATACATGTGATGTATGTTTTCCTAGCGTGGATCTCAAGGCCAAGGCCCTGTTAGTGGGAGCTCAAATTTTATTTAAAGGCAAGTATTAGACATTATGTTTCCCATGTGCTATTTAGCCATGGAACATTGTAAAAATGATGTAAATAAACATCATGCAATAAAATATCAAAACTGGCTATGGAGGCAACGAATGAGAAGGGGCCATGTGTATCCACTAGGGAGTGGTGAGGGGGCTGTGGGATTGAACCATAGGCTTCCATATGTCACCTTGAGAATCCATTTGACTTCCCTTGCTGACATTTAATTCTGTTGTAAGGAAGTGGTTGAAGAAAACAATCCATGGCTTCAATGGAGCATGGGTAGCCCAGAAATTTGTATGGCAGGGTATGGGCTCTGTTTTGCTTGACCCACAAGTCACTCTACCTCTTGGAAATCCTTAAAATCTCATTCCCATTTCATTGTTGATCACCCAGCATCAATTCTCATCACCCACGAATTCTCAACAGAGAGAAAAACCAGAAATCGCAACTTTGCAAGAACCCACGTTTTGAAGAGCCAAAAATGCCCAGATTTGGTATTGGATAGAAAAATTCAATGGGGGATCCATAGGTATGAACCTTGGGGCGAATTTGGGAGCATTAGATACCCTGAAATCCATTGGAAAACCCAGTTTTGATAGCCCAGAAACCCAGTGACGGGATTGAGTTATTTTGTTGCCAAAATGGTGAGGAATCTAAGTGTGGATGTTTGCACAGAGGATGGGATTGCTTGAATTTAGCTGGAGATGTTTGTAGCTCTGTGGTTGAGCTCACTAGCTCAACATCCTCCTCATTTTCCTTATTGCATGCTTGATAAAACCAGCTGTGTACTGGCTTAGCATGACCGTTTGAGTGAATCCATGGCTGTGAGTGAGCCTGTCTAGTTCCTCCTTAGTGGATACACAGTCCAGATCGGGGGTGATCTCTCAGCTGAAAGAATACAGGCTGGAAAAAGATCTATGGTTGGGTGGAACGTTGCTCTCACGTAGCTAGTTGTTTGGACATTTGCATTTCAAGATAAGTATTCTCTGTGGATTAATTTATTTGCATTATGTGTTCAACAATGTGTTAATCCTGTATGTTAAATTACTCATGTTACTTGGATGAAATGATTATCTTAAGTTAGTTGGCATGATGCCTGCGTATAGCATGAGAATGGGATGGATTACTGTATGACCGTTTCATCATTCTGCCCGGAAGAAATAGGCTGATGCATCTCCTTCTGCTTGTATGTTATTATGATTATTCCACTGTGTTTATTAAATGAGTTGTGTTAATTCTATGTTCTGTAATGTCTTAATTAGTGACTGCTGTTTATATGCTGAATGCATGATGAAACTATGTGCATCTATAGTGTTTAATTCCACTGTGCTTGTTGAGTATGAATATGTATGCACAAGTTTTTATTTAACCATGCATTTCTTAAACATTTCGAATGGGGCTGAGATTGCCAATAAGCCCGGTATGTTGGTTCATGTTCTCTCCCCTGCATTGGGATGACGGGAGGGGACGTGACATAATCGAACAATACCAGGACCCATATTTTCTGTAATAATAAAAGGTCCCAGCCAGAGGCGCTGAAACTTGGTATACCGGTTCTTATCTTTGTGTTGTTTGTCCCATCTTAAAACCAAGTCTCCAACAGAAAATTCCCTGTCAGAAGAAATTTTTTCATCAAACCACCTTTTCACCATCTGCTGATGATGATATAACTTGTTTCTAGCTGTTTCCCTATCTTCCTCCAGTTTAAGTAGAGTGTCAATTCTCTGCTGGAGGGGAGAAGAATCATCTTCTTGGACAGACTGGGCTAACTGTAGTGAAGGGATGGTAAGATTAGAAGGAAGAATGGCTTCTTTTCCATATACTAGACAGTAGGGGGAATTTCCAATTGCTACCTTTGGAGTAATTCGATCTTCCCAAAGAGCATTATTGAGCTGTGTATGTCAATCTCTATGGTGAGAGGCTACAGTCTTCTTTATAATGTTGATAAAATTTTTGTTTGAAGAATCAGCCAACCCATTACCCCATGGGTAGTAATTGGCAGAAAATTTGAGTTTCATCCCCTTTTCAAAAGCATACTCAGTTATGTCAATCGAGGAAAAATATGATGCATTATCAAAGACTAGGTACTCTGGAGTGCCAAACCGTGAGAGTATCTGACTGTCTAAGAAAGAAATCACTTGGATGACATTACATTGCTTAAGTGGGACTTCCTCCACCCATCTGGTGAAGTAGTCAGTTGCTGTGAGAATGTACTTGTGTTGGAGGGATGAGGTAGGATTTATGGGTCCAACAAAATCCAGCCCCCATTGCTGAAATGGAAACTGAACGGTGACTGGTTGCAAAGGGAAAGCAGGTTTCTTAAACTTCCCTGTGCACTTCTGGCATGGTTCACACCTCCTTACATAGGCATAAGCATATTTAAACAACGTAGGCCAGTAATACCCAGCTCTGAGAATCTTATGAGCTGTTGTCTCGCCCGAAAAATGACCTCCAGCTGGTCCTGCATGAAATTGAAAAATGATGTCATCAGTCTGGTCCTTTTCAAGACATATAAGGAAAACACCATCATAATTTTTTCTAAACAGAAATTCATTTATAAACTGATAAGGAGAAGCCTTTAATATTAAAGCCCTGCATTTCTTAAAGTCCAAGGTTTCAGGGGCAAACCCATGGTTCGGAAAAAATTTAATGTGGTCATACCATTCCGATGTTGGGGTATCAATAGCATGGACATAACCTGTTGGAGGATCTTCCTCTTGCTCCCATTCAGTTTGTTGCTGTACTGGGTCATTGGGTTGAGCAGTAAGAAGACAAAGGCCTTGTCCTTTGACAATTTTGGTTGGTCTTATTTCCAAATCATACTCTTGCAGCACAGTCATCCAATGGGCCCTTTTTTCGCCCAACTCCTTTTGGATCAACACATTTCTAATAGCAGAATATGGGACAATGACCTTTGTTCGAGATTTTAACAAATAAGGCCTGTAATGTTTGATAGACTTGTAAACTGCATAGGCTTGTTTGTCAATTTGGGAATAATTGAGCTCCGCGCCCTTGAAGGTTGAGCTCGTAAAAGAGATTGGAATCTCTGTATCACTGTCCTGTTTCTGTGTCAAAATATCTACATAGGAAAAATCAGTGGCAAAAGTGTAGAGAATAAAATCTTTATCAAAATCTGGTGACATAAGAGCGGGAGCTTCAGCAATGGCCTTATGAATTTCAACGAATGCATCCTTTTGATCTTGTGACTAGGTGAACTATACATATTTCTTAACTAAATGCTGTAAAGGTTTAACTATATGAGCAAAATTAGGTACAAACCTACGTACAAAGTTGATCTTACTCAAGAAGGACTGCATTGCTTTACGTGAACCTGGTAAGCCAATTTTTGAAATAGAGTCTGTGCGTTCGGGGTTGATGATCATACCTTCTTTTGAAACAATGAAGCCCAGAATCTTCCCTTCTGTAACTGCAAAAATGGATTTCTTGGGGTTCAGGGAGATGCCAAATTTCCTACAATGTTCGAAAACCTGTTTCAGAGCAAATGGATGTTCATGTCGTCTCTTTGAATATATCGTAATATCATCTAAATAGACCACGGCATAATTATGCATCAAACATCGGAAAGCTATATCCATAGCTCTCTGAAAAGTGGCTCCTGGATTGATCAAACCAAAAGGCAATCGCCTGTAGGCGAATGTGCCCCAAGGGGTTCTGAAAGCTGTTTTTAATTGGTCATCCGGGGCGACCATAAGCTGGTTGTACCCCGAAAAACCGTCCAGGAGAGAGAACATTTCTGACCCTGCTACTCTTTGGATAATTTGTTCCATGGGTGGAACATGGTAGTTATCTTTTTCGGAAGCCCAATTCAGATTCCTGAAATCAACACACAATCAGATTTCACCACTTTTCTTGTGTACAGGAACCAAATTGGCTATCCATTGTGTATGCCTCACCGGAAAAATAATTCGGGCTGTGAGTAGCTTTTCCAGTTCTTTTTTCACAGAAGGCTCTAAACTGGGATGCATTTTTCCCAGTTTCTGTTGAAAAGGTTTCACTTCCGGCTTCATGGGTATGTTATGGTAGATGACGCTTGTGTCAAACGTTTTCAATTCATCATAGGTCCAGGAAAAGACATCTTTATATTATTTACATAGTTTAATGATAGCTCACCTTAAACTATGTACAATCAATTCCTAAGTTGATAAAATTGTTACACATAAATCTTCCACCCTGTGAGCATCAGCATTCTTTGGCCTGTAGGATCCATTTCAGTGACTCAGATCCATTTTTATCCTTCAGTGATACCAGTTTGCCCTATTTTTATTCCTACCCGCATGTTGCATCACTATAGCATGCGTACCCGCGAGTTGCATCCCTATAGCCCACGGGTATCAAGTAAAATGGTAAAAACCACTATTTTATCACTTTTTACTCCCAAAAAGCGGTCATTGGGTGACCTTTGGCTCTCCATCTGCTCGAGTAATGCCTCGATGTGTCATTTCACCTACCTTTGAGAGGACTATATATTGAGCACATATGGCTTATGGACGGGAGAAAGAGGATAATAGTAAAGAAACTCTAGTGGATTTTTTCCCTATCTTGAGTCTGCACTCATTGATCCTTGTAGTTGTGAACCAGTTATGTTCACCTTCCAAACTCCTTTCTAGTTTGAGTTTGCCATTCATGGAGGATTGAAGTGGTGGAGACACAAGTGGATTGATCTAGATCTTGGTTTAGATTGGTTTCCGGCAAGAGGTCGTATCAATTTGTACTTCTTCTTGTTCATTAATAGAAATACTCATATTCTCGTCCATTCATGGTGTGAATGTCATTTATTATACATTGGGTTACATTTGCTTATGATATTATGGACCATTGTTATTGCTAATGTTAATGTCATTTATATATCACATGTATTTGTTAGATATTGGTTGTCAAGACTAATTTGCAGATTACAAGTGTTTGGATGTGCATGGATTGAAAGTTCCAACGAGGATCTACATCAAACGTTGGATCGAGGTTGGTTACATTTCTCCATTATTGTAACATTGTCATTTATAATAGAGTTTCTTTGAGAATTGAGTAGATTTCTGGTAGTCATCTGTCTGTTGTGGTATTCCCAAGCCATAGTGAGTTTTCTCCAATACAGAAATGGCGACTCCGCTGGGGAAAACATCCATGTTTGGAAATTTTTTTGAGCATTAGTCCATATTTAGAGTTGCTGTTTATTGAAGCTCCGTGTCACTGATTGGCCGTTAAGATACACTGTAGAAAACTTCCTTTTTTTCTGAGCCTCTAGACTCTTTGTTTAACCATTTTCCTTTCCTCACTTGAGGGCTATCTTAGCTTTGCCCGCGTCTACCCGCCTCTGTTTACTCTACTGCTCGCGGGGTACTCGTAGGATTTCCTTTGACAGTAGCGTGTAACTCCGGCTTTTGTTGGTTTATGGCTATTGGTTGTTGTTGGGTGAATTTGGTTGATTCCTGAGTCTTTGTTGGCCTCTTTCTTGACTATTTCATGCCTTGGTTGTGACCAGATCTCTTCGTTTCTCTTGGTTGAGCCTTCTTGGTTTTTTACCAATCTTTGGTTTTAACCTCTTGGTTTTTTCGTTTTGAGCTCATTCCTTTGGCTGAGTCTTGCTGTTTAGGATCTGCTGGGTTGTCTTAGTGATCTTCTCGGCACTTCGGTGACTGAATAGTAGGATTTTGCTTCCATTTTTTCATTCCATCTATATTGAAAAATACAAAAATATTCATTTAGTTTTTTGCATTTTCCTTTCTGTTTATAAGAGAAAATACAAAAATATTTTATTTTCATCTACTGCATTTTGCATTGGGTGCTTGTTGCCTTCATTTTAGGTTTTGCTTGTGCATTGAAAAGATAAAAGTTTGCATCTTTATTTCGGAATTGTTGGTTGATTTTGCATATTAGTGACATTGTTTTATTGGATAGATGAGTCTAGGATTGGACGATGTTGCATACTATTGAGTCTACACATCACTAGTTTCACGACCATATCCCTTGAGTAATCACAACCACTAAAATTAATGCTTAATCATAAAATTGATTAGACTGATTTTATTTATAGGGTACACCAACTAGCATAGGTTTAGATTCTTGGAATAGATCATTGTGAGTTAACAATCCAAGACTACTGAACGAAACATTAGGTGTCTGACCAGGGAGTGGAGGAATCCATGGTATAGATCGGTGTTCTTAGGAAGCTCTACTCAATCCAGAGTTAAGCACGAGGTCACAGGAGGTTGGTTGAGGAGATATCCCTCTAATACCGGATGAACGTTGGAGATATATCCAGGATTTGTTCGTATCTGGGGGTATCGGAGGTTCGTCCTCTTGTGGTTCGGGCTTAGCTACCCTGCCCATACAATGGGTCCCACCTGCGACTGTCCCCCTGAGCATTGGTTATATTGCGGTGAACATAGTTGCCTTACCTACGTACCACACAGGGTACTTGCAGTGTGTATGCTGTTTGTGTCCTGAGTCAGATAGGGATTGGACATCATAGTTGTGTTCGTGCAGTGGACTTGACCCTGTTGACACAGTGAAGCCTAGGTGTCTCTATAACTGATTCTGTTACCTTCGGCTATAGTTTGGGAGTCTCAATCCTCTCCTAGGCGAGACATACCGGCTCTAGTGTCGGGAGCTCATTTAGCCACTCTGTTTGTCTACTCTTGGCTGTAGTTTCTCTAGGTGTGTGCTTTTGATTTCCTGTTTTTGATCGATAGTTGGCCTTTAGGAGACGCTGTGTCTCTCTCCGGAGAGAATGTGGCACGGAGCCCTACTCTTCGCTGGTCCCGTCATTTGCTGGTTTAAAGCCACTCAAGGTTACATGTCGTATTGCTAGAGGACGTCGGAGGGCTCCCTCTGAGTCTTTGGATTCTTACGTGACTTACGTTGAGGACTACATGAGTGCACATCTCGATATCGGGCAAGACCCTTCTATTCCTTTGGGTAGAGTTGAACATACTTCTGATCCCCATACTCCTCGTGAGGATTGGGGAGGTGATCCGCCTGAGACTCAACCTGGTTCTATTTGGCCTAATTCACTTGACCGAGATCCGTTTGATCCTTTGAATCCTGATAACCATCTTTATGGAATGCCCGACTTACCCGAGGAGGAAGAATAGAATGAGCCTTTCGTTCCTTCATTTCCACGCGATTATAGATACATGAGACCTGAGACTCATGATGATACTGGCCCTACGATCAACCCCACCGCACTCTCTTTTGGTATGCCTAGTCACAATACTGTCGAACCTTCCACTACAGTTGGTACTCATGCTGGCACTAGTCAAAGTGTTAGCCATACTATACCCACTGGGAGCACTACGTTGTCCACCCACTCACATAGTATGGGGATTGGTCAGATTCCTAACCATGCTAATGTTGGAACACGACCACCTCCTAGGAATACCCAACCTAGTCGGAATGCTGTTCGAAACACGACTCGCCATCCACCACCTAATACACATGTCGCTACTCGTCAACCTAGGACTACTTTTGCACATGATACCGTTCCTCCCAACCACGGGGGTGGACACATACCGCATACTTTTGCGTCCACTGCCGTCGCTAGTAATGCTAATGTTGGGGGTGGGAATATTTCCTATCCACATGGACATCACACCACCAACCCTGCTACTAGTCACGCCCATATTGGAGCTGGGAATACTTCTCATGCTTATGGCCATCACACAACTGCTCAAACTAATCCTAATATTGGGGGTGGGAACATACCATACCATTACGGTCAATACAACACGGTTCCCACTATGAATAGTACATACATTCCCCATACTCATGGTGGCAACCCTTACTACAACACAGTCGGTGCTGGCCACCAGTATCACCCACCACCCCAATATGGTGCTCAAAACACGCATATACCTACTTACTCTCAAATGGGTCAGGCAGGGGGAGGTTATCCATCTTATGGCCATGGGTAAGCTTACGGGCTGTCAGGTCCTCATTATCAGCAGTTTAATCCTCATGGTCAAGCTTTTGGTCCATCTTACAACATAGTTCCGTTTAACCAACCTTTTATGGGAGCTTATAATCAAGCTTTCCAGCCGCAACTCCCGTTCCTTGCACGCTTGAATCTCCTGGATCTTTCGAAGCTCACGAATGATCCAGTGTGTCATGACCCTACTTGGCCCCCGGTCCCTACCAAGCTCCCTTCGGACATTCCAAAGTTTGAAGGGAAAGGTGGTGAGGACCCGTGAGATCATGTCACGACATTTCACCTTTGGTGCTCCTCCAACTCTTTGAATCATGATTCCATTCGATTACGACTATTTCAATGCACCCTCACGGGGGCAGCCATGAAGTGGTATGTGGAGTTGCCTGGAAACACCTATAGGGGATTCAACGAGATTGCTTTGGTTTTCTTAGACCATTTCCAGTTGTTGGTTCGTTATGATACTGGTACTGAGTTGTTGTCCACCTTCCGTTAGAATAAGGCCACACATTTTTGACCACGTTCAAGAGTGGCATCGGCGGAAGAGATTAGTGAAAGCCAACATTCCTCTAGAGTTCCTATTGGAATGGTTCCTTAAGTATTTACTCCCATACATTGCTAAGGATGTTTCGATGTCCGACATTGTTACTGAGGAACAAGCTATCTTGAAAGTCCAGCAGTTATATCTACTTTACTCTTAGTTTGGCATTTTGTATGACATTATTCCTGATGCACCAAGAACAAGACATGAGCCTACGTCAGTTCCTGGACCACATGCCGATGGCATCGTGGTGTCTGCATGCACTCTCCCTGTAGACTTGGTAGCTAATCAAATGAAAAATTTGTCGCTAAACCAGTCTACTCCCGGATAGGTTCACACCTTGTCCACTTCCACTCCGTCGTCTGATGTACACAATGTGCAATCAACGAAACCATCGGGTAACCAACAACCTGGTGGTAAGAAAAGGGAGAGAAATAATCGTAGGGGTGGAAACAATGGAAGTAATAATAATAGCAATCGTAATACTCCTCGTAAAGAGAATTCCAACCCTCCTTGGGAAGGCGGTAATGTTGGCGAGGATCATAGACCTAGGCGTAAGGTGAAATTCCCTTGCAAGCTTTGTGGGGAGGATCATCTTACTCACTTATGTCCTCAAATTGAAGAAGCATCGAAGCATTTGGAACAGAGACCATCTGTGTTGAAGGATCCCCTACCTCATCACCAAAACATGGCTTCGCATGCTCCCACCACTGGTTATGGTACTAATGAAACGACAACATCTTCTTCTAATACTAGTGGTTATGGATGTGTGAATATGGTTCAGTCGGATGTTTGTGTTGCTACTCGTCAATGTGATTATGGTGTGCCACAACCAAATTTGGGGAATGAGCCTCCCCCTCCTCCTGATAATTCCTTGCATATCAAGAAGCCTTCCATTATGCCGCGGATACCGAAAGGTGTTCTTAAGCGCTCCATGCATAATCCTAATGCTCGAGCTGCCCATAACTACTCTATCATAGAATATTTGGGCCAAACTTCGTGTGCCATGTCGGCTCTTGAGGTTTTGCAAGCCTGTCCTTCTCAGAAGCATGCCCTTTTAAGTGCGTTAGGAGTTCAGGATGGGGGAAGTCCTAGTGTTATCAAATTTCGACACTATGGATGTCCAGCCTCGCTTACCTTACCACGTATCTTTTCAAATCCAGGTGGTTTGCCTTAAAAGCTTCGTCAAACGTACTATGGTTGATGAAGGTGATTCCGCGTCAGTAATGTCGTTGACTTGTTGGAAAACTCTTGGCTCTCCTCCTCTACTCGCGTCTAGAACTACACTCACTGCATTCGACGGTAGGTCTTTTATGTTGCATGGAATTATCCCTTCCCTTATTGTCTCCTTGGGAGGTAAGTCCGTGCATATTGAAGTCGAAGTGGTTGATGTGCGTATCGACTACAACCTTTTACAGGGTTGGAACTGGATGTACGCTATGAAGGTTGTCGTGTCTACTATTTTTTGAGTTATTTGCTTTCCCCATGAAGGCAAGATTGTGACGATAGATCTGCTGGATTATGTTGGCACTCCTTCCACAGCATCCACGGGATCAGTAGTCCTGCAAGTTTCTGATTCTCAGTCGACAACTGGGAACATAGGTGTTGGAATGTACCCCTCGTTGATGGGAACTTTTAACCATTCTGCACCTGTGAATTTTATTGGAACCATTTCCGACAGTGTGCCTCCTCCTTCGAATAGTATGCCATTCCGGACTTCCTATTGCGGTGATCCATGGGTTTTGCCATCCGTGGATTCTATGTTTGGAGATATTGCGCACATCAGGATGTCTATGCCTTTATCTGTAGCGGAGCTCACTTACGATCACATCCAACAAACCAATGCAGATCCGGGTCTCTCTTCTTCCCAGATAGTTGAAGAAGATCCCGTTACGCTGCCAGTTTGGGCAGCCAACTCATCTTGCTCTCACGATTTCCTTGATGATACTTTTCCATCGGATGAAGCTATCCTCGAAGCCATGTGTGGTAGTGAGAGGCCTTGGGAAGATATGCACCATCTCTCTTATTTCCTTCCCAACCTTGAGCTCGTTGAGCAAGAGGAGTTTAGGATGACTCTAGCTGAGATGGTTGGTCACCCTGTGGCTCTTTTGCAGTCGCATGATATTTTTTTGGAGGGGAATATGGCCAATATTTCCCCAACCGCTTCGATCAACATCTCTCATACTCCCAGAAAGATTGAGAATGTTTACGTCGGTGCCGATTGCACTCCTGAGGAGATTTCTATTTACACTGATTTGTTTACCGAACTCCGGGAAGCTTTCGCCTGGTCATATGAGGAGATGCCAGGAATAGACCTCCGCATTGTTGAACATGAGATTAGAACGTATCCTGATGCTAAACCGGTTCGACAATGCTTACGTGCTGTGAACCCTCGGAAGGCAGCTGCTATTAAGGCAGAGGTGGAGAAACTGCTCAAAGCTGGTTTCATTTACCCCGTTCCCCTTACCGAATGGGTGTCAAACCTCGTTCCTGTGGATAAGAAGCAGGGAACGATCCGTGTATGCACTGATTTCAGGGATTTGAACCGTGCATGTCTGAAAGACAACTTCCCCACGCCATTCATTGATCAAATATTGGATGCTTGTGCAGGAAGTGAGATTTTTTCATTCATGGACGGATTCTTGGGTTATAATCAGATTCAAATCAAACCCACAGACCAACATAAAATGGTATTTATTTGTCCATGGGGAACTTTTGCATACCGGAAAATGCCCTTCGGCCTCAAGAACACCGGAGCCACTTTTCAGCGAGCCATGACCTATGCCTTTCACGATCTTAAGATGATTATGGAAGTTTTCTTGGATGATCTTGCTGGACATTCTCGCAAGAGAGTGGACCACCCCAAGAACCTCCGTATGATTCTCGAACGATGTATTCACTACAAAATTTGATTGAATCCAAACAAATGCATCTTCGCTGTTAGGACTGGTCGTCTTCTAGGATTCGTAGTTTTGAAGGAGGGTATCAGAGTCGATCCTCTCAAAGTTGAGGCAATACTTCAGTTGCCTCCTTCGCGTAATCTATTTCAACTTCAGAGCCTCCAAGGGAGAGCTACTTTTTTGTGTCGGTTTATAGCTAACTATGCCAGTATTACTAAAGGTTTTGCACACCTATTGAAGAAAGACACACCTTTTATCTGGGATGAGCGAGCCCAACAGTCTTTCAATGCCATTAAGAAAGCTTTGGTATCGTCCCCTGTGCTTAGTCCGCCGGACTTTACACGAGATTTCATTCTTTATGTGGCCGCGTCTCAAAAGACTATTGGCATGGTCTTGGTTCAGATAGATGATGCGCTTATCGAGCATGTTATCTATTATCTTAGTCGAAATTTAATAGACGCTGAACTAAGGTACAGCCATGTAGAAAAGCTGGCACTTGCGACTGTTCACGCAGTCCAGCGGTTACGACATTACATTTTGTTTCGAACAACCACCGTTGTAGCTCACATCAATCCATTTCAGTTTGTGCTATCACGATGCCTTATCGGGGGTAAGTATAATAAATGGATTGTGGTCCTTCAGGAATTTGATCTCGAGTTTGCTTCTGCAAAATTATTGAAATCATTGGTGTTTGCTGAGCTTGTGTCAGACCTTCCACGGCTTGATGAGGATGTCATTCATGAAGATTCCTTTGTGGATGAACAATTATTTCTCTTCTTGATCGAGGACCCTTGGTATGGGGATATCATTGTGTATCTCCAAACTTTGAAGTTTCATCCGCATTATTCACGAGACGAGCGATGATGTGTGAAACATCACGCTAAAGATTATACTATCGTCGGTGACACTTTGTATTGTCGAGGAAAGGATTCCATTCTCCGTCGTTGCTTGACTAATGAAGAAGCAAAACGAGTACTTAATGATTGCCATGCGGGGGCGTGTGGCAGTCATTTATCCGGGCTTGCTATAGCCCAGCTTATCATGCGAGCTGGTTATTTTTGGCCTACTATCTTTAAAGATTGTATTAATGCTGTGAAGAGATGTCACCCTTGCCAAGTGTTTTCTCAGAACATACACTCACATCTAGCGCCTTTCCATCCGGTCGTCACTGTCGGTCCCTTCACCAAGTGGGGGGTAGATTTCATGGATTGCAAACCAGCTTTGGCCGGGGGCATCACCATATTATCGTGGCCATGGATTAATTTTCCAAGTGGGCTGAGGCCATGCCTACTATTAAAGCCGATGGTGCTACTGCAACCCATTTTGTGTTCAATCAGATTATTACTCGGTTCGGTATCCCGAAAGAGATTGTCACTGACCATGGCAGTCACTTTCAAAATAAGATGATGGAGGATTTGTCTCTCAAGCTTGGGTTTTGTCAGGAACACTTGTCTTCCTAATATCCTCAAGCAAATGGTCATGTTGAAGCAGTAAATAAGTCTTTGAAGACCATTCTACAACGTACCATCCAACAAAGCAAGACCAATTGGCATATCATCTTGTATCCTGCTTTGTGGGAATATCGAACTGTAGTTAAGACTGCCACTGGGTTCTCATCGTTCCAGTTAGTTTATGGTGTGGATTCACTTTTACCGATTGAATGCGAGATCCATTCACTCAAGCTAGCCATAGAGCTCCTCCCTGATATGACAGAGATTGAGCAACGTTTAGTACACCTCAAGGAACTTGACGAGCACTGTCGAGATGCCGCTGTGACCATTGATGTTAACAAGCGTCGTGTCAAGGTTCAATATGATAGGTCTATTCGTCCTCGATAATATGCTGAAGGTGACTTGGTAGTCTTGTATGACCAAGCTAAAGAACCCTTGGGGGTAGGCAAGTTCAATCCCATGTGGCACGGTCCTTACATTGTGAGGTGTGTCCTCGAAAAAGGATCTTATGAGTTAGAATACTATGAGGGGACTGTCTTGAAGGAGCCTAGAAATGGGATCTACCTCAAGCGGTATTACGCTTGAACCTTTGGTTCAGGCTGATACTTTTGTACACTATTGTATAGTTTTTCTATACATAGTTTAGATTTCCTTTTGGTTGTCAGGTCTGCTGATTAGCCTCTGTTTGATTGACATATGTCAACGGGATGTCCTACGTTCTTAGGTTTCATGGATGGTGCTAGTTGACATACGCAACAGCTTGCTTCTGCTGCCTGGGTTATCTTCTCACCTGACCACCTAGTTGTGTCCTTAGGAGGTGCTTGTCTCGGTCCTACATCTAACAATGTGGCTGAGTATAGTGCCATTGTTGAGCTACTTCGGGATGCCATTTCACATGAAATCCAGTCTTTAGAAGTCCGCCTGGATTCACAACTAGTTGTATCTCAGCTGAATGTGCAGTACCGTGTACGAGACCCTACATTACTACGGATATTCCTTAAGGTACGACTCTTGGAGAGACATTTTGTTTCCATTACATATATTCATATTCTGAGAAGTCATAATTATATATCTGATGCATACGCTAACTATGTATTAGATTGGCATTTGTCACATTCATCATGAGCACATAAATACAAAGACATTCATACATTTGTACATACACACGTGTAGTAGAACCGAGAACCAAAGTTGTATATATATATATAAATATGTCCAAAATGGTAGTGTCATACAAAACTGGAGCCCGTAGCCCTAAAAAATATACATATCGATACAAAAATGATGAGACCCTGGGATATCTACTCCCTCCAAGGAGGTCTAGCTGTTGCCTCGACAGGATTTGTCTCATAGTAGTACTGTGTTGCATTGGCCATCCACTGCAGCAACCGCACCCACTCCCTGGGAACACCCACTACCTGGCGCTACATGGCCTCAGGTAGTCGGGCCACCTCTATCAGTGGAACTCGAGCAAACATCCATGATACGTTGCGCCACAACATTTGGAGTGTGCGCCCTGCTGTGGCATCTGCTGCCACCTCATCTCTACCTCGATGACCATGTCTCGGGAAGCCCTCTGGTCTCATTGGGTCTTTTTTTGCGAGCAAACAGTCACCCATTAACACATAACATTACCACCAAAAATATTTTTTGCATTTCAACTATAATAAAAAAATCCATAAAAATTAAAAAAACACAAAACCAAAAGAGTACTCACCGATGTCTCCGAAGGCTGCGCCTGGTGGGAGTGGCATGTCACGGTCCTATTTGAAGTATATCCCCGCATAGGGATAGTCCTCTATTGCGATCACCTACCAGTTCCAATAGCGGAAGAACTCCTTAGTATATGGCGATGCCAGACGGCCACCACCCTGTCGTGTTAGTATCTCATCCCACCGGGTCAAGGCTGGATCTCGGAGACTGTGAGGAGAGACATCCACCCTCGGGCTAAGTCCCAGAACTCTCTCAAAGAAGAAAATGCAGAGGATGCTACCATACCCAAAGTTTTTGGCCTTACCCTCTTTGCATTCCGTCAGTTGTGTCTTCATAGACACCAACAGATTAGTACACCAGTCGAATATAGTAGGCTGCAAGCATTGTGATGTGTAGAACATCACCGGTATGGATGCCTGATGCAGTGCTTTGGATCTCGTAATCTGCACCAAGGTATCCACAATGATCTTTGTACTCAGATCCGTTATGAGGTTGATTGGCACTTGAATTCCCACTGGTCATGTGTTGGTGGGACAATACCATACTATGTAGTCTTGCACAGTGATCCCACCACCCATGGTCTGTGACTGAAGACTAGCCACCTCCCCTCTACGGGACAAACTGGTAATGAAATAGATATCCTCCACTTCCCATGTCAGTGTTTACCCATTGAGGATGAAGTGTTGAGAATCCACATCCCAGTATTTGATCAAATGACGGAGCAGTAGGTTTTGGGTCCTTAAGCCCCCGAGACTCCAGTATTTATATAAGCCACATGCTTGCAATGCTTGTTGTGCTTGCAAATCATTGCGCACGGCCTCATCTAGCTGGTCATGCTCTCTTTCCCTCCACTCTAGAACCATCATGGAGTGTAAAGCAAGAAATTTTTTAGTCAATTTCATGTTTAAAAACTTCTTCACGTCCGTACCCACGGGATAGATTGTAGACAGTGGCAGGTAGACACGGGCAGTCAGTTTTTTGACTGTGCGTTTTATGCCCTACCAGCGACCCGCATACTTATAGCTCACGGGTAGCGCCGAAGCCATTTAGGGCTTGGCCAAACAAAAATTCCACCGACCAAAACTGAAATAAAAGCACTTAAATGAAAGGTATGGTAGTGACCACTAACCTGCTCCGGACGGTTCGCTGAACGGTTGCTTGTAGCTCCCACGATCGGCGCTTGAAGTTTCAGGTGCAAACTTCCCACTAAACTCCAAAATGGTGAATAGTGCAAATGAATTGAAAATTACAAATTTTATTACTATTTATAATTTTATGGACCCACTTTTCTATAGTTTTTGCCATTTTGAGCCATTATGAACTAATATCGTATCATGGAGTAGTGTTTTTCAGCAGATTTCCTCAGCGAGAGTTGTTCTGAACCATTTCACACCTATGGCAGGTACGTTTCACACCTGGCATATAGGTTAGATGCCATTTTCACATGCATTATGCATTTGACCTTTGACCATTTTTCATAAACCCTAGGTGCGACTCTGCTTCGTGACTGACACAGAACCTTCACACTGTTATAGAAGTGTCGTTATGTGGCAGTAGGGCTTTGCCGAACATGGGTACCCTAGATTGAACCTCGTTATGCATTTTGGTGCCTATGCCATTGTTTGTCCTCAGGATTGGGAGTCCTTCGTAGTTACGCCATGACATTGCGATAAAGAATCATACTCTACTTTGTCTTATGCTGGCCATCTCCCTTAAGGACTCCCCTCAGTTATATCATGCTGTGATTGCATTGCATCATCCTACTTGTTGATTGAGCCTTGTGCCGGCTCCTGCTTACTCAGTTATTAGCCTGGTGCCTGATCACTTTTCCCTGTCGAGCCCTGCAGAGCTTATATATTTTCCCTTCACAATTTGATGACCCTTTGACCCTGAGGGAACACACCCCCGAGTGTCCACATCCTGCACGCATTTCCTTGCATTGAGCATAGGTATGTTCCACTGCTTGGGACTAGTCTGCTACCTATTCGACACTCGTTCCCTCACTTGTTGTACTATAAGCAATTTTATTCTTTTTCAAGCTTTTCCCAAATATGAAAAAGACAAAAAAATCAAATATTACAAAAAGCCGGACGGGATTATGGTCACTATTTCTTGTTGGCAGCTGTTGTGTCACCTTTGAATAGAGCATTCATTCCACTCCGTACATTATGAGTCAGGAATATAGTTGGGCCTTAGGAGCTGTACTTGTTTCTCAATTTTCTCCATCGTTTGGTTAAGCTTCCAGTCACTATGGAGCCCTCTGTAATGCCTCCTGCATTGCACAATTTATGTCAAGTCTATGCTTCCTGAGCCTATCCATCTGCTCATGCTCTTGTTCAAAGGAAGTCCTAAAACCAGTGTCGGCCACTGCTCAGATATCTTGACTATTGCATGTTGGCCATCCTTATTGAGTTAGTCCGTTTCACCTGAGATCTTCAAAATCTTTCAGCATTGCTGATACCTCGTGTTGGTTGATGGGGGATGCCTTAATGCCCTCCCTCCAGCGAGTCTCGTTCCGTCGAATTCAACTCATTTATTCCGGGACTTGAGGCTTAGAGTTCGGTTGAGTACCTTGAGGCTTGCAGTCATTAGTGGCAGGTTCTCTCGCCATCGACAGTTTTGGGAATACATCAATGTTCCCTGATCGATGGATTCATCTTAGTGTTCAACTTCAACCCATTTATTCACACTGTGATGATTGTGCTTTGTGCCTTGATGCCCATTTTCATTATTAGTGGGTCATCTCGCGTCTGTTAATGGCATACATCATTGACCGGTAATCAGACGATGTCTCATCAGGTTCGACCCCAACTCCTTTATTTACTTGATGGGACTTGCACCGTCGAAGACTTGTGTAGAAGACCCCAGGCGATTGTGGCATTCAATATGCTACATATAACTTTGACTTTACATCTGAGATATCACCTCTCAGATTTCAGTAGTTTGTACCTCCAGTTTGCACCAGTTGTCTTCTTTTCAGCAGAAGACCATATCTTACTGTAGAGGGATCATGGCTATGATCACTTATGACATGTATCCATTATGTACTTCCTATTCATGGCCATTGTATTAGATTGTTGTACTATACCGACATGTATTCAGAGATACTATTATATTATGACGAGTGAGCTGTTCTTTCCACTCGTGTCTCCATCACTCCACTTTTGAGTTTTATAATGTATTTCGGCCATCGTAGCACATTTTAGTCTCTGACCTCACACATTAGGGGGCATCTGTTACACATAAATCTTCCACCCTGTGAGCATCAACATTCTTTGGCCTGTAGGATCCATTTCAATGACTCAGATCCATTTTTATCCTTCAGTGATACCAATTTGCCCTATTTTTATTCCTACCCGCATGTTGCATCACTATAGCATGCGTACCCGCGAGTTGCATCCCTATAGCCCGTGGGTATCAAGTAAAATGGTAAAAACCACTATTTTATCACTTTTTACTCCCAAAAAGCGGTCATTGGGTGACCTTTGGCTCTCCATTTTCCCGAGTAACGCCTCAATGTGTCCTTTCACCTACCTTTGAGAGGACTATATATTGAGCACATATGGCTTATGGACGGGAGAAAGAGGAGAATAGTAAAGTAACTCTAGTGGATTTTTTCCCTATCTTGAGTCTGCACTCATTGATCCTTGTAGTTGTGAACTAGTTATGTTCACCTTCCAAACTCCTTTCTAGTTTGAGTTTTCCATTCATGGAGGATTGAAGTGGTGGAGGCACAAGTGGATTGATCTAGATCTTGGTTCAGATTGGTTGCCACCAAGAGGTCGTATCACTTTGTACTTCTTCTTTTTCATTAATAGAAATACTCATATTCTCGTCCATTCATGCTGTGAATGTCATTTATTATACATTGGCTTACATTTGCTTATGATATTATGGACCATTGTTATTGATAATGTTAATGTCATTTATATATCACATGTACTTGTTAGATATTGGTTGTCAAGACTAATTTGCAGATTACAAGTGCTTGGATGTGCATGGATAGAAAGCTCCAACGGGGATCTACATCAAACGTTGGATCGAGGTTGGTTACATTTCTCCATTATTGTAACATTGTCATTTATAATAGCATTGCTTTGAGAATTGAGTAGATTTCTGGTAGTCATCTGTCTGTTGTGGTATTCCCAAGCCATGGTGAGTTTTCTCCAATACAAAAATGGGGTTCTTGCTCGGTCCCTAAATTGACTTGCTCGTAGTTCAATGAAGAGCTCTGTGTTTTACAATTCTTTTGTGTATGAATTTGTATTGCAAATCATAGAACTTTTCCAAATTGATCACAGACTTTGGGATGAGATTCGAGGAATCAGAGAGAGACTTTTCATGTTCATCCTCGTCTATAGCCATATCCTTGAATGTATCTTGGGCTGTCAGAAAATCAAGTATCTACTGATCATCATCGAACACTTTCCAGTTTTTCACATTATCTGGTATGGAAGGCCTATACATCAGTTCTATTGAGAATGTTTGAGGGGATAGTCCCTCTGGAGGAATCAACCTGGAAGCTGTATTTGCCAACAAGTCAGCATCGAAATTTTGAGACCTAGGGACTGAATTAATATTAAATGCAGTAAAGGAGCTGGTAAGATCTCTTACCAATTTATGATAATTCAACAGGCATGGGGACAAGCAATGTATCTTATTCCTCACCCATTTCACGATAATTTCTGAATCCCCAAAGCAATGGATGATCTGTACTTTCAAGTCAACAGCTTTCTTAAGTCCTTGTATCAAGGCCTCATACTCAGCCACATTGTTAGTACAATCAAACTCTAATCTGCATGCAATCATAGTTTTTGTCCCTTTTGGATCTATGAGAACACATCCTGCACCAGCTCCATCCTTAGATTTAGAGCCGTCAAAAAACAATGTCCAAGCAATAGGGTCTAATCTAAAATTTGTATTTACATTAAAAATATTATGTACAATGTCTCCTAAGAATGGAATAGAAGTGAGATGAGTTACCTGAGATTCGTTCCGTGCATTCTCTTGTGGTGAAATGTCAGCTGGTAAATCCCCGAAGAAGGTGTCGAAGGTAAAATTCTCAATGTGTGTGTTGAAATAACCCGCAGGCTCACTTGAGTCATTTAAGTCTGTGACTGTCTGTTTCATGTAAGGCTCCTTACTGATCTTGATCTTGTTTAGCTGTCCATTGTAGGGTAACCACAAATGGGACCAATTTGTAGCAAAATAACCTTTTAGCTTTTCTGACAAGTCTCTATTAAGCCACATACCATATGCTTCTGGGATGTCAGCAATGACTATATCAATTGTTTGATGGATCCGAGGATCAACTGATAATGTAATTAAGACATTTATGAGTCTCCCTACTACTCTGACCTTTGATTTGTCAAGTTATACTATCTAAGTAGGGCAAGGTTGCCATGTGTCATTCAACTTTCTACAAATAGATAGAGGCATCACATTTGATGAGGCACCATAGTCTATGATGCAGTTATGTAGGTTTCATTTGAAAATCTCAAAAGTAAGCAGAAAAGGAGGTGTCCTCCTACTACCAGACTTTTGATCATATGGTTTAGTGAAAGAGTCAAGGTTATTATTCTGCAATTCTCTTGGTTGTTTGACCATTGTTGTGAGGAAAATGCACCTATAGTTCAGGGGATAAACTACCAACTTGCAGGTATGAAAGATAGACCTACAAATGTTCTGCAAGTACAACAAATAAGTGAAGAGATATATGTTAGATATATGTGCACCTTATTCTGAAGGTTGATCCAAGCTTTCTCTTCCTTGCTCTTCAATGCTATCCAGTATCACAATGCCCACACCTGCAAAACAACTTGATACCTTTCTCAAATACATTTGACTACATATATAAGACTGATATCCATGACATAATAAGACATCAAACTATAATCAAACAATAATCAAATCTAAGACACACATAAATATGTCATATTTGGAAAGGAAAGAACGTCTAATCTTTATTAATGAATGAAGCAAGTACAACAAAATATACCTTCCTTCAAGATTGGCACTTCACGAAACCTAGATTCAAGGTCTCCTGCTTCTGTTCTCCAAGGATCCCAACCTCTAATCAACTGTGCTAGGGTTTATCAGAAACTGAGGCACAAGAGAGGGGGATGAGGGTCTCCATTCCTCCAGCATAACATTGTTATAGGCTTGGTCCTCTCACATGGCCCTTCTACCTTCCTTATATAGTCAATGAAGGAGAGGAAAAGTAGTTATAACCGAGTAGGAGGTTCCCCAACCAACTTAACTTACCGAAAATTTGAGATTTTGACTAGTACAGGAAAATTCCCTACTCTGCAGTAGACAAACTAGCGCATTTTTTAAGGTGTGCGCTACTTTATTGAAGTAGAGTCGCGCACACATCCTAGTATGCCCTACTCTATACATAGGAAACCAACGTTTTTGGAGAAAAATGGCCAAAAACAGGGTTTTCTGATGATTTTCAGGAGATGGTTTGGTCTGGAAAAATGTTCCTAAGGGTTATAACCATCAAATGGGCCAAGAGTGAGGTAATTTCAACCATTTTTAGTGTCCCAAATGACCCCTAAGTCCACAAATGTCCTGTTGTGTGGGTAAACTTGATCTCAAGAAGTGTCGTCATGCGACCAAGGGATGCAAGTGTCGTCACGGACGGAGAGGTGTCATTTTAAGCTATAACAGATGCCCCCTAATGTATGAGGTCAGAAGGAGTGATGGAAATGATGGCCGAAATACATTATAAATAACAAAGAGTTGAATCATGGAGGAACCGGAGAAACCAAGAATCATAGGCTCAAATGAAGTACCTGAAAGCAAAGGCAATGTCAGACAAACTTATCCTTGGGGTAACTGTCCATGTTCAAATAGTGGAACATGAACTCCAAGAGGATACAATAATGATCCAAATACTGATGCATATATCATGGCCACTAAAATAGAAGCATGGATCCATGAGGAACATCAGTGTAAACATAGCCACATAAATACAAGGTGGATCTATGTCAAAACTGGAGAGCATAGCCATAGAGAACAAGCTGGATCTATGTCTCATCAAGAGCCAAAAAAAAAATGTGGCTTAGTCTTCCGCAACTTGGGCGATAACATAAATAAAGTGATTCTATCGAGGATCCCAAGGTCTTCATCCAAAAACAACTCAAGGTACAAACCTATCCATGCGAATAAATGAGTTGATGTCGAACATGGGAGGTATCGTTTGATTACTGGTCATTGATGTATACCATTAACAAATGCAAGGGTGTCCACCAATAATGAAAATGGAACCCAAGGTACCTAGTACATTCAAGCAAGTGCGAATAAATGGTCTTTCCATCGAACACTTGAAGAATCCATCGGATAGGAGACATTGATGTATTCCCATCTATCCAATAGCAAGGGAAACTGCCACTAATGACTGCAATCCCCAAGGTACTAACCGAAACTCTAAACTTCATTCCCAGAGCACAATGAGTTGAAGTCGATGGAAAGAAGTCCATTGGAAGGGAGGCCTTAAGGCATCCTCCATCATCCAACACGAGGAACACTCAACAGGTATGAGCTAATTTGGAGTAGGACTGAACACATGATGAAACATACTGACACCAAGGAATGGCCGATGCATGAGGTCAAGGCAACTGTAGAATGGCCGACACAGGTTATATCCTTGAACAATGAGCACGACACAAGAGTGAATTAGGAAGCTTTTAACACAAAGAGACCACGATGCAAATCTACAATGTAGGAGACACTAACATATTCTCCATATGATTGGAAGACTAACTAAATGGAGGAGTAAGAACTTTGAGATCAGGTTTATCCTAAGGCCAACACTAGAACCCAACTTGTTTGATAGACTCAAAACATGTGCTTTGTTCAAGGAGATAGTAGACTTGCTGCCATCATATTGAAAGATATTTTAATATTCTTCACTTCCCTTTCCTTTTTCATTTTTTAACGAGCTTGACAAAGAACTAAAGCATGCTCGATTGTATTTTCATATTTAAGGAGTCTGAAAAACTTAGAAGAAAACTCCATACACCTATCCGTGGATTTTATATTGAGCCCGGATTGATTTGTGATCAGTGGTGTTTTCTTGCTTATAGAGTTGAAAAACTTAAACATTTCTCTATCAACCATTTCATGGATTTCACATTGAGCCCGAGTAGCTAAATGCTCGCTTGGTGTTTTCACATTTCGAGAGTCTGAAAAACCCTAAAGACGACTCCAAAGGTCCTTTTTCGTAAAGTTAGTCTCCTTTCCCCAAAAAGTGTAAAATAATGGAAGAAGAACTCTTCTAGTGCATACCAGAGTATACCTAGAGTATAATTTTTTCATAAATTATCCACCAAGGCCCGGAAAAGGGGTAATTCTATACCTAAGTGGATGTCGGTTCAGTTATTTTAAAGAGCCCGAAAAGACAACCATGCTCGACAAACTTTTCCTATTTAAGGAGTCTAAAAAGGGCATAAAAGAACTCCATAAGGATCTTTTCCGTAAAGGATTAACGAGTCCGAAAAAGTAAAATCATGACCTCCTTACTGTTTTTAACGAGCTCAAAGGAGATACAAAAAAATGCTCATAACTTCCTTACTATTTTTAATGAGCTCGAAGTGAATATGGAAGAAATGCTCAAAACCTACTTACTGTTTTTAACAAGCTCGAAGTGAAGGCAGAAGAATGCTCGAAACCTACTTACTGTTTTTAACAAGCTCAAAGTGAAGGTAGAAGAATGCTCGTAGCCTCCTTACTGTTTTTAATGAGCTTGAAGGAAAGGTGGAAGACTGCTCGTAACCTACTTACTGTTTTTACCGAGCTCGAAGTAAAGGTAGAAGAATGCTCGAAACCTACTTACTTTTTTTAATGAGCTTGAAGTAAAGGTGGAAGAATGCTCGGAATGGGAGGAGACGAGTGTCAGGGACATGAGAAACTAGCTCCAAGCACATGGAACAAAGCTATGCCTAATGCAAGAAACATGAGCAAGATAAGGTCACTCAGGGTGTGTCTCCTCCAGGTAAAAGGTGTCAAATTGCAAAGGCAAAATGATACAAGGCTTAGCAGAAATGAGATTAGAGATGGAGTCTTATACAACGAGCTAAAAGCATGGAAACTGGCATCAAGCTCAGTAGCACAAGCGGGATCATAACAGATGCATATGCAACTTGAACAAAAAGATGGGAGCCTTATCAGGGATGGCCAGAAATATACGAGGAAGAAAGATATGAGGCTTCTTCTCAAAGTCATGGTAAATCGAAAAAGGCTCCCAAGCCTATGAGAAAAACTCTGCATGGGCAACAAAATGGCATAGGGGTGCTGACTAGGGTGACCCATGTTAGGTAGGATCTGCTGTCGGACTGGTGCACAATGCATAAAGAGATGGCTAACACACCAATATCCAACAGGTTCGACCCTATGGTGAATTCGGATGGCAAAAGATTCAAATGCAACATAACAGTGGGGAAGCCTAAACCTATATGTAAGATTCCGAATATACCTTACATGGTAGCACAAGGTGTCGAAAAGGACAAGTAAGCAAGTATAAATCCAGCTAAGAATCCTGTCTCCAAGAAACATTAGTACCAAGATCATATCCAAAACATATGCAAAGAAAGACCTGATACAAGTCACTGTGGTAGAAATACTTTCAACTTCACTATCATCAACAATAGACATAAACAAGGCAAATATTTTAGATGAAGACTCTATGGTACCCAAGCCCGAGGACTTACAATCAACAAGATCGACTTCAGGATGAAGATCAAAGTTGAAGAACATGATGGAATCTGCAGAAACAAATTCATCATCACGGGAGTTGAAAATTCTGGAAGCAGAATCGAACTCAGCAGGAACACCGATTTGCGGATCTATAGGAGAGTCCAAAGACTCAACAGTAGGAAGATCAAACTTTAAGGTCAAACCGGGGCTGGACATAACTGCGACTGGATCAACATCCAAATAAATGGAAGACTGTACTATGGACTCTAGGAAAACTTCATCGAAAGGAAGTATATCGTCCCAGATAGAACACATATCTAAACATTCAGATGGAGGTGTCACTTGGTCAAAATCCGAGACTAAGTCCCGAGAAGGTAAGCTCGAAACCAGAGACTTCTTCTCAGTAGCAGTTGAACTCAAGGAACAATATGCCACATAAGTCCCATGTGACATAGTGGTGCCTAATGATGAGGGATCATACTGGTCTATAGTTGGGTAATAAGGAGGATCAACGAATGCAAGCTGGTCGATAGTGACGATGCTTTCGTTACGAGGAAAATACATCACACGAAAGAGTGTAGACACCAAAGCATGCATAGAATAAACGTAATCATGCCCGAGGATCATATCAAAGTCCATAGGGTCCTTTAAAACCATAAAATCAACTAATACTATTTTTCCACCCAAGGTAACAGGTACCTGACGGAGGAATCCGATCGGTTCACTAGGTCTTCTATCGAAGGTCAACGGCCAATTAACAGTTGGAATAACATTAGGGAAACCCAAATCTCTCCAAGCATAAGCGGATAAGATACTAACAGAAGCTCCTTCATCTACAATGCATCGATCAACTGTATGGTTCTCGATATCAACCTTTATCTGGAAAGGTGTTGAAGAAGGAAGACGAGGTTCGGCTAGACTATTCCAATCAAAGGAAATGATCCTAAGGCTTGGTAGGGGTTCACAGGGAAAAGATGAAGTGTCCCCCTTTTCAGAAACATCCAAACTGGTAATGCAGAAGACTTCAGGGACAGGTGCATCAGTTTCCAAAGGACTGATGGGATCGGTCGAAGATTGCATCGATTCGATCACTTCACTCTCCGAAGGAAGAGTGGGGTCGACCAAAGATTGCATTGGTTCAACCACTTTATCAACCAAAGGTTGATATGACTGTAGGGAATCTATAGACAACTCAGGAACAGAGGTTCCTTCAGACATGGACCACACTCTTCGTGCCTCTGGAATGGCAGGGCATCGATGAGTAAGGTGATCTCCCTTACAAAGTTTACAAGGGAACTTTGGTTTCCATCCTATAGGTTGAGACTCCTTTACAATGTCAGTACTCTCAACATGACTAGCATTGGCTGACAGCTTTCCCCCAGCATGACTTCCAGTGGTTGGTTGCTCAGAAGCAGAAGACTTTTGAACTAAGGACCACACTTTTTGCACTTCTGGAAGTACAAGGCACAAATAAGTAAGGTGGTCTCCCTCACAAAACTTGCAAGGGAACTTACACTTATGTTTATTGGGTTTGTCGACAATGTCAACTCCCTCAGTATGACTTGCAGTGGCTGATCTGGTGTCTCCAGTTTGACTCACAGGAACTGATGACTTGTCATTAATATGACTAGCAGTGATCAATGACGTGTCCTCAACATGACTGACAGTAGTTGAAGACAAACTTTCAGTGTGATTTTTAGTGACTAAAATTTTTCTCCTAGCATGACCTCCAGAGGCTGGGTAGGTTCCCCCTGCATGATTTGCAGAGGCAGGGTGCTTTCCCCCAGCATAACTTACAGAGGCTGGTTTGCTGCCCCCTTGTTTTGGCATCTTCTTCCTATTCTTCCTCCGTCTATTCCTTTTAGACTGCCGGTTACTAGTATTGATAGTTTTGCCACATGACGTAGAAGGAGGAGGAGAAGATGTCACTGGAAAGGAAGGCACAGGGTTCTGATGCTCTTGATTTGAGGTGCTTAAAAAAGAAGCATCAGGAGCATGCAAGGCATTTGGAGTGGAGAACAACCAAAACGGCAGCCCAATAGTGAATCCAGGAAGATTCAGAGTAGCCATTAAGGGAGTACCAATGTTTCCAATGAATGGAACAGCACAAGGATCCCCTGGAACAAGGGTACCTTGATTGGCGCTCGCCGGAACGTTAGACATAGTATCCTACTCAAATGAGCAAGAAGTTCTCTAAGGAAAACAAAGACAAGTAGCACAAAGAGCACACCACTAAAAAAAGTCCCAGGTAAATCAAACCAGACAAATAGATGCCTTCTGGAGAAGAGTCTGGGATGATGAGGGCCCAGAACAGATCAACGAAGGATGAAGAATAGTTACCCGGGGTCCACAATACAATGACTAAGGGTGCAAGCACTGGAATCACCCAACCGCCCTCCCAAAGACCTGCAATGGATTTCCTCCCACGTCTGTCCTAGGTACAACAGATATAACCCTCCGCCATCACCTGTGTATGATACTATGGTCAGATGTTAAGGATACCACCACACCGAAAACTCCTGGGGAAACAGTCTCTGGTCGAATCAGAAGGCATGGGTAGGGTAACTGAGCCTGAAACTCAAAAGAGTCCCTAAACGCAATCCAATCCTGGTATATGCTTGAAACAGAAAGTAGGAGGTTTATTCCCAACAATCTGATCTCACAAGACCTACTGCATAGATCCCGGTCAAGCTTTGAATGAGGTGGGTTTACCTGCGATAGTCGAACTACGATTTTTGCGTAATGTGTGATCTTGGATGGTTTAAGGTGTTTTAAACGCAAGATCCTAACCAAAACTAGTTGGTGAAAAGTGTAACCTAGAAATGAAAAATGTTACTAGTACATTTTATTAGGGTTCATTTTAAAGGTTACTTGCTTACTCAAAAAGGTAGTGGGTGTGTGCGAGTGGTTATGACAGAGATAGAGTAATGAAATGAAATATTTACCACTAAACAAATCTTTTCTTTTCAAATGCAAGTCTTAAATATACGATCTAGAATGCATGTGCAAATGCAATTTTTAGTCTTTTCGAATTCAAAAAGATAAAAATAAAGTCTAAATGTACAAAATTAAACTCAAAACCTAAGAATGCAGCTACTCAAACCAATAAGTATGCAAAAGAAAAATTTCTTCTTTTTGATGCAAAGCACTCTTAAATCCTTTAAGCCACTTGCAAGGTACTCTACTCAGAAAATAAATCAAAATTTTTATGCTTTTCGAAGGTAAGAAACAAAACTGAAATTGAAAGTAACCTACTATCAAAACAAAAGCAAAGAACTTCCAGGTTTCCTTATTGAAACAGTAAAAGCAACCAATACGACTTTCAGATTCTTATTGATGTAAGCATGCCAACCATTGGGAAAAGCGTACGAAAACTACTTTTAGACCCAAACAAAGAAAATGACCTACAAAGAAGTATGGTTTGGTAAATTCAGTTCTGCACATAAATAGTACAATCAAGGTCTTGAACAACAACAAAGACATTTGAGCTTTCACTACAAAAAGAAAACTAAAAGCATAATGGAGGATAAGAAACCAATCTAAAGAGAAATTTCACTCAAATAGATACAAACACGGTCAAGTAGACTCAATAGGTTTCAATCCAGTGGAAATGGAGCAAGCAGGTTCAGTCAGACTCAAATTAGGGTACAAAACACCAAACTGGTCCACAACCCCCCAACTTGGGTCAACAAGCCCCAAAAATTTCCAAACAAGCCCAAATTGATCAAAGGAGGTCCAAATCATGAACATATGATCAGTACAAGGATAGGATACCACTTACAGTGGTTTAACGCAGACCTAGGGTCATCAGGGACCCAAAAAATGTAGCCACAACCCCTAAATTTGGGTCCACAACCCAAAAAATCAAACCTAGAATATGTATGCAATTGTGTATGAGGAATACCAGTTCCCATAATAGAGGAATGCGCTAATGTTCTTCACAACAGTAGCGCACAGGTGGGAAAAGTTGAAAAAATGGGGTTAAAACCCCCCAACTTGGGTCCACCAGTGTCTGAAAGGGCTAGGAAGGGTCTGTAAGAGCCAAGGAGGGTCAAACATGTTGGTTGTGGAGCCAGATCTTCTAGTCTCATAGATGATATTGTATAAGCCATGTTTTTACCCCAGTTCTATATGATATGTAGGTGGACTGTACACTCACGGGGTTCTAGGGGCTAGTGGTCCCTCGGTGGGGGTTCGGGGGCAACGCCCCCGAAGAAAATTTTTGGGGCTATTTTCGATAGCTGTTTTGCGGGCCCATGGTTTTGGGTATCCCGTGGTATTTTCCCATTGTATTTCCCCTATAAAATCAAGACATTGTAATACAGCTAGGGCAGATGATGTATTAGGTTTATGCATTGTAAAGATCTTTGAGATTGGGAGAGAGACTGTGAAACAGAGAAGAGGAAGTGCAGCGGTTGTGCTGCAGGTTGTATCCCTTCGACTTGCTGGACGGTAATAATAATAAGGACTGGCAAATTCAGTGTGGACGTAGCCCAAGTTGGGTGAACCATGATATATCTGTGTCTCTCTTGTAATGTGTATGTGTGATTATATTTGCATTTCTGTTTATTGTTATTGCTCTGCGATCCTGTTTTTCTAACAATTGGTATCAGAGCCAAAGGTCTATTTGGCAGTTAAACCCGCAGGAAGCTAGGGTTTCTGGTTCGAGTGGGAGCAATGGCAGAAGAAGGAAAGTTTAAGGTCGAGAAGTTTAACGGCCAAAACTTCGGGTTATGGAAGATGCAAATGGAGGACTATCTGTACCAGAAGGATCTATTCCTACCGTTGGGAGGGAAAGCAAAGCAGCCGACGGCTATGAAGGATGAAGAATGGGAGGTTCTTGACAGAAAGGCTCTAGGAACAATACGGTTGAGCTTGGCTTTGTCGGTGGCTTTCAATATCTCAAAAGAAACGACAACAGAGGGTTTGATGAAAGCATTGGGTAAGCTGTATGAAAAACCCTCGGCTTCCAACAAGGTATTTCTAATGAAGCGTTTATTTAATATGAAGATGTCTGAAGGTGGATCTGTTACTGATCATTTAAATGAGTTTAATACGGTTACAAATCAGCTAAGTTCTGTAAGTGTGAACTTTGATGATGAGGTTAGGGCTCTTCTAATCTTGTGTTCATTGCCAGAAAGCTGGAATAGCTTGGTCATGGCTGTAAGTAACTCTGTCTCTGGTTCAAACACCTTGAAATTTGATGATGTTATTGGTGTTATTCTTAGCGAGGAAATGCGAAGAAAAAGCACAGGTGAGACATCAGGTAATGCATTGACCATGGAGAGCAGGGGAAGACAAAAGGAGAGAGGAAAGAGCCAAGGTAATCGTGGAAAGTCTAAAACGGGCAGATCAAAGTCCAGACTGGGAAAGATAGAGTGCTGGAACTGTGGAAAGAAAGGACATCTGAAGAAAGACTGCAAATATCTAAAGAAGAAAGGAGATGCACAGAAGGAAACTACCCAGGAAGCAAATGTAGCAGGTGATGTGTTACAAGATACTTTGATTCTTGCATTAGATAATACTAGTGATTATTGGGTAGTAGATTCAGGAGATTCATGTCATGCTACACCCCATAGGAAATACTTTCATGAGTATGTTCCTGGCGACTTTGGACATGTTTTATTGGGTGATGATGAGCCATGTAAAATTGTTGGAATGGGTAAGGTATGGATAAAAGTTAAGAATGGAACTGATTGGTTGTTGAAAGATGTTAGACATATTCCTGCTATGAAAATAAATCTGATCTCAACAGGGCAGTTGGGAGATGGCGGCTGTCTATCTACGTTCGGAGAAAAGTGGTGGAAGATCACTAAAGGATCAATGGTGATAGCAAAAGGAGACAGAGTAGGTACGTTGTATTTATGTCCTCATAATACTGACCATTCTATCTCTTTAGCTTCCACAAGAACAGCTACAGCATTGTGGCATCATAGGCTTGGCCACATGAGTGAGAAGGGGATGCAGATTCTCCACTCAAAGAAGTTGCTGCCGGATTTGAAGCAGGTAAGTTTGGAATTCTGTGAAAACTGTGTTTATGGAAAACAGAAGAGAGTCAGATTTCTCAGGGTTGGGAAACAGAAGAAGAATGAAAAATTAGAGCTTGTGCATACAGATGTATGGGGACCGGCTCAGGTACAATCTCTTGGTGGCTCTCATTATTATGTTACATTTATTGATGATGCAACTAGAAAAACTTGGGTTTATTGCATTAGACAAAAATCTGATGTGTTTGCTACTTTTAAGAAGTGGAAAGCTTTGGTTGAGAATGAGACAGGAAAAAGGTTGAAGTGTCTCAGATCTGATAATGGAGGTGAGTACTGCGGCAAGGAGTTTGATAGTTACTGTTCATACCATGGGATTCGTAGAGAGAAGACAGTCCCAGGAACACCACAGGAAAATGGTGTGTCAGAAAGGATGAACAGAACGATCATGGAGCGTGCAAGGTGTATGAGACTGCATGCAGGGTTGCCCTTACAGTTTTGGGTGGATGCTGTAAATACTGCTGTTTATTTAATAAACATAGGACCTTCAAGTGCGTTGGATGGTGGTATTCCAGAGGAAGCATGGACAGATAAAAAGGTAAACTACTCATTTCTGAGAACGTTTGGTTGTGAAGCATTTGTCCATATTGATAAATAAAATAGAACAAAGCTTGAAGCTAAATCCAAGAAATGTTCCTTTATTGGATATGGGGTTGATGAATTTGGTTATCGTTTATGGGATTATGAAAATAACAAAATCATCAGGAGTAGAGATGTGATATTCAATGAAAAGGTCATGTATAAAGATCAGTTGCAGGGAAAGAAACAGGAAAAGGAAAACACAAAGTACATAGTGCTTGATGAAATTAAAGAAAATGAAGTTCCGAAGGTGCCAGAAAATCAAGAGCAGCAGCAAGTACCTGAAACTCCTACAACTGTAAGAAGATCTACCAGGTTAAGTAGACTCCCTGAACGATACTCTCCTTCAATGTATTATTTATTAATGACTGATTCTGGTGAACCAGAATGTTATGAAGAAGCAATGCAGGTGGAAACTAGAAAGAAGTGGGAGCAAGGCATGAATGAGGAGATGGACTCATTGGTAGGAAACCAGACTTGGGATTTGGTTCAGTTGCCTGTTGGTAAAAGAGCATTGCAAAACAAATGGATTTACAGGTTGAAGGAAGAAGAAGGAGGTAAGAAGTGGTACAAAGAAAGACTTGTTGTAAAGGGGTTTGCACAGAAGAAAGGTATAGATTTTGATGAAATATTTTCTCCTGTTGTTAAGATGACTTCAATTAGGACTATCTTAAGTCTAGTGGCGGTAGAAGATTTGCATCTTGAACAGTTAGATGTAAAAACAACCTTCCTCCATGGGGATTTGGAGGAAGAAATATATATGCAGCAGCCACAAGGGTATGAGGTCAAAGGTAAGGAGGATCTGGTATGCAGGTTGAAAAAGAGCTTGTATGGCTTGAAGCAAGCTCCAAGGCAGTGGTACCTAAAGTTTGACAGGTTTATGACAGAACAAGGTTATAGTAGATGTCATTCTGACCACTGTGTTTATTTCAAGAAGCTAGACAATGGAAGATATATTATCTTGTTATTGTATGTGGATGACATGCTTGTTGCAGGGTCTGACATGCAGGATATAAATGTACTCAAAAGGAAGCTAGCTAATTCATTTGCGATGAAGGATTTGGGTGCTGCAAAGCAAATCCTTGGTATGAGAATAATGAGAGACAGGAAAAATCGCAAATTGACATTGTCTCAAAGTGAGTACATACAAAAGGTGTTGGAGAGGTTCAGAATGCAGAATGCAAAACCTGTAAGTACACCTTTGGCTAGCCATTTCAGTCTAAGTAAGGAAATGTGTCCCAAAACACAAGAAGAGACAGATTACATGTCCAAGATTCCCTATCAATCAGTAGTTGGCAGCTTGATGTATGCCATGGTGTGCACAAGACCAGATATTGCACATGCAGTGGGAGTTGTGAGAAGATATATGAACAATCCAGGTAAAGAACATTGGAAGGCAGTACAGTGGATTCTCAGGTATTTGAGAGGTACTACCACTGAGGCATTATGTTTTGGAGGTTCAGACACTGTTCTACAGGGATATGTTGATGCAGATATGGCAGGTGACAAGGATAGCAGGAGGAGTACCATAGGGTATGTGTTTACTGTAGGTGGAACAACAGTAAGCTGGATTTCGAAACTACAGAAGGTTGTTGCACTTTCAACAACAGAATCAGAGTATGTTGCCATTACAGAGGCTAGTAAAGAGATGATTTGGTTGCAGAGGTTTATGGAGGAAGTGGGTAAGAAGCAGAAGGATAGCATATTGTATAGTGACAGCCAGAGTGCCATTCACCTTGCAAAGAACTCAGCATTCCATTCCAGGACTAAACATATACAGCTCAAGTACCATTTCATACGCTCTGTTCTGGAAGATGAATTGTTAAAGTTGTAAAAGATACATACTAGCCAGAATCCTGCAGACATGTTCACAAAGGTAGTGACCAGAGAGAAACTGAGTTCGTGCTCAGTTTCAGTTGGCCTTCTAGCATGAAGGTGAAGAGGAGAAATTTTCCAAGTCCAAGTCCAGCAAGTGCAGCAGCGGTGGAGTTGTTGTGATTAGTCTCCAAGTAGGAGATTGTTGGTTGTGGAGCTAGATCTTCTAGTCTCATAGATGATATTGTATTAGCCGTGTTTGTACCCCAGTTCTATATGATATGTAGGTGGACTGTACACTCACCCCAGCGGGGTTCCAGGGGCTAGTGGTCCCCCGGAGAAAATTTTTGGGGCTGTTTTCGCTGTCTATTTTGCGGGCCCATGGTTTTGGGTATCCCGTGGTATTTTCCCATTGTATTTCCCCTATAAAATAAAGACATTGTAATACGGGTAGGGCAGATGATGTATTAGGTTTTATGCATTGTAAAGATCTCTGAGATCAGGAGAGAGACTGTGAAACAGAGAAGAGGAAGTGCAGCGGTTGTGCTGCAGGTTGTATCCCTTCGACTTGCTGGACGGTAATAATAATAAGGACTGGCAAATTCAGTGTGGACGTATCCCAAGTTGGGTGAACCATGATATATCTGTGTCTCTCTTGTAATGTGTATGTGTGATTATATTTGCATTTCTATTTATTGTTATTGCTCTGCGATCCTGTTTTTCTAACAAAACAAAGCCTAATAACTGATTCTAATCAAGAAATTGAACAAAGACCTTCAAACAAAACTAAAGAAATGACCTTGGATACCCCTAAGCAGTTAGGATTTCCCCAGCGGAGTCACCATTCTGTTGTGAGAAAAATGCACCTATAGTTTAGGGGAGAAACTACCAACTTCATGGATGATTTCACACCCTATGGGAAAAACTTTGAGCAGGCATTGAACAATCTTGAATTAGTATTAAAAAAATGTATTGAGATGAGCTTGTGCCTAAGCAATGACAAATGCAGGATGTTAATGGAAGAAGGCATCGTTCTAGGACATCATATATCACAGAGGGGGATAGAGGTTGATCAAGCAAAAGTCTCAGTAATCAAAATGCTGCCACCACCTATCAAACAAAGAGATGTAAGAAGTTTCCTTGGACAAACAGGGTACTACAGAATGTTTATTGAATATTACAGCAGAATTGCTGCCCCAATGTTTGCACTTCTCACAAAAGACAATGAGTTCATATGGACAAGCAATTGCATGGAAGCATTTGAAAATCTTAAGGAGAAAACAATCACAGCACTAGTACTCCAAGGACCAAACAGGGAAATTCCATTTCACATCCACACAGATGCATCAGATAAATCCATTGGATCTGTGCTTGGACAAGAACGAGACAAGAAACCCTATGCCATATACTATATAAGCAAAAATTTAGCTAGGGTAGAACTCAACTACATAGTCATAGAGAAGGAATTTTTAGCAGTCATACATGCAATCAATAAATTCAGGCATTACATCACAGGATACCAAAGTTTTATCCACACTAACCACTTATCAATTAGATATCTTATGAACAAGCCTAATACTAGTCCAAGAATTATTAGATGGATGCTACTTCTACAAGAATTTGATAGTACTATAATAGATAAACCAGGCAAGCATAATGTTGTAGCCGACTTTTTGTCAAGAGTCACACATGGAAAAGATAATGAATTGGTTAAAGATAACTTCCCTGATGAGCACCTTTTTTCCATATTAACAAGAAGCCCATGGTTTGCTGACATAGCAAACTATTTAGTATATGGGAAGTTTCTAGAACATTACAGTTATAAAGAAAAGACAAAAGTAATAACACAAAGTGCCACATACACATGGATAGAGGGAATGCTTTTTAAACAGGGACCAAATTAGATACTTAGAAGGTGCATTAGGGAAGATGAAGTACATGACATAATGCATGCCACTCACAATGAACCCTATGGAGGACACTATGCTGCAAAGAGGAGAGCCTACAAGATCTTGCAAACAGGGTATTATTGGCCAACACTCCACAAAGATGCTTATGAGTATGTGTCCCACTGTGATGAATGCCAAAGAATGGGGAAGCCTACACAAAAAGAAGAAATGCCTCTTCATCCACAGATCTCCTTAGAAGCATTCAAGAAATGAGGATTTTACTTCGTTGGTCCAATCAACCCACCATCAAATCAAAAGAGCTACATTCTAGCATGCATAGATTACCTTACAAAATGGATTGAGGTGCACTTGCTGAAGCAAATGAAAACAATGTACCAAATTTTTCACTGAGCAAATCTTCCACAGGTTTGGTGTTCTAAGGGAACTAGTTTCTGATCAAGGACCACAATTTACATCCAACTTAATAGAGGACCTATTGAAAAAGAATAAGGTTAAGCATAGACAGTCCTCTTCATATCACCCTCAAGGAAATGGTCAAGTAGAAGTCACCAACAGAGAATTAGAGAGGATTCTAACAAAGACAGTCCAACTCCACAAAAGAGATTGGGCCGACAGATTAAGTGAGGCAGTTTGGGCCTATAACACCACATGGAAGACAACAACATGATTCACATATTATGAGTTAGTATATGGAAAGAAATTCATGCTGCCAATTGAATTTGAAATAAAAATGCTAAGAATTGCAGCAGAGTTAAACATGGAACTATCAGAAATACAACAAGAACACATGTTAAATTTGAATCAATTGGATGAGCAACGCCAACAAGCACTGGCTCACACTGAAATCATCCAGCAGCAAAGAAAGAGGTGGCATGAAAAGCACCTAAAAGATAAAAAGTTCAAGGAAGGTGACTGGGCACTACTCTATGATTCCAGATTTCATACATTCAAAGGCAAATTAACAACCAGATGACTAGGACCTTACATCATTGAGCACATCTATGAAAACGGAGCAGTCAAGATTATTACAATAGATGAACAACAATTTCCCATGATAGTGAATGTACATTGATTCAAACTTTACAAGAAACCACAATCAAAAGAAGAGTTTACACAGATACTCTACCAGCAACAACTGATGCTGATAGAAAATATGAAAAAGCATTGAAAAAATGAATGAAAAAAAAGAAAGAAAAAAATGAAAAATGAAAAATGAAAAAAGAAAATAAAAAAGAAAAAGAAAAAAGAAAAAGAAAAAAGGGAAAGGAAAATAAAATTAATAGAAAAAATAACAGGCCAAATTACAGGGCCACGTATATCCCTATGAAGATACAACATTACTATTGCAAAGAGAAATATCAAGCATAATTCAAGCGAGCCAGAAAATTCACAAACATATTCAGCAATCAAGCAAGCCAAATATGTATTCAAGAGAGATAGCAAACTATTCTACCACTACAGGAACAATCCGAGCACACTCTTCAATCAAGTCTACCATATGATCACGAGAACCTGAACCTACCTCAAGAGAGCCTGCAATTGATTCAAGCGAGGCTGCCATTTATCCAAGTGAGCTAGAAATTCATCCAAGTGCAGCAACAACCAATCAAATTCATGAAAAGCATTTTTAAAGTCAAATAAAAAATGGCACAAATAAAGAAAAAAGCTGACAACACACATAACTATTGACACGCCGAAGATCACTACGGATTACACCAAATCTACTACAACATCCAACACACATACAAATCAACAATGATCGTGAACTTGTTGATGTATATGTAACTTCAGAATGTATTTCACCCATGTATTTCATATATGTATTTTGTACTCCTATAGAGATGGTATTATTCCTCTATACGGAAGTGTTTGTATTCCTATAGAGATGTTATTATTCCTCTATATGGAAGTGTTGTCATTTATATTGTAAGTGTTGTAACTTATACTTGATGGGTTATTAGACCACCTTGTTGGGGTCGGCCCTGTATAAGTCATGTGGGTCAAAGGGTTATTAGACCACCCTATTGGGGGTCAGCCATGTGGGTCAAAGGGTTATTAGACCACCCTAGTGGGGGTCGGCCCAGTCAGCATTATGTTAAGTGGTTAAGTTGAGGCCAACCTAGTTGAGTAAAGGTCAAGTCAAGTTAGTGTATAAATAGAGAGTGTGTCTCTGTCATTTTACACATTCTATTCTCTCACTCACACTTGGGAGAGTGGCACACTTTTGGTGGAGGAGGCTCTGCTGCTAGGAGAAGACTATCTCTTGTATTCTAGTTGTATCATTTCTCTATCTATCTCTGAGGAAGTTATTGGGGTTTTTCACCTTTATGGTTTTCCCCAAGTAAACTCTGTGTCTCTTGTGTGCTTGCATTATTGTGTCCATGATTGATATGCTGTAGATTTTCTGTACATGTTGTTCTCTCAGTTAAGATCCTAGATCATATTGAAGTAAATTCTGAAAATTTAACATGGTATCAGAGCTAGCCTGAAAGAAGGCATGATATAGCATGTATGACACTTGTTGCACTTACGATGCTATGGCTTGATATAGAAAAAACCAGTCATCGTAGAACTTTTTCTATAAATCCATTTTGGAAAACATTTCAGATCTAAAACTTTTACAGGTTGAATATCAGATCCCCATGTACCTTTTGTCCAAAGGAAATCCTCTAATTCATTTTACTTTGTGATTTATGATCTGTACAATATAGGGTTTCTGCCTATTCCAGATCTGAGTCAAAATCAGGTGACCTTGGGAAAAATGTCATAACTTGGGCTAGGAAGCTCCAAATGAAATTTTGTAAAAAGTGACAGGTAGTAAACAGACTATAATATCTCAAAATTATTTTTCAGAGGCCGAAGTTGAACCAGTGACACGTGGCACTCCGTACAAGTTCGCTCTCCTGTATTATCCCATAAACCGGTCACGTTGTGACACTTGGAATAACTATCTCGCAGAGAGTCCAATTGAGGTCAGACCTATTGGGATAGAAATATAACAGGTCGGGCTATCTTAGAAATTTTTTTCAGAGGCCAAAGTTGAACCAGTGACATGTGGCACGCCGTACAAGTTTGCTCTCCTGTATTATCCCATAAACAGGTCACATTGCGACACTTGGCATAACTCTCTCTCAGAGAATCCAATTGAGGTCAGACCTATCGGGATGGAAATATAACAGGTCAGGATATCTTAGAAAAAATTTTCAAACCCTGTGGATTGAAAAGTTTGGAGTTACACTAGAAACAATCAGGTACATATTTCTGTCAAATCAGAATTATTTTTGAGCACCTTCATTCATGGCTTCTAGAATTTAGGGCTTCGGAGAAAGTTGGAATTTTTGTAATCGGAGACCACGGATGAATGCTACTCATCAAAATCTAAATTTAGAGACCAAGATCAGAATTTATGGTTGGGCAGAAGGCCGGGCTTGATCAGACCCTACTTCGGGACTTTGATAAGAAAAGTGGAAAATTAGGGCTTCTGCAAAAATGGGAATTTTTGAAATCGGTGACCATGGCTGGAAGCTCCTCATAAAAATAGAAGCTGGAGCTTTGGATCAAACCTTTTGATTGGGCAGAAGAGTGGGCTTCATCAAACCCTAGTTTGAGGTCACGTCCAGTGAATCTGAAAGTTTCAAAGGCAAAATTGAGGAGTGAAACTTTGCAGTTTTCAAATTCTGAATATACCAGCTTGATCAGCTCATCAAGGCGCATATTTCTATCCTTTCAGAAGTTTGAAATTCAAAGTTTGAATTTTTGGGGTTTCTCTGACAAACCCTATTACAGATCCAGATCCATTCCCTACAAATCAAGTGGATTGGGTTAATCCTAGAAGAGGATGGATTGGTCACCTGCATAAGTGAAGAAGTTCCTGTCTCAGAGGGAGATGAGGCTAAGGCCTTCCATAAGAAGATTATAAGCAATATTGAGAGCTATGGCTTACAGGTATGTTTCATGGTTAAGTTTATCATATGTTTATCATTACAGTACAATCTTGATTAATTACTAGACTTGTCGTATCACCTTAATAGAAGATATTCATTGATTAAGGTTTTGACAGTTATGAATGTACTAATGCATTGTGATGTTGTATGAGGTTTATGTTGTTCGCTAACATAAAAGGTACACCAAGAAAGACAAATCATGTTCTACTTCAAGAACATATGATCATGGTGACATGAAGACAAAGATTCATCCATTGTCATGGATCACACAGAAGATCTACTTACGAGGTATGTATAACTCTGTTCTACAATGGTTAACTTATGAGACATGCAAGTTACTAGCACAAGTCACTGAAGAGAACTAGTAGACATTATGCCAGTATGTTAGACATAACTAGCTAGCATGCTTATCCAGGTATGTTTTTCCTATATCAAACTAGAATCCTACCTTGTGTTAGGATCTTATACTGTTTCATTGTTGATAATGATTATTCATGAAGTCATAGGTTTGAATAGTCATGGTTGTATGCATATTATGTTTCTTACCATAATTGATGATATGACTAACCAGAAGAATCATGAAGGTATAGGTTTGAGTAATCACGGGTTTTATGCATATTATATCTCTTATCTTGATTGATGATTTAACTAACCAGAAGAGTTCTATGATCAAATAAGAATATGCATGAGTAAAAGAAGACTTCCCTGAAACCTTGAATACTAATGCTTATTATTTCTATTTGAAATGATCATGACTATACATCCTTAAGATTATTGTGTTTTTATAGTATTAAGATTATACTAATAATTGTGTGATTATTTATGAGTCATCAAGGATAACACAATGATGATACTAACAAGCATGCATAGGGATCGAGAATGAATATAAGTTCAAGAATAGGTAATCTAGGAAGCAAAGATCAAGAGGGAGCACACTCCAGTAGTTTCTGCAAGGATGCAGATATTCAGAGGGAGTTGACCACTTCTCACAATCCACATCATAATGGAGTTGCAGAAAAAGACGCAAAGACTGAGAGGGATTCAACCCAACAATCAAACAAAGATAAGTATTTTTATTATCATTTCTTGCATATTTGTTTGTTTAAATAAAATTGTTCAATGATGTATATGCTCATGTTCCTAGACTTAGGATATGTATTGTGCATATTAGAATGATTGCATTAATGAACAGTATACTACTAATATGCATGTGATGGGTAAGTGGCCTATGGCACTATACAACATTCCAGTGCTACTTATCTAGAATGAAACCTCTTTGCTGAAATGTTGGGAGTAGTGCAAACTCTTAACAATGTTCTGGTAGAGACTAGAAGGCATCTAGAAAGTTGTGGAACATGGATGAATGTTGTATTGAAGCATTGGATAAGATAATTGCATGACTATATGACATATTTCTTTATGTGTAAGAATTTGTCTGAAAATTATGAGATGTTTCTAATCATGCAATTTAACTTGTTTTGTAGGAAAGACCGTATACCTTCACCTACAAAAGAAGGACTACAATATTTGTTCAAGCAACAAAATTATCTATTGAAGATATTGAAGTTCCCAGGATATGGGAAGAATGCCATGATCCGTCGATCATGAAGAACGATGTTTGGGATGCAGTCCCAAGAGCTAAAGGGAAGTTTGTTGTGACTTCTAAATGGAACTATCAGATCAAGCATGTTGCAAATGGCATCATAGAGAAATATAAAAGTGATGAAATAGAAGATACACCAGATGGATTTCAAGACAGCTTTCTTGAATGGTGTAGTCATATATGTGTGCAGAACTTGGGGATGATGCACTATTTGTTTTTAGCATGAAGGTGTGGCAGAGTGTAGATGGAATCTTCCTTGGACAAGGGAATTATGCAGTAGAGATCCTGAAGAGGTTCGGGATGATGGACTACAAGGCTATGGCCACACCTATGGAATCGAACCTGAAGCTTCTATGTGGTTCTCCATCTGATCCGGTTGATTATGGGCTCAAGTACGATGCAAATCAAAATTTTAACCTGCAGGGTTATGTTGATTCAGATTGGGCATGCAGTGCTACATATAGGAAGAGCACTTCTAAGTGCTGCTTTAGTATGGGATCAGGTGTGATCTCTTGGTTTAGCAGGAAGCAGTCCTGCGTAGCACTGAGTATAGCCGAAGCAGAGTATGCTGCGAAAGATGAGCAGGTTGCAGATGTATTGACCAAGCCGTTGGCCAGAGTGCAGTTTGAGTACTTCAGAAAGAGGCTTGGTGCACTTCAGATCAAGGTTCCTTCCAAAGGGAAGTGATGAGTCCGGAAGATGCAGATGCACATGAGCTTTTCTGACATGGTTGATATGTTCTCCCTTGGTCATGATGTAATTGCTGGTCCATTTTTCACATGGTAGTAGATGTGTTCTCCCATGGTGAAAAAGTAAGGGTTGGAGCCTTCCCCGAATGGTAGTAGATGTGTTCTCCCATGTTGGTGGTGTAAGTGCTGGATGATGTACATCTAGGCTATGCTTCATGGACGATGAGATGATCTGAAGAGGAAGATGCTATGATGATCAGGAGGATCATGGATGACAAGCATTAGGACGATGCTCCAGTTACTACTATGTATATGTATATATGCATCATGTTGGATGCTTGTTATGATCAGTTGGATCATTTATATATATATGCATCATGTTGGATGCTGGATATGGTCAGTTGAATCATTTATGTATGTATGCATCATGTTGGATGCTGGATATGATCTGTTGGATCATTTGTATGTATTTTGTATATGCATCGTGTTGGATGCTTGAACCATGTATCTGTATATGTATCAGGTGGATACTGAGATCATGTATGTTGATATGTATTAGGTGGATACATTGTGTGGATCATGTATCTGTGTATGTATCAGGTGGATACATTGTATGATCAGGTAGATCATGTATGATGATATGTATCAGGTAGATACTTGGTATGCATCAGGTGGATGCATTGTATGATCAGGATGATCATGGATGACGAGCTTCTCCAGATGACATGCAGCAGGATGTTGCAGTGATGATAATCAGGATGATCATGTGTACATCAGGATGATGTATGGTGAGTATCAGGATGATACTTTGTGGCAGTGGATCAGGTTGTGCAGATGAGCATGTCTGGGAGATCCTATAGGTCGGAGTTGTGTACCTGTAACAGCCTGGGATGCTCTTTCGAGACATTGCTCTGGGAGGACATGTAATTTGTGCCCTAGGAGATATTTAGGTCGGATTTGTGTACCCGTAACATCCTGATATGCTCTTGCGAGGTTTTGTTCTATGGCATGTAATTTGCTCCTGGGATATCTGGACAGGATGAAAAAGGCCTTAGATGCTTCATCCAGGTTTTTCCATGACCACATTTAATTTGCACCTGGAAGATCTGGACAGGATGAAAAAGGCCTCAGATGCTTCAGCTAGGTTTTGTGGTGGACCACATGTAATGTGCTCCTGGGAGATCCGACAGGTAGAACTGTGTGCTCGTAACAGCCTGGGATGCTTCAACCAGGTTTTGTGGTGAGATCACATGTAATGTGCTCCTGGGAGATCCAACAGGTAGAGCTGTGTGCTTGTAACATCCTGGGATGCTTCGGCCAGGTTTTGTGATGGGTCACATGTAATGTGCTCTTGGGAGATCCGACAGGTAGAGCTGTGTGCTCGTAATAGCCTGGGATGCTGCAGCCAGGTTTTGTGACGCACGTAATACGTCCCGAGGATTCCATAGTATGGCCAGTGATGATGAAGACCTGCAGGTGGTGGGCCTACATCCAGTATGAAAAAGGACTGGCTTTGTATAAATTCCTATGACGAGTAGATTCAGAGATTGATTGAGATAGCAACAGCAGTGACGATGACGATGACTCGATGATGATTATCCAGTGACGATGATCCAGAGAAGATGACTTGTGCTAGAAGACCTATGTCGAGAAATACCTTCATAGTTAAGAGGGAGTGTTGATGTATATGTAACTTCGGAATGTATTTCACCCATGTATTTCATATATGTATTTTGTACTCCTACAGAGATGGTATTATTCCTATATACAGAAGTGTTTGTATTCCTATAGAGATGTTATTGTTCCTCTATACGGAAGTGTTGTTATTTATATTGTAAGTGTCGTAACTTATACTTGAAGGGTTATTAGACCACCTTGTTGGGGTCGGCCCTATATAAGTCATGTGGGTCAAAGGGTTATTAGACCGCCTTATTGGGGGTCGGCCATGTGGGTCAAAGGGTTATTAGACCACCCTAGTGGGGGTCGGCCCAGCAACATTATGTTAAGTGGTTAAGTTGAGGCCGACCTAGTTGAGTAAAGGTCAAGTCAAGTTAGTGTATAAATAGAGAGTGTGTCTCTCTCATTTTACACATTCTATTCTCTCACTCGAACTTGGGAGAGTGGCGCACTTGTGGAGGAGGAGGCTCTGCTGCTAGGAGAAGACTATATCTTGTATTATGGTTGTATCATTGCTCTATCCATCTCTGAGGAAGTTATTGGGGTTTTTCACCTTTATGGTTTTCCCCAAGTAAACTCTGTGTCTCTTGTGTCCTTGCATTATTGTGTCCATGATTGATATGCTGTAGATTTGCTATACATGTTGTTCTCTCAGTTAAGGTCCTAGATCAGATTGAAGTAAATTCTGAAAATTTAATAGAACTCAGGTATGCTAACAAAATATAACAAGGTAATCTCTGAACATTTTCATTTTATTCTTAAGTTCAAATCATTATCCCCAAAATGGTTATATTTTAAGATGAGGACAACTTTTCGATAAAGTCGGAGGGAAAGGTTCAGATTACAAAATCATGATTGCACACACCCGTCATTTCGACAAATGATGAATCCGCATATAACCACCATACTTCACAATAATCGCAAAGTACAAGCATAAAGAGAAATGAAGAGCTTGATTATGAAAATAAATGGATCAATCAGCAAGTACAACAAAGAATAATAAGGATAAGTGCGGAAGGACAGTTAAGTAAAGCTCCATGATTCTCAAAGAAAAAAGAGCCAGTTTTTGCAAACATAAAAGAACCTCTCAGCACTTCTCATAATCAAGCCATCAGAAGTGAGTGTCACGTAGCAAGCAATTTGGCCTCGAGCCTATAGTCAATCCAGACCAGTGAGGTAAGAGACACATTCAAAATTGGTTTTTTTCGATTGTAGAAGAGATTTTAAGATGACGAAGGGATTCAAGAAAAGTGAATCAGAGGAGCACAGTGCCATCTACCAGAACCTGCAAATATTAACAACCATCCACAGTGCGGGATGGATGCCTTTCATCCTAGGACTGAAAGGGTACAATACAGGGGTGGCTCTGGAGTTTGCGAGAAATTTTAAACATATCAAGGATGAACAGTTCATCACCTGAGTGAAGGGGTTAAGTATAAAGTTGGATGAGGATGTAATTTCCAAATTCACTAGTCTACAGAGAGGTTTGCATTGGAGTAGGGATGTCAGGGAGGCAAACCATGAGGCAAAAACAACATTTTTCAATCAAGGAGAGGTCTATGACAAAACAAAAATGGATTCAAAAGAGTCTCCATGCCAGCACCATGGGAGGACGTGGTTTCAATTGTTCAGAAGTACATCACATGCTCTGGTAGGTTAAGCTATGTCCCCATCTTTCATTTTCGGATTCTAGAGCTGTTAAGACACAGGACCCATTATCCACCAAACTACAACATTAGTATTCCATACTACCTGCTCCAATCTCTAGCAGAAATGAGCAAGAAGGTGGCTAAAGGTAAGGAGGATTCCTTATCCCATCATGGGCTGATCAAGTTAATCGTTTGTGAGGAATTAAAGGTGCAGATACCAAAGATTTCATGGGAAAAATTCATGTTGGTATTCGCCGAAGATGTTCAAAGGATGAAGGGTACACCCACAACTAGCATACCACTAGGAGCAATGAACAAAACTGCCTCTACATCAGGGGCGAAGAGGAAAATTGACTTGGACCATGTGGCCAAGACCCTGGTGAAAATCAAACATTCAAGAGATGACTCCCCCAAGAGGAACCCAGGGATCCCTTCCAATAATCAAGAGCCGAAAAGAAGAAGTAAGAGATTCACATGAGCATCCAGAATCCGAATAAACAACAAAAAGAGTAGGGAACCCAGTCCCATAGTTCAAAATGTGTCGGATGGGGATGATGATCAGTGGGTAGATCATAGGGATCCCACTATAGAAGAGGAGCAGGATGAACAGGAAATGCAAAATGAATAAGAAGAACAGGAGAAGGAAGAAGAACATAATGAACAAAAAGAGCAAGACAACCCCCAGGGGGACCCTCCTAAGCATAATGAAAACCCTGGGGTTGTCAATCAGCTGGCTGAGGCATGGGAAGAATTAGAAGAGCTCAGAAAGGAGCTGGAGGCATTAAAAATTGGATCAGGAATCCAGACAACATCACCCCCGTTCTCATCTGAGAAGACACAAATTCTAAGAATGCATCATGCAGGGGAGCTAAGACTGGCAGAAAAGAGAAATTCAGTACTTCAAGAAAAGTTGGCTGAGGCACAAGGGGAACTAGCCAAAAAGGACTAGGAAATTGTTCAACTGAAGCATGTTTTGGCTACTACCACTGAAATATACAGTAAACTATTGGAGCATAGGCTACCTTCAACAATATATGCAGTTTACCGACAAGAAAAGTGGGGCAAATTTCAGCTCCAAAGGTTGGCACAGGGACTCCCAATAGAAATCAAAACAACCAGGGAATTTGTGGATGCATCTCTCAAAGCAACAGAGTCGGAGAAGGAGGAGCTCAGTGAGTTTTTCCTACACAATTTTGTAGCTCCTAGCTTGTCCAACTGTTCGCCAAACCCTTACATGGGCGATTTACAGTTAAGGGCATTATGTTCTTGGATGACAAGTGAAATTGAACGAGCTCAGGACTACCACATTTATGTGGCAGCAAAATGGCAGACCCCATTATGGATCATGGCAGAAGCATCTCACCCTGAAAGAATAATCTACGACCATAGAAATCTCACCATAGATGAGGAACTGATCCCAATTCTCCTTGAGAAACAGTAAGGGGATATGGTTCACTTCGATATTACTCTTTAGAGAACACATAAGGAGGCACACATAAGGAGGTTCAGGAGTCTATTGGTGAAAGATGGCACAGAGTGGCAAATGACCTGAAAATAAAAGAGCTTCACTCCCTTGCCAGACTAGAAAATGCTCTCGTAAAATCCGAGCTCTACAGGGAGTCATTGATAAAGAATCAGCTTAGGTGGATAGGGATGAGGCTAAACCCCCCATTCTTCCTTCCTCCGGCCATTAAGGAACAGGTCAATGAGGAAGAATAAAGGAGGGCATGGGTCAAGGAAGATCAAAGTATGGGCTACCACAGGCAGGCAGGGACCCCCAAGGTGGTAGCATGGGACATCAGAGACATCATCGGAGAGCAGAATATGTCACCCAAGGATGGGTGAATCCTTCAAGCATGGAGGAGATGTGTTGGCCTGATTTTATGAATCAGAGCCAATAAAGAGGGTTTATCCACACAATCAACTTAAAGCAGTGTCCGGTGTGTTTGAATTAACAAGACCTCGCAGGTTATGGTCCTGCTACCAGCTAGTTTGTCTCTTAAGGAAACCTTAAAACTAGCAAAATCTAACCTATTCTAATGTTTATCCTATCTATGTATCTACAAATGTCCTAAGGTTGCTTTCGTAAAGAAAGACTTCAATTTTTTGGGAAATTTTCTAAATATGAAAGCTTAATTACAATATGCAGAATGAGTCAACAATGCTTAATAAAATAAACTTTAAAACTAATTAATCTACCTACCCTATTTAACCCTATCTCAGCTGAGAGCAAATTTGAAACTAAGATTAATCATTAATCAATAACAGAAAATTGAAGTATGATATAAACAAAGCATATTTAAGTTATAACAACAATAACTCTGCTATATAGAAATGGAGATGAGATTTAACCTAAAACACAGAGTCAAATTTCACTTCCAAAACTGATTAATAATTATCTATCAAGACAGTCATTTAAATTTGAAATAATGCTTATTTAAAATTCACTGTTAACATACAGATGAAATTGTAAATAAACAAGAAAGTATATCATTCAAGCTAATGTTTATAGTGAACACACTAATGAACAAAATCATAATGACATATTCATTCAATAACTAACTTGAGACGATAAAGTGAGAAAATTATTTAAACATCAATGTGTCACAGCACACAGAGTTTGCATATAAACAGAAGATGACAAACCGAAATATATGTATATATATAAAAATCCAAAAATGAATACCAGTCACAGCATCATTCGCAGATATCCAGTATTATCCACATAAAAGCTTCAGCTTCAAGTTTGATATAATACCAGCAATAAAATATATTTCAACAAGTTTTCTTCCACACTCCATCCATCCCCGAGTTCATCAAAAATCTTCATTCATATACTAGTGAGAGTCAGTTTCGCTATAAATGTTGCATGCAACATTATAGGAACTTTATTAACCAAAAGGGTATCTAATTACACCTATTACTAAAAATAAAACCGACTAGCCTGAGTCGAGACATCTCAGAACGTTCTGGTCCATTCACAAAACTCCAGCTTATAACAGATCCGCTACATTTTCATGCCAACGCATCAACCGCGTCCTGCATTCCTGGAAGAAGGCGGTGATAAAACCTCCTGCATTAAATTCAATAAATACATTATATTAAAATCAATTTAACACAGTTAACAGAAATATTAAAAAAAATTATAAATGCATGCCTGTAAAATCTCCGATTTTACAGACATGCAAAATCGAAATAATCGTTACCTGTCAACATGGGGAAAGGAAAAACTATTAAGCCTCATTATGAAGAGCGACTACTCTTCTAGCTTCGGCCAATTTAGCCTTCAACCTGATAATTTTAACATTTTGTTTTTCAATTCGTTCCAATAGAAGCTGATTCGTTTTTAATATCGATTTCTTGGATTTCTTGAGTTGATTCTTCTTCATGTTGGCTCTTTTCCATCTGTCAATCCATTCTAGCAATTCTTTCCTGAAAGTTTTATTTTCTTCTTCCAATAAGGCTGTACACTGTTTGCGCTTTCCTTTAGACTCTGGGTTTTTATGCTGATAAATATTTCCTAATACCTGTTGCAAGGTTTCGTCTTCTTTGACTACATGAGGAGAACGAGGACTGTCACAACGCTGATTGTGCAATGGTTCAAGTTCTACAGTGTCAATGTTTATTTCTGGTTGATTGCCCTCAACCTCACCTGATTGCACATCACTCCCCTGCACAGTAGTGGAATTCCCTACATCCATTGCGTTAGGGACAGGCATCGGAATATCATCCTCAATATCTACAACTGCAGGTTCGGCAGCAGTAGATTTGGAAGTCTGTGGATCAGACCTATACCTTGAAGTCGAATGGGGATTATGCATGCTTCTAGTGACTCTACGTGAAAACGATAATTTTTCAACATTCAACCCTTCCTTGTCACAACAAACCCGAGCCAAATGGTTCAACTTATGCATAGAATTTTTATCATAGTCATCAGGTTTAACAATTTCATCTTCGGCTGATCCCTCTTTTAATTTTACAGGGTTTCCATCATTCTTACCAGGTTCGGGTTCTTTTAATATTTCCCTAGAATTGCAAGGAACTGAAACCCTATCAGCATCTTCATTTACCTTATCGTCTATGGAAATGTTTACGGCTTCTGGTTCATTATCCTCTGAGCTATTAACCTCAGGATTTATGATTTTTCATTTTCTACGAGCTCGAGGAGATGGATTAGGCCAATACTGTGTTGGCCCCAATTGACAATCAACTAGAAATTTATCCCAAGACAGACCTTTTGCGGATAATTGGAATTGCAGTAAAATTTTGATCAATCCATGGTGACACAGACTATTGTCAGGGTTATTGAAATTCCTTACATACTGTGACATTTTCTTAAGGCTTTGCCAAAGATAGAAGGGCAAATTAAGTTTATAACCCTTTACTGCTAACAACAACTGTAAATGATACAAGTGCAAATGGGAAAAACGTCCACAACAGGTTACGTACCTTACCAAGATTTCATAGTAAGCTCTCCACTCGGGCTTTAGGAATTTTACAGGCACGCCTACCCTCAATTTCGTTTTATCTGGTAAAGGCATTAACAAAGCCAGACACTTCTTCTTGTCAACCATAATCCCCTTAAACCAGCGTTCTCCCACCTGAGGAAGTTTCGTGGCTTCAGCAATTTTGTCTTCATTGATAACAAATTCGAAACCCCCAATTCGCACCCTGTCATCTTTAAAACTCATTGCGAACATTTTGGTAATCTCCACATGATGACCATCAAAGCTTTGAAAGAAATGTGTCCATCCCATTTTTTCGAATTTCTGGGCAACCTCCTGGTTTGCTTCAATAATTTCATACCCTGAGATTTCAAAATGATTCAGAGGAGACATGGTTTCTTCAGCACTTTCTGGGCTTAGTCGTGGAATGAAAGGGAAAGTGAAAACAGAGGGAATAGGTATCCACACACACGACATGCTAGAAAATCTTCACATGCTTCAAATCTGATAAAAAATCAAATCTCTGAACCTACCATTTTAGTGGGATAGTGATAACTGTTACGACTTTCATACTACACCATGACTTATGCCAACTTATCTACGTTTGACCATGCCCAGTAGTGATCACCACTTAACTTGGCGAATCGGCAATATGAGATCACCACTTAACTTGGCGAACCAGCGATACGAAGACTGATAGAACCATTATTACGATCATTGATTATTGACAGTGGTTCATAATTAATAAGTACAATGGCGTAGTTTGAAATGACTGTTAGCAATTAACACTGTCAACACGGTTTCGCCAAATGCATACAATTGTCGACTCTGTCAAGGGGTGAAAGCCACGTTTCCATACCAGCTCATCGATCCAAAACGTTTATTGATTTAACCATTGATTTAGTGCATGGCCAGCTCATCAAACGATCATCCCTGTTTTATGATGTTACGTAGTGGTATGAAGAGTAATAAATTGCATTTTACGTTAAGTAAGCATTAATCAAATGGCCAGCTTGGTGTTTATTTTATGTATACATACAAAACTATATATATATGTACAACACTAAATTAAACCTTTATACATTCTATTAACACACTATAGTATATATCATCATATAGGGTTTTTATCATATGTGAAATGTTTCCTATACAAACCTCATTTATCGATTAACTATGATATTTACAAAGTTCATAATAGGGTATTCCTTATGATATTAACTTCCTAAATTCTCTTAGTCTTAAGACTAATAATACCCTAAACAATGTGTTTTATGATATTTCTTTGACACAAATCCCTTAAGTCACATAAATTCGTTTCAATATTTTAAATAACTTTAATGAGAATTTACGAAACTTATCTAACCCTCGTTCAAAAAACCAAGTTTAATGATCAAGTTCCTATCAGCCCTAGAATGATTAATTAATTTTCTTTGATTAAGAGCACCTTCAGAATCAAAGATTCTGAAGGAGCTCTACCATAATTTTGAATTGATAAATTACATGAAGAGCTGATCTCTCTTCACTTTGTCAAGAAATGAAGAGGTTGTTGCTGGCTGCCAACAAATGGCGACGACCTGGATGAACCAGTTATCTCTGCTTAAAACAAGATGATCAAAACGAAATCTTAGAAATCTGTTAAAAATAATCAAAATCCTTTATTCATGTCAAACCTTTATTTATTCAGATTCATAAGTATAACCCAGAAATTCTTCATCTTTTGAAACAAACATTTGATTAGAGATAAGCTTACAAATATCCTCATCGAAACCAGTACTTCTTAGTAAGGATGATCTTACCATCAACATCGAATACCTTTCCTCTGAAAAATATCTAGAACCTGTTCCATGGTATAGTAATTTTCTTGTTTCTTGCTTTGCTGTTCTTTTTAAAATAATAATTCTGTCTGAAGACTACTACCTGGGTCTGGTGTCCCAATGTGATAGTATCATTCACGAGAGTTGTTTGAAATAAGCAGGCTGACTCGTGATGAGATCTCCTGTCTTTCAATTTAAAATCAAAAGCCATCACCCTGGTGATCAGAAATGAAGTTATTCCAGGCAACACTGATGATCATGATTAGGTCGGCTCATTACTGAGACCTCCTATTCTTCAGGCAAGAGTTATGTTTTATTGGGATTTTCATTAATTTCGTTTTAACTAAAATGAGAGATCATCACCTAGCATGGTAACCAAATGGTAATGTCAGTCATAAATATCACCAGAAAATGAATCAGCTGGCTCGTGATGAGACCCCTTATCTTTTGATTTCAAGACCAAAAGCCATTACTAGTTTCCTAATAATGTCATACCAATGATATTTATGATTCTGATCAGACCGGCTCATTACTGAGACCTTCTGTCTCTCACTTTAGCTTCTTATTAACTGGAACAGATGCTAGACAGTTCTTAAATGACAAAAGTTTTCTAAACCGATGATAGAAATCTATAAAGATTTTTCAAAAGCACGAGCTTCGAAAAAGATATATAATAAACTATCCTTATTTAAGAAAATAACCAGATGAAAGAGAATCCGAGAAACATTTATAAATAGAACTAACGAATGTTTTTTACAAACTCAAGAAATTTTGATCAATCCGAACAAATTTAAAAGATTTCAGTTTAAATCAACATTTTCAAGACTGATAAGTAAACTGATCTTATCTATTTATACTAATTACAATTGTTAATTACATATTTCTGTTTAAAGACCGGTTATATACATAAGTTTTAATAATCTGAAATATGTGATATTGACAGAAATTTGATTCATATACAGTTTGCTAGTTTATATACAAAAATAGAAATTATTTATAAATAGCGAATAAGTATATACATTTTAGACAGCAAATTATTAACAGAAATATTTTTTAAGAATCAGTCCATTCACAGGGAATGTCTCGGACTGTCCTTCAAGTGTTTGCAATCGGAAGGTACTTGGACCTATTTTTTCAGAAATAACAAAGGGACCTAACCAAAGTTTTTGAAACTTAGTATGATTACCCTGAACTTCATGAGCTTTATCCCATTTTAAGACCAAGTCTCCCACCTGGAATTCGCGATCAGAACTAAATGATTGGTCAAACCATGACTTAACAATCTGTTGATGTTTGTTAAAGTGCTGTTTTGACTTTTCTCTATCTTCTTCTAATTTTAGCAATGCATTAATTCTTTTCTCCATTGCTGGGCATTCTTCTTCTTGGACAGACTGAGCTAACTGTAATGAAGGTAAAAATAAATTTGGCGGAAGAATAGCTTCAGTTCCATACACTAAGAAAAATGGTGAATTACCTATTGCAACTTTTGGAGTTACTCTGTCTGCCCAGAGAGCATTAACCAATTCTGTATGCCAATTCCGATGGTGAACTGAAACAGTTCTTTTAAGAATTTTCAATAAATTTTTATTTGTTGACTCAGCTAGACCATTCCCATGAGGATGGTAATTAGCTGAATATCTGATTCTTATTCCTTTTTCTAAAGCAAATTGAGTCAATTCAATTGATGAAAAATATGATGCATTATCAAAGACCAAAGAATCAGGAACACCAAATCTTGTTATGATAAAGAAATCCAAAAATAATATAACTTGATTAGTATTCACAACTTTCAATGGTGCAGCCTCAGCCCAACGAGTGAAATAATCAGTTGTAGTTATTATATACTTGTGTCGCATTGATGAGGGAGGGTTTATTGGACCTATTATATCGATACCCCACTGCTGAAAAGGTCTTTCAGCTGAAACAGGTTGTAAAGGGAAAGCAGATTTTTTAACTCTTCCTGCGGCAAGTTGACACTCTTGACACCTTCTGACAAAAGTATAAGAATCTCGAAACAAGGTAGGCCAATAATAACCAGCCCTAAGAATTTTATGGGCTGTGGTTTCTCCACCGAAATGACCTCCCGCTGGTCCAGAATGCAATTCTTTCAGAATTGTTTCTGTTTCATCTTTATCTAAACACCGAAGGTATACCCCATCTGAATTTCTTCGAAAGAGGACATTATCTATTAATAAGTACGGGGCAGATTTCAATCTTAGTGCTCTTTTCTTCCTTGGATCTAAGTAATCAGGGGCAGCCCCTGTTTCCAGAAGTACTCGTATGTCTGTGTACCAGGAATCTTGAGGTGGTGGATAAAAATAAATTTCTCTGGTAAGTAAATCTTCATCAATGACAATTTCAGTTTAATCATCAGGCATATGAGCAGCTTCAGCAGCTAGTTTACACAACCCTTGTCCTTTAACTATCGTTGATGGTTTGATTTCTAAGTCATATTCTTGAAGAGCTGTCATCCAAGGTGCCCTTTTTTCTCCTAAATCTTTTTGTACCAACAAATTTCTTACTGAAGAATAAGGTACAATTACTTTTGTTTTGGATTTTAACAAGTAAGGACGAAAATGTTTTACCGCTTTAAAAACGGCATAAGCTTGTTTATCCACTTCATGATAGTTTAGTTCAGCACCTTTGAAATTCGAACTCATGAACGAAATTGGAACCTCATTATTTTGTTGATTTAATTGAGTTAATACTGCTGCATACGCAATATCAGAAGCAAAGGTATATAATATAAAATCCTTGTTAAAATCTGGACTTAGAAGACTAGGAGCTTCTGAAATAGCTTCTAAATTTTTCTGAAAGGATTCTTTTTTAGTTTGTCCCCAATTAAACACAGCATCTTTTTTAATCATTTTCTGCAAAGGACGAACAGTCTCTGAAAAACTAGGAATGAATCTCCTGACAAAATTAATTTTCCCTAAGAATGACTGCATTCCTTTCTTGCTGGAAGGGAAAGTAATCTTTGAAATAGCTTGTGTTCTTTCCGGATCAATCATGATTCCGTGTTTTGATACTACACATCCTAACAAGATACCTTCTGAAACAACAAATATTGTTTTCTTGGGATTTAAAGATATTCCAAATTTTCTATATCATTCAAACACTTTTCTCAAATGGTTAAGATGATCAGGCCGATGTTTAGAGTAGACAGTAACGTCATCCAAATAGACAACGACTGAATGATTGATCAAGCCTCTAAAGGCAATATCCATTGCTCGTTGAAATGTTGCTCCCGCATTGATTAAACCAAAGGGCATCTTACGGTATGCATACGTTCCCCATGGAGTTCTAAAAGCTGTTTTTAATTGATCATCCGGGGAGACTAGTATTTGGTTGTACCCTGAGAAACCATCAAGGAGAGACAGTATCTCAGCCCCAGATACTTTCTGAAGAATTTGTTCCATGGGTGGAACTGGGTAGTTATCTTTTTCAGAAGCTTTATTTAAATTTCTAAAATCGACACACAATCGAATATCCCCATTTTTCTTTCTAACTGGAACTAAGTTTGCTACCCACTAAGTGTGTCTGACAGGGAAAATGATCCTGGCAGTTAGCAATTTATTCAGTTCTTTTTTGATTGTTGGTTCTAATGATGGGTAATATTTTCTTAATTTCTGCTGAAAAGGTTTTGATTCTTGTTTAATTGGAATTATATGTTGCATGACTTGAGTATTGAATGTTTTTAAGTCATCATATGTCCATGCAAATATATCTTTAAATTCCTTGAATAATTTTATGAAAGCTGTTCTTTCTACAGGATCACAATCTATTCCTAGGTTTATAGTTTGGGGATTAGATTCTGTTCCCAAATTGATGATTTCATATCTCATGCAAGAGCTATTTGTTTTACAATTAGGAACTGACTTGAACTTATCCTGCAAATCAAAAAACTTTTCTAATCTCAATACTGAGTTGGGAACGGGTTTTACCTGTTCGAAGGCTTTCTCAATTGAACAAAAATCATTAATTACCGAAAAATCTCGTAAATTGTCGTCGTGAATGATTTCATCTATTGCCGAATCTTTGAAGATTCCATCATTTGTCAGAAAATGCAGTACCTGTGTATCATTGTCAAACACACGCCAATTAAAAATGTTATCAGGTATGGAGGGCCTGAAAATTAACTCAACATAAAAGAATTCTGGTGAAAATTTTTCTGAAGGAATCAATTTGGAAGCTACATTTGCCAATAAGTCTGCTTCTTGATTTTGACTTCTAGGAACAGAATTTATGTTAAATGCATCAAAATATGTGATAAGATTCCATACCTCTTTCTGATAACTTTGCAAATGTTCAGATAAACAATGAATGGAATTACGCACCTGTCTAACGATGATCTCTGAATCGCCAAAGACCACTATCTCTTTGATGCCCAAATCGATTGCTTTTTTCAATCCTTGAATTAAAGCTTCATATTCAACCATATTATTTGTACAACTAAATTCTAGTCTACAGGCTATACAAGTCTTATTACCTTGGGGATCTATTAGTAAACAACCGGCTCCTGCTCCTTCTTTAGATTTTGCACCATCGAAATAAAGAGTCCAAATAGAATTATGTGCAATCACTTTACTTTCTATGATATTTACAATATTTACATTATTTTCATCGCCAATGGTCTCCTTAAGGGAACAATTAGGAGAAATAACTGTTACGTTACAAATCTCAGATTGTTTGCTATTTTCAGAAAGAAGAGAGTTTTCAGCTTTGAAATCTCCAAAACCTAATTCATACATGTAGTTTCCCATAATGGAATCAGAAAATAACACAGGTTCACTAGGATCATGTAGTTCTGTAACAGTATGTTTCATGTACCTTTCTCTTTGTATCTTTATCTGATTTGCTTTTCCATTTTTTGGTAACCACAAGGTTGACCAATCAGTGGAAAAGAAACCATTTAGTTGTTGAGACCAATCCCTACTCAAGAATAGTCCATATGCATCTGGTATATCAGCAATTACGATGTCTATGATTTGATAAACTGAAGGATTACAAGCAATCCTAATTAAGACATCTTTCATCTCTCCGACAACCTTAACGTTTGTTCTATCTAATTGAGTTATTTGTGCATTGGATGGAACAAATTTGCCATTTAATTTCTTGCACACAGATAAAGGCATAACATTAGAAGATGCTCCTGAATCTACCATGCAGTTGTGGACAATCCTATTAAAAATCTCAAAGGTAAGTAAGAATGGAGGTGTAGTTGACTTAGAATTCTTACCTATCAAAGAAGCTTTATCGGTTGATGTTTTCCCTTTATCAGTTGCTGTTGGATCATTGCTTGAACTGTTTGCAGCAACATTTTTCTTTGTATTAGGGACGATCGTGCTTACTGCAGGATTAATGATATGAGTATCAGGCATTGGATAGATTTGAAGGAGATCGTACATACTAATGTTTGCACGTGTCTTCTTCAAATCTTCAATTATGTCATATTGTAAATCCAACTTCGGAGCGTTTTGAATGGTTTGGGTACCCTTATTTGACTGAGTTTGCTTGCTGGGTTGAGTTTGTTTGTTTAGTTGTGAGTTATTATTATCAGTGTTTGAAGTGGAGCTTGAAGCACCAGGAGTATTTGCAATTGCTTTACTACGTGTATTATATGCATGTTGTCCTGAGGGTGGACTTCTGTTCTCATGTTTTTTCACAAAATTATCCCAGAAGTGACCATTAATTTGTTGAGGTTCTTCTGATTCATCCTCATTTTCAGATTCTTCATCTTCTTTATTTTGATTTATCTCTTGACTATGTGTTTCAGACAGAGATAGAACAACTCATATTGTATTAAAGATTTCTTCATTAGCAGCTACATCTGGGGGTGTATTCTTATTACTCGTATTTGGGTTTTGTCTAAATTGGTTTCTGAAGTAATCCCTCGAAGGGGAAGCTTCAGAACTCGTCTTTTTTAACCCTATAACTTCATTGGTTAACGTTCGAATAGCATTCTGTAGTTGTTCTACATCGAAAGCTTTATCTTTATCTGAACTAGATTTTTCTATTTTCCTTCGAGGAAAAGAATCAGATTTACCACTTCTTTCTGGTTCATAAGACATGAAATCCTTTTCTACTTTAATTGCTTCATCAAATGTTTCTATCAGCGTTGTTTTCCCAGCTCTCTTGACAAACATTCCGGAATTCCTAGGTAAGGCTGATGTATAATTTTCAATGATTATATCCTCCGGAGGTTGAGAAGCAATTGGAATTTTATTTTTCAATGTTAAAAACCTTTGATTAAAGTCTTTAATCCTTTCTTTGGGTTCCATTTTAATTCTAGACAATTCTAGGGCTAAAAGAGCAGGTGTTTTATCTTCCCTGAATTTATCTAAAAAAATCTTATTAAATTCCTCCCAATTTGTAATAGATCCTTGTACTAATGAAAAGTACCAGGTAGAAGCTCTTCCTTCAAAGGTGAGAGGAAACAATCGGCAAACGACATCTTCATGCTGAACATTTAAAGTTTGAACAGCCAACATGAATTTATCAATATGTACCTCTGCAGGTTCTTTATCATCTGGGTTAAAATTCGGAAGAATTTTATCTGAATGTTTTGGTAACGGGTGTTGTACCCCAGGAATTTCTACAGCAGCTGCCCTTAACCAAGGGAGCTGTGGATTAGGTGGAGGGGGTGGAGGATTACCTCCTCCTCCTGCATTTCCTGCCATTGGACTTCCTTGAGAACTAGAGGAACTCTCTGAATGAGAAGATCTTGGACTGTTGGGTGGTGACTCAGGAGGAGAAGGTGGCTGATCAGAACCACTTCCCGAGATTAACCTCCTTGTGGTATTGGTTTGTGTAATCTGTCTTTGATAACTTTCAGCTTGATGTTGAGGAGTACTATCAGCTATTTCCAAATCTTCTGTAACTATGGTCAATTGTGGGTTATGTCGCTGTTGTCTAGGAAGACCATAATCTATCGGAGTAATACCTAACTGATTAGCGTAAGCTCTAGTAAGGATATGTCTGGATTCTTCTAGAGTTTGAGCACTTTGTGCAGGAGTAAATGGAGAAGTAATAGGATCACGTTCAAGGATATTCCTTACAGTTTCAATAAGAGGTGATCTACTAACTTCCGAAGATTGTTGGCTGGTTGGAAATGTTTCATTAGTTTCACCTGCCATTACTTAATTCAGGCCCTCCTTCTAGCGCCATTTGTTGGCCTGATTTTATGAATCAGAGCCAATAAAGAGGTTTTATCCACACAATCAACTTAAAGCAGTGTCCGGTGTGTTTGAATTAACAAGACCTCGCAGGTTATGGTCCTGCTACCAGCTAGTTTGTCTCTTAAGGAAACCTTAAAACTAGCAAAATCTAACCTATTCTAATGTTTATCCTATCTATGTATCTACAAATGTCCTAAGGTTGCTTTCGTAAAGAAAGACTTCAATTTTTTGGGAAATTTTCTAAATATGAAAGCTTAATTACAATATGCAGAATGAGTCAACAATGCTTAATAAAATAAACTTTAAAACTAATTAATCTACCTACCCTATTTAACCCTATCTCAGCTGAGAGCAAATTTGAAACTAAGATTAATCATTAATCAATAACAGAAAATTGAAGTATGATATAAACAAAGCATATTTAACCTAAAACACACAGTCAAATTTCACTTCCAAAACTGATTAATAATTATCTATCAAGACAGTCATTTAAATTTGAAATAATGCTTATTTAAAATTCACCGTTAACATACAGATGAAATTGTAAATAAACAAGAAAGTATATCATTCAAGCTAATGTTTATAGTGAACACACTAATGAACAAAATCATAATGACATATTCATTCAATAACTAACTTGAGACGATAAAGTGAGAAAATTATTTAAACATCAATGTGTCACAGCACACAGAGTTTGCATATAAACAGAAGATGACAAACCGAAATATATGTATATATATAAAATTCCAAAAATGAATACCAGTCACAGCATCATTCGCAGATATCCAGTATTATCCACATAAAAGCTTCAGCTTCAAGTTTGATATAATACCAGCAATAAAATATATTTCAACAAGTTTTCTTCCACACTCCATCCATCCTCGAGTTCATCAAAAATCTTCATTCATATACTAGTGAGAGTCAGTTTCGCTATAAATGTTGCATGCAACATTATAGGAACTTTATTAACCAAAAGGGTATCTAATTACACCTATTACTAAAAATAAAACCGACTAGCCTGAGTCGAGACATCTCAGAACGTTCTAGTCCATTCACAAAACTCCAGCTTATAACAGATCCGCTACATTTTCATGCCAACGCATCAACCGCGTCCTGCATTCCTGGAAGAAGGCGGTGATAAAACCTCCTGCATTAAATTCAATAAATACATTATATTAAAATCAATTTAACACAGTTAACAGAAATATTAAAAAAAATTATAAATGCATGCCTGTAAAATCTCTGATTTTACAGACATGCAAAATCGAAATAATCATTACCTGTCAACATGATAAAAGGAAAAACTATTAAGCCTCATTATGAAGAGCGACTACTCTTCTAGCTTCGGCCAATTTAGCCTTCAACCTGATAATTTTAACATTTTGTTTTTCAATTCGTTCCAATAGCAGCTGATTCGTTTTTAATATCGATTTCTTGGATTTCTTGAGTTGATTCTTCTTCATGTTGGCTCTTTTCCATCTGTCAATCCATTCTAGCAATTCTTTCCTGAAAGTTTTATTTTCTTCTTCCAATAAGGCTGTACACTGTTTGCGCTTTCCTTTAGACTCTGTGCTTTTATGCTGATAAATATTTCCTAATACCTGTTGCAAGGTTTCGTCTTCTTTGACTACATGAGGAGAACGAGGACTGTCACAACGTTGATTGTGCAATGGTTCAAGTTCTACAGTGTCAATGTTTATTTCTGGTTGATTTCCCTCAACCTCACCTGATTGCACATCACTCCCCTGCACAGTAGTGGAATTCCCTACATCCATTGCGTTAGGGACAGGCATCGAAATATCATCCTCAATATCTACAACTGCAGGTTCGGCAGCAGTAGATTTGGAAGTCTGTGGATCAGACCTATACCTTGAAGTCGAATGGGGATTATGCATGCTTCTAGTGACTCTACGCGAAAACGATAATTTTTCAACATTCAACCCTTCCTTGTCACAACAAACCCGAGCCAAATGGTTCAACTTATGCATAGAATTTTTATCACAGTCATCAGGTTTAACAATTTCATCTTCGGCTGATCCCTCTTTTAATTTTACAGGGTTGCCATCATTCTTACCAGGTTCGGGTTCTTTTAATATTTCCCTAGAATTGCAAGGAACTGAAACCCTATCAGCATCTTCATTTACCTTATCGTCTATGGACATGTTTACGGCCTCTGGTTCATTATCCTCTGAGCTATTAACCTCAGGATTTATGATTTTTCATTTTCTACGAGCTCGAGGAGATGGATTAGGCCAATACTGTGTTGGCCCCAATTGACAATCAACTAGAAATTTATCCCAAGACAGACCTTTTGCGGATAATTGGAATTGCAGTAAAATTTTGATCAATCCATGGTGACAAAGACTATTGTCAGGGTTATTGAAATTCCTTACATACTGTGACATTTTCTTAAGGCTTTGCCAAAGATAGAAGGGCAAATTAAGTTTATAACCCTTTACTGCTAACAACAACCGTAAATGATACAAGTGCAAATGGGAAAAATGTCCACAACAGGTTACGTACCTTACCAAGATTTCATAGTAAGCTCTCCACTCGGGCTTTAGGAATTTTACAGGCACGCCTACCCTCAATTTCGTTTTATCTGGTAAAGGCATTAACAAAGCCAGACACTTCTTCTTGTCAACCATAATCCCCTTAAACCAGCGTTCTCCCACCTGAGGAAGTTTCGTGGCTTCAGCAATTTTGTCTTCATTGATAACAAATTCGAAACCCCCAATTCGCACCCTGTCATCTTTAAAACTCATTGCGAACATTTTGATAATCTCCACATGATGACCATCAAAGCTTTGAAAGAAATGTGTCCATCCCATTTTTTCGAATTTCTGGGCAACCTCCTGGTTTGCTTCAATAATTTCATACCCTGAGATTTCAAAACGATTCAGAGGAGACATGGTTTCTTCAGCACTTTCTGGGCTTAGTCGTGGAATGAAAGGGAAAGTGAAAACAGAGGGAATAGGTATCCACACACACGACATGCTAGAAAATCTTCACATGCTTCAAATCTGATAAAAAATCAAATCTCTGAACCTACCATTTTAGCGGGATAGTGATAACTGTTACGACTTTCATACTACACCATGAATTATGCCAACTTATCTACGTTTGACCATGCCCAGTAGTGATCACCACTTAACTTGGCGAATCGGCAATATGAGATCACCACTTAACTTGGCGAACCAGCGATACGAAGACTGATAGAACCATTATTACGATCATTGATTATTGACAGTGGTTCATAATTAATAAGTACAATGGCGTAGTTTGAAATGACTGTTAGCAATTAACACTGTCAACACGATTTCGCCAAATGCATACAATTGTCGACTCTGTCAAGGGGTGAAAGCCACGTTTCCATACCAGCTCATCGATCCAAAACGTTTATTGATTTAACCATTGATTTAGTGCATGGCCAGCTCATCAAACGATCATCCCTGTTTTATGATGTTACGTAGTGGTATGAAGAGTAATAAATTGCGTTTTACGTTAAGTAAGCATTAATCAAATGGCCATCTTGGTGTTTATTTTATGTATACATACAAAACTATATATATATGTACAACACTAAATTAAACCTTTATACATTCTATTAACACACTATAGTATATATCATCATATAGGGTATTTATCATATGTGAAATGTTTCCTATACAAACCTCATTTATCGATTAACTATGATATTTACAAAGTTCATAATAGGGTATTCCTTATGATATTAACTTCCTAAATTCTCTTAGTCTTAAGACTAATAATACCCTAAACAATGTGTTTTATGATATTTCTTTGACACAAATCCCTTAAGTCACATAAATTCGTTTCAATATTTTAAATAACTTTAATGAGAATTTACGAAACTTATCTAACCCTCGTTCAAAAAACCAAGTTTAATGATCAAGTTCCTATCAGCCCTAGAATGATTAATTACTTTTCTTTGATTAAGAGCACCTTCAGAATCAAAGATTCTGAAGGAGCTCTAACATAATTTTGAATTGATAAATTACATGAAGAGCTGATCTCTCTTCACTTTGTCAAGAAATGAAGAGGTTGTTGCTGGCTGCCAACAAGATGATGAGTCCCCATTTTATGTATTTGATAGTTTCTTTTCCCACCAGAAAATACAAGAAAGGTTGAAAAGATACACTCGTTAGTGGGAAAAAGATTTACCTTAATTTTTTAATGAAGTGTTTAAAAGATTATTTCTGTTATGTTTTGAAAAGCGTTGCTATGAGCTAATTGCATGAAAAACGAGGTTGAATGAGCAGGCGTAGGTGTACTCAAGGATAACTCGTGAATCAAGTGAAGAACTAGAAGAACATCACTAGACTCAGCGCCTTTTTCTTGATCTGTAGAGAACGAACTCTTGTTCAAAGAGAATTGGCAGTTAGACATTTTTGTTAGGTTAAGCATTAGGATTTTATAAATATGGACCTCTCGAGTAGCAAGAGGCCCTTGCTGCTATTTTGAATAATTGTTGTTTAAGTTTTAGACTATCAAGACAGTTGTGTTACAGACCTGATTTTTAAACGATGAAGTTTCTATTTTAAATAAAGACTTGATGTTATCTACGATTCAACGTTTATAAGTTCTTTTCACTCCTGAGTACGGGTTGGAGAGGGCCCCTCCAACACGTAATTCAGGAGATCTTGTAGTATAGGTATTTCTCATTATGTGTTGTGCATTGATTGAATTTATATTGCAGATGAGAGTATTCTAAATAGCGTCTAAATAACACGATTTAATTTCTGTTGTGGTTGATCACTTTTGATTCCATAGTTCATTACAACGCATTCCGTAGTATGATAATGCTGTGTCTGTAGTCCTGTAGCAGCATTCTGTCAAAGCATAATTTAACACTTATTTCTCTATGTACTTGCATTTACTTCTAAACCAACGATTTAGATCTTAAGCCTATGTATTCATTTCATTATTAGGACTGATTATAGAGATTGATTTCTTTCAGTATTTATTGGTTATATGATGACATTCACTTCTTAGATGTTTTGATTAAAAATGCAGCATTAGATAATGGCATATTCTGAATTCAACCTTAGCATTAATTGATCTTAGATCAGACTTTGAGTTTTATGCAGTTGATTTCCAGTAAATACCCCTTAGATTAAAGATCAAGCTTTCATTACTTTAGAATAGATTTGTGCTAAATCCCAGCATTTCAATTCCATAGTATAGTTTTTATTGTTTTCAACAAGTTAATTCTTAAAAATAGATTTACTGTTTCCTTCATTCAAATTCTTATCCATAGATTTCCTGCTTTCAGTATTTGATTTCTTAGAATAGGAATTTCTCTTCCATAGATTAACAATCCTGTTTACAGTTCATTTAATATTTCTTAGGAAGCTCTTTAAGAACATTGATACAAACACCTAACTTCGACAAATACTATCCTAGAAGAGCACATATAGTGCCAGGGCCTCTAAAGTTTCTACGTCCCCTAGTTTGATAATTAAAGTAAGCTCTTAGTCTAGCTGCCCTCATTAGGCACCCATACTTAGAGCTCGCCAGTAAGTATGCATCTATTCATTATTTACGCGCTGTCTTTCAGGCCTCATATTTTCCCACATGTTGGCATATTTTGCCGCTCGACAATCTCCTGCCATTGTTGGGAGGTTGTTCTGGTACAATGGCTCCTGCCAGCCTATAAAAGTAGTTAGCACAAGAATCCAGGTGTAGTGAAATGCGCTGCCAGTCTCCTGAGTTTCGTGTACATCCTCCAAGAACTCATTCAGTAAATAACTCACCCAATTGTATGGTTTTCCATCCTTGGTCTTCACAGCTAGGAGAAATGCCGCGGTCGGCACCTTTGTCGGTCTGCACTGCCTCAAAATGTTTCTTGCTAGAAGTTGGATAGTGAATCGCATAGCTGGGTCTTCAATGCCATCTATGACAAAACCTTGGTTTCCCTTTACTAATTTATACTCTTCCTTCATTTTCTTGGAAAGATATTTATCCTTCATTTTTCCCACAAACTCTGCTGCGGGATCATCACCTTGATTGCTGAGATGAGTGATTCTCTGGATGAGGTCGATATTGATATGGACCCTACGGTTGAGCCACAGATAGCCCTGATGCATGCATGACAGAAAAGTGCTCACCACCACAGTACATTCAGGACTTCGGTCAAAATGCGGTATTAAGAGGAGGTTCAAAAACCCGGATGGTAGCAAAGACATGAGCCAGTCCTGCGTGACGATGATAGATTGTCCCGTTTTCTCATTGTTCCATTGGAAAATATATCGGTCAGGCTGGAAATGAGGATATTTTGTCTCTTTAGGGTCCTTCCCCTCTAAGATATCATGATCCGATAACTTACATCCCAGAATCTTGCTAAGTAAGTTCTCATGGATACGCACATGGGTGGAAATCGGTGGTAAAGGAATTTCATACTGTGCATTCTTGAACAGGCTAACCGTTCGCGCGTCAAGCCTTTTGGGTGGAATATACTCATGTGTGAGGTAGATTGGCCTATCCCCAGGTGGTAGTGGTGGACTGGGCCTCGATATCCCTCTTTCCTTCGGATTCTCTTGGTCCTTTACCAACTATTTATCCTTCCACTGCATGGCTGGTGCGTTGCGCAGCAAGCTTCTTGACCCAGAACCCCTCTCTGGAACAAAATTTTTGTCGGGCGTTTTCATTACTCCTACAATCATGGAGTGTTTAAAATCCCTCACAACCTGTTGGAATGATGATTGCTCAGACATTCACTTGGAAATTTCTCTCTATGTTCTCAAGATTGTTCGTGCATTCACTGGTAAAAACTTAAACTCTTTTTGCAGTAAAAATGAAAAAGTCACAGTAAAGCCCGCGAGTCTGTGCCGAGCACTATTTATAGGCGCAGTTAACCTTGGGGCGCATCCACAAACAACTAGATAGACATTAAATGTTGTGACCATTGGCCAAATCCACCGAGGATCTTGGTCCTTTCCTTCATTGAATGCATAAAAAATGGCTAATTTCGCGTTAAATGCAAAAGTGGCCATTGGAAAAACACTGTATAACGATTATATTTCTGACTAACATTTTAACGGCTCGTTCCTTCGAACTTCACTCATGGCTTAGACAAAATCTGCGAGGTTCCACTATGCATTTTTACTCTCTATCATTTTTAACTTCGTAGCTGCGCTTCCTACTTGTACTTAGCATCGCAACTTCTGACGTCCAGTTCGCATCTTCACTTCTAACATGCACTTTGCATATGAGTTTCCAACGTGCACTTCGCATCTCATATTTCATATAACTTCATGTTTCACCAAAATTGTGTACAGACTCTGCACAAATTTTAATGTCCAATTTCAATGGTACTTGACACTTAAAATTTTCCTCGTTGCTGATCAACTAAGGTATTGCGAAGTAGGACTATCCCTGTAGGGTTTTAGTCTACTTCCATTAATAAGACCTGGTATATGTTCTCCCATTAATGTGGCTAGTTGAACTGCGCCACCATTAGTGACATTCCTAACAACATATGGTCCTAACCAATGCATCTTAAATTTGCCAGGAAATTTCATGAATTTTCTATCATAGAGAAGGACAAAATATCCTACCTAAAAGAATTTGTGCTTGATATGCCTATCATGCCATGCTTTTTCTCTACCTTTCTGCACTTGCTGGTGAAATCCTGCAATGAAGCGATCTTCTTCTAGCCCAAATAAGTGTAGTATCCTTTCTTCCACGGTCTCATCATCTTCCATGTCTGTGAAAGCTGCAATTCTCAGACTTGGTACTATGTATTCCATTGGCATCACAGCTTCCTACCCATAATCTAACTTGAAGGGTGTATGACCTGTTAACTTCTTGCAAGTTGTCCTATATGCCCATAACACAACTGGTATTCACAGATCCCAATCATCCTTGTTTTGTTAATTTTTTGATAATTTCATTTCATTATCATTAGTATATCTAAGAGAATAACATGTACAACATATCTACATCATATCAATCATAAACACAATCATGCAAGCACACAAGAGACACAGAGTTTCACCGGGGAAAACCAAGAAGGCGAAAAACCCCGCAACTTCCTGAGAGATAGAATAAACCCAAATACAAGATCACAAGGATCAAACCCAATAAGATGTCTCTAGCAGATGCTCCTCCTCCTCCACATGTGCGCCACTTTCTCTCTTAGCTATGCGAGCTTGAGAAGTGAGTGAATGGATCAAATGAGAGACACAACCTCTCTATTTATACACTGACTTGACCTGCCAATAAATCATTGGGGATGACTTCTCAATGAAGCCTAATAACCCAATCACATGACCTAACTAGGGCCGATCCCACACTGGTGGTCTAATAACCCATAAATACAAATGACGACACTTACAATGTAACTTGCGACACTTGCAAATACAAATGACGACACTTCCAATCAGAGGAATATAACATCTATGTTGGATATACAATAAAGTACAAATGTAATACATAGAAGAATATCTTCCGAAGTTACAAATACATCAACATGTTTATGTTGCATACTTTAGTCAACGCATTTTCCAACAATTTGTTAAAAGATTCAACAGCCTAGCATTAGCTTGTGGATGATATGGCATGCTTTTCTGACGGTAAATCTGAAATTCCTCAGTCAGGGCTTCAATAGTTCTATTCAGAAAGTGAGTTCCCTGATCACTCATTAGGATCTTTCGACATCCTCCCTTGTGAGGATTTTTTCAAAAATAACCCGGGTGGTAGTAACTACGCTACAGTCCTGTTATCACACCATAGTAGCGGGGCTACTATTCTTGTCGAGCAGATATTTTCACTTTTCAAAGTTGTGCTTTTATAGAGATCAGTTATGATGAGCAGAGTAATTTGTGATCACTCACAGATCAGAGCAGTATATATATGAGATATTGAGTATACCTTGTTCCAAGGCTGAGCCTTGAGAGCTTAGATTTGATAAACGATGTAACCTTTTCTTTCATACAATTACAGTTAAGTTCCTAGAGTTCCGGATGTTATTATTGCAATAATGTTTCAGTTGGCTATGGTTGATGAGTTTTGATATGATATAGTGTGACCTATGCACTTGTGATTGTTATCATGGACTATTATCTTATTGCTTTAGTCATCTTCATAGGATTGAATTGGTATATAACTCATGATGTGGCAGTACTATTTAAATAATAAAATGAATTATCTTGGATGATTTTATATAAAATTGGATGTATTACTTGCACTCTAAGCTTTTCTGACAATACTCATTGGTTTCATTACCCTCTTATGAGCATGTGTTAATTTTTCAGAATTTACTTCAATCTGATCTAGGATCTTAACTAAGAGAACAACATGTACAACATATCTACAGCATATCAATCATGGACACAATAATGCAAGCACACAAGAGACACATAGTTTAGTTGGGGAAAACCATAAAGGTGAAAAACCCCAATAACTTTCTCAGAGATAGATAGAGCAATGATACAACCCAAGCATAAGAGATAGACATCTCCTAGCAGCAACTTCTCCTCCTCCACAAGTGCGCCACTCTCCCGAGAGTGTGAGAGAGAATATAATGATAAAATAGAGTGCCTCCTGCACTCTATTTATACTTGACTTGACTTGCCTAATAACCTTTACTAGGTCTGCCTCAACTTAACCACATAACATAATGCTGACTAGGCCGACCCCCAATAGGGTGGTCTAATAACCCTTTGACCCACATGGCTGAACCCCAATAGGGTGGTCTAGTAACCCTTCGACCCACATGACTTATACAGGGATGACCCCAATAAGGTGGTCTAATAACCCATCAAGTATAAGTTACGACACTTACAATTTAAATGACGACACTTCCGTATAGAGGAATAATAACATCTCTATAGGAATACAAACACTTATGTATAGAGGAATAATACCATCTCTATAGGACTACAATATACATATATGAAATACATTCCGAAGTTACATATACATCAGCACTCCCTCTTAACTAGGAAGGTATTTCTCGACACAGGTCTTCTAGCACAAGTCTTCTTCTCTGGATCATGGTCATTGGATAATCGTCATCAAGTCATCGTCACTACTGCTGCTATCTCAATCAATATCTGAATCTACTCATCATAGGAAGTTCTACAGAGCCAGTCCTTTTTCATACTGGATGTAGGCCCACCACCTGCAGGTCTTCATCATCACTGGCCATACTGTGGAAATCTTAGGATTTATTACGTGCATCACAAAACCTTAAAAGAGTCTCTTGGCTAGCAAGAACCCTAAAGAGCATCTGAGGCCTTTTTCATCTTGTCCAGATCTCCAGGACTGATTACATGTGAATCCACCACAAAACCTCGAAAGAGAATCCCAGGACTGATTACGAGCACACGACTCAACCTATCGAATCTCCCAGGGCACAAATTACATGTGGTCACCACAAAACCTGGAAAGAGCATCCCAGGACTGATTACGAGCACACGACTCAACCTATCGAATCTCCCAGGGCACAAATTACATTTGGTCATGGAAAAACCTTGAAAGAGCATCCCAGGATTGATTACGAGCACACGGATCAACCTATCGGATCTCCCAGGGCACAGATTACATGCCATAGGACAAAACCTCGAAAGAGCATTTGCCAGATATCCCAGGGCACAAATTACATGCCATAGGAAAAACCTCTAAAGACTATATGCAAATATCCCAGGACACAAATTATATGTCCTCCCAAGCAAAACCTCGAAAGAGCATTTGCCAGATATCCCAGGGCACAAATTACATGCCATAGGCAAAACCTCGAAAGACTATCTGCAAATCTCCCAGGGCACAAATTATATGCTTATCTGCACAACCTGTTCCACGGCCACAAAGTATCAACCTAATACTCATCATACATCATCCTAATGTACACATGATCATCTTGATCATCAACATTGCGTCATCCTGCTGCATGTCATCTGGAGAAACATCCTAAAGCTCGTCATCCATGATCATCCTGATGATACAGTGCATCTACTTGATGCATACCAAGTATCTACCTAATAAATATCATCATACATGATCCACCTGATCATACAATGTATCCACCTGATACACATACAAATACATGATCCACCTGATCATACCTGATACATATCAACATACATGATCTACCTGATCATACAACGTATCCACCTGATACATATACAAATACATGGTCCAAGCATCCAACATGATGCATATACAAATACATACAAATGATCCAACTGATCATATCCAGCATCAAACATGATGCATACATACATAAATGATCCAACTGATCATATCCAACATCCAACATGATGCATACATACATAAATGATGTATATACATATACAGAGCAGTAACTGGAGCATCATCCTGATGCTCATCATCCAGTGCTTACATCCATAGCCATGTGAAGCTCCTTCCAACATGCTTGGAATGGCTTCTGCAAATGTCTCCATCACTTATTCCTCGAAGTGTCGTCCTTCTAAAGAACACCAATCCTCTCTCTGAAGTACTCGTACTTCACTCTGGCTAGTGGTTTCATCAATACATCTGCAATCTACTCATCCGTCGCAACATACAGGATCTTCACTGCTCCTCTCTACACCATATCCTTGATATAGTGATATTTGATCTCAATGTGTTTCGACCTGTCGTGGAACATCGGGTTCTCAGACAGCTTCATACAACTCTGGTTATCATAGAAGATACCCGTAGCATCCAACGGGAGATCAAATAACTCAGACAGTAGTTTCAAAATCCATACTGCCTCACAACTAGCCGAACAGGCTGCAACATACTCTAATTCGGCTGTACTCAGTGCTACACAAGACTGCTTCCTGCTAAACCAAGAGATCACTCTTGATCCCATACTGAAGAAGCAACCATAAGTGCTCCCTCTTGATCTTTTCTTCCTTGCAGGAACAATTGGAGTGTGCTCCCTCTTGATCTTTGCTTCCTTGCAGGAACAAATGGAGTGTGCTCTCTCTTGATCTTTGCTTCCTCGATTACCTGTCTTTGAACTTATATCCATCACTATGCATGCTTATTAGTATCATCATTGTTTTATCCTTGAGATCTCATACATAATCACACATTCATTAGTATAATCTTAATACTATCAAAACAAAATAATCTTAAACATGTATAGTCATGATCATTTCAAACACAGATAAAAAACATTAGTTTTCAAGGTTTCAGGGAAGTCTTCTTTTACTCATGCATATTCTTATTTGATCATAGGACTCTTCTGGTTAGTTAAATCATCAATCAAGATAAGAGACATAAAATGCATAAACCCTTGATTACTTACATTTCTAACTTTATGAATAAACATAACCAATCATACCAAGTATACTTATATAAGGGATCCTAACACAAGGTAGGATTCTAACTTGATATAAGAAAAAACATACCTGGATTGGTATGTTAGCTAGTTATGTCTAACATACCCACATGATGTCTTCTTGTTCTCTTCAATGACTTGTGCTAGTAACTTGCATATCTCATAGGTTAACCATTATAGAACCAAGTTATACATACCTCGCAGATAGATCTTCTAAGTGATTCATGACAATGGATGAATCTTTGTCCTCATGTCATCATGATCATATGTTCTTGAACTAGAACGTGATTTGTCTTTCTTGGTGTACCTTTCATGTTAGCAGACAACATAAACCTCATACAACACCATAATGCATTAGTACAATCATAAGTGTCAACACCCTAATTAATGAATATATTCTATCATGCATTCATAATTTTATTAAGGTGATACGACAACTCTAACTTTAATCGAGATTGTACTAACTGTAATAACATGAAGACAAACATACCATAAACTTAATCATGAAAAAATACCGAAACATACCTGGATGAGTCATACCTGTCGAGATTGCTTGTAATCTTCTTATGTAAGGCCTTAGCCTCATCTCCCTCTGAAACAAGAACTTCTTCACTTATGCAGGTGACCAATCCATTCTCTTCTAGGATTAACCCAATCCACTTGATTTGTAGGAATTGGATCTAGAGCTGGATTAGGGTTTGTTAGAGAAACCCTAAAAATTCAAACTTTGAATTTCAAACTTCTGAAAGGATAGAAACATGTACCTTGATGAGCTAATCAAGCTGGTATACTCAGAATTTGAAAACTGCAAAGTTTCACCCCTCAAATTTGCCTTTGATACTTCTGGATTCACTGGACATGAACCCGAACTAGGGTTTGATAAATCCCACCCTTTTTCCCAATCAAAAGGTTCGATCCAAATCTCTAAGCTTCTAGTTTTCTGAGGAGCTTCTAGCCGTGGTCACAGATTTCAAAAATTCCCATTTTTGTAGAAGCCCTAATTTTCCACTTTTCTGATCAAAGTCCCGAACTAGGGTCTGATCAAGCCCAACCTTCTTCCCAACCAAACATTATGATATTGGTCTCTAAATTTCTATTTTGATGAGTAGAATTCAGCCGTAGTCTCCGATTACAAAATTTACAACTTTCTCCGAAACCTTAAATTCCGGAAGCCATGAATGAGGGTGCTATAAAATAATTCAGTTTTGACAGAAACATGTACCTGGTTTTTTCTGGTGTAACTCCTAACTTTTCGATCCACAGGGTCTGAAATTTTATTTTGTGATAGCCTAACCTATCATCTTTCCAACCCCACAGTTCTGACCTCAAATGGATTCTCTGAGAGAGAGTTATGCCAAGTGTCGCAACGCGACCTGTTTATGGGATAAAAGAGAAGATCAAACTTGTACGGTGTGCCATGTGTCACTGGTTCCGTTTCGGCCTTTGAAAAAGTTACCTGAGAAAGTAAAGTCTGTGCACTACCTGTCACATTTTACTAAATTTCATTTGGAGCTTCCTATCCCAAGTTATGACCTTTTTTCCAAGGTCACCTGTTTATGACTGAGATCTGAAAGAGGTAGAAACCCTGTATTGTAAAGATCATAAATCACAAAGTACAACGAATTAGAGGTTGTCCTTTGGAAACAAGGTACATGGGGATCTTAGCTTCTCCCTGTATGATTTTCAGACCCTGAAACCTTGCCAAAATTTATTTATAGCGAAAGTGCTACGATGACTGGGTTTTTGCTATATCAAGCCCTAGATTCGCAATTAAAACAAGTGTCATACATGCCATACCATGCCTTCTTTTAGGCTAGCTCTGATACCATGTTATCCTTTTCAGAATTTACTTGAATATGATCTAGGATCTTAACTGAGAGAAAAACATGTACAACATATCTACAACATATCAATCATGGACACAATAATGCAAGCACACAAGAGACACAGAGTTTACTTTGGGAAAACCATAAAGGTGAAAAACCCCAATAACTTCCTCAGAGATAGATAGAGAAATGATACAACCCAAGCATAAGAGATATACATCTCCTAGAAGCAACTTCTCCTCCTCCACAAGTGCACCACTCTCCCGCGAGTGTGAGAGAGAATACAACCCAAGCATAAGAGATAGACATCTCCTAGTAGCAACTTCTCCTCCTCCACTAGTGCACCACTCTCCAATGAGTGTATAAGTGAGAAAGTGAATGATCAAATAGAGTGCCTCCCGTACTCTATTTATACTTGAATTGACTTTCCTAATAACCTTTACTAGGTCATCCTTAACTTAACCACATAACATAATGCTGATAGGGCCAACCCCCAATAGGATGGTCTAATAACCCTTTTACCCACATGACTCATACAGGGCCGACCCCATCAAGGTGGTCTAATAACCCATCAAGTATAAGTTACGACACTTACAATATAAATGACGACACTTCCGTATAGAGGAATAATAACATCTCTATATGAATACAAACACTTTTGTATAGAGGAATAATACCATCTCTATAGGAGTACAATATACATATATGAAATACATTCTGAAGTTACATATACATCAACAACAAGGACATTGGTCTTTAATGAAAGATTTGTTTGCTATCCTAGGCACCATGTTCACTTGACTCGATCCATCCATGACCTTCCTTATTTTGGATTTCACCATAACTTGCCTTCTTGCCTGCTTGATATGGAGGACTTCCCCATTTCTACCTCTGTGTTGGACTGCATCCACGTTTGTTTTGTGTCTCGGGTCTAAGTTGGTGACAAAACTTACCTTTAGGGAGTTGGATTTTATGCCTAGATCACTCTAGTTGGTTTCCTTGATGTTTGTCTTAGCGTGGAATTCCTTTGTGAAGCACCTGCAACAATTAATTAATAAGAATATGCGAAATAGCAGAAATGACAAAACTTAGAATCACTTTTATATTGATCATAGGCCACTTCGAGGGGGAAACCTCCTATGAGAAAGCTCAATACAAATAACTTCACGGTGCCTTCATAGGTCTCAACACACACTTATATACTAAGTCTAGGCACCAATACTATGGGTCAAAACCATGGGCCACTACAAACTATGGATCAACAATACTACGGGCGACTTACAAAGCATATGCGCCAACAATAATAACACAAACTATTGGTCAACAAATACTATGGGACGACTTACAAAGCATATGCATCCAACAACAATATACTAACAAAGTAAAGACATGGGTTCCTAACATCCCCTCCCCCTTAAAAAAAGCTTTGTCCTCAAAGCTTTAGATGTGGAAATTGTTGTTGAATCTGAAGGAGTGGTTCCCATGTAGCATCCTCTGGTTGCATGTCGTGCCACTAAATTAAGACCTCTATGATAGAGCGAGAGCGAAGCTGACGAGTGCGCCGATTGAGGATGGCCTCCAGCTCCAAAAAGATGGATCCTTCATTATCCAGTTCGGGTAAAATCGTTTGTCCACTAATGTTGGTGCCAAGAACTTTCTTCAGACAAGAGACATGAAAGACTGGATGAATGCGGGAAGAAGGAGGAAGTTCCAATTTATAAGCAACAGACCCAATCTTCTGAAGAATTCGGTATGGCCCATAGAACTTTGGAGCGAGCTTATGACGCCCTTTGAGTTTCAGGGAGGATTGCTTGTACGGCTGGAGACGAAGAAAAACCATATCGCCTACTTGAAAAGTGTGCTCAAAACGGTGCTGATCAACTTGTTGCTTCATGCGATTTCTTGCCATGTGAAGATTGTCCCGCAAAATGCGAAGAATCAGCTTGTTTGGCGATTCGAGGGTCAATGAAATTATGAGTGCTACCAGAATCAATGAGTATTGTAAGAGGAAGATTTTTGAAGTAACCCCTGACCCGCATTGTTTGGGGGGTGGTGATTCCAGCTAAAGCATGGAGAGATATCTCTAGCTGGTCATCCTGAGATGGAGGGTCAATAGGTGGTTCCTTAATGTCGACCGGAGCATCCATTGTTTCTGGATCTTCGTCACCAATTTCAGAGGCAGGCGGAGAATCCACATCCAAGAGATAGAGCTTTTGCTGAACACATATATGTCCCCGAGTGAATTTCTCATCACAATTATAGCAAAGCCCCTTTTCTCTGCGTGCCGTGCTTGCATCTTTGTTTCAGACAAATGCTTGATAGGAGTTGGTCGTGGAGCCTGCGGTATAGGTGGTCGTTGAGAACCCATATTTCGGAAGGGAACAAAAGTGGGCTTGGAGCATTGTTGGGCTGCAATCTTGTCTTCTGCCAACTTAGCCAACCCTAGGGCTTCCATCATTGTGTTGGGACAGAACATTTTGACCTGAGAGCAGATGGCATCCTTTAGACCACTGATAAAAAAACTCCGGTAAAAGTCATCAGACAATCCTTCAGTGTGGTTGGCTAGTTTCTCAAATTCGGTTTGATACTCTCTCACAGTGCCAATTTGGCAAAGTTTAGTGAGGGATCCTGTGAAGTCATCAAAAGCACTAGGACCAAATTGTTGCAAAAGGAGATGGCAAAAGTCTCGCCATTTTGGGTCTTCATGAGCCTTGATGTACCAATGGTACCATTGAAGAGCTTCCTGTTCCAAATGAAAGGATGAAAGCGAAACTTTGTTGACATCAAAAGTATTATGCAGACTGGAATACTGTTCTGCACGATGGATCCATCCAGTTGGATCAGTACCATTGAAGCGAGGAAAATCAAGCTTCGGACCACGAAAATTGCTAGAAGAAGAGAACCCATTGTCTGATGAAGACTCGGACTGTCGTTTGTTGTTCATAGCTGAATGTTCAAGATGGAGGCCGAGAAATTTTTCATCCAGATCCTGGAGTTTGGCTTGGATGGCTGCAAGTGCATCTTCCATGGTTTTTGCTCCTACACGGGTGACAACCATAACCAGGAGTTTTTTTTTTGGTTGATTGGGTAGGAAAACAAAAACATAAACTGCTTCAGTAAAGGAAAATCTGGACTTGGGAAAAAATCTGAAGGGTAATTGGGGTTTGACTAGGTTTTGGACACTGTCGAATAAACAGGGAAGCAAAAAGGAGGATTTAGGAATCGGGGTGAAAGAATGAGAAAATTTGGCAGAGGGGGGACAAAGAAGCAGAATTCAGAAAGGAACTCTGTGGTGAAATTTGAAGGTGATTGGGTGAAATCTGAGGAAGTTATGGAAAACCCTTAAAATAGACAAATGTGGGATTTCGGGCTTTGGGAAGGGGAATTGGGGATAGGGTCCTCAGGAATGAAATATGCAGAATGGGATGACAGGGGTTTCCCAAAATTTTTTAAGGGAAACAAAGTGAAAACAAGGGACATATGGAGAAAAAACTTTTTTTTTTCCAGACCTGAGGGGCTACGGCTCGGAAGGGATCTGGAGCAGATAAATTTGCAACGGCCCAGAAGTGAGCAGAAATAGAGGGATTTGAAATGGCGCCGTATGGTTTGAAAATGGCTGGATCTAGAACGTCTTTCAGAATGGATCTGAACGGCTGGATCTGAAATGGCGCAGCAGTGATCGACAACAGTTCAGCTGAAAATAGATATGGACCCTAGGTATGTGCGACTTCCTAACAGTTTAGCTGTTTCACTCGGCCACCAATGCTGTCTGACGGCTTGTGTATTGGGGCAGTACCCCTTACTCCATGGCTCAGGTAAAACTGATAACCGCTTTGCCATAAACGACAGCTCTTGGTTTACCTCACGGGTGGGAACTAGTCAATCAGGTAGGGGTCGTTGCCCTTTTCGCTGGTAGGTCCTCTCAATGGGCCAGCTACTTTGGGGTTCCTGTGGTACTCCTCACAATGAGTTTTAGGGCTTATGCCCAAGTACTTCCCACAATTAAGAGGATAGGGATTATTCCCAAATCCGAACCTGCAACAGATGCAAAAAAAACATTTGGCAGAAATTTCACCCAGCGAGCCCAAGAAAGTGCTCTGATACCAGATGTGAAGCACCTGCAACAATTAATTAATAAGAATATGCGAAATAGTAGAAATGACAGAACTCAGAATCACTTTTATATTGATCACAGGCCACTTCGAGGGGGAAACCTCCTATGAGCAAGCTCAATACAAATAACTTCACGGTGCCTTCATAGGTCTCAACACACACTTATATACTAAGTCTAGGCGCCAATACTATGGGTCAAAACCATGGGCCACTACAAACTATGGATCAACAATACTACGGGCGACTTACAAAGCATATGCGCCAACAACAATAACACAAACTATTGATCAACAAATACTACGAGACGACTTACAAAGCATATGCGTCCAACAACAATATACTAACAAAGTAAAGACATGTGTTCCTAACATCCCTCTAGTCACATGAGTTGTTGTTGGATAAAACTGAAAGCACATGTACTATATTGGAAATTATTATAAATCCTATGAACTTAAAATTCTAGAATGTGTTTATCAACACACACGAATAAACGCTTTATCAATGAACTGCTAAAATACGCCATAAAGGGTATAGAAAAGGTACAAAAAAGCAATGGTTAATAAAATGTTATATCTATTATTGCTGACCTTATAAATGTAAATATGCCCCGGATGAAAGCTACGATCAGTTGTTCTTTTTAGCGCATGTGAAATCCCAGAGGGTTCATATAGGCCAAATGAACCTGTGAACCTGGATCAACTTGATGTAGACATGATTTCTAAGTTGAATAAGCACTCTCTAAACAACTTATCCATTTGTGAGGCACAACCCTTCACTTTGTTATTTTTTCCAGCACAGAGTGTAGCTTCCCCTTTCCCTGTCCAAAGTGTTACTTAGTTGAGTTTGGTCAAGTCATCCTCTTTTCCTAACCTTGTCCTTAGCCTTCATCCTTTGCTAGCAGTTAGGCCATGTCCATTGGGTGAGTATGTCTTTAAAGCTTTTGTGCAAGTAAATTATAAATAACGTTGAAATATATATATGTATTAACTGCCACTGAATGATGTTTGTACTTTAAGTTAAGCTGTGAATGTGATTAAAGGAACATGTCTTATTCTATTGTTATAATCTAGTCTTTGGTTGTATTTTGACCTAGTCAAACATAGTTTGACCATGGTCATTCTTGGGATCCATGATGAGATGGACCAATTATGATTATGGATGACGATATATGGTCCCACATACACTTATTGATGATTCCATATGTTGGACATATGCTTCAGATGATGATTGATGCAGTTGATCAGTTTTATTATTATCTCCAGATCATCATATTTTACACTATCCAGGTATGGTGGACCCTACAGATGACCCCACAGGTTATCATATGGTGTATGAGTATTCATTTCTAGTGGATTTGGATCTTCTGGATCCATTGAGACACTTATCTTTCATTTCCGGGCACTTCCGAGTATGATAATAGTAGTTATCCACCTATTGACCAGTTTGGGCATGCTGATCCAGCCTGTCTAGTAGAGGCCTTGGAGGCCAGTCATTTCCTAGGGAAATATAGAGGAAGGGGGTGGTACAAACACTCATTTTTACCATTATATCCCCCTTCAAGACAGCCCGGTACACTCAGTTTGACAGTGTAGGCACCCTGGATGGAAGTTCGAGGCACTTTCAAGGTTTTCAGGAGGATTAAGAAATGGAATAAAAGGGTCACTGAGGAATTTGATTTGAGCAATTGAGGCAAGGTTTTGGCACTTGGTCTACTCTGAGGTCATCTCTGGTGAACCTCCCATATTCCAGAATAGTTGGCATCATTCAGTGGGGTCCACAGTGGTTACATGAGGTCTTTTACTGCACGTCTCTCTCATATTTTGGAGACATGATTTGATCATTTGTATATTTGACATGTCATAGACTTATTATTTTATTATTGTGCCATGGGGACATGCTAGTGAAGGGAATTAATACCTCCTATCCCCACCATGAGATCCTAGTGACTTGTCTTGGCCTTATTATGTGGCACTTGTGTTCCTAGCCACCCTTCATGTATGACGTCACCCTCATTGAGTCAATTTTAGTTATGACGTCATCCTCCTTTTGAGTGATCCATGTGATATTATGTACTGTCTCATCTTATCCATTGATTAGATTGTTCGGATCTTTTGATCTCAACCACTAGTTTTAAAAAGTGGTTTTGTGGTTTAGGGTTTTGGTCTTTATTATCCTATAAAAGGAGGAGACCCCCCTATTGTAAAAGCACCTTGGAAGCTCTTGAAGATTGGAATATAATACTATTTTGTGGATCTACTTCTCTTGTATTGATGGATTCTTTTGCAAGTTGAATTTACAGTACTTTCTCTATGTATCATTTGTGGATCGTGGGCTACTAGTTGTTTTTCTGCAGGGAGGCCGAATTGGTGAGGAGGAGGATGATTTGAAGGACACTATTGTTGGGGGGACCCACATATTATCTCTTGTGTTGATCTTTGTGACAAGGAGTATCATTATTGTATATTTGTGACATAGTTGATGCTTTCTATTACATCTCTTCATCATTTTCATAATTTTTCTACTTGGCTTGTTTCTAACTTGATCTTGTCTTGTAGGAGGAGGACGATTTGGTTACCCTTAGATGAGGATGTTTTGGCTTGGAGCACTAGATATCACTCTTAAATATACACATAGGGGGAATGCTATCAATTTTCAAAGTGGCCACAATCATTTGAGGTATGTTCTACAAGGTATGTACCTAGATCCATTCATTGGTCATAAAACCCTTAAAATCAAAACCCTCATTTTTACTTTTTTCTAGATCTACTTGGATCTAGCTTGGATTTGGGTATGAAATTTTAAACCCACCTCTATAGCATCCACGCAATTCGGATCTATAGTTTGGTGGTGATTGGTCTCCATTTGACCCATTTCCCAAGGCACCTAGCCCTCCTTGAGGCAATTCGCACTCCTTGAGGAAGACTAGTTTGGTTAGTTCCTTGACGTGGGTAGTTGAGATACCACTTTATTTGGATAGATCCATCTTGATAACCTACCCCTAGTGCTTCACCTTGTTTATTTTCACCTTGTGGGCCCCATTCCTCATTTTGAGGGTTGAGCCCCACTTGGGTCACTTGGTGATGCATTTTCAACCTCAGATCTATAGAGATCTAGCATGCATTTGGACTTAACAACTTAAACCCACCTTTCTTATCACCTTAACTACCCCGATATATAATTTGGTGGAATTTGGACTCCATTTCCCCCCTCAATTTAAGGCACTAGTCTCCCTTGGGTAAATCGCACTCCTCGGGCTAGTGGTATTTTGCTAGATCCCATATGTGGGTGTGGCCTCTTTCATCTTAGATCCATACATATACATCACTGAATACCCCTTAGTTCCATATCACCCCTAACTTGACCTTGTGGGCCCCATTTGGACCATTTTTCCAAATTTTAAGGAGTGGGACCCACTTGTGTAATTTCCATGGAACTAGATCTATCCATTTGAATTTCATAAGTGTCCCTAGTCATTCGTTGGTTGAAACAATTGGTACCTCTTAAGCCTCTTCAACCATACTTAAACCCTTGGTTCCACTTAATCTAACTCACCATTGGTTTCCATAACTCAACTTATACATTTCCCTAGGAACCTTTGGGTTAGCTAGTCTTCATTGATTGGATAGGGTATCCCCCTTGATCTTGATTAATCTTGATCTAAAGTGAAGAGTGCCTCGTTTATCATGACACCCAACTTGCATTGGGAACCGTGGAATCTCTTGGGTCACCTATTTAGTTGTCCATCTCCTCTACCATCTCGGATGGGATACCTTTAGGGACAACTACAAGTTGTGTGATAACAAGTCCTTTACTGGTTTAGCCTCTACCCATCTAGTTAGATAGTTTGTAGCTGTAATGATGTATCTCGAACCAGTTCACTTTCCCGGTGGGTTAATAGTCCCACACAATCAATATCCCACTTATCAAAGGCTTGCAAAGTAAATTGTGGCATCAATGGAATTTCATCTGTACGAGATGGTTTTCCTATTCTCTGGAAAACATCGCAACTACGACAATGTTACTTTGAATCCTTATAAAGTGTAGGCCACCATAGTCCTTCTCTTAGGATTTTCTGTGCAGTATATCTTCCTGCATAGTGGCCTCCAGATGCCCTTGAATGTGCTTCAGCTAGTATCAATGGTTTCTCATGTTCTAGCACACATCTGTGTAGTACTTCATCCGGTCCTAGCTTGTATAATTGTCTTGCAATTATGGTGAAGTCCGCTGCTTTTACTACCAGTTGTTTCTTCTGTTGCATAGTAAACACTGTAGGTGCCAAACCCGTGGTTAGGAATTCTACAATGTCCTTATAATTGTCATCTACTATCTGAATAGAAAACAATTGCGCATCTGGTAGACTGTCTTCTAGGTTGGTAGGTTCTTCACCTGATTCGATTCTAGAAAGATGGCTAGGTCTTGAGTTTAGCCTTCCTAGCTTAACAACGATTTCAAAATCATACTCCTAAAAGAGTAACAACCATCTACAGATTCTCCCCCTCTAACACTTGTTTATTGACCAGGTATTTCAAAGATGAATGGTTAGTAAACATACAGAAGTGCGCACCTAACAAGTAGTGTCTGAACTTTTGCAGTGCGTACACCATGGCTACGCCTTCTCTTTCTATTGTGGTATAATTCTTATCTGATGAGGAAAAATTCCTACTAGAGAATGCAATAGAATGGTCAATGCCTCCCTCACCTGGTTGAGATAGCACAATGCCAAGTGCAATGGATGAAGCATCTACATGCACATGGAATGGTTTAATCCAGTCTGGAAAAACTAATATAGGTGCAGTTACCATCCTTTCTTTCAATGTGTCCAATCCTTTCTGACATTCTTCAGTCCATATGAACTTCGCTTCTTTCTTCAACAATTTTTCCATAGGCGCAGTGATCTGTGCATATCGTTTGATGAAATTCCTGTAGTAGCCTGTGTGCTCGAATGTAGTGCGTAGCTTTTTTAATGAATTAGGCACTGGTAAATTCACAATAATTGCAATTTTAGCTGGATCAACCATCAACCCCTGTTTATAATAATGTTTCCTAGTAGAATTCCATAGGGAACACGTAAGATGCTCTTATTCAAGTTGAGGGAGATCTGATGTTGTCTACACTTTGCTAACATCTATCTTAAGCTGGAATAATGGTTCTTCAATAACCCAAATATTGTCCAATCATCAAAATATACTTCTAAAAATTTATGGATAAAATCCTTGATTGCAGCAACAACTATTCTTGAAAAGATAGCAGGTGCATTCTTCATACCAAAGGGAATAACTGTGTACTGAAATGAGCACCATTTAGTGGAAAAAGTGGTCTTGTTCCTTTCTGCTGTATCAATTTTGATTTGATGATATCCAGAAAATCCATCAGTGAAATAGTATGCTTCATTCCCTCCAACATTGTATAATACTTCATCTGTGAATGGAGTAGGAAATGGGTTATGAAGCGATGCATCGTTTAACTTCCTGAGATATACACAGATCCTAATTTTGCCTTTAGTTTTCTTTTCCTGGATAACCATAGGAATTATCCATTCTAACTCTTCTACAGGTTCAATTATTCCTGCGTCGAGCATCTTATCAAGATCTGCTTTTACCCTTTCTTTATATCTTGGATTTAGTCATTAAGGTCTCTTCTTAATAGGCTTCACATTTGGCTTGAGAGGTATTTTCATAACTCCCAAGTCGCCCAAAATGCCTTTCATTTTGGAAAAATTCTTAGGAAATAAGTCTTCATATTCACGGAGTAAATCTGCTATCTATGCAACCGTCTCATCGTCCCAATAATCCCCTATAGAAGCGAACTTCGGTTCTTCAGTAGTTCCAATGTTCACTTTCCGAGTTTTTACAATATTGCTTAGATCTAGAATTTCCAATGTAGGCCCTTCTACTTTGCGCTCTCCTTCCGAATCGGGTATGTTAACATTGCGCGGGTAATCATCATTGCTTTCGTCTTCATCTTCATCTAAAGTGAATTTATAACATTCCAGGGCATGTTCTAGCTGTCTTTCCCATTTTGGTTGGTGATACACAGGTTTCGGTGTGTTGTTGAATACCTTATTTTTGATGATCTATAATGCCTCATTTATACTTGGACATTCGTCTTCAAAGCTGAAAGTCGCTTGGAAGTTCTTAATCGTGACAGACCATTCTATCGTTCCTTTGCAAAGTTTTGTTTCTGTGTACCAGTTCTTCGGAATTTTCTCTAATGTGTGTACAAACAGATGACCCCATTATGTTTGCGGTCTATGTGTCCATGATTTAGTGCAAATGTCTATGTGATCTCGAGGATCATTTTTTCCATTATATTTCACTTGTACAAGCTTATTTTGTTTTAGAAATTTGATCTTCATCATGTGCTTACATTCTTCCCATGTGGTTAGATTCTGCTTGTGTGCAACCCACTATCTAGCAGGTGTAGCACGCAGTGCTGTATCCAATGCTACCATCTTGTGTTCATCTAAAACTGATATAAGGTATTCTCTAAAAAATGCATGAATATTACTCAAGCCATCATAAGTAGGGATTGGAATTACCTCTGTTCCAATCTAGCGTAGTGATCTCGTGAGCTGCGCGCATCTTCTTGCAGATACTTCATGCATTTTTCTCTGCCAATTCTCTAGTCCTGCATCTAATTCTGATATGAAAGAACTATCACATTGCCAACTTAGTGTTCCATCGTCAATTGGGTTGACTTAATCTTCCTGATTCATCGTCATCTTGTAGATATGATCCAAATCTTGAGTTTTTCATTCTTCTCTTATTGGTTCAGTATATCTAGGTCCTTGTGAAGGATCCAGGGGTGCGATGACCCTAATATACGGTCCTTCGAATATCATCTGCTTCTTTTTTAGGTTGATAATTGCGAGGTTATCCATTTCCCATTCTATCCCCAATAATGAAGGATAATGTTGGCTATCTTCTACGATCTCGATCACTTCAAAGTCTTCTCTACTTCACACTCCATCAATGTCAACAAGGACATTTTCTAATCTCCCAAAGGGCAGAACCTTTTGCTGATTGGATAGCCTCAACTGTATTGGTGACCATGATAACTTCGACTTTCCCATTTGTTCCCATGTCTGCTTTGTTAAGAAATTTACTTCTGATCCTAAGTCAAGGATAATCTCGTCCATTTCAAAATCCCCAATCTGCACATTTAGTCTCTTTTATCTTCTGGTTATTTTGTGATTCTTAATATGACGAACCATTCTATGTGCTTCATTCACTACATTACACTGCTCGTAATGACTCAGTAGGCTTTGTAATTCTGTTAAAGCATTTTCATGCTTCAACAACTTCATACAACTCTGTAAAAGTTGCGCAACATGACTCACTGTGTCTGTCGCAGTACGTGATCGATCATACGAAGTTGGCATATCCTTTACAGGTTTAGTCTCACTTCGTAACTTGATTCTTGGAGTGATAGGTTCTGGCTCTTTGAAGGTTTCTCTGGCTTCCATGAAGAATTATTTTTATTTGTTCATCTCGAAAGCAGGTATTTTTCCAGTTGCTTTTGTTATCCAAGTCCCTTCAATAGGCTTCTGTTTATCTTGGTGAATCTCAGAAGTCAAGGCTTCAGTTCTTTTATCTTCACATGTCGTGGCTCCACTTCGTGTTACAACATGAATATTGCAATCTCTATTCCATCTTTCAGATGCGATCATCTGTATGTTTTGATTATGTGCTTCTGGTCTTCTCTCTTGCATTTTTTTATTGCAAAATAGGGCATACCTCAATGACATGCTCAAATTATTTACAATATTTACAAGTAGTACAAGGGTTCATACAGTCTCTAGCTAGATGTCCTGGTTTAGTGCAGTTATAACACACAATCTGGCCTCTTCCTCGTCCTTGTACAGTGTTTCTTCCTCTTCCTTTGAATCCAGTAGCTACTTCCTCTTTCTAGGAGAAGCCATGAGCTACAAATATTGCCTTGTATTACTCTATGTTGCCATCTGCAGCATGATTGATCTTGTAGATCCACATGGAAGTCACAATAGACTCCCCTTCTAGTCTTGGGACCACATCCCAAACATCATTCTTCATGATTGACTGGTATTCCTTGACCATGGCATTCTTCCATTACTGGATCCTGGATCCTAAGAACTTCAGATTCTTCAATAGATAGTTTTCTTTGTTGCTAGAACAAATATTGTAGTACTTCTTTTGTAGGCGATTGTACACAAACAACAAGAAGAGATATCATGCTCATGATGCTGAGGATGATGAACCTCCCAGAAAGAAGGCTATGGAAGAAAGTGAAGACTCATCAAGTGACGATGAATATGTCTTAATCTCTGCTCTCACAGGTACTGTTACACATGGGTGTAATGATTGGCTTATTAATAATGGGGCTTCTAAACATATTATTGGATTCAATGAATCTCTTATGGACCTATCTAAGAATGAGTAACCTCATAAGGTGAAACTTGGGGATGACTATCAATACCCCATAAATGGAAGTGGTGAAGCCTCCTACAAGTTAGACTTTGGGAAGTCTTTAAAAATGCAAGATGTTCTATATGTACCTGGATTCAAGAAGAATCTTCTCTCCATATCATCTTTGGATGCAAAAGGGATGATATTTTCATTTGTGGATGGCCAAGTACTTATGTGGCCTAAAGGTAAGACCATTGATGATGCAGTAGTGATTGGAGAGCAAGAGGGAGGATTGTACAAATTGAAGGGACAACCTGAACATGCCATGGTACATGAATCCATGGAGCCAAGTGAACTTTGGCATAGAAGGATTGCAAGAAAAGCAGTAGAAGGTATTCCTGAAGTCCAGTCAAAGCATGAAGGTGTTTGCAAATGATGTGCAAAAGGAAAGAGCACAAAGAAGGCATTTCCAAGCAGTGAAAGCAAAGCAAAAGGAATATTGGAGATTGTCCACTCCGATGTATGCGGACCAATGTCATCCAGTTCACTGAGTGGCCTTGATAGAAAATCAAACTGATAAGAAGATTAAGACTTTTAGATTCAACAATGGTGGAGAATTCACTTCAGAAGACTTCAAGAAGTTATGCAGTGATTCAGGGATTAAGAGGGAGTTGACCACTCCTTACAATCCACAATAGAATGGAGTTGCATAAAGGTGTAAAATTAGTCACAGCAGATCTAATGAACAAGTAAATCAATCACAACAGATGAACATAGAAAATATGGTGTAAAACAGTGTAAAACATGCACAATGCTCAATATCCCAATAAGGGTGAATAATTACAATACAATACAGTAACAATGACTGAGCAATTCAAATTTCCTAAGGAGGTCATTCGAATCACTGAATGGAGTAGCTTGACTCCAACTAGGAGTCCTCATCATCAATCAATGGTGGTCATCAATGCACAAGAACCAGTCATCCAGGTGTCAATCTGAGTCTAACCGAGTGTAACATGTGTAACTGAAGTGTGTAGCACTGATATAGGGAAGTGGGATCAGTGGAGGCTGCATGGGAGGCTAACTAAAGTTAGAACAAGTCATCTAGTCAATCTGGAGGTCCAACGGAGTGAAATAGTCTGTCGGGAGTGAAACTAGCCTCAAATTAGGGAGAATCGGAGCTAATTGAGTGTAACTGAAGTGGAACTGCAGTGGTAGGTGAAGAAGTGCGCCCTTCTCTGGAAGTAGGTGAGAAGTGGGCACCTTCCTGACTAGGAGGGCTAATGAACTAATGTAAGAAGCTCCCAGGTGCTAGAATAAGGTGGCTAAGGTGCTGGAGGCATCAACCTGGTGACTGGGATGCATGCAAACCCTAGAATTTGCATGCAAACCCTAATTGCATGCAAGATCCTGAAAAAGATGACGTGGATATCCGAACACCCCCCCTCAAGATAGAATATGATGTGAAAAAAATAATGTGGGGCCCTGGTAACTAAGACCAAAGGTCACCCCAATACAATAATCCAAAAAATGCTGAAAATAAACTAAGTGAGGAAAGAGGGAAAACCCAGTGGGAAGAAAGGCCCCCCTCAAGCTAAAGCATAATAATGGATCAATCTGTCTCCACCATGATAGATCTCACCCCCAACAGTGAATGGAGGTAAGAGAACTTCTTCTTAGTGAAGCTCTTGGTGAAGATATCTACAATTTGCTCATCAGTAGGGCAATATTGCAGAATGATGGTGCGATCATGCACCAACTGTCGAATGTAATGCATATGAATCTCAATGTGTTTGGTCCTCTGCCACTGAAATGGATCTATGGAGATCTTGATAGCACTTTGATTGTCACAAAATAGGACAGTCGAAGTAGTGCCACCAAAACCAAACTTGGAAAGAATACCCTACAACCAAACTGCCTGAATGCAGGCATTAACTGCCCCTCAATACTCTGCCTTTGCTGAAGAAAGTGCAATGGATGCCTGCTTTTTGCTGGACTAGAAAACAAAACCATGACCAATCATAAAAACATAACCGGAAGTGGAATTCCGATCAATGCTATCACCTACCCAATCTGAATCAGTAAAACCAATGAAATCAAGCTCAGAATCTGCAGCATAATGTATGCCAAAATGTTTCGTACCTTGCACATACTGCAAGATCCGCTTGGCTGCTCGCCAATGAAGCTCATGGGGCTACTGCATATACCTTGACAAAACACTCACGGCATATGAAATATCAGGCCTTGAGTGTTTCAAATAAAGTAGTGAACCAATCAATTGTCGATACATACTGCAATCTGCAAGCGGTGTAGAATCTCCCTCCTCAAGACTGATTCCTGAGAGGAATGGGAATGGGGCTGCCTTACATTCAGCCATATTAAACTTCAATAACAGGTTGGAAGCATATTTTTTCTGAGATATAGTGATCCCATCAAAATTTTGAGCTATCTCCAAGCCCAAAAAGTGACTCAGCAAGCCCAAATCGCTCATGTCAAAAGCTAGATTTAAGGCAGTTTTTAGCTTGTTTATTGAAGTAAGAGTGCTACCAGTAATGAGAAGATCATCAACATAAAGTACAATAACCAACAAATTACCTTTAACTCATTTAAGATACACATTCGTATCAGATTTGCATCTTTGGAAATTCTGAGAAAGAAGGAAGGAGTCCATCTTTGTGTACCAAGCTCTTGGGGCCTGTTTTAACCCATACAAATATTTCTTCAATCTGCAAACTAATGATGGATCTGATGTGTATCCCTCTGGATGCTGCATATATACCTCTTCAGCAAGGTCTTCATGTAGAAATGCACTCTTCACATCCATGTGGTGCACTTCCCAGTGCTTGGATGCGGAAATAGCCAAAACAAGGCGGATGGAATCCATCTTTGCAACCGGTGCAAAGGTCTCAGTGTAGTCCACTCCTTGGACTTGGGAGAAACATTTTTCCACCAAACTTGCTTTGTATTTGTTGATAGAGCCATCAATAGCAACTTTCATGCTGTAGACCCATTTACACTTCACTAATTTTCTTCCAGGTGGAAGAGAAACTAGCTCCCATGTATTGTTCTTTTGAAGAGAACTGTACTCTTCATCCATGGCACTTTGCCATCTCGGATCTCGGTGGGAAGAATAGTATGATGTGGGATATAAACCAGTCATCAAATAAAAAATCTTAGGAAGTAATGGATCAGAAATTGAAAGAGCCATACCTGCTCTTTGAAAGTCTGCTCTTGTTTGTCTCGGATCAGCAGGATTTCCAAGGTTCGAACCAGCAGATTGAAGAGTGTTTTGGGCCCGCTTTGGTAACTGAGGAGGATCATAATGGTTGGATTCCAAACCTGATATGTCATGATCATCATGTGATGCTAAAATATTAGAAATATCAAAACTCATACCTTCATTATCGCTGCACGGATCTTCTTCTGGTGAAGGCGGTGAAACGACAGTTTCTTCCTCAACTAGTTGCAATTCTTGAAGCGATTCTTCAAATTGCACACTGCGCTCTATGAATATATTTTTAGATATGATATCCATGAGTTTATATGCTTTTGATTCTTCCCCATATCCTATCAGTATGCACTCAATACTTTGTGGATCCAAAGCTCGTCTCTTCTTGGAAGAAATTCTAGCCCATGCAGTAGAGCCAAAAACTCTCAAATTTGACACATCCGGTTTGTGACCAAATAATGCTTCGAAAGGAGTCATACCTTTCACGGATGAATGTGGAACACGGTTCTATATGTATGCAGCAATATTGATTGCTTCAGCCCAAATATTTGCAGCCAAAACTTTTGATTCAATCATGCATGTAGCCATCTCTTTCAGTGACCGATTTTTCCTTTCCGCTACACCGTTCTGCTGGGGTGTGTAGGGAACTGTATGTTGGATCTGAATTCCGCTTTGGGCACAAATTTGCAGAAACTTGGACTTAATATATTCTCCACCATTATCATATCTAAGAGATTTGATCTTGCTCTCAGTGGCGGTCTCAACAGAAGCCTTAAAATCCTTGAATTTTCCATGCACTTCTGACTTGTTTTTGAGAAAAAATACCCATGTAAAGCGGGAAAAATCATCAATAAATGTCAAAACATACCTTGAACCATTTAATGATGTATGGGGTAGTGGACCATTGATATCAGAATGTATCAGCCCCAAAACTGTAGAAGCTCTGCTAGCTTTGCCGTGGTCGAATCTGTGCTCGGGGTGCTTCCCAATAATGCAACCAATGCATATTCCCTTCGAGGAACGGAGTTGTGGTAGACCATCTACCATGGAATTGTTTGATAACAGCAGAAAATAATTATAATTAATATGTTCAAATATTTCATGCCAAATCCTACTAACATCATTACCATGTGTGCGAAGAGCAGTGGGCTTTGGAAGCGGAATAAAGTGTGAAAACTCATAGCATTTTGTAGTGTGGTTCACCTTTCCGACCGCAACAAGTCTTCCACTTTTGATATCAGAAATTTCAACTGTATTAGGGCTGAATGTAACTTGCTTCGGTTCACTAGTGTGTGTCATTTGATACACAGAAAGAAGATTTGAAGCCAAGGAAGGCACACAGAGAACATTCTGAAAGCTTCCATGATCTACATGAATCATACCTTTGCCCTTTGAAGAAATTTTTGAGTCATCTCCCAAATGGATGGGGATGGAGCTGTTTGGATCAAATGAAGAAAAAGAATCAATATTTGCAGCCATATGATTGAATGCACCTGAATATATCAAGAGAGTAGTGGGCTTCGAAACAGTTGCCATGAGTGCTTGTCCTCTTTCATGATCATCATTCCTATCCTTCTTCCTTGCACCGTCAGGAAGCGTTATGTTGTTCTTTTCCAAAAGGAGGGCCATTTGACCTATAGTCTTTTTCATACATGAAATTTTGGGATGAAAGCCACAGTTTCAATAAGTACATTTAGATTTTTGGTTACCTTCTTTGCCCTTTTGCTTGAACTTCGAACTGGATGGTGCATCCGTTTGTTTGCCTTTCTCTCTTTGCTTGTGAGGTTCGAATTTGGGCTTCTCCTTCTTTTGCTTTCCTTTACCATTCAAGATCTTGGGTCCTTGAACATATAGGGATGAATCTTTGGAGCTTATGGACCCCATTTGAATCAACTTATCATGCTATTTTGTGACAGACTCAATGAAGGCATCTTCCAATTCGGGGTAGTTAGCTGACCGAAATTGAAAGTAGAGACAAATACCGAATAATATTTACCAAGCTTGCTGAGAATGGAGAGGATCAATTGCTTATCCTCTTTGATAACACCACTATTCTTCAATTGCATGTTCAAGTTCTTGAATTTTGTGAAGAATTCATTAATGGTCTCGAAATTCTCAGGACTAAGGGAAATCAATTCATTCTCTAATTGAAAAGCCCTAAGCTTGTCCTGCTTGCCAAATAGTGTTTCAAGTTGCTCCCATATAGATTTTGGAGTCTTCAATCCCCTGAGATGGAAGTGAAGATCTTTGGATATGGAGAGACAAAGAAGACCATAAGCTTCATCAATCTTGTTGTAGTGTTTGGTTCTATTTGACAAGGTGTTTGGCTCCAATTCAAGACCAAGAGTGACTCGGTAGTAACCTTTTGAACGTAATATGATCTCCATATCATCTTTCCAATCAAAATAATTGAATGGGGTGAGGATAGGTTTTGAAGAAGAGTATTCCATTGCTAGGAGCGAGTGCACACTGATGTAGAAAGGCTTGCAAGGGCAAGGTAGCGAATGCAATTGATGGAGACAATAACTTGCAAATCACAATAAAACCAAGAACAATGAGGTCGAACAATCCACCCTTTTAGAGTTGCATCACACCTGGGATTGGAGATCAAGCAATGTTGAATGGGTCCAATGTATCAGTTCTGGGATTTATGTCAAAACTCAAGCTTTTGGATTGGTATTGGAAGTATTTTCAAGCTTTGCATGCACAGGAGCGAATGCCCTTGAGATCTTTCATGCCAAAACTTTTGTAAGTTTTGAGCAAATTCACTCAAATCTTCTTATAGAAACACCTATAGAAAAGAGATCTTGTCCCTGCAATGGCTCTGATACCATGTAAAATTAGTCACAACAGATCTAATGAACAAGTAAATCAATCACAACAGATGAACATAGAAAATATGGTGTAAAACTGTGTAAAACATGCACAGTGCTCAATATCCCAATAAGGGTGAATAATTACAATACAATACAGTAACAATGATTGCGTAATTCGAATTGCCTAAGGAGGTCATTCAAATCACTGAATGGAGTAGCTTGACTCCAACTAGGAGTCATCATCAATCAGTGGTGGTCATCAATGCACAAGAACCAGTCATCCAGGTGTCAATCTGAGTCTAACTAAGTGTAACATGTGTAATTGAAGTGTGTAGAACTGATATAGGGAAGTGGGCTCAGTGGAGGGTGCATGGGAGGCTAACTGAAGTTAGAAAAAGTCATCCAGTCAATCTGGAGGTCCAACGGAGTGAAACAGTCAGTCGGGAGTGAAACTAGCCTCAAATCAGGCAGAATCAGAGCTAACTGAGTGTAATTGAAGTGGAATTGCAGTGGTAGGTGAAGAAGTGAGCCCTTCTCTGGCAGTAGGTGAGAAGTGGGTGCCTTCCTGACTAGGATGGCTAATGAACTGATGTAAGAAGCTCCCAGGTGCTAGAATAAGGTGGCTAAGGTGCTTGAGGCATCAACCTGGTGACTAGGATGCATGCAAACCCTAGAATTTGCATGCAAACCCTAATTGCATGCAAGATCCTGAAAAATATGATGTGGATATCTGAACAAAAGGAATAACCTCTCATCCACTTTCAACATTGGTTAAGGTGCACACTATCAAAGACTCTAGTAGCTCCTGAAAGGAAGCAAAGATTGAGAGGGAATCCACCAAAAAAACAAACAAAGATATGTATTTGAATTGTCATTTCTTGTATATCTGATAGTTTAAATAATATTGTTCAATGATGTATATGCTTATGTTCCTAGGCTTAGGTTGTGTATTATGCATATTAGAATAATTGCATTAATGAACAGTATACTACTGATATGCATGTGATGGGTAAGTGGCCTATGGCACTGTACAACATTCCATTGCTACTTATCTAGAATGAAACCTCTTTGCTGACATGTTGGGAGTAGTGCAAACTCTTAACAATGTTCTGCTAGAGATGGAAGGCATCTAGATAGTTATTGTATGAATGCGGGATATGGATGAATGTTGTATTGAAGCATTGGCTAAGATAATTGCATGACTGTATGACATATGCATTTATGTGTAAGACTTTGTTCTGTAAACTATGAGAAGTTTCTAATCATGCAATTGAATTTGACTTGTAGGAAAGATCATGTACAATCACCTACAAAAGAAGGACTACAACATTTGTTCCAGCAACGAAGTTCAAAGAAAACTATCTATTGAAGATATTGAAGAATCTGAAGTTCCTAGGATACGGGATGCAGTAATGGAAGGATGCCATGGTCGGGGAATACCAGTCGATCATGAAGAATGATGTTTGGGATGTAGTCCCAAGACCAGAAGGAAAGTCTATTGTGACTTCCAAGTGGATCTATAAGATCAAGCATGATGCAGATGGTAGCATAGAGAAATACAAGGCAAGATTTGTTGCTCGTGGGTTCTCCTAGAAAGAGGGAATAGATTATGAAGAGACTTTTTCTCCTGTAGCCAGATACACTTCCATCAGAACAATACTTTCCCTGGCTGCAGTGATGAAGTAGAAGATACACCAGATGGATGTCAAGAAAACTCTCTTGAATGGTGTAGTTGAAGAGGAAGTGTATGTGGAGCAGCCACTTGGTTTTGAGACACATGACAGGAACTCATATGTGTGTAGATTGAAGAAAGCCTTGTATGGATTGAAGAAAGATCCTAGGACATGGAATGGCAGGATAGACAGCTCGCTATCCAGTTTTGGCTTTACTAAGAGTAAAGTGGATTCCAACCTTTACTACAAGGTTGAGGAAAGGAAATCCAGTGATACTCCTATTGTATGTGGATGACCTGTTTGTGACAGGTGAGGATAGATTGACTAACGACATGAAGAGGAAGCTTGCTTATGAGTTCGAGATGAAGGACTTGAGCATGATGCATTACTTTCTAGGTACGGAGGTGTGGCAGAGTGCAGATGGAATCTTCCTTGGACAAGGGAAGTATGCAGTAGAGATCCTGAAGTCGTTCGAGATGATGGACTGCAAGGCCATGGCCACACCTATGGCATCCAACCTAAAGCTATTGAGTGATGCTTCATCAGAGTTGGTTGATGTCATGGTTTATCGTCAGATGATTGGGTCCTTAATGTAGCTAATGAACACGAGACCAGATATTTTCTTTGCAGTGAACACCTTGAGCCAGTTTCTGACAGATCCTAGATATGTTCTCCTGATTGCTGTAAAGCATATTTCAAGGTACCTAAAGGGTATGATTGATCATGGGCTCAAGTATTATGCAAATCAAAAGTTTAACCTAGAGGGTTATGTTGATTCAGATTAGGAAGGCAGTGCTGCAGATAGGAAGAGCACTTCATGGTGCTGCTTCAGTATGGGCTCAGGTGTGATCTCTTGGTTTAGCAGGAAGCAGTCCTGCATAGCACGGAGTACAACCAAAGCAGAGTATGTCGCAGCTTGTTCAACTAGTTGTGAGGCAGTATGGATTAGGAAGCTATTGTCTAAGTTATTTGATCTCCCATTGGATGGTACCTGTATCTTCTGTGACAACCAGAGTTGTGTGAAGTTGTCTGAGAACCCGGTGTTCCATGACAGGTCGAAGCACATTGAGATCAAATATCACTATATTAGGGATATGGTGCAGAGAGGATATGAGTAGATTGCAGATGTGTTGACCAAACCACTAGCTAGAGTGAAGTTTGAGTACTTCAGAGAGAGTCTTGGTGTTCTTCAGATAGAAGATACTTCGAGGAAGAAGTGATGGGACACATTTGCAGGACCCATACCAAGCATGGTGGTATGAGGATCCTTCCCATGGCTGTGGATGTAAGAGCTGTGTGATGAGCATCATGACGATGCTCCAGTTTCTGCTATGATGATGATCAGGATGATCACGTGATGATGATATGCATCAAGATGATGCTGTGTATATGATCAGGATGATCATGTGATGATGATGTACATCAAGATGATGTACTATATGATGATGATGAGTATGATCATGAGTATTAGGATGATACTCCACAGACAGATTGTATAGGTAGCATGTAAAAGATCCCGAGAGATCCGATAGTCTATGCTCGGATACTCTTTCGAGGTTTTGCTATAGGTAGCATAGAAAATATCCTGGGAGATCTGATAGTCTGTGCTCGGATGCTCTTTCGAGGTTTTGCTATAGGTTGGCCGTGGACAGGTTGTGAAGGTAGCATAGAAAAGATCCTGGGATATCCTATAGTCTGTGATAGGATGCTCTTTCGAGGTTTTGCTATAGGTAGCATAGAAAAGATCCTGGGAGATCCTATAGTCTGTGCTAGGATGCTCTTTCGAGGTTTTCCTACTAGAGGCATGTAATCAGTCCTAGAGATCCGATAGGTTGAGCTATGTGCTTGTAAAAGTCCTGGGATGCTCTTTAGAGTTCTTACAGGTTACAAGACACTCTTTTAAGGTTTTTCCTAACCACATAGAAAAGATCTTGGGAGATCCTATAGTCTGTGCTAGGATGCTCTTTCGAGGTTTTGTGGTGGTGGTCACATAGAAAAGATCCTGGGAGATCCTATAGTCTGTGCTAGGTTCTCTTTCGAGGTTTTGTGACGGTCACATGTAAAAGATCGTAGAGGATGCTCTTTCAAGGTTTGTTGACGCACGTAATCAGTCCTAAGGATTCCACAGTATGGCCAAAGATGATGAAGACCTACAGGAGGATAGGCCTACAACCAGCATGAAAAAGGGTTGGCTCTGTAGAAATTCCTATGACGAGAAGAATTATGAGATAGCCCAGTGATTGAGATGTCGATGTATAGAAACAGTGATGATGATGCTCTGTGATCCAGTGACGATGATCCAACTTCAGAATTGAATACTTGTTCCGATATGTATTGATGACCCGTGTCTAGAGAAAACCTTCCTAGTTAAGAGGGAGTGTTGATGTATTTGTAACTTCAGAAGATATTCTTATATGCATTACACTTGTACCTTATTATATTGATGATGGAGACACATAATTTCCTTAGGGAAAACCAAGAAGGTGAAAAACCCCTCAACTTCCTCAGAGATAGAATAAGCCACAATACAAGATCACAATGATCAAACCCAAAAGATAGATGTCTCCAACAGCTACTCCTCCTCCACTAGTGCGCACTCCTCTCTCAACTAATGCGAGTTGGATGAGTGAGTGAATGAATAGAATGAGAGACACAACCTCTCTATTTATACATTGACTTGACCTGCCAATAACCTAACAGGGCCGACTTCCTAAGGAAGTAACCCATCCACATGACTCAACTAGGGTCGATGTTAGCTCTCAGAATGGATGCCTAATGAGGGAAGCTAGACTAGGAGCCTACTTTAATTATCAACCCGGGGGACCTACAAACTTCATGTTGAGATATTATAACTTCTAAGAATATTATATTTGTACTTTATTATTCCGGAGATGTTTCATTCCTCTGCGAGACCTTATTGTATATCCGGAGATGCTTTATTCCTCCGTGGAGAATGTGGTAACTTGGGTTATTAGAATTCCCTAGTAGGGGTAGGCCCTGTATGAGTCATGTGGGTTAAAGGGTTATTATACCACCCTAGTGGGGTCGGCCCTGTCACATTATCTTAAGTGGTTAAGTTGGGGCCGACCTAGTTAGTGTAAAAGTTAAGTCGGAGTTGTGTATAAATAGAGCAGGTGTGTTCCTCATTTAACACACATTCACTCAATTGTGATTAGCGCATAAGTGAGAGAGAGATATGCTGTGGAGGAGAAGGAGCTCATGGTTGAGAATGACATCTTTGTATTTTCTGGTCATCTATATTGAGGAAGCTTTGCTGGATTTTCTACCCCATGAGGGTTTCCCAGGATAAATCTGTGTCTCTTGTGTTTATGCTGTGCTTGTTGTTCTTTTAGTGATCCTGTATATGCTATTATTGTGAAATGGAATGTAATGATGATATTTTGTGTCTTAGAATATTGAATCTTAACATGGTATCAGAGCTAACCTGAAGGAAAGCAATGTATGGCACTTACGACACTTGCTTCACTTGTGACAATTTGAAGGTTAGGGTGTTATATAGAAAAAACCAGTCATCGTGGAACTTTCACTATAAATCCATTTTGGAAAAGTTTTAGGATCGGAAACATTTATAGGTCATAGATAACATCCCCCTGTACCTTGTGTCCAAAGTAAAACCTCTAATTCGTTTTACTTTGTGATTTATGATCAGTACAAGTTATGGTTTCTGCCTCTTCCAGATGTGAGTCATAAACAAGTGACCTAGGAAAAAAGGTCACAACTTGGGCTAGGAAGCTCCAAATGAAATTTTGTAAAACTTGACAAGTAGATAATGGATTGTATTTTCTTAGGTAAGTTTTTCAGAGGCTGAAGTTGAAGCATTGACATGTGGCACGCCGTACAAGTTTGCTCTCCTGTTTTATCCCATAAAAAGGTCACTTAACGACACTTGGCATAACTCTCTCTCAGAGAATCCAATTGAGTTCATACCTGTGGTGTTGGAAATATGACAAGTTAGGCTACCACAAAAAGAAGTTTCAGACCCTGTGGATTCGTAATTTCAGAGTTACACCAGAAACAATCAGGTGCATATTTCTGTCAAAACAGATTTGGATTTTGAGCACCTTCATTCTTGAATTGTCACTGCTGTGGGAAATTAGGGTTTCAGAGAAAGTTCAAATTATTGGAATAGAAAACCACGGCTGAATGATACTCATAAAAATTGAAATTTAGAGACCAAGATCAAATTTTTTGGTTGGGCAGAAGGTCGGGATTGATCAAACCCTAGTTCGGGATTTTGATCGGAAAGGTGGAAAATTAGGGCTTCTGCAAAAGTTGGAATTTTTGAAGTCTGTGACCACGGATGGAAGCACCTCAAAAAAATAGAAGCTTAGAGCTTTGGATCAAAACTTTTGGCTGGGAAGAAGGGTGGGCTTTATCAAACCCTAGTTTAAGGTCCTGTCTAGTGAATCCGGAAGTTTCAAAGACAATCCCGAGGGGTCAAATTTTGCAGTTTTCAAAATTGAAGTATACCAGCTTGTTCAGCTCAGCAAGCCACATATTTCTATCCATTCAGAAGTTTGAAATTCAAAGTTTGAATTTTTAGGGTTTCTCTGACAAACCCTAATCCAGCTTTAGATCTAGTCTCAGCAAATCAAAGTGGATTGGGTTAATCCTAGAAGAAAATGAATTGGAAACCAACATAAGTGAAGAAGTTCCATTTTCAGGAGGAGATGAGGCTAAGGCCTTACATAAGAAGACTACAAGAAATATCGACAGGTATGTGTTGAAATCTGTTCATGATTAAGTTTATGATATGTTTGTATTCATATTATCGAGGTTAGTAAATCTTGATTAATCTTAGAATTGTCTTATCACCCTAGTAAAAGTATGAATGCATGTGAATGATAGAAGACATTCTTTGATTAGGGTTATATGATTGTACTAATGCACCCGTGGTGTTGTATGAGGGTGATGTTGTCTGCTAACAAGATACGGGTACATCAAGAAAGACAAATGAAGTTCTATGACAATGATGACATGAAGACAAAAACTCATCCATAGTCTTTGATCACATAGAAGCTCCACTTACAAGGTATGTATGACTTTGTTCTACTATGCTTAACTTATGAGATATGCAGGTTCTGGCACAAGGTCTCTAAATCATTGAAGAACAAAGAAGATATTGTTTGGGTATGTTAAGACATAACCAAGCTTGATAATCCAGGTATGTTTTCCTATATCAAGTTCGAATACTAGTTTGTTAGGATCTTAGGTAAGTATACCCGTGTATGAAATGATCATAACCATATATACTTAAGATTATTTAGAATTATAATGTTTTGATAGTATTGAGATTATACTAATGAATGTATGTTTGTGTATGAGATCATGAGGATGACACTAGTGCACACTTAAGCATGCATAGTGGTACATAATGAATAGAAGTTCAAATACATATAGAGATCAAGCGGGAGGCAACCACACAAATATAAAAGATAAGTATTTAAGTTGTCATTTGAATTACTTCTTGAATCTCTGAATAGTAAATGATATTGCTCATAGTAGTTGTATGCATTCCTAGAATATATCATGCTGAGTGTAAACATTCATATGGCATTGAACAAGTATACTACTAATATGCATATGATTGGTAAGTTGGACAAACATTCCATTGTTGCTTGTCTAGAGTGAAACCTCTTTGTTGACATGCTGAGAGTTGTGCACGCTCTCGATAGTATGTTCTGGTAGAGATGGAAGGCATCTAGATAGCCACTGTATGCATACAGGATATGGAAAAGTGTTGTGTCAAAGTACTCGTCAAGATAATTGCATAACTATGTGAATCATATCTGTATGCATAATAGATTATCATGTCAAACATGATTTGATGATTATGAAGTATTACTAATCATGTAATGAACTTTGATTTGTAGGAAAGATCATGAAGAATGATGAACATCGAACAAGTGATGGATGTTCAAAAAGAAGATTTACAAATCAAACATACTATAGAAGGCTCGTGGCTAGAAGATTCTCTTAGAAAGAGGAAGAGGATCATGACGAGATGTTTGATCCAAGTGGATAGATAAGACCATTCTCTTAATGGTGTAATTGAAGAAGAAGTGTGAATCAGGCTCTATACGGGTACCCAGGATCGATGAACTTAATGATCACCATGGGTGATGCGGATTTCAACCTTTGCTACAAGGTTGAAGATGGTTTCTATATACAGATGACATGGATGCAGGAAGGAACTCACCACAGAGTTTGAATGATCTTGAGGTTCATATCAGTAGACCCATCTGACGAGAGATGGAACAAATAAATATGCAGAAGATCACTCAATGCAGAGTGTGAATGATGTTCAGTCAGAGAGGGAGAATTGATAGCTTCTTGACAAGCTTGGGATTTACCAAAAGTAAATATGATCCTAACCTTTATCTTAAGGTTATGGATGATGAACCTGTCATACTATTACTGTATGTGGATGATCTCTTTCTGACAAGGAATGAGAAACAGATCATGGAAAGCAAGAAGAATCTAGCTACAAGAATTTGAGATGAAAAATCTCAGATTGATACATTACTTCCTAGGTCTGGAAGTATGGCAAGTCTTAGAAGGAATATTTCTTAACCAGGGAAAGTATGTTGTGGAAATATTGAGAAGATTTGATATGTTGGAATGTACAACCATGGCCACTCTCATGGGTTCCGACTTGAAGCTGTTAGCTGATGACTCATCAGAGTTAGTGGATGTGACTCTGTACAGACAGACTACTGGGTCATTGATGACAAATACCAAGCCATATATATGTTAAGTTTTCAGAATTTACTTCAATCTGATCTAGGATCTTAACTGAGAGAACAACATGTACAACATATCTACAGCATATCAATCATGGAGACAATAATGCAAGCACACAAGAGACACAAAGATTTACTTGGGGAAAACCATAAAGGTGAAAAACCCCAATAACTTCCTTAGAGATAGATAGAGCAATGATACAACCCAAACATAAGAGATAGACATATCCTAGCAGCAGATCCTCCTGCTCCATAAGTGCGCCACTCCTCCTTGAGTGCATGGGTGAGAAGTGAGTGAGTAAATAGAGTGCCTCCCGCACTCTATTTATACTTGACTTGACTTGCCTTTTACATAAATCATGTAGGCTCGAACTTAACCACATAACATAATGCTGACTGGGCCGATCCCCAATAGGGTGGTCTAATAACCCTTCGACCCACATGGCCGACCCCCAATAGGGTGGTCTAATAACCTTTTGACCCACATTCCTTATACAGGGCCGAACCCAACAAGGTGGTCTAATAACCCATCAAGTATAAGTTACGACATTTACAATATAAATGATGACACTTCCTTATAGAGGAATAATACCATCTCTATAGGAGTACATACAACATACATATATGAAATACATTCCGAAGTTACATATACATCAACACTCCCTCTTAACTAGGAAGGTATTTCTCAGCACAGGTCTTCTAGCACAAGTCTTCTTCTCTGGATCATCGTCACTGGATAATTGTCATCGAGTCATCATCATCGTCACTACTGCTTCTATCTCAATCAATCTCTGAATCTACTCGTCATAGGAAGTTCTAGAGAGCCAGTCCTTTTTCATACTAGATGTAGGCCCACCACCTGCAGGTCTTCATCATCACTGGCCATACTGTGGAATCCTCAGGACTTCTACATGCGTCACAAAACCTTAAAAGAGTCTCTTGACTAGCAAGAACTCTAAAGAGCATCTGAGGCCTTTTTCATCCTGTCCAGATCTCCATGACTTATTACATGTGACCCCACCACAAAATCTCGCAAGAGCATCCCAGGCTGTTACGAGCACGTAGCTCTACCTTTAGGATCTCCCAGGGCACGAATTACATGTGGTCATGGAAAAACCTCGCAAGAGCATCCCAGGCGTGATTACGGGCACACAGCCCAACCTATCGGATCTCCCAGGGAACTGAATTATATGCCATAGGATAAAACCTCGAAAGAGCATCTGCCAGATATCCCAGGGAACCAAATTACATGCCATAGGAAAAACCTTGAAAGACTATCTGCAGATCTCCCAGGGCACCGAATTACATGTCCTCCCAGAGCAAAACCTCGAAAGAGCATTTGCAAGATATCCCAGGGAACCGAATTACATGCCATAGGAAAAACCTCGAAAGACTATCTGCAAATCTCCCAGGGCACCGAATTACATGCTCATCTGCACAACCTGATCCACGACCATAGAGTATCAACCTGATACTCACCATACATCATCCTGATGTACACATGATCATCCTGATCATCATCACTGCAACATCCTGCTGCATGTCATCTGGAGCAACATCCTGAAGCTCGTCATCCACGATCATCCTGATCATACAATCCATCTACCTGATGCATACCAAGTATCTACCTGATACATATCATCATACATGATCCACCTGATCATACAATGTATCCACCTGATACAAATACATGATACATATCACCATACATGATCCACCTGATCATACAATGTATCCACCTGATACATATACAAATACATGGTCCAAGCATCCAACATGATGCATATACAAAAATACATACCCATGATCCAACCGATCATATAAAGCATCCAACATGATGCGTACATACATATAAATGATCCAACTGATCATATCCAACATCCAACATGATGCGTACATACATATAAATGATCCAACTGATCATATCCAACATCCAACATGATGCATATATACATACATAAAAATGATTCAACTGATCATATCCAGCATCCAACATGATGCATACATATAAATGATCCAACTGATCATATCAAAGCAGAAACCAGAACATCATCCTGATGCTCATCATCCAGCGCTTACATCCACAACCATGTGAAGGATCTTCCTTCCAACATGCTTGGAATGGCTTCTGCAAATGTGTCCATCACTTCTTCCTCGAAGTGTCCTCGATCTGAAGAATGCCAAGCCTCTCTCTGAAGTACTCGAACTTCACCCTGGCTAGTGGCTTCGTCAGCACATCTGCAATCTGCTCGTCCGTCGCAACATACAGGAGCTTCACAGCTCCTCTCTACACCATATCCATGATATAGTGATATTTGATCTCTATGTGTTTCAACCTGTCATGAAACACTGGGTTCTCGGACTGCTTCACACAACTCTGGTTATCATAGAAGATACCAGTAGCATCCAACAGGAGATCAAATAAATCAAACAGTAGCTTCCATAGCCATACTGCCTCACAACTAGCTGAATAGGCTACAACATACTCTGCCTCAGCTGTACTCAGTGCTATGCAAGACTGCTTCCTGCTAAACCAAGAGATCACACCTGATCCCATACTGAAGCATCACCTAGATGTGCTCTTCCTATCTGCAGCACTACCAGCCCAATCTGAATCAACATAACCCTGCAGGTTAAACTTTTGATTCACCTCATACTTGAGCCCATAATCCACTGTACCCTTCAGGTACCTCAGAACATGCTTTATAGCAACCAGGTGAACACTCCTCGGATCTGACTCAATGTGTTCACAGCAAGGCAAATGTCTGGTCTCGTGTTCGTCAGGTACATCAAGGACCCAATCATCTGACGATACATAGAGACATCAACCGACTCAGATGAAGCATCACATAGAAGCTTCAGATTCGATTCCATAGGTGTGGCCATGGCCTTGCAATCCATCATCCCGAACCTCTTCAGGATCTCTACTGCATACTTCCCTTGTCCAAGGAAGATTCCATCTGCACTCTGCCACACCTCCATGCCAAAAACCAATAGTTCATCATCCCCAAGTTCTTCATCTCGAACTCGGCAGTAAGCTTCCGCTGTGTGTCGGCAATCAATCTATCTTCACCTGTAACAAACATGTTATCCGCATACAAAAGTAGTATCACTGGATTTCCTTCCTCAACCTTGTAGAAAAGGTTGGAATCCACTTTATTCTTGGTAAATCCCAAACTGGATAGAAAGCTGTCTATCCTACCATACCAAGTTCTGCACACATATATGACTACACCATGCTGTCTTGAAATCCATCTGGTGCATCTTCTATTTCATCACTTTTATATTTCTCAATGCTACCATCTGCAACATGCTTGATCTGATAGTTCCATTTGGAAGTCACAACATACTTCCCTTTAGCTCTTGGGACCGCATCCCAAACATCGTTCTTCATGATCGACGGATCATGGCATTCTGCCTGTATCCTGGGAACTTCAATATCTTCAATAGATAATTTTGTTGTTGAACAAATGTTGTAGTTCTTCTTTTGTAGGAGATGGCATACGATCTTTCCTACACAACAAATTAAATTGCATGATTAGAAAACATCTCACAGTTTTTAGAACAAATTCTTACACATAAAGAAATATGTCATACAATCATGCAATTATCTTAGCCAATGCTTCAATACAACATTTATCCATATCCCGTAACTTTCTAGATGCCTTCCAATCTCTACCAGAACATTGTTAAGAGTGTGCACAACTCCCAACATGTCAGCAAAGAGGTTTCATTCTAGATAAGTAGCAATGGAATGTTGTACAGAGCCATAGGCCACTTACCCATGTATATTAGTAGTATACTGTTCATTAATGCAACTATTCTACTATGCACAATACATATCATGAGCATATACATCATTGAAATTTTTTATTTAAACAAACAAATATGCAAGAAATGATGATTAAAATACTTATCTTTCTTTGTTCGTTGGGTGGACTCCCTCTGAGTCTTCGCTTCCTTGCAGGAGCTATTGGAGTCCTAATCTGAAGTAGCTTCTTCTACACCTTTCTGTTGTGGAATGTAGAGAGATGGTCAACTCCCTCTGAATATCTGCATCCTTGCATAAACCACTGAAGTGTATTCTCTCTTGATCTTTGCTTCCTGAATTACCTGTTCTTGAACTCATATTCATCCTTGGTCCCTATGCCTGCTTATTAGTATCATGATTGTGTTATCCTTGTGATCTGATATAAAATCATACATTCATTAGTATACTATTAAAACACAATAATCTCAAGCATGTATAGTCATGATCATTTCAAAAAGAAATAATAAACATTAGCATTCAAGGTTTATGAAGGATTCTTATGGTTTGTCAAATCATAAGAAACATAACATGTCTAAACCTATAATTACTCAAACCTATGACTCTTCGGGTTAGTTGAATCATCAATCAAGATAAGAGATATAATATGCATAAAACCTGTGATTATTCAAACCTATACCTTCATGATTCTTCTGGTTAGTCATATCATCAATTATGGTAAGAAACATAATATGCATACAACCATGATTATTCAAACCTATGACTTCATGAATAATCATTATCAACAACAGTATAAGATCCTAACACAAGGTAGGATTCTAGCTTGATATAGGAAAAACATACTGGGATTAGCATGCTAGCTATTTATGTCTAACATACCCGCATAATGTCTTCTGGTTCTCTTCAGTGACTTGTGCTAGTAACCTGCATGTCTCATAAGTTAACCATTGTAGAAACAAGTTATACATACCTCGAAAGTAGATCTTCTATGTGATCCATAACAATGGATGAATCCTTGTCTTCATGTCACCATGATCATATGTTCTTGAAGTAGAACATGATTTGTCTTTCTTGGTGTACCTTTTATGTTAGTAGACAACATAAACCTCATACAACACCATAATGCATTAGTACAATCATAAGTGTCAACACCCTAACCAATGAATATATTCTATCATGCATTCAAAATTTTGTTAAGGTGATACGACAAATCTAAAATCAAGATTGTACTAACTGTAATAATATGAAGACAAACATACCATAAACTTAATCATGAACAAATATTGAAACATACCTTGATGAGTCATACCTGTCGAGATTGCTTGTAATATTCTTATGTAAGGCCTTAGCCTCATCTCCCTCTGAAACAAGAACTTCTTCACTTATACAGGTGCCCAATCCATCTTCTTCTAGGATTAACATCTTCTTCTAGGATTAACCCAATCCACTTGATTTGCAAGAACTGGACCTGGAGCTGGATATGGGTTTGTCAGAGAAACCCCAAAAATTCAAACTTTGAATTTCAAACTTCTGAAAGGATAGAAATATGCGCCTTGATGAGCTGATCAAGCTGGTATATTCAGAATTTGAAAAATGCAAAGTTTCACTCCTCAATTTTGCCTTTGAAACTTTCGGATTCACTGGACGTGACCCTGAACTAGGGTTTGATGAAGCCCACTCTTCTACCCAATCAAAAGGTTTGATCCAAATCTCTAATCTTCTATTTTTCTGAGGAGCTTCTAGCCGTGGTCACAGATTTCAAAAATTCCCATTTTTACAGAAGCCCTAATTTTCCACTTTTCTGATCAAAGTCCCGAACTAGGGTCTTATCAAGCCTGGCCTTCTTCCCAACCAAAAATTCTGATCTTGGTCTCTAAATTTTTATTTTGATGAGTAGCATTCAGCCGTGGTCTCCGATTACAGAAATTCCAACTTTCTCCGAAGCCCTAAATTCCGGAAGCCATGAATGAAGGTACTAAAAAATAATTCTGTTTTGACAGAAATATGTACCTGATTGTTTCTAATGTAACTCTAAAATTTTTGATCCACAGGGTCTGAAAACGTTTTTTGCGATAGCTCGACCTGTTGTATTTGCAACCTGATAGGTCTGACCTCAAATGGATTCTCTAAGAGAGAGTTATGCCAAGTGTCGCAACGTGACCTATTTTGGGATAATACAGGATAGCGAACTTGTACGGTGTGCCACGTGTCACTGTTTGAACTTCGGCATCTGAAAATTTTTTCTGAGATATCTCGTCCTATTAGCTTTCCATCATGATAGGTCTGACCTCAATTGGACTCTCTGAGAGAGAGTTATGCCAATTGTCGCAACGTGACCTGTTTATGGGATAATACAAGAGAGCACACTTGTACGGCATGCCACGTGTCACTGTTTCAACTTAGGCCTCTGCAAAATTTTCCTGAGATATTAAAGTCTATGTACTACCTGTCATTTTTTACAAAATTTCATTTGGAGCTTCCTAGCCCAAGTTATGACCTTTTTCCCAAGGTCACCTGATTTTGACTCAGATCTGGAAGAGGCAGAAACCCTATATTGTACAGATCATAAATCACAAAGTACAACGAATTAGAGGTTTTCCTTTGGACACAAGGTACATGGGGATTTAATATTAGATCTGTAAATATTTTAGATCTGAAAACTTCTCCAAAACGGATTTATAGCGAAAGTGCTACGATGACTGGTTTTTTCTATATCAAGTCCTAGCATCGTAAGTGCAACAAGTGTCATACATGCCATATCATGTCTTCTTTCAGGCTAGCTCTGATACCAAGTTAAGTTTTCAGAATTTACTTCAATCTGATCTAGGATCTTAACTGAGAGAACAACATGTACAACATATCTACAGCATATCAATCATGGAGACAATAATGCAAGCACACAAGAGACACAAAGATTTACTTGGGGAAAACCATAAAGGTGAAAAACCCCAATAACTTCCTCAGAGATAGATAGAGCAATGATACAACCCAAACATAAGATATAGACATATCCTAGCAACAGATCCTCCTCCTCCATAAGTGCGCCACTCCTCCTTGAGTGCATGAGTGAGAAGTGAGTGAGTAAATAGAGTGCCTCTCGCACTCTATTTATACTTGACTTGACTTGCCTTTTACATAAATCATGTAGGCTCGAACTTAACCACATCACATAATGCTGACTGGGCTGACCCCCAATAGGGTGGTCTAATAACCCTTTGACCCACATGACTTATACAGGGCCGACCCCAACAAGGTGGTCTAATAACCCATCAAGTATAAGTTACGAAATTTACAATATAAATGACAACATTTCCTTATTAAGGAATAATACCATCTCTATAGGAGTACATACAACATACATATATGAAATACATTCCGAAGTTACATATACATCAACAATATATGCTTTGCTATGAACACCTTGAGTCAGTATCTAGTGGAACCTAGGCTTCACCTGATAGCTACAAAGCATGTGGTGAGGTACCTAAAGGGTAAGATATATTTTGTCTATGCTATCTTGGAGATCATGACTTCAGATTGTATGGCTACACAGATGTTGATTGGGCAGGAAGTGTATTAGACAGGAAGAGAATATCAGGTGGATGTTATTGTATGGGATCTACCATGATCTCGTGGTTTAGCAGGAAGCAGTCTAGTGTGTCTCTCAGCAGAGCTGAAGCATAAAATATAGCTTCTTGCTCTGCTAGTTGTGAAGCACTATGGCTTCGAAAGTTGTTATCAGGACTATTTGACTTAGAGATGGACCCCACTGTGATCTTGTGTGACAACTAGAGTTGTATCAAGATGACAAAGAAGCCAGTGTTCCATGATAAGTCAAAGCACATAGAGATCCGATATTTCTATATATGGGATATGGTGCATAAAGGAGCTATAAAGCTTGAGTATGTGAGCAATGACGAACAAGTTGCTGATGTATTGACCAAAACTCTATCTCAAGAAGAGTTTGAGTATTTTCGAGACAAGCTTGGTGTAGTTCAGAAGGACCCTCCTCGAAAGGGGGAGTTATATGGTCGATGATGATATTTGGATATTGATATCAATGTTGATACCTGTATCAATAATGAGATTGCCTATATTGACGGTAAGGTCACTAATGAGGATACTTATATCGATGATGAGGATATTGTATCGATGATGAGGATACTGTATCGATGATATGGATACTTGTATCGATGATGAGGATATTGTATCGATGATGAGGATATTGTATCGATGATGTGGATACTTGTATCGATGATGAGGTTACCTATTCCAACGATGATGTTGATGATGAGGTTACCTGTTCCGATGATGAGGTTGATGATAAGGTTACTGGTTCCGACGATGAGGTCGATATATGGTCCTTAGAATCTGTCTAAGTGGATGAGAGGGATTGTATCATCCCTGGACACATGTCCTAAAAGAGATCCGTAGACATATGTCTCTGAGAAAGTGGTCCCTAGTGGACGTGATAGGACTACATTGTCCCTGAACGTTTGGTTCAAAATGTACGTGATGGGATTGCATTGTCCCTGGACTTATGTCCTAAAGTGATAAGGATTGATCATCCCGTAAGTAGATCAGGATTGCATCATCCTTGGACTCATGTCCTAAAGTGATAGGGATTGATCATCTCGTAAGTGGATCAGGATTGCATCGTCCTTGGACTTATGCCCTAAAGTGATAAGGATTAATCATCTTGTAAGTAGATTGGGATTGCATCGTACCTAGACATGTTTAGGTGTCTTAAAGTGATAAGGACTAATCATCCTGTAAGTTGATTCAGGATTGCATCGTCCCTAGACATGGTGAGATGTCTTAAAGTTATAAGGACTAATCATCTTGTAAGCTGATTCGGGATTGCATCGTCCCTAGACATGGTGAGATGTCTTAAAGTGATAAGGACTAATCATCCTGTAAGTTGATTCGGGATTGCATCGTCCCTAGACATGGTGAGGTGTCTTAAAGAGATAAGGATTGATCATCCTGTAAGTTGATCTGGATTGCATCATCCATAGACATGAGAGATGTCTTAAATTGAGAGGGACTGATCACCCCATAAGCAAATCAGGATTGTATCATCCTTGGACCTATGTCCTAAAGTGAGGGATTGATCATCCCGTAATAGGATCTTGTACATTGCAGAGTATGCTGCTATGTTGATGCTGTTGATCGAGAGGATCCAAATGTTGTTCGTGATGATCTAGATGATGATGCTGTTGATTATGATGATCTAGATGATGATGCTATTGATCGTGATGGTCTAGATGACGATGTTGTTGATCGTGATGGTCTAGATGACGATGTTGTTGATCGTGATGGTCTAGATAAGGATGTTGTTGATCGTGATGGTCTATATGACGATGCTGTTGATCGTGATGGTCTAGATGATGATGCTGTTGATCGTGATGGTCTAGATGACGATGCTATTGATCATGATGGTCTAGATGATGATGTTGTTGATCGTGATGATCTAGATGATGATGTTGTTGATCGTGATGGCGATGCTATTGATCATGAGGATCCAGATGATGATGTTGATTGGTAGATCTAGACGATGAGGCTGTTGAACGGGTGATCCGGATGATGATGATGATGTAGCTGATCGAGTGCTGCAGAAGATGAAGAATCAATACTGACGATGCTAATGTTCCAGTATTGATTATGTTCCAGTAATTGAATGATTTACTGATGATGATGTATAAAGAAAGCTTCCAATGATGTATAGATGTATCATATATGATGTTGATGACTCCTTGCTCCTGCAGATGTTGTTATAATATCCTTCTCGTTAAGGGGGAGTGTTGAGATATTGTAACTTCTAAGAATATTATATTTGTACTTTATTATTCCAGAGATGTTTCATTCCTCCGCGAAGACCTTATTGTATATCCAGAGATGCTTTATTCCTCCGTGGAGAATGTGGTAACTTGGGTTATTATACTTCCATAGTGGGGGTCATCCCTGTATGAGTCATGTGGGTTAAAGGGTTATTAGACCACCCTAGTGGGGTCAGCCCTGTCACATTATGTTAAGTGGTTAAGTTGGGGCCGACCTAGTTAGTGTAAAAGTCAAGTCGGAGTTGTGTATAAATAGAGGAGGTGTGTTCCTCATTTAACACACATTCACTCAATTGTGATTATCACATAAGTGAGAGAGAGATCTACTGTGGAGGAGAAGGAGATCATGGTTGATGATTACATCTTTGTATTTGCTGGTCATCTATATTGAGGAAGCTTTGCTAGGTTTTCTACCCCATGAGGGTTTCCCAGTATAAATCTGTGTCTCTTGCGTTTATGCTGTGCTTGTTGTTCTTTCAGTGATCATGTATATGCTATTATTGTGAAATGGAATGTAATGCTGATATTTTCTGTCTTAGCATGTTGAATCTTAACACTTCAGAGGTGCAGGCACTATATGTGCTCTTATAGGATAGTCTTTGTCGAAGTTGGGTATTGGTATCAATGTTTAAGGGCGTGCCTAAACGAGATTGAATAAGCTGGGAAAGGATTTCCTAATCTATGGATGAAAAATACCTATGCTAAGAAGTTCAAGTACTGAAAACAATACATCTATATTAAAGAATTTAAATGCTGAAAATAGTAAATATGCTCCTAAGAATTGACTTGAATTTATACTATGAAATTGAATGATGAAAAACGTAGCAGATCTATTCTAAAATAATGAAAGCTGGATCTTTAATCTAAGAAGAAATTACTATAAGTTGAATGCATAAAACTAGAAGTCTGGTCTAACCTATTCAATTGCCAAAACCAAGTTCAGAATGCCATTATCTAATGCTATGAATTAATCAAAACTTTAATAAGTGAATATCATTAATTAATCATAGTATTGAAAGTAAGCAATCTTTATGAGCAACCATAATAATGGGAGAATGCATAAGCATTAAGATCTGCATCACTGTTTCATAAGTAATGCAAACACACAGAAAAATAAATTGTTGAAATATGTCGTGACCGAATGCTACTACAGGACTACGGAAACAATGTTAATGAACTATAGAATGCGCTATTACTAACTACAGAACCATAATGGTCACTTTACTATAGAAATTAAATCGTGCTGTTTAAATGCTATCAAAAATGCTTTCACATGCGATATAGATTTAAATCAATACAGAGCACATAATGAAAAATACCTTAACAGTAAAATCTCTTGACCCACGTGTTGGAGGGGCCCTCTCCAACCCGTACTCAAGAGTGGATAAAAATTATAGACGCCGAATTGAAAGCAACATCAAGTCTTTATTCAAAATAGCAACTTCATAGTTTAAAAAGGTCTGTAACTCAAATTATCTCAACAGTAAAAACACGTAAAACAATGGTTCTAAAAAATGGCAACAGGATCCCCTCGCTAGCTAAGAGGCACATATATATATATGCCTCTAATGCTTAATCTAACTATATGTCTATTTTTTGATTCTGTTTTGAACAAGAGTTCTCTCTAGAAATCAGGGAAAAGCCTTTGAGCTTTGTATGATCTCCAGTCCTTTGCTTGATGTACGTGTTTGTCCCTTAGTGTACCTGAACTTGCTCAATCATACTTGATTTTCATATAATTAGTTATTGAACACGCTTTCAAACATACAAGAATAATATTTAAAACAAATTCATTAAATAATCAAGGTAAATCATTTCTCCCACAAAACAAGTGTATTTCTTCACCCTTTCTTGTGATTTACTGTGGAGAAAAAGGCTATCAGATACTTGTAACTTGGACTCATCATTATCCCCCATACTTGAAGGATTCACCCATCTTTGGGTGACATATTCAGCTCTTCGACTACTTCTTTGATGTCCCATGCTACTACCCTGGGGGTCCCTGCCTGCCTGTGGCAGCCCATGGTCTGATCCTCCTTGACCCATGCTCTCCTCTCTTCTTCTTCATTAATATGTTCCTTAATAACCAGGGGAAGGAAGAATGGGGGATTCAACCTCATTCCAATCCATCTGAGTTGATTCCTTATCACGGATTCCCTGCAGAGTTTGGCTTTGAAAAGAGCATCTTCAAGTCTGAGAGGGGAGTGAAGCTCTCTTCTTTTTAGATCATTTGCTACTCTGCGCCATCTTTCCTTAATAGACTCATGAACCTCTTTGTGCGTGCTTTGGAGAGTAACATCAAAGTGAGCCACAACCTCCCGTTGCTTTGCAAGGAGAATGGGGATGAGCTCCTCATCCTGGATAAGGATCCTATGGTTGTAAATTATTCTTTCAGGATGAGTCGCCTTTTCCCTGACCACTAATGTAGTTTTCCATTTTGCTACAATGTAAATATGGTAGTCCTGAGCTCGTTCAATTTCGTGATTCATCCATGAACACACTGCCCTCAACTGGAAATCGCCCATGTAAGGGTTCAGCGACCAGTTGGGTGAGCTAGGAACTACAAAATTGTGCAAGAAAAATTCACTTAGCTAGTCCTTCTCCAACTCTGTGGAGTTTAGAGATGCATCCATAAATTCTTTGGGGGAGTTTATCTCTATCAGGAGTCCCTGTTTTAACCTTTGGAGCTGGAATTTTTCCCACTTCTCTTGTAGATAAACTGCATAAATTGCTGATGGCGTCCTGAGGTACAGTAGTTTATCATATATTTTAGTGGTAGTAGCCAAAACGTCGCTCAATTGAACAATCTCCTGGACCTTTTTGGCTAACTCCTCTTGTGCCTAAGCCAATTTCTCTTTAAGTGCTAAATTTTTCTGCTCAACCATTTTTAGCTCCCCTGCATGATGCATTTTCAGAATTTGTGTCTTTTCAGGTGAAAACAGGGGAGATGTGGGATGGCTTCCTGATTCAATTCTCAATGTTGCCAGCTCTTTTATGATATTTTCTAGTTCTGCCTGTGCCTCAACGAGTTGGTTGACGACCCCAGGGTTTTCATTGTGCTCAGGAGGGTTCCCCTAGAAGTTGTCTTGCTCTTCTTGTGCATTCTGTTCTTCTTCTGCATCCTATTCTTCTTATTTATCCTACTCTTCTTCTGCATCCTGTGCTTCTTGTTCTTCCTGCTCCTCTTCTGCATCCTGCTCTTCTTGTTCATCCAGCTCTTCTGGTGTAGTGGGATCTTCTTGATCTACCCAAAGATCATCGTCCTCATTAGACACATTTTGAACTAGGGGGATGGGTTCCCTTTTCTCTTCCTTGGTAATTCAGATTCTGGATGCTTGTGTGAATATTTTACTTCGTCTCTTCGGCCCTTGATTACTGGTGGAAATCTCTGGTTTCATTTTGGGGGAGTCATCTCGTGAATGTTTTATCTTCACCAGGGTATCAGCCACGCTATCCAGGTCGATTTTCCTCTTAGTCCCTGATGTAAAGGCGGTTTTGCTTTTTGATCCAGGAGGTAGGGGTATGCCAACTATGGGTGTACCCTTCATTCTTTCAACATCCTCATCAGATACCAACACGAATTCTTCCCAAGAAAGCTCTGGGATCTGCGCTTTTAATTCCTCACAAATGATTAATTTGATCAGCCCATGATGGGCTAAAGCATCCTCCTTTCCTTTAATCACTTTCTTGCTCATTTCTGCTAGAGATAGGAGCAGGTAGTATGGAATACTAATGTTGTTGTTCGGTGGAATATGGGCCCTGTGCCTCAACAACTCTAGAATTGGAAAATGAAAAATGGGGACATAACTTAACCTACCAGTGCATGTAATGTATTTCTGGACGATTGCAGCCATTTCATCCCATGGTTCCGGCATGGAGAGTCTTTTGAATCCATTTTTATCTTCATCGTAGACCTCTCCTTGCTCGAAAAATGCTGCCTTTGCTTCATGGTTTGCCTCCCGGTCATCCCTGCTCCAATGCAGGCCCATTGGTAGACCAGTGAATCTGGCAATCACTTCATCATCCAACCTTATACGTAACCCCTTCACTCGGGTGACGAACTGTTCATCCTTGATATGTTTTAAATTTCTTGCAAACTCTAGAGCTACCCCTACATTGTATCCTCTCAATCCTAAGATGAAAGGCATCCATCCCGTGCTGCGGATGATTGCTAGGATTCGCGGGTTTTGATATATAGCGTTGTGTTCCTCTGGTTCACTTTTCTTGAAACCTTTTGTCATCCTGAAATCCGTTACTATAACAATAAACCAACACTTGGAGCATGGGTATCTTACCTCAAATGGTCGAGGTTAATTATAGGTTCGAGGATTGGATTGTTGGCTGCTTGACCACACTAACTTCTAGTTCCTTGCTTCTGGAGAGTCCTGAGAGGTTTTGTATATGCAAAAATGGCTTTTTGGAAGATTATGAAGCCTTACTTAACTTCCTTTCTGCACTTATCCTCATTAGCGTTTGTTGTACCTGCTGCTTGATCTAGCCCTGCTTTTCATTTCATGATTGTATCTTGCCCCATTTGCTCTGATTATTTGGAAGTATGGCGGCTAGATGCGGGTTTATCATTTGCTGACATGACAAAGGTAGTAATCATGATTCATTGAGGTTGATATGACTTAGGTAGCAATCATGATTTATTGAGGTCATTCTGAACTGAACCTTACCATCGAATGAAGATGTAAGCTGTCCTCAGCTTTAGAAAACAAATGTCTTGCGGGATAATGATTTGGCCTTAAAAATAAAACAAAGATGTTTATAGATTACCTCGTTATGTTCTAGCGTACATGAGTTCATGATTTGTCCCTATTTTTATGCGTGGTGGATTCTGTAGTAGATTTGGCAATGTCTATAGTAAATTTTGAAATGTCAGTAGTTACGTGCGCTTGCTGCTTTTTTCCTTGTGTTCGTTTGAATTTGCTCTATTGGATGCTTTTGAATTTTGTGCCATCTTCTGATTCAACTTTGTGATGATGGTTTTGCATTGGGTTTCGGATTCTTCATTGAATTTTTGTAATCTATGCTGGCTTTCTTGAATAGATGGCAGGCTCGCGTGAAGATAGTGTAGATGTGATTGAATAGATTTTTTGATGGAAATGAATTCTGTAGTAGTTGATACCTTTGCTGTCTTCCTTGGTATACGTGTCTAGCTCTCTTGGTTGCTTTGATGGTTGATAATAATCGGGCTCACTTGATTAGATTGTTGGCTCGCTTGCATTCTGATGACAGGCTCGCTTGAATAGTAGCAGGTTTTGAATAATATCAGGCTCGCTTGATTGAATTCTGTAGTGTGATATCTTTGATGCTGAGTTGAATATATGATTGGCTCGCTTGATTATTGATTGTCTTCAATTTGCATGCTGTTTCTCGTGGGGATGTATGATGCCCTGCAATTTTACCTTATCATTTCTGTAGTTTGTTATTTGGCATTTTGCTCATCCCCCTTTTCATGTTTTTTCTTATTATTTTTTCTTGTTTTTTTTTCATTCCTTTTTTCATTTTGCTTCCCCCTTTTGTTTAGCAATTTTTCTCTTTTATTTTTTATTTTATTTTTATTTTTCTCTATTATTATTATTTTTTATGAACTGAATTTCAATGATTTTCAATGCTCTCTATCAGCATCAGGTTTTGTTGGTAGAGTACCTGTGTAAACTCCTCCTTTGACTGTGGCTTCTTGTAAACTTTGAGCCGATGTTCATTTACTATCATAGGAAACTCCTCTTCATCAATTTTAATGATCCTTATAGCTCCATTTTCGTAGATCTTTTGAATTATGTAAGGTCCCAGCCATCTCGTTGTTAGCTTTCCCTTGAATGTGTGAAACTTGGAGTCATAGAGTAGTGCCCAGTCACCTTATTTAAACTTTTTATACTTTAGGTGTTTGTCATGCCACTTCTTCCTTTGCTGTTGGATGATTTCAGTATGGGCAAGTACTTGCTGGCGTTGCTCATCCAGTTGATTCAATTGTAGCATGCGTTCTTGTTGTATCTCTGTTAGTTCCATATTTAACTCAGTTGCAATTCTTAATGTCTTTATTTAAAATTCAATTGGCAGCATGACTTTCTTTCCATACACTAGTTCATAAGGTGTGAATCCTATTATTGTCTTCCATGTGGTACTATAGGCCCAAAATGCCTCACTCAGTCTGTCAGCCCAATCTCTTTTGTGGAGTTGGATAGTCTTTGTCAAAATCCTCTCTAATTCTCTGTTGGTTACCTCAGCTTGACCATTTGCTTGAGGGTGATAGGAGGAGGATTGTTTGTTCTTGACATTGTTTCTTTTAAGCAAGTCTTCTATTAAATTTGATGTAAATTGTGGCCCTTGATCAGAAATTAGTTCTCTTGGTACTCCAAACCTGTGAAATATCTGCTTAGTCAGTGAAGAATTTTGCCACGTTGGTTTCATTGGCTGCAGCAAGTGCTCCTACCTCAGTCCACTTTGTGAGGTAGTCAGTGCATACTAGGATGTAGCTCTTTTGATTTGATTGTGGGTTGATTGGACCAACGAAGTCAAATCCCCATTTTTCGAATGCCTCCAAGGAGATTTGTGGATGGAGTGGCATTTCTTCTTTTTGTGTTGGTTTCCCCATCCTTTGGCAGTCATCACAGTGTGAAACATAGTCATAAGCATCTTTGTGAAGTGTTGGCCAATAGTACCCTGTTTGCAAAATTTTATAGGATGTCCTCTTTACAACATAGTGTCCTCCACATGGTTCATTGTGAGTGGCATGCATTATGTCATGCACTTCATCTCCTCTAATGCACCTTCTGAGTATTTTATCTAGTCCTTGTTTGAAGAGCATTCCCTCTATCCATGTGTATGTGGCACTTTGCCTTATCACTTTAGTCTTTTCTTTGTAACTGTAAAGTTCTAGAAACTTCCCAGACACTAAATCGTTTGCTATGTCAGCAAACCATGGGCTTCTTGTGGATATGGAAAAAAGGTGCTCATCTGGAAAAATGTCATCGATTACTTCACTGTATTGTCCATGTGTGAGTCTAGATAGAAAGTCAGTCACCACATTGTGTTTGCCTGGCTTGTCTAAGATCGTGATGTCAAACTCTTGGAGGAGTAGTAGCCATCTAATGACTCGAGCACTTGTGTTGGGTTTGTTCATGAGATACCTTATTGCTGAATGGTCTGTATGAACAAAGACTCGATAACCTGTTATGTAGTGCTTGAACTTGTTAATGGCATGGATGACAACCAAAAATTCCTTCTCTATCACAGTATAATTTAATTCTGTCCCTGCCAAAATTTTACTGATATAATATATTGCATAGGGATTTTTCTCTTTTTCTTGTCCAGGGACAGACCCGATTGCCTTATCTGATGCATCTGAGTGGATGTGGAATGGAAGTGCCCATTTTGGTCCTTGGAGTACTGGAGATGTGATTGTTTTCTCCTTAAGCTTATCAAATGCTGTCATGCAATGGTTTGTCCATATGAACTCAGTGTCTTTTGTGAGAAGGGAAAACATTGGTGCAACAATCTTGCTATAATTTTCAATAAATCTCCTGTAGTACCCTGTTTGTCCAAGGAAAATTCTCACATCCCTTTGCTTAACAGGTGGTGGCAGCGTTTTGATTACTGAAACTTTTGCTTGATCAACCTATATCCCCCTCTGTGATATATGATGCCCTAAAACGATGCCTTCTTCCATTAACATTCTGCATTTGTCATTGCTCAGACATAGGCACATCTCAATACATTTTTTCAATACCAATTCAAGATGGTTCAATGCTTGATCAAAGTTTTGTCCATAGGGTGTGAAGTCATCCATGAAGACTTCCATTTGATCATTTCTAAAATCAGAGAATATACTTAGTATGGCCGTTTGGAATGTTGCTGGAGCATTACATAACCCAAAGGGTAGTACTCTGTATGCATAAGTACCCCAGGGGCATGTAAATGTTGTCTTATCTTGATCAACTGGGTGTATTAAAATTTGGTTGTACCCACTGAAGCCATCCAAAAATGAAAAATACTTGTTCCCAGCTAATGTGTCCAGCACCTGATTTATAAATGGCAGTGGAAAGCGATCTTTCTTGGTTGCTTTATTTAGCTCTCTGTAGTCCACACAAATTCTCCATTTGCCTCCTTTTTTAGGGACTATAACCAGTGGTGAGACCCATTCACTATCAGAGATGGGATATATGAACCCAAAATCTAATAACTTCTGTAGTTCCACTTTGAAAATGTCCTCTAAGGCTGGGTTCATCCTTCTTTGTGGTTTCCTGATAGGGATAGAACCTTCTTTGATGTAAATGTAATGTTTGCAGATATCAGGATGTATGCCTTTGATGTCTGCATAAGTCCATGCAAAAGCTTTATTTTGTTCTGATAGCACTTTCATTAACTGCGTTTCTTGCTCTGGCTTGAGATTGGAATTAATGTTGACTGTCTTTCTAGGCATAATTTTCATTGTCTTTGCTTTTTCTGATTGTTCTTCTAGAGATAGCACTTCTGTCCACATTTTATTTAAGTTCTGGTTTGAACTTTCACCTTCTTGTTGTTGATCTGTGTCAAAAAATATTTCAATACCATCATTGTTAGAATATGCATTTTGTATGAACCTATCTATATGACCATATTCATCTATTGCTTTTAATGATAGCGCAACATCAATTGTTAGGACATGTCGTAGGTTTTGATTTGGTGTGTCGTTATAATCATCAGTCCAATTTTGATATTCTAAGTCTGAAGATTTACTTGCTGGTGGGTAAATAGTGATTTTCTTCCTAGCATGTCCACTGGTGATAGTCATGTTTCCTGATCTGCAACATATGTAAGCGTCTGCAGTTTCCAACCAAGGTCTTCCTAGTATGATTGGATAACCACTAAGTTTACTTTTTACTTCAATGACTATGAAATCAGCTGGGTATTCCCAGGATTCAATATTGATCATAATGTCCTCGAGCATCCCTTCGGGTTTCATAGTGGATGTGTCAACTAGTTGGAGTACTGTAGTTGTTGGTCTGACCATTGATTGGAGTCCTAGATATATCATGGTTTCCTTAGTCATCACATTGATAGCAACTCCCAAATCGATTAAGCTTCTATTTATTTGTCTATTATTGATGGTGACGTTTACTACAGGACTTCCAGGATCAAGATATTTAGGGTTAATAATAATACCCAATATTAAATCAGCCAATTGTCACACTACATTTATGGTTGGAGGGTCACGCTTCCTTCTCCCAGGTTTATTCAAACAAGTTTCTCTAATAAATTTGTTACAGATGGGTACATCCCTTATGGCTTGCAAAATCGGAATCTAGATGTTTAAGTGCTTCAATTTGTTTAAAATCGCATTTTCTTCTTCCTCTTTCGTACTTCGTATAAGTTTCTCTGGAAATGGAGGGTTTCTGTTTCCTGGGAGTGGTTGAGTTTCTTCCTCCTGAGGGTTTGGTTCATCCAGATGCTGAATATATTGTTGTGTTGTTTTTTCTTGAGCTTTAGGTTCTTGGATATTTTGTGTGGTTGTATTTTGTAACTTTTTCTCAGACCTAAGGTTTATTTCATTTAATTCCACGGTATCTACTACATAGGTAGGGAATTGTGTGATTTCAACGTTATAAGTCTGTTGCTGTTGTGTCGGTCTGTTATTATTAGGGTTTGGGATGGGTTGGGATGGAATTGGTGGGGGTCTGGGGGGTGGTTGAGTCTGTGGGGGCGGCATAATTAGTGGCTGTTGTAATGGGGCTCTCCAATTTGATGGATGGGGGTATTGATTTGCATAATTCGTGGTTGATGGAGGAAAAGGTGGGGGGTATGGAGGATAAGACGGTGGGTAATAAGATTGTTGATAGGGTGATTGATAAGTTTGTTGATTCTACTGATAAGTCTGCTGATTTTGCTGCCATTGGTTTGGATTTGGCTGTGCTTTCCATGGACTTGGTGCAGAGTTCCAATTTTGATGTCCCCGATTATAGTAGGCTTGATTGCTAGGTTGGAATGGTCTGACAAAATTACTCCTCCTATGATTTATAAAACAGAGCTGTTCTATTGCTCCTTCAGTTGCGGGATCTTGAATAGCAGCCTTGCATGAGGGTAAGAGGGGGAATTTATTAGTGGAGTGATCGTCAGTACAGAGCCCACATATTTATATGGTGTTTAATGTGCACTGCCCCTTCTCATGTTTCTTTCTACAATGAGGATAGAATACTGCCAATTCTTGGTTAATTTCATACTGCTTCTTCTTTATTTGGAGTGCATCAAGTTGCATGGCCAAGGATTGTAGGATGTCAGTCTTCATGTCATCTAACAGGTTTCCTAAATCAGATTTTGTAAGATTAAGTCCTGCAGATGATGATGATCCTATGGATATATGTGTATCTCTTGTCCCATTTTTGCTTTTCCTAGACCTAGAATGGTTTTTGAAGATCTGCAGTATCTAGTCATAAGTTTTCTAAAATATGTCTCCATCTCCCAAGATGTTTAAGATCTCAAAATTCTCTTCTTTGATCCCTCTAAGAAGGACACGTTTCAGCGATTCAGGGTCTAGGGTGCAATGGTTAGCTCATTTGTAGTTGAGCTGAAAATGCTGGGCATAGTCTTCTAAGGATTCACGGTCTCCTTGCTGCATCCTAAATATTTCATCCCTTGTATCCTTTGCTTTGCAGTAGTCCCTATATTTTTCTGGGAATGCTTGTTTCATTTGGTCCCAGCTGAAAATACTATTTCCTTCTGAACTCATGAACCACCTTAGTGATAAATCTTTCAGTGTGGAGGGAAAAAGTATAAGCTTTTGTGCATCCATAGTGTAATCAAAGGATCTGCAAACTACCTCAAACTCAAACAAGAATGTGTCAAGATCTTCTGAAGTCAATCCATGGAAGTTTGGAAGATTGTTAGGGTTAATATTCTTCATCCTAGCATCTCCAAGAGGTATGATAATGGTAAAGGTGAGTAGCTCTCTAGGTTCCTCTTCTTCATTTTCCATGGTGGTGTTTGAGTTGGAACTAGTATATAAGTTGTCTCTGTTTGGATCATATGTGGAATTAGTTTCGTTTTCAGAGTTTAGGAATTCAAATTGAGAGTGGTTAGAACTATTGTTACCGTTGTTTCTCATGGGACGCTTAGGTAGAAAGCGTCCAAACCTATCCCTTTGCCGATGAGGCATTCATTGGTAAAATCTTTATGTTTTTTTTTATGTGATTTTTCTTTTCTTTTTGTTTTGTTTTTGAAGATGTCTCCTAAAATATTTAGCACCTCCCCGGAAACGACGCCAAAAAGTGGTGAGCGCTCATAATGGATGCCTAATGAGGGAAGCTAGACTAGGAGCCTACTTTAATTATCAACCCGGGGGACGTACAAACTTCAGAGGTGCAGGCACTATATGTGCTCTTATAGGATAGTCTTTGTCAAAGTTGGGTGTTGGTATCAATGTTTAAGGGCTTGTCTAAAAGAAATTGAATAAGCTGGGAAAGGTTTTCCTAATCTATGGATAAAAAATACCTATGCTAAGAAGTTCAAGTATTGAAAATAGTAAATATATATTAAGGAATTTATATGCTGAAAACAATAAATATGTTCCTAAGAATTGAATTGAATTTATACTATGAAATTGAATGCTAAAAACGTAGCATATCTATTCTAAAATAATGAAAGCTGGATCTTTAATCTAAGAAGCAATTACTGTAAATAGAATGCATAAAAATAGAAGTATGGTCTAGCCTATTCAATTGCCAAAAGTAAGTTCAGAATGCCATTATCTAATGCTATGAATTAATCAAAACTTTAATAAGTGAATATCATTAATTAATCACAGTATTGAAAGTAAGCAATCTTTATGAGCAACCACCGTTGAAATATGTCATGACGGAATGCTGCTATAGGACTATGGAAACAACGTTAACGAACTACAGATTGCGCTATTACTAACTACAGAACCAGAATGGTGGCTTTACTACAGAAATTAAATCGTGCTGTTTAAATGCTATCAAAAATGCTTTCACATGTGATATAGATTTAAATCAATACAGAGCACATAATGAAAAATACCTAAAAAGTAAAATCTCCCGACCCACGTGTTGGAGGGGCCCTCTCCAACCCGTACTCAGGAGTGGAGAAAACTTATAGACACCGAATTGAAAGCAACACCAAGTCTTTATTCAAAATAAAAACCTCATAGTTTAAAAAGGTCTGTAACTCAAATTATCTCAACAATATAAAAACGTAAAACAATGGTTCTAAAAAATGGAAACAGGATCCCCTCGCTAGCCGAGAGGCCCATATATATATATGCCTAGAATGCTTAACCTAACTCTATGTCTAATTTCCGATTCTGTTTTGAACATGAGTTCTCTCTAGAAATCAGGGAAAAAGGCATTGAGCTTTGTATGATCTTCAGTCCTTTGCTTGATGTGCGTGTTTGTCCCTTAGTGTACCTGGACCTGCTCAATCATACTCAATTTTCATATAATTAGTTATTGAACACGCTTTCAAACATACAAGAATAATTTTTAAAACAACTTCATTAAATAGTCAAGGTAAAGCATTTCTCCCACAAAACAAGTGTATTTCTTCACCCTTTCTTGTGATTTATTGTGGAGAAAAAGGATATCAGATACTTGTAACTTGGACTCATCAGCTGACCCCACACTGATGGTCTAATAACCCATCAAATATAAGTTGTGACAGTTGCAACACTTGCGACACTTACAAATACAAATGACGACACTTCTGATTGGAGGAATAATACATCTCCATCATGAATATAATAAGGTACAAGTGTAATACATAGAAGAATATCTTCCGAAGTTACAAATACATCAACACTCCCTCTTAACGAGGAAGGTATCTTCTAGACACAAGTCATCAATACATATCGGCGCAAGTCTTCAATTTTGGAGCTGGATCATCGTCACTGGATCATGGAGCATGATCGTCACTGCTGCTATACATCAACTTCTCGATCTCTGGGCTATCGCATAATTATTCTCGTCATAGGAAGTTCTACAGAGCCAACCCTTTTTCATGCTGGTTGTAGGCCTAGCCTCCTATAGGTCTTCATCATCTTTGGCCATACTGTGGAATCCTCAGGACTGATTACATGCATCAAAAAAACCTTGAAAGAGCATCCTAGCAAAGAATATAGGATATCCAAGGATGTTTTACATCTGACCGTCACAAAACCTCGAAAGAGCATCCTAACACAGACTATAGGATCTCCCAGGATATTTTCTATGTGACCACCACCACAAAACATCGAAAGAGCATCCTAACACAGACTATAGGATCTCCCAACATCTTTTACATGTGGTCAGGAAAAACCTTAATTGAGTGTCTTGCAGACATGTTGTAGCCACAATAGATCCCATGCTTAGCTAAGCACGAGAGCCCCCAATTTTAATAAACGCAAAGGTGTTTGGGTGAGTCATCTTGAAAATTTTAGATTTTGATTTTACCTCTAAAATTCTTCACCCATGCTTTTGGTCTGCTTGTTTGTAAGGGTTTGATTATTTCTTCCAAAGTGTTTCGGTCTGAAAAGAGCCAAAATTTTGAGTATTTTGTTGACTGTTATCATCATCCCGAAACCCAACATTTGGAGAACCTGAAACTCGCAACCCGACAGGTGTGGGTTGCGGGACTGTTGTTTTTAAAGTTTTGGTTTTGGAAATTCCGAAACCCGCAACCCGACAGCTGTGGGTTGAGGAATCATTTTGTAATAAGACTGAAAAATAATTACCCCGAAACCCGAACCCCGCAATGGTGGCATTCAGCTTTCGGGATTGTGATTTTTTTGTTTATTTGGTGTGTAATCCCGAAATCTGCAACCCGTAATTTCGGGATGCGGCTTTCGGGATGGTTATTTTGCTTCACAGTTTAATGTTTTGAAGCCCGCCACCTGCATAGTGGGTTTTCAACTTTCGGAAATGCTTTTTTTTTTACTTCCATTTTGCATACCCGCAACCCGCAAATCCATACTTTCAGGTTTCGTCTTACGGGGTCTTTGAATAAGAACTTCATGAAAATACTTGAACCCGATTCCGCATCCTGCTCCAGTTAATCTCAGTCGTCTGTCTGTTATGGTCTCATGGTCATGTTGATTTTGGGTAGTCAGTTAAGTCAGGATTTTCCATTTTGTCTCTTGAAAGTTGGTTCTGCCAAATTATCATTTTTCTGTGTAATCCATGACAACAGACACTAATACAAGTCTATCAGTTACTTCATGTTGGATGGACACCATCTCTCTGCCTTAAGTTCGCCATGTATGGACTCGAGCTTTGACATCTTGCCGTTTTTGTTCCACCTCTTAATGATTGTTTCTTTTCACTTATTCCCGACCTAAATTTTTTTATCATTCTCGTGGAAGTTGGGTCAGATCGATCGGATTTGTTATGTGCGAAGAATTGATAGCTCGTGTACTGGAAATCCTAGTCGAGACTTTTTGTAGATAAAATTGATCACCCTAACTTTCGTCTCCATTATTAATTACTAGTCATAATTATTGATGGAAGATTGCTTGTTATGATGTGATCGTAAAGGCAATTCAAAATCATGATAGTAGTAATTGAACTCGTACTTCGCACAAGCTTTGATTCGACTGGCACATACCTCGGCTCTTTTCATTACAATTGAAGTAATTACAATGAATTGACTGGATAAGTTTAATCATTGCAGATTGCCCTGCCTGATTATCATCGACTTGCTTGTTGGCCTTTAAATAGCAATTAACATGAAATCTCCAGTTCATCCCTTGCCTTCTGGAAGATGTAAGACTCTGTGTGGTATTTTTTGCGTCCTACTATCCAAGACTCATTCAAAATGAGTAATATTCATGCAGATGGTGAATTTTCTAATGTTCAGGTTGAAAATGAAGAAATCTACCCCTTGTTGTATCAAGAAATGTTGTTACCACTGTTTGATGCAGGTGTTCCTGATCTTAGCAGCGGTAGCAGTGAAGAAGAATTCGAAACTTTGTCTGCCTACATGCAAAACCCCGAAGAGAAAAGGAAGGAAATTATGGGGGAATCAATTGATCTTGATACTGATGTTATACAGGACTTTGTAATCAATGAAGAACCTGACGTGCCGGCTACCATTCTTGAAGTAAATCCTCTAATGGATTTCTTTGTTTTTGACAGTGGGTTATCCGACCCCGAATTTCGTACAGCGGATGCTCTGCAAGCCACACCACGTGTTGATGATAGTGAACAATTTGTGATTGAATTTTTATGGTGCCACGAGACCTTATCTGATTAAAGAACAATTCTTTCTTTTGTGAAAGGTGGCGGAAAATATTTTAAGCTTAAGAATAGAAAGATTTCTTGGATCGATGGTTAGATCCGATTTTGTAATCCCTATTTTGTAGAATTTCTCCTTTTGGAACTCTTATGTAAATTTAGTATATAAGGAGGAATGTTTCCCTTAGTAAAGGGTTGGGAATTTTGGAATTGCAATTCAACAGGAGATTGGACTGAAGATACTTAGTCTATCAGAGTCATTGTAATTTTTGTACAAGACTTCTCTATTCAGGAAAGTTATCTGTTAATCCACCTTCTATTTTTCTTCAAATTTCTTTGAGAATTGTTGAGTTAATGTTTCAAATTCGTCATCGGTTATGTGTTCAATCATTTGCAGGACATTCATTAATGCATAAGATCTCTCATATTGATTTCTTTGTATGTCTGGATTATGCTCAAAATTGTTCTATTAAATTTCTTTAATTGAACGTTTTCACTTTTATATTTCTGCAAATGATTCGATGGAAATAAATATGTATAATCAAACGTTAATTTTTCAATTAACACAATGATTACAGATCAAATATTTGAATAGGCTTAAACACTTTGAAGAATTGTCACTTAATTTTTATTAACTGATAAAACTTTAATTAACAAGTGAAGAACCCAAGAACATTTATGTTTAAGGTACTTAACTACTTGTTCATCACACTTCAAATCTGATCTGCACAACATCAACTCTTCCTTTTAGGCCAGATCTGACTTAGAATAGTTTCTTCCCTTAGGTAGGTTAAGTTAGTGTTATAACACCATAGTAGTAGGGCTACTATTCTTGCTTAGCAGATATCTGCACATTCCAGAGCTTCCATTATTCAGAGCATGGCTATGATGATTGTACATTTTGTGATCACTCATGATCAGAGCAGTATATTATTCAGGCTTATGTTAGACCTTATGTCAAGGCTGAGCCTTGAGAGTTCAGATTTGATGACTGATGTGACCCTTTATCCCATATAGTTTCAGTTCAGTGCTTAGAGATGTATTGCAGCAGTGTTTCAGATGGTACATGATGATTATTACTATGATGATGTTGTATGATCTATGGATATGTTATCACTGACTGTGGATTATTATCTTGTTGATTTAGTCATGTTCACAGCATCTGCTTGGTATATTATTCCTGATGTGGCAAACTGTTTAAAATGAACTATAAATCATAAAATGGACAATTGCTTGCACATTTAGGTTATTTAACAAAACCCACTGGTTTTCCACCTTACATAGATATGGTCTTTCCTGACACCAGTTGTCTGCTAGTGTAGGCTCCATATTCACTTGACTCCATCCATACATGACTTTCCTATTTGACTTTATACCTTGACCTATCTCATTTGACTTTCTGATACCGAGGACTTCCCCATTTTTCTACCTCTATGTTTGGACCGCATCCCTGTATATTCAGTGTCTCGGCTCTAAGTTGGTGACAAAACTTGCCTTTGGTGAGTTGGATTGTAGGCCTAAATCATTCTGGTCGGTTGTCCCGATGTTTGGCATTGGCTCGAACTCCCCCTAGTCACTTGAGATGTTGTTGGCTAAAACTGAAAGCTCATGTTCTACCTATGGAAACTTATAAATTCGCCCATGGAAACTAAAAAGGGCAAGAGCGATGAACAACTAAAAATACTCCTCGAAGAGTATAAAAAAGGTCCAAAAAGCAATGGTTGTTAAAAGCTATATCTAAACAATTGCTGACCTTATATGTATTTGAAAAACATGCCCTGGATGCAAGCTGCAACTAGTTGTGCTTATCAGCGCACCTGAGATCCGAAGGGTTATGTAGGCCAAAAAGGCCATGAAATGAAATTGAATGATCCTAATGAACCTGGATCAACTTGATGTGGACATGATGCCTAAGTTGAATAAGCACTCTCTGAACAACTTATCCATTTGTGAGGCACAACCATCCCCCTTGTTATTTTGTCCAGCACAGAGTTTGTGGCTTTCCCCCTTTCTCCCAGTCCAAAGTATTTTTGAGTTAAGTTAGACAAGTCAAACCCTTGGCCCAACCTTGTTCCTAGCCTTCATCCTTCACTAGCAGTTTGACCATGTCCAATGGGTGAGTTTGTCATTTGAACTATTGTGCAAGTAATTTTATATAACAAAGGAACATGCTAACTTGATTAATGCCATTGAATGGATGTTATACTTTGAGCTTGGCTCCAAGAATGATTAGAGAAGCATGTCTTAGTCTACTGATGTGATTTATCCTTGGTTTTATATTATTGGGATCTGTGATGATGTGGGCCATGTATTGATGCCTATTGATGATGATTGATGGTACCACATACTTGATGATGATATCATATGATGGACATATGATGCAGATGATGATTGATGCAGTTCAGCAGATTTATTTATTACTTCAGATCAACCGATTATGCATTGTCCATATATGGTGGATCCTACAGCTGGCCCAGAAGGGAAACCCATGGTGTATGAGTACACATTTCTAGTGGATTTGGGTCTTCTGGATCCAATGAGACACTCATCTTTCAGTTCCGGGCACTTCTGATAGTGATTGATGTAGGTTTACACTTCTTGACCAGATTTGGGGCTGATTTCCCAGCCAGAGTAGCAGGGGCCATAGGAGGCCAGTTCACCTAGGGAGCTGTATGAGGAGGGGGTGGTCCAACCACTTGTTTTTACCATTTACCCCCCCTTCTGGAGAGCCTGGTGGGCTCAGATGGATAGCGCAGATGCCCTGGGAGGTAGTTTTGGCACTTTCACAGTTACCGAGGCAGTAAAAAATGGGATAAAGTGGTCACTGAGGAATTCGATTTGGGCAATTGAGGCAAGTTTTTGGCATTTGGTTTTCAAAGAGGTCTTCCAGGGTGATCCCACTATCTTCCAGCCAGTTTTCACCATGTGGGTAGGCCCACAGCGATCACAGGAGGTCTTTTACTGCTTGTCTGTCACATATTTTGAGGACAGATTTGATCATTTATATTATCTTGGACATATTTTATTATTTTATTGTGCCTTGGGGATGAGCTAGTAAGGATTGATGCCTCCTAGCCCCACCATGTGCTTATTATGTCATGTCCCAGTCATCATGAGGTGGATTTTTGGTACTTTTACCCCCTCTAGTGGATGACGTCACCCTCCATGATTATTTTATACTATGACATCATCATTATATTGGGTGATCCATGTGATATATTGTTATGGTTCATCTTAGCCATTGATTGTATGATGAGATCTTTTAATATCAACCACTCATTTGATGTAGTATTGTAGAGTGGTATAGGGTTTTGGTCTTTATTATCCTATATAAGGAGGAGACCCCCCATTGTATAGCTCACCTTTGGAGCTCTGGAATATTGGAATAGAACATTTCTTTGTGGAGCATATCTCTCTTGTCTTGTGGATTCTCTTGCATATTGAATATACAGTATCTCTTCTATGTATCATTGTGGATTTTGGTGCTTCTACTAATCTTCTTACAGGAAAGTCGAATTGGTGGAGAGGAGGGCGATTTCTTGAGGGTTATTGTTGGAGGGATCCACATATTCTCTCTTGGGTTGATCTTGCGACAGGGAGTATCATTATTGTATCTTCGTGACATAGTTGATGCTTTCTATTACATCTTTCTATCATTTTCATAATCATCTTGCTTGACTTGTTTCTTTGATCTTGTCTTGTAGGGGGAGGACGATTTGGCTATCTTGGAGGAGGACGTTTTGGTTGGAGCTCTTGGATCTCACTCTTGAATATACACATAGGAGAATGCTATCAATTTGCAAGGTGGCCACAAGCAATTGAGGTAAGATCTACAAGGTAAGTGCCTCTTTCATCCATTCTATCTTCATTGGTCTCAAACCCTAATTAATTAAAAAACCCAATTTTGGTATTTCTTAGATCTACTTAGATCTAGCCTTGCTTTTGAAAAGATCTTAAGAACCCACCTCTATAGCATCCACCCCTAGTTGGATCTATAGTTTGGTGGTGATTGGGTTAAAATTGACACACTTTTCAAGGCAATATAGCCCTCTTGAACCAAATCGCACTTCCTTGGAGAGGCTTGTTTTGGCTAGATTTAGCACATGGGTAGGTGAGACCCCACTTGATTTGCAATCCACACACTTGATAACCTATCCCCAGATTATTACTTTGGTGATTTCTACCGTGTGGGCATCATTCCCTGTTTTAAGGGATTAAAACCCCCTTTTGAATTATTTGGCACCTTAAAACTCAGATCTAGTAAGATCTAACCCTTGGATTGACTTGATTTTTGGTATCCACATAGATCGGGGCACAAGCCACTTGGATCTACAGTTTGGTGACCATTGGACTTGATTTGGTCCACCTAACCCCTCTTTTATCCCTCCTTGAGCAAAAATTGCACTCCCTTGGGAAGGTGAGTTTGCCCACTTTGAGGAAGTGGGTGGTTGATATTTTCGTGGATTTGGAATGGCCATACCTTGAAACCTAGGTCTAGAGTATCATTGTGTGACGATCTGCATTGGGGGTAGCATTCCTTGTTTCAAGGGATTGTGGTCCACTTAGGGTCATTTCATGAAAACCTAGATCTAGCAAGATCCAACCATCCAATCTCAATTAGCCCACTTGACTTGGCTCCTAGGTGTCCTGATCTATATTTTGACATACCTTTTGACCTCATTATCCCATCCAACAAGGCACTAGTCCTCTTCAAAGCAAGTTGCACTCCTTGGGAATTGTGCCAAACTCTAGATCCGGTACATGGGTACCCCTAGAATCAACTTAGATCCGTAGATCTACTCATTACATAACCTCTAGTACCAATTTCATCCCTTAGCTTCACCTTGTGGGCCCACTTAAAGCCATTTCACACATCCCAAGAAAGTAGGATCCACTTGTGTAGCTCATGGTGATATACCTTATAATTATACCTAATCATGTGGCCTTAATCATACATCGGTTGAAACACTAACAATCTCCCAAACCACCTTCAACCATACTTTAACATCTAGATCTACTCAACTTTGCATTGGTTTCCGTAACTCTTCACTTACTTATCCTTAGAAACCTTTGTTTGGGTCCAATCAACTGTGATTGGTTATAGGGTCTCCCCCTAGGTCTTGTTTCACCTTGACCTTAAAGCGAAGAGTGCCTCAGTTGACTTGACTCCCACCTTGCATTGGGAACCGTGGCATCTCTTGGGTCATCTCTTTAGTTGCCTATCTCCTCTACCATCTTGGATGGGATACCACTAGGGGAAAATACAAGTTGTGTGATAATAGTTAGGTTTGGTAACAAGCTTTCACACTTAGTTTTCCTTGATAGGAAAACTGATCTTTCAAGATCAAATCTTTTACTCATAGAGTGCCAGTGGAGGCCAAATATCCGTGGTTGATTACCACACCAAACATCTCGAGGATAGAATTGCCCTTGCGTAGGGTGTTTCGAAGCCTTTGGCTGGGTTTTCATCCCCTATTGTGTGCCTTGGAACCCATTCCATCACTTTGCACTTACCTTGCACCCCCGAGGCATCAACAAGACTCCAAGATCTCTAAAGAGAATCCCAGGACTTTTACGAGCACATAGCTCAACCTGTCGGATCTCCAGGACTGATTACATGCCTTTAGTAGAAAAACCTCGAAAGAGCATCCTAGCACAGACTATGGGATCTCCAAGGATATTTTCTATGCTACCTGTAGCAAAACCTCGAAAGAGCATCCTAGCATAGACTATAGGATCTCCCATGATCTTTTTTATGCTACCTGCACAACTTGTCCATGACCAACTTGTAGCAAAACCTCAAAAAAGCATCCGAGCACAGACTATCGGATCTCCCAGGATCTTTTCTATGCTACATGTAGCAAAACCTCGAAAGAGCATCCGAGCACAGGCTATCGGATCTCTCAGGATCTTTTACATGCTACCTGTACAATCTGTCCATGGAGTATCATCTTGATACTCATGATCATACTGATTATCTCATATATCATCCTGATGCACATCATCATCACATGATCATCCTGATCATATACAAAGCATCATCCTGATGCATATCATCATCGCATGATCATCCTGATCATCATCATATCAGAAACTGGAGCATCTTCCTGATGCTCATCACACAATGCTTACATCCATAGCCATGGGAAGGATCCTCCTACCACCATGATTGGAATGGCTTCTGCAAATGTGTCCCATCACTTCTTCCTCGAAATATATTCTATCTGAAGTATTCAAACTTCACTCTGGCTAGTGGTTTGGTCAACACATCTGCAATTTGCTCATCCGTCGCAACATACAGGAGCTTCACTGCTCCTCTCTACACCATATCCCTGATATAGTGACATTTGATCTCAATGTGCTTCGACCTGTCATGGAACATCGGGTTCTCAGACAACTTCACATAACTCTGGTTGTCACAGAAGATACAGGTATCATCCAACAAGAGTTCAAATAACTCAGACAGTAGCTTCCTAATCCATACTTCCTCACAACTGGCCGAACAAGCTGCGACATACTCTGCTTTGGCTGTACTCAGTGCTATGCAGGACTGCTTTCTGCTAAACCAAGAGATCACACCTGATCCCATATTGAAGCAGCACCCCGAAGTGCTCTTCCTATCTACAACACTTCCTGCCCAATATGAATCAACATAACCCTCTAGGTTAAACTTTTGATTCGCATCATACTTGAGCCCAAAATCAATCGTACCCTTCAGGTACCTCAGAATATGCTTTACAACAATTAGGTGAACATGTCTAGGATCTGTCAGAAACTGGCTCAACTTGTTCACTGCAAAGCAAATATCTCGTCTTGTGTTCGTCAGGTACATCAAGGACCCAATCATCTGACGATACACCATGACATCAACCGACACTGATGAAGCATCACTCAATAGCTTCAGGTTCGATGCCATAGGTGTGGCCATGGCCTTGCAGTCCATCATCCCGAACCGCTTCAGGATCTCTACTGCATACTTCCCTTGTCCAAGGAATATTCCATATGCACTCTGCCACACCTCCATACCTAGAAAGTAATGCATCATGCCCAATTCCTTCATCTCTAACTCAGTAGCAAGCTTCCTATTCGTGTCGACAATCAATCTATCCTCACCTGTCACAAACATGTCATCCACACACAATAGGAGTATCACTGGATTTCTTCCTCAACCTTGTAGTAAAGGTTGGAATCTGCTTTACTCTTGGTAAATCCCAAACTGGATAGGAAGCTGTCTATCATGACGTACCATGTCCTAGGAGCTTGCTTCAATCCATACAAGGCTTTCTTCAATCTACACCCATATGACTCTCTGTCATGTGTCTCAAAACCAAGTGGCTGCTCCACATACACTTCCTCTTTGACTACACCATTCAAGAACATTGTCTTGACATCCATTTGGTGTATCTTACACTTCATTACTGCATCCAAGGAAAGTACTGTTCTAATGGAAGTGTATCTAGCTACAGGAGAAAAAGTCTCTTCATAATCTATCCCCTCTTTCTGGGAGAAGCCACGAGCAACAAATCTTTCCTTGTATTTCTCTATGCTACCATATACAACATTCTTGATCTTATATATCCACTTGGAAGTCACAACAGACTTCCCATCTGGTCTGGGGACCACATCCCAAACATCATTCTTCATGATCGACTGGTATTCCTCGACCATGGCATTCTTTCATTACTGCATTCTGGATCCTGGGAACTTCAAATTCTTCAATATCTTCAATAGATAGTTTTCTTCGTTGCTGGAACAAATGTTGTAGTCCTTCTTTTGTAGGTGATTGTACACGATCTTTCCTACAAGTCAAATTCAATTGCATGATTAGAAACTTCTCATAGTTTACAGAACACAGTATTACACATAAAAGCATATGTCATACAGTCATGCAATTATCTTAGCCAATGCTTCAATACAACATTCATCCATATCCCATATTCATAAGGTAACTTTCTAGATGCCTTCCATCTCTACAAGAACATTGTTAGGAGTTTGCACTACTCCCAACATGTCAGCAAAGAGGTTTCATTCTAGATAAGTAGCAATGGAATGTTGTACAGTGCCATAGGACACTTACCCATCACATGCATATTAGTAGTATACTGTTCATTAATGCAATTATTCTAATATGCATAATACACAACCTAAGTCTAGGAACATAAGTATATACATGATTGAACAATATTATTTAAACAATCAGATATACAATAAATGACAATTCAAATACTTATCTTTGTTTGTTTGTTGGGTGGACTCCCTCTCAATCTTTGCTTCCTTTATGCAACTCCATTATGTTATGGATTGTAAGGAGTGGTCAACTCCCTCTTGATCCCTGAATCACTGCATAACTTCTTGAAGTCTTATGAAGTGAATTATCCACCATTGTCGGATCTAAATGTCTTGAACTTCTTGTGGTTTTATATCAAGGCTTTGAATTCCTTGAATTTGCTGAATACTTCATCTTTGTTCTTCAAGAACAAATCCAAGTCTTCCTAGAGAAATCATCAATGAAAGAAACATTATATACATAACCACTCAGAGAATTGGATTAAATTGGACCGCACACATCGGAGTGGATAATTTCCAAAATTCCTTTTGCCTTGCTTTCACTGCTTGGAAATGCCTTCTTTTTGTTCTTTCCTTTTGCACACCCTTTGCAAACACCTTCATGCTTTGAATGGATTTCAGGAATACCTTCTACTGCTTTGCTTGCAATTAGTAGTTCCCTATAGTGCACATGAGCAAGCCTTCTATGCCAAAATTCACTTGGCTCCATGGATTCATGTACCATGGCATGTTCAGGTTGTCCCTTCAATTTGTACAATCCTCCCTCTTCCTTTCCAATCACTACTGCATCATCAATGGTCTTACCTTTAGGCCACATAAGTACTTGGCCATCCAAAAATGCAACTCTCATCCCTTTTGCATCCAAAGATGATATGGAGAGAAGATTCTTCTTGAGTCCAGGTACATATAGAACATCTTGCATCTTTAAAGACTTCCCAGAGATAGTTTGTAGGATGCTTCACCACTTCCTTTTATAGGATATTGGTAGTCATACCCAAGTTTCACCTTATGAGGTGACTCATGTTCATATAGATCTATAAATGATTCTTTAAACCTAGTCATGTGTTCGGAAGCCCCGCTATCAATAAGCCAATCATCACATCCATGGGAAATAGTACCTGTGAGAGCAGAGATTAAGACATATTCATCATCACTTTCTGCCCTAGCCTTCTATCTGGGAGGTTCATCATCCTTAACATCATGAGCATGATATCTCTTCTTTTTTTTCTTGTTGTTGTTTTTGTTGAAGCTTTGTTTATTCTTGGGACATTCTGAGGAATAATGTCCTTTCTCATCACAAGTGAAGCATCGAACATGGGAGAGATCTTTTTCTTCTAATGGAAGTGATGGTGTTTCTTGCTATAAGATTTCTCCCTCTTGAACTTACTTCCCTTAGTGTGTGCTATGAGGGCTTGTTCTTCACTACCCATCTTTTCTTCTCGGGACACAAGCCTAGATTCCTCTTGTGAACATTCCTCCCATAGTCTACTGAAAGAGATCAATTTCTTCCTAGCACAAATAACTTGGATGAAGGAGTCCCATGACCTAGGTATGCCATTCAATGTGGTCATGACAATTTATTTATTCTCCACTACTTCATCAACAAATTCAAGTTGTTCTTTGATTTGATAGACCTTAGTAAAGTAGGATTGGATGGTCTTTCCAGTCTGGAACTTTACCCCTTTCAATTGATTCCGCAGAGTCATCTTCCGATTTATATTCTTTCCTTCAAACAACTTAGTCAAGGAGTCAAACATATCCTTAGGTGTCATTAGGGAAGACACATGAGGTATGAGATGGTCTTTTATAGAATCGGCAATGATCCTCTTGGCTTTGACCAAGTTCTTCTTGTGTAAGGTCTTAGCCTCATCTCCCTCTGGAATTGGAACCTCTTCTTTTATGTAGGTGTCCAAATCATTTTCTTCTAGGATTAACCCAATCCTATACTTCCATGCTCGAAATTTATCATCTCCTTCAAGCTTGGTGTGGCAATACATCTTAATGAGAAACTCAAATGGAAATAAAAGATTTAGGTCTTACACTTGATTTGCTGAAAAATGGATCTAGAGCTGGATTAGGGTTTGTCAGAGAAACCCTAAAAATTCAAACTTTGAATTCCAAACTTCTGAAATGATAGAAAGATGCACCTTGATGAGCTGATAAAGATGGTATACTTCAATTTTGAAATCTACAAAATTTGACCCCTCAAAATTACCTTTGAAACTTCCAGATTTTCTAGACAAAATCCCGAACTAGGGTTTGACAATGCTCGAGGTTCTACCCAGCCAAAAAGTTCGATCTTGTGCTCTAAACTTTGATTTTTCTGAGGAGCATCTAGCTGTGGTCAGAGATTCCAAAAATTTCAACTTTTGCAGAAACCCTAATTTTCCACCTTTCCGATCAAAATCCCGATTTAGGGTTTGATGAAGCCTGGCTGTATGCCCAACCAAAAATTTTGATCTTGGTCTCTAAACTTCAATTTTATTGAGGGGCATCCATCCGTGGTCTCGGATTCCAAAAATTCCAACTTTCTCCAAAACCCTAATTTCCCGCAGTAGTGACGAGCCAAAAATTAAAAGTGCTCAGAATTGAATTATGTCTCGACAGAAAGATGCACCCTTCCAAGGAGAGTCAACCTAGTCTCCTGCCTTTGATGATATGAAGAGAGAAACCCAAATATTAAGAATCCCTAGCTTCCGTAGCTGCACAGTGTCTTCTTCTTAGCACGGTTCTGATACCATGTTAATTTTTCGATAATTTCATTCAAACATTATCTTAGGATCCTACTAAGAGAATAACATGCACAACATAACAATCATAAACACAAGAGACGCGTAGTTTCCTCGGGTAAAACCAAGAAGGTGAAAAACCCCGTAACTTCCTCAGAGATAGAATAAGCCACAATACAAGATCACAATGATCAAACCCAAAAGATAGATGTCTCCAGCAGCTACTCCTCCTCCACTAGTGCGCACTCCTCTCTCAACTAATGCGAGTTGGATGAGTGAGTGAATGAATAGAATGAGAGACACAACCTCTCTATTTATACATTGACTTGACCTGCCAATAACCTAACAGGGATGAGTTCATAAGGAATCATAATAACCCATCCACATTACTCAACTAGGGCCGAACCCACACCTGTGGTCTAATAACCCATCAAATATAAGTTGCGACACTTGCAACACTTGCGACACTTGCAACACTTACAAATAAAAATGATGACACTTCTGATTGGAGGAATAATACATCTCCATCATGAATATAATAAGCTACAAGTTTAATACATAGAATAATATCTTCCAAAGCTACAAATACATCAACATACCTCAATGACATGCTCAAATTATTTACAATATTTACAAGTAGTACAAGGGTTCGTACAGTCTCTAGCTAGATGTCTTGGTTGAGCGCAGTTATAACACACAATCTGGCCTCTTCCTCATCCTTGTCCAGTGTTTCTTCCTCTTCCTTTGAATCCTCCACATCCCCTGTACGTTCCTTGATCATACTCTGTGTTTTCAGTGTTGTTTTGCGTTTCTCCTTGAACTCTGTAGACATCGTGTTTTCTTTCTATCATGAGGTCATACGCTCTACAGTTGTTATCATCATGGCCAACTGACTTACATAATGTGAAATATAGGTTATTCAATGTTTGCACATACTTCTGAAGTAAGTAGCAGTCTTCTGGGCGATGTCCTCTACATCAAAAAATATCACACCATGGTCCTTGCTGTTGATTCAATGGGTTTGGAGCCCCGCTAGTGATGTAATATCTAAATACCAGACAATGTTCTTTAGAGTGACCCTCTCCCTTACACTCTGTACAACAAACCTATTCTCGGGTCTCCTTTCCTTTCTTCATATCTTGCAGTTGTAATGTTAAATTTAATAGCTGGGTCTATATCGGAACCATACCTGTGCTAGTCTCTCCTATAGGCGAAGCCTCTAGTTTCATCACAATTTCTAGGGCCTCTTTCTATGAAGTAACCTTTTGCTGCATCAACGGTAACCTGATATGTGGAAAAAACAAGACTATGAACCATTCCTAGTGCTGTTGTGGTGCTATGTCAAAGCTCACTTGATCTAGCAACGCTTTGAACTTTTGATCAAATTCCCACACCGATTCACTCTATTTCTGCTTAATTTCTTTGAGCTCTGTGATACACTACGATTCTGAATTAGATTTTTTAACTCTCTAATGAGCGCAGTTCTAATCTATTCTAGTGTCCTATTCTGTCCAACATAGTACTTTATAAACCATGTTAAGGCTCTGTCCCTAAGTGGTGGCTGGCTGTGCTTGTCTAATAACATCATCGTGTACTTGTTTAACATTCCATACGGCTTCACACATAAACCAATGTTGCTTTGGGTCCTCAAGACTAGTTCCTTTGAATATAGGCAACTTAATGTCATCTGTCATTCTTCTTCTAGGAGGCGTAGTGTTCTGTGATGACCTAGGTATACTACTACTTGGACCATTCTGAGTACTTGCTCCTGTAGTGTTACTACTACTGTTGTTCTGTGGGTTAGTATTATTTCTGTTGTCAACTGAAGGTTTCTACAGAGTGATTGGCTGATAGGTAGTTACTCTAGGATCTCTTTCACTATCAGCCTCAATATGATATGAGTCCCTATTACTTCCTAACTCAGTTTCTAGAGAGATGCGAGGGTCGGGTCCATTGGACCTCTTCTTGGTGCGAAACTTGTATCTTTTACCACTTAGTAATGTATAGATGTTTTCCTCAATGTCACTGTCTGTGTTATTGAACATTATAGATTTAAATCCTAGGAATATTATTGCATTCTTAAGACACCTTTCTCTGCTAACATCATTTTAATACATAAACAAAGATTTTTCAGGTACTTACCTCTGAATCCCTTGAAGAAATTTGCTTTTGCTGCGCTGTAAGACTTTAGAGTGTCCACATCAAATTCTGTAACGTAGCCTTCTAGTATGCTATCGAGCTAGAAGTCTGCTGCTCTTGAGATTGGGCTATCTACTACTTTAAGTCTCTGAATCAGTTCTAGAGTCCACATTGTATTTTCTCCACTTTTAAAGCAAGTTTTCCGCTCTACGAGCCTTGATATCCACTTGTGTAGCTCGTTGCTAAAAGATGCGAAGAAAATTTCGTGTATGTCAGAGAAAATATATCTCTGTAACCACTCTTCCGTAGATAAGCGCGGATGTCTATTTTCTTTCTTCGTGAACTCTTCCTTTGTCTTAGTTACCCATTTATGTATCGCTGTTCGCTTGGGATTCCAGTTATCAGAGCACATCACCAGTTCAAGCACGACAACAAAACCATTTGTTGGGATACTACCTTGTTCTTTAAATTTCTTGTATTGACCCAGGTTCGGCGTAGATAGGAAACCAACAAAACCCTTCTTCATTGGCCCTTTCGGCAACAACCTGCGAACAGGATGAGGTCTCACCCGAGGTGAAGTTATGGGGGATTAAAGAAGCAGGTTTATGTAATCAGGTGATGCGTGGTTATGGGACAGGCTCTGGCGAATTTCTCCCGAATTCTCCTATACTTTGTTATTACTGTGCACATATAGGAATGCGCACTTCACAATTACCACGATGCAATACAACAACACAAACCCAAGACTGCGCTACTATTCAATCACACACATTACAGACTACACTGAATTAGTGTTATTTGCGTAACTATGCATTCAAAATATTCTGAAATACTTGCACATTCAGTTAGACCTGTTCAACACTTAACATATTATTCTCATCCATGATACATGTGAAAATACATATAAAAGAGTGAACATACATAAACATGATCATAAACATAAGCAATCTCATAGATTCAATCACACAACACAAGTATTTATGTGGTTCACCCCTGGATGGGAGCTACGTCCACGGGAACTGTTGTTTATATTAATGGGAAGGGTTCAATAGTTCCAATCTACGCACTCAGCTGCAGACTCTTCTCTCTACAATAGGTCTCTACGCACATAGCTGTAGATCCTTTTCCTCTCTTCTTTCTCTCTACAATACTTAGTCTTTCTTCAAAAGACTTAAGAACAAAAATAATACCATGAGAGATCAAACCTTCCCTTACAAAATTGCCCCTTTTATAGATCATTCCCTAGGGTCACGTCTTTACAATCATTGTGGGCCAAAATCCTATGCTACCCAAAAATCCCCCAAAAATGGTGCACCCCGCTAATCCGTCCTGTCGTAGTCGACAACTACCTTACTTGACTTCAGCCGCCTTTCTGTGCTGCTTCTAGCTCTGACGCCTCTTCTGACAGCCGCAGTTTTGACTACGTGGCTTTGACTGCGTACTGGAACGTCCCTTTCCGCCGCTCCACTTCTTCTGTTACTGTCGATCTACCATTCTGCTTGTAACGGTCTTAGTACTCTGCCTGTACTAAGGAAACATGACACTTTCCTCCAACTCCACACCACTCCTCACCCTGCTCCCGGGATTTGCAGAGTCCTTTACCCAAAATAGGTCACTGCTGGACCTCACTTTACTTGTACCTGTTTCCAAAAATAGCTGCTGCGTTGGAGCTATGTTTCATCAAAACTACACACTGCTTGGACTTCGTATTTCCAACTGCGCTTACTTGGACTTCGCTTCACCAAAAACTATGCCAACTTGGACTTCATTTCGCCAAAACTGTACCAACTTGGACTTCGCTTCGCCAAAATTGTACCAACTTGGGTCATGCCCAACATAATTGTAAAGGCTTCATAAAATCATTGTTCATTACACAAGTGTCTACCATAAAATGTCATTGTACTCTTATAATTTTATGTAGGAAAGGACACTGCCCATAACTTTACAACGGTTTGAGTTCTATGAGAAAAATGGAAAGAAAATCAAGCCATCCTACCAATATTATGCTGACCATTGAAGGGCGTACAAAAACCATTAAAGGGTGTACAAAAAAATCTCTAAAACTATACCTCCACGTATTGGAAGATAAAATATTGCTAGTGTCAAATATATTTTTGACACTATGAACTTGTCCTTCTCTCCGTTTTAATAAAAATTGTTGAAGTCACTTTGGGGTAACATTATTATTTGCTGATTCAAATTGTTTGTTAATTCAAATTTATATGTTTTTATTCAAAATCTTAATCAATGTTTTGATTTTAATTTTTATAATCAAGTTATCAAATTTCAAAAACCTTTTTTTTTCTAATGTAACAATAAACTCTTTAACATTCTATTTTAGAAAGTCAATGTTAATTGACTTATGTCTTAGAATCAAGAAAGGATTTACTTCTAAATATCCTCTTAATCCATTCTCTACTATCAAGGACTTTTTTATTTATCGAAATATTTTATTCTCTCTAAGAACATCACCATTTATATCCCTTGATGTGAATGTTCTAACTTTGTACCTAATTGGAGTCTTTGGTAACATCTTTATCAATTCAATTCCTCATTAGAATGCTTGATGTGTGATCTCCATTGCCTTCATTCTTATTTTTGAGAGACATCTAGGCAACCTGCCTTGAGTGCACTTTACCTTTAAATGCAATTGGGCCCTTATATGATGAAGAACTCAAAAACTGGATAATCATTAGCTTGATTTTGAACCTTTTTCTCATTGTTCCACAAGCTTGTTTTACATGTGAGAGGTTAAGAGACATTTAGGCAACCTTACTTGGCTTGAGTATACTTTACCTTTAAATGCAATTGGCCCTTATTTGATGATGAACTCAACATTTGGATAATCACTAATTTTATTTTGAATTTTTTTCATGGTTTGTTTTACATGTGCGAGCCTTTGTTGGTTAAATTCAATAGTACCTTACCTTCAACATAAATTTAACTTATAACATTTTTTTATCATTTAAGAAGAGTATATATATAGACATAGAAGAAGAGAAGGATAATGATATTTTTATCTAAATATCATAATTATGTTTATAATTTTTTTTTTTCATTCTAAATCTAAATATTATTTTATATCTTTATATAATAGTTTTTGTATTAAAGGTATATATCAAATTTCTCCTCATATATAGAAAATTATTTTTATTTATATCTATATTTTATTAATATTATTATTATTTATGATAAGTATTATAATTTTTATAATCCTATGTGTAACAACTTGCTACATCTTAGTAATAAGTTATTATTTAATGTGTTGTTTTTAATTATCTAAAAAATAAAGATGATTTTTTCTGCATTTTTTTTAAGCTAGTATACATGGAGTTTCAAACCGGTGATTTAACACACAAAGTGCCTTAATAATATACTCATTCACTGTGTCTTCTATGCCCCATGGACACTCTTAATGCATTGTATTCACTTATTTAAACAACAAAATATTATGAAGAAAAAAATTACATTCTATGTTTTCCTAAAAAGATATTTTTATTTATTTTTCTTTACACATTCAATAGCACAAAAAATACACATTTTTTTCACTCTCAATTTGAGATTATTTGATCATTAATTATGTAAAGTATCATCTTGTGGGATATATGTAGGGCGTGGTATAATCTCTGTTTTGGAAATTGGTTAATTTGGACTTGTACTCTGTCAAATTGACCGTGTTGAACATCCACCAAATCTACTCGGCCTTTAACTTGGATCGGGTAACTAGTTCGATCTCGAACCAACCAAGTTGGTGTCTAATTCGGTACTGAATCGATCAACTCGGTTGAGTCTCGACCTGAACCGATCGAGTTGTCTATAAAATACAATTGGTCTCTTATTTGATGATGAACTCAAAATTTAGATAAGCATTAGCTTTATTTTGAACCATTTTCTCATTATTTCACAAGCTTGTTTTGTATATGAGAAGTTGGTGGCTAGATTTAATAGTACCGTACCATCAACATAAATCTAACTTAACTTATAACATTTTTTTTATCATTTAAAAATAGTATAAATATAAATACATATACACACATGAAAAGAAGTGCAACACTATTTTATCTAAATATCATAGTTATATTTATAATTTTGTCTAAATCTAGATATTTCTTTATATTTCTATATAGTAGTTTTCATATTAAATGTAAATGTATATATGAAATCTCGCTTTTGTATAAGTAATTTTTTTTTTTATATCTATATTTTATTAATATTATTATTATTTATGATAAATATTATATTTTTAATAAAACTATATGTAAGACCGTGCTACATCTTAGTAGGAAGACGCTTTCATTTTCATTTAGTAGTAAGTCGCTTTTCATTTTCATTGTGGTGTTTTTAATTATCTTAAAAGCATTGTTTTCACTTATTTAAAAAAATATTATGAAGAGAAAACAAATTGTATTCTATATTTTTTTTGAAAGATAATTTTTTATTTTTCTCTACTAATTCAATAGCACAAAAAATACACATGTTTTTCATTCAATTTGAGATGATTTGATCATTAATTATGTAAAATATTGTCTTGTTGGATAGCATGGTATAACCTATGTTTTAGAAATTGGTCAACTTGGAATCGAACTCAGTCGAGTTGACTGAATTGAACATTCAATGAGTCGATTCGGCCTTCAAACCGGATCGATACTGAACCAATCAAATCGGTCGAGTGTCGACCTGAACCGAATGAGTTGTCTGTAAAAAAAATCGCTCTATTCAGATAGTCAATAATATTTGGTAATTTACTAAATAATAATAATAAAATCTTAAAGTAAAAGTGACATTCTCCTTATCTTTCATTCTCTATCCTTTTACTTAAATGTTTAACATTACCATTAATTGTTTTTTGATATTTGAGAGTGGTTCCAACCTCATTGGATTTCATATGCAAAAAGTAGAATTTTAGATCCCATTCAGAATTCAATAGACTCAATAGTTTTCAGTATTTCACTATTGCAAAGTTTCCACCAAATTCTATCATGTATAAGGGTATGAGATTGACATTTAATCAAGCACATCAGCCCCTCTATATACCTTGATTGCTAGTGTTGATTGTTGATTGTTGAACTCCTTTGTCACGAATTTGATAAAAATGTACTCTTCAGTCAAGCAAAATCACTTGTTAAGCATGATAAACTTTTCTACCTTATTTTAACGATTGGATTAGGAAGTTCCATCAAAATTGTAGGGTTATGAGTTGTTGGCTAATGTCGTTGGATTATCAAATTTGAGATTCAAGGTAGAGGCAAGGGCTAGAGCCTAGATGAGGGAGGAATAGGGTGTTATTGATGAATATGATTCAAATACTGGTGATGATTCACCGACATGTATGATTTATTATTTTTGTTTCACATTCATTTTTTAAAATGTTGTTGCTCAATTATTAATTTAAATCACACACACACACATATCACGTCCGTTTCCAAAATTTTGGGGGGTCACGTTTCCAATGCATCCCGTTTCCCCATTTCGTGCAACTTAGAATCTAACCCTAACTCTAAATATAAGATGAACCCTAATCTCGTGCTTCTAGGTGTTTAGCTAGTTCTACTACTAGTAGTGCAATTATAGATGACCTTGAAGAGTCCGAGCTTGAGCAGGATGATGATTCCATTATCTATGCCATTGCTAGTCCTTATTCTAGTTCTAGTTCTACTTCTAGTAGTAGTGATGAGTTTGATGATTGATCATGTTAATCAATGAAATGTATGATGTATGATGCATATTGTAGTGGCATCATAGCATTTTTTATTTATTATTTATTTTTACTTTATATACCATTAACCATTGATTATGTATTTGTTCCATATATGTATTTCCTTTTTTATATATTCATTTTGATATATTATATATACATAAAAAGTGTTTAGGATATTTTGTCATTGATATTTGGAATCATGAATTAAAATATTTAAAACATTATTTTTCTTTAAAATTTAAATATTTTATGTATTTTTTTTTACCATGAATAGAGTCTGCTTAAAGTTCATCTTAATCATAAATGAATAGAGTGTGCTTAAATTTCATCTCCATCATTTTATATTTGATACCTTGACCTTCAACTCAGCCATGGCGACAGGTTAGCTTTGATGAGTTTCATGGAATTTTTTTTTTTGTAATTCACAACTATTCCATGAAGACGCTTTGCAGGACTATACCGAAAACATAAGCACAGACGTTATGCCCACACGGACATGAATGGCTGAAGAAGATCTTGTGCACGGTTTCTTGAGATTCTGACTTCATAACTAATTTTGTTCAACACTAAATAGTATAACACACTAAATAGTATAACAGAAATTCATAGAGAGCAGATTTGAAAGAAAAAGAGCATAGGAATTTGTAGAGATTGATTCAATTAAGGACAGTGGAAAGATTTGTATCTATTTCATCATTTTGGTATATCAAACCCTCCTTTCAACTGTGTTCTTTACACTTTATTCTGGTGTTGTTAGAATCTGGCTATTAAAAAAATCAGATTTTTGTTGAATGTTAAATTTTTAAATATATTTTAAAAATTATTTCATTATTACAAATTTTAGACGTTAATTTTTTCTTCATACATCCCAATGACAATATTCTCATCTAGAGATAATGCAATCATTGGTGTACTAAAGGAAATACTCTTTTCGATGGAAATAATCTTCTGCATTCCTTGACTTCTTTGGCAAAGTCTCTATATCAACATCAGCGGTAGAGGCATGTTGCTAGAATTTTATTTTCTTCCAACATTCTAAAGCAAGGTGACCTAGCTTGCTGTTAAATTTATATGCTGCAATAACTTAGATTCCTACTTCATTAGAATTTAATACATTTTCACAATAGCAGGATAAAGAGGATCACTGAAAGATACACATTCACAAGGTACACAACCATTTATCCTGGGAAACCCTCAAGGGGAATAAAACCCAACAAAACTTCCTCAATATAGATTACCAAAGTACAACTCCCAAAGAAATAAGTCTCATAAGAAAGAGAGACAAAACCCAAAAACAAGAGCCAAGAACAATCCTCCTCCTCCTTCGCTAGTCTCCCTCTTCCTCTAATGTGCAATGCATGAGTGAGTGAATGGTACAAATGAGAGGAAACACTCTCTATTTATACTTTACCTTTTACTTGACATTTAACCTAACTAAGCCGGCCTCACTAATTTGACTAGGCCGACCTCTCTAGGAAAACTCAAAATAATATTTATATTACATTCTTTTGGGTACTAATGACCCGAATTACAATGGAGGTTTTACCTCATGAATTTTACATGACCCTTTACATTAATGACATCTCCCGAAGGAGGAATAATACAAGTAGAATATTCTTTGAAGTTACATTATTTCAGCACTCCCCCTTAACAAGAAGGGTATTCTACTGACAACAACAACAACAACAGGTGTGGCTATACACAACATCACCGGAAGGAGGGAGGAGGAGGCATCATCAACAACATCATCTGGAACATTGTTTGGTACATCTATATATCAATGGAAGTTCTTCAACACCATCAATATCAGCAACTGGAACAATTTTCTATAACACCATCAACATCTGCAGCACGGAGCTGGAACATCATCATCTGTAGCACAAATATGGAACATCATCATCTACAACACGAAGCTGGAACATCATCATCTACTGCACGAAGATGGAACATCATCATCTGTAACACGAAGCTGGAACATCATCATCTGTAACACGAAGCTGGAACATCATTGCTGAGGTGTATTTACTGTATTAAAGAATCACCAAAATATTTAATTATCGACCAGGGTTGGTAATCTTAGAGTTGTGGCACAGTATACGCTGAGGTAGAATGGGACCTAAGTTTCGGCTCGACAAACCTTAGAAATGTTTTTTTTTTTCCTCGAAAAAAAAGCGTAATTTCATTTCATCCTTAAGAGTACGAAATTACATATAAAGTCTACACTCATAAAGAGTGGAAGTGGTCTTTGAGAACCAGTGGAACTATGTCTGAGCAAAATTGTGATGTTCTCACCACGTGAGCAATAACATCCATTACATCATATTTGAAAATAACCGATAATATGGCAATAAAATTTTCATAAAAGTTGCAAACTGTGTGGATCTTTTAGATACAAAAATGACCAAGTTTATATGTACAACAGTGATAATAGTAAAAAAAAAAGGATCTCCCAGAAAAAACATAGTAGCCATGCATAGATCAGTCAATGAACGGCCTGTGATATAGTTCTCTGCTGGCCCCATCCAAAAATTCTGTTAATTTCCAGAGACCGGGAGCAAGTGTTAAGCCATCCTTCGAGGCTTTGTCCGCCTCTGTGTTATTTTCCCGGAAAACATGCCTGCAAGTAAAAGTATCAAAGGAGTAAGTGACATGCTGAATGTGTTCCAAAACCCCAGCAATTTTCCGATTGTTGCACTGATACAGTCCATTGACCCAGTTTATCACATTCAATGAATCCCCATAAACAGTAATTTTTTGTATCCTTTGTTCCAATGCAAAGGAGAGTAAGAGCTTGAGGCTGAGAATCTCAGCCCAATTGTTGGTACCTCAAACCTTAGAAATGTTTAATAAAGAAAAGATCGAAAGATCTTTCAAAATGAAAAACCGAGTCAAACTTTGAAAATACAACTACTGAACTAGTTAAACCTATATAAACCAATAGATCAGAATAGTATCAATCTATACTACTCTACTCTATGGATAATAACTAAAAAGATAAAAATGACAATGTTATTCTAGGAATCAAAACTAAACCAAAACAAAACTACTTTAATGGAACTGAAAACTATTGATTAAAAACTCTAAACTAGGAATTAGAAACAATTGTAAAAAATGAGTTCAGAAACCTATCTATGAGATAATTCAACTGAAAACTAACTATGAAACAAAGAACTGAAAGCAAAACTACAAACGACTAAGTGAATTCAACAACTATTCATGCATTCAATTAATATTTCAAGACTACACTAAACAACCTGATTCCATTCTCCTTGGGGATTCTGAGGAAGTGTATCAAATGTAATTAGGATGGGAGCAAATGTATCAAAGTGACTTTCAAATGTGACAAGTAAACAAAATGGAAACAAATCTAATTTAACTTCTACAAATAAATGGAAAATAAATATTGTCCAACTATAGTTAACTTTAAACATTTTGATCTATCTTCTATCCATAAGCAAATGAATTGGAACTGATGAAATTTAGAAGCAAGTAGAAAACTTAATAAAGATATTTACTTGAAATGAATTTGATTTAGAAGCAAGTAGAAAACTTGATAAAGATATTTATTTCGGTACCAAACCCTATTCTATGAACATCTTCATTGGAAAAATTAATCCTATACTTGAACTGAGAAACTATTCAAAACTGAGATAAATTGGAGAATGGAATTACTAAGTCTTATCTAAAATTAATCTTAACAACATATAATAAACTATACTAAGAATGAAACTGATAAATTCTAGAATAGAAGCATATTAACAAATTAAGCATGAAAGACATAACTTGAAAAGCAGTTAAAACACAGTTAAGGAAGATGGAATGGAAACTAAGAATGATGACGAAACTTAATTAAAACTCTATGTAGTGTAAAATGAGATCTTAATTAAATCTAAGGATGCTAATTAATTGCAAGAAATATTACAGTTCAAAGACCTAAAAAACAGGATTCTAAACAAGCATAAAAACAATGCAGAAAGTATTAAGGTCCGTATGACGATTCGTATGACTGTTCGAATGACAGTCCGGATGGAGGAAAATGATTTAAACTAGGGAAAGAAGCAAATTGGATGATTTTAACGTAAGCTGGCTGATGCATATGAACCTATAGTGCAAGGAAGCAATTAATAGAGTGTTTAGGAGCTAAGATAACAAGAAGTAACCTATTCTAATCATTGTCTAAGAAATGAACTATTTATATGGCATAATAAAATGAAACTCAGATATGAATAAAAATAACCTATAGCTAACAGGAAAGAAACTAACAGAACTAATTCTAAATATGACTGAACTTGGAATGTTAAGCTAACTAAACTCTAGGTATTTGTAAATAAAAAGACTAAAATCAAACTAAGCAAACTAAACAATTTAAGAAAACTAAGCATGACCAGTCCCTAATTACATTATGGAAATATCGTTAATGTGAACATCAAATAAGATATACATATCATAAAACAGAGCTATCATTTATATAAGTGGTAAAACAACATATATATTACAAGACAAAGATACCATATACAAAATAAATACATGAATTAAACAAATAACACAACTTATTAGCAGAAGACAAAGACAAATTATGTACACAGATGGAAGACCACTGGTTGTTGAGGGGCTCTTCTCAGCAATCAGAGGCTGCGCCTTAATCAATCAATCACCACTCATGCTACTAAGCTTTCATAAAAACTAGAACATAGGTATATTAAATTAAAACATAGTTACAGCGTTTCTACGTCTACTTGCAGCTGAAAAGACTAAATACTAACTTGTCTCAGTCACAAAGATGTGTATATATACAGAATTAAAAATGGGGGAGCAAGTTGACCCTTTAGTGGCCGACTGCTCTAATAATAGGCAATCTTAATACTAGAAAATGGCCCTGCTTAACAACTCACGACAACACATGTCCAAGGAACGACCCCATAATAGTTTATGACAATGCACAAAGCATCTACCAGGTTCCACGGCTTTGGTTTCCTTCACGTGGTCGTTGAGATGTTGATCCTCCTTTGACGTGGGCATAGAAATGTGCTATCGAGTTTAGCGTGCAGGAAAGACAGAACTTCTGGAGTGTTGACGTGAGCTGCAGGTTTGTTTTCAAGCGAGGCGAGTAGGAGGGCGAATCTTCTAGAACTAGGGCTCACCAACCACGACGGACACGTTGCTAACAGAACCCACCTTTCCGTTTCTGCCTTTAATGACCAGAAATATTCCAACCGATGATCTCGCGGGATGAATGAAGGTCTGAACGATGGGATAGATGCGGCTAAACGTTTGCAACATGAACACGCGTCTAAATGGAGGTCCATTTGAAACCCATTGCTTGTAGAACAAAATCTAGTTTCCAAGCAAGTCAAGAAATGTCAAATAAACATCAATAAATCACAATATGACAATTTTTACCCAAAATTCATGTGATGTGTGAATATATGCATACCTGATCTGATTGACGGTATGAATGGCGGAAAGAATAACTTATCATAGCAAAATAGTGAAAATAACGCCAATCAGAGTGTGATGATCAAAAGTGGTGACAAAATGGACACCAATAATCATCATTTACAACACAAAGCTGGAACATCATCATTTGTAGCACGAAGCTGGAACATCATCATTTACAACACGAAGCTGGAAAATCATCATCTGTAGCACACAGTTGGAACATCATCATCTACAACATGAAGCTGGAACATCATCATCTGTAGCGTGAAGATGGACCATCATCATCTACAAAATGAAGCTGGAACATCCTCATTTACAACGCAAAGATGGAACATCATCATCTGTAGCATGAAGCTAGAACATCATCATTTACAACATGAAGTTGGAACATCCTCATCTGTAGCACGAAGCTGGAACATCATCATTTACAGCATGAAGCTGGAACATCATCATTTGTAGCAAGAATCTAGAACATCATCATCTACAACACAAAGCTGGAACATCATCATATGTAGCACATCAGTATAAGACCTGATACAATACCAACATTGGTGATATTTCCTTTCAGAATTATAGGATCATGGACAATCCTTCCTTTAGGAACTACGGTATCCAGTCCAACAACACTGGTGAGCCTTCCTTTCAGAACTATGGGATGATGGAAAATCCTTCCTTTTGGAACTATGGGATTTAGTCCAACAACATTGGTGATCCTTCCTTTAAGAACTATGGGATTACGGACAATCCTTCCTTTCGGAACTATGGGATTCAGTCCAACAACACTAGTGATCCTTCCTTTCGGAACTATGGGATCATGGACAATCCTTCCTTCCGGAACTAAGGGGTTCAGTCCAACAACACTAGTGATCCTTCCTTTTGGAACTATGGGATCATGGACAATCCTTCCTTTCGGAACTAAGGGATCCAATCCAACAACATTGGTGATCCTTCCTTTTGGAACTATGGGATCATAGACAATCCTTCCTTTCGGAACTATGGGATTCATTCCAACAAAAATTGTGATCCTTCCTTTCATAACTATGGGATCGTGGACAATCCTTCCTTTTGTAACTAAGGGATTCAGTCAACAACACTGGCGATCCTTCCTTCCGGAACTATGGGATCATGGACAATCCTTCCTTTCAGAACTATAGGATTCAGTCCAACAACACTGGTGAACCTTCCTTTCAGAACTATGGGATCATGGAAAATCCTTCCTTTCAGAACTAAGGGATTCAGTCCAACAACACTGGTGATCCTTCCTTTCAGAATTACGAGATTTTAGTTTAAGTATCAACATTTAAAACTATCGTTCCTTTTGGAATTACAGGATCAAGTCTAAGGATGATCAATCCCAACTGTGCTACCATATTATCATCAACACTACTCCCCCTTTCGAGGGAAGTCCTTATGGACTACACCAAGCTTTTCAGAGAAGTGCTCAAACTTCGCACGAGACAGAGGCTTAGTCAACACATCTACAACTTGCTCATCTTTGCTCACATATTGGAGCTTTAAAGCTCCCTTCTACACCATATCTCAGACCTGTATAACCGTACAGTTTGAAATCATGATCTCTAGAATAACTGAGATCATAGTCTACCTTACCTTTTAGATACCTCTTAACATGATTTGCAGCTACAAGGTGAACACGTTTGGGCTCAACCAAACACTGACTTAAGGTGTTCACCGCAAAGAAAATATATGGCCCGGTATTCATCAGATACATCAATGACCTAATAACTTTCCTGTATAGTGTCTCATCCACTAACTAAGCATCAAACATCAACATCAAATTTTTATCCATGGGTGTGGTCATGGATTTAGTTTCCAACATATCAAACCCTTTCAATATTTCTACTGCATACTTCCCTTGGTTAAGGAAGATTCATTCTGGGCTTTGCCTTACTTCAAGACCTAGAAAATAATGCATCAAGCCAAGGTATTTCATCTCAAATTCTGCAGCGAGCTTCTTGTTTCATCAGTTCTGCAACTCTGAGAGCTATATAATTCTTCAAGATGGCACATGTGGTTCTTTGTAAAGAGTTCTAAATTCTGGATGTTACTTGATATATGCTTCTACTTTAATTACAACATATTTCTAGTGTAATATACATCATTTACCACTAAGGAAATGTCTTGTCATAGTCGACTCACTCTCACTTTGTTGATCTGTAGTATGCTTTATTTTTATAAGTCTTATTGAATTTCATCATCACTTATTCTTCAAAACAAGTCTCATCATTATTCTCTTGTAGGAGAGTATACACGATCTTTCCTACAAGTCAAATTTAGTTTCGTGATTATAAACATTTCATAAAAACCAATTCTTATTTATAAAGATATAGGTCCCATAGTCATGCAACTATCTTAGCCAATAACACAACATTCATCCATATCCCACATTCATATGGTAACTTTCTAGATTCCTTCCATCTCTACCAGCACATTATTAAGAGCGTGCACTACTCCCAATATGTAAGAAAAGAGGTTTCACTCTAGATAAGTAGCAATGGAATGTTGTATAGTACCATAGGCCACTTACCCGTCACATGCATATTAGTATTATTCTGTTCATCAATGAAAACATTCTAATCATGCATAATACACATCATAAATATAGGAACATAAATATGATATGTACACAATGGAACATTAAAGGAAATGACAATTCAAATACTCATATTTGTTTGTTTGGTAGGATCTCTCTTGATCAGTGTCTCATTACAGGAATTTCTGGAACCTTCTCTACTCCATCATCTGATTATGAGGACCTATTCCTTTCTTTCTAATTATTGACAATGCTAAACAAGTCTTCTATACCACAACTCACAGGGACTCATGGTCTCAGCTGTTAGGGTTGAGTCTGCATGTCCCTTTAATCCCTTCTTATCCAATGTTGATATAGATAAGAGGTTCTTCTATCTTCCCGATTTGGAATAAAGTACATATTCCTCATCATTGGAGGAATGTTCTTTTGCCTTGATCATATCCTTCTTGCACTTTTCTTTGGCCTGATCTCCCTTTGGTTCTTTATTTTCTTCTTTTATGAATCCTTCTAGGTCATGCTCTTTCAGAATGAGCATGACCTTGTGAAACTACTTCTCCAAGAAATGCTTCTGGATTGACCTAGGGTTTGACAAAGAAAACCTAATTTTTCAACTTTGATATATTTAGAAATTGATTGGAGAAAAAGAAACGCATCCCTAAGGATATTTAGGAAAAGTAATCCTTTTCCCAAATCTGTGGACAGGATTGCAAAATACTTGATGCCTTGGTTTCTTCAATTTCTACTACAGATTTGTTGGATCTTAATTCTAATGTATCTCATAAATTTCTACTCCTAAAGGTATGGAACTTAGTTCTGTTATAGTATGATATGTCCTCTATCCAACCACACAATTTAGAGTAGGATTGGATTCACCAAGTGGAACTTATGCTAAGTTTCCAAAGACGACCGGTTTATGGATTGTTTTAGTATAGAGAACTTGTATGGACTTCCACATGTCACTGTCTCATCTTCGGGTCCTGAAAATCACACCAAAGAAACTAAAGTTCATACAAATTCTGGAACATCTTACTAAATTCGATTTGGATCTTCCTAGCTTGAGATATAGCATTTATCCCTAGGTCACTTGTTTAAAACTGAATTCTGGAGGAGGCTAGAACCCTGATTTTCATGGATCGTATATCCTAAAGTAAAATGAATATGAGGCTGAAACTGGCACACAAGGTACATGCACCTTTCATCTTCGTCCTATCCAAGTTTCAGATCCCTAACCTTCGCCAAACGTGATTTATAGCGAAATTCCAAGATGACTAGTTTCTATAGAAAGAGAGAGAGATTTACCCTACTGAAAGCTGCTCTTTTCAGTCTTGCTCTGATACCATGTTAAATTTATATGCTACAATAACTTAGATTCCTACTTCATTATCATTTAATACATTTTCACAATAGCATCATAAAGAGGATCACTGAGAGATAAACAATCACAAGGTACACAACAATTTATCCTGGGAAACCCTCAAGGGGAAGAAAACCCAGGAGTATTTATGTTTTGAATCATTCAACTTCTTGTTGAAATATGCTATAGGTATTTTTTCCTGACTGAGTACAGCTCCAATTGCTACTCCACTAGCATCACAATTCACTTGTAAAGGGTGTTCGAAATCTGGTAACTTCAATACTGGTAGCTCAGTAATATTTTTCTTCAAAAACTGAAAGCTTCTTTCAGCCTCTACTGTCCATTTAAATGGTTGTTTGTCTTTTCTAATTGTTTCAATGATTGATGAACATATACCACTGAAATTATTTATGAACATTATATAAAAACTTTCCAATCCATGGAAACTTCTTACCTCAAATATGATCCGAGTTGAAGGCCAATCAATGATTGCTTGCACCTTTTCCAGAACCATCTTCAATCCATCTCTTGAGATAACAAAACCCAAATACACTAGTTTTGATTTCAGAAATGTACACTTCTTCACACTCATCAACAAATTTTCCTTTTTCCATTTCTCCAAGACACATCTTAGATGCTCCAAGTGTTCCTTTTCTGTTTTACTAAAAATCAGAATATCATCAAGGTAAACTATTAAAAATTTTCCTATGAAATCTCTCAAGACTTCATTCATTAACCTCATGAAAGTGCTTGGTGCATTGGATAGTCCAAATGGCATAGCCAACCACTCATACAACCCATCATTGGTCTTAAAGGTTGTCTTCCACTCATCTTCTTCTTGAATTCTGATATGATGGTATCCACTCTTTAGATCTAATTTTGAAAAACATGTTGCCCCACTCAAGAAATCCATCATGTCATCCATCCTGGGTAATGGAAGTGTGTATCTAATGGTAGTCTTGTTGATAGCCCTGAAATCAGTGCACATCCTCCATTCACCATCCTTCTTTTGGGTGAGAATTACTAGTACTGCACATGGACTTAGACGTTTCTAGACCAACCCCTTGTCCAACAATCCTTGTACTTCCTTTCTAACTTCTTCATTCTCTGGAGGTGTAAGCTTGTATGCTTCCTTGTTTGGTAAGCTCACTCCAGGAATAAAATCAATATGGTGACTTATATCCCTCTTCGGTGGTAACTCATTGGGAAAATCATCTACCACAATGTCACTAAACTCACCTAGTATCTCCTGAATTTCCTCAGGCAGGTCTGTAATATTGGTCTTCATTGTTACCACTCTAGGTTTACATACTACAACATAGTTTAGTACCTTCTCATAAATTTGCTGTAAATACTCTTTCCTCGTCAACATTAGGACCTTAGATGCCTGCTTTTCTGTTGCACTCTCTCCTTGTAAAGGAAGAAGAACATGTCTAATCCCATCTTTCTCAAAACTATGACAGTTTCTCCTACCATCATGTATCACCTTTTTGTCAAATTTCCACGGTCTCCCTAGAAGAATATGGAAAACATCCATGGGCATAACATCACATATAATTTTATCTTTATATGTGCCTATTTTCAAATCAACTTCACATTGTTCACTTACGAGGATTTGATGTCCTTTATGCAGCTAGGATACCTTGTATGGAATAGCGTGTTTTCTTTTCTTCAAACTCAGCTTTTCCACCATCTCTGTGGAAACACGATTGTCAGTGCTCCCACTATCAATCACCATCTTACAACACTTCCCCTTGAGTTTACACATGGTTTTGAATAAAGCCATCCTTTGAGCGGGTTCGACCTTCTCCTTCTCAGGCTTCAATAAGACTTTGTTCATCATCAAATCCTCTCCCATCTCTGGTAGATTCTTAGTCATTGTCATCTACTCTCGCTGTTGCTCATTCTGAGCTATATAGGCTCCTGTCTGTCCTATGTATTCCTTATCAGGACATTCAAAGGATCCATGTCCCAATGTTTTACATTTGTAACATCTGTAGGCAGTTTCTCTTCCTCTTCCTCTACCTCTACCTCCTTGGTAAGCTCTTCTCCCTCTTAGGTCACCTCCTCTACCTTGCTGTGTTGATGTAATTGTAACTTCGGAATGTATTTCACCTATTTATATTGTATTCGTATAGAGATGTTATTATTCCTCTATACGAAAGTGTTTGTATTCCTATAGAGATGTTATTATTCCTCTATACGGAAGTGTTGTCATTTATATTGTAAGTGTCGTAACTTATACTTGATGGGTTATTAGATCACCTTGATGGGGTCGGCCTTGTATGAGTCATGTGGGTAAAAGGGTTATTAGACCACCCTATTGGGGGTCGGCCCTATCAACATTATGTTATGTGGTTAAGTTAAAGCTGACCTAGTAAAGGTTATTAGGCAATTCAAGTCAAGTATAAATAGAGTATGGGAGGCACTCTATTTGATCATTCACTTTCTCACTTATACACTCATTGGAGAGTGGTGCACTAGTGGAGGAGGAGAAGCTGCTGCTAGGAGACTATCTCTTATGCTTGGGTTTTGTATCATTGCTCTATCTATCTCTGAGGAAGTTATTGGGGTTTTTCACCTTCTTGGTTTTCCCCAAGGAAAATCTGTGTGTCTATTGTCTCATGTGATTTCTTGTTGTGATTGATATGCTTGATATGCTGCACATGTTATTCTCTCAGTAAAGATCCTAGATTATGTTGAATTAATGCTAAAACATTAACATGGTATCAGAGCTAACCTGAGAAGAAGACACTGTGCAGTTGCGGAAGCTAGGGCTTCTTGTTTTTAGGTTTCTCTCCACAGATTTTGGAAAGCAAGTAGGGTAGATTGAATCTACTTAGAAAGGCGCATCTTTTTGTCCAATCCGAATTCAATTTTGGGCACTTTCATTTTTGCCCCTAAAAATTAGGTTTTCTACAAAAATAGGAATTTCTGAAATCTGAGACCATGGCTGGAAGCTCCTTGGAAAAATTGAAGTTTAGAGCTTTGGATCGAAATTTTTGATTGGGTGAAGCTACGAGAAAATCAAACCCTAGTTTGGGGTCCTGTCTAGTGAAGCCGAAAATTAGGGCTTCTGCAAAAGTTGGAATTTCTGAAATCTGAGACCATGGCTGGAAGCTCCTCTGAAAAATCAAAGTTTAGAGATCAAGATCGAACTTTTTGGATGGATGAAGCTCCGGGAAAATCAAACCCTAATTCAGGGTCCTCCTAGTGAATCCAAAAGTTTGAAAAGCAAATTTGAGGGGTGAAACTTTGTAGTTTTCAAATTCCGAGTATACCAGCTTGATCAGATCATCAAGGCACATCTTTCTATCTTTTCAGAAGATTGAAGTTCAAAGTTTGAATTTTTAGGGTTTCTCTGACAAACCCTAATCCAACTCCAGATCCAGATTTCTGCAAATCAAGTGGTAAGAGATAAATCTTTTCTATTTCATTTGAAGTTCTTACCACACCAAGCTTGAGGATAAGCTTGAAGGGGCTGATAACTTCCGAGCATGGAAGTATAGGATTGGGTTAATTCTAGAAGAGAGTGAGTTGGACACCTACATAAGTGAAAGGGTTCCTGTCCCAGAGGGAGAAGAAACTAAGGCCTTACATAAGAGGAACTTAGTCAAGGCTAAAATGATCATTGCTGATTCTATCAAAAAACATCTCATGCCACATGTGTCATCTCTGAAGACACCTACGGAGATGTTTGATTCCTTGACCAAGCTATTTGAAGGGAAGAATATAAATCAGAAGATGACCTTGAGAAATCAATTGAAGAATATCAAGTTCCAGAATGAAGAGACTATGTAGTCTTATTTCTCAAGGGTCTCCCAGATAAAAGAACAACATGAAGCTGTGGGAGAAGCTATAGAGAATGGAGAAGTGGTAATGACCACTCTTAATGGCCTTCCTAGGTCATGGGATTCCTTCATCCAAGGAATTTGTGCTAGGAAGAAAATTATCTCTTTCAGTAAGCTGTGGGAATAATGCTCACATGAAGAAGCTCGAATTGTAGCTCGAGAAGAGAAGATGGGGAATGAAGATCAAGCTCTCACAACACATACCAAGAAGAGGAAACTTTTCCTCAGATTGTCCTAAGAACAGAAGGAACAACAACAACAACTACTACAAGCAATATGACAGGTATGACTTACAGGTATGTTTTGAAATCTATTCATGATTAAGTTTATAATATGATTGTACTCATGTTATTGAGTTTAGTACCAATCTTGTTTAATTTTGGACTTGTCTTATCACCCTAGTAAAATAATGAATGCATGATATAAGACATTCATTGATTAGGGCTATGACACTTATGATTGTATTATGTTTGTACTAATGCACTATGCTGTTGTATGAGGAGAATGTTATCCACTAACATGAAAGGTTCAAATCAAGCTCTAGATCGAGACCATGATGACATGAAGACAAAGAATCATCCATAGTCATGGATCACATAGAGGTATGTATAATTTGGTTCTACAAAGGTTAAATTATGAGCTATGCAGGTCATTGAAGAGAACAAGAAAACATTGTGATCCAGGTGGATATTGGTGGCCACCCACCTTTCCAACTGGCTCAAAACAGTTTTATGGCAACTTTGGTATTGTACTATTTTTAGCAGTTTTTCGGGTCCTGAACTTCCGGGGCCATTTTGAGGCCCTAAACGACCTTTTTTGGCAATTCGGGGGGCCAAATGGTTTCCTCCGGCATACATTTGGCCCCGGTCGAAAGTTGTAAATCTCGGATAGACCTTTCCAACAGGCTACTGAGCGCCCCAAACGGAGATCGTATGCAAAAGTTACGACCCCGGGAAGTTGATGTACTAACTTACCCAAACGGGGCCCACATGACTTTTGGTGCTTCATCTCCTAGGGTTAGGTTTTTGGATGTCTAGGGTTTTTGACATTCCTGTTTATTGTAAAAGGCCTTGAGAGCCTCATTGTAACCATCTTCTTGCGAAATGAGCGCAGCCGTCACATCTCTTCTCAGAGATAAGCCGCCACCATTCCAGCAAGCTTGTTTTCCGCTGCATTTTACAGTTCTAGTTTATTTCCTTATTGAATAGAAAACCAGTTTTACTGTATCTCTGTTATTTTGTGTTAAGCATCTGATAATAATCTGTATTCATTTCGTTCTGCTCATAAAATCCGGATCAGTGGTATTAGAGCGGTCTGCTCCTTGTCGTCTTAATGCATGTCCCCAACGAGGTCAGGGTACAAAGAATTGGGTCTCGAGCTTGTTTCTCTTGAGGACAAAAGCTCTCGCACGCCCAAGCGACCTCTCATGGCAGGAGAAAAGAAAGATGACGGGACAGGAGATCCTATCAAAATGTTGCTTGAGGAAGCCCTCACGCAGCAGAGGAACGAGATAATGGATAATTTCGCGCAAATCCTTCGGCGACTACCAACAAGCGACGCATCTTCCTCGAGCGGAGGCGCCGCCCCCTTCAAGGTACAAATCAACTTCGATATCCCTATATTTGAAGGACAGATAGACGCAGATGCTGTAGATAAGTGGTTGAATCTACTAGAAGGGTATTTTTCTGTCCATAACTTTTTGAATAAAGAAAAGATTACTTTTGCGCTCCTCAAAGCCGTTCCCCATGTCAAAGATTGGTGGGAAACATTCTGTGAGCAAAAGGACACAGAAGAAGCCTCATTATTTTCAGTCACGGCCACCTGGGAATCCTTCAGGGATGCTATTAAGGAACAATACTACCCTGTTGGAAGTTATGACGACCTGTATACCAAATGGACCACACTGCGACAAGAAAGAGACCAAGCAGTGCCAGAGTTCACAAATATTCCATACCTTGTGCACCAAGCTGGGTATCAAAGATTCAGAGCGACATCTAGTGCTCAAGTATCGCGGTGGTTTGCATAGATACATCCAGACCGAAATGGAATTTCTGGACATCTCTTCCTTGGGCGCGCCTACCGATATGCCGTCAAAATCGAGCAGAAGCTCAAACAAAAAACGCGGCAATTTGGGCCTGGGAACCCTTCACAGCAAAAGACAGGAAAGGGCGGCCCCAACCCACAGAATAAAGGACAGAGCAAATATGGACAGCATCAGGACAACTAGTCCAAGCCGCAAGCAAAGAAGGACACCGGAAAAACAAAGAAAGATACCGGGAAGTGGTGCAACTTCCATAAGAGCCCTTGGCATAACACTGCTGATTGCCGCTCAAAGCAGTCGCTGGTGGCCGAAGTGAAAGCATCTGAATCAGATGCGGGTTCTGACTCCGAGTCCGAAACAGAAAGAGGAAGACGGATCATCGACGCGGAACCTAGTGCCACCATCGCTACCACCAAGCTCCAGCCTGATGAACCAGACGAGCCAGAAGAAGGAGAACGCCTCTTCCATTCACAAATGTGGGTAAAGGGCACCCCGCTGCACTTCATCGTTGATAGCGGTAGCCAGAGGAATCTCATCTCAGCGGAGGTTGTCAAGCGCCTGGCCCTGCCGACAACGCCGCACCCACAACCCTACACCATTGGATGGCTCCGCAAAGGAAGCGATCTCCGCGTCAGCCAACAGTGCCGACTGCCATACGGCATCAAGCCCTTCAAGGACGAGGTATTGTGTGATGTTGCTCCTCTCGAAGTTTCAGATGTTCTTTTGGGACAACCTTATTTATGGAAACGTCATGCTGTATATGAGTCTAGGCCTCGCAGTGTTATTATCTCTTTGAACAGGAAATTGTACAGGATACCCGAGGCAGTCCCTCCTAGTGCTATTTCCTTGATCTTTGCCAAGCAATGCAGGAAGGTCATCTCTCAGACCGGCAAATTTGTCTTCTTCGTGATTCGCTCTCAGAGTGAAAGAAAGATCGCAGCCACATCCCAGGTCTCCACGACCGACCTATCCACACAACAGAAGCAAGTGGACAAGGTGGTGGAAGGATACTCAGATATCTTCTCCTCTCCGACCGGGGTACCTCTGCACTGCCAGGTCAAGCATCCCATCGATCTGACCCCAGGCGCACCGCTACCCAATGGGCCAGTCTATCGCCGCTCTCTGTTGGAAAATGAGGAGATCAAGAGGCAGATCCAAGAATTGCTCCGCAAGGGGCACATCCGTCCCAGTTCATCACCTTGTGGGAGCCCAATCGTGCTGGTGCAGAAGAAAGATGGGACCTGGCGACTCTGCATTGATTACCGGGCCCTGAATAAAATCACAGTCCGTAACTGGTACCCGATTCCCCGAATCGACGACCTCCTTGATCAGCTCACGGGGGTCAAATACTTTAGTAAGATTGACCTGAAGTCTGGCTACCACCAGGTCCCAATAGAACAGACAGATGTATGGAATACTGCCTTCAAGTCAAAAGAAGGTCTTTTTGAATGGCTGGTCATGCCTTTTGGTTTGACAAATGCTCCAGCAACTTTTATGAGGATGATGGACGATATCCTACGACCTTTCACCAACAATTTTGTAGTGGTGTATCTGGATGACATCCTCATCTACAGCAAGACTTGGGAGGAACACTTGCAGCATATTCAGTAGGTTCTGCACACCCTGCGGAAGCACAAACTATATGCAAACTTGGAAAAATGCTCCTTCGGCATGGACAAGGTCCATTACTTAGGCTACATCGTTGATCGACATGGTGTGCATGTGGATCCAGCCAAGATCCAGGTCATTTGTGACTGGCCAGCCCCAACCACACTCACTGAACTTCGGAGCTTCTTGGGCCTCGCCAATTTCTATCGACGGTTCGTGCTGGGATTCTCTCATATCGCATGGGCCCTCAGCCAAGTGACCAGGGGCGGTGGTAAGGCAAAATTTGTGTGGGGCCTGTCCCAACAACAAGCCTTCGATGACTTGAAGAAGCGTTTGTGCTCATCGCCGGTACTCTCATTACCGAACCTGCAACATCCCTTTGAGATCGAGACAGATGCTTCAGATTATGCTGTGGGTGCCGTTCTCACTCAACACGGCCACCCCGTGGCATATCATAGTGAGACACTATCAGATGCTGTCCGCAAGTACACTACCTACGACAAAGAAATGTACTCCATTGTACAAGCCTGCCGCCAGTGGAGACATTACATTCTTGGGAAGGAGACAGTCATCCACACTGATCACAAGCCACTACAGTTCATGCAGACCAAAGGAAAGTTGCAGAATGACCGCCATCAGAAGTGGTCAACATATTTACAGCAGTTCCACCTCAACATCAAATACAAAACAGGGAGTACCAACCGAGTTGCTGACTGCCTCAGTCGACCACCAATCACGGCACTTACCATGGTGCTAGACTCTTGTGGCCACGAGACCTCCGGATGGCCCCGCCTCTACGAGACAGACCCTGACTTCTCCGCCACCTATCAAATGTTGGGCACCAACTCAGTGGTTGCTAATTTCCATCTTCAGGACGGGTTGTTGTGTCGTTTGGGCCATCTCTGCGTTCCATCAAGCGAGCGCGCGAAGCTGATTTGGGAAGCTCACTATAGTCGGGTGGCAGGACACTTTGGCATCGAAAAGACAGTGGCAGTGTTGCAGAAACATTTCTACTGGCCGAAACTTCGACAGGATGTCGGCAAGTATATCAGGTCCTGCACCGCTTGTGCTATTGCCAAACCGACCACTAAGAAACAGGGCCTATACACCCCTCTGCCTACTCCTGACAGGCCGTGGGAATCCATCTCAATGGACTTCATGTCGGGCCTCCCGTCCACCAAGAGGGGAAACGACTGTGTTTTCATGGTTGTTGATCGCTTTTCCAAGATGGCGATTCTAGTCGCTTGCAAGAAGAGCATCACAGTAGAAGCCACTGCCAAGCTCTTCTTTGAACGAGTATGAGTACATTTTGGGATCCCACAGACCATTATCTCAGACCGTGACAGTCGGTTCCTCAGCTCATTCTGGTCAAGCCTCTGGTCACTGCTGGATACCAAGCTCACCAAATCCACTGCCTTCCACCCCCAGACCGATGGACAAACGGAGGTCGTCAACCGGATGGTCGTGCATATCCTGCGCATGTACAATTCAACACACCCCCGCACATGGGATGAGAGTTTCCCCTATGTCCAACATAGCTACAACCGAGCCCTGCATAGCTCAACTGGCCACAGCCCCTTTCAGGTGGGGTTGGGATTCCAACCATTGGGCCCCATGGATGTTGCACTTCCCCTTGCAACCACCTCGGTCGACTCGTCCCTAGAAGCTGACAAAGCCGCCCGGTTCATTGAACGGATCCAGCATATCTGCCAACAGGTTCAGGATATTCTACAGAAGTCGAATGCCAAGTACAAGCAGCGCCATGATCAACATCGGGTGCCACATAAGTTTCAGGTGGGCGACAAAGTTTGGTTGCATTTGCAGAAAGAACGCCTTACAGGGCCCCATCGAAAGCTTCGCCCACTCCGTTATGGGCCGTACACCATCACCAAGGCGGTGGGTGACAACGCTTTTGAGCTCAACATTCCCCCCTTCCTTGGTCTGCATCCAGTCTTCAACGTGGCTCTCCTTCGGCCATATTTCCCACCACTATTAGACACCTCAGAGATAGCAGAGAGGTTGACACCAACAGAGCTCAACCCTGACTGCCTACAACAAGCATCCAGTGATCATATTGCAGACACACAGATCAAGGGCACTCGACATCAAAGGATCCAGCTTTATCGAGTTGTCAAAGCAGGGCAGCTCCTGCACCAAGGCAAGTGGCTCACTCGAGGCCAAATTCAGCAGAAATTTCCTCATCTGATGGGGGAACTAAACGCAATGGAGACCATTGCTTCCTAAGGAGGGAGGATTGATCCAGGTGGATATTGGTGGCCACCCACCTTTCCAACTGGCTCAAAACAGTTTTATGGCAACTTTGGTATTGTACTATTTTTAGCAGTTTTTCGGTTCCTGAACTTCCGGGGCCATTTTGAGGCCCTAAACGACCTTTTTTGGCAATTCGGGGGGCCAAATGGTTGCCTCCGGCATTCATTTGGCCCCAATCGAAAGTTGTAAATCTCGGATAGACCTTTCCAACAGGCTACCGAGCGCCCCAAACGGAGATCGTATGCAAAAGTTACGACCCCGGGAAGTTGATGTACTAACTTACCCAAACGGGGCCCACATGACTTTTGGCGCTTCATCTCCTAGGGTTAGGTTTTTGGATGTCTAGGGTTTTTGACATTCCTGTTTATTGTAAAAGGCCTTGAGAGCCTCATTGTAACCATCTTCTTGCGAAATGAGCGCAGCCGTCACATCTCTTCTCAGAGATAAGCCGCCACCATTCCAGCAAGCTTGTTTTCCGCTGCATTTTACAGTTCTAGTTTATTTCCTTATTGAATAGAAAACCAGTTTTACTGTATCTCTGTTATTTTGTGTTAAGCATCTGATAATAATCTGTATTCATTTCGTTCTGCTCATAAAATCCGGATCACATTGCTAGACATAACTAGCAAATATGATGACCAGGTATGTTTTTCCTATATCAAAGGATGTTATACTTTTGTATGATTGATAATGATTACTCATGAAGTTAAAAGTTTGAGTAATCTAGGGTTTATGCATGTTATGTTCCTTACTTTGATTAATGATATGACTAAACATAAAAGTCCTATATAAACCTTGAATACTAATGCTTATTATCTGTGTTTGAAATGATCATAACTATACATGCTTAAGATTATTGTGTTTTGATAGTATTAAGATTATACTAATAAATGTATTATTATGTATGAGATCTCGAGGATAACACAATTATGATACTAGTAAGCATGCATAGTGATTGAGGATGGATATAAGTTCAAGGACAGGTAATCCAAGAAGCAAAGATCAAGAGGGAGCACACTCCAGTAGTTCCTACAAGGAAACAAAGATTGAGAGGGAGTCCACCCATCAAACAAACAAAGATAAGTATTTGAATTGTCATTTCTTGTATATTTTATTGTTTAAATAATACGGTTCAAAGATGTATATACTTATGTTCCTAGACTTAGGTTGTGTATTATGCATATTAGAATAATTGCATTAATGAACAATATACTACTAATATGCATGTAATGGGTAAGTGGCCTATGGCACTGTACAAAATTCCATTGCTACCTATCTAGAATGAACCTCTTTGCTGACATGTTGGGAGTTGTGCACACTCTTAACAATGTTCTGGTACAGATTAGAAGGCATCTATGAGATGTTTTCTAATCATGCAATTTAACTTGTTTTGTAGGAAAGATCATATACCATCACCTACAAAAGGAGGACTACGACATTTGTTCCAGCAACAAAGCTATCTATTGAAGATATTGAAGAATATGAAGTTCCCAGGATTTGGGAAGAATGCCATGATCGAGGAATACCAGTCGATCATGAAGAATGATGTTTGGGATGTGATCCCAAGACCTGAAGGGAAGTCTGTTGTGACTTCCAAGTGGATCTATAAGATCAAGCATGCTGCAGATGGTAGCATGGAGAAATACAAAGCGAGGTTTGTAGCTCGTGGCTTCTCTTAGAAAGAGGGACTCATGTCTGTAAACTGAAGAAAGCCTTGTATGGCTTGAAGCAAGCTCCTGCGACTTGGTGAGGATAGATTGATTGCCGACACGAAGAGGAAGCTTGTTGCCGAGTTCAAGATGAAGGAATTGGGGATGATGCACTATTTTCTAGGCATGGAGGTGTGGCAGAGTGCAGATGGGATCTTACTTGGATAAGGGAAATATGTAGTAGAGATCCTGAAGCGGTTCGGGATGATGGACTGCAAGGCTATGGCCACACCTATGGCATCGAACCTGAAGCTTCTGTGTGATGCTTCATATGATCCGGTTGATGTCACAGTGTATCGTCAGATGATTGGGTCCTTGATGTACATGACGAACACTAGACCGGATATTTGCTTTGCAGTGAACACATTGAGCCAGTTCCTGACAGATTTGAGAGGTGTTCACCTGGTTGTTGTAAAGCATATTCTGAGGTACCTGAAGTGTACAATTTATTATGGGCTCAAGTATGATGTAGATCAAAAGTTTAACCTGCAGGGTTATGTTGATTCGGACTGGGCAGGCAGTGCTGGAAATAGGAAGAGCACTTCTGGGTGTTGCTTCAGTATGAGATCAGGTGTGATCTCTTGGCTTAGCAAGAAGCAATCCTGCGTAGCACTGAGTACAGCCAAAGTAGAGTATGTTGCATCTTGTTCGGCTAGTTGTGAGGCAGTATGGCTCCAGAAGCTATTGTCTGAGCTATTTGATTTCCCGTTGGAGGCTACTGGTATTTTTTGTGACAACCAGAGTTATGTGAAGCTGTATGAGAACTCGGTATTCCACGACAGGTCGAATCACATTGAGATCAAATATCACTATATCAGGGATATGGTGCAGAGAGGAGCAGTGAAGCTCCTGTATGTTGCGACGGATGAGCAGGTTGCAGATGTGTTGACGAAACCACTAGCCAGAGTGAAGTTTGAATACTTCAGAGAGAGGCTTGGTGTTCTTTAGATTGACGACACTTCGAGGAAGAAGTGATGGACACATTTGCGGGAGCCATTCCAAGCATGGTGAGAGGAGGATCCTTCCCATGGCTATGGATGTAAGCGCTGTATGATAAGCATCAGGTCAATGCTCCAGTTACTGCTCTGTATATGCATCATGTTGGATGCTTGTTATGATCAATTGGATCATATGTATATGCATCATGTTGGATGCTTGTTATGATCAGTTGGATAATGTATTTGTATATGTATCAGGTGGATACATTGTATGATCAGGTCGATCATGTATGTTGATATGTATCAGGTGGATCATGTATTTGTATATGTATCAGGTGGATACATTGTATGATCAGGTGGATCATGTATGTTGATATGTATTAGGTGGATACATTATATGATCAGGTGGATCATGTATTTGTTTATGTATCAGGTGGATACATTGTATGATCATGTAGATCATGTATGATGATATGTATCAGGTAGATACTATGTATGCATCAGGTGGATGCATTGTATGATCAAGATGATCATGGATGATGAGCTTCAGGATGTTGCTCCAGATGATATGCTTTAGGATGATGCTATGATGATGATCAGGATGATCATATGTGATGACATGTATCAGGTGGATACATTACATAATCAGTTGGATTATGTGTGATGAGTTCCGAAGACACAAATGCACATGGGCCATTCGAGCATGGTTGAAGTATGTCTTCCCATGGTTGCGATATAAGTGTTGGGGCCATTCGAGCATGGTTGAAGTGTGTCTTCCCATGGCTGCGGTATAAGTGCTGGGGCCATTTCGACATGGTTGAAGTGTGTCTTCCCATGGTCATTGATGTATGTGTTGTTCCATTCGAGCATGGTTGAAGTGTGTCTTCCCATGGCTGCGATATAAGTGTTGTGCCATTCCTAGCATGGTTGAAGTGTGTCTTCCCATGGCTATGGATATAAGTGTGATGCCATTCTCGCATGGTTGAAGTGTGTCTTCCCATGGCGTAGATATAAGTGCCGAGCCTTTCACGGATGGTTGAAGTGTGCCTTCCCATGCCGGTGAATGTAAGTGTTGTGTGATGTGCATCTGGGTTGTGCTTCGTGAACAATGTTATGATCAGTATGATCATGAGTATCAGGATGATACTCTGTGGCCATGGACAGGTTGTGCTTGGGAGGACATGTAAGACCTGGGAGATCCGATAGGTTGGGCTGTGTTCCCATAATAAGTCCTGGGATGCTCTTTCGAGGGTTTGTCCTATGGCATGTAATGTGACCTGGGAGATCCGATAGGTTGGGCTGTGTGCCTGTAATAAGTCCTGGGATTCTCTTTCGAGGTTGTTCCATGACCACATGTAAGACTTGGTAGATCCTATAGGTTGGGCTGTGTGCCCGTAATAAGTCCTAGGATACTCTTTCGAGGTTGTGCCATGACCACATGTAAGACTTGGGAGATCCGATAGGTTGGGCTGTGTGCCCGTAATAAGTCCTGGGATGCTCTTGTGAGGGTTTATGACGCACGTAATAAGTTCTGAGGATTCCACAGTATGTCCAGTGATGATGAAGACCTGTAGGTGGTGGGCCTACATCCAGTATGAAAAAGGATTGGCTCTGTAGAACTTCCTATGATGAGTAGTTCATATATTGATTGAGATAGCAGCAGCAGTGACGATGACGATGATTCGATGTCGATGATCCAGTGACGATGATCCATATAAGAAGACTTGTGCTAGAAGACCCGTGTCGAGAAATACCTTCCTAGTTAAGAGGGAGTGTTTATGTAATTGTAACTTCGGAATGTATTTCACCTATGTATACTGTATTCCTATAGAGACGTTATTATTCCTCTATGCGGAAGTGTTTGTATTCATATAGAGATGTTATTATTCCTCTATATGGAAGTGTCGTCATTTATATTGTAAGTGTCGTAACTTATACTTGATGGGTTATTAGACCACCTTGATGGGGTCGGCCCTGTATGAGTCATGTGGGTAAAAGGGTTATTAGACCACCCTATTGGGGGTCGGCCCTGTCAGCATTATGTTATGTGGTTAAGTTAAGGCCGACCTAGTAAAGGTTATTAGGCAAGTCAAGTCAAGTATAAATAGAGTACGGGAGGCACTCTGTTTGATCATTCACTTTCTCACTTATACACTCATTGGAGAGTGGTGCACTAGTGGAGGAGGAGAAGATGCTACTAGGAGACTATCTCTTATGCTTGGGTTTTGTATCATTGCTCTATATATCTCTGAGGAAGTTATTAGGTTTTTTCACCTTCTTGGTTTTCCCCAAGTAAACTCTGTGTGTCTATTGTCTCATATGATTGCTTGTTGTGATTGCTATGCTATACATGTTATTCTCTCAGTAAATATCCTAGAGTATGTTGAATTAATGCTAAAAAATTAACATGATGCTCTTGTTGGTTTGAGTTTTTGGGTTCTCCTTTTTGGGCTGCAAAACTTCCTCTTCCAGCTGTTTTCCTCCTTCCTCTGGCTAAACCTCTTCCCTTAATGAAGTTATGCTTTCTCACTAATTTTTCTTCTGCTCTCAAGGAACATTGGTATGCCTCTTCCATTGTGTTCACATCAAAGAAAATATCTGGTCTCGTATTCGTCAGGTACATCAAAGATCCAATCATCTGACAATACATTGTGGCATCAACCGAATCTGATGAAGCATCAATCAATAGCTCCAAGTTTGATGCCATAGGTGTGGCCATGGATTTCCAGTCTATCATCCTGAACCTCTTCAGGATATCTACTGCATACTTCCCTTGTCCAAGGAAGATTCCATCTGCACTCTGCCACACCTCGATACCTAGAAAATAATGCATCATACCCAAGTCCTTCATCTCTAACTCGACAACAAGCTTCCTCTTCGTGTGCACAATAAGCCCATCCTCACCTATCACAAACAGGTCATCTACATAAAGTATAAGTATCACTGGGCTCCCTCCCTCAACCTTGTAGTAAAGGTTGGAATCCGCTTTACTCCTGGTAAATCCCAAACTAGTGAGGAATCTGTCAATTCTGTCGTACCACGTCCTGGGTGCCTGTTTTAATCCATACAAGGCCTTCTTCAATTTGCACACATGAGTCTCCATGTCATCTGTCTCAAATCCAAGTGGTTTCTCCACATACACTTCCTCTTCCACTACACCATTCAATAAATTTTCCTTGAAATCCATCTAGTGTACTTTCCATTTCATTATTGTAGCTAGAGAAAGTACTAATCTGATGGAAGTGTATTTGGCTATAGGTGCAAATGTATCCTCATAATCTATCCCTTCCTTCTGGGAGAAGCCACGTGCCACAGACCTTGCGTTGTATTTCTCTGTGCTTCCATCTGCAACATGCTTGATCTTTTAGATCCACTTGGAAGTCACAAAAGACTTCCCTATCGGTCTCGGGACCACATCCCAGACTTCAATCTTCATGATCGACTGGTACTCCTCAATCATGGAATCCTTCCATTCATTCCTTTCTGCTGCTTCATCATAGGTAGTAGGTTCCTTGTCAATGATGTCACACAACAGGGCTACATAACTGGAGTGTAGCCTTAGTATCTTTCTTTCTCTGTGCATTCCTTCTGGAGCACCATATCTCTCTGCATCTTGAATTTCCTCTCATACCCATGCTGGTTTCCTCTTGTGAGAATTCTTCTCATGAGGTGGATCTACGGGTTCCTGTGGGTCTTCCATCTCACGGTCTTCATATTCTTCTGGGGTTGCTTCATTCATTGTTGTATCTCAGATACTGGGTGCTTCTGGTTCTTCAATGTCTTCAACATGTATCTTTCTGGATTTGTTGTAAGTTGAGTCTTTGTCAAATGTCACGTCTCTGATGATATCGATCTTCTTGAACCTAGGAAAGTATATTCTGTAAGCCTTCGAGCTTTCACTATATCCCACGAATATGCCATTCTTTCCTAAAGGATCTAGCTTTGTCCTCTTCTCCTTCGGAATATGTATGTACATCGGACAACAAATATCCTGAGATGGCTAACTTCTGGTTTCTCATCGGAGAAAGTTTCTTTTGGTGTCTTGTTGTCAAGTACTCTATGTGGAGTACGATTCTGTACATACACCAATGTCCTTGCAGCTTCTTCCCATATATGCATTGGAAGATCCTGGTCATGAAGCATCGCTTTTGCTGCTTCCAGGATTGTTCTATTCTTCCTTTCTGCAAATCCATTCTGCTGCGGATTGTATAGAGTAGTCAACTCCCTCTTAATCCCTGAATCTTTGCATAATTTCTTGAAATATTCTGATGTGAAATATCCGACACTGTCTAGTCGAAAGGTCTTGATTTTATTCTCTGTTTGGTTCTCAATCAAGGCTTTGAATTCCTTGAACTTGCTGAATACTTCATCTTTGTTCTCCAAGAAATATATCCATGTCTTCCTAGAAAAATCATTAATGAAAGAAACATAATATACAGACCCACTCAATGAACTGGATGACATCGTACCACATACATCAGAGTGGACGATTTCCAAGATTCATTTTTTCTTGCTCTTGCTACTTGGAAATGTCTTCTTTATGTTCTTTACCTTTACACATCCTTTGCAAACTCCTTCATGATTTGCCTGTATTTCTGGAATACCTTCAACTACTTTGCTTGCAAGTGGTAGTGCTCTATGAGTGCACATGTGCCAGCCTCCTATGCCATAGTTCACTTGGCTCCATTAAGTCATGGAACAAATCTTGTTCAGGTTGGCCCTTGAATTTGTACAAACATCCCTCTTGCTCTCCAATCATAACTGCATCGTCTATAGTCTTTCCCTTTGGCCACATTAGGACTTAGACATCAACAAATGCAACCCTCATACCTTTTGCATCCAATGCAGATATGGAGAGAAGTTTCTTCTTGATTCTTGGAACATATAGGACATCCTTCATCTTCAAAGACTTCCTAGAGTCTAGCTTGTAAGAGGCTTCACCACTTCCTTTTATGGGATACTGGTAATCATCCCCAAGTTTCACCTTGAGGGGTGACTCATGTTCAGATAGGTTCACAAAGGATTCTTTAAATCTTGTCATATTCTTGGAATCCTCGCTATCTACAAGCCAATCATTGCTTCCATGTGTAACAGTCCCTGTGAGAGCTGAAATCATAACATACTCTTCATCACTTGAAGAGTCTTCATTGTCTTCTTTGGTTCTCTTGCTTGGAGGTTCATCGTCCTCTGCAGTGTGAGCATGATGTATTTTCTTGTTGAACTTCTTCTTGTGGGAGATACTTTTTTTATTGGGACAATATTTGGATTAGTGTCCCTTCTCATCACAAGTATAGCATCGAGTGTGACATAGATCTCTCTTGAAGTTCCCACTTTGATTCTGGTGCTGGTATCTTCCCTTCTTGTGATGAGGATACTCTCTCCTTGTGTTATTCTTCCTGGTGTGTGCTATGAGAGCCCGGTCTTCATTACCCATCTTCTCTTCTCGAGCTACAAGTCGAGCTTCTTCTTGTGAGAATTCCTCCCACATCCTACTGAATGTGATTAACTTCTTTTTGGCACAAATCCCTTGAATGAAATAATCCCATGATCTAGGAAGACCATTCAAGGTGGTCATCACAATTCCTCCATTTTCTACTTCTTCTCCCACAGCTTCAAGTTGCTCCTCGAGCTGAGAGACCCTTGTAAAATAAGACTGCATGGTCTCTGCATTTTGTATCTTCACATTCTTCAACTGGTTTTAAAAGGTCATCTTCCAATTTATATTCTTTCCTTCAAATAGCTTGGTCAAGGAATCAAACATCTCTTTGGGTGTATTTAAGGAAGACACATGAGGGATGAGGTGATCCGTAACAGAATCAACAAGGATCCTCTTGGCCTTAACCAATTTCTTCTTGTGTAAGGCTTAGCCTCACCTCCCTCTGGAACTGGAACCTCTTCATTCACATAGGTGTCCAATTCATTCTCTTCTAGGACAAGCCCAATACTATACTTCCATGCTCGGAAGTTATCAACCCCTTCAAGATTATCCTCAAGGTTGGTGTGGTGAGAGATCTTTAATGAGAAACTCAAATGGAAATAGAAAATATTTTAGGTCTTACCAGTTTGATTTGCTGAAACTGGTTAGCTAGGGTTTGTTAGAGAAACCCTGAAATTTCAAACTTGGAATTTGAGACTTCTGTCTAGATGGAAAGATGCGCTTGACTGAGGCGAGCAGGATGGTACACTTGGTTTCTGAAGATTCCAAAAATTGACCCCTGAAAATTTACTTGCGAAATTCTGATCTGCAATTTCTGACTTTTCCTGGTTTTCTGGTCCAGAGTCAAATTAGGGTTTGAATTTCTGGGAGTTTTACCCAACCAAAAACTTCGATCTTGGTCTCTAAATTTCAATTTGTTGAGGCGCACTTCCCTATGCTGATTTCACTCCAAAATTCTACTTTTGTGAAAATACTTAACTTCCCGCAGTAGTGACATGCCAAAAAATGAAAATCCTCAGAATCACTTTCTGCTTCAACAGAAAGATGCGCCTTCCTAAGGCGAGTTAGCCTAGCCTCTTTTTGTTGATGATCTGTGGAGAGAAACCCAAAAATTAAGAAACCCTAGCTTCTGTAACAGTGTCTTCTTCTCAGGTTAGCTCTGATACCATGTTAGCTTTTCACAATTTAATCAATAGTTATCTAGGATCTTACTGAGAGAATAACAAGCACAACATAAACACAAGAGACACAAAGATTTTCCTCGGGGAAACCATAAAGGAGAAAACCCTGCAACTTCTTCAGAAATATAATAATCACCAATACAATGTCACAAAAGTAAAACCCAAAATAGAAAAGGTCTTCAACAACTTCTCTCTTCTCTACTTGTGAGAACTTGTCCTTCTTCTCACTAATGCGAAGTGAGTGAGTGAGTAAATCATCCAAATGAGAGAGGCACCCTCTCTATTTATACTTTATCTTTCACTTGACCTTTACCCCAACTAGGTCGACCCCTAGTTGTACCTGATTGGTCCGACTTCTCTAGGAGAGTCTAATAACTCATGACAACTTAAATTTGGGGTCTAATGCCCCGACTTACAATGGAGGGTTAACCTCAATGACTTTACATGACCCAAATACAACAATGACTTCTCCGGCCGGAGGAGTAAACATCTTCGTCGGAGGTACAATAATAAAATACAAATACAACATAAAATATACAAGTGAATATCTTCTGAAGTTACAATTACATTAACATAAGAGCCCCAAAAATTAGTCTTCTACAACCTACAACGAACTTCTTCTTGCTTCTTGTCTTCTTCACTTGTCCTCCTAGAGAAGTGTGCACCACTTGAGAGAGATGAACTTCTTGTTGTAATAATGAAGTGTGGAAGAACTTTATTTGTATTTTTCCTAAACACTTACAATTCCTTTTTGCAATTGTAATTGTAAAGGATTCATAAAATCATTGTTCATTACACACGTATCTACCATCAAATGTCATTGTACTCGTATAATTTTATGTAGGAAAGGACATTGCCAATAACTTTACAACGGTTTGAGTTCCATTAAATGCGAGAAAAATGGAAAGATAATCAATCCATCCTACCAACAACATGCTGACCATTGAAGGATGTACAAAAGCCATTGAAGGGTGTACACAAATTAGCTCTAAAACTATACCTCCACGTATTGGAAGAGAAAATATTGCTAGTATCAACGATATTTTTGACACTATGAACTTGTCCTTCTCTCCGATTTAATAAAAATTCTTGCAGTCACTTTGGGGTAACAATATTATTTGCTGATTCAAATGGTTTGTTAATTCAAATTTATATGTTTTTATTCAAAATCTTAATCAATGTTTTGATTTAATTTTTATAATTAAGTTATCAAATTTCAATTTTTCTTTCTTTCTCGTGTAACAATAAACTCTTTAACATTCTATTTTTGAAAGTGAATGTTAATTGACTTAGGTCTTAGAATCAATAAAGGATTTACTTCTAAATATCCTCATAATCCATTCTCTATTATCAAGGATTTTATTTGTCAAAATATTTTATTCTTCCTAAGAACATCACCATTTATATCCCTTGATCCAATAAAATTAAGTTAAAGGTGTGAATGTTCTAACTTTGTACCCAATTGGAGTCTTTGGTAACATATTTATCAATTCAATTCCTCAATAGACTGCTTGATGTGCGATATCCATTGCCTTCATTGTTATTTTTGAGAGACATCTAGGCAACTTGCCTTGAGTGCACTTTACCTTTAAATGCAATTGGGCCCTTATATGACGATGAACTCAAAATTTGGATAAGCATTAGCTTAATTTTGAACCTTTTTCTCATTGTTTCACAAGCTTGTTTTACATGTGAGAGGTTAAGAGACATTTAGGCAACCTTACCTACCTTGAGTGTACTTTAACTTTAAATGCAATTAGGCCCTTCTTTGATGATGAACTCAAAATTTGGATAAGCACTGGTTTTATTTTGATTTTTTTTTTCATGGTTTGTTTTACATGTGCGAGCCTTTCCTGGTTAAATTCAGTAGTACCTTACCTTTTAACATAACAATTTTTTATCATTTAAGAAGAGTATATATATAGACATAGATGAAGAGAAGGGTAAGGCTATTTTTATCTAAATATCATAATTATGTTTATAATTTTTTTCTAGATCTAGATATTTCTTTAGATCTCTATATAATAGTTTTTATATTAAATGTATATATCAAATTTTGCTTTCATATATTATAGATAATTATTTTTATTTATATCTATATTTTATTAATATTATTATTATTTATGATAAGTATTGTAATTTTTATAATCCTATGTGTAACACCTTGCTGCATTTTAGTAGTAAGTTATTTTTCATTGTGTTGTTTTTCTTTATCTAAAAAATAAAGGTGGTTTTTAATGCATTTTTTTTTGTAAGCTAGTATACATGGAGTTTCAAACCGGTGATTTAGCACACAAAGTACCTTAACAATATATCCATTTAGTGTCTTTTCTACGCCCCATGGACATTTTTAATGCATTGTTTTCACTTATTTAAATAAAAAAATATTTTGAAGAAAAAAATTACTCTTTTTTTCACTCTCAATTTGAGATGATTTGATCATTAATTATGTAAAGTATCATCTTGTTGGATATGTGTAGGGCGTGGTATAATATTTGTTTTAGAAATTGGTCAATTTAGACTTGGACTCTTTCGAATTGACCGTGTTGAACATCCACTAAATCTACTCGGCCTTCAAATTGGATCGGGTGACCGGTTCGGTCTCGAACCAACCAAGTTGGTGTCCAATTCGACCGATTTAGTATTGAATCAATAAACTCGGTTGAGTCTTGACCTAAACCGATTGAGTTATCTATAAAATGCAATTCATCCCTTGTTTGATGATGAACTCAAAATTTGGATAAGCATTAGCTTTATTTTAAACCATTTTCTCATTATTTCATAGGCTTGTTCTACATATGAAAGGTTGATAGCTAGATTTAATAGTACCCTACCATCAACATAAATCTAACTTAACTTATAACATTTTTTTATCATTTAACTTATAAACTTTTTTTTATATAATATTTTCATAATAAGTGTATATATGAAATCTCTCCTTTGTATAAGTAATTTTATTTATTTATCTTTATCTATATTTTATTACTATTATTATTGTTTATGATAAATATTATATTTTTAATAAACCTATATGTAACACCGTGTTACATTTTACTTTATGTAGACTATCTTTGGGTCAGTCTGCATTAGGGTTTTTGACTATCATATATAGGATCTGTTGTATTATTTCTTTTTTGAACATATGTTGATGCATATGGAAGATGTATGGCTTCCTTTTTGAACATATGTGGATGTATATGGAAGATAAAAGTCATGGATGGCTGTACTTACCTTTCGCCAGAAAGGTGACAATATTTTGTACTATTTGATTTAAAGAATAGCAATAGTACGGTTTTTTTTCGGTTGAAAAAAAACACCGTGTTACATTTTTAGTAGTAAGACGCTTTTCATTTCCATTTAGTAGTAAGACGCTTTTCATTTTCATTGTGTTGTTTTTAATTATTTAAAAGCATTGTTTTCACTTATTTAAAAAACTATTATGAAGAGAAAAAATTGTATTTTATATTTTTTCTAAAAGTTAATTTTTAATTTTTCTCTATCACAAAAAATATACATTTTTTTCACTCAATTTGAGATGATTTGATCATTAATTAGGTAAAGTATCATCTTGTTGGATATGTGTAGGGCGTGGTATAATATTTGTTTTAGAAATTGGTCAATTTGGACTTGGACTCTTTCGAATTGACCTTGTTGAACATCCACTAAATCTACTCGGCCTTCAAATTGGATCGGGTGACCGGTTCGGTCTCGAACCAACCAAGTTGGTGTCCAATTCGACCGATTTAGTATTGAATCGATAAACTCGGTTGAGTCTTGACCTGAACCAATTGAGTTGTCTATAAAATGCAATTCATCCCTTGTTTGATAATGAACTTAAAATTTGGATAAGCATTAGCTTTATTTTAAACCATTTTCTCATTATTTCATAGGCTTGTTCTACATATGAGAGGTTGATAGCTAGATTTAATAGTACCCTACCATCAATATAAATCTAACTTAACGTATAACATTTTTTTATCATTTAACTTATAAATTTTTTTTTATATAGTATTTTCATAATAAGTGTATATATGAAATCTCTCCTTTGTATAAGTAATTTTATTTATTTATCTTTATCTATATTTTATTACTATTATTATTGTTTATGATAAATATTATATTTTTAATAAACCTATATGTAACACCGTGTTACATTTTTAGTAGTAAGACGCTTTTCATTTCCATTTAGTAGTAAGACGCTTTTCATTTTCATTGTGTTGTTTTTAATTATTTAAAAGCATTGTTTTCACTTATTTAAAAAACTATTATGAAGAGAAAAAATTGTATTTTATATTTTTTCTAAAAGTTAATTTTTAATTTTTCTCTATCACAAAAAATACACATTTTTTTCACTCAATTTGTGATGATTTGATCATTAATTATGTAAAGGTTGTATTGTTGGATATATGTAAAGGTTGTATTGTTGGATATATGCAGGGCGTGGTATAACTTATGTTTTAGAAATTGGTCAACTTGGAATTGAACTTAGTTAAATTGACCGAATTGAACATTTAATGAGTCGACTCAGCCTTCAAACTGGATCGGTACTGAATCAATCAAATAGGTCGAGTCTCGACTTGAACCAAACAAGTTGTCTGTAAAAAAAAACTCTCTATTCAGATACTCAATAATATTTGGTAATTTACTAAATAATAATATTAGATTCTTAAAGTAAAAGTGACATTCTCCTTATCTTTCATTCTCTATCCTTTTACTTAAATGTTTAACATTACCATTAATTGTTTTAGGATATTTGAGAGTGGTTCCATCCTCATCGGACTTCATATGCAAAAAGTAGAATTTTAGATCCCATTCAGAATTCAATAGACTTAATAGTTTTCAGTATTTCACTATTGCAAAGTTTCCACCAAATTCTATCATGTATAAGGGTATGAGATTGACATTTAATCAAGCACATCAACCCCTCTATATACCTTGATGTTGATAGTGTTGATTGTTGAACTCCTCTGTCACGACTTTGATAAAAATGTACTCTTCAGTCAAGCAAAATCACTTGTTAAGCATGAGAACAATTTTCTACCTTATTTTAACGATTGGATTAGGAAGTTCCATCAAAATTGTAGGGTTTTGAGTTGTTGACTAATTTCCTTGGATGATCAACTTTGAGATTCAAGGTAGAGGCAAGGGCTAGAGCCTAGAGGAGGGAGGCATAGGGTGTTATTGATGAATATGATTCAAATACAGACAATGATTCACCGAAATGCATGATTTATGATTTATGTTTCACATTCATTTTTTAAAATGTTGTTGCTCAATTATTAATTTAAATCACACACACACACACACACACACATATCACGCCCCTTTTCAAAATGTTTGGGGTTCACGTTTCCAATGCATCCCGTTTCCCCATTTCGTGCAACTTAGAATCTAACCCTAAATCTAAATATAAGATGAACCCTAACCTTGTGCTTCTACAATTGTAGATGACCTTGAGGAGTCTGAGCTTGAGCAGGATGATGATGCCATTGTCTATGCCATTGCTAGTCCTTATTATAGTTCTACTTCTACTTCTAGTAGCGATGATGAGTTTGATGATTGATTATGTTGATCAATGACATGTATGATGTATGATCATTCTTGTATGATGTATAATGTAGTGGCATCATAGCATGTTTTTTTTCTGGACTTTATATACCATTAGCCATTGATTATGTATTTGTTCCATATATGTATTGTATTTTTGACATATTCATTTTTATATGTTATATATACATAAAAAGAGTTTGGGATATTTTGTCATTGATATTTAGAATCATGAATTAAAATATTTAAAAACATTATTTTTCTTTAAAATCTAAATATTTTATGTATTTTTTTTTACGAGTGTCCTTAAAGTTTATCTCGCAATCCTTATCTTGATTGCTGATTCCCTCGTGCCCGTTGGATGGAGGGAATAAAAAATCGAGATAATATCAAGCAGTTCGGCTTCATCATTTTATGTTGGATACCTTGACCTTCAACTCAACCATAGCGACAGGTTAGCTCTGATGAGTTTCAAGGAATTTATTTTTTTGTAATTCACAACTATTCGATGACGACGCTTTGCAGGACTATACCGAATACACTGCTTTTCTGGGAAAAAAACAATTGCCCGTCGCCATAGTAACCAGGAGCCGTTCACGTATTATTGTATAACATGGAGCATATGCTTTTCGCAACTTAGCACCTCCATTATGCCTTTTGTGCAATTAAAATTAGAGAATTCTGGACACTTGGGCCAGAAAGTTGATGCCTCAAGTATTGTTGTAAAGAAATTGTTGCTGCGTGTTGAATTTATTCCCAGACAAAGCTATCTAACTCTAACTGTACCAATGAAGATGGTTATTTTTTTGTACTATGGAATAGGCCATTGGATGGGTTGATACTTGTGTGACACTGCCCACTATCATTATACTACTAGGTGTACCTACACATCCTACAAGCATAGGGTACCAGTAAATCTAGGTGTTTTGAACTCGTGACCTCTATTATAACCTTTATTACAACATGTTGTCTCATTTTTAAGTGAATAGCTAGTAAAACTATTGTCACCCTAAAGATTTAAAAGCATTTATACATTTCAAATAAAAACTATGAAAAACAAATCTGATGCTTCATCTCTGAAATTCATTCAGCTTTAAATTTTTGTAGGGTTTATTGTGGTTTACAATTTGATTGAGCTTGTTTTTTCTTTTCTTAAAAGGTCACATATTCAAATATAGAAAGTAAATATATACACTTCCTTATACTTAAAAGTAAACAAACAAAATTAGATCTAAAATCAGAATTTATTACATAGCTTTTACAAGTATTGAGATTCTGACTTCATAACTAATTTTGTTCAACACTATATAGTATAACATAAATTCGTAGAGAGCAGATTTGAAAGAAAAAGAACATAGGAATTTGCAGAGATTGATTCAATTAAGGACAGTGGCAAGATTTGTATCTATTTAATCGTCTTGGTATATCAAAACCTCCTTTCAGCTGTGTTCTTTACACTTTATTATGGTGTTGTTAGAATCTGGCTATTAAAAAAATCAGATTTTTGTTGAATGCTAAATTTTTAAATATATTTTATAAAAAATTTCAGTATTACAAATTTAGACATTAATTTTTTTCTTTATACATCTCAATGACAATCTCCTCATCTAGAGATAATGCAATCATTGGTGTACTAAAAGAAAATATTCTTTTCGATGGAAATAATCTTTTGCATTGCTTGACTTCTTTGGTGAAGTCTCTATATCAACATCAATGGTAGAAGCATGTTGCTTGAATTTTATTTTCTTCCAGCATTCTGAAGCAAGGTGACGTAGCTTGCTGTTAAATTTATATGCTAGAATAACTTAGATTCCTACTTCATTAGAATTTAATACATTTTCACAATAGTAGCATAAAGAGGGTCACTTAAAGATACACAATCACAAGGTACACAACAATTTGTCCTGGGAAACCAACAAAACTTCCTCAATATAGATTACCAAAGTACAACTCCCAAAGAAATAAGTCTCATAAGAAAGAGAGACAAAACCCAAAAACAAGAGCCAAGAACAATCCTCCTCCTCCTTCACTAGTCTGCCTCTTCCTTTAATGTGCAATGCATGAGTGAGTGAATGGTACAAATGAGAGGAAACACTCTCTATTTATCCTTTACCTTTTACTTGACATTTAACCTAACTAGGTCGGCCTCACTAATTTGACTAGGTCGACCTCTCTAGGAAAACTCAAAATAATATTTATATTACATTATTTTGGGTACTAATGACCCGAATTACAATGGAGGTTTTACCTTGTGACTTTTACATGACCCTTTACATTAATGACATCTCCCGAAGGAGGAATAATACAAGTAGAATATTCTTTGAAGTTACATTATTTCAACACTCCCCCTTAACATGAAGGGTATTCTACTGACAACAACACCAACAACAACATGTGTGTCTCTACACAACATCATCGGAAGGAGGGAGGAGGAGGCATCATCAACAGCATCATCGGAAGGAGGGAGGAGGAGGCATCATCAACAACATCATCTAGAACATTGTTTGGTACATCTATATATCATTGGAAGTTCTTCAACACCATCAATATCAGCAACTGGAACAATTTTCTATAACATCATCAACATTTGCAGTTGTTAGGAACCCATGTCTTTACATTGTTAGTATATTGTTGTTGGACGCATATGCTTTGTATGTCGTCCCGTAGTATTTGTTGATCAATAGTTTGTGTTATTGTTGTTGGCGCATATGCTTTATAAGTCGCCCGTAGTATTGTTGATCCATAGTTTGTAGTGGCCCATGGTTTTGACCCATAGTATTGGTGCCTAGACTTAGTATATAAGTGTGTGTTGAGACCTATGAAGGTACCATGAAGTTATTTGTATTGAAATTGCTCATAGGAGGTTGCCCCCTCGAAGTGGCCTGTGATCAATTAAAAAGTGATTCTGAGTTCTGTTATTTCTGCTATTTCGCATATTCTTATTAATTAATTGTTGCAGGTGCTTCACATCTGGTATCAGAGCACTTTCTTGGGCTCGCTAGGTGAAATTTCTGCCATTTTTTTTTTTTTTTCGCATCTGTTGCAGGTTTGGATTTGGGAATAATCCCTATCCGCTTAACTGTGGGAAGTACTTCGGCATAAGCCCTAAAACTCATTGTGAGGAGTACCACAGGAACCCCGAAGTAGCTGGCCCATTGAGAGGACCTCCCAGCGAAAAGGGCAACGACTCCTACCTGATTGACTAGTTCCCACCCGTGAGGTAAACCAAGAGCTGTCGTTTGTGGCAAAGCGGTTATCAGTTTTACCTGAGCGGTGGAGTGAGGGGTATTGCCCCAATACGCAAGCCGTCAGACATCATTGGTGGCCGAGTGAAACCCCTGAACTGTTAGGAAGCCGCACATACTTGGAGTCCATATCTATTTTCAGCTGAACTGTTGTCGATCACTGCTGCGCCGTTTCTGATCCAGCCATTCAGATCCATTTTGAAAGCCGTTCCAGATCCAACCGTTTTCATTCCATTCGGCACCGTTTCAGATCCCTCTATTTCCGCTCACTTCTGGGCCATTGCATATTTATCTGTTTCAGATCCCTTCCGAGCCGTAGCCGCTCCAAAGTATAAAATTTAGTTTTTCAATATAAAATTCAGTTTTTTCTCCATATCTCCCTTGTTTTCACTCTGTTTCCCTTGAAATTTTTGGGGAACCCCTATCATCCCATTCTGCATATTTCATTCCTGAGGACCCTATCCCCAATTCCCCTTCCCACAACCCGAAATCCCACATTTGTCTATTTTAAGGGTTTGCCATAACTTCCTCAGATTTCACCCAATCACCTTCAAAATTTACCACAGATTTCCTTTCTGAATTCTGCTTCTTTGTCCCCCTCTGCCAATTTTTCCCATTCTTTCACCCCGCTTCTGAAATTCTCATTTTTTGCTTCCCTGTTTATTCGACAGTGTCCAAAACCTAGTCAAACCCCAATTACCATTCAGATTTTTTCCCAAGTCCAGATTTTCCTTTACTGAAGCAGTTTTTGTTTTTGTTTTCCTACCCAGTCCACCAAAAAAAAAACTCCTGGTTATGGTTGTCACCCGTGCAGGAGTAAAAACCATGGAAGAAGCACTTGCAGCCATCCAAGCCAAACTCCAGGATCTGGATAAAAAATTTCTCGGCCTCCATCTTGAACATTCAGCTATGAACAACAAACGACAGTCCGAGTCTTCATCAGACAATGGGTTCTCTTCTTCCAGCAATTTCTGTGGTTCGAAGCTTGATTTTCCTCGCTTCAATGGTACTGATCCAACTGGATGGATCTATCGTGCAGAACAATATTTAAGTCTGCATAATACTTTTGATGTCAACAAAGTTCTGCCTGCATCCTTTCATTTGGAACAGGAAGCTCTTCAATGGTATCGTTGGTACATCAAGGCTCATGAAGAGCCAAAATGGCCAGACTTTTGCCAGCTCCCTTTGCAACGATTTGGTCCTAGTGCTTTTGATGACTTCACAGGAGCCCTCACTAAACTTCGCCAAATTGGCACTATGAGAGAGTATCAAATCAAATTTGAGAAACTAGCCAACCACACTGAAGGATTGTCTGATGACTTTTACCGGAGTTGTTTTATCAGTGGTCTAAAGGATGCCATCCGCTCTGAGGTCAAAATGTTCTGTCCCAACACAATGATGGAAGCCCTCGGGTTGGCTAAGTTGGAAGAAGACAAGATTGCAGCCCAACAACGCTCCAAGCCCACTTTTGTTCCCTTCCGAAATATGGCTTCTCAACGACCACCTGTACCACAGGCTCCTTGACCAACTCCTATCAAGCGTTTGTCTGAAACAAAGATGCAATCACGCAGAGAAAAGGGGCTTTGCTATAATTGTGATGAGAAATTCACTCAGGGACATAGATGTGTTCAACAAAATCTCTATCTCTTGGATGTGGATTCTCCGCCTGCCTTTGAAATTGGTGAAGAAGATCCCAAAACAATGGATGCTTAGGTCGACATTCAGGAACCGCCTATTGACCCTCAGTCTCAGGATGACCAACTAGAGATATCTCTCCATGCTTTAGCTGGAATCACCTCCCCCCAAACAATGCGGGTCAGGGGTTACTTCAAGAAGCTTCCTCTTACAATACTCATTGATTCTGGTAGCACTCATAATTTCATTGACCCTCGGATCGCCAAACAAGATGATTGTTTTATCCATCCTTCCTCCAAATTTGAAGTCATGGTTGCCAATGGGGGCACCTTACCTTGCAAAGGGAAGTGTCAAAATATGCATATCTCTATGGGAAATTATACCTTGTGCAGATGTGATGTGGTTTTGGGCGCTCAATGGATACGCACACTTGGACCTATCTTATGGGATTTTGCTGAACTTTGGATGCAGTTTTCCCTCAATGGACAAAAACACACATTGACAGGATTACAACCAGGTTCTCTCAGCATCATCAGTTCACATCGCATGGAAAAACTCCTCAAGAAGAATTCACATGGTGTCATCGCTCATATCCATTCCATTCAAGTGCAACCATCAGCGGTCTCCACTACTCCTTTGGATCTACAACAAATTCTGGATCGATATACAGGTGTCTTTGCTGAACCAGTGGGATTTCCACCTTCAAGGCCAGAAGACCATCGTATTCAGCTCTTTCCTGGCAGCGTTCCTCCCAACACCAGGCCCTATCGCTACCCCTTTCACCAAAAAACGGAGATTGAAATGCTCGTTCGGGACTTATTGAAGCAAGGTATTATTCTCCCAAGCACTAGTTCCTTTTCTTCTCCAGTTCTTCTTGTCCGCAAAAAAGATGGATCATGGCGCCTCTGCATTGACTTCTGAGCACTTAATCACCTCACCATCAAGGATAAGTTTCCAATTCCTGTTGTTGATGAGCTTCTTGATGATTCATGGGGTTCACTTTTTCTCCAAGTTGGATCTTCGTTCTGGGTATCATCAAATTCAGGTTCATGAGGATGATATCCTTAAAACAACTTTCCGCACACATGATGGCCATTATGAGTTTTTGGTCATGCCCTTTGGCCTCACTAATGCTCCTTCCACATTCCAGGCCTTAATGAATAAAATATTTCGACCCTACTTGCGGAAATTCATTCTGGTATTCTTTGATGATATCCTCATCTACAGTAAAACATGGGATGAACATCTCCAGCATCTGGATCTTGTCATGCAACTTTTCTTTGATCATCATCTCCATGCCAAGCAGTCTAAATGTGTTTTTGGATAGAAGGAAGTTGAGTATCTCGGGCACATTATCTTAGCACAAGGGGTTCACATGGATCCTGCCAAAATCGATTCCATGAACAATTGGCCGCATCCTCAGACACTCAAGAGCCTTCGGGGTTTTTTGGGGTTGACTGGCTACTACCGCAAGTTTGTCAAGGATTATGGGAAGATTGCAGCTCCATTAACTGCTCTATTGAAAAAGGATTCTTTTACATGGACACATGCTGCTTAGTGTGCATTTGACAAACTAAAACAAGCTATGTGTACTACACTTGTTCTAGTTATGCCTGATTTTTCCAAGCCCTTCACTATTGAGAGTGATGCTTGCGGCAATGGACTTGGTGCTGTTATCCTTCAAGATGAACACCCCATTGTGTTCACCAGCAAATCCCTTTCCGGTAAGAATTTAGCTACCTCTACCTATCAGAAGGAAATGATGGCTATTTTGCATGCAGTACAGAAGTGGCGACCATACTTATTAGGGAATCATTTCTGCATAAAGACTGATCACCAGAGTCTGAAATATTTCTTGGAACAGCGTGTTTCCTCCCTAGCACAACAGAAATGGGTTAGCAAACTCATGGGTTAGCAAACTCATGGGTTATGACTATGAGATCACTTACAAGAAGGGTAAAGACAATATTGTGGCAGATGCTCTTTCTCGCACATTTGATGCCCAAGGTTCTCTTTCAGCTATTTCTATGCTTGTTCCAAATTGGTTGCAATCTGCTCAACAAGGTTATGTCAATGACTCTTCCTTATCTCAAATCATCCAACGCTTGACCAAAAACCCTTATGTTGTACCACATTACTCTTGGGATGGTGCTTCTCTGAGATACAAGGGTCGTCTGGTGCTTCCCCAGAGCACAGATCTTCAACAGACTGTCTTCTATGAACTCCATGCTTCTCCATCGACAAGGCACTCTGGGTTCCTCAAAACGTATGAACATGCACGGCATAAATTCTTTTGGTAGGGCATGAAAAGGACAATTCAACAGATGGTGGCTGAATGTGATACCTTCCAGCGCAATAAGGGTGAAACAACACTCCTTCCAGGATTGCTCGAACCCTTTCCCATACCTACACGGATTTGGACATATATGTCTATGGATTTCATTGAAGGGCTCCCTAAATCTGGTGGGAAGACAGTGATTCTTGTTGTGGTTGATCGCCTCTCCAAATATAGTCATTTTTGTGCTCTCAGCCATCCCTATACAGCCTCCTCAGTCGCTGAAATTTTCCTGGACCAGATCTTTCATCTTCATGGCATCCCTTCTTCCATTGTCTCGGATCATGATGCGACTTTCACCAGTCATTTTTGGACAGAACTATTTCGCCACATTGGCACCAAACTAAAGATGAGTTTAGGGTATCATCCACAAATAGATGGTCAAACTAGAATTATCAATAAATGCTTGGAAACTTATCTTCGTTGCTTCACCTCTGAACAACAACATCAGTGGGAAAAGTGGCTCCCTCTCGTTGAATGGTGGTACAATAACTCTTACCACACTGCCTCTAAAATGACCCCATATGAAGCAGTCTATGGTCAGGCACCTCCAGTTATTCTTCCATACACCCCCAACAATTCACCAGTTCATGCAGTTGACACGGTCCTTCGAAACCGCGATCAGATTCTTCGCATTTTGCGGGACAATCTTCACATGGCAAGAAATCGCATGAAGCAACAAGCTGATAAACACCGTTCTGAGCGCACTTTTCAAGTAGGCGATATGGTTTTTCTTTGTCTCCAGTCGTACAAGCAATCCTCCCTGAAACTAAAAGGGCGTCATAAGCTCGCTCCAAAGTTCTATGGGCCATATCGGATTCTTCAGAAGATTGGGTCCATTTATTTAAAATTGGAACTTCCTCCTTCTTCCCGCATTCATCCAGTCTTTCATGTCTCTTGTTTGAAGAAAGTTCTTGGCACCAACATCAGTGGACAAATGATTTTACCCGAACTGGATAATGCAGGATCCATCCTTTTGGAGCCGGAGGTCATCCTCAATCGGCGCACTCGTTAGCTTCGCTCTCGCTCTATCACATAGGTCTTAATTTAGTGGCATGGCATGCAACCAGAGGATGCTACATGGGAACCACTCCTTTAGATTCAACAACAATTTCCACATCTAAAGCTTTCAGGACAAAGCTTTTTTTTAAGGGGGAGGGGATGTTAGGAACCCATGTCTTTACTTTGTTAGTATATTGTTGTTGGACGCATATGCTTTGTAAGTCGTCTCGTAGTATTTGTTGATCAATAGTTTGTGTTATTGTTGTTGGTGCATATGCTTTATAAGTCGCTCGTAGTATTGTTGATCCATAGTTTGTAGTGGCCCATGGTTTTGACCCATAGTATTGGCACCTAGACTTAGTATATAAGTGTGTGTTGAGACCTATGAAGGCACCGTGAAGTTATTTGTATTGAGCTTGCTCATAGAAGGTTGCCCCCTCGAAGTGGCTTGTGATCAATATAAAAGTGATTTTGAGTTCTGTCATTTCTACTATTTCGCATATTCTTATTAATTAATTGTTGCAGGTGCTTCACAGCAGCACAGAGCTGAAACATCATCATCTGTAGCACAAATATGGAAGACCATCATCTACAACACGAAGTTGGAATATCATCATATATTGTACGAAGATGGAACATCATCATCTGTAGCACGGAGCTGGAACATCATCATTTACAACACAAAGCTGGAACATCATCATTTGTAGCACGAAGCTAGAACATCATCATTTACAGCACGAAGCTGGAACATCATCATTTACAGCACGAAGCTGGAACATCATCATCTACAACATGAAGTTGTAACATCATCATCTGTACCACAAAGATGGACCATCATCATCTACAGCACAAAGCTGGAACATCATCATTTACAACACAAAGATGGAACATCATCATCTGTAGCACGAAGCTGGAACATCATCATTTACAACATGAAGCTGGAACATCATCATCTGTAGCATGAAGCCGGAACATCATCATTTACAACATGAAGCTGGAACATCAGCATCTGTAGCACGAATCTAGAACATCATCATCTACAACACAAAGCTGGAACATCATCATCTGTAGCACATCAGTATAAGACCTAATACAACAACAACAATGGTGATATTTCCTTTTAGAATTATAGGATCATGGAAAATCCTTCCTTTCAGAACTATGGGATCCAGTCCAACAACAATGGTGATCCTTCCTTTTGGAACTATGGGATCATGGAAAATCCTTCCTTTCAGAACTCTGAAATTTAGTCCAACAACACTGGTGATCCTTCCTTTAAGAACTAGGGGATTATGGGAAATCCTTCCTTTCGAAACTATGGGATTCAGTCCAACAACATTGGTGATCCTTCCTTTCAGAACCATGGGATCATGGAAAATCCTTCCTTTCGGAACTAAGGGATTCATTCCAACAACATTGGTGATCCTTCCTTTCAGAACTATGAGATCATGGACAATCCTTCCTTTCGGAACTAAGGGATCCAATCCAACAACACTGGTGATCCTTCCTTTCGGAACTATGGGATTCAGTCCAACAAAACTGGTGATCCTTCCTTTCAGAACTAAGGGATTCAATCCAACAACACTGGTGATCCTTCCTTTCAGAACTATGGGATCATGGACAATCCTTGCTTTTGTAGCAAGTTTTTTCCTTTGTCTCTCGAGTTTATTTCTTTCTCTAACTTGACAGATTTTCATCACCTATTTCCAAAAGAGTTCTCTCATTGATTTTTTCTGAGGCAAAATCAGTCTTTTTCTTTAGCGCGTTTTTTAGTTTTAATTTACCCGTTGTAGCGCAAGTTTTATCCTTACATCCTCCACCTCTTTGGCGCGCCTCCAAAAGATAAATTCCCCACTCGACGCAAACTCTAATCGTAAGTCCTCCGTCTAACGCATGCCTTGGCTCTAACTCAACTGCCCTTTTGGACAAAGTCTCAAGTCTTTTATTCGGCGCGCATATTTTAGCGCAAGTGATAAACATTCCTCGGCCGCTGAATGCGCAAGAGCTATCCTTATCTTCCCCACCTTGAAGCTGCATGTCACCTTATTGGAAGAATTAAGAGTTGGCACGTTCCTCCGAGCGCAAACCTTGATGATAGGATCGACGCCATTGGCGCAGGAGCTATATTTATCCTCCTTGCTTGCAATGTTGCGCTTGGTCTTTTCGATAGCCCAAACTCTGGCGCAGTTTTTGGAGTGCATCCGTAATGGCAGGATCGCCGCTTGAGCGCGAGATTCAATGTTAAAACCTGCACTTAGCGCAAAACACATAATATATGATTGCCGCCTTAGCATAGAATTTAAATCACTGCTCGGCGCTTGGCGCGAAAAATATCCTCGACCCTTGTGCACCGACAGGTTTGGTGGGGTCTTTAATAGAGTCATGTGCCATGTTAATGGAAGAGAACCTCGAGCCCTGTGAAATTAAATCCGCCAACCTATTGTCGTATGTGACATAAATGCCACCCTTATTTAAACAAGTGCAACGGGGTTTTCGACACATTTTATGTTCGTTGAGCAACCAGAGTTTTCCATTTTCATCAAGAGCGAGGATTTCTATTAATCAGGCGCCTGCAAATTTCATCTCCTGCCTTGGAACGTTCGCCCTCGACTGACCCTGCCGGTCTGACAGGTAGGCTCTATGCCCCTTTCTTTTTCATGAGCTTGTTTTTACACCATAGGAATTTCTTTGCAAGAAGCTTAGAGGGCACAAAGTGATTGGTCTTGTCCTTGATCCCAAAATGAGAATCTGAAGTCGCCCTGCATGAACCAAAACCCGGAGAGCTTTGTCCCCGCTTGTGAGCATGAACTCTGTCCTTCCATCATGCCCTCGACGTCCTGAGTAAGTTTTTCGCCCACCTTGATATCCCTGAGTCGTCCCGGCAGTATCTTATTGCCGCAGAGTTTTTTTTTTTTAAACCCATAGAAACCACATTCACGTGACACCCCGTGTAGCATGAAATTTCGTGCCAATTATCTACTACGCGTAAAACCCAATCATTCCCATTCTTGCAGCTAAAGTTTCATTCTATGAACATCGAGGTACACTACTAAAAGATCAATGGAGAACATTGTTCATTCACAACGAGGTTGCATAAAACCCACAATTCTCGGCCAAAAATACCTTGGAAGCTTGATAAATGAGCCTGTTCTTAACTGATGGAGGCCAACAACTATGCTTTTTTTTATATCTTCGCACAAAATCCACTATCAAGTGCCGTCACGTGAAATTTCGCTCAAACATTGGTGCACGAGAGCACCACATGTAAACATTTAGGCACGTAAATAACTTTGGGCGCCAGCGCCGAAATAACGTTAGGCACCAGCGTAGGTATAGTGTTAGGATGTCGCAGGTACAATTTCAGCGATAGCGCATAAAATAGCTTTGGCTAGCGCAAGCTAAGATCTTGGCCTTGGCGCATAAATAACTTTAGGCACTAGCGCATAATTTATCTTTAGGCTTATGCATCCCTGCAATTGCCTTTGCAACGTCCTTGCTCTGATCCCTTCTTCCCATTAAGTTTGTGTGGAATGTTTAAAGAAACCTGTGCACTGTAAAACGAGTGGCACAAATAAGAAATTATCTTGCCACCCATCCACCCTGTTGATATCATGCATATTATTATGAACTGGCCTGACTATAATAAGCCTAAGTCAAAGTGGCTGTAATCCCAAGCTATGTTTCATTTGCTTCTATTATTTCTCATGTTCTTCAACTGTGAGTTGATAGCTGAAATTGTGATAAAATTGATTATTTTTTGAAACAGCCTACATGTTGTGAAAATAGTATTTTCTGTCACCTTGCATTTTATAGTTGGATGAATGTATGCATGCTCTTTATTTCCATTACCTGGCTCACCACAGGATTACCATGCATAGGAGGTCAGTAAAGAAGAATGTAGCGCAGAAAATAACCTCAGACTCAGATGTTGAAATCCTATTAGATACTTCTCTCGAGACGATGTTTGCTGACACGCAAGCCACCATTGGTGTTCCCCCTGGGAGCTTTGCCCCTGAATTTCAATGGGGCGATCTGTACAGGTTCATCATGGCTCAGGACAGTACGACAGCCTCCATACAGGATGCTCTGGTGTATGCCAACATCAGAAGGTCTTATTTGCATAAAGCAACAACTCGGCCATAATTGTTTCCTTGTTTCAAAGTTGTTGGATGGCTAATTCCCCATATCTAGACTGACACGAGGCTCATGAATGATAAAAATGGGTTGAGCCTGGCATATTTCGCTCCCGAGCATGTCACTGCTGCCTACAGATTTCCTTCACCCAGAGCTTGTTTAGACGATGATTGGATAACAAAACATCCAATGGACCCACTAGAATCTGCCCGGAAGATGACGATAAACGACAGGAAGATTAGGAGGAGGCAGAGCAATGAATATGAAAGCAACCTCCTAAATATCCCTTACAGACTCATCATATTGATGTTGAGTCGACTCTTCGGCATGCCTAATGGCAATATGTTTAAGATCGGATGGGTGTCGATAATGTTTCATATAGCCATGAATGGCACCATCTTCAACTGGGATGAAATAATTTCAGATAGTTTGGCCTTGCAACTAACAGCAACCCAAGTAGGACTAACCCAAAAGAAGGAAGATTTCTTCATGTCTTAATACCTGATTGACTACCTGGTAAGCAAGCCTACATTCCCAGACTTGGGTTGCTCATGGAATCCAAAAGAAACAACTGTCTTCATGGCTTATCAATGTACATGGGAAAGTAAATGTGCAAACCACTACAAGATGATTTGCGAGAGATTTATCATGCCATTGTACTAGGTTATTTTCATACAAGAACCAGATTGCATGTCAGAAAATGCAATTCCCATCATTGAAGCATTCGGGGACTATTACCACCAAGCCGAAGGCACATGCATCAGGATGAGTGGAGGAAATCAAGAGCTATTTATGTTCCCTAGTTGTGTTACAGATTTTTTAATTCACAAGGAGGCTGTAAGGAAACTCTTCGGCACCGACGCAATAAGCAAGATCTTAACAGACCGAAAGAAGAGCATGTATCCTCCCATGCCATTTACCATCGGAGCCTACAGCCTTCCGAGAGAAAGAGATGGGGAAAACTATGCTCAAGGCTTAGAAGTTTTCCATTTTGGCACGGTCCCTTTCAGAAGGCATGACCCCTGCGGTGCAGCCAATCAGCATTGTGCAGACCTCAAGATCTCTTTTGAATATGCTCATGCTATGGACCGAAATGAAGAATTCTTCAGGAGCTCTCGCAACCTAACTGAGCTAGGGAAACGTTACAAGAAGAAAATCGTGAAGGATCCGAGTCCCAAACCCATTGGTTTGATCCAAAAGGAGTGGGAGGCATTGGCCTTGCAATCAGGGGATACATCAGGATTAGAGCAGCAGGAGCAGGATAGAGTGCTTCAAGAACAAACCCTCAAGCAGTAGCAGGATCAAGAAGAAGAATCAAGAATTCAAGGTGAGCTAACTGCCAAGCTCCAGCAAGAAGAGATTGCGAGGAAGCAGTAGGAGCAAGCCTCTCAGTTGAAACAACAGGAAGAGGCTGCCAGGATCCAGAAGGAAGAAGAAGATCGGGTGTTCCAAGAGAAGACTGCTAAGTAGCAGCATGAGGAAGAAGAAAGGCTCCTGACAGAAGAAGCAGCTAGATTGTAGACACAACAAGAAGAGATAGCAAGAGAGAAGGAGAAGGAACAGACAGAGAAGTCTCCCGAGCCGGAGCCATCTACTCTGTCATACATGGAGGTGGACCCACCATTAATATACTCTCTATGGACAACTCAGGAAGGGGGTGCCTCTTCAGGGAGCTTAGCACTGACCCCATATAACCCCAGGAAGCAATGCAAAGTGTTGATGTATATGTAACTTCGGAATGTATTTCATTAGTATATTATATATATATTTATTGTACCCTTATAAGAGATGTGTTATTCCTCTATAAGGAAGTGTCGTCATGTGGATTGAAAAGTGTCGCAAGTGTGTGTACTTGCCGATGGGTTATTAGACCACCTTATGGGGTCGGCCCTAATTAATATATAATATAATATGGATGTACTCAAGTAGACAAGTCGGCCCCAGTAGGTCACTGGGCAAAAAGGTGAGTATAAATAGAGATAGGAGATCTCTATTTTACTCACTCGAAAAAGTATCTATCTCTCTCTCTGAAAAGTGGCGCACTAGTGAGGAGGAGGAGGATCATCTACTAGGAGACTATCTCTGTATTATTTGGTTGTATTTTGGTTGAGCCATTGCTCTCTCTATCTCTGAGGAAGTTGTGGGGTTTTTCACCTTAGGGTTTTCCCCACGGAAACTCTGTGTCTCTTGTCTCTATGCTTTTGATTCTTGTGATGCTTGTGATGCTTGTCATATTATGATTGTCATGCATTGACTTACTGTAGATGTTGTTCTCTCAGCAAAGATCCTATAGTATTGTGATTTAATACTGAAAATTTAACATGGTATCAGAGCTTAACTGAGAAGAAGACATTTTGCAGTGACGGAAGCTTGTATTGCTTGTTTATTGGGTTTCTCTCCACAGATTTTTGAAATTCAGTATAGTAGATTGGATATACTCATCAAGGCGCATCTTTCTGTCCAATCAGATTTCAGTTCCGAGCATTTTCAGTTTTGGCCCTAAAAATTAGGGTTTCCACAAAAATAGGAATTTCTGGAAACTGAAGGTACAGCTGGAAGCTCCTTGCAAAAATCGAAGGTTTGAGCTTTGGATCGAGATTTTTGGCTGGGTAGATCTCCAGGAAACTCAAACCCTAATTCAGGGCTCTCCCTAGTGAACCCGGGAGGACAAAAAGGCAATTTTGAAGGGCAAGACTTTGCTGATCTCAAATTCTGAATGTACTAGGCTGATCAGCTCTCCAAGGCGCATCTTTCTATCCTTTCAGAATTTTGAAATTCACATTTTGAATTTTTAGGGTTTCTCTTACAAACCCCAATCCGGGACCAGATCCAGTTTTCAGCACTTCAAGTGGTAAGTTCTAAATCTTTTCTATTTCCATTTGAAGTACTCTTAAAGATGTCTCTTCACACCAAGCTTGAGGATAAGCTTGAAGGGGCTGATAACTTCCGAGCCTGGAAGTATAGAATTGGGCTAATCCTGGAAGAGAATGAGTTGGACTCATATGTGAAAGAAGACATCCCTATCCCAGAGGATGAAGAGGCCAAGGCATTGCACAAGAAGAACTTGGTCAAGGCAAAGAGAATCATTGCTGATTCCATCAAAGACCATCTCATACCCCATGTGTCTTCTCTCAAGACACCCAAAGAGATGTTTGAATCTTTGACCAAGCTATTTGAAGGAAAGAACATAAATCGGAAGATGACCCTGCGGAACCAATTGAAAGCAGTGAAGTTTCAGAATGGAGAAACCATTCAATCCTACTTTTCAAGGGTCTCTCAGATCAAGGAACAATTAGAAGCAGTAGATGAAATGGTGGAGAATGGTGAAGTGGTGATGACCACTCTAAATGGCCTACCCAGGTCATGGGATTCCTTTATCCAAGGAATTTGTGCAAGGAAGAAGTTGATCTCCTTCAGTAGACTTCGGGAAGAATGTTCTCAAGAAGAAGCTAGACTTATAGCTCGTGAGGAAAAGATGGGAGGAGAAGATCAAGCTCTTGCAGCTCACACCAAAAGAAGCAAAACCAAGAAGGATCACCCTCGCCACAATAGATCCTATCAAAAGAATAAGAAAGACCTAAGATGCTTCACATGCAATGAGAAGGGTCACTTTGCTTCAGATTGTCCTAAGAACAAAAGGGATAATAACAAAAATCCTAGTAAGAAGAAGAAGGGCAGCAAAAGAAGGTTTCATGCTCATGCTGCTGAAGATGATGAACCCCCAAAGAAGAAGGCTAAGCCAGAAAGTAGTAGTGATGATGATTCATCAAGTGAAGAAGAGTATGTTCTGATCTCTGCACTCACTGGTACCATCTCACATGGTTGTAATGATTGGTTGATTGATAGTGGGGCTTCCAAACACATGACTGGGTTCAAGGAATCTTTTGTGAACCTTTCTGAACATGAATCACCCCATAAGGTGAAACTTGGGGATGATTATCAATACCCAATCAAAGGAAGTGGTGAAGCTTCTTACAACCTAGATTCGGGAAAATCTCTGAAGATGAAGGAAGTCCTCTATGTACCTGGACTCAAGAAGAACTTACTCTCCATCTCTGCTTTAGATGCAAAAGGTATGAGGGTTGCATTTGTTGATGGCCAAGTACTAATGTGGCCAAAGGGAAAGACCATGGATGATGCAGTAGTGATTGGAGAGCAAGAGGGAGGCTTGTATAAATTAAAGGGTCAACCTGAACATGCCATGGTACATGAATCCATGGAGCAAAGTGAACTTTGGCATAGAAGACTTGCTCACATGCACTATAGAGCACTTCCAATTGCAAGCAAGGCTGTAGAAGGTCTTCCTGAAATCAAGACCAAACATGAAGGTGTTTGCAAAGGATGTGCAAAAGGTAAGAACATTAAGAAGGCTTTCCCAAGCAGTGAAAGCAAGGCAAAAGATATCCTAGAAATCATCCACTCAGATGTATGTGGCCCTATGTCATCCAGCTCTCTGAGTGGGTATGTTTACTATGTATCATTTATTGATGACTTCTCCAGGAAGACTTGGGTATACTTCTTGAAAGGCAAAGATGAGGTGTTTGATAAATTCAAGGAATTCAAAACCTTGATGGAGAATCAAACTGACAAGAAGATCAAAACATTCAGATCTGACAATGGTGGAGAATTCACCTCAAATGACTTCAAGAAGCTTTGCAGTGATTCAGGGATTAAGAGGGAGTTGACTGCTCCTTATAATCCTCAACAGAATGGAGTTGCAGAAAGGAAGAACAGAACTATCATGGAAGCAGCAAGGGCAATGTTGCATGACCAGGATCTTCCTATGCATCTATGGGCAGAAGCAGCTAGAACAGCTGTATATGTACAGAACATAACACCCCACAAGATATTGGACAACAAGACACCAGAAGAAGTCTTTTCTGGTAAGAAACCTGAAGTCAGCCATCTCAGAATATTTGGTTGTCCAGTATACACTCATGTTCTGAAGGAGAAGAGGACTAAACTAGATCCTTCAGGAAAGAAGGGCATCTTTGTGGGTTATAGTGAAAGCTCGAAGGCTTACAGAATATATTTTCCAGGGTTCAAGAAGATTGATGTCAGCAGGGATGTAACATTTGATGAGAATTCAGCATTCATCAAATCAAGAAAGGCACCTACCGAAGTTTATGAAGAACCTAAGGAAACAAGATTTCAGGACACTACCATGACTGAAGCAGTTCCAGAAACTGCTCGTGAGTTTGAAGATCCACAAGAACCTGTAGATCCACCCCGTGAGGATAACTCTCACAAAAGGAAACCTGTATGGGCTAGAGAGCTCATTCATGATGCAGAAAGATTTGGCATTCCAGAAGAAGAACACAGAGCAAAGAAGAGAACCAGATCACACACCAGTTATGTTGCTTTACTCTGTGACATCATGAACAAAGAGCCTTCCAGTTATGAAGAGGCAGCAGAAAAGAAAGAATGGAAGGATGCTATGGTTGAGGAATATCAATCAATTATGAAGAATGATGTTTGGGATGTTGTCCCAAGACCTAAAGAGAAGTCTGTTGTGACTTCCAAGTGGATCTACAAAATCAAGCATGCTGCAGATGGCAGTGTGGAAAAATATAAAGCAAGATTCGTAGCTCGGGGTTTCTCTCAGAAGGAAGAAATAGACTATGAAGAAACCTTTGCACCTGTAGCCAGATATACTTCCATCAGAACAGTACTTGCCCTGGCTGCAGCAATGAAATGGAAGATACACCAGATGGATGTCAAGACTGCTTTCCTGAACGGTGTAGTAGAAGAGGAAGTATATGTGGAACAGCCACTCGGCTTTGAAATACATGACAGGGAATCTTATGTATGCAGATTGAAGAAAGCCTTGTATGGTTTGAAGCAAGCCCCCAGAACCTGGTATGGTAGGATGGACAGTTTCCTATCTAGTTTGGGCTTTACCAAGAGTAAAGCAGATTCCAACCTTTACTACAAGGTTGAGGAAGGGAATCCTGTGATTCTACTACTATATGTGGATGACCTATTTGTGACAGGAGATGACAGAATGATTGCAGATACCAAGAGGAAGCTTGCAGCTGAATTCGATATGAAAGATTTGGGAATGATGCACTATTTCCTAGGTATGGAGGTGTGGCAGAATGCATGTGGGATATTCCTTGGTCAAGGGAAGTACACAGTAGATATCCTGAAGAGATTTGGGATGATGGATTGCAAAGCCATGGCCACACCTATGGCATCGAATCTGAAGCTTCTTTGTGATGCTTCATCTGAGCCAGTTGATGTTTCTATGTATCGTCAGATTATTGGGTCCTTGATGTACCTGACGAACACGAGACCAGATATTTGCTTTGCTGTGAATACATTGAGCCAGTTCCTGACGGATCCGAGGAGTGTTCACCTGGTTGCTGTAAAGCATGTTCTGAGGTACCTGAAGGGTACAGTGGATTATGGGCTCAGATATGAGGCGAATCAAAAGTTTAACCTGCAGGGTTATGTTGATTCAGATTGGGCTGGCAGTGCTGCAGATAGGAAGAGCACATCTGGGTGTTGCTTCAGTATGGGATCAGGTGTGATCTCTTGGTTTAGCAGGAAGCAGTCCTGCGTAGCACTGAGTACAGCTGAGGCAGAGTATGTTGCAGCCTGTTCAGCTAGTTGTGAGGCAGTATGGCTACGGAAGCTACTGTCTGAGTTATTTGATCTCCCGTTGGAAGCTACTGGTATCTTCTGTGATAACCAGAGTTGTGTGAAGCTGTCCGAGAACCCAGTGTTTCATGACAGGTCGAAACACATAGAAATCAAATACCACTATATCAGGGATATGGTGCAGAGAGGGGCTGTGAAGCTCTTGTATGTTGCAACGGACGAGCAGATTGCAGATGTGCTGACGAAGCCACTAGCCAGGGTGAAGTTCGAGTACGTCAGAGAGAGGCTTGGCGTTCTTCAGATTGAGGACACTTCGAGGAAGAAGTGATGGACACATTTGCTGAAGCCATTCCAAGCATGTTGGAAGGAGGATCCTTCACATGGCTGTGGATGTAAGCGCTGGATGATGAACATCAGGATGATGTTCTGGTTTCTGCTTGGATATGATCAGTTGGATCATTTTTATGTATGTATGTATGCATCATGTTGGATGCCGGATATGATCAGTTGGATCATTTTGTATGTATGTACGCATCATGTTGATACTGGATATGATCAGTTGGATCATGTATACGTATTTTGTATATGCATCATGTTGGATGCTTGGACCATGTATCTGTATATGTATCAGGCGGATACATTGTATGATCAGGTGGATCATGTATGGTGATATGTATCATGTATTTGTATTTGTATCAGGTGGATACATTGATGATCAGGAGGATCATGTATGATGATATGTATCAGGTAGATACTTGGTATGCATCAGGTAGATGCATTGATGATCAGGAGGATCATGTATGATGATATGTATCATGTATTTGTATCAGGTGGATACATTGTATGATCAGGAGGATCATGTATGATGATATGTATCAGGTAGATACTTGGTATGCATCAGGTAGATGCATTGATGATCAGGATGATCATAGATGACGAGCTTCAGGATGTTGCTCCAGATGACATGCAGCAGGATGCTGCAGTAATGATCAGGATGATCATAGATGACGAGCTTCAGGATGTTGCTCCAGATGACATGCAGCAGGACGTTGCAGTGATGATGATCAGGATGATCATGGATACATCAGGATGATGTATGGTGAGTATCAGGTTGATACTCTGTGGCCGTGGATCAGGTTGTGCAGATGAGCATGTAATTCGGTGCCCTGGGAGATTTGCAGATGGTCTTTCGAGGTTTTTCCTATGGCATGTAATTCGGTGCCCTGGGACATCTGGAAAATGCTCTTTCGAGGTTTTGCTCTGGGAGGACATGTAATTCGGTGCCCTGGGAGATCTGCAGATATTCTTTCGAGGTTTTTCCTATGGCATGTAATTCGGTTCCCTGGGATATCTGGCAGATGCTCTTTCGAGGTTTTGTCCTATGGCATGTAATTCGGTGCCCTGGGAGATCTGCAGATAGTCTTTCGAGGTTTTGCCTATGGCATGTAATTCGGTTCCCTGGGATATCTGGCAGATGCTCTTGCGAGGTTTTGCCATGACCACATGTAATTCGGTGCCCTGGGAGATCTGCAGATAGTCTTTCGAGGTTTTGCCTATGGCATGTAATTCGGTTCCCTGGGATATCTGGCAGATGCTCTTGCGAGGTTTTGTGGTGAGGTCACATGTAATTCGGTGCCCTGGGAGATCCTATAGGTAGAGCTGTGTGCTCGTAACAGCCTGGGATGCTCTTTCGAGGTTTTGTGATGCACATAAAAGTCCTGAGGATTCCACAGTATGGCCAGTGATGATGAAGACCTGCAGGTGGTGGGCCTACATCCAGTATGAAAAAGGACTGGCTCTGTAGAACTTCCTATGACGAGTAGAGACAGAGATTGGACGAGATAGCAGCAGCAATGACGATGACGATGACGATGATCCAGAGAAGAAGACTTGTCTAGCAAATCTGTGTCGAGAAATACCTTCCTAGTTAAGAGGGAGTGTTGATGTATATGTAACTTCGGAATGTATTTCATCAGTATATTATATATATATTTATTGTACCCTTATAAGAGATGTGTTATTCCTCTATAAGGAAGTGTCGTCATGTGGATTGACAAGTGTCGCAAGTGTGTGTACTTGCCGATGGGTTATTAGACCACCTTATGGGGTCGGCCCTAATTAATATATAATATAATATGGATGTACTCAAGTAGACAAGTCGGCCCCAGTAGGTCACTGGGCAAAAAGGTGAGTATAAATAGAGATAGGAGATCTCTATTTTACTCACTCGAAAAAGTATCTATCTCTCTCTCTGAAAAGTGGCGCACTAGTGAGGAGGAGGAGGATCATCTGCTAGGAGACTATCTCTGTATTATTTGGTTGTATTTTGGTTGAGCCATTGCTCTCTCTATCTCTGAGGAAGTTGTGGGGTTTTTCACCTTAGGGTTTTCCCCACAGAAACTCTGTGTCTCTTGTCTCTATGCTTTTGATTCTTGTGATGCTTGTGATGCTTGTCATATTATGATTGTCATGCATTGACTTACTGTAGATGTTGTTCTCTCAGCAAAGATCCTATAGTATTGTGATTTAATACTGAAAATTTAACACAAAGTAGTAGTCTTGGACACTGTTTATTTCCATGAGTGGAAAAAGGCCATTATTGATAGGAGGGTAAAGAATATGGAAAGCGGGGTTGATGATGAATATGAATTATGGATATTAGAGAAAAAATTGGTCCAAGGAACTGATGCCGACCCCACGTTCCAAGCCCAATTCACTGTAGAATCAGCTAAGGCAACTAAAGCCAATATTGATTTTTTGAAAGGTGAGATAAAGCATTACAGGGAGCAATGTTTTAAGATCAGAGATGATAGGAAGATGGAGGTGTTGGAAGAAAACAAATTAAAAGAGAAATACAGTGAGTTGGTACGAGAGCAGTTAATGCTAAATGCGGGAGTTCTCCAGCTTGAGAATGAGAAAAACACCTTAGAGATGCAATTGGCCATCTCTGAAGATGAAATGAAGAATTTGAAAGCTCAAATAACAGAATTAGAAGAGCTCGAGGCCAGCAGAGCTCAGCAAATTCATCTCCACCAACATGAGTATGAAGGGCTGATTCAAGAAAAGGAACAATTGGTGAAACAACTCAAAGAGGTGGTGGAGGACCAGCAAAATTTTTCCACATTTCACAAACAAGCATGTGATATGCGGATTAAAATCCATCAGCTTCTAGTACTAATCTCGGAAGAGATTTGGAGTGTGAAAGATATGATTAAGAAAATGACAACAATTGAAACCAAAGCCCTAAAAACTTGAGAAAAGTTTGCAAATCATGTAGAGGAGCTGAAATAACAATCTGAGTGGAAAAAGGGAAAATATCAACTCCCTTCACACTTACGCGCCACTACAGGAGATGAATTGGACGTGGATATAGGGATCCTTGAATTCGCCAAGGATTGTGGCACCGAGCTAAGTTTGGAAATCAGGAAGACGATCCGCAAGTGTTGTTCGTTCTACTCCACACTCAGGGAATCACATAGCAAGTGTCATCTGATTCTTCCTGCCTCCATTTATGATTTCCCAAAGGAAGAAGATTGATTGTTCAAGCTGCAGAATGAGCTGGACGAAGTCTTGGCCTTTATCAAGAAGATAGAAGTATTGAATCAGGATGAATTTCAACAGTTCATTTGCCAGCTTGCAGTACATATTCACTTCCTAGAAGCGATGGCTAAAGAAGCCACAGGGGGAAAAGCACTGATTAAATTGGACCTACGAAAACATGAAATAGAGTCCCAGTCAACAGTATCTTCCTGTAGCAAGCTTATCGTAAAAGATATCAACCAATGGACCACATACATTCAAGGTATAGATGGCCCGATAATTACAAGCGAGCCAGTTGGTGGAGGCGAGTCTTCAAGTCAATAGGTAGAAGCCCTAGCAGAATAGATAGACCATTTTTACTTTGTTTAAATAAAAGGAGAAGCTGACATTCTACCTTTTGTATAAATGCTTTAAATGGACAACTGGCTATCATTTTTTTTTGTATGAAAGGTGTCCCACGAATCTGGGAAATAGGCAATTACACACCAAAATCCAAATTAGAAGCTTCTAGCATTAGGGTACACCTGTCAGCTCATGGAGCATTTTGTAAAGTTATAAGTAGAAGTTAAAAAGAGGAGGACAGGACTTTTGGCAGGGAAAATAATTTTCTGAGATTGTACGAACTATTTTGTAACTTGCTCCAAGAAAGGGATTTTGCCTAATAAGAGCCTGGAGAGGACATTTGTTTTTCCATGAAATCTAGATGAACTGCTTGTTGGATTATTCTGATGACATTCAGACATTGTTGTGAGATCTTTCTTTATTGTTCTGAATTATTTCTGTGTAATGATGATCTTACTATTTTCTCTGCAATGATGTTTCTCCTAAATGAGTAATAGAATGCTTCCATGTGAATTAAAGCTATCTTTAATATCTTTAACCTTCTGCTGAAAATATTTCTTAATGATTTAAATGGCTATTCATGCAATCTTTAGCTATTTCTTTCAGCACATTGCTCATATTTACAGTTTGCTCCTTGCAAGGATAGATTAGATTTATTTCAGTTCCAGATATAGATTTGTTTCAAGCTCTGCATTTAAATCAAATTAGCTCAGGGCACTTGCATATCATCTTTAACAATAAAATCACAAAAGAATGGTGGATCGGGCCATAACCAATGTAGAGGAAAAAAAATCTTTAAATCTAATGGTAGCTGGAACCGTTAACCGGACGGATTCCCCATACCAAGCGGTGGACAATTTAATTGGGATAGTTTATCGGGGAGAATCCCTTTCTGCTTGATGCTGCGATCTTCGGGGCATCAACACACTGATGATACTTCCTTTCATAACTACGGGATCATGGACAATCCTTCCTTTCAGAACTAAGGGATTCAGTGCAACAACATTGGTGATCCTTCCTTTCAGAATTACGAGATTTTAGTTTAAGTATCAACATTTAAGACTATAATTCCTTTTGGAATTACGGGATCAAGTCTAAGGATGATCAATCCCAACTGTGCTACCATATTATCATCAACACTAGTCCCCCTTTCGAGGGAAGTCCTTATGGACTACACCAAGCTTGTTAGAGAAGTGCTCACAATTCGCACGAGACAGAGGCTTAGTCGACACATCTACAACTTGCTCATCTTTGCTCACATATTGGAGCTTTAAATCTCCCTTCTACACCATATCTTGGACCTGTATAACCGAACAGTCTGAAATCATGATCTCTAGTATAACTGAGATCATAGTCTACCTTACCTCTTAGATACTTCATCACATGATTTGCAGCTACAAGGTGAACACGTTTGGGCTCAACCAAACATTGAATTAAGGTGTTCATCACAAAGCAAATATCTGGCCTGGTATTCATTAGATACATCAATGACCTAATAATTTTCTTGTATAGTGTCTCATCCACTTACTAAGAATTAGACATCAACTTCAAATTTTTATCCATGGGTGTGGTCATGGCTTTAGTTTCCAACATATCAAACCTTTTCAATATTTCTACTACATACTTTCCTTGGTTAAGGAAGATTCATTTTGGGCTTTGCCATACTTCAAGACCTAGAAAATAATGCATCAATCCAAGGTATTTCATCTCAAATTCTTCAACGAGCTTCTTGTTTCATCGGTTCTGCAACTCTGAGAGCTATATAATTCTTCAAGATGGCACATGTGGTTATTTGTAGAGAGTTCTAAATTCTGGAGGTTACTCGATATACGCTTCTACTTTAATTACAACATATTTCTAGTGTAATACACATCATTTTCCACTAAGGAAACGTCTTGTCATAGTCGACTCACTCTCACTTTGTTCATCTGTAGTATGCTTTATTTTTATAATTCTTCTTGAATGTCATCATCACTTGTTCTTCAAAAAAAGTCTCATCATTATTCTCTTGTAGGAGAGTATACACAATCTTTCCTACAAGTCAAATTTAGTTTCATGATTAGAAACATTTCATAAAAACCAATTCTTATGTATAAAGATATGGGTCTCACAGTCATGCAACTATCTTAGCCAATAACACAACATTCATCGATATCCCACATTCATATGGTAACTTTCTATATGCCTTCCATCTCTACCAAAACATTATTAAGAGCGTGCACTACTCCCAATATGTAAGCAAAGAGGTTTCAATCTATATAAGTAGCAATGGAATGTTGTATAGTACCATAGGCCACTTACCCGTCACATGCATATTAGTAGTATTCTGTTAATCAATGCAAACATTCTAATCATGCATAATACACATCATAAATCTAGGAACATAAATATGTACACGATGGAACATTACAGGAAATCTCAATTCAAATACTCATATTTGTTTGTTTGGTAGTATCTCTCTTGATCAGTGTCTCGTTATAGGAATTTTTGGAACCTTCTCTACTCCATCATATGATTCTGAGGACCTATTCCTTTCTTTCTAATGTCTGACAATGCTGAACAAGTCTTCTATACCACAAATCACAGGGAATCTTGGTCTTAGCTATTAGGGTTGAGTCTGCATGTCCCTTTAATCCCTTCTTATCCAATGTTGATATAGATAAGAGGTTCTTCTATCTTCCCAATTTGGATTAAAGTACATATTCCTCATCATTGGAGGAATCTTCTTTTTCCTTGATCATATCCTTCTTGCACTTTTCTTTGGCCTGATATCCCTTTGGTTCTTTAAATTCTTGTTTTATGAATCCTTCTAGGTCATGCTCTTTAAGAATGAGCATGACCTTGTGAAACTGCTTCTCCAAGAAATGCTTCTGGATTGACCAAGGGTTTGACAAAGAAAACCTAATTTTTCAACTTTGATATATTTAGAAACAGATTGGAGGAAAAGACACATATCCCCAAGGCGTTTTGGGAGAAGTACTCCTTTTCCCAAATCTGTGGGAAGGATTGCAAAATACTTGATGCCCTAGTTTCTTCAATTTCTACTACAGATTTGTTGGATCTTAATTATGATGTATCTCATAAATTTATGCTCCTAAAGGTATGAAACTTAGTTCTGTTATAGTATGCTATGTCCTCTATTCAACGCCACAATTTAGAGTAGGATTGGATTCACCAAGTGGAACTTATGCTAAGTTTATGGACTGTTTTAGTATAGCGAACTTATATGGACTTCCACATGTCACTGTTTCATCTTCGGGTCCTGAAACTTGCACTAGAGAAACTAAAGTTTGTACAATTTCTGGAACATCTTACTCAATTCTATTTGGATCTTCATGCATCGATATATAGCATTTCTCCCTAGGTCACTTGTTTAAAAATGAATTCCGGAGGAGGCTATAACCCTGATTTTCATGGATCATATATCCTAAATTAAAATGAATGTGATCCCAAAACTCACACACAAGGTACATGCACCTTTCATCTTCGTCCTATCCAAGTTTTAGATCCCTAACCTTCGCCAAACGTGATTTATAGCAAAAATTCCAAGATGACTAGTTTCCAGAGAAAGAGAGAGAGATTTACCCTAGTGAAAGATGCTCTTTTCAGTTTTGCTCTGATACCATGTTAAATTTATATGCTGCAATAACTTAGATTCCTACTTCATTAGCATTTAATACATTTTCGCAATAGCAGCATAAAGAGGATCATTGAAAGATAAACAATGACAAGGTACACAACAATTTATCCTGGGAAACCCTCAAGGGGAAGAAAACCCAGCAAAAGTTCCTCAATATAGATTACCAAAGTACAATTCCTAAAGAAATAAGTCTCATAAGAAAGAGAGAAAAAACCAAAAAACAAGACCCAAGAACAATCCTCCTCCTCCTTCGTTAGTCTCCCTCTTCCTCTAATGTGCAATGCATGAGTGAGTGAATGGTACAAATGAGAGGAAACACTCTCTATTTATACTTTACCTTTTACTTGACATTTAAACTAACTAGGTTTGCCTCACTAATTTTACTGGGTCGACCTCTCTGAAAAATCAAAATAATATTTTTATTACATTCTTTTGGGTACTAATGACCCAAATTACAATGGGGGTTTTACCTCATGACTTTTGCATGAACCTTTACATTAATGACATCTCCCGAAGGAGGAAGAATACAAGTAGAATATTCTTTGAAGTTACATTATTTCAACACTTTCCACAATTGAAACATTTGAGGTTGGATTTATCCTTCTTGATCTTTGGATTTTCAACTATCTTGATGCCTTTCTTTCCCTTGTTCCACTTTCCTTTTTTCTTCTTCCCAATTCTGGCTGTAAGAACTAGACCTTCTTCCATTGAGGTAGAGGCTAGCTCTCTTGTTTCTTCTTATATACATTTTGACCAAAAATGATCAATACTGGGTAATTGTCCATGACCACATATTCCTTTCACAAATGGCTTCCATTTTGGAGAAATTCCACTCAAATATTTCAACACAAGTTCTCTATCAAGTGAACTTTCATTAACAACTGCCATCTGATATTTGATTTGAGCAATCATCAAGAAGTAAGAAGAAATCGAATCATCCTTGGTGAACTTCACTTGGTGAAGTTGATCCTTTAGGGACAATATTCTGCTAGGATTCTCAGTCTCTTAAAGTTTCTTCATGGCATCATACATCTTCTTAGCAGTCTCCTGGATTGCAATAAGGAGTACAATATGATCTTCTACCTAGTCCATCAAAATCCTCATGGCTATGGATTCATTTTTCTTGTGTCTTGATATTTCTCGGGCTCCCTTTGGATCCGAAATATATCTGAGTATATGATCCTTGAGATCATGTTCATTCAGGAGCATAAGTATCCTACTCTTCCAAGATTAGAAGTTTGAAACTCCCTCCAATCTCTCTTCTACTCTAAGTCGAACAACCATCTTAACTGAACTGAAACTGGATTAGCTGCATAAACCCTAGCAAGAGATGGTCAGAAATCGAAACTTGGAAGTTGATAAAACTAAATCTGTAGGATAATGCACCCTCCCAAGGTGAGCTGGATAGACCTCATTTTCTTCCATATTTGAGGTCAGAACAAATCGCAATCTAAAACCCCAATTTATGTAGTTTCTATAGAATTTAGGTCAAAACTGAAAAAAATTTATCGGATCTGAAATATGCTTCCATAGATAGGTTCTCCCTCCTAGGGAGAGTTAGATAAAGCTAAGTTTGATCTCAATTATTTATTAGAAGGGATTAAAACATGAAGCCCTAGTTTCTTGACCCCGGTAGAAATTAGGTCAAACTTGAAAAATCTACAAATTAGAATTTGCCTCCACAGAAAAGTGTGCCCTCCTAGGGATAGTTTCCCAAGTGCTCTTTTCAATACAATCTATGGAGAGAAGAGTCCAAACCAGGATGCCCTAGATTCGTGTAATTGCACATCGAGAGCGTGGTGTGGGTCCATAACCTGTTATATTTTTTAATGATATAGCAATATAATTTTCATCTCTTTCAACTTTAACTACAGATAATCATGCACAAAAACACAAGAGACACAATAGTTTACCCTGGAAAACCCAAACTTGGGAAAAACCCAACAATCCTTTCTTATTCATAGATTTAGTACATAATACAAGTACATCCATACATAGAAGTGATATTGAACAAGATATATCACAAACAGAGAAGATACAAAAGTAAGATGTTAGTTTTTCACAATTTAATCAATAATTATCTAGGATCTTACTCAAAGAATAACAAGAACAACATAAACAAAAGAGACACAAATATTTTCCTCGGGGAAACCATAAAGGAGAAAACCCCGCAACTTCCTCAGAGATATAATGCTCACCAATACAATGTCACAAAAGTAAAACCCAAAATAGAAAAGGTCTTCAATAACTTCTCTCTTCTCCACTTTTGCGAACTTGTCCTTCTTCTCACTAATGCGAAGTGAGGAGTGAGTGAATGATCCAAATGAGAGAGGAACCCTCTCTATTTATACTTGATCTTTCACTTGACCTTTACCCCAAATAGGTCGCCCCCTATTTTTACTTGATTGGGCCGACTTCTCTAGGAGAGTCTAATAACCCATTGACAACTTAACTCTGGGGTCTAATGCACCGACTTACAATGGAGGGTTAACCTCAATGACTTTACATGACCCAAATACAATAATGACTTCTCTGACCGAAGGAATAAACATCTTCGTTGGAGGTACAATAATAAAATACAAATACAACATAAAATATACAAGTGAATATCTTTCGAAGTTACAATTAGATTAAAACTCCCTCTTAAATAGGAAGGTATTATCTTGACACAGTCATCAACACAAGTATTCGTCGCTGGATCAACAATGCTGGAACATCATCATCAACAGTGGATCGTCGTCATCAGTGCTACTGCAATCCTCTTCATCTCGACCATCAATTGGTGCTATCTCTCAGTTATTCTCATCATAGGAAGTTCTACAGAGCCAACCCTTTTTCATGATGGATGTAGGCCTAGCCTCCATGTAGGTCTTCATCGTCTCTGCGAGCAAGCAATCAAGTAGGTACAAGCCATGACTTATTATATTGCAGCTACAAAAATCTGTGCACATCCCAGGACTGATTATATTGCCTCTGCAAAAACTTGTGTAAATCCCAAGACTGATTATATTGCCTCTGCAAAAACCTATCTACATCCCAAGACTGATTATATTTCCTCTGTAAAAACTTGTGTACATCCCAGGACTGATTATATTTCCTCTGCAAAAAACTGTGTACCCTACTGTCATCTCATCATGTCCATATCATTTCAATGTCAACAAATCACATCCCAGATGCACATCACACCACACTTACATCATTCGACATGTGAGTACAAACCTACCACCATTCGCAAAAGGCTCAACACTCACATCAACAACCATGGGAAGAAAAACCTCAACCATGCTGGAATGGCTCCAACCCTTACATCTACACCATGGAAAGACACACTTACCACCATGTGAGAATGGCTCATGTGCATCTGCATCTTACGGACTCATCACTTCCCCTTGGAAGGAACCTTGATCTAAAGTACACCAAGCTTCTCTATGAAGTACTCAAACTTCACACTGGCTAGAGGCTTGGTCAGCCATGGGAAGAAAAAGCTCAACCATGCTGGAATGGATCTAGCCCTTACATCTACACCATGGAAGGACACACCTACCACCATGTGAGAATGCCTCATGTGCATCTGCGTCTTCGAGACTCATCACTTCCTGGTGTAGGAGGGAATGACCAAAAGCCAATCTAACCCGCTTCCCAGGAAATACCGTGATTCTCCGAAATCGAACCTGTAGGGTCCTCATGAACTGAACCTGAAACTTAATAGACTAATACAAAGCAGATTAGATACCATAATTACTAGAGAAATAAAATAAATTAACTGACTAGATAACTTAGCAAATATAGACAAAACCATAACCTGTCAACTGTATGTCGTTGTCGTCCGCGTCTTCCATAGGATCCCTCCAACAAAGATCATTTAACCATAGGCTAAGTAACCATTAGCTTCGCCACCCAATGATAGTTTCATGCTTTCAGTCGCATGGCCTCCCCCAAGCTTTGGTCATAGAGCTCACACATAACAATTCGAGAAACTCAACTTGGGTTCCCCCCCACCAGAATTTCTAGCCAAACCCCAATAGCAGCAAGTCACTCATATTTCAATATTACAATATCCATCCATGGAATGGGTCCTTTACCCATCCCCAAATCCTTCCTTAAATAGGAAATTCCCCTGCGACACATGTCTCTTCATGCAAAATACCCAATTTCTTAATATTCAAAAAGTAATTTATCTCACAAATCCATGTGTCAAGTTTTCTAGAAGAATGCACCTACCTTCCTAAATTTGCTCAAGTTGTCTCTAAGATGCTCACTCTAAATTCTATTTTGTGCGTGCATGTGGTGTTAGTTAATAACTCAAGCCTAGGATTCCATTTTGCTCCTAATATAATCATTTCTAATATTTTAAATACTAAAATGTATTTCATGTGCAAATGCCTAAAAATAATTATTTCTATTATTTTTAATACTAAAATGTATTTTCATGAGCAAGTGTTTTAAATGCAATTTTATATGGTTTTAATGCATAAAGTTTACCAATTCCTCCATTCTAGGACCTAGGTGCCACATAGTTGGGCCCATATATCCTTTATGCTCATTTTCTAACATGGTACCACTCCGTCGGGTCAGTTTATCCGTCATATCCATTTCTCAGCAAGGTACCACATCGTCGGGTCCTTGTGTCCATCCTTTTCGTTTCTCGACAAGGTACCACACCGTCGGGTCCTTTTGCCGATATCCTTTCATTTGACTTGCGGGAACTTCATGTAGGTATTTAGGATCTGTTACCTTTAATATTCTGTCTACATGCTATTGGTGACTAATGGCGCTAAGGAGTAAGTTCGTTCTTACTGTGCGCCCCCAACTCGTATGTGACCAACTCCGTCATGGTCCACTACGCACGACTTCACGCGTCCCTGAGTAAGAAGATAAGGGATTTTGAAATCGGATGTGGGATTCCGTAGGAAGTCGACACCGCCGTCGTTCTTCCATGTGTGATTTATCCATACTCTACGACCCTTCAATTCTGATGGTGAACCGTTTCACCTGTCGCTACACACATCTCAAAAGTGCATATTAATAGTCATGTCCTCATTCATCATAATTCATTTCCTAAACCAGCTAATCGTTAATCAATTACATTTTTACTCAAAACATCATACATTCCATTAATAAGTAAGGCATTACGTCAATATGTGCTTCTTTTGGTCTCATCACATAATTCATCATACAACTAGTCGTTTAAGCATCATATTCATGTAAACATAACACATCTTTCACAATAAAATCTAATCATTAAGCAACATGAAATTATTCATTTAAATCAATTATCCAACTCCACACATGCCATTTAGTTCATTAATTAATTTATCGATTGTCGTCATGCACATCATCAGGTGATTCTCAATTATTAAGACACGCCCTAAATCGAAGGGACACTTTATTGAATTCAGTTCAACCAGGTCACTCGACAGGTGCCCTTAAAGTCCACATTCAATCTAGGGGCATTACATACACCCCCTCTTGTATCGAACTTCGTCCTGAAGTTAAATTTTGTTCTCGTACTTCCAATACTAGGCTTAACTTTTAATTTCCTATTCTCATCTTCTTTCCATTTTCTTCTATTTCTCTTAAGCAATGATGGCCATAAGCACTAGTGGTTCTAATCATTAGTTTTCCAGATCTTCTAGTATGGTTCTAATACATACTCAAGAACTCAATCATAATTTTGCGTAATATAAGTCCAATAATTCCATCATAATTGTCAGTACCAACTTAGATCTGCGAGGGTCTACGATATCCAAATTAGTTACAAGCTATATAACATCAATAGCCACCCAATAGTTATCAAATCATCATCAAGATTCCAAATCTATTTGGTCATCCTTCCCTCCAAGATGAGAAGGTAAACATCATAACATAATCCGTCAATCGAAGATGGGTAAGATATGGTCGCGTTTTTAACAAATCAAGAGAGACCCTGAAACAGTCCAAAGACCAAATTCCATAAGACTACTTCCAAAACTCCTAAATGTTTTAACAATGTTGGTTCTCAATTTGATAGGATTCGAGGCATCTAAACTTAGTGACTTAGTGGAACGTATTACAATTGATCTCTTAGTCCTTCATCAATATCATTACTCGAGGTTAACGAGATTATCACATCCTTACCTCATTTCATCAAGTTTGATTATGACCTAAGGTTAGCTTCATTGCGTTCGGTTTATTATGCTAATCATCTTCATACTTTGTTTTACTAAAATCATCTTCACTTGGCCCTTTTAGTGGGTTTGCCAAGTTCCACCTTCCCCCTTCCATATTAAAGTTAATTCAAGTTGTAGTTTTGCAATTTTGTTAACTATGCCATCGTGTTGTAAAATTAGCGTTCTTTTGTTCGACTCTTCATGTTGGTCACTTTGACATCTTATTTTTTGTATTTCGAGTCCGTATGAATCTTTCGACAGTCCGTTGAATTCTTGACAAAATTTACATCCTTGTTATATGTCTTGCAACACTCTATATCGTTTGATTATTTTCCCCAAGTCACAGCTTTCACCAAAATGCTTTTTCCAAAGATATCATTGTGCTTCACTTCTCTAGTATAGGGAATTTAATACTCATTCATCACTAGCCCTTGAAAATCATGCCATCAAGGTTTGGGTGTCGACCCCCGAGTTGTTTTGATCACTTCAAGCTTTTCGTAAGTCAATATTTATAATTAGTTATTAGTTACTAATGGGGTCAATCCCAAACCCATTTGTCTTTTCTTTTCCAATTGCATAAGTGTGTAACTCTTATCTCTACGATTATTCTTTTATCCAATCCCCATGTATTTATCTAAATTGAACGGGTCCTGAGTCGATAGTAACTGTATTAGACTAGTTCAACATCAACTATCATTCCTCCCTAACTCAGTTATAATTCAAAACATCAATAATTAGCTAAATGAAATAGAATCTCAATATTTTCAACCTTTCAATAATTCTTTCAAAAGTAAGGCCCACCATTAAGATACAAATATATTTTTATACGATTAAGTGCATTGAACCTATACTTCTATTATGACAATAATTTAATTACATTACTATTCCAACAATGCTTTCCATCATTCATGACCTTAACTAAGTATCAAATAACCATAATTACACAATAGACATTTTAAGTCCTATATTTTAACAAAATGTTTACCTAAAGAAATTTAAAATAAACCAACCATATACGTATTTACATTTTTTTTTAAACAATAATTAAAACAAATCACAATAAATACATATATATATATATATATATATATATATATATATATATATATATATATATATCTTTTTACAATATTTTAACCAATGATAAAATGAAACATATCATAATATATGTTTTCACAATAATTTAAACAATGCTCAAAACATATTTCATTATATATTTTCGCAATAACTAAAACCATACTCAAAACATAACATTCACCTATCAAAACATATTACAATATATGTTTTGCAATAAATAAAATAGTAATCAAAACATAACACAATATATGTTTTCACAATATATATAAAACACATATTATAAAATTCATTTATTGATAAAATAGAACCAACTTTCAAACCGAATACCAAAACTTGTTAAAAACCAAAGTTACTGTACGCTGGTGCATAACCAGCGAAGGGAGGCTCGACGTTAAAATCAACGTCAAAACCATGGATACAGGGTGGAGTTTCCAGGCAGGTCAATGCCGGTGGAGACTAACAGCCATCTCGGCGTAAGGCGAAGAGTCAGGAGTGGACACTGTGACAGTTGTGGCTTCAGCATTTGCGCCTTCATTCTAGAACTAACGCAAGGTTGTGACTCGGCGTTGAAGGAAAAATAAATCGGAGAGGTAGACTGACCCTAGCCCACGAGAGGAGCTCGACGTTACGGGCGTGGGTGAGGCAGGATGACCAGTTATCTTAAGTTTAACACGAAACGCAGCGCTGGAACCTATCCCGGCAGCGTAGACGTTTTGACTGTAATAAAATAAAATAAAATGCAGTAATGGAATCTAAAACAACACTGTAAACGTCTTGAAAGTCATAAAATCCAGAGAGTAACTATCATACGGCAAGCCCTAGTGATCCAAGGGAAGAAAAGTTTCATAGAGGAACCCGATCCAACTACACGCAGTGTTTACAGTAACACCGTTACAAGAAAGTCAACCCATTCAACAGAGACTTCATGCTAGAAATTACATGCAAAGGTTCGATATATTAAAACAGACTTTTCATAAAAGACAAACACTCAGACATAGTTCTCATGGTAGATTACCTATGCAAGGTTTCAATCTATGATACCGACCTTTCATAAAGGAAATCTAAATATTCAGAGTTTCGAATGCTTTAAGCAATATTTTCGTAACAGCAATACTACACAGAGTTCCATTAATCCACGCTTTCGTCAAATGAAACATTTACACCGAGTTTAATTAAACCACGTTTCCATACATGAAATATTACACAGAGCGCAATCCATTCAGATAATATTTTTATAAAATGAGATGCTATACAGGGTTTGGCTTGAACAATGCTTCCATCAAATGAATTACTACACCTTGTTTCAATCCCGCATCGAAGTCTACAGTCAGAATAAAGGAGTAGGTCGACGGTATACCCACTTCACACCACGAATGGATTTCATAGCATGAGTAAGTTCATAGAAGATCATTTCGATAGCGTAATCATATTTTACAGTGAGAATAAATCACAGTACATACAGGGAGATAAGTAAACTGGAGGTCTGAGTTTCGAGCTACCTAGCTTTCTGGGGCGAGGATTCAACAACAAAAGGAAGGCGGAGGCTATCCCCCTGGAACACATCATAAGAAAAAAAAACATACTACGCAGGGATCTACGAGCCAGATCTCGCTCCGGTGAGGAAGGTAACCAAATAAACTACTAAGGGAATACTCAAGGTGTCTCTGAGATTCGAGCTGGCTATACACAGCGTTTTTAGAGAGAAAATATCCAGTTAACTCCCGTTTATATACAAATAAAAAGGCTACACAGAGTTTTTATTTAACCAATGCCTTTATGAAATAATAACTATGCAGAGTTCAATCCAGCATTGAGATCTATAGTCAGAAATAATAGTGGATCGACAACATACACAACAATTCCAGGAAATGAATATTTTGCAGAGTTTGATCCATTTAACAACATTTACATAATACCGAGTTTGATTTACACTGTGCTTTCATGAAATAAATATTTAAGTGGAACTTTCAATTCCGTATTGAGATCTACAGTCATAAATAATAGTGGATGGACAACATATACAACAAAGCTTTCATAATAATGAAATACTATTCCGAATTCTACTATTTCATTTAGAGAAGTAAATTGTAGAAGCATCCATAATCAGGGCATAATGAATCCATCACCGGCCAGGTGTGCATCAGGAGCTTTGGCGTTTAACTTGGGTTTCATGGATTGAGAATCCCTAAACTCGATACAGCGTATCAACTGAGCCAAAATCGGAAGGAAAGAGATGTTAATAAAAAAACAGGGTTCCAAGAGGAGGATGGTCGATGGTCATAACACGCTATGGTTTAGCACTCCAGGTCCGATTACAAAGGTAGATACAAGGATCTCAGGAAAAATTCCACTTCAAGATTGTTTTGAAGAGGTTAAAAACATATTCCAAGCTCCATATTAATTTATAGAAGTCAAGATTAATGGCGATAAGTAGTTCCTCGTTCTGTATTAAAATGAAAAGAATATATCTGTTAGTAACCTATGTCAACCCTTCTCTTTACTATGTTAATATATTGTTGTTGGACGCATATGCTTTGTAAGTCGTCCCGTAGTATTTGTTGATCCATAGTTTATATTAGCCCATAGTATTGACCCATAGTATTGGACGCATATGCTTTGTAAGTCATCCCGTAGTATTATATGTCCCATGGTTTTGACTCATAGTATTGGGCATAGACTTAGTATATAAGTGTGTGTTGAGGTCATTGAAGGCACCGTGAAGTTAATTGTATTGAGCTTGCTCAAAGGAGGTTTCTCCCTCGAAGTGGCCCGTGATCAATATAAAAGTGATTCTGTTCTATTATTTCTGATATCTCGTGTATTTGCATTAATTAATTATTGCAGGTTCATCACATCTGGTATCAAAGCACTTTCTTGGGCTCGTTGGGTGGAATTTCTGCCAATTTTTTTTTTTCGCATCTATTGCATCTTCAGATTTGGGAATAATCCCTATCTGCTTAACTATGGGAAGTACTTGGGCATAATCCCTAAAACTCATTGTGAGGAGTACCACAGGAACCCCAAAGTAGCTGGCCCAATGAGAGGACCTGCTAGCGAAAAGGGCAACGACCCCTACCTAATTGACTAGTTCCCACCCGTAAGGTAAACCAAGAGCTGTCGTTTGTGGCAAAGCGGTTATCAGTTTTACCTGAGCCGTGGAGTGAGGGGTACTGCCCCAATAGGCAAGCCGTCAGACAGCATTGGTGGCCGAGTGAAACACCTGAACTGTTAGGAAGCCGTACATACCTGGGGTCCATATCTATTTTCAGTTGAACTGTTGCCGATCACTTCCCCTCCAGATCCAACTGTTTCAGATCTATTTTGAAAGTCATTCCAGATCCAGTCGCCATTTCAGATCCAGCCGTTTTCGATCCCTTCCGCGCCATTGCAGATCCATCTGTTGCGGATCCCTTCCACGCCGCTGTTGCCGATCCATTTATGAAAAATTTAGTTTTTTCTCCATATCTCCCTTGTTTTTCACTCTATTTCCCTTGAAATTTTCAGGGAACCCCTGTCATTTCATTATGCATCTTTCATTCCTGAGTACGTTATCCCCAATTCCCCTTTCCAAAGCCTGAAATCCCACATTTGTCTATTTTTAGGGTTTGCCATAACTTCCTCAGATTTCACCCAATCACCTTCAAATTTTACCACAGAGTTCCTTTCTGAATTCTGCTTCTTTGTCCTTCTCTGCCAAATTTTCTCATTCTATCACCCCGCTTCTGAAATCCCCCTTTTTGCTTTCTTGTCCTTTCGACAGTGTCCAAAATCTAGTCAATCCCCAATTACCCATCAGATTGTTTCCCCAATCCAAATTTCCCTTTACTAAATCAGCGTCTGTTTGTGTTTTTCTACCCATTCCACAAAAAAAAAAAAAAAAACCTGGTTATGGTTGTCACCCATGCAGGAGCACACACCATGGAGGAAGCACTTGCAGCAATCCAAACCAAACTCCAAGATCTGGATGAAAAATTTCTCCATGCTGTAATCGGCGTCACCACCTCACAAACAATGCAGGTCAGGGGATACTTCAAGAAGCTCCCTCTTACCATACTCATTGATTCTGGTAGCACTCATAACTTTATTGACCCTCGAATTGCCAAACAGGCTGATTGTTTTGTCCATCCTTGCTCCAACTTTGAAGTCATGGTTGCCAATGGGGGCACCTTACCTTGCAAGGGGAAGTGTCACAATGTGCGTATCTCTATGGAAGATTATAACTTACGCTCTAACATGTTTGCCTTGTCCTTAGGCGGATGTGATGTGGTTTTGGGCGTTCAATGGTTACGCACACTTGGCCCCATCTTATGGGATTTTGCTGAAATTTGGATGCAGTTTAAAGTCAATGGGGCACAAGACAAATTTATGGGCTTACAACCAGGGTCTCTTTGCATCATCAGTTCACATCATCTAAAAAAATCCTTAAGAAGAATTCAAATGGTGTCATCGCTCAGCTCAATTCCATTCAGATGCACCCATCAACAGTCTCCACTACTTCCTTGGATAGATATGCAGGTATCTTTGCTGAACCAATGTGCTTGCTGCCTTCAAGAGACCTTTCCGGTAAGAATTTAGCCACATCTACCTCTCAGCAGGAAATGATGGCTATTTTGCATGCAGTACAGAAGTGGCAGCCATATCTATTAGGGAATTATTTCTGCATCAAGACTGATCTCCAGAGTCTGAAAAATTTTCTGGAACAATGGGTCTCCTCCCCAACACACCTGAAATGGGTTATCCAACTCATGGGTTATCCCTATGTGATCACTTACAAGAAGGGTAAGGACAATATGGTGGAAGATGCTCCTTCTCGCACAATTGATGACCCAATTTCTCTTACAGCTCTTTCTCTGCTTGTTCCAAATTGGTTGCAATATGTTCAACAGGGCTATCTCTTCTATGAACTCCACGCTTCTTCATCAACAGGGCACTCTGGGTTCTGCAAAATGTATGACTAGGAACAATGTAACTTCTTTTGGCAGGGACTAAAAATGACAATTCAACAGATGGTGGTTGATGATGATACTTTCCAAGTCAACAAGGGTGAAACGACACTCCTTTCGAGATTGCTGAAACCCTTGCCCATCCCTACACAGCTTTGGCCAACTATTTCTATGGATTTCCTAGCAGCGCTCTGGTGGTACAGTACCACATCTCAAAGGACACCATATGAAGTAGTCTATGGAAAAACACCGCTGGTTCTTCTTCCATACACCCTTAGCAGCTCCCCAGTTCAGGAAATTGACTCGGTTCTTCGAAACTGCGATCAGATTCTTCTCATTCTGCAGGACAATCTTCACATGGCCAAAATTTGCTTGAAACAACAAGTTGATCAACACCGTTCTGAGCGCATTTTCCACACAACTGATAGGGTTCTTCTTCATCTACATCCTTCCAAGCAATCCTCCTTGACACTCCAAAGGCGTCAGTGGTCCGAAATGCAACCCGAAGTTGCTACTGGGGAACCACTCCTTCAGATTCTGCAGCAATTTCTCCAACCAAAGCTTTGAGGACAAAGCTTTTTCTAAGGGAGAGGGGATGTTAGGAACCTATGTCAACCCTTCTCTTTACTATGTTAGTATATTGTTGTTGGACGCATATTCTTTGTAAGTCATCCCGTAGTATTTGTTGATCCGTACTTTATATTAGCCCATAATATTGACCCATAGTATGGGATGCATATGCTTTGTAAGTTGTCCCGTAGTATTATATGTCCCATGGTTTTGACTCATAGTATTGGGCATAGAATTAGTATATAAGTGTGTGTTGAGGTCATTGAAGGCACCGTGAAGTTAATTGTATTGAGCTTGCTCAAAGGAGGTTACCCCCTCGAAGTGGCCCATGATCAATAGAAAAGTGATTCGGTTCTATTATTTCTGATATATCGTGTATTTGCATTAATCAATTATTGCAGGTTCATCACAATATCAATATAATAAATCGATTGAGATCAGGCTTAAGGAGTTCTTGAAATGTAATTCAAACTTCAACATTTAAAAGCGAACAAAGATTTAAGATCAATCGATTGAGGTCTGATCTGTGTCAGAGATCTGGAAACGTAAATCAATCTTCAGAATTTAAAAGCAACAGAATTCAAGATCAATCGATTGCGTTGAGGCTTCAAATTTCAATTGTTATGCCAATAAAAATCACAGACAGAATTCAGGATTCCGTATTTGATGGGAATAATATCATTACAGGCAATAAAGAAGGGAACAAATATCAAGTCCACTTTTTAATTTTTTTGCCCAGAATTCGCTCCAGTAGAGATATCATATTACATTTAACTAACAGGGAGCAAATTTCATAAACAGAGTAACATAAAAGACGTATAAAAACATTTCTAGTTATCATCTTTTCCCTGAGACTAAAACCCTGCATGATATAATTTTTTTAACAATCTAGTAATCATTCTTTCACCTTAATCACACTAGATTCCAGAATATAAAACCTTTAAGCGACTAATGAACAAAATGTAATTCATAAAAGAACGTGTAAAGATGTTTGTGCCAGCCGTTGGTGATGCCTCCCGAAGAACTATCGTCGATCTCTCCTATCCTCACGATTCACCGATGATCCGTGTTTAGGAATATGAGTCCAGTTCCCTCAAGGCTCGACCAACTCTGATACCAAATGTAGGGCCCCTACTGTAGGGTCCTCACAAACTTAACTTGAAAATTCACAGACTAATACAAAGTAGATTAGATACCATAATTACTAGAGAAATAAAATAAATTAACTGACTAAATAACCTAGCAAATATAGACAAAACCATAACCTGTCAACTGTATGTCGTTGTCGTCCGCCTCTTCTGTAGGATCCCTCCAGGAAAGCTCGTTTAACCATAGGAGAAGCAATCGTTAGATTCACCACCCAACCATAGGCTCATGCTTCCAGTCGCATGGCCTCCCTCGAGCTTTGGTCATAGATATCACACACAACAATTCAAGAAAATCAGCTTGGGTTCCCCCCCCACCAATATTTCTAGCCAAACCCCAATTGCAGCAAGTTACTCATCTTTCAAGATTACGATATCCATCCAAGGACTGGGTCCTTTACCCATCCCCAAATCCTTCCTTAAATAGGAAATTCCCCTGCGACACATGTCACTTCATGCAAAATACCCAATTTCTTAGTATTCAAAAAGTAATTTATCGCACAAATCCATGTGTCAAGTTTTCTAGAAGAATGCACCTACCTTCCTAAATTTGCTCAAGTTTGTCTCTAAGATGCTCACTCTAAATTCTATTTTGTGGGTGCATGTGGTGTTAGTTAATAACTCAAGCCTAGGATTTCATTTTGCTCCTAATATAACCATTTCTAATATTTTAAATACTAAAAAGTATTTTTGTGTGCAAATGCCTAAAAATAATTATTTCTATTATTTTTAATACTAAAATGTATTTTCATGAGCAAGTGTTCTAAATGCAATTTTATATGGTTTTTATGCATAAAGTTTATCAATTCCTCCCTTCTAGGACCTAGGTGCCACACCATTGGGCCCAGCTATACTTTATGCTCATTTTTTGACATGGTACCACTCCGTCGGGTTCGTTTATCCGTCGTATCCATTTCTCGACAAGGTACCACATCGTCGGGTCCTTGCATCCATCCTTTCCATTTCTCGGAAAGGTACCACACCGTCGGGTCTTTCTACCGATATCCTTTCATTTGACTTGCAGGAACTTCATGTAGGGATTTAGGATCCGTTACCTTCAATCCTCCGTCTACACGCTATTGGCGACTAATGGCGCTAAGGAGTGAGTTCGTTCTTACTGCGTGCCCCCCATATCGTACATGACCAACTCCGTCATGGTCCACCATGCATGACTTCACGCGTCCCCGAGTAAGCGGATAATGGCTTTTGAACTTGGTCGTGGGATTCCGTAGGAAGTCGACACCGTCATCGTTCTTCCGTGTGTGATTTATCCGTATTCTACGACCCTTCAATTCCGTCGGTGAACCGTTTCACCTGTCACTACACACATCTCAAAAGTGCATTTTAATAGTCATGTCCTCATTCATCATAATTCATTTCCTAAACCAGCTAATCGTTAATCAATTACAGTTTTACTCAAAACATCATACATTCCATTAATCAGTAAGGCATTAGATCAATATGTGCTTCTTTCGTTCTCATCACATAATTCATCATACAACTAATCGTTTAAGCATCATATTCATGTATACATAACACATTTTTCACAATCAAAGCTAATCATTAAGCAACATGAAATTATTCATTTAAATCAACTATCCAACTCCACACATGCCATTTAGTTCATTAACTAATTTATCGATTGTCGTCATGCACATCATCAAGTGATTCTCAATTATTAAGACACGTTCTAAATCGAAGGGCCACTTTATTGAATTCAATTTAGCCGAGTCACTTGACAGGTGCCCTTAAAGTACACAGTCAATCTAGGGGCATTAAAGAACCACTAGACTTGGCTAAAAACTAGCTAAGTTCTTCTCAATTGTGGCCCTTACCTTCAAACTGGGATTTTTGCAACATTTTGATAGTCACAATTGACTTTCCGCAACAGTCTTGTGGAAACACTTTCTTTCCGCAATTGCAGTGTTCTTCCACAACGATCTTTCTACAGTCGCCTTCCCGCAATGGTCCTTCCGCAACACTTCTTTCCGCAGCTTACGGATTGTGTATTGCGGGTTCTCCTTTCGTGCTTTCCCGAAAGAGCTTCCATAAATATTCTTCCGCAATGCAGTTTCCGCAACTCTCGGCGTTAACTCCCGAGCTCTTTCAATCCGCGGAACGCCGTAGCGACCGTTGATCTCTTGTGGATGTAATCTTGTCTGTTTTTCTATGTTGAACGCGGAATACTTCACATTTATCTTGCGGAAGGTACTAACTCCGTCACACGTTCACCTGGTGGATTAATCTTTCCCGACCGTTGATTTGCCTTTTTGGTTTTGATTCGAGCCGTCCAACCTCTGTTAATTGAATCAGCTACAACCCTACGAATTTCTTCATTGATTGATCAGAGAATTGATAAATCCCGCTCGATCCTTGTCCAAATCCTATGAGAAACTTAAGGTGACAATAAATTATCTCTGCCGCGAATTAATGGTGAGTTTATGAAGTATTTGGGTGTTCTCAATTGTTCATACAAGCACGAAGACAAATATTCATTCACACAAACATAAGGTTAACGATTCACGTTCCTTCACCCGACAAAATCTAAGCTCAACTCTTGTTCAAATGCATAGTACACCATTAAAACACATAATTTTCTCTTTTCATTAAGTGATAGCAAAACATATATACAGTCGTCTTTTTCCTCTGGTGTGTAGAAAAATATCCCACCGACTCTTTCTTATGCATAGCTCTTTCTTGTGCCGACTGACCCCTACTGACTCCTAATCTTCTCCTATTTCACCCATTCGATATCCCTCGAAACCAAATGGATGAACCGTAACAACAAAATCACTAACATAATCTCTCCATCACTGAAGGAGTCACTATCATTCGACAACCAACTGGATAGCTGGCTTGATCTCCACGCAGGGAGTATCAAATTGCCACTACGTCCTATTTTCTCAAAATTGACAATACACTAGTTGGTTACATATTTTCACTTATTTAAAATACTTAACAAACGAATCTCCTCCCCACTTCAGGACATCTTGTCCTCTTGCTGGACACAACATGTGAAAACACAATCACATTGTTGACTTAGCATTGATGCTACTGCATCAGACTCCCAAGGTTGGAGTTCTGAAACCCTTTTCAGTAAATCATCTACCGAGAAACCCTTTGTCTCCAATTCTTTACTATTCATCCATGTAGAATATTCTATAGGATGTCCCTTACATTTGATCAAGTACTCAAAGTAGTCTCTTTATCTAGTACTCTTTGTCACTCTAGTATCCAAGATAGACTCATCTTCTGATGGCTGGGCCATAGGCATATGTTTCATCCACTTAAGATCTTCCATAGGATCCCTATCTTCTGTCATTTGTACTGTATCATCAGCCACATAAGTATACAGGTCTGCAACATTAAAAATAGGTGAGATGCCAATCCTTGTTGGCATTTCCAGTTCATAGCCATTTGCTGAAAAATTTATGAGTATTCTGCAATGTCCAATATTTTTCATTTTTAGCTTGTTATACTCTCCTTTTGGAAATCTCTCTTTCCTCAGATGTTCTAAAACCAAATCCCCTACCTCATAGTTTTTCTCTTTTCTCCTGGAATCTGCTCTTGTTTTGTAACTATGGTTACTCTGTTGCAACCTTGCTTTAACTTGCTCCCGTAGCTCACTAATCCTTGTTGCAAACTCCTCTCCATCTGCACTTCTCTTCTTCATTTGATCCAAATGACGAAGTCCACACACCCCTCTTGGATGCATACCATACAAAATTTGGAATGGATTCATTCCTGTACTTCGGTTTGGTGAGTCATTATATGCAAACTCTGCTTGACCTAGCACTTTGTCCCATTGCTTTGCATTTTCTCCAATCATACTTCTCAACATGTTACCCAGAATTCTATTTACCACCTCAGTCTAGCCATCAGACTGTGGATGATATGCTGAACTAAACTTCAACACTAAAGTTCAACTTGGTTCCCAACTTCTTCCACAAGGTCCTCCAGAAATGACCTCTGAACTTTACATCTCTATTAGATACAATGCTCTTAGGTAAACCATGTAGCTTCACCACTTCATTGAAAAACAAGTTAGCAATGTGTGTGGCATCACTGGTCTTGTAACATGGAATGAAATGTGCCATCTTAGTAAATCTATCCACCACTACAAGAATAGAATCATTTCCCTTGTGAGTTTTCGGTAAACCCAAAATGAAATCCATACTCACTGAATCCCAAGGCCTAGTTGGAATAGGCAATGGTGCGTATAAGCCTGTGTTTTGGATTCTCCCCTTGGCATGCTGGCATACCCTACATATGCTCACAAAATGTTCAACCTCATAACTCATCTTTGGCCAAAAATAGAAATGGCTCAACTGTCCAAAGGTTTTATCACTTCCAAAGTGACCTTCCATCCCTCCATTATGTTTCTCCTGTATCATCTTCTTCCTCATGGAACATTTGGGAATACAAAGTTTACTGTTTTTAAAGAGTAAACCATCTTGCAACATATACTCCATCCATGGCTCTCTGTCCACCTCCACAGGGTTCTTACAAACTTTATATGCCTCATGAAAATCAATGTCAGTCTCATACAAACCTCTCAAATGTTCAAATCCTAAGACTTGGATACGATTTTCTTGCACAATCAATTGCCTCCTACTCAAGGCATCAACTACGTGATTTGATTGCCCACTGATGTGATTCAACACAAAGGTAAAGATTGCAAGAACTCAACCCATTTGACATGCTTCCGATTCAATTTAGGTTTCTGCATGATGTATTATAATGCATGATTACCAGAAAACAAAACAAAATATCTAGGCATCAGATAATGTCTCCAATGCTTTAGTGCTTGGAAAATAGCATAAAATTCCTTGTCATAAGAGGAGTATTTTTGTTTTGAATCATTCAACTTCTTGCTGAAATATGCTATAGGTATTTCTTCCTGACTGAGTATAGCTCCAATTGCTACTCCACTAGCATCACAATTCACTTGGAAAGGGTGTTTGAAATCTAGTAACTTTAATACTGGTAGCTCAGTAATATTTTTCTTCAAAAACCGAAATCTTCTTTCAACCTCTGCTGTCCATTTAAATGGTTGTTTGTCTTTTCTAATTGTTTCAATGATTGATGAATAGATACCACTGAAATTATTTATGAGCATTATATAAAAACTTTCCAATCCTTGGAAACTTCTTACCTCAAATATGCTCCGAGGTGAAGGACAATCAATGATTGCTTGCACTTTTTCCGTATCCATCTTCAATCCATCTTTTGAGATAACAAAACCCAAATACACTAGTTCTGATTTCAGAAATGTACACTTCTTCACATTCACCAACAAATTTTCCTTTTGCAATTTCTCCAAGACACATATTAGATGCTTGTTACCAAACAATCCACTCGAGCGGACGCGAGCAGGATCTCCCTAGCTCAATGTGAGTCTAGAACAAATAAAATAGACTACAAGTGCATTTCCTAGATCTACTTAAGGACCAAGTATTAGATGTCTTACCTTTCTATTACGCAATCCTTTCTCCCGAATGTTGCTCCACGTCTCACGATTGTCAAATCCAAGCTGCAAGACCTGTCAAGACATAGAAACAAGAGAAAACGAGTAAAGAGCATCTATACAATAAGCGATCTAAGTAAACAGTCAAGCAGGTAAACTACACAATATCATTGCACACAAGAACAATATTGGTGGAAAGCATTTCCATTACTGTAAATAGAGGAGTACATGATAGAGATATAGAACTACAACCAAAGACTTAAGGCAGTATCCCTTCTCTGACCAAGCCAATTGCCATGTCCTTCCAAGGAGGTATGAGCTCTGCAATAGGTGAATGGAGGTGTCCCAAGAGAGATTTCACCAGCATGTAGATACCATAGCCTTCCTCCCTTTGGAATGGGAGTGAGCCTCACTTATATAGGACTAAGTGGATAGGGTATGGATAGGATAGGTTGAGAGATAGTAGGAGAGAGATAGGGGATCCTCCCAAAGAATTAGGGGTCGAGTACCAGCTCCCCTAGAGGTCAGGGATAATCCCCTAAATGGGTAAGTTTTGACAAGGATCTCGAATAGGCTATTTTTTCCCATTAATAGACCTCATCACACCCTGCAGTGGAGCAAGCTACGACGTCGCATGTTGCTAGTGTGCAACCTGTGACGACCTCTCAAAAGTTTGTAGGATTGAGTGCAAATCCTCCCAAATGAAAGTACTTAGTCCAGGTGACTTCAGGGATGTATACACTGAATCTAATGATGAGTAGATTTTGGGTGTAACAAAATGCCCCCCAAAGCATGAAGCTGTTAAGGATGTATAGGTGAAGTGCTTTGAAAGAAATAATGGCAATAGACTCGACGGACGAAGGAAACTAATGCAGTACAACTGACTTTAAATAGACAATCTCACATGAAGTACAACATGGCTTCCGACCAATACATTGTAGATCCATGGTAGTAATGACCGACTGAACACAATCATGGCTACTAGACACAAGCGTAGATCCATGATGAGATGATAACATAGCCACGGCCAATACAAAAGTGGATCTGTGTAATATGAATCAATACAAAATCCATCGCAACCTGGTTAAAACATGACTCCCCAGGGTCTTCAAGATGAACTCGCAATGATATGAATCTATCCATGTGATTACAAATGTCTTGATGTCGAACATGGTAGAAACCACTTGATTACCGGCCATTGATGTAAACCGTTAACAAGTGTGAGGGAGATCACCATTGATGTCAATGATTCCCAAGGTATCACAGTACATATCAGCAAGTGTGAATAAATGATTTGAAGTCGAATGCAAGATGAAATCTTTCAATCAAGAGTCAATGATGTAAACTCATGACGAAAGCAAGGTAACCTGCCATTGAGGCATGCAAGGCCAAGGTACCTGATTGGTTTCTAGATTCAATCCTCGGATGATGAGTTGAAGTCGACAAGGATGAATCCGTCGAAGGAGGGCCATGATGAATCCCCCATCAATCGACCCGAAACACGACAAAAGATGTGTAGAGTGGATCGGATGGTACAGTAACATGTAAGATTGACTCAAAGTAACAATGGCATGATGACGTGTGTACTGCCTGTAGATGAAAGATAGTGGACATGTTCTTGAACATGGGCATGGAATGACTTGGCAGTATTGACACAATGAGAATGACGCAAAATTCTAATGCAACTGATGATGGAATCTTTCTCTGAATGGCTCAGAGGAGTAACGAGACTCAGAAAGTAAGAGGGGACTCATATACAAACAGATGACCCAAGTACTGTATGCAAATGCAGATAAGTGCCATGTTCAAGAACGACTATATACTGCCACTAAGGTATGTAACACAAACACTTTCCTTTTTCCCCATCATGAATGATGAGTGCCTCATGTGTTTTTTACGAGCTTGATGAGGGTAACCAGATGCTCGGTATAGCTCATCTCATAGATGAGTCCAATCCCAAATATTTTCCAAACCTGGGATAGGAGGGGTTCGTCCCATGACAGGCCCTTCAATGTAAAAATTTAACGAGTCCATAGAAGGTAAACTCGGTCGTCATTTCATGTTTAGAGAGTCTGAAAAGAACTAAAGAAGACTCCAACGGTCCTTTTTCATGAAGTTAGCTTCATCGCCCGAAAAAGGGTAAAACAACGCGGGAGAGGACTCTTCCAGTCATGATTGGATGGAGTATTCCTTTTTCGTAATTAGTGCCCCCCGGTACAAAAAAGGGGTAAACTATCACTGGGAAGACGACCATTCAAATACTTTAACAAGCATGAACATGACAAGTTCGCTTGGAAATATTTTCATTTTACGAGAGCCTGAAAAGAGCTTAACGGTAGACTCTGGGGGGTGTCCTTTTCCGTGGAAGTTTAACCAGCCCAGAAAAGTGATAAATCATAACTCAGTACTTATTCTCATGGTTGGGTGAGTACGAGAACAAACGAAGAGTGAACTCGTCCTCATGCAATAATTACGACTAACCAAAAATAAAAATGACAAAACATTCAAAAGGGTGTTCATACCTGTAGTTATCGTTGGTGATGTGAGAAAAAGCACAAAAGACTACTTTACGACTCCTGTACACTAGAAAAAGTGTCAAATAGTCCCAAATATAATGACAAACGGTCGAAACTATAGTAAATGGCCCAAAAGCATCAAAATATTTGAAAAGGAATATTCCATTCTATTTATAAATAGAAATATGGGCCAAAAAAAGATTTCATTCTTCAAATTACCAATTTGGGTGGAGAAGTGCCAATTTGGAGCCAAAACTTCCTTTGCCGATTTCGGGAGCTACGATCTGCCATTTCACTAGCTGTCCGGACTAGGTAGGCCTAAATCTCCTCCCGCAACTTTCCAGTGGTTTACTTTTTGATTTCTTGTCCATTTTTTGGGTTTTTGATGATGTTATGGAGGGCTAAATGCACCCTCGGCTCGTCGCAAGTGGCCTTTTTGGGACCTGCGATGAGGCCGAGTCGTCGCAAGTCTTGAAAACGAGACCTGCGATGATGTTGCCCTATATCTGAATGTACGGTGCGACGATGGAAATCCAAATCCCAAACATATAAAATAATCCAAAAAATGAGTTTGTGAAAGTTGAGGAAGGACCTAACAGGGTTTAAATGTCCCTTTTGGAAGGTTATCAACAAGCAAACATGGTATTGGAGTGGCGAGAGAGAGAACATGAAGTAGAAGATGAACAAGCCGCGAATGATCCACAATGTGTGGATGCTTTGAGAAACTGTGGTTTGCTCAAATTCTTTGAGATACAAGGGATGAGAGCCCAGATCCCGCTACTGACACACATGCTCCAGAGTTGGGATGCGGCCCAACAATACTTTGTGATAGGTGAGCATATTCTCACGATTGACATTGAGGATATCTACTTTCTGACTGGTTTGTCCTGAAGAGGGGACGCTGTACAACTTACTGGGACACGAGCCAGTGACCGTACAGTTGAGGACATGGTGTCACAACACTGTGTTGCTACTTCTCGTCCTTCCAGCGGGAAGATACTCATTAGGGATGTGGTGAGCCGTCCACTGTAGACCATATTTCTTACCATTACTAGGGTGGCGGGTAGCCAAGCCCCACACACGGCTACTCAGACCCAGATGTTGTATGCGGAAGACTGTATGTCTCCCAAGGTTTTCAACTGGTGCGAGGGTCTCCTCGCCAACATCCGAGCTCAGCTGACAAAGTGTTGGCGTGGGGAGCTCAAGCAATTTGGATATGGATCTATCATAGTATCGTTCCTCGTGGAGTGGATTCCTCTTCTACGTCCGCAGTTGGTACTTGATGACAGGGAGCCCAGGGATCCCCATATGCTCAGATGGGTTGAGGTCATGACTCATCATGGTGGCAGGCCAATCATTAGCTTTGGTCCCAAGTTTTTCAGTTGGCTAGAGGGACAGTTACTTATGGTCGAGTATTTTCCATACAGCGGCATGGACTTTCAAGAGGATCCCGACTTGGTGCTGCCAGAGGGTGCAGCATGGGGTGATATAGGTGAGAACAAAACCCTTTTTTTTCTTAGTTTTGTATATTATATAATTTTTTTTTATATAGTGCTGACAAGTACGTAATATGTGTTTACAGATGTGGGCCCCGTGCGACCAGTGGGTCTCTCCCTTCTGGAAAGGAGAGACAAAGGTGGGGAGGCAGTCGTTCCTGCAAGTGCTCATGCTGCCATCGAGGAGATGGAGGAGGTGTACGGGAACCTATCTGAGCTGACTGTGGAGGTACCAGAGCTAGCTGTCGATGACTTACTGAGGCCCATGCAGAGATTTGGTGTTGGAGCATCTGTGCGATTCAATGCCTTATTCCACAAGGTGGCTCGGACCGTGGACTGCTTTCTCACCCAGCGACAGCGGGCTGTTCGAGCTAGGGGTGTACGGGTCAGGCGTCAGGCCTGATGACACTACTATACTTGTACTGAGAGCTTAGAGGCCTCAGATTTTGTACTACTGAAAGCTACGATGCTTCAGATTTTTGTAGAGACTTACTGAAAGCCATCGTGCTTCAGATTTTGTACTGGCACTACTTTTTGAGTGATATATATATATACAGACATTACTGGTGATTTATACATTATGTGTTTTTAAAATGATTAGTGAGGTGATCTTGTTTATGTGTTTTTTTTATGCATTATATTTACATGTTGTGAATGCTTTTACATATTATGAGTATTATGTGTGTGCGATGTACCAATCCAAAATGAACTTGGCCATCGAGTCAATAACTGTGTTTAAATCCCGTGGAATGTGCAGGTATTAAATGGATTCAAATGACCTTTCTAGGAGACATACTCATCTGAAGAGACAGAGTAAGGTGGGATCATGGATGGCGTAAACCCGGTTCAGATGGGAAACCACGAATTGAGAATCCATGTGGATGACAATGTGGTCCATACCCAAGGAAATGGCATTAGCTAGGGTTCTGATTACTGCATGATATTCTGTGGCATTGTTGGTCGCAAACCCTAGGCAACTTCCTCCTGAGCTAATGAGATCACCTGTTGGGGAATATAGTACCCAGGCTGCCAAAGCAAGGTTATGGGTATGCCAGCTGGCGCTGTTCGCGAATCCATAGCACGTTGCCATCTGCACATGTAGACAGAACATGGTATAAGAAGCGGAAACAAGATCAAAAGACACTCGAAAAGAAATGCGTCACACCACACAAAAACTCAAAAACACACCATGTACAGTATATACAAGCAAGTCTATGCAAGAGAGATCAAGCGTAGTATTTCTTCAGGTAAATCCTGTTGCGGGGTTTACCCAAAGATATTCCGTCATAATCTTCAAGCTCGTAAGCACCTTTTTCCAACACACGTTTTATAACATAAGGTCCATGTCACATGGACTCAAACTTCCCTGCTCCTAGTTTGTCGTGCTTCTGGTCATAGGTAAGGACCAGGTCACCCTTGTTAAAGATACGAGGTTCAATTGACTTATCATATTGGGCCTTGATGCATTTCTTGTGCACTTCATTAGCGAGGGCGGCATCTCGGCAAGACTCGTCAAGTTTTGCTAAGTGCAAGAGACGTTCTTCCTCGGCAGTAGTGTTAGGAAGAAGTTCGACAACGAGCTGTAGAGACGGGATTTCGCACTCTATCGGTAGGAAAACCTCCAATCCATATACCAATTGGAAGGGAGTGAAGCCTGTGGAAGTTTTAACGGTAGTTCGGTAGGCCCATAACACGAAAAAGAGCATGTTGTGCCAATTGGACTTATGTGTCCCTACCATCCTTTGGACCATAGTTTTCAAGACCTTATTAATGGCCTCGACCTGTCCATTAGATTGCGGGTAGTAGGGTGTTGAATTTTCATGGCGAATACCCAACCTGTCGCTCAATTCATCCACCATATGGTTCTAAAAATGAGAACCATGATTGGTAACAATTGCCTGAGGAACTCCAAACCGTGCTATTACATGATTGAACATGAAGAGTGCGGTGGTTTTTCCGTCGTTCTGGTATGTAGGCATAGCTTTGGCCCACTTTGTGAAGTAATCCATAACTATGATGATGTAACTATGCCCCCTGGCCGAGGTAGGCTTGCAATGCATAAAATCAATGCCCCATTTTTCATATGGGCCAACCACAATAATCAGATGTAACGGGGCGGGATGAGTGCGCTTCTTCGTATGGAAGTGTTGGCAAGGAGGACATTTTTTTATGGCCTCAATACAATCTTTGAAGATAGTAGGCCAGAAATATCCTGCATGCAAAATATTCTGGGCTATAGCCATCCCAGAGAGGTGACTGCCACATGCCCCAGTGTGACATTCATTTAGAACACGTTCAGCCTCATCGTGAGTGAGACAACGTCGAAGAAGTGAATCGACTCCATGACGATACAAAGTATCATTGATGATTAAATAATACTTTGCATGGTGACGAATCTTACTACGGTCGTCGCGAGAAAATTGAGGATTGAAGCGCTGGGTTTGAAGATACAACAAGATATCTCCATACCACGGATCAGTCGTACCAATGAGAAACAATGATTCATCTGGAAAGGAGTCATCGTGCTCAACTTCTACATCGGGATGGGGAAGGTCACAAATGAGCTCGGTAAACACCAAAGACTTCTTAGACTTGGCTTTCTCGAAAAGAAGATCAAATTCTTGCAGTATCACGATCCAGCGTGAATAATTTCCCCCAAGCACCTGACATGTCAGTACGTGGTACATGGGGTTCGAGTCGGTGGTGGTGTGGAGCAAGATATAGTGCCAAAACTTCTGGACGACGATGACCGTCGCGAATGCGAGTTTTTCGACATGTGAATATCTAGTTTCAGCGTCAGCTAGACCCTTACTTGCATAGTATATTACATGTTCCTGGGTGTTTTGATCCTCCTGTACCAAAACCATGGTGATAGTGGTAGCAGAAGAGGCGAGATATAAGATGTAATCTCAATAATAATTAGGCGGTTGGAGCACGGGGGCATGCGTGATGGCCTGTTTGATACTGTCGAAGGATTTTTGAGCTTGGTCGTCCCAAATGAATGGGACGTCCTTCTTGAGCAGTCTCATATACGCCTTAGTCTTCTCTGCGAAATTACAAACAAAACGTCATAAATATGTCGCCTTCCCTTGGAGACTTTGAAGTTCGATCACATCAGTCGGGGGTGGTAGGTTGATGATGGCCTCCACCTTTAAGGGATCAATGTGGATCCCATCCTTCGAAATGATAAATCCTAAGAGGCGTCTGGACTCAATGCAAAAGATACACTTATGAGGATTCAGACGGATATTGTACTGTCTGCATCTGAGGAAAATGGCCGTTAGATGATCAATGTGAAACTCCTGCTGCTTTGAATAAGCAGGGAGATTGTCCAAGTAAGGTTCCACAAAGTCCTTAATATCGTGGAACGCATATGCTATAGCTCGCTGAAATGTGGCGCCAGCATTTTTAAGGCCAAATGGGAGTTTGCGGTATGCAAATGTACCCCATGGGCAGATGAAATCCGTCTTATGTTGGTCGGATGGGTTGATCTCAATTTGGTTGTAACTAGAAAAGCGATCCATGAATGAGAAGATGACACTTCCAGCATAGTTGTCGATGATCTGGTCGATGAAGGGGGTCAGGTAGTTGTCTTTCGGACAAGCCCGATTAAGGTCCTGATAATCAACACAAATGCGAATGGTGCCCTACTTTTTGTTCACAGGAACGACGTTTGAGACCCAATCCATCAATGGGATAGGATAAATAAAACCAGCTTTTAAGAGCTTTTCAATTTCTGCCTTTATTGCCGCAGTCTTCCGGGGGTGTACCGGTCGCAACTTTTGGCGTACAGGTTTAATGTCGGGATAGGTTTTTATTTCATGAGAAACAATCGCGGGGTCTATCCCAAGCATCTCCTCATAGGACCAAGCAAATACGTCTTGAAATTGCTTAAACAAGGACGTGCTAACAACGATTTCTTCAGGGGAACACTTCTGGCCTATACGAATGTGTTCCACTATACCTGGTTTCGCCGAGATGTCTACCGGGGTGGTTGGATCAATGTTGGCCAGGTTTCCGTCCGTGTCCATAAGACATGTAAGAATGGGGGAATGAGGGGATGGGTAGATATCTGGCGAAAAGAGGGTATGGATGTTGTTCTCTATGTATTCCAAAGGAGGAAGAAAATATGACCTATGATGGAGATCATCCCACGGATTGTCGTCAACATTCACTACTTCCATGATGGACTCATTTGAATGAAAAGTTTGAAGTAAGAGATCAGGTAGAGATGACGTCTGTTGTAGAGAACAAGATGGGGAGGCCACGGTTAAATGGTCCTCCGGTGCTGATTGGATAGCCTCATAAATACGTTCAGCGGGTGAAAGTGGCATTATGTCTCCAAACAGGTATGTTGTGGCTTCGTCCGGCACAAGCCAAGCATTGTTTGAGTGAGATAAAATATCTGTGGAGATCATGTTCACCGTAGCAAAATGATTAGGGGGGTCCGCAACTGGAAACATTCCCATGAGAGATGAATCTTTCAAAAGGCCAACCCCTACACTCTCATACTGTTTTGACATCTGTCCAATGGAAGGAATATGGTCACTAGGATGAGTAGTGGCGTCTGGTGTACAAAAATCTAATTGGTCGATAGTAACAATTCGTCGTTGGTGGGGGAATTGTACTATGCAGAAGACTGAAGAGGCTACCGCCTGCATGGTGTAAAACCAATTGTGACCAAGCAAGAGATTATAATCTAACGGGGCTAAGACCACTTCCACATTAATGGTTATGGTCTTTCCGCCCAGCTCAACTGCAAGAGCTTGTAAGAGCCCATGAGGTTGAAAGCCATGCCCGTCAAATGCTTTCAACGTGGTAGGAGAATGATTCAATTTGGGGGAGCCAATGGATCGCCAATAGGCGATGGACATGACAGAAGTGGAGGCACCTTCGTCCAAAAGAGTACAATGGACAATTTTTCTAGCAATGTTTGTAGAAACTTGGAATGCGAGCTGGTGTGAGAGCCTCGACTTAAAGTTGTCAAGTCGGAACATGATGGTGTTCGAGGAATCCGGGTCTACTACACCAATGGCTGCAAGGAGATTTTTGCGTCGATTGGGACAATTCTGCAAACTTCCAGGGTAGACATGGCGCAATGAGCTTGTGCCAAGTCTTCTACGATATTGTAATTCTGTGCCGCTCGAGCATTAGGATTGAAAACAACTTTTTGAATCGTACTCTTGGGTGGTCGCAATATCGAGTCTAGGGAGGGCTTCTCAATGGTGAGAGAAGTCGATGGTACAGTGACATCAGTTAAGGAGTTGGAATCTTTTTCAGCATTACTTCGGGCGGGTTCCTTCGAAGGGACCGGTTCGTAAGATTGCGAGCGATTATTCAAATTGATCGTCTCGTTACGCAACATGAGAACATGTGCGGTATTGGATGGTTCCCCTTGGGATGGGGGGGGTTGAGAAATCATTTGCTGGTTCTGAGTAGGAAACGGATCATTGAGGACTGCGGGAGTCGGTTTACCCATAAGAAACTTTTGCACTTCGTCTCTATGGGGACACGCTTTGGAGAAATGGTCTTCTCCACACAGTAAGAAAGGATACTTCAGTTTCCTTTTCTGCTTGGGATTGTCAGGAGTGCTCTTCGGTTCCTGCTGGGCAAAAGACCTTTTGGATTTTCCCTTGTTCTTCTTTTTTCCATTAAAATTCTGAGATGAAGCTGATTGAACAGAATTCACCTCTTCAGTTATAGCAGGAGTGGTTGACGTGGTGGTGCTGTGTCCAGCCTGAGTTGGGTTGGATGATCCAACAGTGCTAGCAGCAGGCTGGGTGTTAAGGGATCCGATGATTCCATCAGCTTGGAGTCCCTTATGTGGTTTCGTAGGATCGTTAACATCACGGGGTGCGTTAGGTAGAATATTAAACAAAGTGCTAGATTGAGTGTAGACCAGGTCTAGTAGATGGGCACTCGCGATGGCTTGTTCTTCGGTGACATCACCTCTCATGGCAACATCTTTTGCTATGGTGGGAATGAGCGATTTTGTAAACCAATCTGCTAGGAGCTGATCTGGAATAAGAGATTTAATGAGACGTTGTCTCCTTTTCCATTCATGGATATGATCCAAAATGTGAGTGGCGGTATTTTTACGGAGCGAGGTTAAAAGCTCAGTACCAGTCTCATACCGTATAGGAAGCTGGAAATGCGTCAAAAAGTTCATAGCAAGAGAGCCAAAATCAAGAAAGGAGTGGGGTGGCAACTTGATGCACCACCTGGCAGCCGAACCAGTGAGGGTCCTTTGAAACAATCTAAAATGAATTGAACCGTCCATTAAGGAATTAGATGAACACCATAAGTGGTATGTCATCATGTGGTTCTTGGGGTCTTCACCCAGCTTGTCGTCAAACTTGGGGATATCAGATGGAAGTTTCACCAGAATTGGTGGCCAGTTGGATCCGTGATAAATAGGATTGTTGGTTAACCAGGATAGGTTGGGTAAGTCCAAAGTAGCCAGGAAAGGTAGCTGTGGATTAGGCTACGCGTATTGATAATACATATAAGGCGTGTAAGGACTAAATTGACCGTAAGGTGTACTATGATGAATCTGACCATGGGGGGGTCTGCCGCCCGGACCATAAGGAGGTCCGCCAGCATAAGGTGGTCCATTCCAATAAGTCAGGGGTCCACCTCCACCACTGGGAGGGGGAAGAGGTCCGTCACCACCACCGGGAGGAGGTGGGGGTCCATAACCGTAAAAAGGTGGCCCACCAGCACCTTCACCTAGGGGAGGTGGTGGACCACTTCCACTGCCAGAAGGATGGGGGCCCCCACTGCCTCCACTACCGGAAGATGGGGGTCTCCACCACCACCACCACCACCATAGTAATGAGGTCCGCCACCACCTCCTCCTGGAGGGGGTGGTGGATCACCTCCACCACCCGAAGGGAAATGTCCTCCTTCACCATGATAAGGTGGTCCCTCACCGCCTCTGCCAGGAGAGGGAGGTGGACCATTCCCGCCACCGCCTGAGGGGTGAGGGATGTTGTAGGTAAAATGAGGTGGTCCTCCACCAATGTTAGGTGGGGGCCTGCCGCCTCCAGCAGGAGGTGGGGGAGGGCCGATCAGGGGTGGTGGTGCTTGAGGGATGATCAGTTGGGGTCCATGTTGCAACGCAGGTTGTTGCCCCCATAGAGTGTATGGATTCCCAGGATAAGGTACATCGTATGGCGTGTTTCCGGGATTAGGTTGGCTCGACACAGGGTTAACAGAACCTGGATATGCTTGACTCCATGAGGGTTGATTTACATTTGACGGCCCTCCAACATGAGATAATCCCGTGGTGGACGGTCTAGCGGGTTGGGACGGTCCAACGGAAGGCCCGTTGGGGTTTCCGTCGCCTATGTTTTGGTTAGGAAACGGGGGTTTCCCCCCAGCCACAACAGGCTGAATACTGTTCAAAGGGTGAACCAACGTAGGTTGTTGACTAGCTACCGTAGTAATAACATTACCAATAAGGTAACTCAGGGGAACGGAATACCCTCCCCTCGAATTTTGAGGTGGGGGAGGAACTGGTAAAGTAACTGTGGTAGTGACGGGTGTGTGGGATTGTTGTCCTTCCACCGGTCGGTTCACTTGAGGTGCAGGAATGGACTCTTGTGAGGGTTGACTAGTCTCATTAGCGGTCACATGGTGGGGTGCTTCAGGTGATCCAAAAGATATCGTACGAACTGGGATGGGTTGGTAAGGGGGTAACGATGGGTTCGGAACTTGTCATTGGAGACTTGACTGTCGACACTCTTCAGCCATGGAACGAAAGTGAGCCAATTGGTCACGAAAGTAGGCTAAAGTGTCTTCTGGAGTAGTCTCATTAAGTGAGGATGAGATGGAAAAATGAGCCACTGGGTGGTCTGTAGAAGATGTCTAGTAAGCTGCTGAAGGACCAAAAGATGCTGTAGGGTCATCCTGGGGTTGGTTTATCCATTCCAATGATCCAGTTTCTCCTGAGATGACGGGAGAAAGGCCTTGTGAAGTGGGGGTTTGTGCTCCTTCATCCTGTGGGGGATGAGAGGTAGGTGAATCTGGTGGAAACAAAAGTCCACCAACATTCAAAGTGGGGTTCTCCACTTCAGTAACTACGACCGCGTTACGCTGATCCATTCTTACCCTTGAAATAACCTCCGGATTAAGGGGGTATTCAAGTGGTAAGTTCAATATCCTACGGGATCTTCTACAGGGAAAATCCGCTAGAGTATTAGGAAAATCAGCCAGAAAGGACAAAACAATGTTTCTCCTAAAGGTATGCTAAAAGAAAAGCAGTCTAGAAAAAACCTACTCAAACATAGGAAACAAGCAAACTTATGTGACAGAGTGGATTCAAAATTCTAGAACCTCACGGGATTATCAAGGAATTGCAAACCGCGATATATTGCAGGGTCCAACAATATGACGCGACAAGTAGGATTGGGACCGTACCCTTGCCTGCATACCTGATTACCTGGATAGTACGTGCGTGCTAATCTCCCCGAGTGCTTTTCTCGGTGTATTGCTTTGCAAGATGGCCAAATGGTTAACTTGGTTGGTTTCAAGAATCCTAATGGTGTCTCCTAATATACGCAAGGTACGTGGGAGCTCAAATCCATAGTGGTGTTGTCTAATGCACAGTCGTTGGAATGAGACCTTCCGATATATGTGTCGAGTACGTGATACACCCTTCGATATATGCGAAGTATGGATTATGGTACTTGGTGGGTACATGAAGGAGCTCGATATACCGATGTACATGGAAGACTACAATAACCTCAGACTACAGTGCTGGAAAATAATGACAGTTGCCACGCTTAACGATGCCGAAACATGTCTCTAACTTACACACAGGTTGCTAAAATTTTTACCTAGTTCTACCGTTAATTTTCTCTTGGACGGTTAGGTGAATGCATGAGGTGAGTACATAATCGGAAGCATAATGCAAGCCCTAGCTACATGCACAAAATATTATTTTCTTTCGATGAATTCTGGCTATGGAAAGGAGAAAACTTTTTCCCAATGGTATTGCCAAAACAAACTCAATGCAACACAATTCCCAATGCAAACAAATTTGACAATGAAAGTATTCTTTTCCTTTTCAATGAAACAAAAAAGTACACAACACTACTAAACCAAATCAAAACAACTTTTTCTTTTCTTTTCTTTTCAAAGTAAAATGACCCTAAGTGATGAAAAGAGAGGTTTCTAAAATGAAATATGCAAGCTTTTCAATTTCAATGATCTAAGAACAACAAGAATTAAAAATGCATCTATATTTCCTTAGCATGGAATTAATCTTGCAAAAATCGAAATGTGCTTTGAGTTTTTCAAGAAAATGAGCAATTCATAATTCGAGAAAAACACAACAGCTCATACATTCATTCAATTTTTCCAAAACATAAACGAGAATTTTCCAATGCACAACAATCTTTCTTCAATAATTTTTTGAGAAATAATGGGAAAGAAGCACTTTTAAACTCTCCGATGGATGCATCAAATAATAAACTTGATAACAACTTCGTTCTCAGATCTAAATGATTGAAAAGAAAACACTACTTGCAACACTCATACATTCAGAAAACTCAAGAAAAGACAAGCACTCAACCAAGCTGAAAAACACACTTAACTCAAAATCAAGCAGCAGCAAGCAAACTAAACAAGCAAAGCTCGAAACAAATGTAACTGAGGTCTGGAGGTTGATCCAATGCAATGATCAGATCAGGGATGGAAGGAATGGAATGCAAGAGTGAATGGATGAAGGTGGAGGAGACAAGAGTATCCACCACTACCAATTTCAAACTTGTCCAAGATGGAACCCAAAGTCAATCCGAATAAAACCAAACTCTCAACACACAAATCAAAAAATGGGGTTTTTGGATGGATCTTACAACACAGAGGAAAGGGATGACAATATGCCAAGGTTCAAACTACCAGATGAGGGAAGGGATGCCAATATGCCAACGTTTGACAGATCGACGCACTCTATCTTCACACACAATGCGACGTCGTAGTTTGTCTTCACGGGAGGTGCAACGATGTCGCAGTATACCAATGTAAAGGATGCGACAGGTGACTAACAAATGAAGAACATAAGCTTAGAATGACACAGTGTCGCTCTGTTTCCACTGCCCAGGTGCGACAAGTGAGGTCTAGATTAAAAAATGAATCAGATCACTCAATAATGAACCATAAACAGGCTTGAAAATGAGTTGTATAAACTCAGAGGAAGCAAATCAAAGTCTTCAATGTGAAGATCTGATAGTGAAATCAATCGTAAGAAGTAAATGGCAAAAAATGATAAAAGAGGCTTGTGTCAAGTAATCAAATGAAAATGACTCTCAAATTAATGACTACTAAACAAAACAAACGCTAATCCCCAGTATGGTCGCCAGATTTGTTACCGGACAATCCACTCGAGCGAACGCGAGTGGGATCTCCCTAGCTCAATGTGAGTCTAGAACAAATAAAACAGACTACAAGTGCATTTCCTAGATCTACTTAAGGACCAAGTACTGGATGTCTTACCTTTCTATTACGCAATCCTTTCTCCTGAATGTTGCTCCACATCCCACGATCGTCAGATCCAAGCTGCAAGACCTGTCAAGACACAGAAACAAGAGAAAACAAGTAAAGAGCATCTATACAATAAGTGATCTAAGTAAACAGTCAAGCAGGTAAACTGCACAATATCATTGTAAACAAGAACAATATTGGTGGAAAGCATTTGCATTACTGTAAATAGAGGAGTACATGATAGGGATATAGAACTACAACCAAAGACTTAAGGCAATAGCCCTTCTCCGACCAAGCCAATTGCCATGTCCTTCCAGGGAAGTATGATCTCTCCAATAGGTGAATGGAGGTGTCCCAAGAGAGATTTCACCAGCATGTAGATACCATAGCCTTCCTCCCTTTGGAATGGGAGTGAGCCTCACTTATATAGGACTAAGTGGATAGGGTATGGATAAGATAGGTTGAGAGATAGTAGGAGAGAGATAGGGGATCCTCCCAAAGAATTAGGGGTCAAGTACCAGCTCCCCTAGAGGTCAGGGATAATCCCCTAAATGGGTAAGTTTTGACAAGGATCTCGAATAGGCTATTTTTTCCCATTAATAGACCTCATCGCACCCTGCAGTGGAGCAAGCTACGACGTCGCATGTTGCTAGTTTTCAACCTTCGACGACCTCTCAAAAGTTTGTAGGATTGAGTGCAAATCCTCCCAAATGAAATTACTTAGTCTAGTTGACTTCAGGGATGTATACACTGAATCTAATGATGAGAATATTTTGGGTGTAACAATGCTCCAAGTGTTCCTTTTCTATTTTACTAAAAATCAGAATCTCATCAAGGATAACTATTACAAAGTTTCCTATGAAATATCTCAAGACTTCATTCATTAACCTCATGAAAGTGCTTGGTGCATTGGACAGTCCAAATGGCATATCCAGCCACTCATACAACCCATCATTGGTCTTAAAGGTTGTCTTCCACTCATCTCATTCTCGAATTCTGATATGATGGTATCCACTCTTCATATCTAATTTTGAAAAACATGTTTCTCCACTCAAGAAATCCATCATGTCATCCATCCTGGGTAATGGAAATGTGTATCTGATGGTAGTCTTGTTGATAGCCCTGAAATCAGTGCACATCCTCCATTCACCATCCTTCTTTGGGGTGAGAAATGCTGGTACTGCACATGGACTCAAACTTTTCTAGACCAACCCCTTGTCCAACAATCCTTGTACTTGCTTTCTAACTTCCTCATTCTCTGGAGGTGTCATCCTGTATGCTTCCTTGTTTGGTAAGCTTGCTCCAAGGATAAAATCAATATGGTGACTTATATCCCTCTTTGTTGGTAACTCATTGGGCAAATCATCTACCACAATGTCACTAAACTCACCTAGCATCTCCTGAATTTCCTCAGGCAGGTCTGTAATATTGGTCTTCATTGTTACCACTCTAGGTTTACATACTATAGCATAGTTCAGTTTCTTCTCATCAATTTGCTGTAAATACTCTTTCCATGTAAACATTAGGACCTTAGATGCCTGCTGTTCTGTGTGTTGGAGAAAAGCTCCTATGGCTTGGGGTGGACCACAACAGACAACTGACTACCAGAAATTAACTCAATTCTCAATGCTATGCTATATAAATGACAATGCTAAGATAATGAAGAACATAACCAACCTCGATCCAAACGTTTGATGTAGATCCCCGTTGGATCTTTCAATCCATGCACTTGAACCTGCAAATTAGTCTTGACAGCCAATATACAACAAGCGCATATGATATATAAACGACATTAACAACATCAATAGCAATGGTCCATGATATTATAAGTAAATGCAACCCAATGTAATATAAACAACATTCACAACATTAATGGATGAGAATATGAGTATTTCTATTAATAAATAACAAGAAGTACAATGTGATACGACCTCTTGTCGGCAACCAATCTAAACCAAGATCTGGGTCTCTCCACTTGTGCCTCCACCACTTGAATCCTCCATGGAATGGAAAACTCAAACTATGATAGGAGTTTGGAAGGTGAACATAAAGGGTTCACAACTACAAGGATCAATGAGTGTAGACTCAAGATAGGGAAAAAATCCACTAGAGTTCTCTTGCTCTCCTTTCTCCTCCCGTCCATATGCCATATGTGCTCAATATATAGTCCTCCCAAAGGTAAGTGAAAGCACACATCGAGACGTTTCGGGGCAAATGGAGGGCCAAAGGTCACCCTATGACCTCTTTTTGGGAGTAAAAGTAATTAACTAGTGATTTTTACCATTTTACATGCTCCCCGCGGGCTATAGTGATGCAACTTGCGGGTACGCCCATTGCAGTGATACAACTAGTGTACAGGGAAACAAAAATAGGGAAATAATGTGTCTGAAGGATATAAAGTGGATCTGAGTTAGTAAAATGGATCCTACAGGCCAAAGAGTGCTGATGCTCACAAGGTGAAAAATTACATTGTAACAGATGCCCCCTAATGTGTGAGGTCAGAGACTGTTGCTACGATGGCCGAAATACATTATAAATATCAAAAGTGGAGTGATGGAGACACAAGTGGAAGGAGCAGCTCACTCGTCATAATACAATAGTATCCCTGAGTACATGTCGATATGGTACAACAATCTGATACAAAGGTCATGAATAGGCAGTACATAGTGAATACATGTCATAAGTGATCACAGCCATGATCCCTCTACAGTAAGATATGTCTCTTGCTGAAAAGGAAACAACTGGTGCAAACTGGAGGTACAAATTGCTGATAGATGAGAGGTGATATCTCAGATGTAAAGTCACGATCATAAGTAGCATAATGAATGCCACTATCGCCTGGGGTCTTCTACACATGTCTTTGACGGTGCAAGTCCCATCAAGTGAATAAAGGAGTTGAGGTCGAACCTGAGGTGACATCGTCTGATTACCGGTCATTGATGTATACCATTCACAGACACGAGATAACCCACCAATAATGAAAATGGGCATCAAGGCATAGAGCACAATCATCAAAGTGCGAATAGATATGTTGAAGTCGAACACTAAGATGAATCCATCGATCAGGGGACATTGATGTATTCCCAAAACTGTTGATGGTGAGAGAACCTGCCACTAATGACTGCAAGACTCAAGATACTCAACAGAGCTCTAAGCCTCAAGTTCCGGAATAAATGGGTTGAAGTCGACAGAACGAGACTCACTAGAAGGAGGGCATTAAGGAATCCCCCATAAACCAGTACGAGGTACTAGCTACACTGAAAGATTTGGAAGATCTCAGGTGAAACCGACTGACTCAATAAGGATGGCCGACATGCAATAGTCAAGAGATCTGAGGAGTGGCCGACTCTGGTTTCAGGACTTCCTTTGAACAAGAGCATGAGCAGATGGATAGACTCAGGCAACATAGACTCAATATAGGCTGTGAGATGCAAGAGGCATCACAAAGGGCTCCATAATGATTGGAATCTTAACCAATCGATGGAGTAAACTAAGAAACAAGTACAACCCCTAAGGTCCAACAATAGTCCTGACTCATAATGTATGGAGTGGAATGAATTCTCTGTTCAAAGGCAACACAACAGCTGCCAACTAGAAGTAGTAACCATAATCCCGTCCGGATTTTTGGAATATTTGATTTTTTTTTGTCTTTTTCATATTTGGAAAAGCTTGAAAAAGAATAAAATTGCTTATAGTACAACAAATGAGGGAACGAGTGTCAAATATCAAGCAGACTAGTCCCAAGTAGTGGAACATACCTATGATCAATGCAAGGAAGCATGTGCAGGATGTAGACACTCAGGGGGGTGTTCCCTCAGGGTCTAAAGGTCATGAATTTGTGAAGGACAAATGGAAGCTCTACCGAGATCGACAGGGAAAAGTGCTCAGGCACCAGGCTAAGAACTGAGTAAGCGGGAGCTGAAACAAGGCTCAAGCGGCAAGCAGGATGATGCAATGCAATCACAACTTGATATTAATGGGGGGAGTCCTTATGGGAGATGGCCAGCATAAGAAAAAGTAGAGTATGAGTCTTTATCGCAAAGTCATGGCATAACTACAAAGGACTCTCGATCCTAAGGACAAACAACGACATGGACACCATAATGCAAAAAAGGGGTTCTAACTAGGGTACCCATGTTCGGAAAGGCCCTACCGCCACATAATGACACTTCTATAACATTGTGAAGGTTCTGTGTCGATTAAGAAGCGGGGTCACACCTAGGGTTTATGAAAATGGTCAAAAGGTCAAATGCACAATGCATGTGAAAATGACATCTAACCTATATTCCAGGTGTGAAATATACCTGCCATAGGCGTGAAACGATAAAAAACAAGACTCGCCGAAGAAATCTGGTCAAAAAATGCTACTCCAAGGCATTATATTAGTCCAAAACAAATTAAAATGACGGAAACTATAGACAAATGGGTTTTGAAAATTATAAATAGTAACAAAAAATTACAATTTACAATTCATTTTTACTATTCACCCATTTGGAGTTTTGTGGTTAGTTTTCACCTTGAAGTTCAACTGCTGATTTTGGGAGCTACGGGCGTCCGATCATCGAATCGTCAGGAGCAGGTTAGTAGTATCATCCATAGCTTTCATTTCAATCCCTTTATTTTGATTTTCATCGGTTGGATTTTTTATGTGGCCAAGCCCTAAATGGTCACGGCGCTACCTGTGGGCTATAACTATACGGGTTGTGGGTAGGGAAAGGTACTCGCAGTCAATGCATGTGTTGACCGTGGGTACCTGCCTCTATGAGAAAAATTGCCCGCGGGTACGGCCGTGATGTTAGTTTTTTAAATGCAAATGACTAAACTCTTTGCTTTTCCTCCCTCTAGGACGGTTCTAGAGTGGAGAGAGAGGGAACATGACCTTGTGGATGATGCCATCCACAATGATTTGCATGCACAACAAGCTTTACAAGCATGTGGGCTATACAAATTTTGGAACATAGGGGGTTTGAGGGCCCAAAACCTATTGCCTCACCGTTTGATAGATTACTGGGACATCGATGCACAGAACTTCAACCTAGATGGGAAAATACTCACTTTGGAAGTGGAAGATATCTACTTCATTACTGGTTTGTCCCACCGAGGTGAAGTGGCAAGCCTTTGATCTCATTTTGTGGGTGGTGGGATCACCATTCCAGACTATATAGAGTGGTATTGTGTTCCAAATACTCGGGAAGTGGGGAGTCAGGTGCCCATTAGAGCCATAGTCAACCTGAGCATGAAGGTTATAGTGGCTACTTTAGTGAGGATTTCTGGTTCAAAAGCTCTTCACCAGGCATTGAGGCTAGTGATGTTCTATGCGCCGCAGTGTATGCAACCCATGATATTTGACTAGTGCACAAAGCTACCGGGGTCCATGAAGACCTAGTTGACAGAGTGCAAGCAAAGGGAGGCAAACAAATTTGGATATGACGGTATATTATGCAATTTCTTCTTTGAGCGAGTTCTGGGGCTCAGTCTGAGGGTTTAAGTCCCTCCTCATAGTCTCCGTGATCCAGCCCCGACTTGGTCTTGACGCAACAAGGTGGTGGCTGTCAGGAATCACCATACACAGAGTAGTTCTTTCATTGGTGGGACCGACAAGTCATGGCTATAGATAACTACCCCTATGCAAGGATAGACTTCCGCCAGGATTGTGACATCCCGCTTCCACTAGATGCAACGTTTGGAGACATTGGTGAGTACTCTTTTTATGTTTTTTGGTGTATTAAATTTTTATGGATTTTTTATTATAGATGTAAATGCAAAAATATTTTTGGGGGTAGTATCACATATTAACGTTTCACTGTTTGCTCGCAGACAAGGGCCTAGTGAGACACGAGGGCTTCTCGAGACGTCGTCGCCAGGGCAGGGGTGATGAGGTAGTGGGTGCTGTAGCAGAGCATACACTATAGTCTCTGTGGGTCAACCTATCACGGATGACCACCAAGGTACCATAGATAGAGGTAGCGAGGCTACCAGAGGATATGCAGCGCCACGTGGTGGGGGGTACCGGGTAACTGGGCGCGACTACTGCAGCGTATAGCAAATGCAGTACAGTATTACTATCAGACACATCCTGCCAGGGCAGAGGCTAGGCCTTCTCGTAGGGATTAGACATCTCAGAGTCCCATTTTTGTATCGATATGTATATTTTTGAGGGCTACGGGCTCTAGTTTTGTATTATGACACTACCATTTTGGACATATTATTTATAAAAGCTATGGTTCTCCGGTTCTACTATATGTGTGTATGTACAAATCAATGAATGTATCTTTTATTTGTGTGCTTCATTAAGAATGTAACAAATGCCAATCTAATACATAGTTAGCGTATGCATCAGATATATGATTAAAAATTCTCAGAACATGAACATATGTAATGGAAACAAAATGTTGTTCCAAGAGTCAAACCCTTAAGAATTTCCGTAGTAACGTAGGATCCCTCACACGGTACTGACCATTCAACTGAGACACAACTAGTTGTGAATCTAGGCGGACTTCTAAAGACTGGATACCATGTGAAATAGCATCCCGAAGTAGCTCAATCATGGCACTATACTCAGCCACATTGTTAGATGTAGGACTAACACAAGCACCTCCTGAGGACACAACTAGGTGGTCAGGTGAATAAATAACCCAGGAAGCAGAAGCAAATTGCTGTGTATGATGGCTAGCACCATCCCCGAATCCTAAGAATGTAGGAAACTCCACTGACATCTGTCAATCAAACAGAAGCTAATCAACAGACCCGAAAAACCAAAAGAAAGCTAAACTATGTACAGAAACAACTATACAATAGTATACAAAAGTATTAGGCTGAACTAGAAGTTCAAGCGTAATACTGCTTGAGGTAGATCCCATTTCTAGGCTCCTTCAAGACGTTCCCCTCATAGTCCTCTAATTCATAGGCTCCTTTTTCCAGGATACGCCTCACAATGTAAGGACCGTGCCACATGGAGTTAAACTTTCCTTCCCCCAGGGTTTCTTTAGCTTGGTCATTAAGAGGACCAAGTCACCTTCAGCATATTGCCGGGGACGGACAGACCTATCGTACTAAACCTTAACACGATGTTTATTGGCATCGATAGCCACGATGGCATCTCGACGTTGCTCGTCAAGTTGCTCAAGGTGGATTAAACGTTGCTCAATACCCATCGTACCAGGGAGGAGATCTATGGCCAGTTTAAGCGAAGGGATTTCGCATTCAATCGGTAAAATCGACTCCACATCGTGTACCAGATGAAACAGTGAGAACCCGGTGGCAATCTTGACTGCGGTTCGATATGCCCACAAAGCAGGATATAACATAATGTGCCAGTTGTTCTTGCTTTATTGGATGGCACATTGGAGAATGGTCTTTAAAGACTTATTAACTACTTCAACTTGACCATTCACTTGGGGATAGTAAGAAGATGAGTGTTCTTGACGAAACCCAAGCTTGAGAGACAAGTCCTCCATCATTTTGTTCTGAAAGTGACTGCCATGGTTAATGAAAATCTCTTTCGAAATACCGAACCGAGTAATAATCTGATTGAACACGAAATGGGCTGTTGTAGCACCATCGGATTTTACAGTAGGCATGGCCTCAGCCCATTTGGAAAAGTAGTCCATGAACACTATGATATGGTGATGCCCCCCAGCCGAATCTAGTTTGCAATCCATCAAATCCACCCCCCACTTGGTGAAGGGACCGACGGTGACGACCGAATGGAGGGGCGTTGGATGCGAGCATATATTCTGAGAAAACACTTGGCAAGGGTGACATCTCTTCACAGTGTTCACACAATCCTTAAAGATGGAAGGCCAAAAGTAACTAGCTTGCATAATACGTTGGGCTGTAGCAAGCCTGGATAAGTGACCGCCACACGCCCCAGCATGGAAATCATTAAGCACACGCTCCTCTTCTTCATGAGTCAAGCAACGACAGAGAATAGAATCCTTTCCTCAGAAATACAAAGTGTCATCGACGATAGTATAATATTTAGCGTGATGTTTCACACGCCGTTGCTCGTCCCGTGAACAATGCGAATGAAACTTCAAAGTTTGGAGATATACAATCACATCCCCATACCAAGGGTCCTTTAACGAGATAAGAAACAAGTGTTCCTCCACAAATGAATCTTCATGGATGACATCCTCATCGAGTCTCGGAAGGTTCGACATAAGCTCAACAAACACCAATGATTTCATCGACCTCGCCGAAGCAAAATCGAGATCGAAGTCCTGAAGGATCACAATCCATTTATTGTACTCCCCCCTTACAAGGCATCGTGATAACACGAACTGAAATGGATTGATGTGCGCTACAACTGTGGTTGTTCTAAGCAAAATATAGTGTCGTACCATTGGACTGCATGGACAGTCGCAAGTGGCAATTTTTCCTCGTGAGTATATCTCAGTTCAGCGTCTACTAGATTTCGACTAAGATAATAGATAGCATGCTCGATGAGCACATCATCAACTTGAACTAAGACCATGTTAATCGTCTCTTTAGATGCAGCCACATAAAGTATAAAATCTCGTGCAAAGTCGGGTGGACTAAGCACAGGGCCTGATACCAAATATTTCTTAAGGGCATCAAACGACTGCTGGGCTTGCTCATCCCAGATAAACAATGCATCTTTCTTCAACAAGCGCGCGAAACCTTTCGTGAGATTAGCATAATTGACTACAATGCGACGTATAAAAGTATCTCTCCCTTGGAGGCTCTGAAGTTGAAACAAGTTGCGCATAGGAGGCAACCGAAGTATTGCCTCAACTTTAAGAGGATTGACTCTAATACCCTCTTTCGAAACTATTGTAACGTCCCCATTATTGACACCATTACATTCAAATGTAATTGATGTAATATTGTTATAAAATCATGGTGAGGAGCTCAAGGGTAAGGCCCCTCCATCAATTTATTGATGCATATGGTTTGCTTGCCAGCAAGGCACAATGGAATTTCAAACATCATGTAAATATGCATTTTAATAAAATACCCACAACTAGCTATGCAATGCAACAAGAGATGGGGGCATGATTTTTACAAGGAATTGGGAGGGAAAACATTCAAACCCTTGGAGCCAATCAAGTCAAGCCAAGTGTCAATGAGAGAACCCATCAAACCTTCAACTACCCATGTTGTCTTTTGTACCCAATCATTTATTTCTCCCAAGAGTTGGTTGAGGTAGTTAATGCCTTGGGGAATGAGAGGTATGGCTGTCCAAATTCGGGTATGGGAAAGCCACCTTGCATGGGAAATCATGTTTTGCTTCTTGGGCAAGAAAAGAGCCATGAATTTCTCCCCCAAGCCATTGTCCATCAACCAATTGCTCTCCCTCACGAGTTTGGAGCTACCTGGGCGTTTTCCAGCCATGTTTTTGGGTGTTCTCCTTGATCCTAAGCTGGGAGAAGGGCGTTTTTGTGTTGTATACCAGTGGGGAAGATGGAAAATCGAATTGGGGTTCCATAGAGACCGTTCTAGCTGTTAAATGCTGAGATGGTTGGGGAGAAATCGTTTTTCCTCCCTGTGAATGTTTTTCCCCATCCCACATTTCGTTTTTGGTTGGAAACAATTTGGGGAAAACCCAAACCAATGGCCATCCTGTTGATAAATCCATTGCTTTGGCTTGAGCTTGACAGCAAGTATGCAGGGTTCAAATGTAGCCTGATAAACCCAACTGTGGACTAGCTTGGATGGGATGAAATGAGTAATTGGATGTGAATGAGCTGGAATGTCCCCTTTTTCTTGTAAGAATCATGCCCAGATCAGGGGTGGTAGTTGTGTTGAGAGATTGATGAACACAACTGGCCTATGGTTGGGTGGAACGTTGCAGCGACATAGCTAGTTGTGTGGGACAATTGCACAACAAAGATAAGTGTTTTTCTATCTATGTGTTTTTCCTCTATAGTGTTTAAATTAATGACTGTTATTGATATATTGAATGCATATGAAAATATGTGTGTGGATGAGTTTATTTTCGATATGCGTGTTTGTTTGATTTGCATCTGCACACATTTGTTTTTAACTGTATGAATCTAATGAATGGGCTGATTTTTATGAAAAGCCCCATAGATTGGTAGAATGTTCCCTTCCAGGAATTGGGTCCATGGTTGGGTACGTTACATATGGTATCAGAGCGAAGGTTGCAGCATTAGGCCTTCATGGGCTACCTATCGCTGTTGCAGAGGTAAGTATTCCTCCTGCTCAACACTGATCATTAAGAAAATTTCAAAATTTCAAAATTTCAAAAATTTTCTGAAGTGTTTTTGTTTGGGTTGTGCCAACGCATTTCGGCGAGTCTCATGGAGTTGAGCCGAAGCGTTTCGGAGAAACTCGCTGAGTGGCGCCGACAAGACTACGACAATGAGGCCAATGAAGTTTTACGAAATCGTTTGATATGTTTCAGCGAAACTTGCTGAGTGGAGCCGAAACGGTTGGCGAATCTGGCTGAGTTGCACCGATGAAGTTGCGGAAGTGCTGGGGAAAGGAAGAAAAATTCAAAATTTTTGTAAGTGTTTTTGGCGGCAGAACTCAGCAAGTTGGCCCGAAATGGTGGAAGAACTCGGCGAGTTGGCCTGAAACGACGGAAGAACTCGACGAGTTGGCCCGAAACTGCAGAAGAACTCGGCAAGTTGGCTCGAAACAGCGGAAGAAACTCGGCAAGTTGGTATGAAATGGTGAGTTGGTCCGAAACGGCGGAAGAACTTGGCGAGTTGATCCAAAACGGCGGCAGAACTCGGTGAGTTGGCCCGAAATGGTTCGGAGGAGATTGGTGAGTCCACCGATCGACAGAACTCGGTGAGTTGGTCCGCAATAGGTCAGAAGAGAAACGATAAGTCCTCCAAAACAAGGAATTCCAGCTGATTTCCAGGGAGATTTTTCAGGCACCAAAAATTGAAAAATGACCTTGAACTTATGCGCCAGAATGCGCGAAAGCCACAAGGGGTCCTTGACCCCTGTCGTCCCTCGGAGACAGTCGTTGAAAGTGTGAAATGCATTCTCAATGCTTGGTATGAGAAGTAGGAATTGCATAGAAGTTTTTGAAGGCATTATTAAGAGTAATTGGCTGTAATATGCATTGCCAAAGAGCAATGGGAGCAGCAAGGCCATGTTGATATAAGGGAAATCACTCACCTTAAACTATTTCTGTTTATAGCATAAGAATTGCATGTTTGAAAGATAGCAAGAATGAATGTTATACACGTATGTATATATATTGAATTGATAATTCATGAGAAGATCATAGCTAATGATTGCTTGTATGCTTGGTAGGGAAGCCAAGAAAATGATCATCTATGATGTGGAGGAGGAACTCCATGTCACGAGGGGGAATTGGAAAGGTAGAATTCCTTAACTCCTCTCCTGTTAATGTATTTTTATTATGGCATAGGAATGTTGAAATGCAAGAGAATAGCAAATTAAATATAAATTAGTGGGCATGATTAAAGAATCATTGCATGGTGCATGTGGATTGCTTATGCATGAGCATGATGTTGCATATGGGTAAAGGTAGTGAGGTTACACATGCAATAGCCCATTAATGGTATTGTCTATGGCTTATGACAATTAATGTTGTTGATAATGGTTGTACGAATCAGACCATAGAAGCATGATTGAAAATGCAAAAGGATAGATAGATGAAGTGAATATGTACTAGCTAGAATGCTAACAGATAGTGCATAGTGCATGTAAAAATGTTTGTACATATATATGTTACTGCATATTGGTAAAATAGTGAGGTTTTACATATGCAATGATCCACTTAGGATAATTATTGTGGTTGCTAATAATTAGTTGTGTTCAAATTGGTTATAGGACCAAAGGCAACTGAAGCATGTCTAAATATGAGGATGATGTTGTTGCATATGACCAACAACCTTATGAGGAAATTATGGTGCAACAAATCTATGATCACGAGGTTGACAAAAGGACTGTGTATCCTTTGTAAGAGGCCAACTGATCAGGTAACATCAAGCGATGTTAATGAAAACCATGCAGATAAAGGTTATTTGTGCTTAAACTGCATGAATGTTGAAAGAGGATTTGGTGAGATCCTTTCAAGTATGTTTAAACTATGTTGATTTGGGTTGCATGTGGTATTGAGTGCCTGAATATGAATGTCAACCTACCGAGTATGGTGAGGTGTGGGTAAGTGAAGGAAAGGAGCCTTACACCCTATAGTTTCTTAGAAACCTCAATGCATTCATATGAAATTATATCATACCATTTGTGTATGTTGGTTGTGAGTTTAACAACCAAAGCAAGTGATGACTTATGGTCCTGTTGTAGTGTATGCCATATGAGATAGGCATGGTTAGGCCATAATATGTTGAAATGCCTAGTATACATGGATTAATGCAAGGTTGTATTGAGTGGTTATGCATTGAGTGAATGCACATCAAAATATTATGGAAATGTTGTGAATGTTCATGCATATGTGTGGGTGCACGTGTTGAGATGCATTGTGTGAATGCATGGTTGTGATATATATGTTTCCATGCAATTAGATAATTGATGAAATGGTGAACCATTGTTAATAGTGAGACCATTTCATGAGCTGCTGTGAATGCAGGAGAATGATTGTATATAGAAGGTAGACATGTTTATGGGCTACCAAGAGTACTTTGTTGAAAGGATAGAGTTGCATAAAATGATATGGCTATGAAGTGATGAGTATCTAAAGTGTCATTTAAACTGCATAAATGATGTGACTGTGTCTTGCAATTTTATTAAGATAATGATGCTTATATATATATTTCATTGCATTTCAAATGTTAACCACTGAGGGTGTTTGAGTTATTAAGTGTTATAATTCTGAGATCACTTCAGTGACTGTTGCAAAAATGAAATATTATATGCATAGGGAATTACAAAGTGTTTGGTCGATTGAAATTCTAGATTCTAGGTAGACTGTTTTGGGCATGGCAATGTGGATAAGTCCACGATGAAGATTGGAATCTACCATGTGCGAGAGACACAACTCATGAGAAGGTTAGCATGGTTGTGAAATTTAACTTATGCATGACATAGACCTATACTTTTGTCTGATTTAAGTTTATGAGAATAATCTCATGGTGGCAAATCTAATTTCTATAGGAAAACAGATTTGTAGATTTCAAATTTGAGAATTTGCTTATAATTGCTAATGACTGTTTGGCTTATATAAAATTGTGTCAGGAGGACATGTTGTAGGTGGATGTTCATGTATGGTAGCAAGGGTGAAACCATAATGGACAGAGTGATACCATTTACAAGAGCCAAACGATATGAGGGTGGCCACATAGTTAAACCAATCAATTTCTGTAGTAGACAGAATTGCAAATTCATATTGAATTTAATTATTAATGACATTGATTGGTTATGGAACAATCAGATTTGAAGTTTATTGATTAAATGTTGTTGACTGTTTGGCTATTTGATAAGTGTTCCAGGATGACACATTGCAGGAAGACCATGTGTGATGGCTTGCAGAGGCCAAACTAGATGGGAAGGATCACATGCTTTGGAAATGGGTTTTCGGGTGAAACGCCATTGTAAATGTTGATAATGTCTCAACCGAACTGCATGTTGATAAACCATGTGAGTAAGACGGTTAAAATTATGCCAATAAGGCATGTGTGGGTTATGGAATGTGAAATTATTGGGATGGAAAACCGAAGTACTGTTGACTCAGAGAAGGGAGCCCCCATTCTTCGCAAATGAAGGAAAGATACATCTAAAAAGGGATAAGTATTCTGTAACCCTCACTCAGAATATACATTTCTAGTTATTAGATTTAATACGCAGAGCATGTTTTATTATTTCGTTATTATTCCAGGCTGCTTGAGTATGATTAGGGCCCCACATGAATCACATACGAAAGGGAGTGCACACCTTTCCGGTGTTGGGCTATGGTAGGGTTGTCAATATTGAATACACCCTAAGGGAATGGACGCATTCTTGGTGTTTCAATACTTGATAATGAATGTTATGAAATATGGTTACAATTTTAGAACAAAAAATACTGATGAGCTTTCTTATCCTACTTGTGCTACCAGCTTACATAGATGCAATTTGGTGTTGCACATGGATGAAGCAAAATGAAAGGTTGTTGTGGAGGTATTGAAGAAGGGTTGTTGCATGCCTAATGAACCTAGTCGGCGTATTGGTTAGGCATTATTTACTTGGTTGTTGTGGAGGTATTGATGAAGAGTTGTTACATGCCTAATAAACCCAGTCGATGCACTGGTTTGGCATTGTTTTCTTGGATGTTGTGGGTATTGTGGGGCCATGTTGTCCTGTAGTTAAGGAAGTAACCTAAAGAGTTCCTAAAGGGAACCGCCGGTTTTGCACAAGAGAAGGAGTGCCATCCTTGTGTGGGTGAAGAATTGTTATGCACATGAGGGGTTGTGACACGTGTGAAAGGCTGATGCAAGCCTAAGGAAGAGTGGTAGAGCCTTGACCTATAATGGTCGATGGCGTAGTTTCCTTCCATTGGTCGATGACCGAGATGAATGTGCTGGCTCGACAATGGAGAGGGCCAACCAAGTATGGGACTGGTTGGGCACCACAAATGCTTGGTAAATCCAGTCGGAATGAAGGTGAAATAGTTGGGAATTAACTGTTTGATGTTGTGGAGAAACATGCGTGTTGGACAAACATCCAAGTCCATAGGCGATCCCAAGGTTTGGAAAGCGAAGCAGGATCCTGTGGACCAGAAAGGAAATGCACAATATAGATAAGTATTCATTTTCATTTATTTCTTGTTTGAAATAATGAAGATTTCAGGTATAAGTCTTCTAACAGCTAAGCTAATACACTATTGTTACTTTGTTGGAAACATTGGTCATTGCAGGAAGCAAGGACCCTGAAAGAACTACAATTCTTGGTAGAACCAGAGAGTAACTGGTTGTGCACTATGAAATTCTTGATAAAGCCAGAGAGTAACTAGTTGTGCATGTTGTTCACCATATATGTCAATTAATTAAAACCAACATACAAAATGCTCAATATAAATGGTCAAACCCAGGGAGGTCTTTTATTTCAATGGCAATAAGCACTATCTATGCATAAACAATTTCAGTAGTTGATTAAGTGAATAGAGATAACAATCCTACCTATCTGCTCAACCATACTCATTCCATAAAGAAAACTAATCTAATTCATACATCTAGGGATTCAAAATGCAACTACCTTCCTATAGAAATCAACCCAACAGTTTAATGATCTAAGAATGAGAATGAACTAGATTAATTTTGCAAGAAGTTAAATCCTATAATTATCAAACTATAGTATTCAATATTTACCAAAATGATTCATCCAGTGACTACTGCAACTCAACCATAATCTATATAATATATGAACCCAATTTAAGATACAACAACAACCAGAATTAAAACATAAGCTTGAACTCTAACTAATAATCAAGGGAAATCCTAGAAAGCATGAATGACTGAAGGGAATTAGAACTGAGCTCGGCTGTCACAGCTATTGAACACACATGCATAATCAAACTAACCTACACAGTCGACTGTCACACCACGCAGTTATAGCTATTCATATGCAGAAGATAAACTACTAATAAAGAATGCAATCATAAACTCACTGTTGTAGCTATCAGAAATACATCTAATGCAATTCCACAACACACAACAGGAAATGAATAAATCTAACTATCTAACTAAATCGACAATTTCTGTGAGAAGGCAGGCCCTGGCCTTCTAACAGAGACGCCATGAATCACCACAAATTAAGACACAGAAATGGAAGTAACTCTGCTCTTCATTAAAAGATGGAAATTCACAGTCTCAATCTCTGTTACAGCCCGTACAACAATTGATGATTAACCAACCCCAGGCATAGGAAGCCTTCCCATATTTATACATACAAAATGTAGTTCGTGATCCACTAATCCCATGTAGCAATGAAGATCTATGATCAACATGTTGCTGAGTCACAACTAACTTGTGAAGCACTTGCAACAATTAATTAATAAGAATATGCGAAATAGCAGAAATCACAGAACTCAGAATCACTTTTATATTGATCACATGCCACTTCGAGGGGAAAACCTCCTATGAGCAAGCTCAATACAAATAACTTCACGATGCCTTCATAGGTCTCAACACACACTTATATACTAAGTCTAGGTGCCAATACTATGGGTCAAAACCATGGGCCAGTACAAACTATGGATCAACAATACTACGGGCGACTTACAAAGCATATGTGCCAACAACAATAACACAAACTAGTGATCAACAAATACTACGGGACAAATTACAAAGCATATGCGTCCAACAACAATATACTAACAAAGTAAAGACATGGGTTCCTAACATCCCCTCCCCCTTAAAAAAATCTTTGTCGTCAAAGCTTTAGAGGTGGAAATTGTTGTTGAATATGAAGGAGTGGTTCCCATGTAGCATCCTCTGGTTGCATGCCATGCCACTGAATTAAGACCTTTGTGATAGAGCGAGAGTGAAGCTGACGAGTGCGCTGATTGAGGATGGACTCCGACTCCAAAAGGATGGATCCTTCATTATCCAGTTCGGGTAAAATCGTTTGTCCACTGATGTTGGTGCCAAGAAATTTCTTCAGACAAGAGACATGAAAGATTGGATGAATGCGGGAAGAAGGAGGAAGTTCCAATTTATAAGCAACGGACCCAATCTTCTGAAGAATCCGATATGGCCCATAGAACTTTGGAGCGAGCTTATGATGCCCTTTGAGTTTCAGGGAGGATTGCTTGTATGGATGGAGACGAAGAAAAACCATATCGCCTACTTGAAAAGTGCGCTCAGAACGGTGCTGATCAGCTTGTTGCTTCATGCGATTTCTTGCCATGTGAAGATTGTCCCGCAAAATGCGAAGAATCTGATCATGGTTTCGAAGGACCATGTCAACTTCCTGAATTGGTGAACTGTTGGGGGTGTATGGAATAAGAATTGGAGGTGCCTGACCATAGACTGCTTCATATGGGGTCATTTTAGAGGCAGTTTGGTAAGAGGTATTGTACCACCATTCAGCGAGAGGGAGCCACTTTTCCCACTGATGTTGTTGTTTAGAGGTGAAGCAATGAAGATAAGTTTCCAAGCATTTATTGATAATTTTAGTCTGACCATCTGTTTGTGGGTGATACCCTGAACTCATCTTCAGTTTGGTGCCAGTGTGGCGAAATAGTTCTGTCCAAAAATGACTGGTGAAAGTTGCATCATGATCCGAGACAATGGAAGAAGGGATGCCATGAAGATGAAGGATCTGGTCCAGGAAAATTTGAGCGACTGAGGAGGCTGTATAGGGATGGATGAGAGCACAAAAATGACTATATTTGGAGAGGCGATCAAACACAACGAGAATCACTGTCTTCCCACCAGATTTAGGGAGCCCTTCAATGAAATCCATAGAAATATCTGTCCAAATCCGTGTAGGTATGGGAAAGGGTTCGAGCAATCCTAGAAGGAATGTTGTTTCACCCTTATTGCGTTGGAAGGTATCACATTCGACCACCATCTGTTGAATTGTCTTTTTCATGCCCTGCCAAAAGAAGTTACGCCGTGCCCGTTCATATGTTTTGAGGAACCCAGAGTGCCCTGCCGATGGAGAAGCATGGAGTTCATAGAAGACAGCCTATTGAAGATCTGTGCTCTGGGGAAGCACCAGACGACCCTTGTATCTCAGAGAAGCACCATCCCAAGAGTAATGTGGTACAACAGAAGGGTTGTTGGTCAAGCGTTGGATGATTTGAGATAAGGAAGAGTCATTGACATAACTCTGTTGACCAGATTGCAACCAATTTGGAACAGGCATAGAAATCGCTGAAAGAGAACCTTGGGCATCAAATGTGAGAGAAAGAGTATCTGCCACAATATTGTCTTTACCCTTCTTGTAAGTGATCTCATAGTCATAACCCATGAGTTTGCTAACCCATTTTTTTTGTGCTGGGGAGGAGACACACTGTTCCAAGAAATATTTTAGACTCTGGTGATCGGTCTTGATGCAGAAATGATTCCTTAATAGTTATGGTCGCCACTTCTGTACTGCATGCAAAATAGCCATCATTTCCTTCTCATAGGTAGAGGCAGCTAAATTCTTACCTGAAAGGGATTTGCTGGTGAACGCAATGGGGTGTTCATATTGAAAGAGAACAGCACCAAGTCCATTGCCGCAAGCATCACTCTCAATAGTAAAGGGCTTGGAAAAATTGGGCATAGCTAGAACAGGTGTAGTACACAAAGCTTGTTTTAGTTTGTCAAATGCACACTGAGCAACATGTGTCCATGTAAAAGCATCCTTTTTCAATAGAGCAGTTAATGGAGCTGCAATATTCCCATAATCCTTGACAAACTTGCGGTAGTAGCAAGTCAACCCCAAAAAACCACAAAGGCTCTTGAGTGTCTGCGGATGCGGCCAATTGTTCATGGCATCGATTTTGGAAGGATCCACGCGAACCCCTTATGCTGAGATAATGTGCTCGAGATACTCAACTTCTTTCTGTCCAAAAACACATTTAGACTGCTTGGCGTGGAGATGATGGTCAGAGAAAAGTTGCATGACAAGATCCAGATGCTGGAGATGTTCATCCCATGTTTTACTATAGATGAGGATATCATCAAAGAATACCATAATGAATTTCCACAAGTAGGGTCGAAATATTTTATTCATTAAGGCCTGGAATGTGGAAGGAGCATTAGTGAGGCCAAAGAGCATGACCAAAAACTCATAATGGCCATCATGTGTGTGGAAAGCTGTTTTAGGGATATCATCCTCATGAACCCGAATTTGATGATACCCAGAACGAAGATCCAAGTTGGAGAAAAGGTGAGTCCCATGAAGCTCATCAACAACAGGAATTGGAAACTTATCCTTGATGGTGAGGTGATTAAGTGCTCGGAAGTCAATGTAGAGGTGCCATGACCCATCTTTTTTGCGAACAAGAAGAACTGGAGAAGAAAAGGAACTAGTGCTTGGGCGAATAATACCTTGCTTCAATAAGTCCCGAACGAGCATTTCAATCTCCGTTTTTTGGTGAAATGGGTAGCGATAGGGCCTGATGTTGGGAGGAACGCTGCCAGGAAGGAGCTGAATACGATGGTCTTCTGGCCTGGAAGGTGGCAATCCCACTGGTTCAGCAAAGACACCTGTATATCGATCCAGAATTTGTTGTAGATCCAAAGGAGTAGTGGAGATCGCTGATGGTTGCATCTGAATGGAATTGATCTGAGCGATGACACCATGTGAATTCTTCTTGAGGATTTTTTCCATGTGATGTGAACTGATGATGTTGAGAGAACCTGGTTGTAATCCCGTCAATGTGTGTTTTTGTCCATTGAGGGAAAGTTGCATCCAAAGTTCAGCAAAATTCCATAAGATACGGCCAAGTGTGCGTAGCCATTGAGCACCCAAAACCACATCACATCCGCCTAAGGTCAAGGAAAACATGTCAGAGCGCAAGGTATAATCTCCCATAGAGATACGCACATTTCGACACTTCCCTTTGCAAGGTAAGGTGCCCCCATTGGAAACCATGACTTCAAAGTCGGAGCAAGGATGGATAAAACAATCGACTTCTTTGGTGATCCGAGGGTCAATGAAATTATGAGTGCTACCAGAATCAATGAGTATTGTAAGAAAAATCTTCTTGAAGTAACCCATGACCCGCATTGTTTGGGGGGTGGTGATTCCATCTAAAGCATGGAGAGATATCTCTGGATGGTCACCCTGAGACGGAGGGTCAATAGGCGGTTCCTGAATGTCAACCGGAGCATCCATTGTTTCTGGATCTTCGTCACCAATTTCAGAGGCAGGCGGAGAATCCACATCCAAGAGATAGAGCTTTTGCTGAACACATCTATGTCCCCGACTGAATTTCTCATCACAATTATAGCAAAGCCCATTTCTTCTGCGTGCTTGCATCTTTGTTTCAGACAAACGCTTGACAAGAGTTGGTCGAGGAGCCCACAGTATAGGTGGTCGTTGAGAACCCATATTTTGGAAGGGAACAAAAGTGGGCTTGGAGTGTTGTTGGGCTGCAATCTTGTCTTCTTCCAACTTAGCCAACGCTAGGGCTTCCATCATTGTGTTGGGAAAGAACATTTTGACCTCAGAGCGGGTGGCATCCTTTAGACCACTGATAAAACAACTCCGGTAAAAGTCATCAGACAATCCTTCAGTGTGGTTGGCTAGTTTCTCAAATTTGGGTTGATACTCTCTCATAGTGCCAATTTGGAGAAGTTTAGTGAGGGCTCCTATGAAGTCATCAAAAGCACTAGGACCAAATCATTGCAAAAGGAGCTGGCAAAAGTCTGGCCATTTTGGCTCTTCATGAGCCTTGATGTACCAATGGTGCCATTGAAGAGCTTCCTGTTCCAAATGAAAGGATGCAAGCGGAACTTTGTTGACATCAAAAGTATCATGCAGATTGAAATATTTTTATGCACGATAGATCCATCCAGTTGGATCAGTACCATTGAAGCGAGGAAAATCAAGCTTCGGACCACGAAAATTGCTGGAAGAAGAGAACCCATTGTCTGATGAAGACTCAGACTGCCGTTTGTTGTTCATAGCTGAATGTTCAAGATGGAGGCCAAGAAATTTTTCATCCAAATCCTGGAGTTTGGCTTGGATGGCTGCAAGTGCGTCTTCCATGGTTTTTGCTCCTGCACGGGTGACAACCATAACCAGGAGTTATTTTTTTTTTTTTTGGTTGACTGGGTAGGAAAACAAAAACAGAAACTGCTTCAGTAAAGGAAAATCTGGACTTGGGAAAAAATCTGAAGGGTAATTGGGGTTTGAATAGGTTTTGGACACTGTCAAATAGACAGGGAAGCAAAAATGAGGACTTCAGAAGCGGGGTGAAATAATGGGAAAATTTGGCAGAGGGGGACAAAGAAGCAGAATTCAGAAAGGAACTCCGTGGTAAAATTTGAAGGTGATTGGGTGAAATCTGAGGAAGTTATGGCAAACCCTAAAAATAGACAAATGTGGGATTTCAGGCTTTGGGAAGGGGAATTGGGGATAGGGTCCTCAAGAATGAAATATGCAGAATGGGATGACAGGGGTTCCCTGACAATTTCAAGGGAAATAGAGTGAAAACAAGGGAGATATGGAGAAAACACTATTTTTTTTTCCCAGACTGGAGCGGCTACAGCTCGGAAGGGATCTGGAACAGATAAATCTACAACGGCCCAGAAGTGAGCGGAAATAGAGGGATATGAAAACGATGCCGAATGGATTGAAAACGACTAGATTTGGAATGACTTTCACCCAGCGAGCCCAAGAAAGTGCTCTGATACCAGATGTGAAGCACCTGCAACAATTAATTAATAAGAATATGCGAAATAGCAGAAATGACAGAACTCATAATCACTTTTATAGTGATCATAGGCCACTTCGAAGGGGCAACCTCCTATGAGCAAGCTCAATACAAATAACTTCACGGTGCCTTCATAGGTCTCAACACACACTTATATACTAAGTCTAGGCACCAATACTATGGGTCAAAACCATGGGCCACTACAAACTATGGATCAACAATACTACGGGCGACTTACAAAGCATATGCGCCAACAACAATAACACAAACTATTGATCAACAAATACTATGGGACGACTTACAAAGCATATGCGTCCAACAACAATATACTAACAGAGTAAAGACATGGGTTCCTAACATAACTGTTACAGCCGCATTGATTGAGGCTGTTTAATCATAAAATATATTGTTATGCTGGCGAGCCATAGATCAACGGATTAACAATCTGGAAGGCGACCTGTCTATCGCAGCTACACTCTATTACAACAATCTGTTATAGCTACCTTTTACAGCTCACGTGGAGAGATGAGCTTCCCTTGAAAACCTGAGGAATTGAGCTAAAAGAGTAACAGCTGGCACCATGTATGATTGCTTCCAAGGCATGGTAGTTGATACACCTGAGCTTTGAGATTTGACTAAATGAAACCACACAAGTTAGCATAATTCAAAGGCTAGGATCCTAAACTATAACAATCTTAGGCATAAAATGAATAAAGAAATAATGAATTATACCTGTCGATATTATTGGTTGATCTGGAGGGAAGGCATATATATGGCTTGTAGAAATAGGATGTAATTAGGGAAAAATGATGAATTAAGGATGGACAAAAAGGGTCATTTCCTGGATCCAACATCTCCCCCCAACTATCCGATTACATGTCCCCATGCAACAACCTCCACTAGTCTGAATCTGAGTCTGAGTTGAATCTGTGAAGATTTGTGAGATTGTAGGAAAATTCTGGTGTTTCCCCTTGTGACACAAACCCATAGCAGGATGTCCATTTGTCCCAACACAACTTCTCTTCTTCTTTAGCCAAAGCATAGTTGTTCCTGTAAGGACTCACAGGTAGCCATATAAGAGGGAATCTGAATCTGAATCCAATCCACCAAGGTCCACAATTTTCCATGCACTGCACATATCTAGGAACCCTTGTCAAGGCTTGATTGAAATTCTCAAAGCAGTATGGGTCCTATTAATTTTTGAGCATTAATTCAATATACTCTAGGATCTTTATTGAGAGAATAACATGTACAGTATATCAATGCATATCAATCATAGCAAGCATATCAATCATCATAAGATGCAAACATAAGAGACAATAGACACATAGAGTTTCTGTGGGGAAATCGCTAAGGTGAAAAAACCCACAACTTCCTCAGAGATAGATAGAGAAAAAGTACAACCAAAGTACAACCAAAGTACACAAAGATAGAATCCTCCTAGCAGCTGATCCTCCTCCTCACATGTGTGACACTTTCCGAGTGATGGAAGAGTGAGTTATGAAGTGATCCAAGTAGAGATCGGGAGATCTCTATTTATACTTGTCCTGACTGCCCAATAAACTTATGGGGCCGACCTATCTAGCTTAGTACAATAAACCAATGTTAACTTAATCAGGGCCGACCCCACACATGGTGGTCTAATAACCCATCGACAAGTTACGACACTTGCGACACTTGTCAATACAAATGACGACACTTCTGTATAGAGGAATAATAACATCTTTATAGGAGTACAATATACATAGATGAAATACATGGGTGAAATACATTATGAAGTTACATATACATCAACACTCCCTCTTAACTAGGAAGGTATTTCTCGACACAGATCTTCTAGAACAAGTCTTCTTCTCTGGATCATCATCAACGAATCATCGTCATCGTCATGACTGCTACTATCTCAATCAATCTTTGAATCTACTCGTCATAGGAAGTTCTACAGAGCCAGTGCTTTTTCATACTGGATGTAGGCCACCACCTGCAGGTCTTCATCATCACTGACCATACTGTGGAATTCTTAGGATTTATTACGTGCTTCACAAAACCTCGCAAGAGCATCCAGGCTGTTATGAGCACACGGCTCTACCCGTCGAATCTCCCAGGGCGCTATTATGTGTGACCCCACCACAAAAACTTTAAAGAGAATCCCAGGACTGATTACGGGCACATGGATCAACCTATCGGATCTCCCAGGGCACAAATTACATGTGGTCACCACAAAACCTCGAAAGAGCATCCCAGGACTGATTACGAGCACACGGCTCAACCTATCAGATCTCCCAGGGCACAAATTACATGTGGTCATGGAAAAACCTCGAAAGAGCATCCCAGGACTGATTACGAGCACACGGCTCAACCTATCAGATCTTCCAGGGCACAAATTACATGCCATAGGACAAAATCTCGAAAGAGCATTTGCCAGATATCCCAGGGAACAAATTACATGCCATAGGCAAAACCTCGAAAGGGTATCTGCAAATATCCCAGGGCACAAATTATATGTCCTCCTAAGAGAAACCTTGCAAGAGCATTTTCCAGATATTCCAGGGCACAAATTACATGCCATAGGAAAAACCTTGAAAGAGTATCTGCAAATCTCCCAGGGCACAAATTATATGCTTATCTGCACAACCTATTCCATGGCCACAGAGTATCAACTTGATACTCACCATACATCATCCTGATGTACACATGATCATCTTGATCATCAACACTGCATCGTCCTGATGCTTTTCATTTGGAGCAACATCCTGAAGCTCGTCATCCATGATCATCCTGATCATACAATGCATCCACCTGATGCATACACAATATCTACCTGATACATATCATCATACATGATCTACCTGATCATACAATGTATCCATCTGATACACATACAAATACATGATCCACCTGATCATACCTGATATATATCAACATACATGATCTACATGATCATACCATGTATCCACCTGATACATCTACAGATACATACACATGATCCAACTGATCATATCCAACATCCAACATGATGCGTATATACATATACATATAAATGATCCATCTGATCATATCCAGCATCCAACATGATGCATACATACATATAAATGATCCACTGATCATATCCAGCATCCAGCATGATTCATACATACATATAAATGATCCACTGATCATATCCAACATCTAACATGATGCATACATACATATAGCAGTAACTAGAGCATCATCCTGATTCTCATCATCCAACGCTTACATCCACAGCCATGGGAAGGATCCTCCTCTCATCATGCTTGGAATGGCTCCAACAAATGTCTCCATCACTTCTTCCTCGAAGTGTCATCAATTTGAAGAACACCAAGCCTCTCTCTAAAGTAGTCAAACTTCACTCTGGCTAGTGGTTTCGTCAGTACATCTGTAACCTGCTCATCCGTCGCAACATACAAGAGCTTCACTACTCATCTCTGCACCATATCCCTGATATAGTGATATTTGATCTCACTGTGTTTCGACCTGTCGTGGAACACCGGATTCTCAGACATCTTCACACAACTCTGGTTGTCACAAAGGATACCAGTAGCCTCTAGCGGGAGATCAAATAACTCAGAAAGTAGCTTCCGAAGCCATACTGCCTCACAACTAGCTGAACAAGTAGCAACATACTCTGCTTCAGCTTTACTCAGTGCTATGCAGGACTGTTTCCTACTAAACCAAGAGATCACACTTGATCCCATACTGAAGCAGCACCCATAAGTGCTCTTCTTATCTGCAGCACTACCTTCCCAGTTTGAATCAACATAACCCTGTAGGTTAAACTTTTGATTCGCATCATACTTGAGCCCATAGTCAACCGTACCCTTCAGATATCTCAGAATATGATTTACAACAACGAGGTGAACACCTCTGGAATCCGTCAGGAACTGGCTCAATGTGTTCACCGCAAAGCAAATATCTGGCCTCGTGTTCATCAGGTACATCGAGGACCCAATCATCTGACGATATACAGTGACATCAACTGGATCAGATGAAGCATCACATAGAAGCTTCAGGTTCGATGCCATAGGTGTGGCCATGGCCTTACAGTCCATCATCCCGAACCTCTTCAGGATCTCTACTACATACTTCCCTTGCCCAAGGAAGATTCCATATGCACTTTGCCACACCTCCATACCTAGAAAATAGTGCATCATCCCCAAGTCCTTCATATCGAACTCGGCTGCAAGCTTCCTCTTGGTATCGACAATCAAACTATCATTACCTATTACAAACAGATCATCTACATACAACAGTAGTATCACATGATTTCCTTCCTCAACCTTGTAGTAAAGGTTGGAATCTGCTTTACTCTTGGTAAAGCCCAAACTGGATAGAAAAATGTCCATCTTACCATACCAAGTCCTAGGAGATTGCTTTAAGCCATACAAGTCTTTCTTCAACCTACACACATATGAATTCCTGTCATGTGTCTCAAAACCAATTGGCTGCTCCACATACAATTCCTCCTCAACTACACCATTTAAGAAAGCTATCTTGACATCCATCTGGTGTATCTTCCATTTCATTACTACAGCCAGAGCAAGTACTATTTTGATGGAAGTGTATCTGGCTATAGAAGCAAAAGTTTCTTCATAGTCTATTCCTTCTTTTTGGGAGAATCCACGAGCTACAAACCTTGCCTTGTATTTTTCTATGATGCCATCTGCAGCATGCTTGATCTTGTAGATCCATTTGGAAGTCACCACAAACTTCCCTTCAGGTCTTGGGACTACATCCCAAACATCATTTTTCATTATTGATTGGTATTCCTTGACCATGGAATCCTTCCATTCTTTCTTTTCCGCTGCCTCTTCATAACTGGAAGGTTCTTTATTCATGATATCACAGAGTGAAGAAACATAGTTGGTATGTGATCTAGTTCTCTTCTTTGCTCTATGTTCTTCTTCTGGAATGCCATATCTTTCTGCATCTTGAATGAGCTCTCTAGCCCATGCAGGTTTCCTCTTGTGAGAGTCCTTCTCACGAGGAGGATCTACAGGTTCTTGCAGATCTTCAATTTCACAATCAACATCTAGAATTGCTTCAGTCATAGTAGTGTTTTAAAATCTGGTTTCCTTTGGTTCTTCATGATCTTCAACAGGTTTATTCCTTGATTTGATAAATGCTAAGTTTTCATCAAATGTTACATCCCTGCTGACATCAATCTTCTTGAACCCTGGAAAGTATATTCTGTAATCCTTCGAGCTTTCAATGTAACCCATAAAGATACCCTTCTTTCCTGAAGGATCTAACTTAGTCCTCTTTTCCTTTGGGACATGAGTGTACACTGGACAACCAAATATTCTGAGATGGCTGACTTCAGGTTTCTTACCAGAGAAGACCTCTTCTGGTGTCTTGTTGTCCAATATCTTGTGGGGATTTTTGTTCTGCACATATACATATGTCCTAGCTGCTTCTGCCCATAGATGCATAGGTAGATCTTGGTCATGTAGCATTGCTCGTGTTGCTTCCATGATTGTTCTATTCTTCCTTTCTGCAACTCCATTCTATTGTGGATTGTAGGGAGCAGTCAACTCCCTCTTAATCCCTGAATCATTGCATAGCTTCTTGAAGTCACCTGAAGTGAATTCTCTGCCATTGTCTGATCTGAATGTCTTTATTTTCTTATCAGTTTGATTTTCCATCAAGGCTTTGAATTCCTTGAACTTGTCAAACACTTCATCTTTGTTCTTCAAGAAATAAACCCAAGTCTTCTTGGAGAAGTCATCAATGAAAGAGACATAGTAAACATACCCACTCAAAGAACTGGATGACATCGGACCGCATACATTGGAGTGGATAATTTCCAAGATTCATTTTGATTTGCTTTCACTGCTTGGAAATGCCTTCTTTATGTTCTTTCCTTTTGCACAACCCTTGCAAACACCTTCATGCTTGGTCTTGATTTCAGGAAGACCTTCTACATCTTTGCTTGCAATTGGTAGTCCTCTGTAGTGCACATGTGCAAGCCTTTGATGCCAAAGTTCATTTGTCTCCATGGATTCATGTACCATGGCATGTTCAGGTTGTCCCTTCAATTTGTTCAATCCTCCCTCTTGCCCTCCAATCACCATTGCATCATCAATAGTTTTACCCTTTGGCCACATGAGGACTTGTCCATCTACAAATGCAACCCTCATGCCTTTTGCATCCAATGCAGATATGGAGAGTAGGTTCTTCTTGAGCCCAGGTACAAATAACACATCTTTCATCTTCAAGGACTTTCCAGATTCTAGGTTGTAGGAGGCTTCCCCACTTTCTTTGATAGGGTATTGATAATCATCCCCAAGTTTCACTTTATGGGGTGATTCATGTTCAGACAGATTTACAAAAGATTCTTTCAACCAGCTTGAATAGAAAGATTCACCTTGTTGAGGAGAGTCAATATATCATATTGCTTTTCCAAAATTTGTGGAGAGAAACCCAATAAACAAGAAACCCTAGTTTCCACCACTGCACAATGTCTTCTTCTCAGGTTAGCTTTGATACCATGTTAATTTTCGAGCATTAATTCAATATACTATAGGATCTTTACTAAAAGAATAACATGTACATTATATCAATGCATATCAATCATAGCAAGCATATCAATCATCAAAAGATGCAAACACAAGAGACAATAGACACACAGAATTTCCGTGGGGAAAACCCTAAGGTGAAAAACCCCACAACTTCCTCAGAGATAGATAGAGAAAAAGTACAACCAAAGTACAATCAAAGTACACAGAGATAGACTCCTCCTAGCAGTTGATCCTCCTCCTCACATGTGCACCACTTTCCGAGTGATGGAAGAGTGAGTTATGAAGTGATCCAAATAGAGATCGGGAGATCTCTATTTATACTTGTCCTGACTACACAATAAACTTATGGGGCCGACTTGTCTAGCTTAGTAAAATAACCCAATGTTAACTTAATCAGGGCCTACCCCACACATGGTGGTCTAATAACCCATCGGCAAGTTACGACACTTGCGACATTTGTCAATACAAATGACGACACTTCCGTATAGAGGAATAATAACATCTCTATAGGAGTACAATATACATAGATGAAATACATGGGTGAAATACATTCCAAAGTTACATATACATCAAAAGGTCCCCTTCCTTTAGAGATGAAGAAGAATATAGGCATCTGTATTCACTACCTTCCAGAGCACTCTGCTGCATATTAAGAATCATCGGGACACAGGTAGTGAGGATTTTATCTCACAAAATTTCAAAGTATTGGGCAATTGCAGGAACCCTGAGAGATCTAGCATGATTTGCTATGAGTCTTTTTGGATCCTGAGGTTCACCCCTAATCTAGAGAGTAGAATTTTCCTCATTCTTGAGGATAGTTTGGAAAGCATCTTGCCATTTTACATGGTTGATGACAAAAGAGGAAAATTCCCTCAGCTGAACATCCCCCAAACAAGGAAAGGGATTGGATGGAGAGTCAATATAACAAGCCCTATCATGTAAATACAATTCAAATAACAAATGTTGATCCTCAAAATCACTTTTCAGGAAAGTTTCTAAAAACTGGGTAGCTGTTGCTAAATCAAATGATCTCCCTTCCTTTAGAGCCCTTAATTGAAATAAAGTTGTCTGCTCGTGGAGAAAGACAGGGTAAGAGGGGGATGGAGCCCCGCAACTCAGTAATTCTAGGGAAAGAGTATACATTTTGTCTTTTTCTTGTTGCGTGGACTTAAGTTTCTTCAATCCTTCCAATTTTTCTTGAAGTTTCTGCCACCAGAGTTTCTCGAAGAATAACTCCTCAACCCACTTTTCTCTCAACTTCCTAATGACATTTCTATGTTCTTGGAGAGAAATCATACATGTCCTGTACTGATCAATATATTTATGCCATTTATCCAACTTGAGATTTAGCTAGAGAATCGTTTTCTCTAACCTTTGAATTCTTCTATTCTCCATATCCTTTTCATCATTAGAGTCTAAATAAATGACTTCCTGAGAAGGCTGTATTCCTACCTTGTCCCCCGCTGTACTGATTTCCTCGTTTTTCTTTGACAGTGTAACAGTTTCATCCTTCATTGGTGTTGTAGTGGTCTGTGCCTGTAATGCAGTCTCAGCAATTGATTTTGGGGATGCTGGTTCTTGTGTAAAATCATCCTTTCTTTCCATCTCAACCTCAACCATCTCAATTTGTGTTACAGCCTTACCAAATATTCTTAGGACTGCTGGTTCTTGTGTAACATCATCCCTTCTTTCCATTTCAATCTCAGCCATCTCAGTTTGTGTTGCAACTTCAGCAAATGATTTTGAAAACACTGGTTCTTGTGTAACAGTGTTCTCTTCTTGATACTTGATGCCAAATATTGTTGTCTTAGTTGCAGCCTCATTTTATATTCCCAAGGGTGTTGGTTCTTGTGTAACAGCCCCCTGCCCTTCAATTTCTTTGAACTGCTAAGATTGTTTCTGGGTTATGTTAAATCCCTCTTACTGATGAGACTGGTCTTGAAGAAGTTCAGTATCCCCTGATGGATGGGACTGCATTGTTTCATCTCCTATATTCGAATCAGGAATCACTTCAATTTTTGGCTCATTTCCCCCCATAAATTCTAAATCTGGTGTTTTTTCTTCCTCCTGCTCTATCTGTGCATGCTTTTGTGATACAACTCCCAACACCATAACTCTGTGTCCTGCTGCAAAGAATATGTCTCCACACTCTCGGAAAACAATCTCTCCTTGCTCCTCATTTTGTAATGCAAGAGATGAATTTTATAATAAATTTGCAGCATCTAACAATGTGTTCAAATTCTTCTCTACTTGTTTTCCAAATACTCCCTTCAATCTTTCCAACTCATTTCACAATGTCTGCACTTCCTCCTTTAATAATTCATTTTCAAACATGAGGTTTTCGATTTGAGGTTCTTCTGTGGGAGGTTCCTATGTAACAGCAGGTGACTTGAGGTTCAGAATGGGAATTTCTATCTCTACCTCTGTTACAGGTGTTATTTCTGCCATAGGTAACTCAATATTTGCTCTGACTGCTCCTGGTGTCTCTGCTGAGGGTACTTCACTATTAACCCCAATTGCACTTGCTATCTCTGCTTAGGGTACTTCACTATTAAACCCAATTGCACCTGTTGTCTCTGCTTCCATTGATTGAGTCCTCCTTTTCTTCAACATTTCCTATGGCCGACCTCCACGGCATGATTCTACTGATGCTATGACAACTATGGCTTTTATTTTATTTTCTATAGTGGATGTCTGACCCTTGTCCCCTATCTTTCTTCATCTCTTTGACACAGGGGTATTTTGTTCAGTCTTCTCCTCCTCAATAATGGTCCCCCTTATCTTAGGAGAGAACACAACGTCAAAACATTCCACATTTCCTTCTCCTCCTGCTTCTGCCTGAATTTTTGCTTCTGCAATTGCAGCCTCTACTATCACAACTTTAACAGCTGCTCCAGTTTCAGCTTCTTCTTCCTTAGTTTTTTCTTCTGCAGTTGCAACTTCTAATGTCACTTCCTCCTATGCCATGGCATCCATCACCATTTCTTCAATAATAGGTTTTGCTGTTGTTGCAACATCCCCCATATTTACCTCATCTTTGTCCTCCTTCTGGTTTCTTGATGCTCCAACCTCCCCCCCAACTGGATTTGAGGAACGCCGGTCCTCTTCACCTTCTCCAATACCCCCCACTTCTAATACAGGTCCTCTAAATGGCCAGACCCCCACAAGAAATTGCTCCCAGGTTAAATTGTGATTTGCAAGGGCCCTTAAGACTAACAATTTAACTAGGCCATGATTGGTAAGGGAGGAAACTAGGTGTTGGGATGTTTTTACATATCCAGCCATGGTTTGCAGGGCTTTAAAAATATAGAATGGCATATTTACTAAAATACCATGGCGTAAGTGAGATAATAAAGGAAGTTCAGAGAAAGAAACAGTTTGGTACCTTCCTTCACAAGAAATATATTTCTTCACAAAGGCTGCCACCTGATTCCAGGGTCGTGGTAATGACGCCAATTCTAACCCACGACGCTTTGGATGAACATTCTCCCCGACTGCTAGAAATTCTCTTACAACCGTCGCATTATGTGCCTTCCGTCCAAATAGATTCTTTCCAACCCGGGGTAATCCAGTAACCTCTGCCATGATTTCTTTTGTAACATCCACGCATAGTCCCCTGACCTCAGAGTGAGTATCAGTCAGGTTGAGGGTGAATTGTAATGTGGTTTCTGTGTGGAAACCGTTCAACCGTTAAAAATATTCCATCCAACCTACTGTTATGAAAATGTTAAGCACTTATGCATTAATGCGCAAGGATTTTGTATTCATGGGTTCATGCAGGACAGGGTTTCCCATATCAGCCTTCTTCAAAATCCAGGTGACGAATACAACAAGTAACAGTCCGAACGTGGGGTTTGCAACATATGAACATGCAAGGAATCGTTGGATTTTAAAATCAGGTATTTTTGTAAAGTCGGCACATGCATGAAATCTCGATAAAATGAGACAATTATGGAAAGTTGGCTTAATTGGGGTATCCTGGTGGTTAAATGGTATGGCCTTGTTGACAGGGACTAAAAGACAGTGCATAATCATTATTACTATATTCAATTTCATGCTTAATCATGTAAAAGTCTGAATCCGTACCTTTTGTGTTATGCATTCAGCTGTGAGTTATCATTATAGCCCACCTCCCAATAAAATGAGCATAAATGCACATGTGCCGAGGTGATTTGGCCGTCGCCATTTAACTGACAGATGCCCGAGACACCTAATGTTGTCTTCTTGGAAGATTGTGATTGGATCCATGGAGCAAGCATTCAAATTGACACCAGATTGAGTCATTATTACCAGCATTAATTCAGAAAAAGGACAACTAGTGGAGTCGCAACAGGCATGAAGAAATTCTAGCGAAGTCAAAACTGTACGGAGAAAAGTAAAATGAATGAAGAATAACGGAGTTGAAGCTGCTGAATTTAGTGGAATCGACAAAAATGGCAGAGGCGCAGCTGCTGGAAAATAGAAAAAATGAAGTGGAAATAGCGGAGTTGCAGCTGTTAGACTTAGCGGAATAAGCAAGAATAGCGGAGTTGCAGCTGCTGGCAAATAGCGAAAATGAAATGGAAATAGCGGAGTCGCAGCTGCTAGACTAGCGAAATAGGGAAAAATGGTGGAGTTGCAGCTGCTGGAAAAAATGAAGTGAATGGAAAAATGACGGGGTTACAACTGAGGAAATAGGAAGAATGAGAAAGGTAAGGAGTCGCAGCTGTGCAAAAAAGAGAGAGTAATAGGCGGACGTTCAGCTGGCTGCTGAAAAACTAACGAATCATCCATCTTTTTCAAAGAGATTTATTAAATCATGAAACAATGTAAGGTGCCTACAATCGTTTGGCCCAGTCACGACTGTTGTTCCTCCAATTAATCCTTGCACACAAATCTTCAAAACAAATCGATCAAGTGCAAAATGAAAAATAGATAAAATACATAATGAGAAAAAAAAGAATCTATGTACAAATGATGTGGATATCGCAGTCCTAAAAATTCATAGGGGTTGACAAAACTCCCTTCCCTGGCGTTAACTGATAATCTAGATCTACTGCAACCTATGAAACGAAATCATCCCTTGAGCTCGGTTTGTGATACAGTCACAGTCAATGACCATTTGCGAATAATGGTGTCTTCTTTCCATCAATGGTGATCGACCGAACTGTTCCATTGTCAAATACACAATCTATTTGATAAGGTCCCAACCAACGAGTGCGTAGCTTGCCTTTGAAATCCCTCTTAAACCGTGAATCATATAATAGAGCCCAGTCTCCTTCCTGGAATACTTTCTTCCTTATGAATCTAACATGCCACTTAGAGAGCTGATGTTGGATTAAAGTTGTATGATTTACTGCTGCTGTGCACTTTTCATCCAATTCATTAAGTTGATTCAATTGGTTCCTTTGTGCTTCTGATAAATCCAGATTTGCTTCTACAACTGTTTTCAAAGTCCTGATTTCAAATTCAATTGGGAAAACAACATTCTTACTGATGAGTCCCCATTTCAGGTATCTGATAGTTTCTTTTCCCACCAGAAAACACAAGAGAGGTTGAAAAGATACACTCGTTAGTGGGAAAATGATTTACCTTAATTATTTAATGAAGTGTTTAAAATATTATTTATGTTATGTTTTGAAAAGCATTGCTATGAGCTAATTGCATGAAAAATGAGGTTGAATGAGTAGGTGTAGGTGTACTCAAGGATAATGAGTGAATCAAGTGAAGAACTGGAAGAACATCACCAAACTCAGTGCCTTTTTCCTTATCTATAGAGAACGAACTCTTGTTCAAAAGATAATCGGCAATTAGACATTTTTGTTAGGTTAAGCATTAAGATTTTATAAACATGGACCTCTCGGGTAGCGAGAGGCCCCTGCTGCTATTTTGAAGAATTATTGTTAAGTTTCAGACTATCCAGACGGTTGTGTTACATACCTGGTTTTTAAATGATGAAGTTTCTATTTTAAATAAAGACTTGATGTTATCTACGATTCAACGTTATAATTTCTTTTCACTCCTGAGTACGGGTTGGAGAGGGCCCCTCCAACACGTAAGTCAGGAGATCTTGCAGTACATGTATTTCTCATTATGTGTTGTGCATTAATTGAATTCATATTGCAGATGAGAGTATTTTAAATAGCGTCTAAATAACACAATTTAAATTCTGTAGTGGTTGATCACTTCTGATTCCGTAGTTCAATACAACGCATTGCGTAGTATGATAATGCTGTGTTTGTAGTCCTGTAGCAGCATTCCATTGAGGCATAATTAAACACCCATTTCGCTATGTACTCGCATGTATTTCTGAAGCAGCAATCTAGATCTTCAGCCTATGTATTCATTTCATTATTAGAACTGCTTATAGAGATTGATTCCTTTTAGTATTTATTGGTTACATGATTTGATTAAAGATTGCAGCATTAGATAATGGCATTTCAAATTTAGCTTTAGCCTTAGATTATGTTAGATTAGACTTTGAGTTTTATGCATTCAATTTACAGTAAGATTAAAGGTCAAACTTTCATTTCTTCAGAATAGATCTATTATAATTCCAGCATTCAATTTCATAGTATAATTTTTATTGTTTTCAGCAAATTAATTCTTAAAATTAGATTGACTGTTTCCTACATTCAAATTCTTATCCATAGATTTACTGCTTTCAGTATTTGATTTCTTAGCATAGGAATTTCTCTTCCATAGATTAAAAATCTTGTTTACAGTTCATTTAATCTTTCTTAGGAAGCTCTTTAAGAACATTGATACAAACACCTAACTTCGACAAAGACTATCCTAGAAGAGCACATATAGTGCCAGTGCCTCTAAAGTTTGTATGTCCGCTGGTTTTATAATTAAAGTAAATCTCCTAGTCTAGCTGCCCTCATTAGGCACCCATACTTAGAGCTCACGACTTTTTGGCGCCGTTTCCGGGGAAGTGCTAAATATTTTAGGAGACATCACCTAAAAAAAACACAAAAATAAAACAAAAATCACATAAAACAGGAACATAAAAAACAACACAAAAATAAAACAAAAAAATCATATAAAACAAGAACATAATTCTTTTCCAATGAATGCCTCGTCGGCAAAGGGATAGGTTTGGACGCTTTCTGCCTAGGCTTCCTATGAGCAATAATGGTGACAACAATTCTTACCACTCTCAGTTTGGATCACCAAGCTCTGAGAAAGAAACTGATTCCACATACGATCCAAACAGAGACAACTTCTCTGCTAGTTCCAGCTCAAACACCACTATGGCTTAGGAAGGAGAAGAACCCAGGGAGCTTTTCACCTTTCCCATTAGCATACCTCTTGGAGATGCCAGAATGAAGAATATCAACCCTAACAATCTGCAAACTTCCATGGATTGACTTCAGAAGATCCTGAAACATTCTTGTTTGAGTTTGAGGTAGTTTGTGGATCTTTCGATTATACTACAGATGCACAAAAGCTAAGGCTTTTTCCCTCCACATTGAAAGATTTATCACTTAGGTGGTTCATGAGTTTAGAAGGAAATAGTATTTTCAGCTGGGATCAAATGAAACAGAGATTCCTAGAAAAGTATAGGGACTACTGCAAAGCAAAAGATACAAGGGATGAAATATTTAGGATGGAGTAGGGAGACCGTGAATCCTCAGAAGATTATGCCCAGCGATTTCAGCTCAGCTACAAACGATCTAACCATTGCACCCTAGACCCTGAATCGCTGAAACTGATCCTTCTTAGGGGGATTAAAGAGGACAATTTTGAGATCTTAAACCTCTTGGAAGATGGAGACACATTTCAGAAGACTTGTGACCAAATACTACAGATCTTCAAGAACCATTCTAGGTCTAGGAAAAGCAAGAATGGGACAAGAGATACACATCTTCCCACGACATCATCTTCAGGACCCAATCTTACAAAATATGAATTAGGAAACTTGTTAGATGACATGAAGACCGACATATTACAATATCTGGCCATGCAACTTTATGCACTACAAATTAAAAAGAAGCAGGATGAAATTAACCAAGCCTTGACAATATTATGTCCTCGTTGTAGAAAAAAACATGAGAAGGGGCAGTGCACCTTGAACACCATAGAAGTATGTGGTCTCTGCACTGATGACCATTCCACTGATAAATGTCCCCTCTTACCCTCATGTAAGGCGACTATTCAAGACCCAACAGCTGAAGGAGCAATAGAACAACTCTGTTTTATAAATAAAAGGAGGAATAATTTTGTTAGACCATATCAACCAAGCAATCAGGCCTACTATAATCAAGGACAGTCAAATTGGAACTCTGCACCAACTCTATGGCAAACACAGCCAAATTGAAACCAATGGAAACATAATCAACAAACATATCAACCATCCTATCAACAATTGTATTACCCACCATCTTTCCCCCAATACCCCCCACCTTTTCCTCCGTCCACCACAAATTATGCAAATCAATACCCCCATCCATCAAATTGGAGGGCCCTGTTACAACAACCACTTATTATGCCACCCCCACAACCTCAGCCACCCCCCAGACCTCCACCCATTCCAGCCCAACCAATCCCAAATCCTAATAATAACAGACCTCCACAACAACAATAGACTTATAACGCTGATATCACACAATTCCCTACCTATGTCGTAGACACCATAGAAATAAACGAAATAAACCTCCGATCTAGAAAAATATTGCATAATACATCCCCAAACAATATCCAACAACCTGAAGCTCAAGAAAAAACATCAGAACCCTATGTTCAACATCCAGATGAACTAGACCCTCCTGAGGACGAAACCCAACCACTCCCATGCAACATAAACCCTCCATTTCCAGAAAAACTAGTACGAAGTACGAAAGAAGAGGAAGAGAATACAATTCTAAACGAATTCAAGCACTTAAACATCCAAATCCCGATTTTACAAGCCATAAGGGATGTGCCCATCTGCAACAAATTTATTAGGGAAAATTGCCTAAAGAAACCCGGAAGGAGGAAATGTGACCCACCAACCATAAATGTAGTGGGGCAATTGGCAGATTTAATGCTGGGTGTCATAATAAACCCTAAATATCTTGATCCAGGTAGTCCTGTAGTAAACGTCACCATCAATAACAAGCAAATAAATAAAATCTTAATAGATTTGGGGGATGCGATCAATATAATGACTAAGGAAACCATGCTATACCTAGGACTCCAATCAATGGTCAGACCAACTACAACAATACTCCAACTAGCAGACACATCCATTGTGAAACCCGAAGGGATGCTAGAAGTCATTATGATCAATATTGAATCCTGGGAATACCCAACTGATTTCATAATAATTGAATTCAAAAGCAAACTTAGTGGTTATCCAATTATACTAGGTAGACCTTGGTTAGCAGCTGTAGACGCTTACATAGGTTGCCGATCAGGAAATATGACTATCACCAGTGGACATGCCAGGAAAAAAATCACAATCTACCCACCAACAATGAAATCTTCAGAGTTAGAATATCAACATTGGACTGATGATTACCAGAACACATCAAATCACAACCTCTGACCTATTCTAACAATTGATGCTGCACTATCACTAAAAGAAATAGACAAAGATGGCCATATAGATAGATTTATACAAAATGTATCTTCTAACAATCATGTTATTCAAGAATTTTTTTCCACAGAAATAGGTGACAGTTCAAAACAAAACATGGATGAATTATGGATAGAAGTACTCCAACAAAAAATTGAAAAAGTAAAAATCATGGAAATTCTTCCTGGCAAAACAGTCAACATAAATTCCAATTTGAAACCAGAGCAAGAAAAGAAATTGATGAAGATAATCGAAGAACAAAGTAAAGCATTTGCATGGACATATGCAGACATGAAAGGAATACATCCTGATATCTGCAAACACTACATTTACATCAAAGAAGGTTCTACTCCTATCAGGAAACCACAAAGAAGGCTAAACCCTGCATTAAAAGACATCGTCAAAGTGGAACTACAAAAGTTATTAGATGCAGGGTTCATCTATCCAATATCTGACAGTGAGTGGGTCTCACCGCTAGTTATAGTACCTAAAAAAGGAGGCAAATGGAGAATTTGTGTGGACTACAAAGAGCTGAATAAAGAAACCAAGAAAGATCACTTTCCTCTTCCATTTATAGATCGGCTGCTAGATACATTATCTGGAAACAAGTATTTTTCATTCTTAGATAGTTTTAGTGGGTACAACCAAATTTTAATACACCTAGCTGATCAAGATAAGATGACCTTTACATGCCCATGGGGAACTTATGCCTATAGGGTCCTACCCTTTGGTTTATGTAACGCCCTAGCAACATTTCAAAGAGCCATATTGAGTATTTTCTCCGATTTTATAAATGACAAAATGGAAGTCTTCATGGATGATTTCACACCCTATGGACAAAACTTTGAGTGGGCATTGAGCAATCTTGAATTAGTATTAAAAAAATGTATTGAGATGAGCTTGTGCCTAAGCAATGCCAAATGCAGGATGTTAATGGAAGAAGGCATCGTTCTAGGACATCATATATCACAGAGGAGGATAGAGGTTGATCAAGCAAAAGTCTCAGTAATCAAAACGCTGCCACCACCTATAAAACAAAGGGATGTGAGAAGTTTCCTTGGACAAACAGGGTACTACAGAAGGTTTATTGAAAATTATAGCAGAATTGCTGCCCCAATGTTTGCACTTCTCACAAAAGACAATGAGTTCATATGGTCAACCAATTGCATGACAACATTTGAAAATATTAAGGAGAAAACAATCACAGCACCAGTACTCCAAGGACCAAACTGGGAAATTCCATTTCACATCCACACAGATGCATCAAATAAAGCCATTGGATCTGTGCTTGGACAAGAACGAGACAAGAAACCCTATGCCATATACTATCTAAGCAAAAATTTAGCTATGGCAGAACTCAACTACACAGTCACAGAGAAAGAATTTTTAGAAGTCATACATCTAATCAATAAATTCAGGCATTACATCAGAGGATACCAAAGTTTTATCCACACTAACCACTCAGCAATCAGATATCTTATGAACAAGCCTAATACTAGTGCAAGAATTATTAGATGGATGCTACTTCTACAAGAATTTGACATTACTATAATAGATAAACCAGGCAAGCATAATGTTGTAGCCAACTTTCTGTCAAGAGTCACACATGGAAAAGATAATGAATTGGTTCAAGATAACTTCCCTAATGAGCACCTTTTTGCCATATCAACAAGAAGCCCATGGTTTGCTGACATAGAAAACTATTTAGTATCCGGGAAGTTTCCAGAACATTACAGTTATAAAGAAAGGACAAAAGTAATAAGGCAAAGTGCCACATACACATGGATAGAGGGCATGCTTTTTAAACAGGGACTAGATCAGATACTTAGAAGGTGCATTAGGGAAGATGAAGTACATGACATAATGCATGCCACTCACAATGAACCCTGTGGAGGACACTATGCTGCAAAAAGGACAGCCTACAAAATATTGCAAACAGGGTATTATTGGCCAACACTCCACAAAGATGCTTATGAGTATGTGTCCCACTATGATGACTGTCAAAGAATGGGGAAGCCTACACAAAAAGAAGAAATGCCTCTTCATCCACAAATCTCCTTAGAAGCATTCGAGAAATGGGGATTTGACTTCGTTGGTCCAATCAACCCACCATCAAATCAAAAGAGCTACATTCTAGTATGCACAGATTAACTTACAAAATGGACTGAGGTAGCAGCACTTGCTGCAGCAAATGAGAACAATGTAGCAAAATTTTTCATTGAGCAAATCTTCCACAAGTTTGGTGTTCCAAGGGAACTAGTTTCTGATCAAGGACCACAATTTACATCCAATTTAATAGAGGACCTACTGAAAAAGAATAAGGTAAACATACACAGCCCTCTTCATATCACCTCAAGGAAATGATCAAGAAGAAGTCACCAACAGAGAATTAGAGAGGATTCTAATAAAGACTGTCCAACTCCACAAAAGAGATTGGGATGACAGATTAAGTGAGGCAGTTTGGGCCTATAGCACCACATGGAAGACAACAACTGGATTCACACCTTATGAGTTAGTATATGGAAAGAAAGTCATGCTTCCAATTGAATTTGAAATAGAAACACTAAGAATTGCATCAGAGTTAAACATGGAACTATCAGAAATACAACAAGAACGCATGCTAAAATTGAATCAACTAGATGAGCACTGCCAACAAGCACTAGCTCACACTGAAATCATCCAGCAACAAAGAAAGAGGTGGCATGGCAAGCACCTAAAAGATAAAAAGTTCAAGGAAGGTGACAGGGCACTACTCTATGATTCCGGGTTTCACACATTCAAAGGAAACTTAACAACCAGATGGCTAGGACCTTACATCATTGGGCACATATATGAAAATGGAGTAGTCAAGATTATTACAATAGATGAACAATAGTTTCCCATGATAGTGAATAGACATCGACTCAAACTTTATAAGAAACCACAATCAAAAGAAGAGTTTACATAGGTACTCTACCAACAACAACTGATGCTGATAGAAAATATGAAAAAGCATTGAAAAATGAATGAAAAAAAATGAAAATGAAAAATGAAAAAAAAAAGAGAAAAAAAAAACAAAAAAAAGAGAAAAAATTGATAGAAAAAATAGCAGGCCAAATAACAGGGCCACATATATCACTATGAAGATTCAACATTACTATTGCAAAGAGAAATATCAAGCACAATTCAAGTGAGCCCGAAAATTCTCAAACATTTTCAGCAATCAAGCGAGCCAGATATACATTCAAGAGAGCTAGCAAAATTATCTACCACTACAGGAAAATCCAACCACACTCTTCAATCAACCCTACCATATGATCACGAGAGCCTGACCCTACTTAGAGTGAGCCTGCAATTGATTCAAGCGAGGCTGCCATTTATTCAAGCGAGCCAGACATTCATCCAAAAGCATCAACAAGCAATCAAATTCATGCAAAGCATCATCAAAGTCAAATCAGAAATGGCACGAAAAAAGAAAATGCAGAACACACATAACTACTGACACGCCAAAGATTACTACGGATTACACCAAATCTACTACAACATCCAGCACGCATACAAATCAACAATGATCATGAACTCAGGTGCGCTAACAAAATATAGCAAGGTAATCTTTGAACATTTTCATTTTATTCTTAAGGTCAAATCATTATCCCCAAAACGGTTATATTTTAAGCTGAGGACAACTTTTCGATAAAGTTAGAGGGAAAGGTTCATATTACAAAATCATGATTGGACAGGTTCATATTACAAAATCATGATTGCACACACCCATCATTTCGAAAAATGATGAATCCGCATATAGCCACCATACTTCACAATAATCGCAAATACAAGCATAAAGAGAAATGGAGAGCTTGATTATGAAAAGAAATGGATCAATTAGCAAGTATATCGAAGAATAATAAGGATAAGTGTGGAAGGAGATTTAAGTAAATCCTGCATGATCGCCAAAGAAAAAAGCCAGTTTTTGCAAACAAAATAACATCTCAGTACTTCCCAGAAGCAAGCCATCAGAAGTGAGTGTGTTGCGTAGCAAGCAATCCGGCCCCGAGCCTATATTCAATCTAGACCAGTGAGGTAAAAGACACCTTCAAAGTTGGTTTTTGTCGATTGTAGAAGAGATTTTAAGATAATGAAAGGATTCAAGAAAAGTGAACCGGAGGAGCACAACGCCATCTACCAGAAACTGCGAATATTAACAACCATCCGTAGTGCAAGTTGGATTCCCTTCATCCTAGGACTGAAAGGGTACAATACAGGGGTAGCTTTGGAGTTTGCAAGGAATTTTAAACATATCAAGGATGAACAGTTCGTCACCTGAGTGAAGGGGTTACGTATCAAGATTGATGAGGATGTAATTGCCAAATTCACTGGTCTACAGAGAGGTTTGCATTGGAGCAGGGATGACAGGGAGGCAAACCATGAAGCAAAAAAAACATTCTTCTAGCAAGGAGAGGTCTATGACAAAGACAAAAATGGAGTCAAAAGACTCTCCATGCCAGCGCCATGGGAGGACGTGGCTGCAATCGTTCAGAAGTACATCACATGCTCTGGTAGGTTAAGCTATGTCCCAATCTTTCATTTTCGGATTCTAGAGCTGTTAAGACACACGACCCATAGTACACCAAACAACAACATTAGTATTCCATATTACCTGCTCCAATCTCTAGAAAAAATGAGCAAGAAGGTGGCTAAGGGTAAGGAGGATTCCTTGGCCCATCATGGGCTGATCAAGTTAATCGTTTGTGAGGAATTAAAGGCGTGGATACCAGATCTTTCGTGGGAAGAATTCATGTTGGTATCCACCAAAGATGTTCAATGAATTAAGGGGACACCCACAGCTGGCATGCCACCAGGAGCAATGAACAAAACCGCCTCTACATCAGGGGTGAAGAGGAAAATCGACCTGGACCATGTGGCCGAGACCCTCGTGAAAATCAAACACTCAAGAGAGGACTCCCCCAAGGCAAACCCAGGGATTCCTGCCAGTAATCAAGAGCCGAAAAGAAGAAGTAAGAGATTCACCCAAGCATCCCGAATCCAAGTTACCAAGGACAAGAGTAGGGAACCCAGTCCCATAGTTCAAAATGTGTCGGATTGGGATGATGATCAGTGGGTAGATCAGAGGGATCCCACTACAGAAGAGGAGTAGGAAGAACAGGAAATGCAGGATGAACAGGAAGAATAGGAGGAGGAAGAAGAGCGGAATGAACCAAAAGAGAAAGTCAACCCCCAGGGGGACCCTCTTGAGCATAATGAAAACCCTGGGGTTGTCAATCAGCTGGCTGAGGCACGAGAAGAATTAGAAGAGCTCATAAAGGATCTAGAGGCATTAAAAATCAGACCAGGAAGCCAGACAACATCACCCCTGTTCTCATCTGAGAAGACACAAATCCTACGAATGCATCATGTAGGGGAGCTAAGACTGGCGGAACAGAGAAATTCAGTACTTCAAGAAAAGTTGGCTAAGGCACAAGGGGAACTACACAAGAAGGACCAGGAAATTGTTCAACTGAAGCATGTCTTGGCTACTACCACGGAAATATACAATAAACTATTAGAGAATAGGCCACCTTCAGCAATATATGCAGTTTACCTACAAGAGAAGTGGGGCAAATTCTAGCTCTAGAGGTTGGCATAGGGACTCCCAATAGAAATCAAAACAATAAGGCAATTTGTGGATGCATCTCTCAAGGCCACATAGTCGGAGAAGGACCAGCTCAGTGAGTTTTTCCTACACAATTTTGTAGCTCCTAGCTCGTCCAACTGGTCGCCAAACCCTTACATGGGCGATTTCCAGTTAAGGGCATTATGTTCATGGATGAAAAATGAAATTGAAAGAGCTCAGGACTACCACATTTATGTGTCAACAAAATGGCAGAACCCATTATGGATCAGGGAAGAAGCATCTCACCCTAAAAGAATAATCTATGACCATAGAAATCTCACCATGGATGAGGAACTGATCCCAATTCTCCTTGAGAAAAAACAGGGGGTTGTGGTTCACTTCGATCTTACTCTTCAGAGTACACATAAGGAGGTTCAGGAGTCTATTGGTGAAAGATGACGCATAGTGGCAAATGACCTGAAAAATAAAAGAACTTCACTCCCCTGCAAGACTAGAAAATGCTCTCGTAAAAGCCAAGCTCTACAGAGAGTCATTGATAAAGAATCAGCTTAGGTGGATAGGAATGAGGCTAAACCCCCCATTCTTCCTCCCTTTGGTCATTAAGGAACAGGTCAATGAGGAAGAAGAAAGGGGGGCATGGGTCAAGGAAGATCAAAGTATGGACTACCACAGACAGGCAGGGACCCCCAAGGTGGCAGCATGGGACATCAGAGACGTCATCAGAGAGAAGAATATGTCACCCAAGGATGGGTGAATCCTTCAAGCATGGGGGAGCTAATGAGTCCGCATTTCAGGTATCTGATAGTTTCTTTTCCCATCAAAAAACACAAGAGAGGTTGAAAAGATACACTCATTAGTGGGAAAATGATTTACCTTAATTATTTAATGAAGTGTTTAAAAGATTATTTCTGTTATGTTTTGAAAAGCGTTGCTATGAGCTAATTGCATGAAAAATGAGGTTGAATGAGCAGGTGTAGGTGTACTCAAGGATAATGCGTGAATTAAGTGAAGAACTGGAAGAACATCACCAAACTCAGTGCCTTTTTCCCGATCTATAGAGAATGAACTCCTGTTCAAAAGAGAATCAGTAGTTGGACATTTTTGTTAGGTTAAGCATTAGGATTTTATAAACATGGACCTCTCGGGTAGCGAGAGGCCCCTGCTGCTATTTTGAATAATTATTGTTAAGTTTCAGACTATCCAGACGGTTGTGTTACAAACCTAGTTTTTAAACGATGAAGTTTCTATTTTAAATAAAGACTTGATGTTATCTACGATTCAGCATTTATAAGTTCTTTTCACTCCTGAGTACGGGTTGGAGAGGGCCCCTCCAACACGTAAGTTAGGAGATCTGGAAATACAGGTATTTCTCATTATGTGTTGTGCATTGATTGAATTTATATTACAGATGAGAGTATTCTAAATAGAGTCTAAATAACACGATTTAAATTTTGTAGTGGTTGATCATTTCTGATTTCGTAGTATGATAATGCTATGTTCTGTAGTCCTGTAGCAGCATTCCGTTGAGGCATAATTAAACACCCATTTCTCTATGTACTCGCATTTATTTCTGAAGCAACAATCTAGATCTTCAACCTATGCATTCGTTTCATTATTAGAACTGCTTATAGAGATTGATTCCTTTCCATATTTATTGGTTACATGATTTGATTAAAGATTGCAGCATTAGATAATGACATTCCGAATTTAGCTTTAGCCTTAGATTATGTTAGATCAGACTTTGAGTTTTAGGCATTCAATTTACAGTAAGATTAAAGGTCAAACTTTTATTTCTTTAGAATAGATCTGTTATAATTCCAACATTCAATTTCATAGTATATTTTTATTGTTTTCAACAAATTAATTCTTAAAATTAGATGGACTATTTCCTGCATTCAAATTCTTATCCATAGATTTCCTGCTTTTAGTATTTGATTTCTTAGCATATGAATTTCTCTTCCATAGATTAACAATCTTGTTTACAGTTCATTTAATCTTTCTTAGGCAGCTCTTTAACAACATTGATACAAACACCTAACTTCGACAAAGACTATCCTAGAAGAGCACATATAGTGCTAGTGCCTCTAAAGTTTGTACGTCCCCTGGTTTGATAATTAAAGTAAAGCTCCTAGTCTAGCTTCCCTCACTAGGCACCCATACTTAGAGCTCACCACTTACCATACACTAATTCATATGGGGACAAACTAGTGGTGTTACACCATGTAGTGCGATAGGCCCACAATGCCTCTGGAAGTCTCTTAGCCCAATCTTTACGATGGCTTTTCACTGTTTTTGTCAAAATAGCCTTAGTAACCTTGCTTGAACTCTCCAGTTGGCCATTGGCCTGTGGATGATATGGAGAGGTTATTTTCTGTTGAATATGAAATTTCTGTAACAATGCTTCCATCTTGTGAGACACAAACTGCGGTCCACCACCATCTGTGATGATTTCCTTGGGCACTCCAAACCGAGTGAAAATTTCTTCATATAGGAAATCAATCACAGCCTAATCATTAGCCTTAACCCAAACCTACAACTTCTACCCATTTGGTCATTAAATCTGTACAAACCAAGATGTGAACTTTCTGTCTTGAGGGAGGGTTGATAGGCCCTACAAAATCTAGAGCCCATCTATCAAATGGTTCAACCACAAGCTATGGCTGCAAAGGCATTTCATCTAATCTGTTGGGTTGGCCCATCCTTTGGCATATATCACATGACTGAACATACTTCTTTGCATCCTTGAACAATGTGGGCTAGAAATAGCCCATTCTCAAAACTTTATGACCTGTCCTTTTGTCACCAAAATGTCCCCCACAGGGCTCATCATGGAAAGCTTTAAGAATGATAAAGATCTAATCTTCTCTAACACATCTTCTGATCCCTAAATCAAGCCATGTGTAGAAAAGATGGCCATCAATTTAGCAGTACCTAGCACTCTGTTGTATGATCTTTCTTTTTTCTCTCTTCGACAGATGTGCTAAGAGCTTACCTGCAGCCAAAAAGTTAGCAATATTTGCATACCATGGGGAATGAGTTGATACTGCAAACAAATGTTTGTCAGGAAAGGAATCTTCGACTGGTAAATTGTCATTACTGTTAGTAAGTCGAGATAAAAAATATGCAACAACATTTTCCTTCCCTAGTCTATCAACAATTGTGATATCAAATTCCTGTAATAGTAACAGCCATCTAGTAACTCTAGCATTCGTGATTGGTTTATTCATTAAATATTTGATAGCAGAATGATCAATGTGCACAAAAGTAGAATATCCAGTAATATAATGTCTAAATTTGTTGATGGCATAAAAAATGGCAAGAAATTCCTTTTCTGTGACAGTATAGTTTAGTTCAGCAGGAGATAAGTTCTTGCTAATGTAATAAATTGCATAAGGAGCATTACCTTCTTGCTGTCCCAAAACTGCTCCAATGGCAATGTCTGAAGCATCTGAAGAAATATGAAAAGGCAGAGCCTAGTTGGGCCCTCATAAGATGGGTGTTGTATATAGCCTTTTCGTTAGCTCAATAAATGTTGTTTGGCATGCATCATTCCAGACAAACTGTGCATCCTTCATCAACAGAGTGAACAAAGGAGAAGCTAGTTTGGAATTTTTTTCTATGAACCTTCTGTAATATACAGCATGCCCCAAGAAGCTACGTACATCCTTCTGTATTCTAGGAGTTGGTATATTTTCAATTACCTTGATTTTGGATGGATCTACCTGGATACCCTCAGAAGAGATGAAGTGCCCCAGCACTATGCCCTTACTCATAATCATATGGCACTTTTCAGTGCTTAAAGAGAGCTGGCTTTGTTCACAGCATTTCAAGACCTTTTCTAAATTTTTTAGTGCTTCTTCATAACTATCATCATATGGAGTAAAGTCATCCATAAAAATCTCCATGCAATCATTTACCATTTCCGAAAAGATTCCAATCATTGCTCTTTGAAATGTGGCTGGTGCATTGCACAACCCAAAAGGAAGTACTCGGTTTGCAAAAGTTCCCCAGGGACAGGTGAAAGTGGTTTTGTCCTGGTCTTCTAGATCAATCTGGATTTGGTTGTAGCCACTAAAGCCATCCATAAAGGAAAAATACTTTTTCCCATACAAGCTATCAAGGACCTGATCGATGAAAGGTAAGGGGAAGTGGTCCTTCTGCGTTTCTTTATTCAATTCTCTATAATCAACGTAGACCCTCCATTTCCCATTCTTCTTTGGCACAATCACGAGTGGAGAAACCCATTCACTGTCTGAAATTGGGTATATAAATCCTGCTTCCAAAAGTTTTTGGATCTCCTCTTTCACTATGTCTCTTAGGTTCAGGTTCATCCTTCGTTGTGGTTGACACACAGGCTTGGAGTCGCTCTTAATATAAATGTGATGGGTGCACAGATTGGAAGGAATCCCTTTCATGTCTGTGTAATCCCAAGCGAAAGCTCCCCTACGCTGTTTCAGTAGAGCGACTAGCTGTTCCAGCTTGCTAGGCGCAAGATTTGGATTAATGTTCAATGTTCTCTTTGGCCCGATTTCTACTGGAACACTCTTCGAATTTTTGAGTACTGGAATTATACTGGCATCACTAACTATAGTTTCTTCTGTAATATTTTCTTGTTCTGTTGTAGCTAAAGTATTGTCCAAGATTTGATAGACATTTTTATTGACTGACGTGGGCTCACTAATGAAACTATAAATGGCATCATCCTCTGTTTCATATTTAAACGTTAAGGCTCTCCATATTGTTAATAATGGTTGCACACATTCTTCCTCCTCCAAATTTTCCCACAATGGAGTTTCAGCTTCTGTGTTTGGTCGAGCTGGAGGGTACAAGGTTAGGCTCTTGATCTCAGTCCCTTCTAAAATGGTCATAGATCCTAACCGACAACTGATACAGGAATCTGTTGTGGCCAACCACAGTCTTCCCAGGATCAATGGGTGTCCCCCCAATTGGGATTTCGGCTGTAACACCAAGAAATCTGTAGGGTATTCCCACGAGTCAACTGAGATCACGAGGTCATCTAGGATCCCCTTAGGCTTGGTTGTTGATATTTCAGCAAGTTCCAAAATAGTAGGGGTCTGTCGAAGATTAGTGAGTCTAAGTTTCTTCACAGTTTCTATGGTCATAATGTTAATAGCCGCGCCTAAGTCTACCAAGACATTGGGGATTTGTGTGTTTCCTATGTGAACTGTAACAATAGGGTTTCTAGGGTCATCGTATTTCGCCACATGAGTCTTTCCCATTATCGATTCGAAAAGTTTTCCCAATACATGGACAATGGGAGGATCCCTAGGCTTTCTTCCTAGTTTCTTGATACACAAATCTCTAATAGTCTTGGCGTAAATGGGCATGTCATGGAGGGCTTGTAACAGTGGAATTTTGTCGTACAAAATTTTCAATTCTCTTAAGAGATCGAATCGAGGCTGTTCCACTGTTTTCTGTAGGGGCAATCATTCAGGGTATGGCAGTTCTCTTATCAACTGTGTAGGCCATGATTCATCGTGTGTTAGCTCCTGAGTTTCAGCTACTGTTTCGGTAGGAGTATCAACATCCTCAATGATGGGGCTTGCAGAATTGACCATATTCTTGTAGTGCTGATTCACTCCAGTTTCAATCACTGGGGATGAAACATCCTCAGTGATAATAGGTTCCAATACCCTCCCTGATCATAATCGTATATAATTGCAGGGAATTTGGGTGATGGAATATGCATGTATGTTGGTAGTATCAAATTGATGGACTGCTTTATTGTTTGGTTTCGGGTTAGGTTGCACAGGAAACTGCGGTCGAAGTGGTGCATTGACAGGTGCAGAATTGTTTTTAAATGGGAGATGTGGTTGCTGATACTGTTGGTGCTGATATTGTTGAGGAGAATACTGTTGGAACTGAGTATACTGATGGGGAAAGTTATTTCCTTGGTAAGAATTTCTCCAGTTGGAATTCCAAGGAGCTTGATTGTTTGACTGCTATGACCATGGTGTCCAAAAATTAGGATTTTGCATTTGGTTCTGAGATGGATGCCAATGGTTACCAGAATAATGTGAAGGGAATTGTGTATTCATATTATTCATACCATTCATATTATTCAGAAAAAATGATGGGTCTTGATTCATACCTTGATTGTGAGGCTGCCACAGTTTCTTCTGTGCAATGAAGTAAGCCTGCTCCACATCTGGAATGGATGCCTGCAGAACTGCTTTGACCTTAGGCAATGAAGGACATTCCTTAGTTTCATGCTCCAGTTCACATATCCTACATATCTCTGCTTTGTCCAGTGGGAATTCTTTCAATGGGTGCTCTTTCCTACATTTAGGACAAAATACACCAAGTGTAAGGTCTTCTACTACTCACCTTTGCTTTGCTCTCATGACATCTAACTTTGAGGAAATGGAGCTCATCATGTTTGTTTTAAAATTCTCCAGTAAGTTGCCTATTTCTGCTCGAGTGGCTCCTCCACTAGCTGACTTTTGAGTCCTAGTGAAGACATCCTGGCCTCGATCTTTGTCTTGTTTGTTGGTTCTAGAGGATCCCCTTGAGTACCTTCGACATAATTCAACAATCTTCTCGAAAGGTTCCTTCGAGATGTCCCCTTTTCCCAGCAAATTAAACATATCAAGGAAGTCTTCTCTAATTCCTCGTAGTAAAATTATCTTGAGTACATCCTTTCCAATCTCAGCGTTCCCAAACCTTTGTAAATTGTACAACAATCTTTCCACAAAGTCTTCCAAGCTCTCTTCATCCTTCTGAACCATTTTAAACAACTCCTCCTTTCTATCCCTAGTTCTACAATATTCTTGATATTTAGAAAGGAAGGTGTTTTTCATTTGGTCCCAAGTAGTAATGGTCTCACAACATAGACTCATGAACCAATGCAGATCATTTCCTTTCAAGGTGGCTAGGAATAGTTTCAGCTTCTGAGCACTAGAGGTGTAATCATAACTATGACAGAGGATATCAAACTCAAAAATAAACTCATCAGGATCCTCATAAGACTTACCATGAAAATTCAGGAGAACTGATGGTGAGATATTTTTCATGGGAGCTTCTCTAGGTGTCTGGAGGATAGGGAATTCTAATGTAGCCATAGTATTACAAGGATGATTATCTTCCACTTCTTCTTCACGGTTATCCCTATGTTTGTTCTCTCCTTCCTGTTCTTTACCAGCCATGGTTCTAGTCCGAAATTCAATAGCTTCCTTTATGCATTCCTCCTTTGCTTTTGCTTCTTCTTCTCTTCTCCTCTCTTCTTCTCACCTCCTCTCTTCCTTTTCTACTCAGCGAGTCTCCAACCACACTTTTTTAGTAACTCTAGCTCCATTGATATGATAGTTCTCCTCTCTATCTGGTACACCCACAATGCTTCCCTTATCTTCTGGAGATTTATTTTATGCAACAGGAGTTGAAGGTCCCGTTGTATTCTCCACTATTGATGCTGAATTCTCAAGATTGGGAGGAACAGAATCTCTCCTACCTGTAGATGTCCGCAGTGGTCTAGTGGAAGAATCAGCCTTATCAATTATTTAGTCAATGTATGTGTGTATTCCTTGACCTGTATTACGACCTCGACCTCTTCCACTTGCAATGTTAGTATTCAAAGGGGGTTCCCGATTTGTTTTTCTTGTATTCATGCATGATGTGAATGATCAAACTAAAATGAAATCAAATAAAACTAACTACTAACTATGTCTATCTATTACCATCCCTGGCAACGACGTCAAAATGTTGGTAACTCTATATGTCAATTAATTAAAACCAACATACAGAATGCTCAATATAAATTGTCAAACCGAGGGAGGTCTTTTATTTCAATGGCAATAAGCACTATCTATGCATAAACAATTTCAATATTTAATTAAGTGAATGGAGATAACAATCCTACCTATCTGCTCATCCAAAATCATTCCATAAAGAAAACTAATCTGATTCATACATCTAGGGATTCAAAATGCAACTACCTTCCTACAGAAATAAACCTAGTAGTTTAATGATCTAAGAATGAGAATGAATTAGATTACTTTTGCAAGAAGTTAAATCCTATAATTATCAAACTACAGTATTCAATCTTTACCAATCTTTACCAAAATGATTCATCCAGTGACTACTGCAACTCAACCATAATCTATCTAATATATGAACCCAATTTAAGATACAATAGAAACCATAATTAAAACATAAGCTTGAACTCTAACTAATAATCAAGGGAAATCCTAGAAAGCATAAATGACTGAAGGGAATTGGAACTGAGCTCGGCTGTCACAGCTATTGAACACACATGCATAATCAAACTAACCTACACAGTCGACTATCACACCACGCAGTTACAGCTATTCATATACAGGAGATAAACTACCAATAAAGAATGCAATCATAAACTCACTGTTGTAGCTATCAAAAATACACCTAATGCAATTCCACAACACACAACAGGAAATAAATAAATCTAACTATCTAACTAAATCGGAAATCTTTGTGAGAAGGCGGGCCCTGGCCTTCTAACAGAGACACCATGAATCACCACAAATTAAGACACAGAAATGGAATTAACTCTGCTCTTCATTAAAAGATGGAAATTCACAGTCTCAATCTCTGTTACAGCCCGTACAACAATTGATGATTAACCAACCCCAGACATAGGAAGCCTTCCCATATTTATACATACAAAATGTAGTTCGTGATCCACTAATCCCATGTAGCAATGAAGATCTATGATCAACATGCTGTTGAGTCACAACTAACTGTTATAGCCGCATTAAATGAGCTTGTTTAATCATAAGAGATGTTGTTATGTTGGCGAGCCATAGATCAACCGATTAGCAATCTAGAAGGCGACCTTTCTGTCGCAGCTACACTTTGTTACAACAATTTGTTATAGCTACCTATTACAGCTCGCATGGAGAGATGCATTGTCCCTTGAAAACATGAGGAATTGAGCTAAAAGAGTAACAGCTGGCACCACGTATGATTGCTTCCAAGGCATGGTAGCTGATACACCTGTGCTTTGAGCTTTGACTAAATGAAACCACACAAGTTAGCATAATTCAAAGGCTAGGATCCTAAACTATAACAATCTTAGGCATAAAATGAATAAAGAAATAATGAATTATACTTGTCGATTTTATTGGTTGATCTGGAGGGAAGGCATATATATGGCTGGTAGAAATAGGATGTAATTAAGGAAAAATGATGAAATAAGGATGGCCAAAAAGGGGCATTTCCTGGACCCAACAGTGCACTATAAAATTATTGGTAAATCCAGAGAGTAACTGATGCTCGATAAATTAAGAGAATATTTGGTGGGAACATTAACCACTTGATGTTGTGGAGCAGCCGACGTGCTGACCGAACATTCCTTAATTAATTGATAAAACCAAGTCGGCGTATTGGCCTGGCATTGCCTATTCGAATGGTTGTGGAGTATCCTGTGTGCTGTCCCAACATTCTTTATTGTATCCATGGGAAATCCAATGCTTGGAAAGCAAAGAAGGATCTTGTGGAATAAAGTGAAGACATCCAATACAGATAAGTATTTGGTTATCTTGCAACTTCTTGCTTATGAATATACATGTGTATATGATTTGATTATGATTTCTTAAACTCTTTTCTAGAGATGAACCCTATGAAAATACACTAAACATGTGAATTGATTTAATGTTTGAGTGTAGGTATTGCTGGAAGCAAGGACTATGAAAGCATTTGGAGGATTCATGTGGGCATGTGACCATCCTAAAGAGAGATCAGTATGAGCAGTAATAAAAGATGGTGCTAGTGGACATGTGTGGATCCTAGCAGCCAAAGGTTCTGTAAGAAACAATGGGGAAGGGTTCCCTAGTTGAAAAGCATTAGAAAGACCTTAGACACTAAGTGTCATAGCCAAGAAAAGGCAAGGAAAGCATTCACATTGAAGTGAAAGAGGCTAAGGAGCATAGAACCAAAAGTGATGGTGTGGCTCCGGATTGGAACAAGACTAAGAGGGGGAAACTCTTACTCTTCTCTTTCCTTTTTGACTAATGTATCTTAAAAACAAAGGATTGTTGAGTGCATGTCATAGCTGAAAATAGATCGTGTTTAATTGCTTGAAATAAATTGTGAATGATGAATTAGTTATTTCCTTGTGAAAGGATGAACATGAATGAGTTCATGTGTATGTTGGGAAAGCATGAAATGTGTGGAAGTCTCATGAGTAAAGCATGGATGTTTCAAGTCAATTGGGAAAATAATTGACTAATTTTAATATTGTGTTATGCTTGTCCTAATAGGAATTGCCATAATGAGTCTCACAGGTGAGACATTGAAAGCCATTGAGTGCAGCTAGTACTAGCCAAGCATTGCTAGTGAGAAAAGTGAGAACCAGTTGTGCACATTGAACATGGCAACAGACCAAAAGCTATTTGTTTTGGCTAAAAATATTCCTTAGATAGTTTCCAGGGCAGCAAGAAAGATGGCATCCATGAAATTCCTGACTTGTGGATCAGTTGGAAGGTAAATAAAGGGAAGGGATTGCTGTGGAGCAATGGCCACCTGCAGAATTGGAAGATCAAAGCCAACATGAGCAGCTTGTGGAAGCCAAAGGACTTGATCCTGAAAATTTAAAGTAAAGAGATGAATGCAGGACATACCTGCCACATTTGGTGAATTTGTTTTGGACATGTGTAAAGTGGGTGTATATTCCTAAGTATTGGAACACCAAGGATGGTGTTATTCCAAGGGGAGGGGAATGTAACGTCCACATTATTGGCCCCATTACATTCAAATGTAAATGATGTAATATTGTTATAAATTCACGGTGAGGAGATCAAGGCCAAGGCCCCGCCATCGATTTATTGATGCATATGGTTTGCATGCCAGCCAGGCAAATTGGAATTTCAAACATCATGTAAATATGCATTTTAATAAAATACCCACAACTAGCTATGCAATGCAACAAGAGATGGGGGCATGATTTTTACAAGGAATTGGGAGGGAAAACATTCAAACCCTTGGAGCCAATCAAGTCAATCAAAGTGTCAATGAGAGAACCCATCAAACCCTCAACTACCCATGTTGACTTTTGTACCCAATCATTGATTTCTCCCAAGAGTTGGTTGAGGTAGTTAATGCCTTGGGGAATGAGAGGTATGGCTGTCCAAATTCGGTTATGGGCAAGCCACCCTGCATGGGAAATCACGTTTTGCTTCTTGGGCAAGAAAAGAGCCATGAATTTCTCCCCCAAGCCATTGTCCATCAACCAATTGCTCTCCCTCACGAGTTTGGAGCTACCTGGGCATTTTACAGCCATGTTTTTGGGTGTTCTCCTTGATCCTCAGCTAGGAGAAGGGTGTTTTTGTGTTGTATACTAGTGGGGAAGATGGAAAATCGAATTAGGGTTCCATAGAGACTGTTTTGGCTGTTAAATGCTGAGATGGTTGGGGAGAAATCGTTTTTCCTCCCTGTGAATGTTTTTCCTTATCCCACAATTCGTTTTTGGTTGGAAATGATTTGGGGAAAACCCAAACCCATGGAAATCTTGTTGATAAATCCATTGCTTTGGCTTGATCTTGAGAACAAGCATCCAGGGTTCAAATATAACTTGATAAACCCAGTTGTGGACTGGCTTGGCTGAGATGAAATGAGTAATTGGCTGTGAATGAGCTAGAATGTCCCCTTTTCCTTGTAAGAATCATGCCCAGCTCGGGGGTGGCAGTTGTGTTGAGAGATTGATGAACACAACTGGCCTATGGTTGGGTGGAACATTGTAGCAACATAGCTAGTTGTGTGGTACAATTGCACAACAAAGAGAAGTGTCTTTCTATATATGTATTTTTCCTCTGTAGTGTTTAAATTAATGATTGTTATTAATATATTGAATGCATATGCAAATATGTGTGTGGATGAGTTTATTTCCGTTGTGCAAGTTTGCTTGATTTGCATATGCACACATTTGTTTTTAACTGTATGAATGTAATGAATGGGCTGAGTTTTATGAAAAACCCCATAGATTGGTAGAATGTTCCCTTCCAGGAATTGGGTCCACGGGTGGGTACGTTACAACTATAAATCCTAGAAGGAAACCATACCTCATTGCAAAGATGTATTTATTGGGATTCAACCAAATTTTGTAGCGTATACATCGTTCAAGAATACAACGAAGGTGCTTGGGGTGGTTCACTCTCTTGCGAGAATGGTCGACAAGATCATCCAAGAAAACCTCCATTATACTTTTAAGGTCATGAAAGGAATAGGTCATGGCATGCTGAAATGTAGCTCTAGCGTTTTTAACGCCGAAGGGCATTTTCCAATATGCAAACGTACCCCAAGGACAAATGAAAGCAGTCTTATGTTGGTCCTTGGGTTTGATTTGAATCTAGTTATACCCTGAAAAGCAGTCCATGAACAAAAAAATCTCGCTTCCCGCATAAGCAACCAAGATCTCATCAATGAATGGTGTGGGGAAGTTGTCTTTCGGACATGCACGATTCAGGTCTATAAAATTAGTGCATACGCGGATCGTTCCTTGCTTCTTATCCATAGGAACGGGGTTTGAAACCCATTCGGTAAGGGGAATGGGGTAGATAAAACCAACTTTGAGTAGTTTCTCTACCTCTGACTTGATAGCTACTTCCTTCCTAGGGTTAACAGCATGAAGACGTTGTCGAACCGGCTTAGCATGAGGATACGTTCTAATCTCGTGTTCGACAATACTAGGGTCTATTCTTGGTATCTCCTCATATGACCAGGCAAAAGCTTCCCGAAGTTTAGTAAACAATTCTGTGTAAATGGAAACCTCCTCAGAAGAGCAATCGTCACCGATGTAAACGTTCTCAACCTTTCCGGGAGTGCGGGAGATGTTGATCGATTTAGTCGGGGAAATATTAGCCATGTTCCCTTCCGTATAAATTTCATGTGAGCCCAAAAGAGCCACAGGGTGACCAACCATTTATGAAAGAGTCGTCCTAAACTCTTCTTGCTCGACGAGATCAAGGTTGGGAAGGAAATAAGAGCGATGATGCATATTCTCCCAAGGTCTTTCAATACCACACATGGCCTCGATAATAGCTTCATCCGAAGGTAAAGTACTATCAAGGAAATCATTCGAACAAGATGAGTTGACTACCCAAAATGGCAGTGTAACAGGATCTGCCTCATCTATCCGAGAAGAGGGGAGATCCAGCTCTGCGATGGCTTGTTGAATATCCTGATAAGCAAGCTCAACAACAGACAGTGGCATAGACACCTCAACGTGTGCAATGTCTCCAGACATAGAACTCGTGGACGGTAAAATCCATGGATCATCAAAATATGAAGTACATAATGGTACATTATGCAAAGGAGGAGACACATTGTCAGAAATGGTTCCAATAAAATTAACGGATGCAGGGAAATCATAAGATTCCATCAACGGAGGGTACATACCAATACTCATGTTCCCGGTTGCCGACTGAGAATTTGTAACCTACGGGACTAATGATCTTGTGGATCATGTGGGAGGAGGATTAACGAAATCTAGCTGATCGATGGTCACAATCCTGCCTTTGTGTGGAAAGAAAATGATCCTGAATACAGTAGACGCGACAAATTTCATAGCATACATCCAATTCCGGCCTAGTAAAAGGTTGTAATCGATGGGCGCATCAACCACCTCGACTTTGATAGGCACAAGTTTACCTCCCAAGCGAACAACAAGGGAAGGGATAATCCCATGCAGCTTAAATGACCAACCGTCAAATGCAGTGAGCATGGTCCTAGACGTGAGTAGAGGAGGAGAGCCAAGAGCTTTCCAACAAGCTAACAACATCACTGACGCGGAAGCACCTTCGTCAACCACCATTCTTTTGACAAAATTCTGAAGGCACTCCACATGGATTTGAAAAGCCACATGGTAAGGTAAGTGAGGTTGAACATCAGTAGTGTCGAACTTGATAACATTGGAACTCCCCCCATCCTGAACTCCTAACGCACTCAAAAGGGAATGCCTTTGAGAAGGACACGCTTATAAAACTTCAAGCGCTGACATGGCACACTGAGTTTGGCCCAGATCTTCTACAATGGAGTAGTTCTGGGTGGCTCGAGCATTGGGATTATGCATAGAGCGCTTGAGAACACCTTTTGGTATCTGCGGAATAATAGAGGGCTTCTCGATATGCAAGGAATTATCAGGAGGAGGGGGAGGCTCACTCCGCATATTAGGTTGTGGTGCACCATAATTGCGTTGACGAGTAGAAACACTAACCTCCGATTGAACCATATTCACACATCCATAACCACTAGTATTGGAAGAAGACGTTGCAGTCTCATTAGGTCCATTACCAGTGGCGGGAGCATGCAAAGCCATGTTTTAATGATGAGGAAGGGGATCCTTCAACACAACTAGGCTCTGTGCAAGATGCTTCGATGCTTCTTCGATTCGAGGACACAAGTGAGTAAGATGATCTTCCCCACAAAGCTTCCAAGGAAACTTCACCTTACGCCTAGGTTTATGGTCCTCACCAGCATTTCTGCCTTCCCGAGGAGGGTTGACATTCTCCTTATGAGGAGTATTGCGATTACTATTATTGTTCCCATTGTTTCCACCCTTATGGTTGTTTCTCCCCTTCTTCGTACCACCAGGCTGTTGGTTACCCGATGGGTTTGTTGTTTGCACAGTGTACATCGGACTGTGGGGTGGAAGTGGATAAGGTGTGAACTTGTCTGGGAGTAGATTAGTTAAGCAAATTTTTTTGCATTCGATTAGCCACCAAATCTATAGGGTGAGTACTTGTGGATCCCACAATTCCATTGGCATGTAGTCCAGGAACTGACTTGGGCTCATGTCGTGTTCGCGGTGCATCATGAATAATGTCATATAAAATGCTAGACTAAGAGTATAGTAAATCCAACTGCTGGAATTTTAAGATGGCTTGTTCCTTAGTCATAATACCGGACATCGAAACATCCTTAGAAATATATGGGAGTAGAGACTTGAGGAACCATTCCAACAGAAAATCTGGAGGAATGTTGGCTTTCACTAACCTCTTCCGTCGATGCCACTCTTGAATGTGGTTAGAAATATGTGTGGCCTTATTATGAAGGAAGGTAGACAAAAGTTCAGTACCAGTATCGTAATGAACTGGCAACTGGAAATGATCCAACAAAACCAAAGCGATCTCATTGAATCCCCTATAAGTGTTCCCTAACAACTCAACATACCACTTCGCAGCTACCCCCGTGAGGGTGCGTTGAAATAGTCGCAATCTAATGATCGTGATTCAACGAGTCGGAAGAGAACCAAAGGTGAAACGTTGTGACATGATCACCCGAATCCTTAATACCTTTCCCCTCAAACTTAGGAATGTCCAAAGGAATCTTGGTAGGTACAGAAGGCAAACTAGGGTCATGACACACCAGATCATTCGTTAGCTTCAAATGATCCGAAAGATTCAAAGGTGCAAGGAACGGGAGCTACGACTGGGAAGCTTGATTATAAGGTCCCATAAAAGATTGATGGTAAGAACCTGAAGGATAAGAAGGACCATAAGCCGAACCATGAGCATTAAACTGCTGATTATACGGGCTTGACGGACCATAAGCTTGACCATGTACATAAGGTTGATAACCTCCTCCGACCTAACCTGTGTGAGAGTAAGTAGGTATATATGTGTTTTGGGCACCATATTGAGGTGGGTTGTACTGGTGGCCAGCACGGACTGTATTGTATTAAGGGTTGCCACCATAATTATGGGGCATATACATACTATTCATAGTGAGAACCGTGTTGTAATGAAGATGATGGTAAGGTATGTTCCCACCCCCAGTGTAAGCATTAGGATTAGCGTGAGGAGTCGTGTGGTGACCATAAGTATGAGATGTATTCCCAACCCAAACATTGGTGTTACTAGTAGCAGGAATCATGGCGTTGTGACCATGAGGATAAGGTATATTCCCACCTCCTACATTAGCATTACTAGTAGCGGTAGCAGACATAAAATTATGCGGTATATGTCAACCCCCGTGATTGGGAGGAATGTTAACATTCGTGAAAGTGGTATTAGGTTGACGGGTAGTGGCATGTGTATTAGGTGGTGGATGGTGATTCGGGTTGCGAATAGTGTTCCTATTAGGGTGGGTAGTCCTAGGAGGCAGCCGTCTTCCAAAATTAGCATTGTTAGGAGGAATGTGACCGGTCCCCATACTATGTGTGTGAGTGGACAACGTGGCGCCCCCGGCGAGGGTATTTCCCCCAGTGGGTGCAGTGTTGCTAACACCATGACTAGTGCCAGCATGACTACCAAATGCAGTGGAAGGATCAACTGTGTTGTAACCAGGAATACCAAAAGATAACGTGGTAGGGTTGATCGTAGGACCTGTGTCATCATGTAACTCTGTCATCCCGTATAAATAATTATGTGGAAACGAAGGAATGAACGGGTCATCCTCGGGTGGATCCATACCAAACAAACTAGGTTGGGTCTCGGGTGGATTCAAACCAAACAAACTAGGTTGGGTCTCGGGTGGATCCGGACCAAACAAACTAGGTTGGGTCTCAAGTTGATCACCCCCCCATGCCTCACGAGGAGTAGGGGTGTCTGAGGTGTGCATGAGTCTACCCGATGGAGTCGTAGGGATTTCTCGCTTGTCAGAGTGTGCAGTCATAACATCAAGGACGTATGTCTCGTAATAATCCGAAGACTTGGAGGGAGCCCGCTAGCGTCCCTTAGCAACACGACGTGAAAGCTCGGTCGGTTGTAAACCAGCCAATTGACGGGATCAGCGGAGAGTAGGACTCCGCGCCACGATATTTCCGGAGAGAAAATAAAATCACAGCGTCCCCTAACGTCCAACTATCGATAAAAAACAATAAATCAAGAGCACACACCTAGCGAAACTACAACCAAAAGCAGACAAACAGAGTGGCTAAATTAACTCTCGACACTAGAGCTGGTATGTCTCGCATAGGAGAGGCTTGAGACTCCAAAACTGTAGCTAGAGGTAACAGAATTAGTTTTAGAGGTTCCTACGCTTTACTGTGTGCAAAGGGTCGTAACCCTCGGCAACAAACAATTGTGCTTTCCAACCTCTATCTGACTCAGGACACAAACAGTATAACCACTACAAGTACCCTATGCGATACCTAGGTAAGGAAACTATGGTCACCATAGTATAACCAATGCTCAGGGGGACAGTTGCAGGTGGGATCCGTCGTATGGGAAAGGTAGCCAAGCCCGAAACTCAAGAGGGTCAAATCCCCCAAGAGTCCCTAGATACGAACAAACCATGGAAATATCTCCCACGTTCAGCCGGTATTGGAGGGTTATCTCCGCAACCAACCTCCTGTGACCTCGTGCTTAACTTTGGTATGAGTAGAGCTTCTTGAGAACACCAATGTATACCATGGATTTCACCACTCCCTAGCTAGACACATAATTTTTTATCTAGTAGTATTGGATCATTTACTCACAATGATCTATTCCAAGACTCTAAGCCTATGCTAGCTGGTGTACCCTATACATAAAATCGTTCTAATCAATTTTAAGATTAAGCGTTAATTTTAATGGTTGTGGTTACTCAAAGGATATGGTTGTGAAACTAGTGATGCATATGACTCAATAGTATGCAAAATCGTCTAAATCTAGACTCATTTATCCAATAAAAATAATGCCACTAACATGCAAAATCAACCCAACGGTTTCGAAATAAAAATGCAACTCTTTTATATTTTCAATGCACAAGCAGAACCTAAATGAAAGAAGGAAGCACTCAATGCGAAATGTAGTACATGAAAGTAATTTTTTTTTTGTATTTTCACTTATAAGCAAAACGAAAATGCAAAACTATTTTTTTTGTATTTTGCAATATAATGAAATGAAAAATGCAAGCAAAATCTCACTATTCAGTTACAAGAATTGCAAAGGAAATCACTTAGACAACCTACCAAATCCTAAACAGTAAGACTCAGCCAATGGAATGAGCTTAAAAATAAAAAATGGGTAAAAACCAATAAGGCTCAAAACCAATAGAAAAGAGGAGTTATGGTCACAAACAAGGCTTGGAATAGTCAGGAACAAGGCCAAAGAAGACTCAGGAACACTCAAAACCAACCCAACAACCACCAAAGGCCATAAGCCAATCACCCCCGGAGTTATACACTACTATCAAAGGAATACCTTTGAGTACCCACGGGCTATAGTGTAGACAGAAGTAGGTAGACACGAGAAGAACTAGGCTCACCCGTGTACAGGGAAAAGCAAATGAGCAGAAAAAGAGTCAAAGGGCTCATAAAAAGGGTGTTTTCTATAGAGTATCCTACCGGCCAATCAATGACACAGAGACTCGACACACAACAACTCTAAATAAGGACTAATGCTAAAAAATCCCCAAAAATGGATGTTCTCCCCAACGGAGGCGCCATTTCTGTGTTGGAGAAAATTTCCTATGGCTTGGGGTGGACCACAACAGATAGTTGACTACCAGAAATTAACTCAATTCTCAATGCTATGCTATATAAATGACAATGCTAAGATAATGAAGAACATAACCAACCTTGATCCAAATGTTTGATGTAGATCCCCGTTGGAGCTTTCAATCCATGCACTTGAACCTGCAAATTAGTCTTGACATCCAATACACAACAAGAGCATATGATATATAAACGACATTAACATCATCAGTAGCAATGGTCCATGATATTATAAGTAAGTGCAACCCAATGTAATATAAACAACATTCACAACATTAATGGACGAGAATATGAATATTTCTATTAATAAATAACAAGAAGTACAATGTGATACGACCTTTTGTCGACAACCAATCTGAACCAAGATCTGGGTCTCTCCACTTGTGCCTCCACCACTTCAATCCTCCATGGAATGGAAAACTCAAACTATGATAGGAGTTTGGAAGGTGAACATAAAGGGTTCACAACTACAAGGATCAATGAGTGTAGACTCAAGATAGGGAAAAAATCCACTAGAGTACTCTTTCTCTCCTTTCTCCTCCCGTCCATATGCCATATGTGCTAAATTTATAGTCCTCCCAAAGGTAAGTGAAAGGACACATCAAGGCGTTTCGGGGAAAATGGAGGGCCAAAGGTCACCCTATGACCATTTTTTGGGAGTAAAAAGTATTTAACTAGTGATTTTTATCATTTTACATGCTACCTACAGGCTATAGTGATGCAACTTGTGGGTATGCCCACTGCAGTGATACAACTAGCGTACAGGGGAAAAAAATAGGGAAATAATGTGTCTGAAGGATATAAAGTGGATCCAAGTCAGCAAAATGGATCCTGCAGGCCAAAGAGTGCTGATGCTCACAAGGTGAAAAATTACGTTGGAGAAAAATTCCTATGGCTTGGGGTAGACCACAACAGACAGCTGACTACCAGAAATTAACTCAATTCTCAATGCTATGCTATATAAATGACAATGCTAAGATAATGAAGAATATAACCAACCTCGATCCAAACGTTTGATGTAGATCCCCGTTGAAGCTTTCAACCTGTGCACTTGAACCTGCAAATTAGTCTTGATAACCAATATACAACAAGCGCATATAGTATATAAACGAAATTAACATCATCAATAGCAATGGTCCATGATATTATAAGTAAATGCAAGCCAATGTAATATAAACAACATTCACAACATTAATAGACGAGAATATGAGTATTTCTATTAATAAATAACAAGAAGTACAATGTGATACGACCTCTTGTCGGCAACCAATCTGAACCAAGATCTAGGTCTCTCCACTTGTGCCTCCACCACTTCAATCCTCCATGGAATGGAAAACTCAAACTATGATAGGAGTTTGGAAGGTGAACATAAGGGGTTCACAACTACAAGGATCAATGAGTGTAGAATCAAGAGAGGGCAAAAATCCACTAGAGTTCTCTTGCTCTCCTTTCTCCTCCCGTCCATGTTGGGCCTGGCCCAGATGGGGCATTTTTGAACAGGAAGAATTTTGAGAACTGTAGAGCTAAGCACAATTAATTTTGAACAATTTTGGGATAAGTTTTGGTATGCTGCGAAGTTGCGCGCAACACAGTGTTGGAGGAGCTGCGAGGTCAGTGCTGCAAGGAGTACAATGCTGCGATGTGCCACGTCGACGGAGATCCAGCTAAGCAAAGCATGGACGGATGGAGGCAGTTATTTTGTTTAGGTCATAGAAGACCTATTTTTGGAAAAGATTGTCGATAACTACCAAGCAGTGGGTAGGTGTAGATCGGAGGTAGGTGACTGATCACAACAAAAAGAAGACTACTACTACTCGAACCAGTCATCTAAGGCTGTGAAAGAAGGAACAGCTCGGCGGAAGTAACCTGTTGGTGCGTGCATGATAGAATATCCACTTCCAAACACCAGTAGTTTGGTTTCGGGAAAACCGTGATAGTTTTGTAAACCTAAGGGTTCTGCCTTCGTAAATGTAAAGACATGACCTACAGGTCTTGATCTATAAATAAGGAAATTTTTTAAAGGAAACAATTAACTCTTCATTTTATTGATTAGTATTGAATACTGTTAGACCTGTGAGATTGAAGCATTGTAAAGGTTCTGCAACTGAGTGCGCAAGGACCTAATTTTGAGAGAGAGAGAGAGAGAGAGAAGAGCATCTGCAGCTGAGTGCGCAGACGAAGAACTGTTGTACCCTTTCCTAAGATAATAAATAACAGTTCTTGTGGATGTAGCTTCCCATCCGGGGGGGTGAACCACATTAAACCATTGTCTTATGTGATTGCTGTGTATGATTGTCATTAATTTGTGATCTAATTTACTTACAGTGCATGCATGAAGTTACTATTGTCTGTTATATGTTTACTGTTATCTGTATTCACCGTGGAAAAAATGGAATAAGATGCTAAGTAGTTCATGTATGGAGGAATGTTAATAGTAAAGAACCTATAAATTCTCAAATGAATGGATCTGTGAGATAACCACACAACAATTGGTTAGAGTTGAATCGCGACATCAAGCACACAACACTGCGCATCTCACATATTTGCCTAATTTATGATGTTTATCAAGCTAAGTAATAATGAATGATTAAGGATTATCGAATAAATTTGAATAGAAGTGATCAGATCTCATAAACCCATTGCGTGGCTTGGGGATGCGCTGAGGGTGCAAATATCTTTGTTCTTGAAAATACTCAACGCGAAGTAGAAGACTTCGCGTAGTCATTGACTGCAGCGCGCAACTCGTATTATGTTGTACATGAATCAGTTCAAACACTCGCATCACAAGGTTGTGGAAACCTGCTTCTGCAACCACCCCCTCAACTTCACCTCGGGTGAGACCTCAGGCTGCTTGCAGTCTGTTGCTGAAAGGGCCGGTGAATAGGGGTTTTGTTGGTATCTTGTACCGTGAAGTACCTGGGTCTACATTGGAAAACCTCTAGAACAGTGCTGCGAACAACAGTCCATATTCCATATGTGCTCAATATATAGTCCTCCCAAAGGTGAATGAAAGGACACATTGAGGTGTTTCGGGGAAAATGGAGGGCCAAAGGTCACCCTATGACCACTTTTTGGGAGTAAAAAGTAATTAACTAGTGATTTTTACCATTTTACATGCTACCCGCGGGCTATAGTGATGCAACTCGCGGGTACGCCCATTTCAGTGATATAGCTAGCTTACAGGGGAAAAATATAGGGAAATAATGTGTCTGAAGGATATAAAGTGGATCCAAGTCAGTAAAATGGATCCTACAGGCCAAAGGGTGCTGAAGCTCACAAGGTGGAAAATTACATTGTAACAGATGCCCCCTAATGTGTGAGGTCAGAGACTAATGCTATGATGGCTGAAATACATTATAAATCTTAGAAGTGGAGTGATGGAGACAGAAGTGGAAGAAGTAGCTCACTCGTCATAATACAATAGTATCCCTGAGTACATGTCGGTATGGTACAACAATCTGATACAATGGCCATGAATAGGCAGTACATAGTGAATACATGTCATAAGTGATCACAACCATGATCCCTCTATAGTAAGATATGGTCTCCTGCTGAAAAGGAAACAACTAGTGCAAACTGGAGGTATAAACTGCTGATGGCTGAGAGGTGATATCTCAGATGTAAAGTCACGATCATAAGTAGCATATTGAATGCCACTATCTCCTGGGGTCTTCTACACAAATCTTCGACGGTGCAAGTCCCATCAAGTGAATAAATGAGTTGAGGTCAAACCTAATGTGACATCGTCTGATTACTGGTCAATGATGTATACCGTTAATAGACACAAGATAACCCACCAATAATGAAAATGGGCATCAAGGCACAAAGTACAATCATCAAAGTGAGAATAGATGTGTTGAAGTCGAACACTAAGATGAATCCATGGATCAGGGGACATTGATGTATTCCCAAAACTGTTGATGGCGAGAGAACCTGCCACTAATGACTGCAAGCCTCAAGGTACTCAACCGATCTCTAAGCCTCAAGTTTCGAATAAAATGGGTTGAAGTTGATGGAACGAGACTCGCTGGTAGGAGGGCATTAAGGAATCCCCCATCAACCAGCATGAGGTACCAACTACGCTAAAATATTTGGAAGATCTCAGGTGAAACGAATTGACTCAATAAGGATGGCCGACATGCAATAGTCAAGAAATCTGAGAAGTGGCTGAATCTGGTTTCAGGACGTCCTATGAACAAGAGCATGAGTAGAAGGATAGAATCAGGAAGCATAGAATCAATATAGGCTGTGCGATGTAGGAGGCATCACAAAGGGCTCCATAATGATTGGAAGCTTAACCAATCAGTGGAGTAAACTGAGGAACAAGTATATCTCCTAAGGTCCAACTATACTTCCGACTCATAATGTATGGAGTGGAATGAATGATCTATTCAAAGGCAACGCAATAGCTGCCAACTAGCAGTAGTAACGAGAAGTCTTTCCCTGTCAACATTAGGACCTTAGATGCCTGCTGTTTTGTTGCACTCTCTCCTTGTAAAAGAAGAAGAACATGTCTAATCCCATCTTTCTCAAAACTATGATAGTTTCTCCTACCATCATGTATCACCTTTTTGTCAAATTTCCATGGTCTCCTAGAAGAATATGGAAAACATCCATGGGCATAACATCACATATAATTTTATCTTTATATGTGCCTATTTTCAAATCAACTTCACATTGTTCACTTACGAGGATTTGATGTCCTTTATGCAGCCAGGATACCTTGTATGGAACAGGGTGTTTGGTTTTCTTCAAACTCAGATTATCCACCATCTCTATGGAAACAAGATTTCCAGTGCTCCCACTATCAATCACCATATTACAGCACTTCCCCTTGACTTTACACATGGTTCTGAATAAAGCCTTTCTTTGAGCAGGTTCGACCTTCTCCTTCTCAGGCTTCAATAAGAATTTGTTCATCATCAAATCCTCTCCCATCTCTAGCATATTCTTAGTCACTGCCATCTCCTCTTGTTGTTGCTCATTCTAAGCTATATAGGCTCCTCTCTGTCCTATGTATTCCTTCTCAGGACATTCAAAAGATCCGTGTCCCAATTTTTTACATTTGTAACATCTGTAGGAAGTTTCTCTGCCTCTTCCTCTACCTCTACCTCCTTGGTAAGGTCTTCTCTTTCTTGGGTCACCTCCTCTACTTTGCTGCTCCTGTTGGTTTGAGTTGTTGGGTTCTCCTTTTTGGGCTGCAAACCTCCCTCTTCCAGCTGTTTTCCTCCTTCCTCTTGCTGAACCTCTTCCTCTAATGAAGTTATTCTTTCTCACTAATTTTTCTTCAGCTCTCAAGGCACATTGGTATGCCTCTTCCATGGTTCTCGGTGATATCATGTCGATCTCATCCTGGATCTCCATCCTTAAACCATTGGCATATCAAGCAGCCTTCTCTGTTGATTCTTCCACATAACCTGCCCTTAGGTCCACTTTGTAGAACTCTTCAGTATACTCTCCTACAGTTAATAATATTTTCCTAAGGTTCTGCATTTGTCTGTATAGAGTCAGTTGGTAATCCTTGGGTAAGAATTTGGCCCTCATCTTAGCCACCATCCTATCCCAGCTCTTTATTAATGGTTTGTTCTTCCTTCTTTGTTCGTCCTGCACACTATTCCACCATAGGGACACATGTCCTTTAAATCTTATCACTTCCAACCTGACCTTCTTGTTTTCTTCAACTTCATCATACTCAAAGTACTTGTCTAACTCGTTGATCCAATCAATGAGGTGTTCAGTAGTGAGACTTCCCTCATAGGTGGGTAACTCAGGTTTTGGCCTCGAAGTTGCTCAAAGAATTGATCGAAAGTATCTTAACTCAGGTGTCTCTTTCATGGGTGTTTCATCTTCTCCTTGTTCCTCTTCTTTAGGTTCATTCACATCTCCTGATTATGGGTCTCTTTGTCTACCCATATCCATAGCTTCCATACGTGCCTATAGTTCTCTCATTTCCTCCACGACCTCTGCATTTGTTGTTGGTCTTCCCCTGTCACGACCTCTTGCTTAGCCTACACGTATCACCATGCATTTCTTCTGCTGCGCTGAGAAAAGCTCGCTTTGATACAACAAATGATGCAGGTGGGAATGAACGAAAGCCAATCCAACTTGCTTCCCAGGAAATACCGTGAATCTCTGAAATCGAACCACTAGACTTGGCTAAAAACCAACCAGGTTCTTCTCAATTACTGCCCTTACCTTCAAACTAAGATTTCTGCGACGTTCTGACAGTAAGAATTGACTTTATGCAATAATATTGCGGAAACACATTATTTCCGCAATTGCAGTGTTCTTCTACAACGATCTTTCCGCAGTTTCCTTCCCCCAACAATCCTTCTGCAACACTTCTTTCCGCAGCTTGTAGATTGTGGATTGCGGGTGCACCTTTCGTGCTTTCCTGAAAGAGATTCCGCAAAGGTTCTTCTGCAATTCGGTTTCTGCAACTCTCGTCATTAACTCCCAAGCTCTTTCAATCTGCGGAAAACTATAGCGACCGTCGATCTCTTGTGGATGTAATCTCGTCCGTTGATCTATGTTCAACGCATAATACTTTGCATTTAGCTTACAAAGGCACTAACTCCGGCACACGTTCACCTGGTGGATTCTTTCTCGACCATCGATTTTCCTTTTTGGTTTTGATTTGAGCCGTCCAACCTTTGTTAATTGAATCGGCTGCAACCATACGACTTTCTTCATTGATTGATCAGAGAATTGATCAATCCCGCTTGATCCTCGTCCAGTTCCGATGAGAAACTAAAGGTGACAATAAATTATCTATACTGCGAATTAATGGCTAGTTTATGAAGGATTTGGGTGTTCTTAATTGTTCACACAAGAACAAAGACAAAGATTCATTCACACAAACATCAGGTTAACGATTCGTGTTACTCAAACCAACAGAATCTAAGCTCAAATCTTGTTCAAATGCACAGTACATCATTAACACACATAATTTGCTCATTTCATTAAGTGATAGGAAAACATCTATATAGTCATCTTTTTCCTTTGGTGTGTAGGACAATATCCCACCGACTCTTTCTTACGTAGAGCTCTCTCTTGCGCCGACCGAACCCTACTGACTCCTAATATTATCCTATTTCACCCATTCGATATCCCCCAAAACCGAATGGATGAACCGTAACAACAAACTCACTAACACACTCTCTCCATCACTAAAGGAGTCACTATCATTCGACAACCAACTGGCTAACTGGCTTGATCTCCACACAGGGAGTATGAAATTGCCACTATGTCCTATTTTCTCAAAACTGACAACACACTAGTTGGTTACATATTTTCACTTATTAAAACTACTTAACAAACGAATCTCCCTCCCAGTTCAGGACAGCTTGTCCTCTTGTTGGCCACAACATGTGAACATGCAATCACATTGCTGACTTAGCATTGATGCTCCTGCATCACTTATTCTTGGAAGGAACCTCGATTTGAAGTACACCAAGCTTCTCTCTGAAGTACTTGAACTTCACTCTGGCTAGAGGCTTGGTCAAAACATCGGCTATCTGATCGTCCGTCACAGCATACTGAAGCTTCACTGCTCCTCTCTACACCATATCCTTGATATAGTGGTACTAGATCTCAATGTGCTTGTACTTGTCATGCAACACCAGGTTCTTAGAAAAATTCACACAACTCTAGTTGTCACAACATATGCAAGTCGCATCCAACTAGAGATCAAACAAATCAAACAGTATCTTCCTAATCCATACTGCCTCACAACTAGCCGAACAGGCTGAGACATACTCTGCTTTGGCTGTACTCAGTGCCACACAGGACTGCTTCTTTCTAAACCAAGAGATCACACCTGATCCCATACTGAAGCACCACCCCGAAGTGCTCTTCCTATCAGTGGCACTGCCTGCCCAATTCGAATCAACATAACCCTCCAGGTTAATCTTTTGATTCACATCATACTTGAGCCCATAGTCAACCATACCCTCCAGGTACCTCGGAATATGATTTTCAGCAATCAAGTGAACATGTCTTGGATCTGTTAGGAACTGGCTCACTATGTTCACAACAAAGAAAATATATGGTCTCGTATTCGTCAGGAACATCAAAGATCCAATCATCTGACGATACATCATGGCATCAACCGAATTTGATGAAGCATCAACCAATAACTTCAGGTTTGATGCGATAAGCGTGGCCATGGATTTCCACTCCATCATTTTGAACCTCTTAAGGATATCTACTTCATACTTCACTTGTCCAAGGAATATTCCATCCGCACTATGCCACACCTCCATACCTAGAAAATAGTGCATCATACCCAAGTCCTTCATCTCGAACTCGACAATAAGCTTCCTCTTCGTGTGCACAATAAGCCCATCCTCACCTGTCACAAACAAGTCATCTACATAAACTAGAAGTATCACTGGGTTCCCTCCCTCAAACTTGTAGTAAAGGTTGGAATCCCTTGTACTCTTGGTAAATCCCAAACTAGTGAGGAAGCTATCAATTCTATCGTACCACGTCTTGGGTGCCTATTTTAATCCATACAAGGCCTTCCTCAATTTGCACACATGAGTCTCCATGTCATGTGTCTCAAATCCGAGTGGTTTCTCCACATACACTTCCTCTTCCACTACACCATTCAAGAAATTTTCCTTGAAATCCATCTGGTGTACTTTCCATTTCATTACTGTAGCTAGAGAAAGTACTAATCTGATGGAAGTGTATATGGCTACAGGTGCAAAAGTATCCTCATAATCTATCCCTTCCTTCTGGGAGAAGCCACGTGCCACGAACCTTACCTTGTATTTCTCTATGCTTCCATCTGCAGAATGCTTGATCTTGTAGATCCACTTGGAAGTCATAAAATACTTCCCTACTGGTGTCAGGACCACATCCTAGACTTCATTCTTCATGATTGACTGGTACTCCTTGATCATGGAATCCTTCCATTCCTTCCTTTCTGCCGCTTCATCATAGGTAGCAGGTTCCTTGTCAATGATGTTGCACAACAGGGCTACATAATTGGAGTATAGGCTCGATATCTTGCTTTCTCTGTGCATTCCTTCTGGAGCGCCATATCTCTCTGCATCTTGAATTGCCTATCATACCCATGTTGGTTTCCTCTTGTGAGAATTCTTCTCATGAGGTGGATCTATGGGTTCCTGTGGGTCTTCCATCTCACGGTCTTCATATTCTCCTAGGGTTGCTTCATTCATTGTTGTATCTCAGATCTTGGGTGCTTCTGGTTTTTCAATGTCTTCAACAGGTAGATTTCTGGATTTGTTGTAAGCTGAGTCTTCATCAAATGTCATGTCCCTGCTGATATCGATCTTCTTGAACCCAGGAAAGTATATTTTGTAAGTCTTCGAGCTTTCACTATATCGCACGAATATGCCCTTCTTTCCTGGAGGATCTAGCTTTGTTCTCTTCTCCTTTAGAATATGTATGTACATGGGATAGCCAAATATCCTGAGATGGTTGACTTCTGGTTTCTCGCCGGAGAAAGCTTATTTTGGTGTCTTGTTGTCAAGTACTCTATGTGGAGTACGATTCTGTACATACACCAATGTCCTTGCAGCTTCTACCCATATATGCATTGGAAGATCCTGGTCATGAAGAATCGCAGTTTGCTGCTTCCATGATTGTTCTATTCTTCCTTTCCGCAAATCCATTCTACTGTGGATTGTATGGAGTAGTCAACTCCCTCTTAATCCCCGAATATTTACATAATTTCTTGAAATATTCTGATGTGAAATATTTGACATTGTCTAATCGAAAGTTCTTGATTTTATTCTTTGTGTGGTTCTCAATCAAGGCTTTGAATTCCTTGGACTTGCTGAATACTTCATCTTTTTTCTTCAAGAAATATATCCATGTCTTCCTAGAAAAATCATCAATGAAAGAAACATAACATACATACCCACTCAATGAACTGGATTACATCGTACCGCATACATCAGAGTGGACGATTTCTAAGATTATTTTTTCCTTGCTCTTGCTACTTGGAAATGTCTTCTTTATGTTCTTTCCCTTTGCACATCCTTTGAAAACTCCTTCATGCTTTGCTTGGATTTCTGGAATACCTTCAACTTCTTTGCTTGCAAGTGGTACTGCTCTATAGTGCACATGTGAAAGCCTCCTATGCCATAGTTCACTTGGCTCCATTGAGTCAAGGACCAAAGCTTGTTCAGGTTGGCCCTTGAATTTGTACAAACCTCCCTCTTGCTCTCCAATCACAACTGCATCATCTATAGTCTTTTCCTTTGGCCACACTAGGACTTGGCCATCAACAAATGCAACCCTCATACCTTTTGTATCCAATGCAGATATGGAGAGAAGGTTCTTCTTGATTCTTGGAACATATAGGACATCCTTCATCTTCAAAGACTTCCCAGAGTCTAGCTTGTAAGAGGATTCACCACTTCCTTTTATGGGATACTGGTAATCATCCCCAAGTTTCACCTTGAGGGGTGACTCATGTTCAGATATGTTCACAAAGGGTTCTTTAAATCTTTTCATATTCTTGGAAGCCATGCTATCTACAAGCCAATCATTGCTTCCATGTGTAACAGTACCTGCGAGAGCTGAAATCAGAACATACTCTTCATCACTTGAAGAGTCTTCATTGTCTTCTCTGGTTCTCTTCCTTGGAGGTTCATGATCCTCTGCATTGTGAGCATGATGTATTTTCTTGTTGAACTTATTCTTGTGGGAGCTACTTTTGTTATTGGGACAATCTTTGGAGTAGTGTCCCTTATCATCACAAGTATAGCATCGAATGTAAGATAGATCTCTCTTGAAGTTCCCACTTTGATTCTGGTGCTAGTATCTTCCCTTCTTGTGATGAGGATGATCCCTCTTGGTGTTATTCTTCCTGGTGTGTGCTGTGAGAGCCTGGTCTTCATTACCCATCTTCTCTTCTCGAGCTACAAGTCGAGCTTCTTCTTGTGAGAATTCCTCCCACATCCTACTTAATGTGATTAACTTCTTAATAGCACAAATCACTTAAATGAAATAATCCCATGGTCTAAGAAGACCATTCATGGTTGTCATCACAATTTCTCCATTTTCTACATATTCTCCCACAACTTCAAGTTTCTCCTTGAGTTGAGAGACCCTTGTAAAATAAGACTGCATGGTCTCTGCATTTTGTATCTTCACATTCTTCAACTGCTTTTGCAAGGTCATGTTCCGATTTATATTCTTTCCTTCAAATAGCTTGGTCAAGGAATCAAACATCTCTTTGGGTGTCTTTAAGGTAGACACATGAGGGATGAGGTGATCCGTAAGAGAATCAACAATGATCCTCTTGGCCTTAACCAATTTCTTCTTGTGTAAGGATTTAGCCTCATCTCCCTCTGGAACTAGAACCTCTTCATTCACATAGGTGTCCAATTCATTCTCTTCTAGGACAAGCCTAATACTATACTTCCATGCTTGGAAGTTATCAACCCCTTCAAGCTTATCCTCAAGGTTGGTGTGGTGAGACATCTTTAATGAGAAACTCAAATGGAAATAGAAAATATTTTAGGTCTTACCACTTTGATTTGCTTAAACTGGTTGGCTAGGGTTTCTCAAAGAAACCCTAAAATTTCAAACTTGGAATTTGAGACTTCTGTCTGGATGGAAACATGTGCTTGACTGAGGCGAGCAGGCTGGTACACTTGGTTTTTGAAGATTCCAAAAATTGACCCCTGAAAATTTACTTGCAAAATTTTGATCTGCAATTTCTGGCTTTTTCTGGTTTTCTGGTCGAGAGTCAAATTAGGGTTTGAATTTTTGGGAGTTTTACCCAACCAAAAACTTCCATCTTGGTCTCTAAATTTTGATTTTGTTGAGGCACACTTCCCTATGCTGATTTCACTCCAAAATTCCACTTTTGTGAAAATACTTAATTTCCCGCAGCAATGACATGCCAAAAAATGAAAATGCTCAGAATCAATTTCTGCTTCGACAAAAAGATGCGCCTTCCAAAGGAGAGTTATCCTAGCCTCCTTTTGTTGATGATCTGTGGAGAGAAACCCAAAAATCAATAAACCCTAGCTTTTGCAGCAGTGTCTTCTTCTCAGGTTAGCTCTGATACCATGTTAGTTTTTCACAATTTAATCAATAGTTATCTAGGATCTTACTGAGAGAATAACAAGCACAACATAAACACAATAGACACAAAGTTTTTCCTCAGGGAAACCATAAAGGAGAAAACCCCGCAACTTCCTCAGAGATAGAATGATCACCAATACAATGTCACAAAAGTAAAACCCAAAATAGGAAAAGGTCTTCAACAACTTCTCTCTTCCAGGGATAATTTTAAGGAACCATACTTATTTAAACGTGTATAAACTTTGGTGAATCTTACCAATTCTTAAAATGTCAACTATGAAATATTTGGCGATATTTTTCTAAAAATATTTAAATTTCTAAGGATTTTATATAGTTTATATAATAATTTGGCGAATTTTAGAGTGAAAACAGTTTAACCCATCAAAATTGGGCGAAATCACGGGGGCTTCACTCAATAAACCGCTATCATAGCACGTTCGTTCGTGGCATATGAAACAATACCCGTAATTTCAATAAATATTGGAAAATAGATTCCAAAATCGTTTTTTTAACCCCCCCCCCAATATGCCTTCCCAATTTAGAAAAACCCCTATTTTCACTAGATATTGTATGTATCAATTTTTTCATTAACATTTTTTATACCCCTCTATATTTCTACCTAGTATATTGATATGATACCCCTCTTATGACCCCACATGCATTCTACAATGCACCTTGCTTCTTTCGATGTATATTGTGGATGCACATTACTTCACCCACAATGAAATTACTCAACCACATATCCTTATGATTTGCAACATCTAATGGTCTAATGAAGAGATAGGACATCACTTCTTGTATGTCACTAGAGCCAATGCATAGAGTACAACATTTAGATTGCATGTTGCAGTTCCCCAATCGCTGACTAAGCCTGTTGTGGGATAGGTATCCAAGCCCCTAGGGCATGTAACAAGCTCTAGGAGGCTGACTAAACCTCCCAAGGCCTGTAATAGGCACAAGTGGTTGGGTATTCAAGCCCCCAAGGCCTATTGAGGGCCTATAACAGGCCCTGGAGGCTTAGAGCCTCCCAAGGCTATTGGTAACAACCGGCTGAGTGTTATTGGTAACAACTGACTGTCAATGACCACTGTCTCTCGACTATGATCGGTTGTCAACCCTCTTCACCACGAAACCCCTGGCCTCAAGCATGCCTGAAGACGTGATTTCCCTACGTATTGGTAAGCCCAAGCCTTGCCTCAACCTAATTTCTCATCCGGCCATGATCCCACCATCTCCATTTGGCGGATATTTTTCAGCCGTCCCATATACAAAATACCCCATAATATTTTTGTATTGTTACATTAAATTAAAAAAAAAACCTTTGCCCCTTAATATATAAGCAATATAATTTTTAGAGTTTCATGATTATTTAATACCCCAATATGAATGAACGTGATATTATATTGCCTTCTAGTGAATCCCCCGTGGGCGAAATGGGGCTTCAAAAAATGCAAATTGGCGAATCTTTTCTTGGAAAAAAACATGGAAAAATAGCCGATGGGCTAAATTTCGCCCCTAAAATTATCCTTGCTCTCTTCTCCACTTGTGAGAACCTGTCCTTCTTCTCACTAATGCGAAGTGAGTGAGTGAGTTAATGATCCAAATGAGAGAGGCACCCTCTCTATTTATACTTTATCTTTCACTTGAGCTTTACCCCAACTACGTCAGCCCCTAGTTGTACCTGATTGGGCTGAATTCTCTAGGAGAGTCTAATAACCCATGACAACTTAACTATGGGGTCTAATGCCCTGACTTACAATGGAGGGTTAACCTCAATGAATTTACATGACCCAAATATAATGACTTCTCCGACCACAGGAATAAACATCTTCGTCAGAGGTACAATAATAAAATACAAATACAACATAAAATATACAAGTGAATATATTATGAAGTTACAGTTACATTAACATAATAGCCCCAAAAATTAGTCTTCTACAACCTACAATGAACTTCTTCTTGCTTTCTGTCTTCTTCACTTATCCTCCTAGCAAAGTGTGCACCACTTGAGAGAGAGATTAACTTGTTGTTATAATAATGAAGTGTGGAAGAACTTTATTTGTATTCTTCTTAAACACTTACAATGCCTTTTTGCAATTGTAATTGTAAAGGATTCATAAAATCATTGTTCATTACACACGTATCTACCATCAAATATCATTGTACTCGTATAATTTTATGTAGGAAAGGACATTGCCAATAAATTTACAACGGTTGGAGTTCCATTCAATGCGAGAAAAATGGAAAGACAATCAATCCATCCTACCAACAACATGCTGACCATTGAAGGGGGTACAAAAACCATTGACGGGTGTACACAAATTATCTCTAAAACTATACCTCCACGTATTGGAAGAGAAAATATTGCTAGTATCAACGATATTTTTGACACTATGAACTTGTCCTTCTCTCCGATTTAATAAAAAACGTTGCAGTCACTTTGCGGTAACAATATTATTTGCTGATTCAAATGGTTTGTTAATTTAGTTTTTATTCAAAATCTTAATCAATGTTTTGATTTAAATTTTATAATTAAGTTATCAAATTTCAAAAACTTTTTTTTTTAGTGTAACAATAAACTCTTTAACATTCTATTTTTGAAAGTCAATGTTAATTGACTTATGTCTTAGAATCAATAAAGGATTTAATTCTAACTATCCTCTTAATCCATTCTCTATTATCCAGGATTTTATTTGTCAAAATATTTTATTCTCTCTAAGAACATCACCATTTATATCCCTTGATCCAATAAAATTAAGTTAAAGGTGTGAATGTTCTAACTTTGTACCCAATTGGAGTCTTTGATAACATCTTTATCAATTCAGTTCCTCAATAGACTGCTTGATGTGTGATCTCCATTGCCTTCATTCCTATTTTTGAGAGACATCTAGGCAATTTGCCTTGAGTGCACTTTACCTTTAAATGCAATTGGGCCCTTATATGATGATGAACTCAAAATTTGGATAAGCATTAGCTTGATTTTGAACCTTTTTCTCATTGTTTCACAAGCTTGTTTTACATCTGAAAGGTTAAGAGACATTTACGCAGCCTTACCTGCCTTGAGTGTTGTAACATCCCGATAAATTCACAAAAATTTAAAATTTTTAAAGTAGCAAAAAATACTGAAATTGCTAATGCGGAAAATGAAATAATTACTAATCTTTTAACTAATGATGAATTACGATAACAACAAATTAGAATTCATAGCGCAAAGTACTTCATTAGTTCTCCTTGTGTTTATTTGTAATCTACATGCTGTAGTTAAGTTTATCCTGCGATATATTTTCTTGATAAGGTATTGACAGTTTGCTTTTGAATGGTGACGGAGGGGTCCTACGAGGTACCCTGAGGTTTACTTAGCTATGTTTAGCTAAAGCATTTGAACATGTTTCAATGTGCAAAAACGCAGGTAAGAATAATACGACAAATCGAGTGTTAAGAGTAAATATGTTTTTCAATTCATCGTCAATGTTATTGTGAAAAATTCTTAGTACTTTCTTGCATGAAAGTTATGGAAGGTATGGGTCTTTGTCCTACTTCTTGTTTACGTGCTAGTTTACAAGCTTAATAGTGCTTATTAAAATCCTGTCGTCTTTTGCCATAATAGAAGGAGTAGTGATGTCCTGTGTATTAAACTTATACTATGAGTGCTAGATTCCAATGTACACATGGATTCAAAAATAACTATAGTGGCTCCTATAATTCTCCATTTATAAATTACATATAGAATTATGGTAATATAGCATCGTCTTTTATGATATTATCATCATAGTTCTATTGTGAATTTACTACACTTACATGATTATGTCCTTCTAATATAATATTTGTGCATTGTAATCTAATGGGCAACTTGTGAAAAGATGAACAAATATTACAATGTACACAATTAATGCATCCTAAACTATACACTAAATATCAAATCCTTATATGAAATGCGACCTTAATAAAATGAAAATGCTATAACATATATGTAGACCCAGTATTCGAAAGCCTAACACTATGGACATGAAATGAACCATAAGCTATAACTCTACATCTTGTACTGATATGTGATAGTGACCGAGCGTTGAATGCTTACTATACTGGCATGTTTTCGTATCAGGTCTGGCATTAAAGTTACCTGCCTTCAGTGTTGAGTGGATTTCCTAGCTGGTGCCATCTTGGTTGTCCACGAGTTTATGGATCATGTGATAGTAAAATTCGAATGCTTTCAAATACCGAGTTGTACACTGTTTTGACCATTGGTTTAGTGAGCTGGCATCATGGTGGAGGGGGAAATTAATAAAGCATTAAGTGTAGTTGTTGCTCTAATTTCGATGTGCCTTGTTGGCTTCACCTCTGTCGTTGATCTCACATGTTTTGGACTTTGAACAAGAAACCCTAAACTCCGCTACGTTTACGCGGTTATCATTTTCTTTTGTCATTCATTGTGTTGGGAGAGGTTCTATGGAGAGGCCGACAGGCCGAGAAAATCCAGGGTTTCAAATGGCAAGTATTGTTACAACATCTCCAAGACTCGAAACCATGACCTGTTGAGTGTTATTCCGATATCTATAAATGTTTTAAGAGCCGAGCCTTCTGAAATCTTTCAGTAGTTAAAGATGTTGAAGGGTTAAATCTGTGGTCGGCTTTTCTAGGTATGTTGAGAGAGTAGTTCTTCGGGGTTTTTATCTGGAAGCTTTGAACCTTGTTCGATTCTCATGCAAGGATATATCGTTGTTCATAGAACTGGAACTCTCTTCAATGTGCTGGAAAGATGGCTTCGTCGATTTTGTTTACAAGAGGTGTCTCTTAACTACAATACGCAGGTAATGTGCCGCTACTGAGGGTTATTGCATTCTAAAGTGTCTATAAATAACTCAGAAATTTCTTATTTTAACCCCTTATGTTTTCTTGTGACAGGTTATCTTCATCAAAGGGTTGCTGAGTTTGAAAGCTTATGGAGTAATGCTACTAGCTCACTGGTAAGCCTCGGTGGTTCCTTACTTCGTAGGTCCTCTTGGCTTGTTGTGGCCGATGCTTGGTGTTTGATGATGGAATATACGGGCAATCTGTTAACACCTAAAAAGTGCTCACTAGCTCATTCCCTTACTCACATGACCCATTTGTCCACTTTTCCACCATCTGAGCCTCTGAAACCAACAAAAGGTTACCAAAAGACCTTAGTACACCCCTTTTTCCATTAAAAAAGATTATTTTTCCAAGAAAATCATAAAAAACCCTCAAAAAGGGTCCAAATTCCCAAAAATATTAAAAAGGGAATTAAAATATTATTTTTATTCAAAAAAGGAAAAAGGAGGGAAAATTACCTAAACTATGTTGGTCAATACCATTGGTTTCCACAAAACCACAAATGGTATTCCTCACCACCAAAACCTATAAAAAGGTGGTAGGGGCTCCTCATTTCAGATCCTTCCATTATCTCATCCTTATGCTGCTGAAATCTCCCCTGAGCACTTTTAGCCATTGGAGCAACCTTGGAGAAAGAGACCTATTGGAGTTTGGAGCTACTCATCTTGGGAGTTGCTCAACATCAACCTTCACCATTGGAGGTAATATCGCAAGCACTTGCTTGCCCCCCACTTTTCAATACAAAAATTATTTCTTATGTTTCTTGTTCTTGATTTTTGAAATATTTAAATTATTTGCTTAGATTCTTGCTTAGATCCATGAAAAGTATTGTTTATTTAGTTTATTGTTTTTATTTCTATTGAAACTGCTACTACTAGTTAGTAGGTGCCCATAGCACTAAGCTTGGTTGCAAAACCGAGCCAACAGTTTTTGGCGACTCCGCTGGTCTGCGAAACCAGAGATTCTGGGTTCGGTCCCCAGCGGAGTCGCCAAAAACTGTTGGCTCGGTTTTGCAACCAAGCTTAGTGCTATGGGCACCTACTAACTAGTAGTAGCAGTTTCAATAGAAATAAAAACAATAAACTAAATAAACAATACTTTTCATGGATCTAAGCAAGAATCTAAGCAAATAATTTAAATATTTCAAAAATCAAGAACAAGAAACATAAGAAATAATTTTTGTATTGAAAAGTGGGGGGCAAGCAAGTGCTTGCGATATTACCTCCAATGGTGAAGGTTGATGTTGAGCAACTCCCAAGATGAGTAGCTCCAAACTCCAATAGGTCTCTTTCTCCAAGGTTGCTCCAATGGCTAAAAGTGCTCAGGGGAGATTTCAGCAGCATAAGGATGAGATAATGGAAGGATCTGAAATGAGGAGCCCCTACCACCTTTTTATAGGTTTTGGTGGTGAGGAATACCATTTGTGGTTTTGTGGAAACCAATGGTATTGACCAACATAGTTTAGGTAATTTTCCCTCCTTTTTCCTTTTTTGAATAAAAATAATATTTTAATTCCCTTTTTAATATTTTTGGGAATTTGGACCCTTTTTGAGGGTTTTTTATGATTTTCTTGGAAAAATAATCTTTTTTAATGGAAAAAGGGGTGTACTAAGGTCTTTTGGTGACCTTTTGTTGGTTTCAGAGGCTCAGATGGTGGAAAAGTGGACAAATGGGTCATGTGAGTAAGGGAATGAGCTAGTGAGCACTTTTTAGGTGTTAACTGTTGGCTCGGTTTTGCAACCAAGCTTAGTGCTATGGGCACCTACTAACTAGTAGTAGCAGTTTCAATAGAAATAAAAACAATAAACTAAATAAACAATACTTTTCATGGATCTAAGCAAGAATCTAAGCAAATAATTTAAATATTTCAAAAATCAAGAACAAGAAACATAAGAAATAATTTTTGTATTGAAAAGTGGGGGGCAAGCAAGTGCTTGCGATATTACCTCCAATGGTGAAGGTTGATGTTGAGCAACTCCCAAGATGAGTAGCTCCAAACTCCAATAGGTTTCTTTCTCCAAGGTTGCTCCAATGGCTAAAAGTGCTCAGGGGAGATTTCAGCAGCATAAGGATGAGATAATGGAAGGATCTGAAATGAGGAGCCCCTACCACCTTTTTATAGGTTTTGGTGGTGAGGAATACCATTTGTGGTTTTGTGGAAACCAATGGTATTGACCAACATAGTTTAGGTAATTTTCCCTCCTTTTTCCTTTTTTGAATAAAAATAATATTTTAATTCCCTTTTTAATATTTTTGGGAATTTGGACCCTTTTTGAGGGTTTTTTATGATTTTCTTGGAAAAATAATCTTTTTTTAATGGAAAAAGGGGTGTACTAAGGTCTTTTGGTGACCTTTTGTTGGTTTCAGAGGCTCAGATGGTGGAAAAGTGGACAAATGGGTCATGTGAGTAAGGGAATGAGCTAGTGAGCACTTTTTAGGTGTTAACTGTTGGCTCGGTTTTGCAACCAAGCTTAGTGCTATGGGCACCTACTAACTAGTAGTAGCAGTTTCAATAGAAATAAAAACAATAAACTAAATAAACAATACTTTTCATGGATCTAAGCAAGAATCTAAGCAAATAATTTAAATATTTCAAAAATCAAGAACAAGAAACATAAGAAATAATTTTTGTATTGAAAAGTGGGGGGCAAGCAAGTGCTTGCGATATTACCTCCAATGGTGAAGGTTGATGTTGAGCAACTCCCAAGATGAGTAGCTCCAAACTCCAATAGGTCTCTTTCTCCAAGGTTGCTCCAATGGCTAAAAGTGCTCAGGGGAGATTTCAGCAGCATAAGGATGAGATAATGGAAGGATCTGAAATGAGGAGCCCCTACCACCTTTTTATAGGTTTTGGTGGTGAGGAATACCATTTGTGGTTTTGTGGAAACCAATGGTATTGACCAACATAGTTTAGGTAATTTTCCCTCCTTTTTCCTTTTTTGAATAAAAATAATATTTTAATTCCCTTTTTAATATTTTTGGGAATTTGGACCCTTTTTGAGGGTTTTTTATGATTTTCTTGGAAAAATAATCTTTTTTAATGGAAAAAGGGGTGTACTAAGGTCTTTTGGTGACCTTTTGTTGGTTTCAGAGGCTCAGATGGTGGAAAAGTGGACAAATGGGTCATGTGAGTAAGGGAATGAGCTAGTGAGCACTTTTTAGGTGTTAACAGATTGCCCCCTGATGTGTGAGGGCAGGAGCTCATCGTATGGCCGATAGACATCATAGTTCTTTTGTCCTTTTTCTGGGTTTTTAGGGGAGAGAAGAGACCGGTTGGAGACTGGAGCCACGGCCCTTGGAAGCTGCAAAAACAAAAAATATTACATTGCCTCAATATGAATGAGGTATAATCTCTAATAAAGGACGAGGCGGGCATTCCCATGCTCGTATCAAGACATATACAAAACAATTAGTCCCAAGAAGGGGGATCTAATACGTAAAGAAATATACTGGTACATCATAATGGTCCAGAGGGGACATGATTGTGGGATATACTCATGATCATGGCTGATCTCAATAACTGATACACTGGAATAACTGTTGAACTGCTGAAACTGAAGGTGTCCAACATCTGTATGGATTCAATGACTGTGAGCCATCTCTTAGGGAGTATTGTAACTGTATACTCAAGGGAGTATGAAACCTGGGTAAATCTGAATACTGTCGCCATGCGCAGCCCGGATATCTATAGAAAAAGTGTAACTGGTGTTATCCATAGGAAGACTCTCAAATGTGGAGGAGTCAGGAGGTATCCGGGGTCTTCGACCAATAACTGAACGGACCAATACCCTGTGCGAGTCTCAATGATGCGATCAAGGTGTTGAAGTCGAGCATGTGAGAAACAACCATTGGGAGAGGCACTGAGGATTCCTCTCGAAATGATTCGTAGGCACTCATCGTAAATGGTAATGAGTCCAAGACACAGGGGCCTCTAGGTCTATCCTCTGGAATCAATATGGTTGTCGTCGACAGAGGGAGACCAGCAACTAACAAGGCAATGATGTTTCCTTGCTGGGAGCGCGAGGTGTAAACTGAAGTGATGTAGTACTGCTGGTAGGACTGACATACTTGTGGGGATGGGAAATAACTGGGTTAAAAAAAAAAAAAAAGAAAAAAAAAAGAAAAAAAAAAAGGGTAGACTCAAACTTCCTTCGTTCAGAGCATGATGACATGGTTGACCTGGCAGCATAGGGAACTGACTTGTAGGTGTGGGGATCATCTTTTAGGGACTGAAGGGTATGTACTGACTCCGGGGGGGTGAAGCTGATGGTAGCTGTCGAGGGGGTTTCAGGGTGACATACTGCAGAATGCTCTGAACAAAGGCGACCAGAATGGGGAAGCTGCTATGTGAGTAGACATGGTCTGTCGTGGCGCCAAGAGGCACCATTCTTCCTTCTTCGTAGTTTTAATGAGCTCCAAGAAGGGATAAAAGTGTGCTCTAAAATGGTACGGTCCTGTGGATTTTGTGAGCCCAGGACGGTACATGCTCATGGTTGCTTTCATGTTTAGAGAGTCTGAAAATGGTAAGTGGACTCTGTTGGTGTTTCTTTTTCGTAAGTTTAGTCTCCAAGGCCCAAAAAAGCATAAAATGATGCGGATGGAGAACTCTTCTAGCCGGTGTGACTAGAGTATACCTTTTTCGTAATTAGTCTACGAGGTCCAGAAAAGGGGTAAACTTATACCAGGTAGACGCCCTTTCAGATACGTTTATCGAGCATGAAAGGAAGCAAGATTGCTCGGCGATCTTTTCAGTGTTTTAGGAGTCAGAAAAGAGCTTAACAGAAACTCCCTAAGTGCCTTTTTCGTCACAGGGTTTGCTCGGCCCGAAAAAGGGATAAAATTATACCGAACAAAAATGGATTGATGAAGGTGAGAAAAGGTCTCAAGCATCGTCATCTGTGCGGAAAACTGAATCCGGCGATATAAGACACATCGAAAACGGAGAACGGCCGATGTGGCACGCAAACCGAGGCGACGGGGGGGGTGTGGAAAAAACGCCCGGAAAATCTAAGGGTGAGAGCGAGAAATGGTCTCAAGCATTATCACGAGCGCGGAAAACTGAATCCGGCGATATAAGACTCATCGAAAACGGTGAACGGCCGATGTGGCACGCAAACCGAGGCCACGAGAGGGGCTAAAAAATGGTCAAAAAATGACCCCGTGAAAAACGGGAAACGGAAGGAACCTTTATGAAGTTCTTGCTGTGCTGATCCCAACGGTACCAACGGTTTGAGAAATGGACTTCGTATGACACCGTAATGGTTGTTTGAAATTTGTGGAATTTCTATAAATAGGACGTGGGGCCCAATATGACATGTCATTGTTACGGGCGAGTTTGATAGAGCAGTCAGAGCTATTTCTCGATTTCCGGGAGATTTCACCGTTGGTTTTCGATTTAGCGAGTTGCAGGTAACTCTATTCGCCTTAACCTAGTCAATTATGTCTTTTTTATTTGGCGGTGGGCCCCCGAAGGCCGCGAAACTCCACGTTGACTCTCCAACGTGGAACCGCGCGGGTTTCGGGTCTGAACCCGCGATGAACCGCGCGGGTTTTAGACTCACAGTCGCGATGTTCATCGCGACTATGAGGTCGGAACCCGCGATGTTCATCGCGTGTTCATGGGTGACAGTCGCGATGTTCATCGCGACTGTCTGGACAAAACTCGCGATGTTCATCGCGGGTTTTTGCATGGATCCCGCGATGGTCATCGCGGCTTTTTGTGGAAAAGCCGCGATGGGCATCGCGGCTTTTTGTGTAAAATCCGCGATGGGATTTTTCTAAAATTTTTATGCTTGGGCTAAAAATTTTCTGTGTTTTCTTGGCAGGATGTTGCGGAGGGCTCAGTCCGTATGGCGGGAGAGAGAGATCGATGCCGAGATTATGTTGAGGATCGAGAATGATGGAGGGGTGCGACAGACCTTAGCCATGAGCGGACTCTTGAAGTTCGCTCAGATACCTCCTATCCGTTCAGTGAAGAGACTCCTGAACCAGCTTGTGCAGTGGTGGGTGCCGGCAGAGGGTGCCTTTATTATTGGTGGTGAGAGGTTGGAGATTACTCTCACTGATGTGTATTTTTTGACCGGTTTGCCTCGCTTGGGTGAGGTGGGTGATATTTCTCCGAGGTTGCCTCCAGGTGTGGATATGGAGGACCTCTTGCAGACCTTCTGTGTGGATGACGCTGTTTTGGTAAACAGCTCTATTAGCCTGAAGTTCCTACGTGAGTGGGATATGCGGGCTGTTGGTGCCTGTGTTCTGAGGGTTTTGGGTGCTGCTGCACCACATCGTATGTCTGGGGGGTAGACGATGATGGTGGACTCCGTTCTACGGGGTACTTACTACGCTTGGGCTCAGATGTTCTTGGCCGGTGTCCGGAGAGATCTGGACAAGGCCGTGAGAGAGGGAGGTGAGTTCTGTTACGCCTCCTTTTTATGCTGTTTTTTTCTTTGAGCGGGTGCCGACCTTACGGCCACATGTACCCGTTCGTGCTGGTCTTCCTAGTGAGCCTCGTATGATGAGGTGGGGGCAGATGATGCCCCGTGCTGGCGGTGGTATCCGTGGCTTCTTCACAGAGGACTTTTACCAGCAGTGGGAGCAGATGCCACTGGTGATCGAGGACTATCCATACGCTGGCATGGACTACCGGGGAGATCCAGAGATGCCACGTGCCCCAGGACAGGCCTGGAGCTTAGACGGTATGTTTTTGTTTTTATGTTATGTTATATCATATGTATTATGATTGATCATGATGATATCTGTTGTATAGTATCTGATGGTTTTATTTTCTTTGTGCAGATATAGGTCCAGTACCACCACCTGACTATGTGGGTCGGCAGGGGCGGGCGATGGTGGTTGCTCGTCCCCCAGTACCTGTACGTCCTCCTCGTGGTGGAGGGTATGCAGCCCGTGGGCGAGGGGTTGGCCCTCACGACGATGCTATAGATGGTGTCCGGCGGACTCTAGCCCGGATCGTAGATGGGCTCCCCGAGGATGGCTGGAGGGACCTTGATCGGGACATTTTGCAGGGATGTCTAGGTGCGCCGCCTGAGTGGCAGTCACTTTTGTTGAGGGCAGCGGTGTTTGTTGCGAGACACGGGGGTGGTAGAGGAGATGCTCCGGCAGGGCCGGCTCAGGGGAGGATACGTCTGAGGGACGATCCAGCAGGGCCAGCAGAGCGGCGAGTTCGGGGTCGGCCTGACCCGGCTGGGCCGGCGGAGGTGGAGTCGGAGTCGGAAGAGGAGCCGGAGGAGGAGCCCGAGGATCCGCAGGATCCAGATGAGTAGACATCATTGTTGCCCCCAAATGCTTATGAGCATATGGGGAAGCATTTTTTTTTTTTTTTTGTATGACAGATGTATTTTTTGTATATCGAGTGCTGAGGGCACTTATGACATGTAGACTATTTGGTTTGTATATATATGTGGATATATATTTTGGATATATTGTCGTGTATGCACGTGGATGCACATTGTCTTTTTTATATGCCCGTGGAGGCACATGTTATGCACGTGGATGCAGCATATTTATTGATTTATGTATGCCCGTGGAGGCACTTGTTATGCACATGGATGCATTATTTTGGTTGTTTTTATGCCCGTGGAGGCACATGTTATGCACGTGGATGCAATATTGGTTTTTGTATATGCCCATGGAGGCACATGTTCGCACATGGATGCATTTTTGTTTATGGAGATGACATGATGTGATTGGTGTGCCAGTCGAGGACACTGTTGGCCATATTATCTGCTACACCATTGAGGTGTCTTGGGACATGTGTGAATGTGATGGATTCAAACTGTCTAACCATTTGTTTAGTGCGCAGGAATTTTCTGAATAGACAGGGATCGCGTACCTGGTAATCGTTGTTGAGCTGGGAGACTAGGAGTTGTGAGTCCAAGAAAACATTGAGGTGACGTATGCTCATCTGGAGAGCAGCGGCTAGGAGACCGGTCACGGCATCATATTCAGCTTGATTATTGGTGGCGGCACCTAAACACACTCCATCAATGTGAATTAACTCATGTGAAAGGGAGTATATTACCCAAGCTGCGGAGGCGAGATTGGGAGACCAACGGCTTGCACCATCAGCGAAACCGACATGGCAGAGTGGAAGAGGCTCCATCTGTGGTCATGCAGAGAAAACAAATATTTAGGTTTTTTGAAAATTTTTTTGGGAAAAAATGTATGCCTATACTAAAATGGACGATGGTGTCCATGAGATTTTCTATGGGTAAAATCTTTTAAGGTACAACCCGTTGCGTGGGTTGCGTAAGGTGTTGCCTTCTGAATCGGTCAGAATGTATGCCCCCTGCCCGAGGCAGGTGTGTATGATGTAGGGGCCTTGCCACATAGACACGAACTTTCCCTTTCCGGTTTTATCATGAGCTTGATCGTAAGCGAGGACAAGGTCTCCCTCTGAAAAGGTTCTTGGGTGGACGCGTTTGTCGTAACTTAGTTTCGATCGTTGTTTTCCTAGCAAAGTTTTGGCCGGTGATGTGTTTGGAAGCCAAAAGACAGAGTACCAGAGGATGAGATCATCGGCTTTTCTTGTTTCTTTGTTTTATAGCATTTACAATTTTGATGCAGTAGTACATTTTTTTTTAAGATGTAATGCTAAAGGGATGTATCCTCTTCATTTTTAATGGAAAATACAGTGTTAAGAGCTTCATAAAGTTTTCTGTGCGATGCATAAGTTTGGTTAAGTTGATGTTTGTATTCTTAATACATTGTTTTTGGGAGAGTCGAGAGCCATAGGCCGACTCGATTCTGTGAACCAGAAGGTTTTGTATAGTTTGTTTTAAATGGGAAAAATGGAACTGAGTTTATAATGAGATAAAAACAAAATAGTTTTCTGGATGATTTCTATTTTTGTAAGATTGATATAATGACTTAGAAAACAAAGTTGATTCAGGGTGAGAGCTGTAGATTAAATACTTCTCGACAGATAAACCCTGTGTTCGTATTGTTTTGAGTTTGGAAGATGATAATGTGAAACTTGAACTGTTAAATGTTTATAATGGCTATATGCCATAGGGTTCGACCTTGTCCCAAACAGTCGAAACCCTACCCTGTAGGTTTCGATCAGTATTTTTTCTTTCTATTGTAATAAAAAAAGACTATACTATCGTTTAGTTAGTGGCTGAGAGCCAACTCCATGTTTTTGTTTCGTCAACTTGGAACTAAGATCTAGTGTTTATGTATTTCTATGTTTTTTTTTTCATTTAAAGTTCGTGTATAAATTCCATGAATTTGAGCATGAAATCGTAATCTATCTGGTGACTGATGGTATTTGTAATACTATTCTGAGTATGAGGTTTTTACCATCGAAACAATTAAGAAACTGTAATGATTTGTTTTCCCCATTAAGGGTTTCGATTCTATGTTGAAAGTTTTGCAAAAGAATATTAAAAATATCAAATAAATCGAATTAGGGTTCTTCCTGTAATGAATGTGTTTTAAATTTAATGATTGTAGTTGATAACTAAATCAGAATATGAGAAAAATGGGTACTGCAAGAAATAATATATAGTGATGTTAATATTTGCAAATGATAAATATATATTCAGTAATATGTGGACTGGATAGTAACTCTGTATAATAGATTATTTAAATTTTGCAACTGTTTAAATTTCTAGATATAATAATGTCTCAAATAAGTGAACATATAGCACCTTATTATTGGAAAGAATATAATAGAATATATAGTATTAACTTTCAAGAATAGATAGTAATCATTTGTAAACCTAGATCAATGCAGAGATAAAATGTTTTACTTTTCTTGCTAAGTACAGAAACTGCTATACATCTATTTATGGTATGCTATTCTATTTCTGAGTTTAAACATGTATACTTGAAATTACAGAATTAAAAGAAGCACTACAGTATTAATCTAACCATTCAATTGGCATCATTTATCTATATTAATTTTACTTCTCTGCACTAGAGTACTATACAGGAAACAGTGAGGGAAAAATACAGAAAGGGTTTTTATCAATCATCTCATCTACTTAACTATCATTCTACAAAGTCATCTCTAGGTTAGAAATTGAAACAGTTTCTTCTGTATAACTGTAAATACTAAATCTACAATGCAAAAATTATTTAATTGTAAACAATAAGACAGAACAATAGAATTTGATTGCATGTAGGAGAAACAAACAACCCAAGGAGCCTGTTCCACCCAACCTATTCCTGAAGACAGCCAAATTACTTGCCTTAGGACCCTTGAGCTTGTTCATTGAACCACTAGGAAGAAGAATCTGTAGAAGCTTTTAGGTCAATCCACTTGCAGCAGCAAAGTAGTTCATCAAGTCATATAGACTTAGCAGTCAAATAGACCTACACCAGCACCTCTCGTTCTCTTCTCAGGATATTTCAGCACCCTCACAATGCACTTCCACTTAGCCTCCCTATTCAAATCTCTCAGTGATCACCTGATACACTTGAGGAATTATTTCTGCAGAAAATAATGTAGAGCTACTTCCTCAATTCGAATTTCCTTATCTAGGCTTCCTAGGCCTTTTAGTGGTTAACCTGGTCATTAATGAGCCATCAACTCTCTTCCACCCACCTAGGGTATCATGCCACAAATTTAGGGGTAGTTGTCCCATAACCAACAACTAGTGGTGGAGTGCAAATGCTGACATCTGTCCCATGCCTTCTAACAACTTCCATTCCTCCTAGTGGGTCAGTGAACACTCATTTAACAGTTCCCTTGGGTGTTTGTTTCCTATTTTAATTTATTAAATAATAATAATAATCAGTCATTACAATCATCCTTGACCAAATTTGGTCATAATTACAAAACTTTGTAATTATAATTTAATATAATGTTTTTGCAATAAAATAAATAGTCTCAAAATTTGGGTAGGTGACAAGTGTACTTTACCTTTAAACGCAATTAGGCCCTTATTTGATGATGAACTCAAAATTTGGATAAGCACTAGTTTTATTTTGAATTTTTTTTCATGGTTTGTTTTACATGTGCGAACCTTTCCTCGTTAAATTCAGTAGTACCTTACCTTTAACATTACATTTTTTATCATTTAAGAAGAGTATATATATAGACATAGATGAAGATAAGGGTAAGGCTATTTTTATCTAAATATCATAATTATGTTTATAATTTTTGTCTAAATTTAGATATTTCTTTCTTTAGATCTCTATATAATAGTTTTTATATTAAATGTATATATCAAATTTCTCTTTCATATATTATAGAGAATTATTTTTATTTATATCTATATTTTATTAATATTATTATTATTTATGATAAGTGTTGTAATTTTTATAATCCTATGTGTAACGCCTTGGTACATCTTAGTAGTAAGTTATTTTTCATTGTGTTGTTTTTCATTATCTAAAAAATAAAGGTGATTTTTAATGCATTTTTTTTTGTAATCTAGTACACATGGAGTTTCAAACCGGTGATTTAGCACACAAAGTGCCTTAACAGTATACTCATTCACCATTCTTCTACACCCCATGGACATTTTTAATGCATTGTTTTCACTTGGATATATGTAGGGCGTGGTATAATCTTTGTTTTAGAAATTGGTCAATTTGGACTTGGACCCTTTTGAATTGACCGTGTTGAACATCCACTAAATCTAGTCGACCTTCAAATTGCATCGAGTGACCAGTTCGGTCCTGAACCACCCAAGTTGGTGTTCAATTCGGCATATTTGGTATTGAATCGATCAACTTAGTTGAGTCTCGACGTGAACCAATCGAGTTTTCTATAAAATGCAATTCATCCCTTGTTTGATGATGAACTCAAAATTTAGATAAGCATTAGCTTTATTTTAAACCATTTTCTCATTATTTCATAAGTTTGTTTTACATGTGGGAGGTTGGTGGCTAGATTTAATAATACCCTACCATCAACATAAATCTAGCTTAACTTATAACATTTTTTTTTATCATTTTAAGAAGAATATAAATATAGACACATATACACATGAAGAAAGTGCAACACTATTTTTATCTAAATATCATAGTTATATTTATAATTTTGTCCAAATATAAATATTTCTTTATATCTCTATATAGTGGTTTTCATATTAATTGTATATATGAAATATCTCTTTGTATAAGTAATTTTTTATTTATTTATTTATCTATATTTTATTACTATTATTATTGTTTATGATAAATATTATATTTTTAATAAACCTATATGTAACACCGTGTTACATTTTTAGTAGTAAAACGCTTTTCATTTTCATTGTGTTGTTTTAAATTATCTTAAAAGCATTGTTTTCACTTATTTAAAAAACTATTATGAAGAGAAAAAAAATTGTATTTTATATTATTTTCTAAAAGATAACAAAAAATACACATTTTTTTGATTCAATTTGAGATGATTTGACCATTAATTATGTAAAGTATTGTCGTGTTGGATATATGTTGGATATATGCAGGGCGTGGTATAACCTATGTTTTAGAAATTGGTCAACTTGGAATCCAATTGAGTCGAGTTGACCCAATTGAACATTCAATGAGTCGGTTCGGTCTTCAAATCCGATTGGTGCTGAACCAATCAAATCGTTCGAGTCTTGACTTGAATCAAACTAGTTGTTTGTAAAGATACTCAATAATATTTGGTAATTTACTAAATAATAATACTAAATTTTTAAAGTAAAAGTGACATTCTCCTTATCTTTTATTCTCTATCCTTTTACTTAAATGTTTAACATTATCATTAATTGTTTTTGGATATTTGAGAGTGGTTCCAATTTCATAGGACTTCATATGCAAAATGTAGAATTTTAGATCCCATTCATAATTCAATAAACTTAATAGTTTTTAGGATTTCACGATTGCAAAGTTTCCACCAAATTATATCATGTATGAGGGTATGGGATTGACATTTAATCAAGCACATCAACCCCTCTATATACCTTGATGTTGCTAGTGTTGATTGTTGAACTCCTCTGTCACAACTTTGATAAAAATGTACTCTTCAGTCAAGCAAAATAACTTGTTAAGCATGAGAAACTTTTTCTACCTTATTTTAAGGATTGGATTAGGAAGTTCCATCAAAATTGTAGGGTTTTGAGTTGTTGACTAATGTCCTTGGATGATCAACTTTGAGATTCAAGGTAGAGGCAAGGGCTAGAGCCTAGAGGAGGGAGGCATAGGGTGTTATTGATGAATATGATTCAAATACGGGCAATGATTCACTCACATGTATGATTTATAATTTCTGTTTCACATTCATTTTTTAAAATGTTGTTGCTTAATTATTAATTTAAAACACACACACACAACCCGAGTTTCCAAAATTTTGGGGTGTCACGTTTCCAATGCATCCCTTTCGTGCAACTTAGAATCTAATCCTAACCCTAAATATAAGATGAACCCTAACCTCGTGCTTAACCTCGTGCTTCTAGGTGTTCAGCTAGTTCTACTACTACTGATGCAATTGTAGATGACCTTGAGGAGTCCGAGCTTGAGCTAGATGATTATGCCATTGTCTGCGCCATTGCTAGTCCTTATTCTAGTTCTAGTAGTGGTGATGAATTTGATGATTGATCATGTTAATCAATGACATGTATGATGTATGATCATTCATGTATGATATATAATGTAGTGGCATCATAGGATGTGTTTTTCTGGACTTTATATACCATTAAGCATTGATTATGTATTTGTTCCATATATGTATTGTCTTTTTGATATATTCATTTTTATATGTTATATATACATAAAAACATTTTGGGATATGTCGTCACTAATATTATTTGGAATCATGAATTAAAATATTTAAAACATTATTTTTCTTTAAAATTTAAATATTTTATGTATTTTTTTTACTATGAATAGAGTGTCCTTAAAGTTTATTAGCAATGGAGATAAGCTCAGGTTGACCTTGCCCCATGTCAATTGAATGGAAGGAGTCAGCAATCGATAAGCTCAGGCAGTTCGGCTTCATAATTTATGTTGGATACTTGACCTTCAACCCAACCATACAGGTTAGATCTGATTCAGAGTTTCATGGAATTTTTTTTTGTAATTCACAACTATTCGATGACTACGCTTTGCAGGACTATACCGAAAACGTAAGCACAGACGTTATGCCCACACGTACATAAGTGGCTGAAGAAGATTTGTGCACGGTTTCTGTAGGATGTGGGGGAGGAGAATTTCCCGGATGGCCTACTGACTAGATTATCTAATGACCGTGGAAAAAGATTGGTGCTCCGAAAACAATTTCAATTGGCACATATCGCGAATACACTGCTTTTTTGGGAAAAAAACAATTGCCCATCGCCATAGTAACCAGGAGCCGTTCACGTATTATTGTATAACATGGAGCATATGCTTTTCGCAACTGAGCACCTCCATTATGCCTTTTGTGCAATTAAAATTAGAGAATTCTGGACACTTGCGCCAGAAAGTTGATGCCTCAAGTACTGTTATAAAGAAATTGTTGCAGCAAAGTGAATTTACTCCCATACAAAGCTAGCTAACTCTAACTCTACCAATGAGGATGGCTATTTTTTTTGTAATGTGGAATAGGCAACTGGATGGGCTGATACTAATATGACACAGCTCACTATCATTATATTTTTAAGTGTACCCACACATCCTACACCTATAGGGTATCAGTAAGTCTAGGTGTTTTGAACTAGTGACCTCTATTATAATCTTTATTACAATATATCATCTAGTTTTTAAGTGAATAGCCAGTAAAACTATTGTCATCCTAAAGATTTAAAAGCATTTATAAAAAGCAAGCATATACACTTCCTTATACTTAAAGCAAACAAACAAAATGAAGTCTAAAATCAGAATTTATTACATAGCTTTTACAACTCTTGAGATTCTGACCTTCGTAGCTCATTTTGTTCAACACTAAACAGTATAACAGAAATTCATAGAGAGCAGATTTGACAGAAAAAAGAACATAGGAATTTGCAGAGATTAATTCAATTAAGGACAATGGCAAGATTTGTATCTATTTAATCGTCTTGGTATATCAAAACCTCCTTTCAGCTGTGTTCTTTACACTTTATTCTGGTGTTGTTGGAATCCGTCTATTAAAAAAATCAGATTTTTGTTGAATGCTAAATTTTTAAATATATTTTATAAAAAAATTCAGTATTACAAATTTTAGACATTAATTTTTTTCTTCATACATCCCAATGACAATCTCTTCATCTAGGGATAATGGAATCATTGGTGTACTAAAGGAAATACTCTTTTCGATGGAAATCATCTTCTGCATTCCTTGATTTCTTTGGTAGAGGCATGTTGTTTGAATTTTCTTTTCTTCCAACATTCTGAAGCAAGGTGACCTAGCTTGCTGTTAAATTTATATGCTGCAATAAATTAGATTCCTACTTCATTAGAATTTAATACATTTTCACAATAGCAGCATAAAGAGGATGAAAGATACACAATCACAAGGTACAAAACAATTTATCCTCGGAAACCCTCAAGGAGAAGAAAACCTAGCAAAACTTCCTCAATATAGATTACCAAAGTACAATGCCCAAAGAAATAAGTCTCATAAGAAAGAGAGACAAAACCCAAAAACAAGAGCCAAGAACAATCCTCCTCCTCCTTCGTTAGTCTCCCTCCTCCTCTAATGTGCAATGCATGAGTGAGTGAATGGTACAAATGAGAGGAAACACTCTCTATTTATAGTTTACCTTTTACTCGATATTTAACCTAACTAGGTCGCCCTCACTAATTTGACTAGGCCGACCTCTCTAGGAAAACTAAAAATAATATTTATATTACATTCTTTTGGGTACTAATGACCTGACTTACAATGGAGGTTTTACCTCATGACTTTTACATGACCCTTTACATTAATGACATCTCCCGAAGGAGGAATAATACAAGTATAATATTCTCGAAGTTACATTATTTCAACACTCCCCCTTAACAAGAAGGGTATTCTATTGACAACAACAACAACAACAGGTGTGGCTCTACACAACATCATCGGAAGGAGGGAGGAGGAGGCATCATCAACAACATCATCTGGAACATTGTTTGGTACATATATATATCATTGGAAGTTCTTCAGCACCATCAATATCAGCAAGTGGAACAATTTTCTATAACATCATCAACATCTGCAGCACGGAGCTGGAACATCATCATCTGTAGCACAAAGATGGCAAATCATCATCTACAACATGAATCTAGAACATCATCATCTACTGCACGAAGATGGAACATCATCATATGTAGCACGGAGTTGGAACATCATCATTTACAACACGAAGCTGGAACATCATCATTTGTAGCACGAAGTTGGAACATCATCATTTACAGCACAAAGCTAGAACATCATCATCTGTAGCACAAAGCTGGAACATCATCATCTACAACACGAATTTGGAACATTATCATCTGTAGCACGAAGATGGAACATCATCATCTACAACACGAAGCTGGAACATCATCATTTACAACACAAAGTTGGAACATCATCATCTGTAGCACAAAGCTAAAACATCATCATCTATAGCATGAAGCTAGAAAATCATCATCTATAGAATGAAGCTGGAACATCATCATTTACAACATGAAGCTGGAACATCATCATCCGTAGAACGAATCTAGAACATCATCATCTACAAAACGAAGCTGGAACATCATCATGTGTAGCACATCAGTATAAGACCTCATACAACAACAACACTAGTGATCTTTCCTTTAAGAATTATAGGATCATGGACAATCCTTCCTTTTGGAACTACGTGATTCAGTCCAACAACACTGGTGATCCTTCCTTTCGAAACTATGGGATCATGGACAATCCTTCCTTTCGGAACTATGGGATTTAGTCCAACAACACTTGTGATCCTTCCTTTCATAACTATGGGATCATGGACAATCCTTCCTTTTGGAACTATGGGATTCAGTCCAACAACATTGGTTATCCTTCCTTGCAAAACTATGGGATCATGGACAATCCTTCCTTCTGGAACTAAGGGATTCAGTCCAACAAAACTTGTGATCCTTTCTGTAGGAGCTATGGGATCATGGACAATCCTTCCTTTCAGAACTAAGGGATCCAATCCAACAACACTGGTGATCCTTCCTTTCAAAACTATGGGATCATAGACAATCATTCCTTTAGGAACTATGGGATTTAGTCCAACAAAACTGGTGATCCTTCCTTTCATAACTATGGGATTGTGGAAAATCCTTCCTTTCGGAACTAAGGGATGTAGTCCAACAACAATGGTGATCCTTCCTTTCGAAACTATGGGATCATGGATAGTCCTTCCTTTTAGAACTAAGGGATTAATTCCAACAACACTCGTCATCCTTCCTTTCGGAACTATGGGATCATGGACAATCCTTCCTTTCAGAACTAAGGGATTCAGTCCAACAACAATGGTGATCCTTCCTTTTAGAATTACGATATTTTAGTTTTAGTATCAACATTTAAGACTATCATTCCTTTCGAAATTACGGGATCAAGTCTAAGGATGATCAATCCCAATTGTGCTACCATAGTATCATCGGCACTACTCGTTCTTTCGAGGGAATTCCATATGGACTACACCAAGCTTGTCACAGAAGTGCTCAAACTTCATACGAGACAGAGGCTTAGTTAGCACATCTACAACTTGCTCATATGTGCTCACATATTGGAGCTTTAAAGCTCCCTTATGCACCATATCTTGGACCTGTATAACCGTACAGTCTGAAATCATAATATCCAGTATAATTGAGATCATAGTCTACCTTAACTTTTAGATACCTCATCACATGATTTGCAGCTACAAGGTGAACACGTTTGGGCTCAACCAAATACTGAATTAAGGTGTTCACCACAAAGCAAATATCTGGCCTGGTATTCATCAGATACATCAATGACCCAATAATTTTCCTGTATAGTGTCTCATCCACTAACTAAGCATCAGACATCAACTTCAAATTTTTATCCATGGGTGTGGTCACGGCTTTACTTTCCAATGTATCAAACCTTTTCAATATTTCTACTACATACTTCCCTTGGTTAAGGAAGATTCATTCTGGGCTTTGCCATACTTCAAGACCTAGAAAATAATGCATCAAGCCAAGGTATTTCATCTCAAATTTTGCAGCAAGCTTCTTCTTTCATCGGTTCTGCAACTTTGAGAGCTATATAAATATTCAAGATGGCACATGTGGTTATTTGTAGAGAGTTATAAATTCTGGAGGTTACTCGATATATGCTTCTACTTTAATTATATACATCATTTGCCACTAAGGAAACGTCTTGTCATAGTCGACTCACTCTCACTGTTACAACGTAATTTTCCACCTTGTGAGCATCAGCACTCTTTGGCCTGCAGGATCCATTTTACTAACTCAGATCCACTTTATATCCTTCAGACACACTATTTCCCTATTTTTTCTCCTTGTACGCTTGCTGTATGACTTCAGTGGGCGTACCCGCGAGCTGCATCACTATAGCCCACGGGTAGCATGTAAAATGATAAAAATCACTAGTTAATTACTTTTTACTCCCAAAAAGCAGTCTGAGGGTAACCTTTAGCCCTCCATTTTCCTTGAAATGCCTAGATGTGTCCTTTCACTTACCTTTGGGAGGACTATATATTGAGCACATATGGCATATAGATGGGAGGAGAAAGAAAGAGTAAGAGAACTCTACTAGATTTTTTCCCTATCTTGAGTCTACACTCATTGATCCTTGTTGTTGTGAACCCTTTATGTTCACCTTCCAAACTCCTATCATAGTTTGAGTTTGTCATTCCATGGAGGATTGAAGTGGTGGAGGCACAAGTGGAGAGACCTAGATCTTGGCTCAGATTGGTTTCCGACAAGAGGTCGTATCACATTGTACTTCTTGTTATTTACTAATAGAAATACTCATATTCTCGTCCATTAATGTTGTGAATGTTGTTTATATTACATTGGGTTGCATTTACTTATAATATCATGGACCATTTCTATTGATGATGTTAATGCCTTTCATATATTATATGCGCTTGTTGTATATTGGATGTCAAGACTAATTTCAGGTTCAAGTGCATGGATTGAAAGCTTTAACGAGGATCTACACCGAACGTCCAGATCGAGATTGGTTATATTCTCGATTGTATTAGCATTGTCATTCATATAGCATAGCATTGAGAATTGAGTTAATTTCTGGTAGTCAGCTGTCTGTTATGGTCTACCCCAAGCCATAGGAAGTTTTCTCCAATATAGAAATGGCGACTCCACTGGGGATTACATCCATTTTTGGGGATTTTTTAGGCATTAGTCCTTATTTAGAGTTTTCGTGTGTCTAGTCTCTGTGTCATTGATTGGTCGATATGATACACTATAGAAAATAACCTTTTTCTGAGCCATTGGACTCTTTTTCTGCTCATTTTATTTTCCCTGTACATGGGTGAGCCTAGTTTTTCCTGCGTCTACCAGCTTATGTTTGCACTATTGCCCACAGGTACCCGCAGGTATTCCTTCAACAGAAGCGTACAACTTTGGGGGTGATTGGTTTATGGCCTTTGGTTGTTGCTGGGTTGGTTCTGAGTGTTCCTGAGTCTTCTTTGGCCTTGTTCATGACCAGAACTCCTCTTCTCTCTTGGTTTTGAGCCTCATTGGTTTTTACCCATTTTTAATTTTTTAGCTCATTCCATTCGCTGAGTCTTACTATTTGAGATATGCTAGGTTGTCTGAGTGATATCCTTTGCATTTCTGTAACTGAATAGTGGGATTTTGCTTGCATTTTTCATTTCATTATATTGAAAAATAAAAAATACAAAAAAAAAATAAAAAATTGCATTTTCCTTTTTGCTTATAAGTGAAAATAGACAAATTTTTTTACTTTTATGCACTGCATTCTGCATTGAGTGCTTGCTGCTTTCATTTAGGTTCTGCTTGTGCATTGAAAATACAAAAGAGTTGCATTTTATTTCGAAATCGTTGGATTGATTTTCATTCTAGTGGCATTGTTTTTATTGGGTAGATGAGTCTAGAGTTTGACGATTTTGCATACTATTGAGTTATATACATCACTAGTTTCATGACCATATCCTTTGAGTAACCACAACCATTAAAATTAACGCTTAATCTAAAATTGATTAGAACGATTTTATTTATAGGGTACATCAACTAGCATAGTTTTAGAGTCTTAGAATAGATCATTGTGAGTAAACGATCCAAGACTACTAGAAAAAACATTATGTGTCTGACCAGAGAGTGGTGAAATCCATGGTATACATCGCTGTTCTCAGGAAGCTCTAATTAGACCACAATTAAGCACGAGGTCATGAGAGGTTGGTTGCGGAGATAGCCCTTTAATACTGGCCAAATATGGGAGATATTTCCAGGATTTGTTTGTATCTGGGGACTCTTGGGGGATTTGACCCTCTTGAGTTTCAGGCTTAGCTTCCCTGCCCATATGATGGATCCCACCTGCGACTGTCCCCCTGAGCATTGGTTATACAATGGCGACCATAGTTTCCTTACCTAGGTATCGCATACGATGCTTGCAGTGGTTATACTATTTGTGTCCTGAGTCAGATAGGGGTTGGACATCACAGTTGTTTGTTGTCGAGGTTTACGACCCTTTGCACGTAGTGAAGCCTAGGAACCTATAACTGATTCTGTTACCAATGGCTACAGTTTGGGAGTCTCAAGCCTCTCCTAGGCGAGACATACCGAGTCTAGTGTCGGGACCTCATTTAGCCACTCTGTTTGTCTGCTCTTGGCTGTAGTTTCTCTAGGTGTGTGCTCTTGATTTACTGTTTTTGATCGATAGTTTGGCCATTAGGGGAAGCTGTGATTTTATAGTCTCTCTGGAGATATCGTGGGGCAGAGTCTTGCTCTCTACCGATCTCATCGGTTGGCTGGTTTACCTCCTGGCGAGATTTCACGCCGTGTTACTAGGGGACGTCAGCGGGCTCCCTCCAAGTCTTCAGATTCTTATGAAACATACGTCCTAGATGTCATGACTGCACACTCTGACATGGGATAAATCCCTATGACTCCATCGGGTAGAGTCGAGCACACTTCATACACCCCTACTCCTCATGAGGTGTGGGGGGGTGATCCACCTGAGACCCAACCTAGTTTGTTTGGTTCGGATCCACCTGAGACCCAACCTAGTTTGTTTGGTCTGGATCCACCTGAGACCCAACCTAGTTTGTTTGGTCCGGATCCACTCGAGGACGACCCATTCGATCCTTGGTTTCCACATAATTATTTATACGAGATTCCAGAGTTACATGACGACACAGGTCCTACGATCAACCCTACCGCGGTCTCTTTTGGTATGCCTGATTACAACACAGTTGATCCTTCCACTGCATTTGGTAGTCATGCTGGCACTAGTCATGGTGTTAGAAACACTGCACCCACTGGGGGAAATACCCTTGCCGGGGGGCACCAGGTTTTACACTCACACACATAGTATGGGGACTGGTCACATTCCTCCTAACAATGATAATCTTGGAAGAAGGCCGCCTCCTAGGACTACCCATCCTAATAGGAACATTGTTCGCAATGCGACTCACCATCCACAACATAATACACATGCCGCTACCCGTCAACCTTGGACCACTTTCGCCAATGTTAACATTCCTCCCAATCATGGAGGTGGACATATACCACATACTTTTACGTTCGCTGCTGCTACTAGTAATGCTAATGTAGGAGGTGGGAATATACCTTATCCTCATGGTCACAATGCCACCATTCCTGCTACTAGTAACACCAATGTTGGTGTTGGGAATACATCTCATACTTATGGTCACCACATGGATGCTCACGCTACTAATAACGCTTACGTTGGGGGTGGGAACATACCTTATAATCATGGTCATTACAGCACGGTTCCTACTACAAATAGTATGTATATGCCCCATAATTATGGTGGAAACCTTTACTACAACATAGTCGGTGCTCGCCACCATTACAACCCACCTCAATATGGTGCCAAAAGCACATATATACCTACTTACTCTCACACGGGTCAGGTTGGAGGAGGTTATCAACCTTATCTCCATGGTCAAGGTTCGTACAATCAACAGTTTAATGCTCATGGTCAAGCTTATGGTCCTTCTTATCCTTCAGGTTCTTACAATCAACCTTTTATGGGAGCTTATAATCAAGCTTTCCAGCCGCATCTCCCGTTCCTTGCACGTTTGAATCTTTTGGATCTTTCAAATCTCACGAATGATTTGGTGTGTCACAATCCTAATTGGCCTCCGGTCCCTACCAAGCTCCCTTCGGACATTCCTAAGTTTGAGGGGAAAGGTGGTGAGGATCTGGGTGATCATGTCACAATGTTTAACCTTTGGTGCTCTTCCAACTCATTGAATCACGATTCCATTCGATTACGACTATTTTAATGCACTCTCACGGGGGCAGCTGCGAAGTGGTATGTTGAGTTTCTTGGGGGCACTTATAGGGGTTTCAATGAGATCGCTTTGGTTTTCTTGGATCATTTCCAGTTGCCGGTTCGTTACGATACTCGTACTGAACTTTTGTCTACCTTCCGTCAGAATAATGGCACACATATTTCTGACCACGTTCAAGAGTGGTGTTGGCGAAAGAGGTTAGTGAAAGCCAACATTCCTCCAGAGTTTCTGTTGGAATGGTTTCTCAAGTCTCTACTTCCATATATTTCTAAGGACATTTCGATGTACGATATTATGATTGAGGAACAAGCCATCTTAAAAGTCCAGCAGATAGATTTACTATACTCTCAGTCTGGCATTTTATATGACATTATTCTCGATGCACCGCGAACACGACATGAGCCCAAGATAGTTCCTGGACCACATGCTGATGGAATTGTGGGATTCACAAGTTCTCTCCCTATAGATTTGGTGGCTAATCAAATGAAAAACTTGTCGCTTAACCAGTCTAATCCCGGACAGTTTCACACCTTGTCCACTTCCACCCCATTGTCCAATGTACACATTGTGCAAACGAAAAACCCATCGGGTAACCAGCAGCCTGGTGGAAAGAAGAAGGGTAGAAACAACCATATGGGTGGAAACAATGGGAACAATAATAGTAATCGCAATACCCCTCATAAGGAGAATGCCAACCCTCCTCGAGAAGGAAAAAATGCTGGTGAGGACCATAAACCTAGACATAAGGTGAAATTTCCTTGTAAGCTTTGTGGGGAAGATCATCTTACTCACTTGTGTCCTCGAATCAAAGAAGCATCAAAGCATATTGCATAGAGCCTAGCTGTGTTGAAGGATCCCCTTCCTCATCATCAAAACATGGCTTCGCATGCTCCACCATTGGTTATGGACCTAATGAGACTACAACGTATTCTTCCATTACTAGTGGTTATGGATGCGTGACTATCGTCCAATCGGAGGTTAGTGTTGCTACTCGTCAACGAGATTATGGTGCACCACAACCTAATATGGGGAGTGAGCCTCCCCCTCCTGATAATTCCTTGCATATCGAGAAGCCCTCTATTATGCCATGGATACTGAAAGGTGTTCTCAAGCACTCTATGTATAATCCCAATGCTTGAGCTGCCCAGAACTACTCCATTGTAGAATATTTGGGCCAAACTCCGTGTGCCATGTCGGCTCTTGAAGTTTTATAGGCGTGTCCTTCTCAAAGGCATGCCCTTTTGAGTGCGTTAGGAGTTCAGGATGGGGGGGGTCCCAATGTTATCAAGTTTGACACTACTGATGTTCAACCTTGCTTACCTTACCACGTGGATTCTCAAATCCATGTGGAGTGCCTTCATAATTTTGTCAAGAGAACGATGGTTGAAAAAGGTGCATCCGCATGAGTGATGTCTTTAGCTTGTTGGAAAGGTCTTGGCTCTCCTCCTCTACTCACGTCTAGGACCATGCTCACTGCATTTGATGGTCATTAATTTAAGCCACATGGGATTATCTCTTCCCTTGTTGTTCGCTTGGAAGGTAAACCTGTGCCTATTGAAGTCGAGGTGGTTGATGCACCCATAGACTACAACCTTTTACTGGGTAAGAATTTGATGTACACTATGAAAGCTGTCACATCTACTGTATTAAGAATTATTTGCTTTCCACACGAAGGCAATATTGTGACAATCGATGAAATGGATTTCGTTAATCTTCCTCCCACAGCATCCACGGGATCAGTAGTCCTGCAGGTTACAAATTCTCAGCCGGCAACTGGGAACATAGGTGTTGGAATGTACCCTTCATTGATGGGATCTTATGATTTCCCTTCACCCATTAATTTTATTGGAACCATTTCCGACAATGTGTCTCCTCCATTGCATAATGTACCATTCGAGACTTCATATTTTGATGATCCATGGACTTTACCGTCCATGAGTTCTACGTCTAGAGACATTGCGCACGTCGGGATGTCTATGCCACTATCTGCTGCTGAGATCACTTATCAGGATATTCAACAAGCCACTGCAGAGTCAAATCTCCCCTCTTCTCGAACAGATGAGGAAGATCCCGTTACGCTGCTAGTTTGGGCAGTCGACTCATCTTGTTTGAACGATTGCCTTGATGGTACTTTATCCTCAAATGAAGCTATTATCGAGGCCATGTGTGTTAGTGAGAGACCTTGGGAGGATATGCATCATCGCTCTTATTTTCTTCCCAACCTCAATCTCGCCGAAGAAGAAGAGTTTAGGACGACTCTTGCCGAGATGGTTGGTCACCCTATGGCTCTTTTGGGCTCACATGGGATTTATGCAGAGGGGAACATGGATAATATGTCCCTGACTAAACCGATTAAAATCTCTCGCACTCCTAGAAATATTGAGAATGTTTACATCGGTGACGATTGCTCTTCTGAGGAAGTTTCCATTTACACCGAATTGTTTACTGAACTTCGGGAAGCTTTCGCCTGGTCATATGAGGATATGTCGGGATTAGACCCCAGTATTGTCGAACACGATATTAGAATGTATCCTCATGCTAAACCAATTCGACAACGCCTTTGTGTTGTTAACCCTAGGAAGGAAACGACTATCAAGGCAGAGGTGGAGAAATTGCTCAAAGTTGGTTTTATCTACCCCGTTCCCCTTACCAAATGAGTGTCAAACCCCATTTCTGTGGATAAGAAGCAAGGAATGATCCGTGTATGCACTGATTTTAGAGACCTAAATCGTGCATTTCCGAAAGACAATTTCCCCACTCCATTCATTGATCAGATCTTGGATGCTTGTGCAGGAAGTGAGATTTTTTCGTTCATGGATGGCTTTTCGGGGTATAACTAGATTCAAATCAAACCCAAGGACCAACATAAGACTACTTTCATTTGTCTTTGGGATATGTTTGCATATCGGAAAATGCCCTTCGACCTTAAAAACGTTGGAGCTACGTTTTAGCGTGCCATGACTTGTGCCTTTCATGACCTTAAGAGTATAATGGAGATTTTCTTGGATGATCTTGTCGGCCATTCTCGCAAGAGAGTGGACCACCCCAAGCACCTCCGTTTGATTCTCGAACGATGTATACGCTACAAAATTCGGTTGAATCCCAATAAATGCATCTTTGCAGTGAGATCTGGTCTCCTTCTAGGATTTATAGTTTCGAAAGAGGGTATTAGAGTCGATCCTCTTAAAGTTGAGGAAATACTTCGGTTGCCTCCTCCGTGCAACTTGTTTCAACTTCAGAGCCTCCAAGGGAGAGCTACTTTTCTACATTTCTTTGTAGTTAATTATGCTAATCTTACCAAAGGTTTCACGTGCTTGTTGAAGAAAGACACACTGTTTATCTGGGATGAGCGAGCCCAACAGTCTTTTGATGCCCTTAAAAAAGATTTGGTATCATCCCCTGTGCTTAGTCCACCTGACTTTGCATGAGATTTTATACTTTATGTGGCTGCATCTCAAGAGACGATTGGCATGGTCTTAGTTCAGGTTGATGATGTGCTCGTCAAGCATGTGAGCTATTACCTTAGTCGAAATCTAGTAGACATTGAACTGAGATATACTCACATGGAAATGTTGGAACTTGCGACTGTCGATGCAGTCCAATGGTTACGACATTATATTTTGCTTAGAACAACCACAGTTGTAGCGCATATCAATCCATTTTAGTTTGTGCTATCACGACACCTTATTGGGGGGGGAGTACAATAAATGGATTGTGATCCTTTAGGAGTTCGATCTCGATTTTGCTTCAGCAAAGTCGGTGAAATCGTTGGTGTTTGATGAGCTTATGTTGGACCTTCTGAGACTTGATGAGGATGTCATCCATGAAGATTCTTTTTTGGATGAACACTTGTTTCTTATCTCGTCAGAAGACCCTTTGGTATGGGGATGTCATTGTGTATCTCCAAACATTGAAGTTTCCTTCGCATTATTCACAGGATGAGCAATGGCATGTGAAACATCATGCTAAAGATTATACTATTGTCGGTGACACTTTGTATCACCGAGGAAAGGATTCTATTCTCTGTCATTGCTTGAATCACAGAGAAGCGGAGCATGTGCTTAATGATTTCCATGCTGGGGCGTGTGGGGGTCACTTATCTAGGCTTGCTATAGCCCAACGTATTATGCGAGCTGGTTACTTTTGGCCTTCGATCTTTAAGGATTGTGTGAATGATGTGAAGAGATGTCACCCTTTCCAACTGTTTTCTCAGAATATACACTCGCATCTAGCGCCCCTCCATCCGGTCATCACCGTCGGTCCCTTCACCAAGTGGGGGGTGGATTTCATGGATTGCAAACTAGCTTCGGCTGGGGGGCATCACCATATCATAGTGGCCGTGGAATACTTTTCCAAATGGGCTGAGGCCATGCCTACCATAAAATCCGATGGTGCTGCAGCAGCCCATTTCGTGTTCAATCAGATTATTACTCGGTTCGGTATTCCGAAAGAGATTGTCACTGACCATGGCAGTCACTTTCAGAACAAAATGATGGAGTATTTGTCTCTCAAGCTTGGGTTTCATCAAGAACACTCATCTTCTTACTATCCCCAAGCGAATGCTCAAGTTGAAGCAGTCAACAAGTCTTTAAAGACCATTCTCCAACGTACTATCCAACAAAACAAGAATAACTGGCACATTATGTTATATCTTGATTTGTGGGCATATCGAACCGCAGTCAATACTGCCATTGGGTTCTCACTGTTTCAGCTGGTACATGGTGTGGAGTTGATTTTACCGATTGAATGCAAAATCCCTTTGCTTAAACTATCCATAGAGCTACTCCCCGATACGTCGGCTATTGAGCAACATTTAATCCACCTTGAGCAGCTTGATGAGCACCGTGGAGATGCCACCGTGGCTATAGATGCCAATAAACATCGTGTTAAGGTTCAGTACGATAGGTCTATCTGTCCTCGGCAATATGTTGAAGGTGACTTGGTCCTCTTATATGACCAAGCTAAAGAACCCTGGGGGTAAGCAAGTTTAACCCCATGTGGCATGGTCCTTACATTGTGAGGCATGTCCTGTAAAAAGGAGCCTATGAATTAGAGGACTATGAGGGGAACGTCTTGAAGGAGCCTATGAATTAGAGGACTATGAGGGGAACGTCTTGAAGGAGCCTAGAAATGGGCTCTACCTCAAGCAGTATTACACTTGAGCTTCTAGTTCAAGCTAATACTTTTGTATACTATCGTATAGTTGTTTCTGTACATAGTTTAGCTTTATTTTGGTTTTCGGGTCTGCTGATTCGCTTCCATTTGATTGACATATGTCAGCGGAATATCTTATGTTCTTAGGATTCATGGATGGTGCTATCCATAATACGCAGTAGCTTGCTTCTGCTGCCTGGTTTATTTATTCACCTGACCACCTAGTTGTGTCCTTAGGAGGTGCTTGTCTCGGTCCTACATCTAACAATCTGGCTGAGTATAGTGCCGTGATTGATCTTTTTGGGATGTTATTTCGCATGGTATCCAGTTCTTAGAAGTCTGCTTGGATTCACAACTAGTGGTGTCTCAGTTGAATGGTCAGTATCGTGTGAGGGATCCTATGTTACTATGGAAATTCTTAAGGGTAAGACTCTTGGAACGACATTTTGTTTCAATTACATACATTCATGTTCCGAGAAGTTTTAATCATATATCTGATGCATACGTTAACTATGTATTAGATTGGCATTTGTCACATTCTTAATGAAGCATACAAATAAAATATACATTCATACATTTGTACATACACACATATAGTAGAACCGGAGAACCATAGTTTTTTATAAATAATATGTCCAAAATGGTAGTGTCATAATACAAACCTGGAGCCCGTAGCCCTCAAAAATATACATATCGATACAAAAATGAGACTTTGAGATATCTAAGCCCTACGAAGAGGCCTAGCTTCCGCCTTAGTAGGATGCGTCTCATAGTAATATGGTACTGCATTTTCTATGCGCTACAGTAGTCACACCCAGCTAGTTGGTACCCCCCACCACATGGCTCTGCATATCCTCTGGTAGCCGTGCTATCTCTATGCTTGGTACCCTGTTGGTCATCCATGATAGGTTGACCTGCATAGTTTGTTGTGTACACTCTACCGCATCACCCACTACCTCATCACCTCTGCCCCATCGACGATGTCTTGGGAAGCCCTCGGGTCTCACTGGGCCCTTGTCTACGAGCAAATAGTGAAACATTAATATATGATACTAGCCCCAAAAAGATTTTGCATTTACATCTATAATAAAAAACCCCTAAAAATTTAATACACATAAAAAAACATAAAAAGAGTAACTCACCGATGTCTCCAAACGCTGCTCCTGGTGGAAGCGGCATGTCACGATACTGGCGGAAGTCTATTCCTGCATAGGGGTAGTCATCTATAGCTATGACCTGTCAGTCCCACCAATGAAAGAACTCCTCCGTGTATGGTGATTCCTGACGGCCACCACCATGTCGTGTCAAGACCTCTACCCACCGGGTCAGGGTTGGGTCGTGGAGACTATGAGGAGGGACTTCAACCCTTGGACTAAGCCCTGGAACTCGCTCAAATAAGAATATGCATAAGATATTGCCATATCCAAAGTTTTTTGCCTCCCCTTGCTTGCACTCCGTCAACTGGGTCTTCATGGACCCCAATAGCGTTGTGCACCAGTCAAATATCATGGGCTGCATACATTGTGACGCATAGAACATCACCGGCCTGGATGCCTGGTGAAGATCCTTTGAACCTATAATCCTCACCAAGGTAGCCACTATAACCTTCATGCTCAGATTGACTATGGCGCTGATGGGCACCTGACTTCCCACTGCTCGAGTATTTGGAACACAATACCGCTCTATATAGTCGGGAATGGTTATCCCACCACTCACAGAATGAGATCGAAGGCTTGCCACTTCACCTCGGCAAGACAAACCACTAATGAAGTAGATATCATCCACTCCCAAAGAGAGTACTTTCCCGTCCCAATTGAATTTTTGTGCATCTATGTCTATTAACGGACAATCCACTCGATCGGAGGCGAGCTGGATCTCCCTTGCTCAATGCGAGTCTAGAACAAATAAAACAGACTACAAATGTGTTTCCTAGATCTAGTTAAGGATCAAGTACTAGATGTCTTACCTCTTTGATTCGCTATCCTTTCTCCCGCTATGTTGCTCCACGTCCCAAGGTTGTCAGATCCAAGCTGCAAGACCTGTTAAGACACAGAAAAGAGAAACGAGTAAAGAACATCTATACAATAAGAGATCTATGTAAACAGTTAAGCAGATAAAAAACACAACATCATCATACATAAGAGACAATATTGGTGGAAAGCATTTGTATTACTGCAAATAGAGGAGTACATTATAGAGATATAGAACTACAACCAATGACTTAATGTAGCATCCCTTCTCCACACAAGCCAATTGCCAAGCCCTTCCAAGGAAGCATGAGAGTCTCCAAGAGGTGAGTGAAAGTTTCTAAGAGAGATTTCACCAGCATGTAGATACCATAGTCTTCCTCCCTTTGGTATGGGAGTGAGCCTCATATATATAGGACTAAGTGCATGAGGTTATGGATAGGATAGGATGAGAGATGGTAGGAGAGAGATAGGGGATCTTCCCAATAGGCTAGGGGTCGAGTACCAACTCTCCAAGAGATCGGGGATAAGCCCCCAAATGGGCAAGCTTCGAGAAATATCTCAAAATGACTATTTTTTCCCATTAACAGACCTCGTTGCACCCTACTATAGAGCAACCTGCGACGTCGCATGTTGCTAGTGTGCAACCTGCGATGACCTCTCAAAAGAGTGTACAAACTGAGTACAAATCCTCCAAATGAGCACTTGGTCTAGATGACTTCAGGGATGTATACACAATGGTCAAGATGACCACATTATCACAATGATCATGATAACGACACTAGGTCGGGATGACAACACTTGCAACATGTTAGGAACCCATGTCTTTACTTTGTTGTTATATTGTTGTTGGATGCATATGCTTTGTAAGTCGTCCCGTAGTATTTGTTGATCAATAGTTTGTGTTATTGTTGTTGGCGCATGTGCTTTGCAAGTAGCCCGTAGTATTGTTGAACCATAATTTGTAGTGGCCCATGGTTTTGACCCATAGTATTGGCACCTAGACTTAGTATATAAGTGTGTGTTGAGTCCTATGAAGGTACCGTGAAGTTATTTGTATTGAGCTTGCTCAAAGGAGGTTGCCCCCTCGAAGTGGCCTGCGATCAATATAAAAGTGATTCTGAGTTCTGTAATTTCTGCTATTTCGCATATTCTTATTACTTAATTGTTGCAGGTTCTTCACATCTGGTATCAGAGCACTTTCTTGGGCTCGCTGGGTAAAATTTCTGCCAATTTTTTTTTTCGCATCTGTTGTAGGTTCGGATTTGGGAATGATCCCTATCCGCTTAACTGTGGGAAGTACTTAGGCATAATCCCTAAAAATCATTGTGAGGAGTACCACAGGAACCCTGAAGTAGTTGACCCATTGAGAGGACCTGCCAGCGAAAAGGGAAACGACCCCTACCTGATTGACTAGTTCCCACTCGTGAGGTAAACTAAGAGATGTCATTTGTGGCAAAGTAGTTATCAGTTTTACCTGAGCCGTGGAGTGAGGGGTACTGCCCCAATACGCAAGCCGTCAGATAACATTGGTGGCCGAGTAAAACCCTTGAACTATTAGGAAGCCGCACATACCTGGGGTCCATATCTATTTTCAGCTGAACTGTTGTCGATCACTGCTGCGCCGTTTCAGATCCAGCCGTTCAGATCCATTCTGAAAGTTGTTCCAAATCCATCCGTTTTCAATCCATTCGGCACCGTTTCAGATCCCTATGTTTCCGCTCACTTCCAGGCCATTGCAGATCTATCTGTTTCAGATCCCTTCCGAGTCGTAGCTGCTCCATTCTGGAAAAAAAACAAAATCAGTTTTTTCTCCATATCTCCCTTGTTTTCACTCCATTTCCCTTGAAACTTTTGGGGAACCCTTGTAATCCCATTTTGCATATTTCATTCCTGAGGACCCTATCCCCAATTCCACTTCCCAAAGCCCGAAATCCCACATTTGTCTATTTTTAGGGTTTGCCATAACTTCCTCAGATTTCACCCAATCACCTTCAAATTTTACCACAGAGTTCCTTTATGAATTCTGCTTCTTTGTCCCCCTCTTCCAAATTTTCCCATTCTTTCACCCTGCTTCTGAAATCCTCATCTTTTGCTTCCTTGTCTATTCGACAGTGTCCAAAACCTAGTCAAACCCCAATTACCCTTCAGATTTTTTCCCAAATCCATATTTTCCTTTACTGAAGTAGTTTCTGTTTTTGTTTTTCTACCCAATCAACCAAAAAAAAAAAAAAAAAACTCCTGGTTATGGTTGTCACCCGCACAAGAGCAAAAACCATGGAAGAAGCACTTGCAGCCATCCAAGCCAAACTCCAGGATCTGGATGAAAAATCTCTCGGCCTCCATCTTGAACATTCAGCTATGAACAACAAACGGCAGTCCAAGTCTTCATCAGACAATGGGTTCTCTTCTTCCAGCAATTTCCATGGTCCGAAGCTTGATTTTCTACGTTTCAATGGTACTGATCCAACTGGATGGATCTATCGTGCATAATAGTATTTCAGTCTGCATAATACTTTTGATGTCAACAAAGTTCTGCTTGCATCCTTTCATTTGGAACAAGAAGCTCTTCAATGGTACCGATGGTACATCAAAGCTCATGAAGATCCCAAATGGCCAAACTTTTGCCAGCTCCTTTTGCAACGATTTGGTCCTAGTGCTTTTGATGACTTCACAGGAGCCCTCACTAAAATTTGCCAAATTGGCACTGTGAGAGAGTATCAAACCGAATTTGAGAAACTAGCCAACCACACTGAAGGATTGTCTGATGACTTTTATAGGATTTGTTCAGTGGTCTAAAGGATGCCATCCGCTCTGAGGTCAAAATGTTCTGTCCCAACACAATGATGGAAGCCCAAGGGTTGGCTAAGTTGGCAGAAGACAATATTGTAGCCCAATAGCGCTCCAAGCCCACTTTTGTTTCCTTCCGAAATATGGGTTCTCAACAACCACCCATACCATATGCTCCTCGACCAACTCCTATAAAGCGTTTGTTTGAAACAGAGATGCAAGCACGTAGAGAAAATGGGCTTTGCTATAATTGTAATGAGAAATTCACTTAGGGACATAGATGTGTTCAGCAAAAGCTCTATCTCTTGGATGTGGATTCTCCGCCTGCCTCTGAAATTGGTGATGAAGATCCAGAAACAATGGATGCTCAGGTCGACATTCAGGAACCACCTATTGACCCTTCGTCTCGGGATGACTAGACAGAGATATCTCTCCATGCTTTAGGTGGAATCACCACCCCCCAAATAATGCGGGTTAGGGGTTACTTCAAGAAGCTTCCTCTTACAATACTCATTGATTCTGGTAGCGCTCATAATTTCATTGAACCTCGGATCGCCAAACAAGATGATTGTTTTATCCATCCTTGCTCCAACTTTGAAGTCATGGTTGCCAATGGGGGCACCTTACCTTGCAAAGGGAAGTGTCGAAATGTGTGTATCTCTATGGGAGATTATACCTTGCGCTCTGACATGTTTTCCTTGACCTTACGCGGATGTGATGTGGTTTTGGGCGCTCAATGGCTACGCACACTTGGCCCTATCTTATGGGATTTTGCGAAACTTTGGATGCAGTTTTCCCTCAATGGAAAAAAACACACATTGACAGGACTACAACCAGGGTCTCTCAGCATCATAAGTTCACATCGCATGGAAAAACTCCTCAAGAAGAATTCACATGGTGTCATTGCTCAGATCCATTCCATTCAGATGCAACCATCAGCGGTCTCCACTACTCCTTTGGATATACATCAAATTCTTGATCGATATATAGGTGTCTTTGCTGAACCAGTGGGATTGCTACCTTCAAGTCCAGAAAGACCATCGTATTCAGCTCCTTCCTGGAAGTGTTCCTCGCAACATCAGGCCCTATCGCTACCCATTTCACCAAAAAACGGAGATTGAAATGCTCATTCGGGACTTATTGAAGCAAGGTATTATTCGCCCAAGCACTAGTTCCTTTTCTTCTCCAGTTCTTCTTGTCCGCAAAAAAGATGGGTCATGGTGCCTCTGCATTGACTTTCGAGCACTTAATCACCTCACCATCAAGGATAAGTTTCCAATTCCTGTTGTTGATGAGCTTCTTGATGAGCTTCATGGGGCTCAATTTTTATCCAAGTTGGATCTTCGTTCTGGGTATCATCAAATTCGGGTTCATGAGGATGATATCCCTAAAACAAATTTCCGCACACATGATGGCCATTATGAGTTTTTGGTCATGCCCTTTGGCCTCACTAATGCTCCTTCCACATTCCAGACCTTAATGAATAAAATATTTCATCCCTACTTGCGGAAATTCATTCTGGTATTCTTTGATGATATCCTCATCTATAGTAAAACATGGGATGAACATCTCCAGCATCTGGATCTTGTCATGCAACTTTTCTCTGACCATCATATCCATGCCAAGCAGTCTAAATGTGTTTTTGGATAGAAGGAAGTTGATTATCTCGGGCAAATTATCTTAGCACAAGGGGTTTGCGTGGATCCTGCCAAAATCGATTCCATGAACAATTGGCCTCATCCTCAGACACTCAAGAGCCTTCGTGGTTTTTTGGGGTTGACAGGATACTACCGCAAGTTTGTCAAGGATTATGGGAAGATTGCAGCTCCATTAACTGCTCTATTGAAAAATGATTCTTTTACATGGACACATGCTGCTCAGTGTGCATTTGACAAACTGAAACAAGTTATGTGTACTACACCTGTTCTAGCTATGCCCGATTTTTCCAAGCCCTTCACTATTGAGAGTGATGCTTGCGGAAATGGACTTGGTGTTGTTCTCCTTCAAGATGAACACCCCATTCCATTCACCAGCGAATCCCTTTTAGATAAGAATTTAGCTGCCTCTACGTATGAGAAGGAAATGATGGCTATTTTGCATGCAGTACAGAAGTGGCGACCATACCTATTAGGGAATCATTTCTGCATCAATACTGATCACTAGAGTCTAAAATATTTCTTGGAACAATGTGTCTCCTCCCGAGCACAACAGAAATGGGTTAGCAAACTCATGGGTTATGAATATGAGATCACTTTTAAGAAGGGTAAATACAATATTGTGTAGATGCTCTTTCTCGCACATTTGATGCCCAAGGTTCTCTTTCAGCTATTTCTATGCCTATTCCAAATTGGTTGCAATCTGTTCAATAGGGTTATGTCAATGACTCTTCCTTATCTCAAATCATCCAACGCTTGACCAACAACCCTTCTGCTGTACCACATTACTCTTGGGATGGTGCTTCTTTGAGATACAAGGGTTGTCTGGTGCTTCCCCAGAGCACAGATCTTCAACAGGCTATCTTCTATGAACTCCATGCTTCTCCATCGGCAGGGCACTCTGGGTTCCTCAAAACATATGAACGGGCATGGCGTAACTTTTTTTGGCAGGGCATGAAAAGGACAATTCAATAGATGGTGGATGAATGTGATACTTGCCAGTGCAATAAGGGTGAAACAACACTCCTTCCAAGATTGCTCGACCCTTGCCCATACCTACACGGATTTGGATAGATATTTCTATGGATTTCATTGAAGGGCTCCCTAAATCTGGCGGGAAGACAATGATTCTCGTTGTGGTTGATCGCCTCTCCAAATATAGTCATTTTGTGCTCTCGTCCATCCCTATACATCCTCCTCAGTCGCTCAAATTTTCCTGGACTAGATCTTTCATCTTCATGGCATCCCTTCTTCCATTGTCTCGAATCGTGATGCAACTTTCACCAGTCATTTTTACACAGAACTATTTCACCACATTGGCACCAAACTGAAGATGAGTTCCGGGTATCACCCACAAACAAATGGTCAAAATGAAATTATCAATAAATGCTTGGAAACTTATCTTCGTTGCTTCACCTTTGAACAACAACATCAGTGGGCAAAGTGGCTCCCTCTCGCTGAATGGTGGTACAATACCTCTTACCACACTGCCTCTAAAATGACCCCGTATGAAGCAGTCTATGGTCGGGCACCTCCAATTCTTCTTCCATACACCCCCAATAGTTCACCAGTTCAAGAAGTTGACACGGTCCTTCAAAACCGCGATCAGATTCTTCGCATTTTGTGGAACAATCTTCACATGGCAAGAAATCACATGAAGCAACAACCTGATCAACACCATTCTGAGCGCACTTTTGAAGGAGGCGATATGGTTTTTGTTCGTCTCCAGCCGTACAAGCAATCCTCCTTGAAACTCAAAGGGCATCATAAGCTCACTCCAAAGTTCTATGGGCCATATTGGATTCTTCAGAAGATTGGGTCCGTTGCTTATAAATTGGAACTTCTTCCTTCTTCCCGCATTCATCCAGTATTTCATGTCTCTTGTCTGAAGAAATTTCTTGGCACCAACATCAGTGGACAAACTATTTTACCCGAACTGGATAATGAAGGATCCATCCTTTTGGAGCTGGAGGCCATCCTCAATCGGCGCACTCGCCAGCTTCGCTCTCGCTTTATCACAGAGGTCTTAATTCAGTGGCACGGCATGCAACCAGAGGATGCTACATGGAAACCACTCCTTCAGATTCAACAATAATTTCCACATTTAAAGCTTTGACAACAAAGCTTTTTTTAAGGGGGAGGGGATGTTAGCAACCCATGTCTTTACTTTGTTAATATATTGTTGTTGGATGCATATGTTTTGTAAGTCATTCCGTAGTATTTGTTGATCAATAGTTTGTGTTATTGTTGTTGGCGCATATGCTTTGTAAGTCACCCATAGTATTGTTGATCCATAGTTTGTAGTGGCCCATGGTTTTGACCCATAGTATTGGCGCCTAGACTTAGCATATAAGTGTGTGTTGAGGCCTATGAAGGTACCGTGAAGCTATTTGTATTGATATTTCTCAAAGGAGGTTTCCCCCTCGAAGTGGCTTGCGATCAATATAAAAGTGATTCCGAGTTCAGTCATTTCTGCTATTTCGCATATTCTTATTAATTAATTTTTGCAGGTTCTTCACATAACATTTGCGACACTTGCACAAAGGTGACGAAATTTTGGTGTAAAAATGTCCCAGTAATCGATCAAACAACGGAGCAATAGGTTTTGGGTCCACAAACCCCCTATGTTCCAAAATTTGTAGAGCCCACATGCTTGTAGTGCTTTTTGTGTTGGAAAATTATTACGGACGACCTCATCCACAAGGTCATGTTCCCTCTCTCTCCACTCTAGAATCATCCTTGAGGAAGAGAATGCAAAACTTTTAGTCATTTGCATTTAAAAAACCAACTCCATGGCCGTACCCGCGAGCTAATTTTCTCATAGAGGCGGGTACCCACAGTAAACGCATGCATTGAATGCGAGTACCTTGCCCTACCTGCGACCTGCATAGTAGTATCCCGCGGGTATCGCCATGACCATTTAGGGCTTGGCAATTTAAAATTTTTAACCAATGAAAATTGAAATAAAAACATTCAAATGAAAGCTATGGATGAGACAACGAACCTACTCCTGACGGTTCGATGAACGGACGCCCGTAGCTCCCAGAATCAACAGTTGAACTTCAAGGTGAAAACTAACCACAAAACTCCAATTGGGTGAATAGTAAAAATGAATTGTAAATTGTAATTTTTTGTTACTATTTATAATTTTCAAAACCCACTTGTCTATAGTTTCCACCATTTTAAGCTATTTTGGACTAATATAATGTCTTATAGTAGCAATTTTTACTAGGTTTCTTCGGCGAGAATTGTTTTGGATTGTTTCGCGCCTATGGTAGGTATATTTCACACCTGGCATATAGGTTAGATGTCATTTTCACATGCATTATGCATTTGACCTTTTGACCATTTTCATAAACCCTAGGTGCGACCCCGCTTCTTAACCGACATGGAACCTTCACACTGTTATAGAAGTGTCGTTATGTGGGGGTAGGGCCTTTCCAAACATGGGTTCCCTAGTTAGAACCCCCTTTTGCATTATGGTTCCCATGCCGTTGTTTGTCCTTAGGATCAAGAGTCCTTTGTAGTTACGCCATGACTTTGCGATAAAAACTCATACTCTACTTTGTCTTATGCTGCCCATCTCCCATAATGACTCCCCCATTTATATCAAGTTGTGATTGCATTGCATCATCATGCTTGTTGCTTGAGCCTTATGCCGGCTCCCGCTTACTCAGTTGTTAGCCTAGTGCCTGAGCACTTTCCTTGTTGAGCCTTGCAGAGCTTACATTTTCCCTTCACAATTTGATGACCTTTTGACCCTGAGGGAACACCCCCCTGAGTGTCTACATCCTGCACACACTTCCTTTCATTGATCATAGGTATGTTCCACTGCTTGGGACTAGTCTGCTCCCTATTTGACATTCGTTCCCTCACTTGTTGTACTATAAGCAATTTTATTCTTTTTCAAGCTTTTCCAAATATGAAAAAGACCAAAAAATCAAATATTCCAAAAAGCCAGACGGGATTATGGTTACTACTTCTAGTTGGCAGCTGTTGTGTCACCTTTGAACAGAGCATTCATTCCACTCTAAACATTATGAGTCGGGACTATAGTTGGACCTTAGGAGTAGTACTTGTTTCTTAGTTTACTCCAGCCATTGGTTCAACTTCCAGTCATTATGGAGCCCTTTGTGGTGCCTCCTGCATCGCATAGTCTATATTGAGTCTATATTTCCTAAGTCTATCCATCTGCTCATGCTCTTGTTCAAAGGAAGTTCTGAAACCAGGGTCAGCCACTCCTCAGATTTCTTGACTATTGCATGTTGGCCATCCTTATTGAGTCAGTCTGTTTCACTTGAGTTCTTCCAAATATTTCAGCGTAGTTGGTACCTCGTGCTGGTTGATGGGGGATTCCTTAATGCCCTCCTTCCAGCGAGTTTCATTTCGTCGACTTCAACCCATTTATTCCAGAACTTGAGACTTAGAGTTCGATTGAGTACCTTGAGGCTTGCAGTCATTAGTGGTAGGTTCTCTCGCCATCGACAGTCTTGGGAATACATCAATTTCCCCTGATCGATGGATTCATTTTAGTGTTCGACTTCAACATATCTATTCACACTTTGATTATTGTACTCTGTGCCTTGATGCCCATTTTCATTATTGTTGGGTTATCTCGCGTCTGTTAATGGTATACATCATTGACCGGTAATCAGACGATGTCACATCAGGCTCAACCTCAACTCCTTTATTAACCTGATGGGACTTGCACCGTAGAAGACTTGTGTAGAATACCCCAGGCGATAATGGCATTCAGTATGCTACTTATGATCGTGACTTTACATCTGAGATATCACCTCTTGGATATCAGGAGTTTGTACCTTCAGCTTGCACCAGTTGTTTCCTTTTCAGTAGGAGACCATATCTTACTGTAGAGAGATCATGGATATCATCACTTATGACATGTATTCACTATGTACTGCCTTATCATGGCCATTGTATTAGATTGTTGTACTATTTCCATTGGGACGCGGATGTCGGGCTGGGACCTGCTGTCAGAATTGTGAATATGGGACTCAGTTTTGCGGGCAGAGCGTGGCTATAGCTTAGGTTTGTGCGGTCATGGGCGCCGCTAGGGTTGCGCAACACGCGGTCGGGACCGTGGATGTGCAGAAGGTAACTGCGGCCGAGGGTGCGTAAAAACACTGTAGAAGCATGGGTAGAGGGTGGCTTAGGGTAGTAGAGGGCCATGGAAAACAAAGGGGTTTCGACGGGCCGGGTTGCAAAAAACAGACAGGGGAATGCGGTCTGGCCCGCAGGACGAAGCTGAATGACCAAGATCTGGATTGCGCTCAGAAGGTGGTTAACTGCAATGGGGCCACGGGAAAAATGCAGGGAGCTACGGTTGAGGCCGCAGATTAGGGACAGGAACTCGTGGTCTGGGCCGCGGCTGCGAGGAACAGAACTGCGCTCTACGGCAGAAAACCCAACTGCCCAAAGCCATAGTTGAATAGGAAAAATAGAAAAATACTTGCTGAAAATAGAAATTTGGAAAATTTTAACCAGAAATTCAAAGGCCAATAGTGGAGTCACCAAAACTGTAGCTAGGGTTTTCACCTTAGCTTGTGCAAATGAGCATCTACTAAGGAGAATGGCCTGCTTAGTAGCAGTTCAATAAACAGTAAAGTAAAAATAGTAAAATAGTACAAAATATAAGTTAACGTGTGCATCAACATAAATAAAAAAGGCAATGACAATATAAAAAAAATCTTTCTTTTGTATTATGATATGACCAAAGTTACATTTACCTCAAATGTGGAGGTTGGTGGAGCTCTTGTAGTATTCTAGGAGGGCTACTTCCGTGCTCCAATGGGTTCCTTCTCCTTCTCCAAGGTGTTTGGATGGTGGGCCAAAAGGGGCACTCAAATGGGAAAGCTAGCTCACATGGTGAGCTTAGGTTTCACGAGTGATTTTGGTAGCGTGAGGATATGAAAGATTGTGGATTTGAAATGGGGAGCCTCCATCACCTATTTATAGGTTTTTTAGTGATGGAGTGTTGACCCATGGTTTTTGGCACCATATGGCTTAGGTCAGTTGTTTTAGGGTTTTTACTTCCTTTTTCCCTCTTTTTCCTCTTTTTTTTTATATTTTTTATTCCCCTTTTCTTGATTTTTGGGAATTTAGGGCTTTTTTAGAGGGTTTTTTCTATCTTTTGAGGAAATTTAATTATTTGGAGGGGGAAAAGGGGGTTTTTTGGCCTTTTGGTGGCCAATTAGTGGTTTTTTGAGGTTTTGGAGGCAAAGATGGTGGGAAAAATGAACAAATGAGTCATGTAGTGAGGGAGATGAGGTGGCAATAATTTTTTGGGTGTTAACACAACTTTTTGCTGAAAGTGGCATTCAGATCCAGCACACAGTTCCCTACACACCTTAGATGAATGGTGTAGTGGAAAGGAAGAACCAATCACTAAAAGAGATGGCAACCTGTATGATTGAATCAAAAGGTTTGGCTGAAAACCTTTGGGATGAGGCCATGAATGTGTTAAAATTCAATATGCTAAGACATAAAATAGCAGCATTACATTCCATTTCACAATAATAGCATATACAGGATCACTGAAGAAACAACAAGCACAGCATAAGCACAAGAGACAGAGATTTATCCTGGGAAACCCTCATGGGGTAGAAAACCCAGCAAAGCTTCCTCAATATAGATGACCAACAATATACAAAGATGAAACCCTGAGACATGATCTCCTCCTCCACAATAGCAGACCTCTCCTCCACAAGTGCGCTATCCTCAAGTGTGTGAGTGTATCAAATGAGGAACACACCTCCTCTATTTATACACTACACTGACATGTATTTTACATAGGTACACGTAGGCTCGTATTTAACCAATGGGTTAAATACCCCACTACAACTGACTGGGCCGACCCCTCTAGGGTGGTCTAATAACCCTTTGACCCACATAACACATAAAGGGCCGACCTCCACTAGGGAAGTCTAATAACCCAAGTTACCACATTCTGACGGAGGAATAAACATCTCTGGATATACAATAAGATCTTTACGGAGGAATGAAACATCTCCGGAATAATAAAGTACAATTATAATATTCTTTGAAGTTACAATATCTCAACACTCCCCCTTAACGAGAAGGATATTATAACAACATTTGCACGAGCAAGGAGTCATCAACATCATACATGATACATCTATAAATCATTGGAAGCTTTCTCAACATCATCAGTAACTCAACTAGTTACTGGAACATCTTCAATACTGGAACATCAACATCATCAGAGTTGATAGTACTCAATCATCAGCATCGTCAACACGCGATCAACACAATCATCAACATCATCATCACACGATCATCAGCATCGTCATCACACGATCATCAGCATCATCATCATACGATCATCAGCATCATCATCATACGATCATCAGCATCACGATCAGCATCGTCATCATACGATCATCAGCATCATCATCACACAATCATCAGCATCGTCATCATACGATCATCAGCATCGTCATCATACGATCATCAGCATCGTCATCGCACGATCATCAGCATCGTCATCACACGATCATCAGCATCGTCATCACACGATCATCAGCATCGTCATCGCACGATCATCAGCATCGTCATCGCACGATCATCAGCATTGTCATCGCACGATCATCAGCATCGTCATCCCACGATCATCAGCATCATCAAAGGATGATGTAAACCAGTCATGTACATTTTGAACCGAAGTCCAGGGACGATCCAGTCCTATCATGTTCTCGGAGACCTCACGTCTACGGCTCAGTTTACAGGACCAAAGTCCAAGGATGATCCAATCCTTACCGTACATTTAGGATAGCGTCCAAGTATGACTTAATCCTCCACCGTACATTTAGGACCACGTCCAAGGATGACTTAATCCTCCACCGTCTTTTAGGACCACGTCCAAGGATGAATTAATCCTCCACCATCTTTTAGGACCATGTCCAAGGATGACTTAATCCTCCACCGTCTTTTAGGACCATGTCCAAGGATGACTTAATCCTCCACCGTCTTTTAGGACCACGTCCAAGGATGACGTAATCCTCCACCGTATTTTAGGACCACGTCCAAGGATGACGTAATCCTCCACCGTCTTTTAGGACCACGTCCAAGGATGACTTAATCCTCCACCGTCTTTTAGGACCACGTCCAAGGATGACTTAATCCTCCACCGTCTTTTAGGACCATGTCCAAGGATGACTTAATCCTCCACCGTCTTTTAGGACCACGTCCAAGGATGACTTAATCCTCCACCGTCTTTTAGGACCACGTCCAAGGATGACTTAATCCTCCACTGTCTTTTAGGACCACGTCCAAGGATGACTTAATCCTCCACCGTCTTTTAGGACCACGTCCAAGGATGACTTAATCCTCCACCGTCTTTTAGGACCACGTCCAAGGATGACTTAATCCTCCACCGTCTTTTAGGACCACGTCCAAGGATGACTTAATCCTCCACCGTCTTTTAGGACCATGTCCAAGGATGACTTAATCCTCCACCGTCTTTTAGGACCACGTCCAAGGATGACTTAATCCTCCACCGTACATTTAGGACCTCGTCCAAGGATGACTTAATCCTTCAACCGTGCATTTAGGACCTACGTCCAAGGATGACTTAATCCTTCAACCGTGCATTTAGGACTACGTCCAAGGATGACTTAATCCTCCATCGTCCATCTAGGACTTCATTCTCGAAGACTTATGTCTACGGCTCTTCTTTCGGACTGAAGTCCAGGAATGATCCAATCCCTTCACATGTTCACCAAGAACTTCATTTTCGAAGACATACGTCTACGGCTCTTCTTTCCGACTGAAGTCCAGGAATGATCCAATCCCTTCACATGTTCACCAAGAACTTCATTTTCGAAGACATACGTCTATGGCTCTTCTTTTAGACTGAAGTCCAGGAATGATCCAATCCCTTCACATGTTCACCAAGAACTTCATTTTCGAAGACATATGTCTACGGCTCTTCTTTCGGACTGAAGTCCAGGAATGATCCAATCCCTTCACATGTTGTATACCAAAAACATGTATTCTCATCATCAAAACATGTATAGCCAAGACATGTATCATCATCAACAAAACATGTATAACCACAACATGTATCATCATCATCAAAACATGTATAACCTCAACATGTATCATCATCATCAAAACATGTATAACCACAACATGTATCATCATCATCAAAACATGTATAACCACAACATGTATCATCATCATCAAAACATGTATAACCTCAACATGTATCATCATCATAAAAACATGTATAACCACAACATGTATCATCATCATCAAAACATGTATAATCACAACATGTATCATCATCAACAAAGCATGTATACATCTATCATCAAAATCATCAAAAGTATGTATACATCTATCATCAAAACTAACATCAAAAGCATGTATACTAACATCAAAAGCATGTATACATCTATCATCAAAATCATCAAAAGTATGTATACATCTATCATCAAAAGAATATAAGAATCCTAAATCTAAATAATTCTAGGTAACTAAGTGCAGTAAATAGGTAACCTCATCATTGATGAGATAGACTTGATGTCGGATACTGTGCTACTCCCCCTTTCGAGGAGAGTCCTTCTAAACTACACCAAGCTTGTCTCGGAAGTGTTCAAACTTTACTCGAGACAGAGGTTTGGTCAGGATATCATCAATTTGATCCTCAGTGCTTATATACTCGAGCTTGATAGCTCCTCTCTGCACCATATCTCGTATATAGAAGTATCGGATCTCAATGTGTTTTGACTTATCATGGAATACAAGATTTCCTATCATCTTGATGCAGCTTTGATTGTCACACATAATCATAGTGGAATCCATTTCTAAGTCAAACACTCCATATAATAGCTTCTGAAGCCACATTGCTTCACAGCTGGCAGAGCAGATAGCTATATATTCTGTTTCAGTAGTACTGAGAGCCACACTAGATTGTTTCTTGCTAAACCATGAGATCATGGTAGATTCAAGACTATAACATCCACCTAAAGTACTCTTTCTGTCTGAGACACTTCCTGCCCAATCAGAATTTGAGTAACCATGTAAACGGATTTCATGACCTCCAAGATTATATAGACCAAAATCTAAAGTACCTTTTAGGTACCTCACTATATGCTTTGTAGCTATTAACTGAACCTTTCTAGGTTCTACTAGATACTGACTTACGGTATTTACAACAAAGCATATATCTGGCCTAGTATTTGTTAAATACATCATTGGCCCAATGATTTGTCTATATAGGGTTAGGTCCACTAAATACGATGAGTTATTAACTAATAACTTCAAGTTGGAGTCCATGGGAGTGGCCATGGCTTTACACTCCAACATATCAAATCTTTTTAGAAACTTCAGAGCATACTTACCTCGATTTAAAAGATTCCTTTTGGATCATGCCATACTTCTAGACCTAAGAAGTAGTGCATTAATCTGAGATCTTTCATTTTTAATTCTGCAGCCATTTTCATGATCTGTTTCTCATTCCTTGTCAGAAAGAGATCATCGACACATAATAATGGTATGATAGGTTCATCATCCACAACCTTTAGGTAAAGGTTAGGATCAGCTTTACTTCTGGTAAATCCCAAGCTTTGTCATGAAGCTGTCAATTGTCCATTATTCACACTCTGCATTGAGTGATCTTCTGCATATCTATCTGTGCCATCTCTCGTCAGATGGGTCTACTAATATGAGCCTCAAAGTCATTCGAACTCTATGGTGAGTTTCTTCTTGCATCCATATCATATGTGTATAGAATCCATATTCAACCTTGTAGCAAGGGTTGAGATCCACATCACCCATGATGATCATTAAGCTCATCAATTGACTACCGATCCTGGGAACCCATACAGAACCTGATTACATTATTAAGAGAATGGTCAAAACATCTCATGATGATTCTCTTCCTCTTTCTAAGAGAATCTCTTAACCATAATCTTTCTATAGTGTGTTTGATTTGTAAATCCTTTTGTTGAACATCCATCGCTTGTTCATCATTCATCATGATTTTCCCTACAAATCAAAATTAAGTACAGGATTAGTAATACTTCATAATCATCAAATCATATTGACATAATAACCTATTATGCATACAGATATCATTTACATAGTTATGCAACTAATTTGACCAATACTTTGGCACAACACTTTCCCAGATCTTGTATGCATACAGTGGCTATCTATATGCCTTCCATCTCCACCAGAACATACTATTGAGAGTGTGCACAGCTCTCGGCATGTCAGCAAAGAGGTTTCATTCTAGACAAGCAACAATGGAATGTTTGTCCAACTTACCAATCATATGCACATTAGAAGTATACTATTCAATGCTCTATGACTGTTTATACTCAGCATTATATATTCTAGGAATACAAATATGCATACAACCTATTATAGGCAATATCATTACTATTTCAAATAACAACTCAAATACTTATCTTTTATGTTTGTGTGGTTGTCTCCCGCTTGAACTTTTGTATGTCTTTTGAACTTCTATTCATTCTGTACCACTGTGCATGCTCAAGAGTCATCCTCATGATCTCATGCACAAACATACACTCATTAGTATATTCTAAATGCTATCAAAACATTATAGTACTAAATAATCTTGAAAATGTATAGTCATGATTATAGTTAATAAACATTAGTATTCAAGATTTCAGGGAAGTCTTCTTTTACTCATGCATATCATCAATCAAGATAAAAGATATAATATGCATAATCCCTTGATTACTAACTTTATGAATAAGCATAACCAATCATTCCAAGTATACTTATATAAGGGATCCTAACACAAGGTAAGATTCATGGGAAACATACCTGGATTAGTATACCTACTTGGTTATGTACAACACACCTAAACAATCTCTTCAATGATTTAGAGATCCTGAGCTAGAACCTGCATGTCTCATAGGTTAAGCATAATATAACAAAGTCATACATACCTCGTAAGTAGAACAAAGATTATGGATGAGTCTTTGTCTTCATGTTTTCATGGTCATGGAACCTGATTTGTCTTTTGTGATGTACCTGTATCTTGTTAGCAGACAACATCAACCTCACACAACATCATAATGCCTTAGTACAATCATAAGTGTCAACACCCTAACCAATGAATATCTTCTATCATGCATTCATAATTTTGTTAAGGTTATACGACAAATCTAAAATCAAAATTGTACTAACTGTAATAACCTGAAGACAAACATACCATAAACTTAATCATGGACAAGTATCGAAACATACCTCGATGAGTCATACCTGTCGAGATCGCTTGTATTCTTCTTATGTAAGGCCTTAGGAACTTCTTCACTTATGCAGGTGACCAATCCATATTCTTCTAGGATTAACCCAATCCACTTGATTTGCAAGAACTGGACCTGGAGATGGATATGGGTTTGTCAGAGAAACCCAAAAATTCAAACTTTGAATTTCAAACTTCCGAAAGGATAGAAATATGCGCCTTGATGAGCTGATCAAACTGGTATATTCAGAATTTGAAAACTGCAAAGTTTTACTCCTCAATTTTGCCTTTGAAACTTTCGGATTCACTGGACGTGACCCTGAACTGGGGTTTGATGAAGCCCACTCTTTTGCCCCATCAAAAGGTTTGATCCAAAGCTCTAAGCTTCTATTTTTCTGAGGAGCTTCCAGCCGTGGTCACAGATTTCAAAAATTCCCATTTTTACAGAAGCCCTAATTTTCCACTTTTCTGATCAAAGTCCCGAACTAGGGTCTAATCCAGCCCGGCCTTCTTCCCAAACAAAAATTCTGATCTTGGTCTCTAAATTTCTATTTTGATGAGTAGCATCCATCCGTGGTCTCCGATTACAAAAATTCCAACTTTCTTCAAAGCCCTAAATTCCGGAAGCCATGAATGAAGGTACCAAAAAATAATTCTGTTTTGACGGAAATATGTACCTGATTGTTTCTGGTGTAACTCTGAAATTTTTGATCCACAGGGTCTAAAAAAGTTTTCTAAGATAGCCTGATCTGTTAGCTTTCCATCCTGACAGGTCTGACCTCAATTGGATGTTCTGAGAGAGATTTATACCAAATGTCGCAACGTGACCTGTTTTGGGAAAATACAGGAGAGCGAACTTGTACGGCATGCCACGTGTCACTGTTTGACCTTCGGCCTCTGAAAAAGTTTTCTGAGATAGCTCGGCCTGTTATCTTTCCATATTGATAGGTCTGAACTCAATTGGATTCTCTGAGAGAGAGTTATGCCAAGTGTCGCAACGTGACCTGTTTATGGGATAATACAGGAGAGCGAACTTGTACGGCGTGCCACGTGTCACTGGTTCAACTTCGGCCTCTGAAAAAGTATTCTGAGATAGTAAAGTCTGTGTACTACCTGTCACTTTTCACGAAATTTCATTTGGAGCTTCCTAGCCCAAGTTATGACCTTTTTCCCAAGGTCACCTGATTTTGACTCAGATCTGGAAGATGCAGAAACCCTATATTGTACAGATCATAAATCACAAAGTACAACGAATTAGAGGTTTTCCTTTGGATACAAGGTACCTGGAGATTTTAGCTTCGTCCTGTAACAATTTCAGATCCGAAAACTTCGCCAAAATGGATTTATAGAGAAATTTCTACGATGACTGGTTTTTGCTATGTAAAACCCTAACCTTCAAATTGTCGTAAGTAAAGCAAGTGTCTTTAGTGCCATACCTTGTCTTCCTTCAGGTTAGCTCTGATACCATGTTAAAATTCAATATGCTAAGACAGAAAATAGCAGCATTACATTCCATTTCACAATAATAGCATATACAGGATCACTGAAGAAACAACAAGCACAGCATAAACACAAGAGATAGAGATTTATCCTGGGAAACCCTCATGGGGTAGAAAACCCAGCAAAGCTTCCTCAATATAGATGACCAACAATAAGATTCCTGAGACATGATCTCCTCCTTCACAATAGCAGACCTCTCCTCCACAAGTGCGCTATCCTCAAGTGTGTGAGTGTATCAAATGAGGAACACACCTCCTCTAATTATACACTACACTGACATGTATTTTACATAGGTACACGTAGGCTCGTATTTAACCAATGGGTTAAATACCCCACTACAACTGACTGGGCCGACCCCTCTATGGTGGTCTAATAACCCTTTGACCCACATAACACATAAAGGGCCTACCTCCACTAGGGAAGTCTAATAACCCAAGTTACCACATTCTGACGGAGGAATAAACATCTCCGGATATACAATAAGATCTTTACGGAGGAATGAAACATCTCCGGAATAATAAAGTACAATTATAATATTCTTTGAAGTTACAATATCTCAACAGAATGTTGCTGCATACATTCTAAACAGAGTTCCACATTCATCTTTGATTGATATTACACCTTTCGAAGCTTACATTGGTCACAAACCTGATGTGTCCAATTTCCGTGTTTTTGGCTCAACCGCCTGGGCTAGAATTCTGACTGAAAAGATAAAATATTTGGATTCGCAAAGTGTTGAATGCATCCTATTGGGATATTATGAAGAATCAAAATGATACAAACTAATGGATATCAGATCCAAAATATATTCATTGAGTAAAGTGTCAGATTTGATGAACCGCTTCAAAATCTAGAACTAGTCGAGGAAGAAACTATTGATTTACCGCCTCTACAAGAAGAAGAATTTGAAGAAGATGATGAAAGGATTGGTTATGATATTTCTGATATTTATCAAACTTTGATGAACATGATATATTATGTTCAGAATCTGATCCAGTTGTGCCCCGACACTTGCCAAAGTGGGCCCAAAATACACTCAATTCTGCTGGTGAAAACATTGGAAATCCTGCCGATCCAAGGAGGACTCGAGCAGACTTTCAAAGAGCAGGTATGGATCTTTCATTCTCTTATCCTTTGCTATCTGAGAAATTTTTTTGATGATAGGTTCATATCCTAAATCATATTATCATTCCCACCGAGATCCGAGATGGAAAACCGCCATGGATGAAGAGTACAATTCTCTTCAAAAGAATGCTATATGGGAGTTAGTTTCTCTTCCACCTGGGAGGAAATTAGTCCAATGTAAATGGGTCTACCGCACAAAGGTTGCTACTGATGGATCAACCTACAAATACAAAGCTCGGTTGGTTGCAAAAGGTTTCTCCCAAGTCCAAGGAGTGGACTACACTAAGACCTTTGCACCGGTGGCAAAGATGGATTCTATCCGTCTAGTTTTGGCCATTGCCGCATCCAAGCACTGGAAAGTGCACCATATGGAAGTGAAGAGTGCATTTCTCCATGGAGATCTGAAAGAAGAAATATATATGAAGAATCCAGAAGGAGATATATCAGATCCAAAGTTAGTATGCAGATTGAAGAAGTCATTGTATGGCTTAAAACAGGCCCCAAGAGCTTGGTATGCTAATATGGTCTCCTTCCTCTCTCACAAAACTTCGGAAGGTGAAAATCAGATCCAAATGTGTACCTACAGAAAATTGAAGGTAATTTTCTGATTATTGTTCTTTATGTTGATGATCTTTTGATAACTGGTAGCACTCTCAGTTCAATCGACAAGTTAAAAACTGCTTTAAATCTAACTTTTGACATGAGAGATTTGGGCTTGCTAAAAAACTTTCTGGGGCTTGAGGTTGCTCAAAATTTTGATGGGAACACCATATATTAGCAAAAATATGTTTCAAACCTGTTAAAAAAATTCAATATGTCATATTTTAAGGCAGCCCCATTCCCATTCTTCTCAGGAATCACTCTTGAGGAGGGAGATTCTACACCTCTTGCAGATTCTACATTGTATCGATAGTTGATCGGTTCTCTTCTCTACTTGACACACTCAAGGCCTGATATATCTTATGCGGTGAGTGTTGTATCAATATATATGCAGCAGTCACATGAGCTCCATTGGAGGTCAGCCAAGAGGATCTTACACTATGTGTAGGGTACTCGACACTTTGGCATACACTATGCTGCAGATTGTGAGCTAGATTTGATTGGGTACACTGCTTCAGATTGGGCAGGTGATAGTATTGATCGGAAGTACACTTCTAGTTATGTTTTTATCATTGGAACTGGGACTATTTGCTGGTCAAGCAAAAATAAGGCAGCCATTGCATTATCTTCAGTAGAGGCAGATTATCGAGGAGCAGTCAATGCTTGCATTCAGGCAGTTTGGTTGTAGGGTTTTTTGTGAGAGTTTGATATTGGTAGCACTACTTCGACTGTTATTTTTTTGTGACAATCAAAGTGCTATCAAGATCTCAACAGATCTAGTTCAGAGACAGAGGACCAAGCACATCAAGATCCACATGCACTACATCCGAGAGCTTGTGCATGACAAAACCATTGTTTTGCAATATTGCCCTACTGACGAGCAAATTGCAGACTTCTTCACGAAGAGCTTCACTGAGAAGAAGTTCTCTTACCTCCGTTCACTATTGGGGGTGAGGTCCATCATGGTGGAAGCAGATTAGATCCTTCTATGTTCAGCTTGAGGGGGGGCTTTCTTCCCATTGGGTTTTCCCTCTTTCCTCACTTAGATTTATTTCTAGCATTTTTGGATTATTGTATCAGGGTGACCTTTGGTCTCAGTAACTAGGGCCCTATTCTTTATTTTTTACATCATAGTATAGCTTAAGGGGGGGTGTTAGGATATTTCATCATTCATTTTGTATACTTTGCATGCATTTTTGCATGCATCCGAGTCATCAATTTGGTGACCCCCAGCACCTTGTCCTTAGTTTGCTAGCCCCGGGGGATTCTTTCCATGCAGTTATAGCCCTCCTAGTCAGTAAGGCACCCACTTCTCACCTACCACCTGAGAAAGGTGCACTTCTTCACCTCCCACTCAGTTCACTTCAGTTAGTTGAGTTCTTTCCTTGTTTTAAGGCTAGATTGACTCCTCAATTGATTGTATCACTACATTGGACCCCCAGTGAGACTAGATTTCCTATTCTAACTCCAGTTAGCTCCCCATGTGCCCTCCACTGAGCCTCCTTCATTCAGTTAGTGCCTCCATGTGCCAATTACACCTACCACACTCAGTTAGACTCAGTTTGACACCTGGTTGACCGTTACTAGTGCATTGATGACTTCACTGATCTGATGATGAGGACTCCTAGTGGAGCCAAGCTATTCCATGCAGCTATTTCGAATGACCTCCTTGGTTAATTCGATTTATTCAGTCATTGTCAATGCATCTTGTATTGTATTCTACTTCCGAGTTCAATAGAGCACTGCTGCAAGTCTTTTGCACAGTTTACACATATTTTCTGAGTTTAATCTCTTGTAATTGATTTAGTTGTTCAATGAGATCTGCTATGCTTAATTTCACACTCTACTCCATCATCTGATTCTGAGGACCTATTCCTTTATTTCTAATGACTGACAATGCTGAAAAAGTCTTCTATACCACAAATCACAGGGACTCATGGTCCTAGCTATTATGGCTAAGTCTGCATGTCCCTTTAATCCCTTCTTATCCAATGTTGATATAGATAAGAAGTTCTTCTATCTTCCCGATTTGGGTTAAAGTACATATTCATCATCATTGGAGGAATATTATTTTTCCTTGATCATATCCTTCTTGCAATTTTCTTTGGCCTCATCTCCCTTTGGTTCTTTAACTTCTTCTTTTATGAATCCTTCTAGGTCATGCTCTTCAAGAATGAGCATGACCTTGTGAAACTGCTTCTCCAAGAAATGCTTCTGGATTGACCTAGGGTTTGACAAAGAAAACCTAATTTTTCAACTTTGATATATTTAGAAACTGATTGGAGGAAAAGAGATGCATCCCCAAGGCGATTTAGGCAAATTACTCCTTTTCCCAAAATTGTGGGCAGGACTGCAAAATACTTGATGCCCTAGTTTCTTCAATTTCTACTACGGATTTGTTGGATCTTAATTCTAATGTATCTCATAAATTTAAGCTCCTGAAGGTATGAAACTTAGTTCTATTATAGTATGATATGTCCTTGTTGTGGCCACAACAGATCCCATGATTAGCTGAAGCACGGGAACCCCCATTTTGAATAAACAAAAAGGTATTTTGGTGAGTGTACTCTGTAAATATGAGAATTTGGGTTTTCACTTGTTTAGTTCTCTCACCCATAATTTTGTCCTGCATGTTTTTCTCTTTCTAGATGATCTCTAACTATCTGGTTTGTAAAATTCCTCAAATTTTGAGTATTTTACCCTTTTTTAATCAACCCGAAACCCGACAGCTAGGAGACCCGAAACCCGCAACCCGAGAAATTTGGGTTGTGGGGTGTTTGTTTTGTAGTTTTGGAATTTACGTTCTGGAAACCCGCAACCGACAGTTGCGGGTTGCAGGATTTGTTTGTTTTGTTTTTGTGTTTAGGAAACCCTAAACCTGCAACCCGACGGTTGCGGGTTGCAAGATTTCACTTTTCGAGATTTTGGTTTTCATCAACCCGAAACCTGCAACCCGACAGTTGTGGGCTTTGGGTTTTTCCTTTGTAAATAATTTCGAGAAATTTTTCCCTAAAACCCGAAACCTGCAACTGCGGTTTTTGGATTTCAGGAAGTTGTTTGCGGTTCACAAGTGTGTCATTCCCAAAACCTGCAACCCGCAACCAGCAAGTGTCGGGTTGCGGCTTTCGGGAACATGTTTCTCATTTTTTCGATTGTGGTCATTCCCGAAACCCGAAACCCGTAATTGCGGCTTTCGGCTTTCGGGAATTCTTTTCTTCCTTTGTCGTTTGCTCGACCCTACAACCCAGAACCCACAATTGTCGGGTTGCGGCTTTTGGGATCCCTAGATAATTTTTTGTGATTAAATTTTTTGCGCAACCCCGTGTCCTACTTCGGTTAATCTCAGCCGTTTGTTTATTCTGATCGCACGGTTATCTTTTAATCCTGTGAATTCAATAAATAGGGTTTTTTCTATTTTATTTTTACCATTTTACTTTCAAAGAATTACTCTGCCGCACTGTTGTTTTACCATGGATTGCGTAGGAGGTGTCGTTTTTCTGTTTGTTGCTATTTCGGGTAAGCTCACTATCATCCTTATGCTACCAGTCTACAATTTTGCTATTTTTGGATTGATTTTGATTTTAATTTTCTTATTGATCAGAAATTGCAAGCTCTTTCGCCATGTCGAAAGGTACACATTCTAAAACGCCACTCAGATATCCCCTGGTCAAAGACCCTAACTTTGGTTTTCTCTCCGACACCAGTGAGTGAGTCACTGAGACATACCATATAGATTGGTCGAAAATATATGCCATTTTTTATAATGACAACCTTTCTCATATTGAGAACAATAGACTAATGTACGAGAGAATTAGGTCCTCCCAAATTCATGCTATTGCTGCGCGCCCTGCTATCTTGCCTTACACGGATGCTGTACAATGGATAAATGAGAATGCTAGTGTTAAAGACCGTTGTTTTAACGATAGAACGGGGTGCCAATTAATACATTTTCGCCTAGAGGTTTTTGTCCGAGCTTTTGCTCTGAAATCTTATGTGCAGACCCTCTCCCCCGATTTTATATAGTCGTCCAAAACCCAGTTTAACTTTAACGAGATGATTAGGTCAAGGATGCTTAAGCCGAACGCCTTTGTGCCTAAGGATGATAACCTTTATCCCATCATCTGTTTTAAGGAACCCTACTCTTTACTTGTAGCCATGCTCTGCACGCTTTTTGGTCTACCGAATTGTTCCCTTTTCAAAGCAGAATGGGCACTTATAGCACATCATGTGCTTCTCACTGGTGAGTCTTTCCCATGGGTCTCTATCCTGTCGGCTGAACTAAAGAATGCCATTCATGAATATCAAAAGGCTCCAGCTCATAACAAACCACCCTTTTTCCTATCTGCATATGTCTTTGATGTTTTTGGCTTAGAGTTCCAGTATCCTAACCTCGGTTGGAATTGGACCCCTTCAGACCCTCCTGTACACATTTATCATTCGGCACTGTGGGAGCAGAATTTTTCACCCTTGTTATATGACATTTGTGACCACTTCATGGGTACCATCTATTTCAAGATCTTCAAGCAACAACCACCTGCATTCTCAGAAGATGCTAAGACTTTCATCAACACCATGGGCGATTGGTATGTAGGTGAGTATTTTTCATACATCAGGATTTGGGGAAGTGACACAGTGCACCTGCTTCCCAGGATTGTCCCGGAAAGGATGATAATACAGGAAGTTTCTTTTCAAACTGTCATTGATGGCGTGTATAAGAAACTCATAGGTCCCACAAAGAAAGGTTGGCCTAATTTTCCTCTCAATCTTGGTCAACTCGTTATCCCGACTTCAACTTGGGCTACAGTTCTAGGTGACCAGATGGTTTCCTTGAGATTAGGTACTACCTCGAAAAGGAAAGATGACTCCAAGAAGTTCCTGGATCCACACCTCAAGCAAGTATATATGAAAATAGATTATGCACATGAGTTAGTTCCAGAGGACTTCATATACCAGGGGGTGGACACATTCTCTCAGGTTCTAGCTAGGTAAAAAGACTTACAAGAACAATAGGACATTTTAAAGTACCAGAATGAACATAAGGTTGGATTTCTGAGTTACAGGGCCATGCAGCTAAATATCATTGAACAAGCAAGAAGAGACAAAGAAGAGAAAGAAGCTCAGAAGGCCAATACTCCTCTCATGATTACATTCCTTGATGGAAACAAAGGTAAAGCTCCTCTAGGGGAACCCTCTCAAGAGAAAGCTATTGAAGAAGCTAAAATGATGCTACAATCAGCTCGTGAATCCCAATAGAAGATGGTACAATTTTCATCGATGTTAAAAACTCAATTGCTAGAACCTCCAAATCCTGCAGTCGACATTCAACCACCAATTTCATCAAATGCTCAAATATCTACTGAAGAAACTCAAGAAGATGATGATCTGGTCATAACTCAGGCTAGCCCTGCTAAGAGGCAAAAAGTGCTACCTTCTTCCTCACAGGTTTCTACAGTTGACATAATAGACTGTGATGAAGAAGTGGTCCCACCTCCTCCAGTACTAGTAACAGAAGAAGTCACTGAATATGCTAAGACTGTCATTGAATTATTGGATAATATTGATATGGATCAGTCCTTCCCTGAGCAATCAGTGCTGGAATTTAATGCTGCTCCTAGCATTGCATCATCAACATTTACGCTGCCATCTGTCCAACTAGCCTCTACTGTGCCTTTAGGGGGAACACTTCCTGTTTCCTTATCACTCTTGTTCAACACCCTCAATGACACTACTATCTCATCACCCAAACACTCAGTCCCTTTACCAATTCCTTTGTCTATTGCTGCAGAAGTATAGCCTTTGACCCTCCCTCTACAGTAACCCATAGTCAATTTATTAACAACCAATACTGATGTATCTTCTAAGATTTCCTCACCATCTTCACCCACCAAATTTCATCTTCAACTTCCACTTCCATAAGCTAATTTTGATACTCAGGTTCCATTATCTGAAGCCTTTGTTTCAATCCCTTCCCTAGATCCAGCTTTGTCAGTTCCTCAAGCTATAATTACATCTTAGGTTACTACTCAAGTCACCATGCCTATTCCTACCCCTGTTATTACCCAAACACCTTGTTGATGCCCCGAAGATCGCAGCATCAAGCAGAAAGGGATTCTCCCCGGTAGACTATCCCAATTAGATTGTCCACTGTTTGGTGTGGGGAATCCATCCGGTTAGCGGTTTCGACAACCATTAGGTTTGGAGATTTTCTTCAATTATACCGGTTATGGCCCGATCCACCGTTCTTTTTTATTTTATGGTTTAAAATGATATGCAAGTGCCTAAACTAACTTAAACTAAATGCAGAACGTGAAACAAATCTGTATCTAAAACTTAAATAAACCTAAACTATCCCTGCATGGAGCAAATTATAAGTATGATTAATGTGCTGGAAGAGTTATCTAAAGATCAACAGATAGCCATTAAATCCTAAAGATAGATCCACATCAAGAAAGCAAGAGATATTAGAAGATAGCTTCTAATTCACATATACCACATTCTATTACTCATGTAGGAGAAAATTCATTTTTCACAGGAAAATAGTAAGATCATTCAATAGAGAGAAATAATTCAAGACAACAAAGAAAGATCTCACAGTAGAATATAAAAGTTATAGGAATAATCCAGCATGCATCCAATATCCATTTCCATGCAAAAGATGTCCTCTCCAGGCTCTTATTAGGTACACTTCATTTTCTTGAAACAAGTGCAAGATAGCTCGTACAAGTTTAGAAAAATTATTTCCCTGCCAAAAGTCCTTTACACTGTTTCCGAAACTTCTATTTATATCATTACAAAATGCCTCTTGGGCTGCCACCTGGCTCTTTACACATGTCCTCTACAGACTTTTCTTTTTTAATAAACAAAATTGTGACCCTTTTCTTAAAACAAAAAATTCCTCAAAAAGAAAAGGACAACTGTCCAATGGTTCCATGCTTTAAACATAGGGAGACCAAAAAAAAAAAAAAGGAACAATGCTGTAGGATTAGCGTGTTCATCCTTGGGATGGCGCTTCTGCTGGGAGAGAAGGACTTGGACTAGCTGCTGTTGCTGGGAGAGAAGGACTTGGACTGGCTGCTACTACTGGTGCTGCTTTCTTTTCCTCCTCTGCTATGTAATTGAACCAGATAACAGTGTCTCTGATAACCACATTTGCTGAGAAAGGGAGCAAGATCTTCTGTGAAGTCACATCTTTACCAAGTTTTGCTCCAATACCCTGAATTTATGCAATTGTTGCTTGGTGGATTTCTTTAAGCAAATGACTGTATATTGATGACAACCCAATATAGTGATGGAGATCATCAATGGCTAAGACATCAATCTTCTTTACATATTCTATTTGAATGCCCAACTCTTCCTTCAAGTAAGACAAACGTTGCTCTTTGCTTGGGAACTCATCGAGGGACTGAGGAAAACTCAATTTGCACTTATCATGCACTTCATGGATTTTTTGATAAAGACTGCTACTTTTATCCATTGTTCCTTGGATCTTAGCCATTAGCTTAAGGCCACAGTTCTTGCAGAACTCCATAAGGGCTATATCTTCTTTAAAACCATCTACAGACTTGAATGGGAGATGCTTGGGGAAATCAACCTTCCCTTCTCTCTATTCCATCTAGCTTAGGATGTTTTCTTTAACCCGAGTATATTTTCCCTTAAGCCTATTGGCTTCTGCATTGACTTCTTTCACCCTAACTATCATGGCTTTGAGTCTGCACACTTCCTCAGTAATCAGCTCCTGTGTGGCGTGCATTTGTCTCAGAATGTTATAGGACAGCTCATGGAAGGGAGACATATCTATTGCTCTACTCTCTTCCTGCTCCAATTGTTCAACTATTTCCTACTTATCTGCTTGTAGATGAGAAACTCTAGCCTCTGAATCGTTCTTTTTTGCTTCTAAAACCATCATCTGGACTGCCAGGTGCTCCTTTTCTTCTTCTAACTGGCGATACTTATCTGACAATTCCTTGTGCTCAACAGACAGGCGATTATACTTATTCACTACAAGATCCCTGTAAGCTTGTTCATTAGCCACAGTATGTTGTAACATGCGAGCTCTCCTCTTTGTCGACTCAAATTCTCTAACCATATCGACCACATTGTCCTGTGTTGCTTTTGCTGCTTCTACAGCGGCAGATGCCATGGCTATGGGAGCCTTATGTGTATTTTGCATCATTGTGGTCTCCCGCTGGGTAACAATATCTTCTTGGAAGAGTCTCTTTATCCTCTCTTCTGATTTCAGGACTATTTCCTTTCTCTTCTTATCATACACAAATTCATCCCATCGGGACACAGTATGCTCTTCTGATGGAGTGTAAGGGATGATTGGTAGGTCTATTACATTTATTTCTACTTCTATGGGTGGGGTCTGGACTACTTGAGACGTGCTTGTTCCCACATTTTGGGTGTCGGGAACACCTGCTTGAGATGTACCTGCCTCCACATTTTGTGTGTCGGGGACACCTGCTTGAGGTATGTCTGTTTCCATATCTTGGGTGCTGGAGCCACCTGCCTGGGCATCTTCATCGGTCTTAATTTCTTCTTCCGCCTTTTGTTCTTCTTCAGCCTTATGCCTTCTTTCTTCTTCTTCAGCTTGCTGCTGATTTTCACTTTCTTCTTTCTATTCTGCATCTTCAGCTTCTTTTTGCATTCTTGCATCTTCAGCTTCTTGCTGCAGTCTTGCTTCCTCAGCTTCTCTCTGCAATCTTGCATCTTCACCTTCTTGCTGTAGCCTTCCTTCCTCTTTCAATCTTTGCTCTTCACGGGCTAGGGAATCAGCTGCTTCTTTCTCTTTCTGTAGACTGACTTTTTGGGCTAGGGCAGAGCTAGAGCTTGCTCCACTGCCTTGATGACAAATCTGCAACTCAGTCATGTTGTTGATGCCTCTGAATGCCTCTTCCTCGGCATCATAGTAATGAGCATATTCAAAATGAGCATAAATTTCTTTGCAATGCTCGGCAACCTTCCCCCGCCTATCATTTCTATGGAAGATCATTTCACCGAAGTGGAAAGCTTTCATCTCTTGAACAAATTCCTCAGCTGATGCAACCCTTGAGAATTTGTAGGCTCCTATGCAGAAGGGTAAAGGAGGGAAAGAAGCCTTATGTTTCTTGTTAAGCAACCCTCCTATTCCATCAAGGAAAAATTTTCTAACTGCTTCCTTGAGGACTACATAATCAATAGCGTACTTTGGAAAAATGTATGGTGCTTTGGTCCCTCCAAACATCCTGATGCAGGTGCCCTGCTCTGAGAAATAAAAATCTCCATAGTTTTCCAGGACCTCCATGGCATTTTCTGATAGACAGTTGGGATCTTCCTTGAATATCTGCTCATATAGAGGCATGATGAACTCTTCGCAGATGAGCTTATAGCTTGCTCTATAATTTTGAGCCCACATTATTTTATAAGCAGTGTAGACCGGGGTGTTGGCTTGATCCCATGTGCAACCTAGGCTGGGGAAAGATAGTTTGGCCAAAATACAGTCAATGAGATAGGAAGACATGTAAAATTCTGACTTTTTTAAGGCCAGACCTTCTCTTGCAGCAGCCACTGTGGATGCCGAACTGTCCGAAAGGATAGTAGCCCAATCAAACACAGTCCCTTTGAATGCTATGAAGTGGATGATGGGGGCCCACTGTATCCTATATACAGTGCCATCGGGCATGCCAAAAATTCTGCATAACATCAGAGTGATTAACCTAAAAGGAGGTATTAGGTTTTGAACATCATATTCATCATTACCTCTCTTTCTCAAGTGCTTTCCTGTGACCAATAATTTTTTGGCCATCTCAATATTGTTCATCTTGCTCAACCATTCATCACTTAAAGCTTGCTGGGGACATAAGAATTTGTAGGCTGCAGCAATGTATGCTGGATGGAATGAAGCGAAAGGCTATCCCCTGCTGTCATGTAAAAATCTTGTCTCTGGGTTGGCATGTTCTAGTATCCACCCGATCACTTCAAAGCATGGGAACAATTCAAGGCGGGTAGAAGCCCTAGCTATGCCGAAAGTTCTGATGTTGAGGTAGATTTGTTCTTCTTCTAATAATACATCTGGGATATCCTGGTCCCTGATCATCCTGTAGACATCTCCCCAACGGACCTCGGGAGGAATGCCGGTGGTACACTTAGTATCTTGGAACATAGTTTCAGTCCTTAGTGGCACTGGCTCTGGTTCCATCACTTTAGTTTTCTTTCTACCACCTTTTGGCATCCTGGCTTATCCCTGCTAGCAACCAAATGCGAATCATTATAAAAAAATGCAACATGTTATGACAGTGTAACAAAGAGAAGGACCAATTCAACATGCTAATGAGAAATATAGACAAATTATGAAGCTGCATGTTGGGGAAGCAAAATCGATCACTCCCAAAAAAAGAAATATGGTTCTAAGAATTGATTATTCTAGGGAGACAAAGTCTAGTCAGGAGCTTTTGGAATGCTTCTGAAAAGGTAAGCATATGACGTGGAAACAACTTGTTTCCCGCCTAGCCCTTGGAGAGAGGGTATCCTTCATTGTTGCACTTCTAATAGTCAATGGTGGGTCGGCCTGGAGTGGAAAAAACCTTATGAATAAACAATGAAATGAGGGGCTGTCCTCCACATTCATTAACTGATCCTAACAAGGTGAGTGGTCGAGTATCTCAACCAACCACAACTTCCATTAATAACACTTGCGAAATGGTCTGTGGCCGATATGAAGCTTGAATCAGGGTAGGAAAACGATCGAAATGCGGTCAGTGAAGAACTTGGATGGTCATGGCTACGGCTTTTAGCTAGTAGGGATGAGGAACCTAAGGGGCCACAGCGGCCTTAAAAAAAAAATGACCTATGCTACCAATGTCTATCGGCCACGTTATGGATGGGAAAACCCCAAAAGTAACTTGATGTGGAGATGAGATGAAAAAGGATGTTAAAAATCCTACCTAGAGACAAGATAGTGGTTGAGTGAGGTAGGCGCGGTTGTGGATGCGTTGAGCTGGAGAGGTCCGGCGCGGTCTCCCCAACGATGTTCTTTGAACGATAAACTAACAATGCAATCAACCAAACCCCCACCATCCTTTTAAAAGGTTAGACATGTGCGGCATTAAACGGGTTGGTGGTGTCATAAAAATGGGGTTTTAATGCCTTGTACGGTGCGGTCATTTCAAGTCATCTCGGCATTTAAATGCAACCGTCAGTTGCAGGGCAGAATTACGAGTTTCGTCCGCAATTGCGGAACAAGAACGTGAATGCTCCCGCAGTTTTGGGAGAGCCTTTGAATTTCTTTATGCAATTTTGATAGAGATATGCACACTGCTTCCATAATTGCGGAACAATATCGTCAGTGCTTCCGCAACTTCGGACGGGTTTTGTGAATGGTTCCTCCATTTCGGGAGGCTTTCGTGAATGGTCCCGCCTTTTCGGGAGAGTTTCACCAATTGCTCCCGCAATTTCGATAGAGATATGAAAACTGCTTCCGTAATTGCAAAACAATATCGTGAGTGCTTCCGTAGTTTCGGACGGGTTTCGTGAATGCTTCCGTCGTTTCGGGAGGCTTTTGTGAATGGTCCCGCCATTTCGGGAGTCTTTCGTGAATGGTCCCGCCGTTTTGGGAGAGTTTCACCAATTGCTCCCGCAATTTCGAGAGGGAAACTTAAGTTTTTATTTAAAAGCTTTCCGCAGTTTTGGGAGAGAAACTCGAATGCTTCCGCAGTTTCGGGAGGGAATCCTGAATGCATCTGCAGTTTCGAAAGATATTTCTAAATGGCTCCCGCAATTTCGAGAGGGGAACTTAATTTTTCCAAAAGCTTTCCGCGGTTTCGGGAGAGAAACTTGAATGCTTCCATAGTTTCAGGAGGGAATCCTGAATGCCTCCCACAATTTCGAGAGGGGAACTTAATTTTTTCCAAAAGCTTTCCGCGGTTTCGGGAGAGAAACTTGAACGCTTCCGTAGTTTCAGGGGGCAATCCTGAATGCTTCCGCAGTTTCGGGAGGGAATCGTGAATTTCAACTTGGAAGAAAAAATTCAATTTTTTAAAGCAGATTCCTCAGTTGAAAACAAAAACTAAGTTAAAAGGAAAATTAACCTCTTTAGGCAGTCTTTCTAGAAGAAATTAGAAGGAAGGGCCCCAATATGTACAAAATTTTTGGGGGATGTTGCTGCAACAACAATTGGTGAGTCGCTGGCGAACACAGATCTCTGAAAAAATTCATTTCCACGATCTGAAACCTTCTTAAAAGATATCCATATTATATGCAATATTCAGCTGAGCACTTGAATCTCGGTGAAGGAAGAAGTCACTTTATCTGCTAGCCATTGGGGAAAGGGGAGCTTTGATAGAGACATCTTTAAAACTCTCAAAGGGCCAACATATGGGGTTCATTTTGGAAGATTCATCTTTCAGATGTCTACTGCTATCGGACTCCACAGGATTTGCAACACTTTCTCATGGAAATTATTGATCTTGTTCCTCATTCCCATATTGCTTGCATCCTTTTGGATGTTTATACTTTTGACAGCTTTGTTGTTTGAGCCTTCCAGAAATATTTTCTTTAGACATGATCTTTGATTTAGGCTCCTCAATCCATAATGTCCTTTTGTGTGAGTGAGATTTTATTGATTTGATCAAGCCTCACGGACGGAGAGGAGCCTACTTTGAGCTCATTCTTTTGGACCTCCTTCTTGACTTTACATGCTTTGCTTTTGTCTCAGCCATGCTTCAATTGAGGCGAGAATTTATGGAAAACAGACCCTTAATCAAAGCCATTTTGGCTATTAAATTTGCAACATGGAGCCATTTCAATACCCTATGCCCTCGGGATGCACTACTCTCTGTGGGTCCAACTTCAATGACCTTCTTAAGATGCCTTTAAGTGTGAGAGTGGATGGAGCCCGAAGATAGTAATAAAGATAGTCATAGATCTCTGCTATTTAAACATGATTAGTGTGACTAACAGAATAGGCTTCCTTCCTTATGAAGAAAGTTCAGCAAGGGCATAATACATAGATAAAATTTCATTTGAGGGTAGTTTCAGATTCATGAGTTGTGAGATTTCTTCGAGAGATTTATCTTGATGAGAAACCCAACCGTAGGAGCTTTCAGAAAGCAAACTTTGTGCAAAGAAACAAAATGGCTGAAAATAATGAAAACAAAAGGCTAAAGCAACATAAAAGAATTTTTTTTATTTATGTACAGAAAGTCTCAGCGAGACTATGCAAAGTATTGTTTCAGGGTGAGGCCATTGAGAGGAAGGGTTACTTCTTCTCCCTCGAGGTATGTCAACTTATAAGTGGATGGGCCTATCTTCGCCGAAATTTGGTAAGGGCCTATTGTGAAAATCCTCACAACAGATCTAAGAGATGATGTATCTCACAAGAGAATAATTATGATTAAGCAAGAAAATAGAAGAAGAGTGATACATGCAGTATAATGAGCAACAGAATAATATGGTACAGTAGAACTCAGATAGAAGCAATAATACTTCGGTCATACTGGATTATTAATCACAAATGGACATATAAATAATACAATGCATGAGGAATTCGAATGCCTAAGGTGGCAATTCGAATTAGCCTTCATGGAGTGATCAAAGGATCACTGGAGTGTCATCGGAGCACAACTAGGTGTCCTCATGATCATCGGAGCGCAACTGGAAGTCTTCATCATCATCAGTGGAGTCATCAATGCTCAAGTAACTGTCAACCATCAGTCAAACTAACTCTGGTAGGTGTAACTCAGTGTAACTAAGTGTAACTGAGTGTAACTAAGTGTAACTGAGTGTAACTAAGTGTAACTCAATGTAACTAAGAGTAACTGAATGTAACTGAGTGTAACTGAGTGTAACTCAATGTAACTGAGTGTAACTGACTGTAACTGACTGTAACTGAATGTAACTGAGTGTAACTCAATGTAACTGAGTGTAACTGAGTGTAACTGACTGTAACTGAGTGTAACTGAACTGGTAGGTGAAGAAGGGCGAGTTGCTCCCTAAAATCAAAAAAGAAGGGCGCACTAAGCAACTGGAGGGATAAAACTGAATAGTGAGAAGCTCCTGGGGGCTGGCTAACTGAGGGCTAGGTGCTGGACTGATGACTGGGATGCATGCAAAATGCATGCAAACCCTAGAATGCATGCAAACCCTAAAAGGTGCATGCATGACTGAAAATGTAAATGATCAAAATACTGGTGGGACTAGGATGGAGTATAGGAATATCCTAACACCCCCCCTTAATCCATCCTGGGCCCTGGTAACTAAGACCAAAGGTCACCCAATACAATGAATAATAACAATCAATAAACCAAGGAAGTGGGAAAATTTCATGGGAAACATACCCCCTCCTCAAAAAATAGATTGTAAGGAACACATAAAAAAATAAAAGCTCCAAACTCAAGCATGTGTGATGCTTGGTCATATGTCTGGAGGTATCTTCTTCTTGGGAAGAAGTGGATCATGCTCAAAAAGCATGTGCTTGTACTTGCTCTTCAGATCGAATGTGATGAGAACAAATCCAACAGTATTAGAATGATCCTTGAACCTGTGATTCGAATCAGCTGAGGTAGGATCAAATTTTTGAATGTGCATATAGTCCTTTGTCTTCTCCTTCGAACCACCATGGGTGAGATTATGCCAAAAAGAACTATTACATGTTTGCTTGAAATCAAAATCAGATTTAAGACTTTCAAAACAGTTTCTTGAGAGCTCCTTTGAACCAGCAGGGGTGAGATCAAAACTATCATATGATGCATGAGAAATTATCTCAAGCGGGTGGCAATGGCCATATTCTTCAATAACCTTCTGAAAGCATGTGCTAATGATCATATAGTAGTAAATAAGAGATGTTTGCTGAAGAGGAGCGAATGCATTACCTCCAATAGCTGATGTTACCTCCGAAATAATCATGTGATCATGATGCAAACCAACAAACTCTGGTGCAAGACAGGATTTAGGACCTTCTGCAATATCTAGAGTGTGAGCTGGCACAGAAAGAGAAGAAAGTTTGAGCATGAGCGGAGAATCTGCAAGTTCTTTGTCAACAACTTCAATATGAGATGATACTGGTTCATGATCTGAGAGATCATCAAGGGGAGCGAATGCAACATGATCTGAGAGACCATCAGGAGGAGCGAATGCATCATGATCTGAGAGACCATCAAGTGGAGCGAATGCATCAACTTGCTTGCTTTTGAAGGGATTTGGACCAAATCCATCATTCTTTTTTCCGAATCTTTCATCTAGATGAGCCCATAACTCTTTTGGAGTTTCAATATCAATGATGGTCGGGTACAATATGTAATCGGTCATAGCAAGCATCATTCTTCCAATGTGCATGTCACCTTTATTCAACCATTTAATCTTCTTTGTAGAGGATTCGAACTCTCTTTAAAAATAGCAATCAAAGAGATCATGGCTCTTCAAATATGCTATCATTCTTGGTTTCCATTCATCATAGTTGAATGGAGAAAGAGGAGTAATTTCTTCTAAATTCATTGAAGTTGTAGAAGACCTGCAAAAACAATATAGAATAACTGCAACTGCTACTGCTGCAAAAATGCAGATTCTGCTACAACTGCTGCACTCGAAATCTTGGTAATAACCTGCAAAAAACTCTCAAGAATGGAGATAAACAATACTCTCAACATGCTCTAATACCATGTGAAAATCCTCACAACAGATCTAAGAGATGATGTATCTCACAAGAGAATAATTATGATTAAGCAAGAAAATAGAAGAAGAGTGATACATGCAGTATAATGAGCAACAGAATAATATGGTACAGTAGAACTCAGATAGAAGCAATAATACTTCGGTCATACTGGATTATTAATCACAAATGGACATATAAATAATACAATGCATGAGGAATTCGAATGCCTAAGGTGGCAATTCGAATTAGCCTTCATGGAGTGATCAAAGGATCACTGGAGTGTCATCGGAGCACAACTAGGTGTCCTCATGATCATCGGAGCGCAACTGGAAGTCTTCATCATCATCAGTGGAGTCATCAATGCTCAAGTAACTGTCAACCATCAGTCAAACTAACTCTGGTAGGTGTAACTCAGTGTAACTAAGTGTAACTGAGTGTAACTAAGTGTAACTCAATGTAACTAAGTGTAACTCAATGTAACTAAGAGTAACTGAATGTAACTGAGTGTAACTGAGTGTAACTCAATGTAACTGAGTGTAACTGACTGTAACTGACTGTAACTGAATGTAACTGAGTGTAACTCAATGTAACTGAGTGTAACTGAGTGTAACTGACTGTAACTGAGTGTAACTGAACTGGTAGGTGAAGAAGGGCGAGTTGCTCCCTAAAATCAAGGAAGAAGGGCGCACTAAGCAACTGGAGGGATAAAACTGAATAGTGAGAAGCTCCTGGGGGCTGGCTAACTGAGGGCTAGGTGCTGGACTGATGACTGGGATGCATGCAAAATGCATGCAAACCCTAGAATGCATGCAAACCCTAAAAGGTGCATGCATGACTAAAAATGTAAATGATCAAAATACTGGTGGGACTAGGATGGAGTATAGGAATATCCTAACACCTATCCATAAATGTTGTAATTTCGTGTGCATCCCTTTTCCTTCATGATTATGATCCCATTTCAGGACTAAATCCCCAAATTCAAAACTTCTTGTACCGGACTTCCTCTTATCGAACCATCTCTTAACTATGTCTTGGTGTTGATGGAATCGGTATTTAGCTTTCTGTCGGGCTTCTTCAAGTTGAAGTAGGGTATTGATCCTGGATTGTAAGACTTGGCTACCAGACCCCTGAGAGGCTTGGGACAACTGTAAGGATGGGAGCAAGATGTTGGGGGGAAGGATGGCTTCCTTTCCATAGACAAAAGTGAAAGGGGAAACCCCTAATGTGTTCTTTGGAGTCACCCTATCTGCCAATAAGGCGTTTGGGAGAGCTATATGCCAACTTCGCTGGTTTTCTATCACAGTTTTCTTGAGAATTCGAATAAGGTTTTTGTTTGAAGATTCAGCTAATCCATTCGCTTGAGGGTAATAATTAGCTAAATAATGCAGCTTAATTCCCCATTCATAGACAAATTCATTTATCTTAAAAGACGAAAAATAGGGGTCATTATCAAAAACAAGGGAAATTGGAACCCCAAACCTGGTTATGATGTTTTCCTTCAAGAAACTGATGACCGTATCTTCATTAATCTTGCGCAATGGGACAACCTCCATCCATCTAGTGAAGTAGTCAGTAGCTGTCAGAATGTATCGATGTTGCAAAGAAGAATTTGGATTTATCTCTCCGATAACATCTATACCCCACTGTTCAAAAGGTTCAGAGATAATAACCGGCTGCAAGGGTCCCGTTGCCTTAGGTAATTTCCCGACACTTCTTTGGCATACATCACAGTTTCGTGCATACGCATGGGCATCTTAGAACAGAGTGAGCCAATAATACCCAGCTCTAAGTATCTTGTGGGTTGTTGTCTCTCCTGAATAATGTCCACCAGCGGGGCCATTGTGTAATTCTTTAACAACTTTATTTGCATCTTCCTTTTCTAGACATCTAAGAAAAATTCCATCATAATTCTTTCTGAAAAGTATTCCATCAATGATTTGATAGGCTGCTGATTTCAAACGGAGTGCCCTCCTTTCCTTAGAGCTCCAGTGCTCAGGTAGGTGTCCTTACTGCAAACAATGCACCAGATCTCTATACCATGACTGAGGAGTTGTGAAGATAGGACATACTTCAACTAAATTTAGCTCAGCTTCATTCTTCCAATGTTGCTCTTCATCAGTCAAGTTTCCTGTAAGCAATTTGCACAGGCCTTGTCCTTTGATGATGGTGGCTAGTTTAAATTCTAAATCGTATTCTTGAAGAGCTGTAACCCAGTTTCCCCTCCTTTCTCCTAGTTCCTTTTGAACAAAGAGGGATCTAACAGCTAGGTGGGGAACTATAACTTTAGTTCTGTTCTTAAGAATATATGGCCTGAACTGCTTGACTGCTCTGAAGATAGCATATGCATGCTTGTCAACCACGGGATAGTTTAGCTTATCCCCTTACAGACCAGTGCTCATAAATGAGATTCGGTATTCGTCCCCTAGCTCCACCTTTTGTGTGAGTACAGCCGCGAGGGAGTCATCCGAAGCAAAGGTATACAGGATAAAATCCTTATCAAAATCTGCGCTTCTTAAGGAAGGAGCTTTAGCTATATATTCCTTGATGTCTCTAAACGCATCCTTTTCTAAATATGTCCACTTGAACTGTATGCTTTGTTTAACCATTTGTTGCAAAGGTTTAACAATTTGTGCGAAATCTGGAACAAATCTTCAGACGAAATTGATAGTGCCCATAAAGGACTGCATAGATTTTTTGTTATAAGGCATTGGAATTGTATTGATAGCTTGTACTCTTTCTTGATCTATTGACACTCCTCCTTTGGAAATGACATGTCCCAAAAGTTTACCTTCGGGAACAACGAACACACTCTTCTTGGGATTCAAAGAAATACCATATTTCCGACAACTATAAAAAATATGCTTCAAATGGACAACATGATCTTCCCTTTTCTTTGAAAAAACTGTCACATCATCTAGGTAGACAACAACACATTTCCCACCCAATCCTTAGAAGGTGATATCCATTGCTCGTTCGAATGTAGCTCCTGCGTTTATCAGGCCGAATGGCATCCTTCTATATGCGAAAGTTCCCCACTTAGTGCGGAAAGTAGTCTTAAGACGATCTTCTTCGGCTACTAATACTTGATTGTAGCCAGAGAAACCATCGAGAAGAGAAAATAGCTCAGATCCCGACACCATTTGAAGAATTTGTTCCATTGAAGGGACGGGATAGTTGTCTTTATCCGAAGCTTTGTTTAAATTTCTGAAGTCTACACATAGTCTTATCTCTCCTGACTTCTTTCTTATGGGAACGAAGTTAACAACCCACTCAGAATGCCGGACCTTAAGGGTTATTTTAGCGTCTAGGAGTTTCTTTAATTCCTTTTGAATCATAGGTTCCAAAGTGGGATGCATCCTTCTTAATTGCTGCTGAAATGGCTTGACAACCGCTTTCATTGGTAAAACATGCTGAATAATGCGGATGTCATACGTTTTCAGATCTTCATAGGTCCATGCAAAAACATCCTTATATTGTCTAAATAGCTTGATGAACCTATCTCTTTCTCCCAGTGAACAACATTTGCCAAGGTTAACAAATTTTGGTTCTGCCTCGGTACCTAAATTAACTAACTCATGCTGCATTGATGAACTGTTAGTTTTGGTATTAGCTGGCCTTTTGAACTTATTTTGAAGATCAAACAACATTTCGAGTGACCTTACCCCTTTGGGGATGAAATTTCCTTTATTTGCATCCTTCTTTAGCAAATCAGAATCATGTTCTTCTTCATCTATCACGGCTCCTTGGAAAATGTCTTCATTTGTTAGAAAACTGATAATCTGCTCGTCATCATCAAAAACCCTGAAGTTTGTGACGTTGTCAGGGACAGAGGGCCTGAAAATTAATTCAATTGAGCATTTGTTATTATATGGAACCAATCTAGAAGTAGATGTTACTAACAAATCAGCTGCAGAATTTTGCAATCTAGGAATAGACTTTATATTGAAAGCGTCAAAATGCATAATTAAATCCCATACCTCAGCCTGATAACCCTTCAAATGAGGTGATAGACAGTGAATGGTGTCTCTTACCTGTCTGACAACTATTTCTGAGTTACCAAAAACCTTCAGGTATTTAACATTTAAATCGATGGCCTTCTTTAATCCGTGTACCAAAGCTTCATATTACGCAGTGTTGTTAGTACAATCAAATTCTAACCTACAGGACAAAAAATACTTATTCCTTCCCGGGTCCATCAGAACACAACCGACTCCAGATCCTTCGTTAGTTTTAGAACCGTCAAAGTATAATGTCCAAAACAAATCTTTTGATTCATCTAAGTTAGTATCTCTATGATCTAAGTCAGTGACTAAACTAACTATATTATAGTCAACATCATCAGTCCAAGAGAAACGAAGGAGATCGGACTGTTCATCTGATTCATGGTTGATGGTTTCATACTGATAATTACCCGGATCGATTTCTAAGAAATAATTCCCCAGAACCAAGGATGAGAAGGTTACAGCCTCATTCTTTCCATCTAGTTGAGTTACATTTTGCTTCATGTGCGGTTCTCTCAGGACTTTGATTTGATTCTGCCTATTTTGATAAGGCAACCAAAGATGAGACCAATCAGTTGCAAAGTAACCATTGCTCTTTGTGGACCAATACCTACTTAGGATCATACCATAGGCCTCAGGGATATCAACTACCATTATGTCAATAAACTGACAGACCCTAGAGTCGGATTATAATCTAATGAGAACATCTTTCATTTCCTCGATAACCTTGATAGCAGTTCTATCTAACTGAATAATTTGGGCCAGAGATGGAATAGGTTGCCCGTTAATTAATTTACAAATTGACAGTGGCACAACATTTGAAGATGCTCCAGAATCTACCAAACAATTGTGAACATTATGATTGAAAATTTCAAAAGCAATAGGAATGGCAATGTCTGAGATTTAGATTTTCCATCGATACTAGCCTCATTAATTTCAGAATCTTCTTGAGTATCCGTTAATGGAGTGCTGGGTTGGGGCTGCAGAGCATGCAACAGCTTATCTTGTTGCTGAGGCAAACTACACATATCGAATATTGACACATTTGATTTGACCTTCTTTATATCCTCAATAATGTCATATCCTATATCAGAATCGTTCCCAATTCTAGCCGGATTGTCTGTTTTATTTATTGTGACCTTTGGTTGTTGAACTATGGTGTCAATGTTTGGTTCTTTGGATAGCTTTAGGTTGCGGTGGAATGATTGCTATATGTCTTCTAGGTAGTTCTTTTGAAACTTTAGGCTTGGGAGGAGTCGAGTCTGGTACAGTATCCGTAATAGGACCTTTACTGCGAGTATTAATATTCACAGCAGAAAGAGAGATTTCTATGGGATCTTCTTCTACTAATTCAGTTAAAGGTACCCAATCCCATAGCACCATAGTGGTGTTCGGAGGTGGTTCTTCTAATTCAGGGCTCGATTCCTCTAGAGGATCGTCTTGATCTGGAATCTGTGAATCCATCATTTGGTTCATGACTAAACTCATAGAGTTAATCCATTGTGGGCAGCTCTTCCCCGAATGCGGTTCTTGATGAAAGGTGCATAAGTTTTCCATCCCTATTTCATTGAGGTTTAAAACAGGGGAAGTATTCATGGGTGGATGAGGTTGATCGATGTCTTCCCTTTTCTTGTAAAATGGTTTGAAAGGTTTCCTAGATGTACTAGCAGCCTTATCTTTCTCGAGATCTACAATTTTATTGGACAACTTCTGCATCATCTTAACTACATTCTCCATGTCTGTTGATGACTCTTCTTTACCTCTAGTGAACAACAAGGTTTTTTTACTGACTACGGTTTTGTTTCTGCATCTAAGGCATGTTTAGCAATGCTATCCGCTTCTTCTTCCACCTTTCTAGCTTCTTTGAAATTCTCTATCAGGGTGGTTTTCTTAGATCTTTTAACAAACATTGCTATGGGTCCTTCAAGAGGTGTTGTATAATATTCAACCAGAGATTCCTCTACTGGTTTATTTGCTTCACTGAAATTATTTAAGAGTGTTGTGAACCTTTGGTTGAAGTCTTGAACCTTTTCTTTCTTTTCCATCCTCATGGACAATAATTCTTTCATAAGTGTCGCTACAGTCTTTTGGTTTCCATATTTCTTTAAGAAACATTTTTCAAATTCATCCCAGCTTGAGATTGAGCTAGGCTATAAGCTAAAATACCAGGATGATACTTATAGCTCAAATGTGTATGGAAAAATCCTATAGACTACATCTTCATGCTGCACATCTAAAAGATTCAGAGCTAAATAAAAACTCTTGAGATGATCTTCGGCCGAAATGGCTTTCCCTGGGTTGAATTTAGGAAAGACTTTCTCTGGATTTTTTGGAAGATTGTGGAATGGCCCAGCCAGATTCAATGCTCCCCTTGCTCTCCAAGCAGGTATGGCCATGTCTCTATGTGGAGAATCTGGTGGAAAATTGTAAGGTGAGTTTAGTGGAGTGTTCTTTGGAGTAATAAGTTCTCCAAGACTTTCTTGATCTGAAATATTTTCTGGGTTTTCAAGATCGACCTTGTTCAGGGGTTCTGTAATTTATTCTAAAGTTAAATTCACAAGCTCTTCAAAATTTTGCACAAGAATCGAATCACGGGTGTATTGTCGCTCTTTTCTAGGAGAATTTTTTCTAGCGAGGAAATTTACTACATTTAAACCACCTAGCTGTCTAACATAAGATCGTGTATGCCTCCTCAAATCTTCTATTTTTGCAAAAGGCACAACATACAATGCTTCTTGAGGTTCAGAATTAGAGACGAGGTTTTCTTGGTTTGCTACTTCAAGATTTGGGTTGTCTAAAATTCCTTTCTTAAGCGGGTTTTCAGTAACATTTTTGACAGTGGGAGATTTTCCTTTATCATCCATGCACTTTCAGGCCCTCCTTCTAGCGCCAAAAACTGTAGACTATCCCAATTAGATTGTCCACCGTTTGGTGTGGGGAATCCGTCCGGTTAGCGGTTCCGACAACCGTTAGGTTTGGAGATTTACTTCAATTATACCGGTTATGGCCCGATTCACCGTTCTTTTTTATTTTATGGTTTAGAATGATATGCAAGTGCCTAAACTAACTTAATCTAAATGCAGATCCGAAACAAATCTATATCTAAAACTTAAATAAAACTAAACTATCCCTGCAAGAAGCAAATTATAAGTATGAGTAATGTGCTGGAAGAGTTATCTAAAGATCAAAAGACATCCATTAAATCATAAAGATAGATCCATAGCAAGAAAGCAATAGATATTAGAAGATAGCTTCTAATTCACATATAACACATTCTATTACTCGTGTAGGAGAAAATTCATTTTGCACAGGAAAACAGTAAGATCATTCAATACAGAGAAATAATTCAAGACAGCAAAGAAAGATCTCACAGTAGAATATAAAAGTTACAGGAATAATCCAGCATGCATCCAATATCCATTTCCATGCAAAAGACATCCTCTCCAGGCTCTTATTAGGTACACTTCATTTTCTTGAAACAAGTGCAAGATAGCTCGTACAAGTTCAGAAAAATTATTTCCCTGCCAAAAGTCCTTTACACCGTTTCCTAAACTTCTATTTATATCATTACAAAATGCCTCTTGGGATGCCACCTAGCTCTTTACACATTTCCTCTATAGACTTTTCCCTTTTAATAAACAAAATTGTGACCCTTTTCTTAAAACAGAAAATTCCTCAAAAAGAAAAGGACAATTGTCCAATGGTTCCACGCTTTAAACATAGGGAGACCAAAAAAAAAAGAAAAAGGAACAGCGCTGTAGGATCAGCGTGTTCATCCTTGGGATGGCACTTCTGCTGGGAGGGAAGGACTTGGACTGGCTGCTGCTGCTGGGAGAGAAGGACTTGGGTTGGATGCTACTACTGGTGCTGCTTTCTTTTCCTCCTCTACTATGTAACTAAACCAGATACCAGTGTCTCTGATAACCACATTTGCTGAGGAAGGGAGCAAGATCTTCTGGGAAGTCACATCTTTACCAAGTTCTGCTCCAATACCCTGAATTTCTGCAACTGTTGCTTGGTGGATTTCTTTAAGCAAATGACTGTATATTGATGACAGCCCAATATAGTGATGGAGATCATCAATGGCTAAGACATCAATCTTCTTTACATATTCTATTTGAATGCCCAGCTCTTCCTTCAAGTCAGACAAACGTTTCTCTTTGCTTGGGAACTCATCGAGGGACTGAGAAAAACTCAATTTTCACTTATCATGCACTTCATGGATTTTTTGATAAAGACTGCTACTTTTATCCATTGTTCCTTGGATCTTAGCCATTAGCTTAAGGCCACAGTTCCTGCAGAACTCCATAAGGGCTATATCTTCTTTAAAACCATCTACAGACTTGAATGGGAGATGCTTGGGGAAATCAATCTTCCCTTCTCTCCATTCCATCTGGCTCAGGATGTTTTCTTTAACCCGAGTATATTTTCCCTTAATCCTATTGGCTTCTGCATTGACTTCTTTCAACCTAACTATCATGGCTTTGAGTCTGCACACTTCCTCAATAATCAGCTCCTGTGTGGCATGCATTTGTCTCAGAAAGTTACAGGAGAACTCATGGAAGGGAGACATATCTATTGTTCTGCTCTCTGCTTGGTCCAATTTCTCAACCATTGTCTGCTTATCTGCTTGCAGATGAGAAACTCTAGCCTCTAAATCGTTCTTTTCTGCTTCTAAAACCATCATCTGGACTGCCAGGTGCTCATTTCTTCTTCTAACTGGCGATACTTATCTGACAATTTCTTGTGCTCAACAGACAGGTGATTATACTTATTCACTACAAGATCCCTGTAAGCCTATTCATTAGCCACAGTATGTTGTAAAATGAGAGCTCTCCTCTTTGTCGAATCAAATTCTCTAACCATATCGAGCACATTGTCCTGCATTTCTTTTGCTACTTCTACAGCGGCGGATGCCATGGTTATGGGAGCCTTATGTGTATTTTGCATCACTGTGGTCTCCCGCCGGGTAACAATATCTTCTTGGAAGAGTCTCTTTATCCTCTCTTCCGATTTCAGGACTACTGCCTTTCAATTCTTATCATACACGAATTAATCCCATCAGGACACAGTATGCTCTTCTGATGGAGTGTAAGGGATGATTGGGAGGTCTATTACATTTCTTTCTGCTTCTATGGGTTGGGTCTGGACTACTTGAGACGTGCCTGTTCCCACATTTTGGGTGCCGGGAACACCTGCTTGAGATGTACCTACCTCCACATTTTGGGTGCCGGGGACACCTTCTTGAGGTATGTCTGTTTCCATATATTGGGTGCCGGAGCCACCTACTCGAGCATCTTCATTGGTCTTAATTTCTTCTTCCGCCTTTTGTTCTTTTCATCCTTACGCCTTCTTTCTTCTTCTTCAGCTTGCTGCTAATTTTCACTTTCCTCTTTCTGTTCTGCATCTTCAGCTTCTTTCTACAATCTTGCATCTTCAGCTTCTTGCTGCAGTCTTGCCTCCTTAGCTTCTCTCTGCAATCTTGCATCTTCAGCTTCTTGCTGTAGCCTTGCTTCCTCTTTCAATCTTTTCTCTTCGCGGGATAGGGCATTAGCTCCTTCTTTCTCTTTCCGCAGACCGACTTTTCGGGCTGGGGCAGAGCTAGAGCTTGCTCCACTGCCTTGACGACAAATCTACAACTCAGTCATGTTGTTGATGCCTCTGAATGCCTCTTCCTCGGCATCATAGTAATGAGCATATTCAAAATGAGCATAAATTTCTTTGCAATGCTCGACAACCTTCCCCCGCCTATCATTTATATGGAAGATCATTTCACCGAAGTGGAAAGCTTTTAGCTCTTGACCAAATTCCTCAGCTGATGCAACCCATGAGAATTTGTAGGGTCCTATGCAGAAGGGTAAAGGAGCGAAAGAAGCCTTATGTTGCTTGTTAAGCACCCCTCCTATTCCATCAAGGAAAATTTGTTTGATTGCTTCCTTGAGGACTACATAATCAGTAGCGTACTTTGGCAAAATGTATTGCACTTTGGTCCCTCCAAACATCCTGATGTAGGTGCCCTGCTCTGAGAAATAAAAATCTCCATAGTTTTCCATGACCTCCATGGCATTTTCTGATAAATAGTTGGGCTCTTCCTTGAATATCTGCTCATATAGAGGCATGATGAACTCTTTGCAGATGAGCTTATAGCTTGCTCTATAATTTTGAGCCTACATTATTTTATAAGCAGTGTAGACGAGGGTGTTGGCTTTATCCCATGTGCAACCTAGGATGGGGAAATATAGTTTGGCCAAAATACAATCAATGAGATAGGAAGAGATGTAAAATTCTGACTTTTTTAAGGCCAGACCCTCTCTTGCAGCAGCCACTGTGGATGCCAAACTGTCTGAAAGGATAGTAGCCCAGTCAAACACAGTCCCTTTGAATGCTACGAAGTGGATGATGGGGGCCCACTGTATCCTATATACAGTGCCATCGGGCATGCCGAAAATTATGCATAACATCAGAGCGATTAAGCTAAAAGGAGGTCTTAGGTTTTGAACATCATATTCATCATTACCTCTCTTTCTCAAGTGCTTTCCTATGACCAATAATTTTTTGGCCATCTCAATATTGTTCATCTTGCCCAAGCATTCATCACTTAGAGCTTGCTGGGGACATGAGAATTTGTAGGCTGCAGCAATGTATGCTGGATGGAATGAAGTGAAAGGCTCTCCCCTGTTGTCATGTAAAACTCTTGTCTCTGGGTTAGCATGTTCCAGTATCCACCCAATCACTTCAGAGCATGGGAACAATTCAGGGCGGGTAGAAGCCCTAGCTATGCCTAAAGTTCTGATGTTGTGGTAGATCTGTTTTTCTTCTAATAATACATCTGGGATATCCTAGTCCTTGATCATCCTATAAGCATCCCCCCAATGGACCTCGGGAGGAATGCCGGTGGTACACTTAGTATCTTGGAACATAGTTTCAGTCCTTAGTGGGACTGGCTCTAGTTCCATCACTTTAGCTTTCTTTCTACCACCTTTTGGCATAATGGATTATCCCTGCTAGCAACCAAATGCGAATGATTATAAAAAAATGCAACATGTTATGAGAGTGTAACAAAGAGAAGGACGAATTCAACATGCTAATGAGAAATATAGACAAATTATGAAGCTGCATGATGGGGAAGCAAAATCGATCACTCCAAAAAAAAGAAATATGGTTATGAGACTTCATTATTCTAGGGAGACAAAGTCTAGTCAGGAGCTTTTGGAATGCTTCCAAAAAGGTAAGCATATGACGTGGAAACAACCTGTTTCCCGCCTAGCGCTTGGAGTGAGGGTAACCTTCATCGTTGCACTTCTAATGGTCAATGGAGGGTTGACCTGGAGTGGAAAAAAGCTTATGAATAAATAATGAAATGAGGTACTGTCCTCCACATTCATTAACTGAGCCTAACAAGGTGAGTGGTCGAGTATCTCAACGGACCACAACTGCCATTAATAACACTTGCGAAACGGTCTGTGGCTAGTATGAAACTTGAATCAGGGTAGGAAAACAATCGAAATGCGGTCAGTGAAGAACTTGGATGGTCATGGCTACGGCTTTCAGCTGGTAGGGATGAGGAACCTAAGGGCCCATGGCGGCCTTAAAAAAAAAAAATGACCTATGCTACCAATGTCTATCGGCCACGTTATGGACGGGAAAACCCCAAAAGTAAATTGACGTGGAGATGAGACAAAAAAGGTGGTTAAAAAGCCTACCTGGAGATGAGATAGTGGATGAGTGAGGTGGGCGCGGTCGTGGATGCATTGAGATGGAGCGGTCCGGCGTGGTCGTGGATGCGTTCAGCTGGAGCGGTCCGACGCGGTCGTGGATGCGTTGAGCTGGAGCGGTCTAGCGCGGTCTCGCCAATGGCATTCTTTTAATGATAAACTAACAATGCGATCAACCAAACCCCCACCATCCTTTTAAAAGGTTAGACACGTGCGACATTAAACGGGTTGGTGGTGTCATTAAAACGGGGTTTTAATGCCTTGTATGGTGCGGTCATTTCAAGCCATCTCGACATTTAAATGCGACCGTCGATTGCGGGGTGGACTTACGAGTTTCGTCCGCAATTGCGGAACAATAACGTGAATGCTCCCGTAGTTTCGGGAGAGCCTTTGAATTTCTTTCCGCAATTTTGATAGAGATATGCAAACTGCTTCCGTAATTGCGAAACAATATCATTTGTGATTCCGTAGGTTCGAACGGGTTTCATGAATGCTTCCGCTGTTTCGGGAGGCTTTTGTGAATGGTCCTGCCATTTCGAGAGAGTTTCACCAATTGCTCCCGCAATTTTGATAGAGATATGCAAACTGCTTGCGTAATTGCGGAACAATATCGTGAGTGCTTCCACATTTTCGGATGGGTTTCGTGAATGCTTCCGTCGTTTCGGGAGCCTTTCGTGAATGGTCCCGCCATTTCGGGAGAGTTTCACCAATTGCTCCCGCAATTTCGAGAGGGAAACTTAAGTTTTTTTTAAATCTTTCCGCGGTTTCGGGAGAGAAACTTGAATCCTTCCGCAGTTTCGAAAGGGAATCCTGAATGCTTCCACAGTTTCGAAAGAGATTTCTAAATGGCTGCTGCAATTTTGAGAGGGGAACTTAAGTTTTTCCAAAATTTTTTCGTGGTTTCGGGAGAGAAACTTTAATGCTTCCGCAGTTTCGGGAGGGAATTCTGAATGGCTCCCGCAATTTCGAGAGGGGAACTTAAGTTTTTCCAAAATCTTTCCGCGGTTTTGGGAGAGAAACTTGAACGCTTCCGCAGTTTCTGGGGGGATCCTGAATGCTTTCGCAGTTTCCGTAGGGAATCGTGAATTTCAACTTAGAAGAAACACTTCAATTTTTTAAAGCAGATTCCTCAGTTGAAAACAAAAACTAAGTTAAAAGGAAAATTAACCTCTTTAGGCATTCTTTCTAGAAGAAATTAGAAGGAGGAGCCCCAATATGTACAAAATTTTGGGGGGATGTTGTTGCAACAACACACCTTCACTAATCTGAACAGTTAGTGTCACTTCTACTTCCACACAGTCAATGGTTGAATACACAGATGAAGATATAGTTCCCCTTGGGAATTATTTCTATAGCAAGGATCATAAGACAGTGGTAAGGAAAACAAGGAAAAAAAGTCAAGGTCAATATGGTTTGGAAGCACCTGAACCAGTTCAAGTGATATGGGCTCCCAGGACCAATAATCCAAGAATTGAAGCCATTGAAGCAGCGGCAGCCTTAGGAGCCTTTGCCAATGCTAATTGGGATTCGGTCCAGGGTTTGGATAGAGAAGTTGACCTCAGGGATTAAGAGATCAAAAACCTGAAAGAGGAATTGGCTGAATCTAAAAAATAACATTCTACTGATGTGGCTGATATCAGGCAAACTTGGGCAAGGAAGTTGCTTGACCTAGAGCAAAAGAATGCCACTCTTCTCACTGAACTCAGTCTGTCACAATATCAGCATTCCATTGACATTGAAAAAATAGCTTCCTTGGAAAAGTAGGTTGAGGATGCAACTGCAAGTGCATCCTCCTCAATTTTGCTCAAATTTACACCCTGTGATTTTAAGAATCTGGCCCTTAAGGTGAATCAAGATCAACATAAACTGTTGGAGAAGGTTTACATTGCTTTGGATGAAATCAGGGAAAATTTCATTAATTTTTCCAAGATGTCCTCCACCCTTGAAGAACAAAAGGAGAAGAGACTCCGAGCTTTTAAGGCTCAGGAGGAAATCAGTGAATGGCAGGGGTATGTTAAGAATGCACAAAAATATATCCCAATCCTGGCAGTTTCCAGTTTAAAAAGGTCAAAGCCTCTCTAAATACTTGGCTTGATTATAATGAAGCAGCTGAAGAGGCTATCAATAAATAAAAATATATATGCAACAGGCGATGGTATGCAGTTGACAACATCATGCATGTTCTAGGATTACCATTAATGACACCTATCCTGTAAGCTTTGCTGCCAAAATGCAGACTTGAAGAGCTCGAGAGCAGGCGTGAGGAGTTTGCACAGAAGATTCGAGATCTTTAACAAGTCAGCATTTAGGATGTGGAGGATTTGGTTAGAGAACTAGTCGTCATGGAAGGCAAGATTCGTATGTATCTTTGCACTTGGCACAAGTTGGAAAAGCATGACATGGATAATAATGTGTGCAATGTTCAGCTAGCTTTAGAATCTATCAATTTCTCAAATATAGATGAGTTGTTAGACATATATGAGAAATGGCAGGATTTCTTGGATCTGTAGTTTTGATCTGATTTTGTAATCTCTGTTTTCTAGGGATCTCCATTTTTGGACTCTATTGTAATTATTTAAACAAGGATACCTCTCGTAGTTAGGGGTTGGTAATTTTGGAGTTGTAAGTCGGCAGAAGACTGGACTGAAGATACTCTGTTAAGCAAAGATTTTTGTAATTTCTGTACAAGACCTCTTCATACAGTAAATTTCTCTTTTTAATCTATCTTCTGTTATTCCTCAAATTTATTTGTGAGTTTCTAATTTCTACTTCAAAGTGTCATCTGTTATGTATTTGATCTTTGCTAAACATTTGTTAATATATAAATATGTTGTATTGATTTCTTTGTATGACCGGCTTATGTTTCAAAGTGCTTCATTGAGTTTTTTCAGTACAAGTACTTTCATGTTTTATTTCTGCAAATGATTCGGTGCATATGAATTTATATAATCATTGTTAATTTTTAAATTAGCAGAGTGATTATAGAATGGATCTTGAATAAGCCTGAATACTTGAAAGATTGTCATTTAAATTTCATTAACTGATGATAATTTGAGTTAACAAGTAACAAAACTAAAAGACATTTTTGTTTAAGTTGTTCAATTACTTGTTTAATCATATCTCAAGACCAATCTGCACATAAACAAGCTTTCATTTTAGAATGGGACTGACTTAGACTAGTTTCCTTTTCTAAAATAGGTTAGGTTAGCTTTGTATTACTATATCCACACCTTGGTTTTACTTGATTGGAAAATTGATCTTATATGTCAACTCATCTACTCTTAGAGTGCCAGCAGAGGCCTAATATCGGTGGGGGATCACCATACCAAACAGGTTGGGGATAGAACTGCCCTTGCACAGGGTCTTTTGAAGCCTTTCAACTTGGGTTTTCTTCCTCTGTTGAGTTTCTTGGAACATTCCAGCACCTTTTTCATCTAACCTGCACAACCGAGGCCTCAACAAATGGCGCTAGAAGGAGGGCCAATAGTGAAACATGCCTAAAAAAGCCACTAAGAAACCTCCTCCAACAAATACTTCAACAATTCAAACTCAAATCCAATCAATGGATTCAACATCTAAACAACCAATAGAGTCACAACCAATGGTTGTCCCTGATACGTCTGCTCAACAAATTGTTGCACCTGTTGTATCTGCAGCACAACAGGAAAACACAGGGAATATATTTATTGTATCACCTACCAGAGGAACCCTCTCACTAGAACAGATATTGAAAACATCAGTCGATAGGGTCACTAGGGCAGAACAAAGACGTGTTGATCAACGAGGACACGGTCTTACAATGATCAATTTAGTAAATTTTCTGCAGGACAATAATCAAGAACCTCAACAAGACAGAGTTTCACAGATTAGTAATCCAATTATCCAACAGACAAATGATCAAAATATTGAACATCAGCAAACACTTAATCCACAACCTGAAAATCAAGAATTGGTTGGTCAATCAGGTTCCCCTGAATACAACCTTAGTCAGCCTAAACACTTAATCAACCAAAACTTGAGACTGGTGGACCACCACCATCTCCTCCTTCATCCTCTTCCTCAGACAGTGAACATTATTCAAGATCTTCATCATAAGAAGAATAAGAAGAACCCCCGATGGCTGCAGAAGGCCAAAACAAACCTTGGCTCAACCAAGATGTAGTATGGGTACTTGGAGACCAACATAGACTACCCAAAAACCCTGACAAGTGGTTACCCCAGTTTAAACCAGATGACAAGTCACCTGCACTAGATCATGTTAAAACCTTCATGCAGGCTATTAGGCTTAGAAGTGTCATTTACGAGGATGTAGTCTGCAGACTCTTTCCTTATACTTTTGAAGGAAAGGCAGCTGCATAGTATTTTGCCTTGCCACCAAGGTCTATTGTTTCTTGGGATGAGTTTGAGAAATTATTCATCCAAAAGTTTGGAGATGACAAAACACCACAGGATCTTGTTTTGGAATTATCCTCCATGAAAATCAAAGGGAAAGAAAGGGTTAAATATTTCAACTAAAGGTTCTCATACTTAAAGAACAGAATTCCTATCAACTTTCTTCCTGCTGAAGAATTATTGATAGCCTACTATGAAAAGGGCATACCTGCTTCAATTTCAATGTGGGTGAAATGAGCACAAAAGGGAACTTTGTTGGAAGTGTTTGCTGAAGCAATACAAGTTGAGAAGGAAATTTTTTTGTCTTAAGTACAATCCGGAAATCTCAGAAGAACAACCTTCAACTTCCAGGAAAAGGAATGATAGTGTTCCTAAACCCACTGCACAAAGCAAGGATCCATTTGACATAACTGACATGAAAAAGCTCATCCAGAAAATGTCAAATGAGATGGTGGATTTGAAAAGAACTAACAATGAAAATCAAAACTAGAATAGAGGTTTTGTGAGGCCACCTTTTAAGAGACCTTATCAACCTCCACTGAATCCACCACCTCCTAATCGAACAAAAGGCCTCACGAATGAAGAAATTTATTCTATCTTTAGAGCCTTAGCAGTAGAATCTGAAAACACTCCTGAAGTCCCCAATGATCAAACTGCTCTAGACCCACAACCACCTGAGGAAGAAGAAGATGAGCATGAGGATCCACAAATCAACACTGTAAGTTACTTTTTAGAGCTTCCTATGTGTGAAGTAGAAGAAGAACCTGAGACTGTGTTTAATGTCCAGCATCCTTATAACACAAGGTCTAAACCTCAACCCCCTTAGGAACCTTCATCCTCCACACCAGTTCCTAATAAAGGAAAGATTGTCCCCCACAAGGATACAGTCATCCCTAAGATGGAGTACAATTTAGTTGAAGATCTTAAAAGAGTGAAGGAAAACATCTCTTTGTTTGAATTATTGAAAATCCCCTCGATGAGGGATACTTTACCCAAAAGTATGGTGGTCAAACAACCAAGAGAATTGCAGAATAATAATCTTGACTCCTTCACTAAACCAGATGATCAAAAGTATGGAAGTAGAAGGACACCTCCTTTTCTGCTTACCTTTGAGATTTTCAACCGAAACGTACATAACTGCATGATAGACTCTAGTGCCTCATCAAATGTGATGCCTCTTTCTATCTGTAGAAAGTTGAAAGCCACATGGGAACCTTTCCCTACTTAGATAGTACAACTTGACATATCAAAATTCAGAGTAGTAGGAAGGCTCAGAAATGCTTTAATTACATTATCAGCTGATCCTCGAATGCATAAAACAATTGATATAGTCATTGTTGATATTCTAGAACCATATGATATGTGGCTTAGTAGAGATTGGTCAGAAAAGCTAAAAGGTTATTTTGCTACTGATTGGTCCCATTTGTGGTTACCCTACAATGGTCAGCCAAACAAGATCAAGATAAGCAGAGATCCTTTTATGAAACAGATAGTCACAGACTTGAATGACTCAAGTGAGCCTGTGGGTTATTTCAACACGCACATTGAACACTTTACCTTTGATACCTTTTTCGAGAATTTATCAGCTGATGTTTCACCACAGGAGAATGCACAGAATGAATCTCAGGTAACTCATCTCACTTCTGTACCATTCTCAGGAGAAATTGTACATAATGTTTTTAATGTAAATATAAATTTTAGATTAGATCCCATTGCTTGGACATTATTTTTTGATGGCTCTAAATCTAAGGATGGAGCTGGTGCAAGATGTGTTCTCATAGATACAAAAGGGACAAAAATATGATTGCATACATGTAGACTAGAGTTTGATTGACTAACAATGTGGCTGAGAATGAAGCCCTGATTCAGGGACTGAAAAAGGCTATTGACTTGAAAGTACAGATCATTCATTGCTTTGGAGACTCAGAAATTATTGTTAAACAGGTGAGGAATAAGATACATTGCTTGTCCCCCCGCCTGTTGAATTATCATAAATTGGTAAGAGATCTTACCAACTCTTTTATTGCATTCAATATTAATTTAGTTCCTAGGTCTCAGAACTTCGATGCTGACTTGTTGGTAAATACAACTTCCAAATTGATTCCACCAGAGGGCCTATCTCCTCAAACATTCTCAATAGAACTGATGTATAGGCCGTCCATACCAAATAACGTGACGAACTGGAAAGTATTCGATAATGATCAGCAACTACTTGATTTTTTGACAAACCAGGACACATTCCAGGATATGGCTATAGACGACGATGAACATGAAAAGTCTCTCTCTGATTCCTCGAATGTCATCCCAAATTCTGTGATTAATTTGGAGAGGTTTAATGATTTGCAAGACAAGTTCAAACACAAAACCAATTGTAAAACACAGAGCTCTTCACTTAATTACGAGCAAGTCAATTTAGGGATCGAGTAAGAACCCTGTTTTATCAATTTAGGAATTGATTGCAGCCCAGAAGAAAGGCGAGCTATCATTAAACCGTGTAAAGAATATAAAGATGTCTTCGCCTAGACCTATGATGAAATGAAAACGTTTGACACTAGCGTCATCTACCATAATATACCTATGAAGCCGAAAGTTAAACCATATAAACATAAACTGCGGAAAATGCATCCCAGTTTAGAGCCTTCTGTGAAAAAAGAACTGGAAAAGCTACTCACAACCCGAATTATTTTTCCGGTGAGACATACACAGTGGATAGCCAATTTGGTGCCTGTACGCAAGAAAAGTGGTGAAATCCGATTGTGTGTCGATTTCAGGAATTTGAACGGGGACTCGAAAAAAGATAACTACCTTGTTCTTCCCATGGAACAGATTCTCCAAAAGGTAGCAGGGTCAGAAATGTTTTCTCTCCTAGATGGATTTTCAGGGTACAACTAGGTTATGGTTGAACTAGATGACCAATTAAAGACATCTTTCAGAACCCCTTGGGGCACCTTCTCCTACGGGCGAATTCCTTTTGGTTTGATTAATGCATGAGCCACTTTTCAGAGAGCTATGTATATAGCTTTCCGAGGTTTAACACATAATTCTGTCGTGTTTTATTTAGATGATATTACTATATTTTCAAAAAAATGACATGAACACTTATTTGCTCTTAAGCAGGTTTTCGAACGTTGCGGGAAATTTGGAATTTCCTTGAACCCCAAGAAATCCATTTTCACAGTCACAGAAGGGAAGCTGTTAGGCTTCATCGTTTCAAAAGAAGGTATGATCATCGACCCCGAACGCACAAACGCGATTTCAAAAATCGGCTTACCGGTTTCGCGTAAAGCAATGCAGTCCTTCTTGGGTAAGATCAACTTCGTATGCAGGTTTGTACCTAATTTTGCTTAGACAGTTAAACCTTTACAACATTTAGTTAAGAGAGATGTATAGTTCACTTGGTCACAAGAACAAAAGGATGCATTCGTGGAAATTCGTAAGGCTATTGCTGAAGCTCCTGCTCTCATGTCCTCGAATTTTGATAAAGATTTTATTCTCTATACTTTCGCCATTGATTTCTCCTATGCATCTATTTTGACACAGAAACATGACATCGATACAGAGATCCCAATCTCTTTCATGAGTTCAACCTTCAAGGGTGTAGATCTCAACTATTCACAAATTGACAAACAAGCCTATAGAGTTTACAAGTCTATCAAACATTACAGGCCTTATTTGTTAAAATCTCGAACAAAGGTCATTGTCCCGTATTCTACTAGTAGAAATGTGTTGATCCAGAAGGAGTTGGGCGAAAAAAGAGCCCACTGGATGACCGCTCTACAAGAGTATGATTTGGAAATAAGGCTAGCCAAAATTGTCAAAGGACAAGGCCTTTTCCTTCTTACTGCTCAATCTAACGATCCCCTGCAACAACAAATTGAATGGGAACAAGAAGAAGACATTCCTACAGGTTCTGTCAATCCTATTGATACCCCGGCATCAGAAGGGTGTGATCATATCAAATTTTTCTTGAATAATGGGTTTTCTCCTAAAACCTTGAACTTTAAGAAACGAAGAGCCTTGAGATTAAAGGATGCACCTTATCAGTTTATTAATGAAGTTTTGTTTAGGAAAAACTATGATGGGGTTTTTCTTAGGTGTTTAGAAAAACATGAAACTGATGACATCTTATTCCAATTTCATGCAGGAACAGCTGGAGGTAATTTTTCAGGCGAGACAATAGCTCATAAGATTCTCAGAGCCAGGTATTATTGGCCTACCTTTTTTAAAGATGCTTATGCCTATGTAAGGAGGTGTGAACCATGCCAGAAATGCACAGGGAAGTTCAAGAAACCTGCTTTCCCTTTGCAACCAGTCACTGTTCAGTTTCCATTCTAGCAATGGGGGATAGATTTTGCCGGGCCCATAAATCCTACCTCATCCCTTCAACACAAATATATTCTCACAACAACTGACTACTTCACCAGGTGGGTGAAGGCAGTCCCACTTAAGCAATGTAATGCCATCCAAGTCATTTCTTTCCTAGACAGTCATATACTCTCACGATTTGGTACTCCAGAATTCCTAGTGTTTGATAATGCATCCTATTTTTCCTCAATTGACTTAAATGAATATCCTTCTGAAAAGGGGATGAAACTCAAATTTTCTGCTAATTACTACCCATAGGGTAATGGGTTGGCCGAGTCTTCGAACAAAAATTTGATCAACATTCTGAAGAAGACTGTGGCCTCTCACCATAGAGATTGACATACATAGCTCAATAATGCTCTTTGGGTAGATCGGATTACTCCAAAGGCATCAATTGGAAATTCTCCTTACTGTCTAGTGTATGGAAAAGAAGCCATTCTTCCTACTAATCTTACCATCCCTTCACTACAGTTAGCCCAGTATGTCCAAGAAGATGATTTTTCTACCCTCTAGTAGAGAATTGATACCCTACTTAAACTGGAGGAAGATAGAGAAGTGGCTAGAAACAAGTTGTATCATCATCAGCAGATGGTGAAAAAATGGTTTGATGAAAAATCTTCATCTGACAGGGAATTTTCTGTTGGAGACTTGGTTTTAAGATGGGACAAACAACACAAAGATAAGAACCAGTATACCAAGTTTGAACGTCTCTGGCTAGGACCTTTCATTGTTACAGAAAAGATGGTTCCTGGTACTGTTAGATTACAGACACTGGAAGGAGTTGTGGACACTTATCCAGTGAATGTTTCACTCCTCAAAAAGTATTTTGTTTGATTAGGATGATGTAATTGTACATAGGTTTGTTTTGCTATTTCTTTTCTTGATTGGATTGTCTACTTTGTTTTCATTTGTTTGCTTTAAACTCCACACCTTTGGTTATACTCATTGATCGGTTTCTCTCTTGGTGATGATTTCAGGTTGGTTTTTATAACTGTCTTCTAGCCATAATTTTGTCTTGTATTGGAGGTTGTTCAACAAAGGGCATACAACTAATGATTGCAGAACCCTGAATTGATATCTCTCCACAATGGTCATTATCTTACACATGTCTTATTTGTTTAATTGGGGTTTGGAGAATAGCATAGTCTCCATTGTCTCATGTTTCATGGTTCAAGCTGCATATCATAATAACCTTCCCAGCTTGTGTTAAATTTTCAGAATTTACTTCAATTTGATCTAGGATCTTAACTGAGAGAACAACATGTATAGCAAATCTACAGCATATCAATCATGGACACAATAATGCAAGCACACAAGAGGCACAGAGTTTACTTGGGGAAAACCATAAAGGTGAAAAACCCCAATAACTTCCTCAGAGATAGATAGAGCAATGATACAACAAAAATACAAGAGATAGTCTTCTCCTAGCAGCAGAGCCTCCTCTTCCACAAGTGCGCCACTCTCCCAACTGTGAGTGAGAGAATAGAATGTGTAAAATGAGAGAGACACACTCTTTATTTATACACTAACTTGACTTGACCTTTACTCAACTAGGTCGGCCTCAATTAACCACTTAACATAATTCTGACTGGGCCGACCCCCACTAGGGTGTTCTAATAACCCTTTGATCGACATGGCCAACCCCCAATAGGGTGATATAAAAACCCTTTGACCCACATGACTTATACAGGGCCGAACCCAACAAGGTGGTCTAATAACCCATCAAGTATAAGTTACGACACTTACAATATAAATGACGAATAGAGGAATAATAACATCTCTATAGGAATACAACCACTTTCGTATAGAGGAATAATAACATCTCTATAGAAATACAATATACATGTATGTGAAATACATTTTGAAGTTACATATACATCAACACTCCCTCTTAACTAGGAAGGTATTTCTTGACACAGGTTTTCTAGCACAAGTCATCTTCTCTGGATCATCGTCACTGCTGTTGCTATCTCAATCAATCTCTGAATCTACTCGTCATAGGAAGTTCTACAGAGCCAGTCCTTTTTCATACTGGATGTAGGCCCACCACCTATAGGTCTTCATCATCACTGGCAATACTGTGGAAATCTCAGGACTTATTACGTGTGTCACAAAACCTTAAAAGAGTCTCTTGACTAGCAAGAACTTTAAAGAGCATCTGAGGCCTTTTTCATCCTGTCCAGATCTCCAAGACTTATTACATGTGACCCCACCACAAAACCTCGAAAGTGAATCCCAGGAGTGATTACGAGTACAAGGCTCAACCTATCGGATCTCCCAGGGCACAAATTACATGTGGTCACCACAAAACCTCGAAAGAGCATCCCAGGACTGATTACGAGCACAAGAATCAACCTATCGGATCTCCCAGGGCACAAATTACATGTGGTCATGGAAAAACCTCGAAAGAGCATCCCAAGACTGATTACGAGCACACGGCTAAACCTATCAGATCTCCCAGGGCACAAATTACATGCCATAGGACAAAACCTCAAAAGAGCATCTGCCAGATATCCAAGGCACAAATTACATGCCATTGGAAAAACCTAGAAAGACTATGTGTAGATCTCCCAGGGCACAAATTATATGTCCTCCCAAGAAAAACCTTGAAAGAGCATTTGCTAGATATCCCAGGGTACAAATTACATGCCATAGGAAAAACCTCGAAAGACTATCTACAAATCTCCCAGGGCACAAATTACATGCTTATATTCACAACCTGTTCCACGGCCACAGAGTATCAACCTGATACTCACCATACATCATCCTGATGTACACATGATCATCCTAATCATCATCACTGCAACATCCTGCTGCATGTCATCTAGAGAAACATCCTGAAGCTCGTCATCCATGATCATCCTGATCATACAATGCATCTACTTGATGCATACCAAGTATCTACCTGATACATATCATCATACATGATCCACCTGATCATACAGTGTATCCACCTGATACAAATACAAATACATGATACATATCACCATACATGATCCACCTGATCATACAATGTATCCACCTAATACATATACAGATACATGGTCCAAGCATCCAACATGATGCATATACAAAAATACATACAAGTGATCCAACTGATCATATCCAACATCCAACATGATGCGTACATACATATAAATGATCCAACTGATCATATCTAGCATCCAACATGAAGCGTACATACATATACATTTAAATGATCCAACTGATCATATCCAGCATCCAACATGATGCATACATAGAGTAGTAACTGGAGCATCGTCCTGATGCTCATCATCCATGATCCTCCTGATCATCATAGCATCGTCCTCTTCATATCATCTCATTGTCCACGAAGCATAGCCTAGATGCACATCATCCAACCCTTACACCACCGACATGGGAGAACACATCTACCACCATTTGGGGAAGGCTCCAGCCCTTACTTTTTCACCATGGGAGAACACATCTACCACCATGTGAAAAATGGCTCACCAATTACATCACGACCAAGGGAGAACAAATCAACCATGTCAGAAAATATCATGTGCATCGGCATCTTCCGGACTCATCTTCCCTTTGGAAGGAAGCTCAATCTGAAGTGCACCAAGCCTCTCTCTGAAGTACTCAAACTACACTCTGGCCAATGGCTTGGTCAATACATCTGCAACCTGCTCATCCGTCACAACAGACTTTGCTTCGACTGTACTCAGTGTTATGCAGGACTACTTCCTGCTAAACCAAGAGATCACACCTGATCCCTATCTCCAGCACTGCCTACCCAATCTGAATCAACATAAACCTGCAGGTTAAACTTTTGATTCACATCATACTTGAGCCCATAATCAACTGTACCTCTCAAAAATTGCTTTACAACAACCAGGTGAACACTCCTCGGATCCGTCACGAACTGGCTCAATGTGTTCACCGCAAAGCAAATATCTGGTCTCGTGTTCATCAGGTACATCAAGGACCCAATCATCTGACGATGCATAGTGATATCAACCGGCTCAGATGAAGCATCACACAGAAGCTTTTGATGCCATAGGTGTGGCCATAGCCTTGCAGTCCATCATCCCAAACCTCTTCAGGATCTCTACTGCATACTTCCCTTGTCCAAGGAAGATTCCATTTGCACTCTGCCACACCTCCATGCCAAAAACAAATAGTGCATCATCCCCAATTTCTTCAACTCGAACTCAGCAGCAAGCTTCCGCTGCATGTCGATAATCAATCTATCCTCACCTGTTACAAACAGGTCATCCACATAGTAGTATCACTGCATTGCCTTCCTCAACCTTGTAGTAAAGGTTGGAATCTGCTTTATTCTTGGTAAATCCCAAACTGGATAGAAAGATGTCTATCCTACCATACCAAGTTCTGCACATATATGACTCCCTGTCACGTGTCTCAGAACCAAGTGGCTTCTCCACATATACTTCTTCTTCAACTACACCATTCAAGAAGGCTGTCTTGAAATCCATCTGGTGTATCTTCCACTTCATCACTGCAGCCAGAGCAAGTACGGATCTAATGGAAGTGTATCTAGCTACAGGAGCAAAAGTCTCTATGCTACCACCTGCAACATTCTTGAACTTGTAGATTCTCTTGGAAGTCACTATAGACTACCCTTTGGGACTGCATCCCAAACATCTTCATGATCGACTGGTACTCCTCGATCATGGCATTCTTCCTAGATCCTGGGAACTTCAATATCTTCAATATTTTCAACAGATAACTTTGCTGCTGAACAAATGTTGTAGTCCTTCTTTTTGTAGGTGATGGTATACGATCTTTCCTACACAACAAGTTAAATTGCATGATTAGAAAACATCTCATAGTTTTCAGAACAAATTCTTACACATAAAGAAATATGTCATACAGTCATGCAATTATCTTAGCCAATGCTTCAATACAACATTTATCCATATTCCATAACTTTCTAGATGCCTTCCAATCTCTACCAGAACATTGTTAAGAGTGTGCACAACTGCTAACATGTCAGCAAAGAGGTTTCATTCTAGATAAGTAGCAATGGAATGTTGTACAGTGCCATAGGCCACTTACCCATGTATATTAGTAGTATACTATTCATCAATGCAACTATTCTAATATGCATAATACACAACCTAATTCTAGGAACATAAGCATATACATCATTGTATAACATTATTTAAACAAACAACTATGTAAGAAATGACAATTCAAATACTTATCTTTGTTTGATTGTTGGGTTGACTCCCTCTCAGTCTTTGCTTCTTTTCTGCAACTCCATTCTGATGTGGATTGTGAGAAGTGGTCAACTCCCTCTGAATATCTGCATCCTTCCAGAAACTACTGAAGTGTGCTCCTTTGCTTTCTTGCAGGAACAACTGGAGTTTGCTCCCTCTTGATCTTTGCTTCCTGGATTACATGTCCTTGAACTTACATCCATTGTTAATCACTATGCATGCTTATTAGTATCATCATTGTGTTATCCTTGAGCTCTCATACATAATCACACATTTATTAGTATAATCTTAATACTATCAAAACACAATAATCTTAAACATGTATAGTCATGATCATTCACAGATAATAAACATTAGTATTAAAGGTTTTAGGGAAGTCTTCTTTTACTCATACACATTCTTATTTGATCATAGGACTCTTTTGGTTAGTTGAATCATCAATCAAGATAAGAGACATAATATGCATATAGCCATGACTATTCAAACCTATGACTTCATGAATAATCATTATCAGCAACACAACATTATAAGATCCTAACACAAGGTAGGATTCTAGCTTGACATAGGAAAAACATACCTGGATTAGCATGCTAGCTAGTTATGTCTAACATGCTCACATGATGTCTTCTTGTTCTCTTCAGTGACTTGTGCTAGTAACCTGCATGTCTCATAAGTTTACCATTGTAGAACCAAGTTATACATACCTCGAAAGTAGATCTTCCATGTGATCCATGACAATAAATGAATCTTTGTCTTCATGTCACCATGATCATATGTTCTTGAAGTAGAACATGATTTGTCTTTCTTGGTGTACCTTTTATGTTAGCGAACAACATAAACCTCATACAACATCACAATACATTAGTACATTCATAAGTGTCAAAACCTTATCAATGAATATCTTCTATTAAGGTGATACGACAAGTCTAGTAATTAATCAAGATTGTACTCTAATGATATGAAGACAAACATATGATAAAATTAACCATGAAACATACCTATAAGCGATACCTGTCAGGATTGCTTGTAATCTTCTTATGGAAGGCCTTAGCCTCATCTCCCTCTGAGACAGGAACTTCTTGACTTATGCAGGTGACCAATCCATCTTCTTCTAGGGTTAACCCATTCCACTTGATTTGCAAGAACTGGACCTGGAGCTAGATTAGGGTTTGTCAAAGAAACCCCAAAATTTCAAACTTCCGAAAGGATAGAAATATGCGCATTGATGAGCTGATCAAGCTGGTATATTCAAAATTTGAAAACTGCAAAGTTTCACTCAATTTTTCCTTTGAAACTTCTGAATTCACTGGACGTGACCCCGAACTAGGATTTGATGAAGCCCACTCTTCTTCCCAATAAAACGGTTTGATCCAAAGCTCTAAGCTTCTATTTTTCTGAGGAGCTTCCAACCGTGGTCACAGATTTTAAAAATTCCCATTTTTACAGAAGCCCTAATTTTCCACTTTTCTGATCAAAGTCCCGAACTAGGGTCTGATCAAGCCCGGCCTTCTTCCCAGCCAAAAATTCTGATATTGGTCTCTAAATTTCTATTTTGATGAGTAGCATTCATCCTTGGTCTCTGATTACAAACATTCCAACTTTCTCCGAAGCCCTAAATTCCGGAAGCCATGAATGAAGGTGCTCAAAAAATAATTCTGTTTTGACATAAATATGTACCTGATTGTTTCCGGTGTAACTCTGAACTTTTCGATCCACAGGGTCTGAAATTTTTTTCTAAGATATCCCGACCTGTTATCTTTCCATCCCAATAGGTCTGACCTCAATTGGATTCTTTGAGAGAGAGTTATGCCAATTGTCGCAACGTGACCTGTTTATGGGATAATACGGGAGAGCGAACTTGTACAGTGTGCTACATGTCACTGGTTCAACTTCGGCCTCTTAAAAATTTTGTTGAGATAGTACTATCTGTGTACTACCTATCACATTTTATGAAATTTCATTTGAAGCTTCATAGCCCAAGTTATGACCTTTTTCCCAAGGTCACCTGATTTTGACTCAGATCTGGAAGAGGCAGAAACCCTATATTGTATAGATAATAAATCACAAAGTACAACGATTTAGAGGTTTTCCTTTTGACACAAGGTACATGGGGATCTGATATTCGACCTGTAAAATTTTCGCATCTGAAAACTTTGCCAAAATGGATTTATAGTGAAAGTGATACGATGACTGGTTTTTGCTATATCAAGCCCTAGCATCGTAAGTGCAACAAGTGTCATAAATGCCATATCATGCCTTCTTTCAGGCTAGCTCTGATACCATGTTAAATTTTCAGAATTTACTTCAATCTGATCTAGGATCTTAACTGAGAGAACAACATGTACAACAAATCTACAACATGTCAATCATGGACACAATAATGCAAGCACACAAGAGACACAGAGTTTACTTGGGGAAAACCATAAAGGTGAAAAACCCCAATATCTTCCTCAGAGATAGATAAAGGAATGATACAACTAGAATACAAGAGATAGTCTTCTCCTAGCAGCAGAGCCTCCTCTTCCACAAGTGTTCCACTCTCCCAAGTGTGAGTGAGAGAATAGAATGTGTAAAATGAGAGAGACACACTCTCTATTTATACACTAACTTGACTTGACCTTTACTCAACTAGGTCGGCCTCAACTTAACCACTTAACATAATTCTGACTGGGCCGACCCCCACTAGGGTGGTCTAATAACCCTTTGACCCACATGGCTGACCCCCAATAGGGTGGTCTAAAAACCCTTTGACCCACATGACTTATACAGGGCCGACCCCAACAAGGTGGTCTAATAACCCATCAAGTATAAGTTACGACACGTACAATATAAATAATGACACTTCCGTATAGAGGAATAATAACATCTCTATAGGAATACAACCACTTCCGTATAGAGGAATAATAAAATCTCTATAGGAATACAATATACATATATGTGAAATACATTCCGAAGTTACATATACATGAACAGCTTGTTCTTCTTTGCTTCCTTTTACAATCACCTTTGTAATAAATCTCTTAATAAATGTAAATTACAAGGTGGGAGGTCTTGCTATCAATCCAGACCATTAGGTTCATAGGTGCTAAGCAGAAAGACATCTTCACATCAAGCCACCACACTTGGATGATGACTCTCAGTTTTACTAGGAGTTGGAAGATCCTATCACAGGTCGGTCCATTCATGACCAGAAAAGCATTGGTGAGTAACACTACCAATATATGGTCACCAAGCCATGGTAGTGCCTTGACATTTTCAACCTAATAAAATTTGGATTGCTCATTTTTAAAGATGCTCGTACATATAGGGACAGGGGGGTCTTATCGCAAGCCATCCCTTTCATGATCATGGGTTTAATTTGGACTGAAGCTATCACAACATGGTCACCAAGCCATGGTAGTTGCTTTCAGTATTACAACTGGAAGACAAGGAGTGTCGTTGTCGAGCTGGCTTGATCAGTTTCTGAATTATGCTTGTGAATGGCACTGCTTATATCTGATCACCAAGTCAGGGCAGTGGTCTTATATACACAGTCTTTTCTTTAAAAAAAAAATATAAAAAGAAAAGAAAAAAAAGAGAATCTCATGAAATGTTGCATGTAAATAAAATCTCAATAAATCAAGGTGATGAGTAATTAGGATATCTAGGAGCATTTTCAAGTATTTGCCTAGGTTCAACACAAGCTGTTTCTCCATGATTACATAAAGGTGAAGGATCTCAGTTGTTTCTTCAACCCTCTTATCAGATTTGCATTATTCTCAACATGATCATATATGGGGATTTATTAATTTTGTGTTCCATGCTCGTTAACTGTCTCTCTTGTGATCAATTTTTGGAAAAATTCAGGTTGAAAAAGTGATGTGGCTAACATGTTTCATTTAGCTGAATTTCATTGCAGATATAACTGGTTCTTCCCAGCCAGTCGCCATTTGTTGTGGCCACAACAGATCCCATGCTTAGCTGAAGCACGGGAACCCCCATTTTGAATAAACACAAAGGTATTTTGGTGAGTGTACTTTGTAAATATGAGATTTTGGGTTTTCACTTGTTTAGTTCTCTCACCCATACTTTTGTCGTGTGTGTTTTTCTCTTTTCGGATGATCTGTAATTGTCTGGTTTATCAAATTCCTCAAATTTTGAGTATTTTACCCTTTTTTAATCAACCCGAAACCCGACAGCTAGGAGACCCGAAACCCTCAACCCGTCAATTTTGGGTTGCGGGGTGTTTGTTTTATAGTTTTGGAATTTACGTTCCTGAAACCTGCAACCCGACACTTGCGGGTTGCGTGATTTGTTTGTTTTGTTTTTGAGTTTAGGAAACCTGAAACTCGCAACCCGACGGTTGCGGGTTGTGGGATTCCACTTTTCAAGCTTTTGGTTTTCATCAAACCGAAACCTGCAACTCGACAGTTGCGGGCTTTGGGTTTTTCCTTTGTAAATAATTTCAGAAAATTTTGCCCCGAAACCCGAAACTTGACACCCGCAACTGCGGCTTTAGGATTTCGGGAAGTTGTTTGCGGTTCACGAGTGTGTCAATCCCAAAACCCGCAACCCGCAAGTGTTGGGTTGTGGCTTTCGGGAACACATTTCTCATTTTTCGATTGTGGTCATTCCCGAAACCCGCAATTGGTGCTTTCGGCTTGAGGGAATTATTTTCCACCCTTGTCATTTGCTCGAGCCCGCAACCCACAACCCGCAATTGTCGGGTTGTGGATTTCTAGGTTCCTTAATAAAATTTTATGATTAAAATTTTTGCGCAACCCTGCTTCCTTCTTCACTTAATCTCAATCGTTCATTTATTCTGATCGTGCAGTTATCTTTTAATCTGGTGAATTCAATAAATAGGGTTTTTTCTATTTTATTTTTACCATTTTACTTTCGAAGAATTACTCCGTCGCACTATTTTTTTATCGTGGATTGTGTAGCAGGTGTCGTTTTTCCATTTATTTCTATTTCGGGTAAGCTCACTGTCATCCTTATGCTACCAGTCTACAATTTTTCTATTTTTGAATTGATTTTGATTTTAATTTTCTTATTGATCATAAATTGCAAGCTCTTTCGCCATGTCGAAAGGTACACGTTCTAAAACGCCACTCAAAGATCCCTTGGTCAAAGACCCTAATTTTGGTTTGCTCTCTGACACCAATGAGTGAGTCACTAAGACATACCAGATAGATTGGTCAAAAATATACGCCATTTTTATAATGACGACCTTTCTCATATTGAGAACGATAGACCAGTGTACGAGAGAATTAGGGCCTCCCAAATTCATGCTATTACTGCGTGCCCTGCTATCTTTCCTTACACGTGTTAAATTTTCTGAATTTACTTCAATATGATATAGGATCTTAACTGAGAGAACAACATGTACAGCATATCTACAGCATATCAATCATGGAGACAATAATGCAAGCACACAAGAGACACAAAGATTTACTTGGGGAAAACCATAAAGGTGAAAAAACCCCAATAACTTCCTCAGAGATAGATAGAGCAATGATACAACCAACGAAGAGATAGACATAACCTAGCAGCAGATCCTCCTCCTCCATAAGTGCGCCTCTCCTCCTTGAGAGCATGTGTGAGAAGTGAGTGAGTAAATAGAGTGCCTCCCGCACTCTATTTATACTTGACTTGACTTGCCTTTTTTACCTAACTCATGTAGGCTCGAACTTATCCACATAATATAATGCTGACTGGGCCGACCCCCAATAGGGTGGTCTAATAACCCTTTGACCCACATGGTCGACCCCCAATAGGGTGGTCTAATAACCCTTTGACCCACATGACTTATACAGGGCCGACCCCAAACAAGGTGGTCTAATAACCCATCAAGTATAAGTTACGACACTTACAATATAAATGACGACACTTTCTTATAGAGGAATAATACCATCTCTATAGGAATATAATATACATATGTGTGAAATACATTCCGAAGTTACATATACATCAACACTCCCTCTTAACTAGGAAGGTATTTCTCAGCACAGTTCTTCTAGCACAAGTCATCTTCTCTGGATCATCGTCACTGGATAATCATCATCGAGTCATCATCATCGTCACTGCTGCTGCTATCTCAATCAATCTCTGAATCTACTCGTCATAGGAAGTTCTACAGAGCCAGTCCTTTTTCATACTGGATGTAGGCCCACCACCTGCAGGTCTTCATCATCACTGGCCATACTGTGGAATCCTCAGGACATATTACGTGTGTCACAAAACCTGGCTGCAGCATCCCAGGCTATTACGAGCACACAGCTCTACCTGTAGGATCTCCCAGGAGCACATTACATGTGACCCATCACAAAACCTGGCTGAAGCATCCCAAGCTGTTACGAGCACGCGGCTCTACCTGTCGGATCTCCCAGGAGCACATTACATGTGATCTCACCACAAAACCTGGCTGAAGCATCTGAGGCCTTTTTCATCCTGTCTAGATCTCCCAGGAGCAAATTACATGTGGTCCACCACAAAACCTGGCTGAAGCATCTGAGGCCTTTTTCATCCTGTCCAGATCTCCCAGGAGGAAATTACATGTGGTCATGGCAAAACCTGTCTGAAGCATCTGAGGCCTTTTTCATCCTGTCCAGATCTCCCAGGAGCAAATTACATGCCATAGGACAAAACCTCGCAAGAGCATCTCAGGATGTTACGGGTACACAACTCCGACCTGAAATCTCCCAGGGCACAAATTACATGTCCTCCCAAGCAAAACCTCGCAAGAGCATTTGCCAGATGTCCCAGGGCACCGAATTACATGCCATAGGCAAAACCTCGAAAGACCATCTGCAAATCTCCCAGGGCACAAATTACATGCTTTCCTGCACAACCTGATCCACGGCCACAAAGTATCATCTGATACTCATCAAACATCATCTTGATGTACACATGATCATCCTGATCATCATCACTGCAACATCCTGCTGCATGTCATCTGGAGAAGCTCGTCATCCACGATCATCCAAGTATCCACCTGATACATACATAGATACATGATCCACACAATGTATCCATCAACATACATGATCCACCTGATCATACAAAGATACATGATCCACACAATGTATCCATCAGCATACATGATCTACCTGATCATACAAAGATACATGATCCACACAATGTATCCATCAGTATGCATGATCTACCTGATCATACAAAGATACATAATCCACGCAATGTATCCATCAACATCCATGATCTACCTGATCATACAAAGATACATGATCCACACAATGTATCCATCATCATCCATGATCTACCTGATCATACAAAGATACATGATCCACACAATGTATCCAACAGCATCCAACATGATGCGTTCATACAAAATACATACACATGATCCAACCGATCATATCCAGCATCCAACATGATGCGTACATACATAAATGATCCAACTGATCATATCCAGGCAGAAACCAGAACATCATCCTGATGCTCATCATCCAGCGCTTATATCCACAGCCATGTGAAGGATCCTCCTTCCCACATGCTTGGAATGGCTTCAGCAAATGTGTCCATCACTTCTTCCTCGAAGTGTCCTCGATCTGAAGAACGCCAAGCCTCTCTCTGAAGTACTCAAACTTCACCCTGGCTAGTGGCTTCATCAGCACATCTGCAATCTGCTCGTCCGTCGCAACATACAGGAGCTTCACAGCTCCTCTCTATACCATATTCCTGATATAGTGATATTTGATCTCTATGTGTTTCGACCTGTCATGAAACACTGGATTCTCGGACAGCTTCACACAACTCTGGTTATCACAGAGGATACCAGTAGCTTCCAATGGAGATCAAATAACTCAGACAGTAGCTTCCGTAGCCATACTGCCTCACAACTAGCTGAACAGGATGCAACATACTCTGCCTCAGCTGTACTCAGTGCTACGCAGGACTGCTTCCTGCTAAACCAAGAGATCACACCTGATCCCATACTGAAGCAGCACCCAGATGTGCTCTTCCTATCTGCAGCACTGCCAGCCCAATCTGAATCAACATAACCCTGCAGGTTAAACTTTTGATTCGCCTCATACCTGAGCCCATAATCCACTGTACCCTTCAGGTACCTCAGAATATGATTTACAGCAACCAGGTGAACACTCCTTGGATCCGTCAGGAACTGGCTCAATGTGTTCACAACAAAGCAAATATCTAGTCTCGTGTTCATCAGGTACATCAAGGACCCAATCATCTGACGATACATGGAGACATCAACTAGCTCAGATGAAGCATCACATAGAAGCTTTAGATTCGATGCCATAGGTGTGGCCATAGCTTGCAGTCCATCATCCCGAACCTCTTCAGGATCTCTACTGCATACTTCCCTTGTCCAAGGAAGATTCCATCACTCTGCCACACCTCCATGCCAAAAACAAATAGTGCATCATCTCGAACTTGGAAGAAAGCTTCCGCTGCGTGTCGGCAATCAATCTATCTTTACCTGTAACAAACAGGTTATCTGCATAAAAAAATAGTATCACTGGATTGCCTTCTTCAACCTTGTAGAAAAGCTTGGAATCTGCTTTACTCTTGGTAACGCCCAAACTGGATAGAAAGCTGTCTATCCTACCATACCAAGTTCTGCACACATATAGGACTACACCATGCTGTCTTGAGATCCATCTGGTGCATCTTCTATTTTATCACTTTTATATTTCTCAATGCTGCCATCTGCAACATGCTTGATCTGATAGTTCCATTTGGAAGTCATAAAAAACTTCCCTTCACATCTTGGGACTACATCCCAAACATCATTCTTCATGATCGGCGGATCATGGCATTCCATTTCTTCATCCCAGATCCTGGGAACTTCAATATCTTCAATATCTTCAATAGATATCTTTGTTGCTGGAACAAAATGTTGTAGTTCTTCTTTTGTAGGAGATGGCATACGATCTTTCCTACACAACAAGTTAAATTGCATGATTAGAAAACATCTCATAGTTTTCAGAACAAATTCTTACACATAAAGAAATATGTCATACAGTCATGCAATTATCTTAGCCAATGCTTCAATACAACATTTATCCATATCCCGTAACTTTCTAGATGCCTTTCAATCTCTACCAGAACATTGTTAAGAGTGTGCACAACTCCCAACATGTCAGCAAAGAGGTTTCATTCTAGATAAGTAGCAATGGAATGTTGTACAGTGCCATAGGCCACTTACCCATGTATATTAGTAGTATACTGTTCATCAATGCAACTATTCTAATATCCATAATACACAACCTAATTCTAGGAACATCAGTGTATACATTATTGAACAGTATTATTTAAACAAACAAATATGCAAGAAATGATAATTTAAAATACTTATCTTTGTTTGTTCGTTGGGTGGACTCCCTCTGAGTCTTTGCTTCCTTGCAGGAGCTGCTGGAGTCCTAATCTGAAGTAGCTTCTTCTACACCTTTGTGGAATGTAGAGAGATGGTCAACTCCCTCTGAATATCTGCATCCTTGCAGAAACTACTGAAGTGTGCTCCTTTGCTTTCTTGCAGGAACAACTGGAGTGTGCTCCCTCTTGATCTTTGCTTCCTAAATTACCTGTTCTTGAACTCATATTCATCCTTGGTCCCTATGCATGCTTATTAGTATCATGATTTTGTTATCCTTGTGAACTCATATAAAATCATACATTCATTAGTATACTATTAAAACACAATAATCTCAAGCATGTATAGTCATGATCATTTCAAACAGAAATAATAAGCATTAGCATTCAAGGTTTATGTAGTATTCTTATGGTTAGTCAAATCATAAGAAACATAACATGTCTAAACCTGTAATTACTCAAACCTATGACTCTTCGGGTTTAGTTGAATCATCAATCAAGATAAGAGATATAATATGCATAAAAGCTATACCTTCATGATTCTTCTGGTTAGTCATATCATCAATTATGGTAAGAAACATAATATGCATACAACCATGATTATTCAAACCTATGACTCTTTGTGAATAATCATTATCAACAACACAATAGTATAAGATCCTAACACAAGGTAGGATTCTAGCTTGATATAGAAAAAACATACCTGGATTAGCATGCTAGCTAGTTATGTCTAACATACCCGTATAATGTCTTTTGGTTCTCTTCAATGACTTGTGCTAGTAACCTGCATGTCTCAATGGTTAGCCATTATAAAACCAAGTTATACATACCTCGTAAATGGATCTTCTATGAGATCCATGACAATGGATGAGTCTTTATCCTCATGTCACCATGATCATATGTTCTTGAACTGGAGCATGATTTGTCTTTCTTGGTGTACCTTTCATGTTAGTAGACAACATAAACCTCATACAACACCATAATGCATTAGTACAATCATAAGTGTCAACACCCTAAATAATGAATATCTTCTATCATGCATTCATAATTTTGTTAAGGTGATACGACAAATCTAAAAACAAAATTGTACTTAACTGTAATAACATGAAGACAAACATACCATAAACTTAATCATGGACAAATACCTCGATGAGTCATACCTGTCGAGATCGCTTGTCATCTTCTTATGTAAGGCCTTAGCCTCATCTCCCTCTGAAACAGGAACTTATTCACCTATGTAGGTGACCAATCCATCTTCTTCTAGGATTAACCCAATCCACTTGATGTGCAAGAACTGGACCTGGAGCTGGATATGGGTTTGTCAGAGAAACCCCAAAAATTCAAACTTTGAATTTCAAACTTCCGAAAGGATAGAAATATGCGCCTTGATGAGCTGATCAAATTGGTATATTCATAATTTGAAAACTGCAAAGTTTCACTCCTCAGTTTTGCCTTTGAAACTTTCGGATTCACTGGACGTGACCCTGAACTTGGGTTTGATGAATCCCACTCTTTTTCCCAATCAAAAGGTTTGATCCAAAGCTCTAAGCTTCTATTTTTCTGAGGAGCTTCCAGCCGTGGTCTCAGATTTCAAAAATTCCCATTTTTACAGAAGCCCTAATTTTCCACTTTCCTGATCAAAGTCCCGAACTAGGGTCTGATCAAGCCCGGCCTTCTTCCCAACCAAAAATTCTGATTTTGGTCTCTAAATTTTTATTTTGATGAGTAGCATTCAGCCGTGGTCTCCGATTACAAAAATTCCAACTTTCTTCAAAGCCCTAAATTCCGGAAGCCATGAATGAAGGTACCAAAAAATAATTCTGTTTTGACAGAAATATGTACCTGATTGTTTCTGGTGTAACTCTAAAATTTTTGATCCACAGGGTTTGAAAAAAGTTTCCTGAGATAGCCTGACCTGTTACCTTTCCATCTTGACAGGTCTGACCTCAATTGGATTCTCTGAGAGAGAGTTATGCCAAGTGTCGCAACGTGACCTGTTTATGGGATAAAACAGTAGAGCGAACTTGTACGGCGTTCCACGTGTCACTGGTTCAACTTCGGCCTCTGAAAACGTTTTTTGAGATAGTACAGACTGTGTACTACCTGTCACTTTTTACAAAATTTCATTTGGAGCTTCCTAGCCCAAGTTATGACATTTTTCCCAAGGTCACCTGATTTTGACTCAGATCTGGAAGAGGCAGAAACCCTATATTGTACAGATCATAAATCACAAAGTACAACGAATTAGAGGTTGTCCTTTGGACACAAGGTACCTGGAGATTTTAGCTTCGTCCTGTAAAAATTTCAGATCCGAAAAATTTGCCAAAACGGATTTATAGCGAAAGTGCTACGATGACTGGTTTTTGCTATATCAAGCCCTAACATCGTAAGTGCAACAAGTGTCATACATGCCATATCATGCCTTCTTTCAGGCTAGCTCTGATACCATGTTAAATTTTCTGAATTTACTTCAATATGATCTAGGATCTTAACTGAGAGAACAACATGTACAGCATATCTACAGCATATCAATCATGGAGACAATAATGCAAGCACACAAGAGACACAAAGATTTACTTGGGGAAAACCATAAAGGTGAAAAAACCCCAATAACTTCCTCAGAGATAGATAGAGCAATGATACAACCAACCAAGAGATAGACATAACCTAGCAGCAGATCCTCCTCCTCCATAAGTGCGCCTCTCCTCCTTGAGAGCATGTGTGAGAAGTGAGTGAGTAAATAGAGTGCCTCCCGCACTCTATTTATACTTGACTTGACTTGCCTTTTTTACCTAACTCATGTAGGCTCGAACTTATCCACATAATATAATGCTGACTGGGCCGACCCCCAATAGGGTGGTCTAATAACCCTTTGACCCACATGGCCGACCCCCAATAGGGTGGTCTAATAACCCTTTGACCCACATGACTTATACAGGGCCGACCCCAAACAAGGTGGTCTAATAACCCATCAAGTATAAGTTACGACACTTACAATATAAATGACGACACTTTCTTATAGAGGAATAATACCATCTCTATAGGAATATAATATACATATGTGTGAAATACATTCCGAAGTTACATATACATCAACAACACGGATGCTGTAAAATGGATAATTGAGAATGTTAGTGTTAAAGACCATTGTTTTAATGATAGCACGGGGTGCCAATTAACACATTTTCACCCAGAGGTTTTTGTCCGAGCTTTTTCTCTGAAACCTCATGTGCAGATCCTCTCCCCCGATATTATACAGTTGTCCAAAACCCAATTTAAGTTTAATGAGATGATTAGGTTGTGGATGCTTAAGTCGAATGCCTTCATGCCTAAGGATGATAACCTTTATCCCATCATCTAGTTTAAGGAACCCTACTCTTTACTGGCAGCCATGCTCTGCAGGCTTTTTGGTCTGCCAAATTGTTCTCTTTTCAAAGAAGAATGGGCACCTATAGCACATCATGTGATACTCATTGGCGAGTCTTTCCCACGGGCCTCTATCCTATCGGCTGAACTAAAGAATGCCATTCATGAATATCAAAAGGCTCCAACTCATAAGAAACCACCCTTTTTCCTATCTGCATATGTCCTTGATGTTTTTTGCTCAGAGTTCTAGTATCCTAACTTGGGTTGGAATTGGACCCCTTCAGAACCTCCTATACACATTTCTCATTCGACACTGTGGGAAGAGAATTTTTCACCCTTGTTATATGACATTTGTGACCACTTCATGGGTACCATCTATTTCAATATTTTCAGGAAATAGCCACCTGCATTCTCAGAAGATGCTAAGACTTTCATCAACACCATGGGTGATTGGTATGTAGGTGAGTATTTTTCATACATCAGGATTTGAGGAAGTGACACAGTGCACCTGCTTCCCAGGATTGTCCCGGACAAGATGATAATACAGGAAGTTTATTTTCAAAATGTCTCTGATGGCGTGTATAAGAAACTCATAGGTCCCAGGGAGAAAGGTTGGCCTAAGTTTCCTCTCAATCTTGGTCAGCTGGTTATCCCGACTTCAACTTGGGCTATAGTTCTAGGTGACCAGATAGTTGCCTTGAGATTAGGTACTGCCCCGAAAAGGAAACATGACTCCAAGAAGTTCCTGGACGCACACCTCAAGCAAGTACATATGAAAATAGATTATGCACATGATTTAGTTCCAGATGAGTTCATATACAAAGGGGTGGACACATTCTCACAGGTCCTAGCTAGGGAAAAAGAATTACAAGAACAACAAGACATTTTAAAGTACCAGAATGAACTTAAGGTCGGAGTTCTGAGTTACAGGGCCATGTACCTAAATATCATTGAACAAGCAAGAAGAGACAAAGAAGAGAAAGAAGCTCAGAAGGCCAATACTCCTCTCATGATTACATTCCCTGATGGAAATAAAGGTAAAGCCCCTCTAGGGGAACCCTCTCAAGAGAAAGCTAGTGAATAAGCTAAAATGATGCTACAGTCAGCTCGTGAATCCCAACAACAGATGGTACAATTGTCATTGATGTTAAAAACTCAATTACTAGAACCTCCAAATCCTACAGTCGACATTCAACCACCAATTGCATCAAATGCTCAAATCTCTACTGAAGAAACTCAAGAAGATGATGATCTAGTCATAACTTAGGCTAGCCCTGCTAAAAGGAAGAAATTCCTGCCTTCTTCCTCACATGTTTCTACATTTGACATAATAGACTGTGATGAAGAAGTGGTCCCACCTCTTCCAGTACTAGTAACAAAAGAAGTCACTGAATATCCTAAGACTGTCACTGACTTATTGGATAGTATTGATATGGATCAGTCCTTTCCTGAGCAATCAGTGTTGATATTTAATGCTGCTCCTGGCATTACATCATCTAGATTTACGTTTCCATCTTTCCAACTAGCCTCTACTGTGCCTTTAGGGGGAACACTTCATGTTTCCTTATCACTCTTGTTCAACACCCTCAATGACACTACTATCCCATCACCCAAACACTCAGTCCCTTTACCAATTCCTTTGTCTACTGCTGCAGAAGTCCAGCCTTTAGATGTCCCTCTGCAGTCACCCATAGTCAATTTATTAACAACCACTACTGATGTATCTTCTAATATTTCCTCAGCATCTTCACCCACCAAATTTCATAGTCAACTTCCACTTCCAGAAGCTAATGTTGATACTCAGGTTCCATTATCTGAAGCCTTTGTTTCAATCCCTTCCCTAGATCCAGCTTTGTCAATTCCTCAAGCTATCATTACATCTTCAGTTACTACTCAAGTCACCATACCTATTCCTACCCCTATTATTACCCAAACACCTACACTGATCTGAACAGTTAGTGTCACTTCTACTTCCACACAGTCAATGGTTGAATACAAAGATGAAGATATAGTTCCCCTTGGGAATTACTTCTATAGCAAGGATGATAAGACAATGATAAGAAAAACTAGGAAAAGAGGTCAAGGTCACGATGGTTTGGAAGCACCTGAACCAATTCAAGTGATATCGTCTCCCAGGACCAATAATCCAAGAATTGAAGCCATTGAAGCAGCGACAACCTTAGGAGCCTTTGCCAATGCTAAATTGGATTCGGTCTAGGGTTTGGATAGAGAAGTTGAAATCAAGGATGAAGAGATCAAAAACCTAAAAGAGGAATTGGCTGAAGCTAAAAAACAACATTCTACTAATGTGGCTGATCTCAGGAAAACTTGGGAAAGTAAGTTGCTTGACCTAGAGCAAAAGAATGCCACTCTTCTCACTGAACTCACTCTCTCACAATCTTAGCATTCCATTGACGTTGAAAAAATAGCTTCCTTGGAAAAGAAGGTTGAGGATGAAACTGCAAGTGCAAACTCCTCAATTTTTCTCAAGTTTACACCCTATGATTTTAAAAATATGGCCCTCAAGGTGAATCAGGATCAGCATAAATTGTTGGAGAACGTTTACATTGCTTTGGATGAAATCAGGGAAAATTTCATTAATTTTTCCAAGATGTCCTCCACTCTTGAAGAACAAAAGGAGAAGAGACTCCAAGATTTTAAGGCTCAGGAGGAAATCAGTGAATGGAAGGGGTATGTTAAGAATGCACCAAAAGATATCCCAATCCTCAGCAGTTTCCAGTTTAAAAATGTAAAAGCCTCTCTAAATACTTGGCTTGATTATAATGAAGCAACCGAAGAGGCTATCAATAAATCAAAAGATATTTGCACCAGGCGATGGTGTGCAGTTGACAACATCATGCATGTTCTAGACTTACCATTAATGACCCCTATCCTAGAAGCTTTGCTGCAAAAATGCAGACTTGAAGAGCTCGAGAGCAGGTGTGAGGAGTTCGCAATGAAAATTCGGGATCTTGAACAAGTCAGCATTTAGGATGTAGACGATTTGGTTAGAGAACCGGTCGTCATGGAAGGAAATACTCGTATGTATCTTCGCATTTGGCACAAGCTGGAAAAGCATGACATGGAGAATAATGTGTGCAATGTTCAGCTAGCTTTAGAATCTGTCAGTTTCTCAAATATAGATGAGTTGTTAGACATATATGAGAAATGGTAGTATTTCTTGGATCTGTAGTTTTAATCTGATTTTGTAATCTCTGTTTTCTAGGGATCTCCATTTTTTGACTCTGTTGTTATTATTTAAAGAAGGATACCTCTCGTAGTTAGGGTTTGGTAATTTTGGAGTTGTAATTCGGCATAAGGCTGGACTGAAGATACTCTGTTAAGCAAATCTTTTTGTAATTTATGTACAAGACCTCTTCATATAGTAAAGTTATATTTTTAATCTATCTTCCATTATTCCTCAAATTTCTTCACGAGTTTATGATTTATGCTTCAAATTGTCATTTGTTATGTATCTGATCTTTGCTAAAGATTTGTTAATATATAAATCTGTTGTATTGTTTTCTCTGTATGACTGGTTTACGTTTCAAAGTGCTTCATTGATTTTTTTCGATACAAGTACTTTCATGTTTTATTTCTACAAATTATTTGGTGCATATGAATTTATTTAATCATAGTTAATTTTTAAATTAGCAGAGTGATTATAGATTGGATCTTGAATAAGCCTGAATACTTGAAAGATTGTCATTTAATTTTCATTAACTGATGATAATTTGAGTTAACAAGTAACAAAACTAAAAGACATTTTTGTTTAAGCTATTCAATTACTTGTTTAATCATATCTCAAGACCAATCTGCACATAAACAAGCTTTCATTTTAGAATAGGACTGACTTAGACTAGTTTCCTTTTCTAAAATAGGTTAGGTTATCTTTGTATTAGCATATCCACACCTTGGTTTTCCTTGATTGGAAAATTGATCTTATAGTTCAACTCATCTACTCTTAGAGTGCCAACGAAGGCCTAATATATGTGGGGGATCACCATACCAAACAGGTTTGGGATATAATTGTTCTTGCGCAGGGTCTTTCGAAGCCTTTCAACTTGGGTTTTCTTCCTCTGTTGAGTGTCTTGGAAAATTCCAGCACCTTTTGCATCTAACCTGCACAACCGAGGCCTCAACAGTCCTCTATCCAATCCCACAATTTAGAGTAGGATTGGATTCACCAAGTGGAACTTATGCTAAGTTTCCAAAGATGACCCATTTATGGATTGCTTTAGTATAGCGAAATTGTATGGACTTCCACATGTCACTATTTCATCTTCGGGTCCTGAAACTTGCACCATAGAAACTAAAGTTCGTACAATTTCTTGAACATCCTACTAAATTTGATTTGGATCTTCCTAGCTCGAGATATAGCATTTATCCCTAGGTCACTTGTTTAAAACTAAATTTTGGAGGAGGATAGAACCTTGATTTTCAGGGGTCATATATCCTAAAGTAAAACAAATTTGAGGTTGAAACTCGCACACAAGGTACATGCACCTTTCATCTTCATCCTATCCAAGTTTCAAATCCATAACCTTCGCCAAATGTGATTTGTAGCGAAAATTCCAAGATGGCTAGTTTCCAGAGAGAGAGAGAGAGAGATTTACCCTAGTGAAAGCTACTCTTTTCAGTCTTGCTTTGATACCATGTTAAATATATATGCTGCAATAATTTAGATTCCTACTTCATTATCATTTAATACATTTTCACAAGAGCATCATAAAGAGGATCACTGAAAGATAAACAATCACAACGTACACAACAATTTATCTTGGGAAACCCTCAAGGGGAAGAAAACCCAACAAAACTTCCTCAATATAGATTACCAAAGTACAATTCCCAAAGAAATAAGTCTCATAATAAAGAGAGAAAAAACCCAAAAACAAGAGCTAAGAACAATCCTCCTCCTCCTTCGCTAGTCTCCCTCTTCCTCTAATGCGCAATGCATGAGTGAGTGAATGGTACAAATGAGAGGAAACACTCTCTATTTTTACTTTACCTTTTACTTGACATTTACACTAACTAGGTTTGCCTCACTAATTTGACTGGGCCAACCTCTCTAGGAAAACTCAGAATAATTTTATTACATTCGTTTGGGTACTAATGACCCGAATTACAATGGAGGTTTTACCTCATGACTTTTACATGACCCTTTGCATTAATGACATCTCCCGAAGGAGGAAGAATACAAGTAGAATATTCTTCTAAGTTACATTATTTCAACACTTTCCACAATTGAAACATTTGAGGTTGGATTTATCCTTCTTGATCTTTGGATTTTCAACTATCTTGATGCCTTTCTTTCCCTTGTTCCACTTTCCTTTCTTCTTCTTCCCGATTCTGGCTACAAGAACTAGATCTTCTTCCTTTTCTATTGAGGTAGAGGCAAGCTATGTTGTTTCTTCTTAGATACATTTTGACCAAAACTGATAAAAAATGGGTAACTGACCATGACCACATATTCCTTTCTCAAATGGATTCCAATTTGGAGAAATTCCACTCATATATGTCAACACAAGTTCTCTATTAGGGGAACTTTCATTAACAACAACCATCTGATCTTTGAATTGAGAAATCTTCAAGAAGTAAGAAGAAATCTAATCATCCTTGGTGAACTTCACTTGACGAAGTTGATCCTTTAGGGACAATATTCTTCTAGGATTCTTATTCTCTTAAAGTTTCTTCATGGCATCATACATCTTCTTAGCAGTTTCCTGGCTTGCAATAAGGGGTACAGTATAATCTTCTAGCTATTCCATCTAAATACTCATGGCTATGGATTCATTCTTCTCATGTCTTGATATTTCTCAGGCTCCCTCTGGCTCTGAAATATATTTGAGTATATGATCCTTGAGATCATGTTCATTCAGAAGCATAAGCATCCTACTCTTCCAAGATCAGAAGTTTGAAACTCCCTCCAATCTGTCTTCTACTCTAAGTCCAAAAACCATCTTAACTGAACTGAAACTGGAGTAGCTGCATAAACCCTAGCAAGAGATGGTTAGAAATCAAAACTTAGAATTTGATAAAACTAAATCCATAGGCTAATGTTCCCTCCCAAGGTGAGTTGGATATACCTCATTTTATTCCATATTTGAGGTCAGAACAACTTGCAATCTAAAACCCTAATTTATGTAGTTTCTATAGAATTTAGGTCAAAACTAAAAAAAAATTATTGGATCTGAAATATGCTTCCACATATAGGTTCTCCCTCCTAGGGAGAGTTAGAGAAAGTTAAGTTCAAGCTCAATCAGCGATTAGAAAGGATTAAAACATGAAGCCCTCGTTTCTTGAACCCAGTATAAATTAGGCCAAACTTGAAAAATATGCAAATTGGAATTTGCCTCCATAGAAAAGTGCGCCCTCCTAGGGATATTTTCCCAAGTGCTCTTTTCAATACAATCTATGTAGAGAAGATTCCAAACCAGGATGCCCTAGATTGCTGCAATTGTGCATCGAGAGCCTGGTGTGGGTCCATAACCTGTTATATTTTTTAATGATATAACAGTATAATTTTCATCTCTTTCAACTTTAGCTATATATAATCATGCACAAAAACACAAGAGACACAATAGTTTACCCCGGAAAACCCAAACTCAGGAAAAACCCAACAATCCTTTCTTATTCATTGATTAAGTACATAATACAAGTACATCCATATATAGAAGCGATCTTGAACAAGATATATCACAAACAGAGAAGATACAAAAGTAAGATGTTAGTTTTTCACAATTTAATCAATAGTTATCTACGATCTTACTGAGAGAATAACAAGAAAAACATAAACACAAGAGACAAAAAGATTTTCCTTGGGGAAACCATAAAGGAGAAAACCCCACAATTTCCTCATAGATAGAATTATCACCAATACAATGTCATAAAAGTAAAACCCAAAATAGAAAAGGTATTCAACAACTTCTCTCTTCTCCACTTGTGCGAACTTGTCCTTCTTCGCACTAATGCGAAGTAAGTGAGTGAGTGAATGATCCAATTGAGAGAGGAACCCTCTCTATTTATACTTTATCTTTCACTTGACCTTTACCCCAAATAGGTCGGCCCCTATTTGTACTTGACTGGGCCGACTTCTCTAGGAAAGTCTAATAACCCATTGACAACTTAACTCTGGGGTCTAATGCACCGACTTACAATGGAGGGTTAACCTCAATGACTTTACATGACCCAAATACAATAATGACCTCTTCGACCAGAGGGATAAACATCTTCGTCGGAGGTACAATAATAAAATACAAATACAACATAAAATATACAAGTGAACATCTTTCGAAGTTATAATTACATTAACACTCCCTCTTAACTTGGAAGGTATTCTCTTGACACAGTGATCAACACAAGTCTTCATCGCTGGATCAAGAATGTTGGAACATCATCATCAACAGTGGATCGTCGTCATCACTGCTGTTGCAATCCTCGTCATCTCAACCATCAATTGGTGCTATCTCTTAGTTCTTCTTGTCATAGGAAGTTTTACAGAGCCAACCCTTGTTCATGCTGGATGTAGGCCTAGCCTCCATGTAGGTATTCATCATCTCTGTGAGAAAGCCATCAAGTAAGTACAACCCATGACTTATTATATTTCCTCTACAAAAACCTGTGCACATCCCAGGACTGATTATATCGCCTCTGAAAAAACCTTTGTACATCCCAGGATTGATTATATTGCCTCTGCAAAAACCTATGTACATCCCAGGACTGATTATATTTCCTATACAAAAACCTGTGTACATCCCAGGACTGATTATATTTCCTCTGCAAACAATTGTGTACATCCCAAGACTGATTATATTTCCTCTGCAAAAACCTGTGTACATCCCAGGACTGATTATATTGCCTCTGCAAAATCCTGTGTAGTAGTGTACCCTATTGTTGCCTCATCATGTCCAGATCATATCAATGTCAACAAAGCACAACCAAGATGCACATCACACAACACTTACATCAATCGACATGGGAGGACAAAACTACCACCATCCGGGAAAGGCTCAACACTCACATCAACATCCATGGGAAGCCAAACCTCAACCATGTTGGAATGGCTCCAAACCTTACATCTACACCATGGAAGGACACACCTACCACCATGTGAGAATGGCTCATGTGCATCTACGTCATCCAGACTCATCACTTCCCCTTGGAAGGAACCTCAATCTGAAGTACACCAATCTTCTCTCTAAATTAATCGAACTTCACTCTGGCTAGAGGCTTGGTCATCCATGGGAAGATAAACCTCAACCATGATGGAATGGCTCAAGCCCTTACATCTACACCATGGAAGGACACACCTACCACCATGTGAGGATGGCTCATGTGCATCTATGTCTTCCAGACTCATCACTTCTTGATGCAGGTGGGAATTACCGAAAGCCAATCCAATCCCCTTCCCAGGAAATATCATGATTCTCTGAAATCGAACCACTAGACTTGGATAAAAACCAACCAAGTTCTTCTCAATTGCAGACCTTACCTTCAAAACTGGGCTTTCTGCAACATTCTGACAGTCAGAATTGACTTTCTGCAACAGTCTTGCAGAAACACCTTCTTTCTGCAATTGCAGTGTTCTTCCACAATGATCTTTCCGCAGCTTGCAGATTGCGGATTGTGGGTGCGCCTTTCATGCTTTCCCGAAAGAAATTTCGCAAATATCCTTCCGCAATGTGGTTTTCGCAACTTTCGTCGTTAACTGCCAAGATCTTTCAATCTGTGGAACACTGTAGCGACCATCAATCTCTTGCAGATGTAATCTCATCCGTTGATCTATGTTCAACGCGGAATACTTCACATTTAGATTGTGGAGGCACTAACTCCACCACAGGTTCACTTGGTGGATTCTTTCCCGACCGTCGATTTTCCTTTCTGGTTTTGATATGAGCCGTCCAACCTCTGTTAATTGAATCGGCTGCAACCCTATGACTTTATTCATTGATTGATCAGAGAATCGATCAATCCCGCTCGATCCTCATCTAGATCCGATGAGAAACTAAAGGCGACAATAAATTATCTTTGTTGTGAATTAATGGTCATTTTACGAAGGATTTGGGTGTTCTTAATTGTTCGTAGAATCACGAACACAAAGATTCATTCACACAGACATCAGGTTAATGATTCATGTTACTCCACCCGACAAAATCTAAGCTCAACTATTGTTCAAATGAATAGTACACCATTAACACACAGAATTTTATCATTTCATTAAGTGATAGCAAAACATCTATACAGTCATCCTTTTCCTTTGGTGTGCAGGAAAATATTCCATCAACGTTTTTTTTACGCAGAGCTCTTTCTTGCTTCGACCAACCCCTACTGACTCCTAACCTTCTCATATTTCACCCAATTGATATCCCCCAAAACCGAATGGCTGAACTATAACAACAAACTCACTAACAGACTCTCTCCATCACTGAAGGAGTCACTATCATTCGACAACCAACTAGCTAACTGGCTTGATCTCCACGCAGGGAGTATCAAATTGCCACTATGTCCTATCTTCTCAAAACTGACAACACACTATTTGGTTACATATTTGCACTCATTTAAACTACTTAACAAATGAATCTCCTTCCCACTTCAGGACAGCTTTTCCTCTTGCTGGCCACAACATGTGAACACACAATCACATTGCTAACTTAGCATTGATGCTCCTATATCAGACTCCCAAGGTTGGAATTCTGAACCCCTGTTCAGTAAATCAACTACTGAGAAACCCTCTTCCTCCAATTCTTTACCATTCATCCATGTAGAATCTTCTATAGGATGTCCCTTCCATTTTATCAAGTACTCCAAGTAGTCTCTTTGTCTAGTACTCTTTGTCACTCTAGTATCCAAGATAGACTCAGCTTCTGATGGTTGGTCCATAGGCATCTGTTTCAGCCACTTAAGATATTCCATAGGATCCCTATCTTCTGTCATTTCTCCTATATCATCAACCACATAAGTATACAGGTCAGCAACATTAAAAATAAATGAGATGCCAATCCCTGTTGGCATTTCCAGTTCATAGGAATTTGCCGAAAACTTTCTGAGTATTATGTAAGGTCCAATATTTTTCATTTTCAGCTTGTTATACTCTCCTTTTGGAAATCTCTCTTTCCTTAGATGTTCTAAAACCAAATCTCCTACCTCATAGCTTTTCTCTTTTCTCCTGGAATCCACTCTTGTTTTGTAACTATGGTTACTCTGCTGCAACCTTTCTTTAACTTGCTCTCGTAGTGTCATGTCTCTTCTACGCGATTTAAAAAAAAAAAACTCTAACCCTTCGAAAATGCGGAAACTGCCAACTCTAGCTGTCGCTACAGCTGGCGTATCTCTTCGATGAAAGTTACCATACAAGTACAATTCAAAAAGCAACAGTTAAATTACACGCTACATCCTATGCACTCACGACCATACGAGCGATAGGCTATAAATAGAGATAGTAACGACAATAACATACTTTAATATGCCATTATACCCTACTACTTTGTTCATGGTATTAAATGAAAGTCATTTTAAAGTGGCATGGTTATGTGTTCCCAACACATAACCTATTTGGTTGAATTAATTACGCTAAGTGGTACTTGTAACAATACTAGGCTACTGCCATTATTAACTACACCGTTCTTAACGTATCTATGTCTACACAATTAGGACTACTATGCAACAAAGATAGACAACTGGGGAAATAGACGCAACATTAGTCCTAACCTACTGATTACAAGCATATAATACTTTTGCCCCGAAATGAATACTTATAAAACATATAATTATAACCCTATGTGGCATTTAATTTATTGTCATGCACACATAAGAGAAAGGTTTAGTTTCAAAATACTATGAATCACACATATATCACATTATAAAAATGCATAAAATTTATATAAATATATATATATTAGTCTATATATATATTTAATTCAATTCTAGGTCGAACTATGGCTTAAGAGCCCATGTATTATAATACAAGAACATTATAACTTTTTAATTAAAAATTAAAACTTAAACATTTCAATTCTAAATAATATATATATATATATATATATATATATATATGTATGTATGTATATATTATGTCCCAAACTAGGACTAAGCTTAACAAGCCAAACAAGAACTTTAATCCAACGCGCCATAGAGTATGGCTTCAACCCTATGCAACGACTATAACCAAAGTCGTGCTATGACATAAAATTGTAACATTAAATGTTATTGACCTTTTTTATCATTATAACCTTATGAAATTACACATTATGCGTTTGTGGTTTGAACCAACGACATGCAGGTTTGAATGAAACATTACTGCTATCATGCATAGCATGGACAACACACATAAGAAGGCACAGTCGACAGCTGGTGCCACCAAAATGTTCCACGGGTGGCCGGATTGGTTGATGTGGCGAATCCACGTTGGCTCAACCAAACCTTCACAACGTTATGAACCCCAATCCATTTCCAATTGGAAGGTACGTGGACAACTTACCTCACGTGGAAGAATACATGGCAGCTGCTTGTGGTTTGGTCCACCATTAATGCATTTCCCTCCTTCACACTCGCTCGACTTGACGTGCTACCAACTCAGCACTGTATTGCGTACTTTAAGTGACTCCATTAATGTGCAGAATGTTAAACACCGTTGATCTTACGCATGGTTGGTTTATAGATCAACGTGATGGCTCCATCACCGTTGATCCAAGGTGTTGTAGTCTTCATGCTAGTGATCCATGGCATGCACCATAACTCCTTGGATACTGGGGTAGCCAAAGTAAAAAGAATGGAGTTTCGACGGGTTCAGTGTTGTTGCACTTAGGTCCTGCGTAGAGGGCTCTCTGCCCTGCGCAAAATAAATTAACCACTATGAAATTAGTGGGGATGGATTCGATGTCTTGCAGAAGCCCATAAGAGCACCTTGACGTCGGCGTTAGCTACTGCTTGCTTTGTTAAGGAAGATACTACTCTTAACACTATCTCTATAATTGTTTTATTTACTGTAACAACCTTTCGATCGGTGCTTAACGCTTGTTTTCGACGTCATTTTGCAGTGGGTGGAGCATACTACTGTTGCGCTTCCCTTAACAGGTAATAATAATGTCTCTCGTCATTATACCAAGGAAAAATTACATGTTGTAAATTCATTTGTTACTTCGTAAAATTTGATGGTTATGCTTTTAACCGCTGTAATCGTTTGTAGGTAAATAGGTTCACGAATGTGGTGAAAGATACAACAAAGGTGGAGTGCCTCCTCGATTTACGCTGAGTGTGGGGATAAGATGCCCCAACCTACCAGGTAACTCACTATTCTCGTAGCCTTGGTGGTCTCACCCGATGGTTCAAGGTTGAGTTATTCATGCGTTGAAGGTTTACATGCTGGGTTGTTGTGGTTTTCGCTGTTGATAAAGGGTTGTGGCCTTTGGCCCCATACGCAGAAGTGTTAGCTTGCTTCTACTGACTGCTGGTCCCTGTGACCATATGCTTGGCCACACAGTGTGTCGTCGGTGGTTATCGACACTTCTCTGTTTGACCCCTGAAGGGTTCGGATGTGGGAAGTAGAGCATTCGCTCTAAACTATCGTTTTGGGTTTGTAAATAATGAATGCAGTTGTAAACACATATGTTTAGGTCGTCGCTTGTTTTGTAGCTATAAGGGCCTACCCACGAGTTCCTACAACCTTTTTCTCGTTCTTTTTATTAAATGCACAATGTGGTTATGGCAATGTATAAGTTCTGATTTCGTAATCTGCCAATGTTAATTTTATGCAGTTGGGGTTTACATGCATCACTTTTGTTTTTTATTACTGTATTATAAATGATGAATTCGACATACTCCATACAATGTAAATGATTTGCATTCAACTTACTGTTTCAGGTGCTGTTGTTCATGAATTCGTAGGGTAATATGAAATGCACATCGATTCAATGTTTAATGGTTATTGTTAATACTCTTAAGAGCATACATAAATATATACAATATTAAACTAGATGCATATATATAAACATATACTATGATGCACAAGATGCTGGATCCAGAATCGCCTTTATTTAAGTTTATTGCAGCATGAATGTCATTTCACATATGGTATATAAAAAAATCTTGGAAATGCATAAGCTAAAAGCCATAGATAAAACAAATGTCTGTGCATTCAGTTTTTAGATAAATAGATAAACCATTAAGGTAATATTCTTGTTTTGGAGCATTACATATAACTCTGTAATATAATATGATTATATGGCCTTCCATCCATGGACCACGATTTGATTCTCACAACGAATTCGTGTACATACTTAGCTCGTACAGAGGGCATCATTTTTTAAATGATTTGAATTAATGATACATACCATACCAAGCATAATCCAAGGCATTCATGAGTAGCATGCATCTCAGGAAATGTAATAACATGTTTACACATATCATTAGTAACACCCTAATTTTAAATTTTACTATGCTTGATAATAGGTATATGCATTCTGTCATTTAATACATGTATGCTATGTACTCATACATGTAGTCTGGAAATCAATTATGTTGCTCAAGCTGGAATGCAATAATGTATAATAATTTTAAATGAATGTATGGTTAGATTCAGAATGAGCACTTCATTAAGGACATATAAGGAACTATCTTGTTCATTTTGATCTATGCAATGGAAGATAGATTTGCAAATATCTTAAGGCTGGACATGTAAACCTTTAGGTTTACATGTCTGTCTGAAATTCATAATGAAAATTTACATAATGAAATACATGTAACCCTAGTTTTGATATTCACGTAGAAATGGATATACTCTATATAAAAATGCATACATAAACACATAGGTTAGCATTTGCATTGTAAGCATTCTAGAATGCAGTTCTCAGGATTACAACCCCGATTCAACAATATTTATGTTCTCATAGCTGCATCAGAATTTACTTATTATACAACACTTTACCATGAATACTTCGGGTATTCCATTCGGCATATGAAACATAAAATAAATGACATAGATCTAAGAATTTAATGGGAGATCTATGCTCAGAAATTCATTATACAAGATATGTAAGAGCATATCTAAAATAATAGGTCATTTAACAATACTTCCAGGAAATAATAGAAACACATTCCAATACTGTCCATAACATAAAAAATATAGGTTCAACAGATACCTATCTGAGTTCAGATGACCAGTGGAACCAAGCAAAAACCTCCCAGCCTTTGACCAACAAGTACTCCTTGCTTTCAGGTCACCTCCGAGCTGAGTTCACAATCCCCCAGGTCAGAGTATAGTTTTTAAGTCACCCTTAGCTTGTTTAATCAAGTTATTTTAGGATGTGACAGTCACAGCAAGAAACCCAACATCCAAATCAGTACTCCTGAGCTCTAGGATGCTCTAGGGCCTTTTAAGCCTTAGCCATTAAGATAATCAATATAACACAGTCTATTCAGGTAAATGCAGTACTCCTTCTTAGCTTGGGGTAGTTATCCTACCTGCACACAATTAAGTGGCCAAGCCCTTACCAAACTATATGATTCCAATCTGGGCTAGTTTGGTCCTCCCAAATATTCCATCTTGATCTGGACTAGTTTGGTTCTCCCAAATCTGTTCTCAATCACTTGGCTTGAGGACCAGTTTGGTTCTCCCAAATATGTCCTCCCTCATTAGTCTTGGTTTGTCTCAGGTTCATGTGTATTTCCATTTCTCTTGTGTGTTCAACTCTTGAGATTGTGAATAATGAATGTGATAATGAATGTGTGTTTCGAATATTTTTCACCTTTTATTCTCTTAGGTGTGGAAATTCTCATTTTATGAATTCTTTTAATTCATTAGTTTCTCAAATATTTTCTTTAGGGTTTTCTCTTTTCTCTCCAATAATAATTTCTTATCATTATTATTAAGTGGCATTTTGTAATATCCCGAGTTTGACCCCATTATATTAAAATGTAAATGAAGTAATATTGTTATAAAATCGCGGTGAGAAGCTCAAGGCCAAGGCCCTGCCATCGATTTTATTGGTGCATATGGTCTATGTGCTAGCCATACACAATGGAATTGTGAATATCATGTAAATATGCATTTTAATAAAATGCCCACAACTAGCTATGCAATGCAACAAGAGATGGGGGCATGATTTTACAAGGAATTGGGAGGGAAAACATTCAAACCCTTGAGCCAATCAAGTCAAGCCAAGTGTCAATGAGATAACCCATCAAACACTCAACTACCCATGTTGACTTTGTACCCAATCATTCATTTCTCCCAAGAATTGGTTGAGATAGTTAATGCCTTGGGAATGGGAGGTATGGCTGTCCAAATTCGAGTATGGGCAAGCCACCCTTCATGAAAAAACGTTTTTTGCTTCTTGCGCAAGAAAACAACCATGAATTGCTCCCCAAGCCATTACCCATGAACCGGTTTTGCCTCTCTCACATTTTTGGGATTGTTGGGCATTTTTCCTCCATGTTTTTCCTATGTCTTCCTGGTTTTCAGTGGGAAAAGAGGGCGTTTTTGTGTTGCAGAGTGGTTGGGAGTATGGGAGCTTGATTTGGGGTTTCATTGGGACTGTTTTCGGCATTTAGATCCCCAAAATACCCATGGAAAATCGGGTTGGTTCCCTGTGGATGATTTTCTCACCCCCAATCCGTTTTTGGTGGGCCCGCGTTTTTGGGAAAACCTATCGCCATCGTATTTGCAAATCCCATTGCAGAAAATGGGTATCCATGCCCATTTGGAGTTGCTGTGTGTAAAAGAAGGTTGGAATTGAGATGGGTTTCTATTGCTTTGGCTGTGCATGAGCTGGAATGTTCCCTTTCCCTTGTAAGAATCATGCCCAGCTCGAGAGTGGCAGTTGTGTTGAGAGAATTGATGAACACAACTAGCCTATGGTTGGGTGGAATGTTGCAGCAACATAGCTAGTTGTTTTGGACATCATTACAACAAGGCCCCAGATTGGCATCATGTTACCTTCCAGGAATTGGGTCCGCAGGAGGGTATATTACACATTTTCCCTCCAAAAGTTAAGGGAGAGTGACTCCCATCTCATTAATGTGTTGGTCCACATGGTCATTAGAAATAAATTTATCAGATTTATAAAATCACCTAAGTAAACTGAAATAATACTTAGCATAAATATAATAGGGGTTCAAAGTCCAAAATTGGGGTATTACATTTCCCCTCCCCTTAAGTTTTCACCGTCCTCGGTGTCAACAGTTTTGAAAAAACAACAAAATAACATAAAAGAAAATTCAGTTTATGTCATGTACTTATTCAAACAGGAAAGGGTATGTTGCTCGCATTTCATTTTCCATTTCCCAAGTAGCCTCTTCAGGCTTATAGTGCTCCCATTGCATTTTTACCTGAACGATGGTTCGATTCTGAAGTACCACCTCTTTTCGTTCCAATATGCATATAGGGTCTGTCTAGAAATCTCCTTCTGATTCCACCTGGATCACATGCCATTTCAAAATATGCTTAGGATCATATACATATTTCTTCAGCAATGAAACATGAAACACATCATGTACTTTAAAATTTGTTGGTAAAGCTAACTGATAAGCAATAGGTCCTACTCTAGCAAGTATTTGGAAAGGACCACAAAATCTTGGTGCAAGTTTGGAAACCTTGCCCAAGCTCAAAGAAGTTTTCTTTGCTTTCACTCTTAGGAATACATGATCCCCAACTTCAAATTCTTTATGTTCTCTATGCTGACCAGCATAGCTTTTCTGCCCGTCTTGGGCAATTTTTAAGTTTGTTTTTACTTTCTGCATAATGTTTTCTAGTTCAGCTAGCATTTTGGGACCCACCACAATCCGATTTACCGAATTGTCCCAAGTCATAGGGGTTTTACACTTTCTGCCATACAACACTTCAAATGGACTCATTCCTGCAGAAGTTTGGTAACCATTTTTGTATGCAAATTCAGGTAAGTGCAAGTAGTTTTTCCACTGCTTCAGATTGTCCATGACATATAAGTGAAGCATGTACTCAAGGACTTGGTTCACCCTTTCAGTCTACCCATCAGTTTGCGGATGGTAGGCTGTACTAAAAGTCAGTTTAGCCCCCATTAAACCTCCAAACAGATCCTTCCAAAAGTGTGAGGTGAATTTGGTGTCCCTATCAGATATAATCACCTTGGGAATTCCATGAAGTCAAAACAATTCCTTCATGAAAACCTTAGCAATGTTTATTACCTTGAAAGTGGATTTGAATGGTATGAAGTGTGCTGCCTTAGTCAAATTTTCCACCAAAACCATGATAGCATCATGTTGTTTATTATTTTTAGGAAACCCGGTCATAAAATACATAGAAATGGTCTCCCATTTCCATTCTGGTACAGGTATAGGATGCAGCAAACCAACTGGATGCTGATGTTCTATTTTCATCCACTGACAGTCCATACATTCTGTAATGTATTCAGCAATTTCTAATTTCAGTCTAGGCCAATAATGTTGTTTTTTAACAGTTGTCATCATTTTCTGATAGCCTGGATGACCAGAATATGGACTCTTGTGAAATTCGTCCATAATTAGTTGTTTTAATTCTGGCTGATCTGGTATGTACATCCAGAAAGTGCCATCTTTCTTCCTTGCAAAATTTACCGGTGCTCCCCATGAGGATACAGTCGGACGGATCTATCCTTTTTCTAGCAGCTCCTGGAATTGTGCTTTCAGCTCAATTAATTCAGGTGTACTCATCCGGTAATGTGCCTTAGAATTTGGTACTGTTCCTGGGGATAGGTCTATGGTAAAATCCAGTTCTCTTTTAGGAGGTAACTCCCGAATTTCATCTAGAAACACATCCTCGAATTCAGGAAAAACAGGATGTTTTGTAAAATCTCAAATTTCACTTTGTTGATTTTCTGTCATGTGAACAACATACAATTTGCACCCTTTTCTTGCATTTTCTTTTAGCTGAAGAGAAGAAATTTCTCGTAACTTCATTGCTCTTACTATTCCTTGAATATTTTTAGGTTGTCCAACATCATTCATGAAAGTGACAGATTTTTTATAATAGTCAATAACAACCCTATGTTTTTCCAGCTAATCCATACCGATGAGCAAATCGTATTCTCCTAGTGGCAAAACATTTAAATCTGCGCTAGTAAATGATTCATTCAAATTCAAGGGACATTGATTAACTACTTCTGAAACTTTCCTCTTTGTCCTTGTTTCCATTTTCACCATCCATGGATGCATGTATTTGTTTTTACTAAGCTTGCATGACTCACACAGTTTTGGGCCTATGTAACTCTTACATGTGCCAGGATCAATCAAAATAGACACATGTGTCCCGAAAAGCATACCTTCAACCTTGATTACAAAGGCTTGATGTTTTGCTTGACAATTGTTTAATGGAGCGTAAATTTTTGGAGTCCTTGGTATGTCTTGGACAGTGGAAGCCTCTTGAAGTTTTTGCACTAATTTGTGTTGATCTTTCTAGTGCCTTCACTATTAAACTTCTTAACGGGTGGAAAAAATTTGGATTGTGGCTTGCTACCTTCAAACATGTTGTTGAAAGGTGCCCTTGAAACTTGGTTTCTGAATTGGTTGGGCTTGTGTCCTTTCTTCCTGTTTTTAGATTTGGTTTTCTTCTTTTCATTCCACCTTTTTGACACTTCAGCTTTGTTCTTCCCTTGCTCATAGCACAGTCTTGCTTTTCTGAAAGCATATTCTAAGGTCTTAGGATCATAAAACTCTATTCAATCCTTGTATCCAAATGAAAAACAGTTCAGAAAACGCTGAATTCTTACCTTCTCATCTTGAATGTACAGAACATACTTGAGAAAGTCAAGAAATTTACTGATTAATTCCTCCATGGTTTGTTGTCCCAGCTTAAGGTCGTAGAAGTCTTTTACCTTTCTATAAAAGTACCTTTCAGACATGTACTTCTGTTTGAAGAATGTTGCAAAAGTTTTCCATTTTACCTTTTTCTCTTTGATTGAGCGGGTCAGCTTGATATCGTCCCACCAAGCCGAAGTTTTACCCTGCAAGTTGAAAACAACAATTCTAGCCTTGATGATGTTGGAATAATTAAACATGCATAAATATTTCTCCATGTCTCTCAGCCACTGTTCTTCTTCTTCTCCAGTTTTAATTTCTCTGTTAAAAGTAGGAGGCTTGATTTTTTCTCAATTCTGAATGTAGATGACTTACTCTTCCAGTCTTCTTTTTCTTCTTAGGAACATACTCTTTAGAATCTTCTCCCTGTGACTATCCGTCATTGACGTCCATATTATACCTCACATAAATTCTTGGAGGTGTAGTCTTAAATTTCAAATTTCTTTTGGTGATTGATTTTTCTACATGTTGCTCCTCTGGTGTTGGGAGGTGACTATTTTATTTCTCGGTCAACTTTTGCAGCAGGATAACATTAATTTCTCGTTGTTCTTCAAAGTTTTTAATGTTATCTTCTTTCATGCTCATTAACTAAACTTTTAGACTTTTGACTATTTCCAACATCTCGTTGGATGTTGTCATTCCTTGGGGAGAGTTATGGTTGCTCACCAAACCTTAACAGCTTTATGACCCACAATCCATTGCCAATTGGAAGGTACGTGGACAACTTAGCTCATGTGGAAGAATACCTGGCAGCTGCTTGTGGTTTTTTCCACCATTAATGCATCTCCTGCCTTCACACTTGCTCAACTCAATGTGCTACCAACTCAGTACTGTATTGCGTACTCTATGCAACCCCATTAATGTGAAAAATTTTAAACACCGTTGATCTTACACATGGTTGGTTTATAGATCAAGGTGATTGATCCATCACCATTGATCCAAGGTGCTGTGGTATTCGTGCTAGTGATCCATGGCCTACAACATAACTCCTTGGCTACCGGGGTCAGTGGTGGTCGTTACCTTCCTATCTGGTACCCACTGTAAAAAGAATGGAGATTCGACGGGTTCAGTGTTGTTGCACATAGGTCTTGCGCAGATGGCCTTCTGCCCTGCACAAAAGAAATTGACCACTATGAAATCAGTGGGGATGGCTTTGATGTCTTGCAGAATCCCATAAGAGCATCCCGACGTCGGCATTAGCTACTGCTTGCTATGGTAAGGAAGACACTGCTCTTAACACTATCTCTATAATTGTTTTATTTACTGTAACAACCTTTCGACCAGTACTTAACGCTTGTTTTCGACATCGTTTTGAAGTGGGTGGACAATACTGCTGTTGCACTTCCCTTGACAGGTAATAATAATGTCTATCCTCATTATACCATGGTAAAATTACATGTTGTTGTAAATTCAGTTTTTACTTTGTAAAAGTTGATGGTTATGCTTTTAACCACTGTAACCGATTGTAGGTAAACAGGTTCGCGAATGTGGTGAAAGATACAGCAAAGGTAGAGTTCCTCCTTGACCAATGCTAAGCGTGGGGATAAGATGCCCCAACCTACTAGGTAACTCATCGTTCTTGTAGCCTCGGTGGTATCACCTCGTGGTTCAAGGTTAAGTTACTCATGCGTTGAAGGTTTACATGCTGGGTTGTTGTGGTTTTCGCTGTTGATAAAAGGTTGTGGCCCTTTGCCCCATACGCAGAAGCATTCTCTTGTTGCTAGTGACCTTTGGTACCTGCGACCTTACGCTTGGCCACATAGTGTGTCGTCGGTGGCTATCAGCACTGCTCTGTTTGACCCTTGAAGGGTTTGGATGTGGGAAGTAGACCATTCGCTCTAAACTATCGTTTCGGGTTTGTAAATAATGAATGCAATTGTAAATGCATACGTTTAGGCCGTCGCTGGTTTTGGAACTATAAGGGCCTGCCCACGAGTGCCTACGGTCTCCATCTCATTCTTTTGATTAAATGCACAGTGTGGTTATGGAAATGTATAAGTTCCGATTTCGTAATCTGAAATGTTAACTTTATGCAGCTGGGTTTTACATGCATCGCTTTTGTTTTTGCTTATTGTATTATAAATGATGAATTCAACATACTCCATACAATGTAAATGCTTTGAATTCAACTTACTGTTTCAAGTGCTGCTATTCATGAATTCATACGGTAATATGAAATGCACAATGATTAAATGTTTAATGGTTATTGTTACTGCTCTTAAGAGCATACATAAATATATACAATATTACACTAGAAGCAGATATATAAACTTACACTACGATGCACAAGATGCTCGATCCAGAATCACCTTTATTTAAGTTTATTGCAACATGAATGTCATTTCAAATATGCTATATAAAACAATCTTGGAAATGCATAAGCTAAAATCCATAGATAAAACAAATGTCTGCGCATTCAGTTTTTAAATAAATGGCTAAATCGTTGAGGTAATATTCTTGTTTTTGAGCATTACATATAACTCTATAATATAATATGATTATATGGCCTTCCAGCCATGGACCACGATTCGATTCTCGCAACAAATTCATGTCCATACTTAGCTCGTACAGAGGGCATCATTATTTAAATGATTTGCATTAATGATACATTGTAGCGTCTCTCGTCCTGAGTAAGTTTTTTTTTTTTTTTTTTTTCAAATTTTCCTTTTAGAAAGGGCATTCCAAAAATGGAATTAAAGATATTTATTTATTTTTGCAAAATAAATATATTTCCAAGATATAATCTTTACACAAAAGACATTCCATCCTTCACCATTATCATAAGCTAAATGCCGAAGTCACATACCATAACCATAATACCACATAATACAAGACAAAATTTTAAACATAAATCTTCTAATACAGTTTTTAGAACACTAGTAATATTTCTTCCCAAGGATGCTTGTAGAGAAAAAGTTAGCATAGGGACATAAGCTACGTCATAAGACATAGGAGATTTAAACCATACTTATCATGAGTCTCATTATTTCAACGACATATTACGTGATAGTTTAACTAGTAAGTACATATATACATGTACAATATGCTTCTATTAGATTTTTCATGACATAGTCATACATCAAATTAATATATAATTTTATTCACAATTACGTAATATTGTAACCAACTATTTACAATAAAAATAATTCGATCCTACCTTCTAAGATGTAATTATAAAATGAATTTCTTAGATCATCTTCTTTTCTACTACAAGACGAATGCAAAAAGTAAGTGAATCAACAAATCAATGGAACAGTTAACTACAATTCCTAATGCTACAGCACCATAGTCATGCATCAAAATTAATATATAATTTTATTCACAATTACGTAATATTGTAACCAACTATTTCCAATAAAAATAATTCGATCCTACCTCTAAGATGTAATTATAAAAATGAATTTCTTATATCATCTTCTTTTCTACTACAAGACGAATGCAAAAAGTAAGTGAATCATCAAATCAATGGAACAGTTAACTACAATTCCTAATGCTACAGCACCAACACTTGTTGTTTTGATTATATATAAATGGGAAGGAATATATAAGATTTCGGTCGCCGCCATGTTACAGCACTTCAACCATTAGTTAAGGTTATGAAAATAATGCAAACCGATAAACAAAATAAGAAATCAATTGTCGTGATGTTTCAACCTTTCAACTGTCAGCTCAATATAAAACTAGCTTACCCATTCTGAACATCAGAATTGCTTTAACGCTTGCTTATGAAATTTCTGAATCTTTAAAGGTTAAGAGTCTGAATGAAACATTTTAATACTATTTATGGCTAGCCTACTATACTAAAATTAATTTGAACAGAAGGCATCACATAATTAATTCAAATTACTTTCTATCCATATTGCTATCTCGACTTGACAATGGGATATAATAACAATCTTTATTAATTAACAGTAAGGAATACAAACATTTTTCTATCCATGTTAAATTACTAATACAGTCAGACCGTTAAAGAACATTATCGAAATAAAACATGATGGGCTGCTTCTTAACATTTGCCCAGTAAAACGCATTGTTGACTCCTGGATTAAGTATAAGATTTTTTAAAATGCAGACGGTTTTATGTAGTTGAGATTTCTCCTCCACCTTTCACGATATTTACACAACGATATCGGAGATTTCAATTCACGATTTCTGTTTGCTAAGAATACACCTAAGGTTAATGAAATCCGGCAGCGGTTATTGTGAACAATCACGCCTCTGCCAAAACAATCACGCAAATGTAGTGAGCCAGGTTGCCGTTGCTAGAGTTGCACTTAGAGTGATTTAGTTGTACCTACTGCTCACGCCTCTGTCCAAAATATTCAAGGCAAACCGTAAATCATTAGCTGGAACCGCTATAGCAAATACAAAACTAGAAATGACAGGTGCGACCAGACTCACTCTAATAAGCTGATTTTCATAAGTAAGATAATTGTCACCATTCTGTAGGGGAATGCGATATGACAGGGAGCTAAGTCGAAGCCCGATCCGAGTTTTAATGAAGATATAGATTTGGAATTATAAGACGAACTGGGATTGCACGATTCTGAACCTTTAGAATTGCAATTCTGAAAGTTAAGACTACAATTCCTAGATCCGACAGTTCTGAGATTAAATAAAAAAATAAGGATTGATGTTGAGGTATCCAAATTTTTTTTTAAGGTTTTAGAAGATTGCAAATCGACTGGATCGAACGGATCTGTGGTTAAGGAACGAATTACTGAAATGATATCGAGATCTGTACATCAAAACTTCGTTAAAGATTTAGCAAGCTGAAAATCAACTGGATCGAATGGATCTGGGTTTAAAGGACAAAATACTGAAATTATATCGAGATCTAGTGCATCTAAACTTCTTTAAAAAAAACTTAGAAGACTGAAAATCAACTGGATCGAATGGATCTGGGTTTAAAGGACAAAATACTGAAATTATATCGAGATCTGATGCATTTAAACTTCTTTAAAGATTTAGAGGACTGAAAATCAACTGGATCGAACGGATCTGGGTTTAAAGGACAAAATACTGAAATTATATCGAGATCTGATGCATTTAAACTTCTTTAAAGATTTAGAGGAATGAAAATCAACTGGATCGAACGGATCTGGGTTTAGAAACAAAACACAGAATTATGAGGCAGCACCAATATGAGGAATCGAATGGTGAAATTTAAGCACATAAGCTACTCCGATACGGAGCTAGATAAGAAGACCGATCGGATTACGGACTGAATACTGTGATGGTATACAGAGGCCCAATCTGAGTAAGTTCGTGCAGAACATTAGAGGAGATAATTCGTGCTGAATACAGGAGGAAATTCGTGCTAGATATTTTATATATATATATATATATATATATTTTTACCCTTTTTAACTAGCCTATTAAAAAAAAAAATTCTGGTAGTTTACAAAAATTTCATATAACATAGAATTTCTGGTAGTTTACAAAAATTTCATATAACAGAGATTATTGAAGTATAATGCAGACATCCCAAATTTTGTTATAAAACAGAGATCTAAATTTGAATATAAAACAGAATTAAAACAGAATTAATTTCATTATGCCTTCCATGATTCCAACCATTAAAATCATACTTCTAAACTCTCTAACAATGTAGAAAATAAACAGCGATAAAAGAATTTCACAAGTGTGAACAAACCTGTAAAAGTGGTCGTTTCCAGCAGTTTGATGTAGTCTTGTAAAAGCGGTCGTTTCCAGCAGTTTGATGGAGTCCTAAGAAATTCGCAGTTACACTTCCGTTGTAGTCTTCACAGATCACCGAAGGACACCTCGGTTAACCACCCAACCACTCTGGAAGTACTCTTCTTCCTTCCAGACCCCCGAGCTAATCGGGCCGTAGAGTTCACACAAGTATTCCAGAAATTCAGCATGGGCTTCCCTTCCCACTCGGATTTCTAAGCCAAACCCTTAGATAGCAGCAAGTGTTTGAGGCATTTGAAAATTACGACAATCCTCCAAATTATGGGCCCCTTACCCATTCCTTAAACCTTCCTTATAAAGGGAAATCTCCTGCGACACATGTCGCTTCATGCATAATTAAATATTTTTACTTATTTATTTAATTAAAACACTCACCCATCCAAGTGTCAGTTTCTCTAGGAAGTGCACCTACATCCCTAAGTTTGCTCTAGTTTGTCCCCCAGATATTTTAATCAACTCCTAGCTTTTAGTTGACTAGGTGTCTAATCTATTTTGCTCCTAAATAATAATTTCTATTATTTTAAATGCTCAACAAAAATAACTAATCAAGTGCAAATGTCTAAGCTATTGTTATGCATTTGCTAAGTAATAATCTAGAGTTATTCTCCTAAGTTTTTATGCATTTTAATTTAACAATCAAATTCACTAGGATCACGGTGCCGCTTCGTTGGGCTCCTGGTTCCTTAATTTTTAATTTTCTGACATGGCACCACTCCGTCGGGTCCAATCATCCATGGTTTCCATTCCTTGGCATGGTACCACCTCGTTGGGTCCTTGCGTCCATTCTTTCCGTTCTTGACAGGGTACCTCATCGTTGGGCCCTTCTGCCACCATATTTCCGTTTTGACTTGCGGGAACTCTTGTAGGGATTTTAGGAATCGTTACCATCCATCCTCCGTCTACATGCTATCTAGGGACTAATGGCGCTGAGGAGTGAGTTCGTTCTCACTGCGCGCCCCTCAACTCGTACGTGACCAGCTCCGTCGTGGCCCACCTTGTACGCCCTCACGCATTCCTCTTGAGCAAGCGGATCAATGCTTATATGCTCATGCGTGGTATTCTTGTCGGAAGTCGACATCGTCGTCGCTTCCCCTGTGTGTGATTTACCCGTACTCTATGACCCTTCATGTTCCTTTGTGTGTCCGTTGGTGAACCGTCTCACTTGTTTCTACACACACTTCTCACAACAAATTATTAGTAGCACTGTTCTCAACAATCATCATCTGGTTTCTAACTCTAGTATTGTTAAACATTTATGATTTATTCAAACTGCTCATTTATCTTATCCAATATACATTTCGTCGCCAAATACATAATCACCATACAACTAGTCGTTAAGCATTATCCATCAACATAATTTTCCATAGTCATAGCTAATCGTTTAACATATGCAATTATTCATTTACCTTAACAGTTCAGATATACATCCTCAAAAAAAAATAAGGTCAAAAGGTTATTTAATTAAAGTTTCAATCAGCCGGGTCACTCAGCAGGTGCCCTCAATGTCTACACAAGTCTGGGGGCACTACATACATACCATACCAAGAATAATCCAAGGCATTCATGAGTAGCATGCATCTTAGGAAATGTAATAACATGTTTACACATATTATTAGGAACACCCTAATTTTAAATGTTACTGTGCTTGATAATAGGTATATGCATTCTGTCATTTAATACATGTATGCTATGTACTCATACATGTAGTCTAGAAATCAATTATGTTGCTCAAACTGGAAATGCAAATAATGTATAATAATTTTAAATGAATGTATGGTCAGATTCAGAATGAGCACTTCATTAAGGACATATAATAAACTATCATGTTCATTCTGATCTATGCAATGGAATATAGATTTGCAAATATCTCAAGGCTGGACATGTAAAACTTTAGGTTTACATGTGTGTCTGAAATGCATAATGAAAATACATAATGAAATACATGTAACCCTAGTTCTGTCATTCACCTAGAAATGGATATACTCTGTATAAAAATGCATACATAAACACATAGGTTAGCATTTGCATTGTAAGCATTCTAGGATGCATTTCTCAAGATTACAACCCTGATTCAACAATATTTATGTTCTCATAGCTACATCAAAATTTACTTATTATAAAACACTTAACTATGAATACTTCAGGTATTCCATTTAGAATATGAACTAGAAAATAGATGACAAAGATATAAGAATTTAATGGTAGATCTATGCTCAGAAATTCATTATAAAAAATACATAAGAACATATATGAAATAATAGATCATTTAACAGTACTTTCAGGAAATAATAGAAACACATTCCAATACTATCCATAACATAAAACAAATAGGTTCAACAGATACTTATCTGAGTTCAGATGACCATTTGAACCAAGCACAAACCTCGTAGCCTTTGAATAGCAAGTACTCCTTGCTTTTAGGTCACCCCTGAGTTGAGTTCACAGTCCCCCAAGTCAGAGTATAGTTTTTAAGTCACCCTTAGCTTGTTTAATCAAGTTATGTTAGGATGTGATAGTGGCACTAGGAAACCCAACATCCAACTCAGTACTCCTGAGCTCTAGGATGCTCCAGGGCCTTTTAAGCCTTGTCCATTAAGAGAATCAATATAACAGAGTCTATTCAGGTAAATGCAGTACTCCTGCTTAGCTTGGGGTAGTTATCCTACCTGCACACAATTAAGTGGCCAATCCCTTACCAAACTATATGATTCCTCTTAACCTGGGCCAGTTTGGTCCTCCCAAATATTCCCTCTTGAGCTGGACCAGTTTGGTTCTCCCAAATCTGTCCTCAATCACTTGGCTTCAGGACTAGTTTGGTTCTCCCAAATCTGTCCTCAATCATTTGGCTTCAGGATTAGTTTGGTTCTCCCAAATCTGTCCTCCCTCACCAGTCTTGGTTTGCCTCAAGTTCATGTGTATTTCCATTTCTCTTGTGTGTTCAACTGAGATTGTGAATAATGAATGTGTGTTTCAAAGAGTTTTCACCTTTTATTCTCTTAGGTGTGGAAATTCTCATTTTATGAATTCTTTTAATTCATTAGTTTCTCAAATTTATTCTTTAGGGCTTTCCCTTTTCTCTCCAATAATAATTTCTTATCATTATTATTAAGTGGCATTTTCCCTCTAAACCTTAGGGGACTGTGACTCCCATCTCATTAATGCGCTAGTCCACACGGTCATTAGAAATCAATTTATCAGATTTCTAAAGTCACCTAAGTAAACTGAAATAATACTTAGCAGAAATATAATAGGGGTTCAAAGTCCAAAATTGGGGTATTACATGTATCTCACTAATCCTTGTTGAAAACTCCTCTCCATTTGCACTTCTCTTCTCCATTTGACCCAAATCATGAAGTTCACACACCCCTCTTGGATGTATACCATACAAAATGTGGAATGGACTCATTCATGTACTTCGGTTTGGTGAGTTATTATATGAAAACTCTGTTTGAGCTAGCATTTTGTCCCATTTCTTTGGATATTCTCCAATCAGACTTCTCAACATGTTACCCAGACTTCTATTTACCACCTCAGTCTGGCCATCAGACTATGGATGATATGATGACCTGAATTTCAACTTGGTTCCCAACTTCTTCCACAAGGTCCTCTAGAAATGACCTATGAACTTTACATCTTTGTTAGATACAATGCTCTTAGGTAAATCATGTAGCTTCACCACTTCATTGAAAAAAAAGTTGGCAATGTGTGTGGCATCACTAGTCTTGTAACATGGAACAAAATGTGTCATCTTAGTAAATCTATCCACCACTACAAGAATAGAATCATTTCCCTTCTGAGTTTTCGGTAAACCCAAAATGAAATCCATACTCACAGAATCATTTCCCTAGTTGGAATAGACAATGGTGTGTATAAGCCTGTGTTTTGGCTTCTCCCCTTGGCATGCTGGCATACCCTACATCTACTCACAAAATCTTCAACCTCAGACCTCATCTTTGGCCAAAAATATAAATGGCTCAACTGTCCATAGGTTTTATCACTTCCAAAGTGACCTTCCCTCGCTCCATTATGTTTCTCCTCTATCAGGTTTTCTCTCATGGAAAATTTGGGAATACAAAGTTTACTGTTTTTAAAGAGTAAACCATCTTGCAACATATACTCCATCCATGTCCCTATGTCCACCTCCACAGGTTTCTTACAAACTCTATATGCCTCTTGAAAATCAATGTCAGTCTCATACAAACCTCTCAAATGTTCAAATCCTAACGCTTGGATCTGATTTTATTGCACAATCAATTGCCTCCTACTCAAGGCATCAGCTACCCGATTTGATTGCCCACTGATGTGATTCAACAAAAAGGTACAACTTTTCAAGAAATCAACCCATTTGACATGCTTCTGATTCAATTTAGGTTGATGCATGATGTATTGTAATACATGATTATCAGAAAACAAAACAAACTCTCTAGGCATCAGATAATGTCTCCAATGCTTTAGTGCTTGGACAATAGCATAAAATTCCTTGTCATAAGAGGAGAATTTTTGTTTTGAATCATTCAACTTCTCGCTGAAATATGGTATAGGTCTGTCATCTTGAATGAGTACATCTCCAATTTCTACTCCACTAGCATCACATTTCACTTGGAAAGGGTGTTTGAAATCTGATAACTTCAATACTGGTTGCTCAGTTATCTTTTTCTTAAAAAAATGAAAGCTTCTTTCAGCCTCTACTATCCATTTAAATGGTTGTTTGTCCTTTCTAATTGTTTCAATGATTGATGAACAGCTACCACTGAAATTCTTTATGAACTTTCTATAAAAACTTACCAACCCATGGAAACTTCTTACCTCAAATATGCTCTGAGGTGAAGGGCAATTAATGATTGCTTGCACCTTTTCCGGATCCATCTTCAATCCATCTCTTGAGATAACAAAACCCAAATACACTAGTTCGGATTTCAGAAATGTACACTTCTTCACATTCACCAATGAATTTTCCTTTTGTAATTTCTCCAAGACACATCTTAGATGCTCCAAGTGTTCCTTTTCCGTTTTACTGAAAATCATAATATCATCAAGCTAAACTATTACAAATTTTCCTATGAAATCTCTCAAGAATTCATTGATTAATCTCATGAAAGTGCTTGATACATTGGATAGTTCGAATGGCATAACCAACCACTCATACAACCCATCATTGGTCTTAAAGGTTGTCTTCCACTCATCCCCTTCTCGAATTCTGATCTGATGGTATCCACTCTTTAGATCTAATATTGAAAAACATGTTGCTCCACTCAGGCAATCCATCATATCATCCATCTTGGGTAATGGAAACCTGTATCTGATGGTAATCTTGTTGATAGCCCTGGAATCAGTGCACATCCTCCATTCACCATCCTTTTTGGGGGTGAGAACTGCTAGTACTACACATGGACTCAGACTTTTCTGGACCAATCCCTTGTCCAACAATCCTTGTACTTGCTTTCTAACTTCTTCATTCTCTTGAGGTGTCAGTCTGTATGCTGCCTTGTTTGGTAAGCTTGATCCAGGAATAAAATCAATATGATTACTTATATTCCTCTTCGGTGGTAACTCATTGGGAAAATCATCTACTAAAATGTCACTAAAATCACCTAGCATCTCCTAAATCTCCTCAGGTAGGTCTGTAATATTGGTCTTCATTGTTACCACTCTAGGTTTACATACTACAACATAGTTCAATTCCTTCTCATCAATTTGTTGTAAATACTCTTTCCCTGTCAACATTAGGACCTTAGATGCCTATTGTTCTGTTGCACTCTCTCCTTATAAAGGAAGAAGAACATGTCTAATCCCATATTTCTCAAAACTATGACAGTTTCTCCTACCATCATGTATCACCTTTTTGTCAAATTGCCATGGCCCCCGTAGAAGAATATGGCAAACATCCATGGGCATAACATCACATATAATTTTATCTTTATATGTGCCTATTTGCAAATCAACTTCGCATTATTCACTTATGAGGATTTGATGTCCTTTATGCAGCCAGAATACCTTGTATGGAACAGGGTGTTTGGTTTTCTCAAACTCAGCTTTTCCACCATCTTTGTGGAAACAAGATTGTCAATGCTCCCACTGTCAATCACCATCTTACAACACTTCCCTTTGACTTTACACATGGTTCTGAATAAATCCTTCCTTTGAGCGGGTTCCAACTTTTCCTTCTTAGGCTTCAATAAGACTTTGTTCATCATCAAAGCCTCTCCCATCACTGGCAGATTCTCAGTCACTGTCATATGCTCTTGTTGTTGCTCATTCTGAGCTATATAGGCTCCTCTCTGTCCTATGACTTCCTTCTCTTGACATTCAAAGGATCTGTGTCCCAATTTGTTACATTTGTAACATTTGTAGCCAGTTTCTCTGCCTCTTCCTCTACCTCTACCTCCTTGGTAAGGTATTCTCCCTTTTGGGTCACCTCCTCTACCTTGCTGCTCCTGTCGGTTTGAGTAGTTGCGTTCTCCTTTTTGGGATGAAAACCTTCCTCTTCTTATTGTTTTCCCCCTTCCTATGGCTGAACCTCTTCCCCTAATGAAGTTTTGATTCTCACTAATTTTTCTTCTGCTCTCAAGGCACATTGGTATGCCTCTTCCATGGCTCTTGGTGATATCCTACTGATATCATCCTGAATCTCCATCCTTAAACCATTGATGCCTCTTCCATGGTTCTCGGTGATATCATGCTGATATCATCCTGAATCTCCATCCTTAAACCATTGAAATATCTAGCGTCCTTCTCTATTAATTCTTCCACATAACCTGCCCTTAGGTTCACTTTGTAGAACTCTTCAGTATACTCTCTTACAATCAATAATATTTTCCTAAGGTTCTGCATTTGTCTGTATAGAGTCAGCTGGTAACCCTTGGGTAAGAATTTGGCCCTCATCTTAGCCACCACCCTATCCCATCTCTTTATCAATAGAATGTTCTTCTTTCTTTGTTCGGCCTATACACTATCCCACCATAGGGATGCATGTCCTTTCAATATTGTCACTTCCAACCTGACCTTCTTGTTTTCTTCAAATTCATCATACTCAAAGTATTTGTCTAACTCGTTGATCCAATCAATGAGGTGTTCAATAGTGAGACTTACCTCGTAGGTGGGTAACTCAGGTTTTGGCCTCGAAGTTGCTCCAAGAATTGATTGAAAGTATCTTAGCTCGGGTGTCTCTTGCATGGGTGTTGCTTCTTCACCTTGTTCCTCTTCTTCAGGTTCACTCACATCTCCTTCTTCTGGGTCTCTTCATCTTCCCATCTCCATAGCTTCCACACGTACCCATAGTTATCTCATTTCCTCCACGACCTCTGCATTTGTTGCTGGTCTTCCCCTGTCATGACCTCTTGCTCGGCCTACATGTATCGCCATGCCTTTCTTCCACTACACTGAGCAAAGATTGCTCTGATACCACAAATGATGCAGGAGGGAATGACTGAAAGCCAATCCAACCCGCTTTCCAGAAAATATCATGATTCTCTGAAATCAAACCACTAGACTTGGCTAAAAACCAACCAACTTCTTCTCAATTGCCTCCCTTACCTTCAAACTGGGATTTCTGCAACATTCTGACAGACAGAATTGACTTTCCGCAACCGTCTTGCGGAAACACCTTCTTTCTGCAATTGCAATGTTCTTCCACAACAATATTTCCGCGGTCTCCTTCCCACAACGGTCCTTCCACAACACTTCTTTCCACATCTTGTGGATTGCGGATTGAGGGTGTGACTTTCGTGATTTTTCAAAAGAGCTTCTGCAAATATTCTTCCGCAATGCACTTTCCGCAACTCTCGTCATTAACTCTCGAGTTCTTTCAATCTGTGGAACATCGTAGCGACAATCGATCTCTTGTAGATGTAATCTCGTTCGTTGATCTATGTTCAATGTGGAATACTTCGCATTTAGTTTGTGGAGGCACTAACTCCGGCACATGTTCACCTAGTGGATTCTTTCCCGACCGTCGATTTGGCTTTTTGGTTTTGATCTGAGCCATCCAACTTTTGTTAATTAAATCAAATTCAACCTTATGAATTTCTTCGTTGATTGATCAGAGAATCGATCAATCCCACTCGATCCTCATCCAGATCTGATGAGAAACTAAAGGTGACAAGAAATTATCTCTGCTACGAATTAATGGTCAATTTACAAAGGATTTGGGTGTTCTTAATTGTTCATACAAGCACGAAGACAAAGATGCATTCACACAGACATCAGGTTAATGATTCACGTTACTCCACCCGAAAGAATCTAAGCTCAACTTTTGTTCAAATGCAGAGTACACCATCAACACACAAAATTTGGTCATTTCATTAAGTGATAGCAAAACATCTATATAGTCGTCTTTTTCCTCTGGTGTGTAGGAAAATATCCCACCGACTCTTTCTTACGCAGAGCTCTCTCTTGCGTCGACCGAACCCTACTAACTCCTAATATTCTCCCATTTCAGCCATTCGATATCCCCCAAAACTGAAAGGATGAACCGTAAGAACAAACTCACTAACATAATCTCTCCATCACTGAAGGAGTCACTATCAATCGAAAACCAACTAGCTAACTGGCTTGATCTCCACGCAGTGAGTATCAAATTGCCACTATGTCCTATTTTCTCAAAACTAACAACACACTAGTTGGTTATATATTTTCACTTATTTAAAATACTTAACAAATGAATCTCCCTCCCGCTTCAAGATAGCTTGTCCTCTTGCTGGCCACAACATGTGAACATGCAATCACATTGTTGAGTTAGCATTGATGCTCCTGCATCACTTCCCCTTGGAAGGAACCTCTTTCTGAAGTACACCAAGCTTCTCTCTGAAGTAATCAAACTTCACTCTGACTAGAGGCTTGGTCAAAACATCGGCTATCTGCTCGTCCATCGCAACATATTGGAGCTTCACTGCTCCTCTCTGCACCATATCCTTGACATAGTGGTACTTGATCTCAATGTGCTTTGACTTGTCATGGAACAACGGGTTCTGAGACAACTTCACACAACTCTGGTTGTCACAAAATATGCAAGTCACATCCAACTAGAGATCAAACAAATCAGATAGTAGCTTCGTAAGCCATACTGCCTCACAACTAGTCCGTGAGGCTGCTACATACTCTGCTTTGGCTGTACTCAGTTCCACGCATGACTAATTCCTGCTAAACCAAGAGATCACACCTGATCCCATATTGAAGTAACAACCCGAAGTGCTCTTCCTATCAGTGGCACTACTTTCCCAATCCAAATCAACATAAACCTCCAGGTTAATCTTCTAATTCACATCATACTTGAGCCCATAATCAACCGTACACTTTAGCTACCCCGAAATATGCTTTGCAACAATCAAGTGAACATGTCTCGGATCTGTTAAGAACTGGCTCAATGTGTTCATAGCAAAGAAAATATCTGGTCTCGTATTCGTCAAGTACATCAAAGATCCAATCATCTGACGATACATCATAGCATCAATCGAATTTGATGAAGAATGAATCAATAGCTTCAAGTTTGATTCCATAGGTGTGGCCATGGCTTTCCAGTCCATCATCCTGAACCTCTTCAAGATCTCTACTGCATACTTCTCTTGTCTAAGGAAGATTCCATCCGCACTCTGCCACACCTCCATACCTAGAAAATAGTGCATCATACCCAAGTCCTTCATCTCGAACTTGATAGCAAGCATCCTCTTCGTGTGCATAATAATCCCATCCTCACCTGTCACAAACAAGTCATCTACATAAAGTAGAAGTATCACTGGATTCCCTCCCTGAACCTTGTAGTAAAGGTTGGAATCCGCTTTACTCTTGGTAAATCCCATACTAGTTAGGAAGCTGTCAATTTTGTCGTACCACATCCTGGGTTCCAATTTTAATCCATACAAGGCCTTATTCAATTTGCACACATGAGTCTCCATGCCATGTGTCTCAAATCCGAGTGGCTTCTCCAAATACACTTTCTATTCCACTACACAATTCAAGAAATTTGTCTTGAAATCCATCTGGTGTACTTTCCATTTCATTACTGCAGCCATAGAAAGTACTAATATGATGGAAGTGTATCTGGATACAGGTGCAAGAGTCTCCTCATAATCTATCCCTTCCTTCTGGGAGAAGCCATGTGCCATGAACCTTTCCTCCTATTTCTCTATGCTTCTATCTGCAGCATGCTTGATCTTGTAGATCCACTTGGAAGTCACAAAAGACTTCCCTATTGGTCTCAGGACCACATCCCAGACATCATTCTTCATGATCAACTTGTACTCCTCGATCATGGAATCCTTCCATTCCTTCCTTTCTGCTGGTTCATCATAGGTAGCAGGTTCCTTGTCAATGATGTCACACAGTAGGGCTACATAACTGGAGTATGGCCTCGGTCTCTTTCTTTCTCTATGCATTCCTTCTAGAGTGCCATATCTCTCTACGTCTTGAATTGCCTCTCGTAATGTTGGTTTCCTCTTGTGAGAATTCTTCTCATGAGGTGGATCTACGAGTTCCTGTGGGTCTTCCATCTCACAGTTTTCATATTCTTCCGGGGTTGCTTCATTCATTGTTGTATCTCGGATCCTAGGTTCTTCTGGTTCTTCAATGTCTTCAACAGGTAGCTTTCTGGATTTTTTGTAAGGTTAGTCTTCATCAAATGTCACGTCCCTATTGATATTGATCATGTTGAACACAAGAAAGTATATTTTGTAATCCTTTGAGCTTTCACTATATCCCACGAATATTCCCTTCTTTCCTGAAGGATCTAGCTTTGTCCTCTTCTCCTTCAAAATATGTATGTACATGGATAGCCAAATATATTGAGATGGTTAACTTCTGGTTTCTTGTCGGAGAAAGCTTCTTTTGGTGTCTTGTTGTCAAGTACTCTATGTGGAGTACGATTCTATACACTAACACCGCTATCCTTGCAGCTTCTTCCCATATATGCATTGGAAGATCCTGGTCATGAAGCATCGCTTTTGCTGCTTCTATGATTATTCTATTCTTACTTTCTGCAAATCCATTCTGTTGCGGCTTAAATGGAGTAGTCAACTCCCTCTTAATCCCTAAATCTCTGCATAATTTCTTGAAATATTATGATGTGAAATATTCGGCATTGTCTAATCAAAAGGTCTTGATTTTCTTCTCTATGTGGTTCTCAATCAAGGATTTGAATTCCTTGAACTTGCTGAATACTCCATCTTTGTTCTTCAAGAAATATATCCATGTCTTCCTAGAAAAATCATCAATGAAAGAAGCATAATATACATACCCACTCAATGAACTGGATGACATTGTACCGCATACATCAGAGTGGACAATTTCCAAGATTCCTTTTTCCTTGCTCTTGCTACTTGGAAATGTCTTCTTTATGTTCTTTCCCTTTGCACATTCTTTGCAAGCTTCTTCATGCTTTTCCTGGATTTCAGGAATACCTTCAACTGCTTTGCTTGCAAGTGGTAGTGCTCTATAGTGCACATGTGCAATCCTCCTATGCCATAGTTCACTTGGCTCCATTGAGTCATGGGCCAAAGCTTGTTCAGTTTGGCCCTTGAATTTGTACAAACCTCCCTCCTGCTCTCCAATCACAACTACATCATCTATATTCTTTCCCTTTGGCCCCATTAGGACTTGGCCATCAAAAAATGCATCCCTTATACCTTTTTCATCCAATGCAGATATGGAGAGAAGTTTCTTCTTGATTCTTGGAACATATAACACATCCTTCATCTTCAAAGACTTCCCAGAGTCTAGCTTGTAAGAGACTTCACCACTTCCTTTTATGGGGTACTTGTAATCATCCCCAAATTTCACCTTGTGGGATTAGTCATGTTCAGATAGGTTCACATAGGATTCTTTAAATCTTGTCATATGCTTGGAAGCCCTGCTATCTACAAGCCAATCATTGTTTCCATGTGTAACAGTCCCCGTGAGAGATGAAATCAGAACATACTCTCCATCACTTGAAGAGTCTTCATTGTCTTCTATGGTTCGCTTCCTTGGAGGTTCATCATCCTCTGCAGTGTGAGCATGATGTATTTTCTTGTTGAACTTCTTCTTGTGGGAGATACTTTTGTTATTGGGACAATCTTTGGATTAGTGTCCCTTCTCATCACAAGTATAGCATCGAATGTGAGATAGATCTCTCTTGAAGTTCCCACTTTGATTTTGGTACTGGTATCTTCCCTTCATGTGATGAGGATGCTCCCTCTTGGTGTTATTATTCCTGGTGTGTGCTGTGAGAGCCTGGTATTCATTACCCATCTTCTCTTCTTGAGCTACAAGTCAAGCTTGTTCTTGTGAGAATTCCTCTCAGAGCCTACTGAATGTGATTAACTTCTTTTTGGCACAAATCCCTTGAATGAAATAATCCCATGATCTAGGAAGACGATTCAAGGTGGTCATCACAATTTCTCCATTTTCTACATCTTCTCCCACAACTTCAAGTTGCTCCTTGAGTTAAGAGACCCTTGTAAAATAAGATTGCATGGTCTCTGCATTTTGTATCTTCACATTCTTCAACTAGTTTTGCAAGGTCATCTTCTGATTTATATTCTTTCCTTCAAATAGCTTGGTTAAGGAATCAAAGATCTCTTTGCGTGTCTTTAAGGAAGACACATGAGGGATGAGGTGATCCGTAATAGAATCAACAATGATCATCTTGAACTTATTCAATTTCTTCTTGTGTAAGGCTTTAGCCTCATCTCCCTCTGGAACTAGAACCTCTTCATTCACATAGGTGTCCAATTCATTCTCTTTGAGGACAAGCCCAATACTATACTTCCATGCTCGGAAGTTATCAACCCCTTCAAGCTTATCCTCAAGGTTGGTGTGGTGAGACATATTTAATGAGAAACTCAAATGGAAATAGAAAATATTTTAGGTCTTACCACTTTGATTTGCTGAAATTGGTTGGCTAGGGTTTGTGAGAGAAACCCTAAAATTTCAAACTTGGAATTTGAGACTTCTGTCCAGATGGAAAGATGCACTTGACTGAGGTGAGCAGGCTAGTACACTGGTTTCTGAATATTCCAAAAATTGACCACTGAAAATTTACTTGCGAAATTATGATTTGCAATTTTTAGCTTTTTCTAGTTTTCTGGTTTTATGGTCCAGAGTCAAATTAGGGTTTGACTTTCCAGGATTTTTACCAAACCAAAAAATTCGATCTTGGTCTCTAAATTTTGATTTTGTTGAGGCGCACTTCCCTATGTTGATTGTACTCCAAAATTCTACTTCTGTGAAAAGACTTAATTTCCCACAGTAGTGACAAGCCAAAAAATGAAAATGGTCAGAATCACTTTCTGCTTCGACAGAAAGATGCGCTTTCCTAAGGTGAGTTAGCCTAGCCTCTTTTTGTTGATGATCTATGGGGAGAAACCCAAAAATTAAGAAACCCTAGCTTCTGCAACAATGTCTTCTTCTTAGGTTAGCTCTGATACCATGTTAGTTTTTCACAATTTAATTAATAGTTATCTAGGATCTTACTAAGAGAATAACAAGCACAACATAAATACAAGATACACAAAGATTTTCCTCGAGGAAACCATAAAGGAGAAAACCCTGCAACTTCCTCAGAGATAGAATTATCACCAATACAATGTCACAAAAGTAAAACCCAAAATAGAAAAGGTCTTCAACAACTTCTCTCTTCTCCACTTGTGTGAACTTGTCCTTCTTCTCACTAATTCAAAGTGAGTGAGTGAGTGAATGATCCAAATGAGAGAGGCACCCTCTCTATTTATACTTTATCTTTAACTTGACCTTTACCCCAACTAGGTCGGCCCCTAGTTGTACTTGACTAGTCCGACTTCTCTAGGAGAGTCTAATAACCCATGACAACTTAACTCTGGGGTCTAATGCTCCGACTTACAATGGAGGGTTAACCTCAATGAATTTACAGGATCCAAATACAATAATAACTTCTCTGACCGAAGGAATAAACATCTTCGTCGGAGGTACAATAATAAAATACAAATGCAACATAAAATATACAAGTGAATATCTTCTGAAGTTACAATTACATTAACATAAGAGCCCCGAAAATTAGTCTTCTACAACCTACAACGAACTTCTTCTTGCTTCTTGTCTTCTTCACTTGTCCTCTTAGAGAAGTGTGCACCACTTGAGAGAGATATGAACTTGTTGTTGTAATAATGAAGTGTGGAAGCACTTTATTTGTATTCTTCTTAATCACTTACAATGCCTTTTTGCAATTGTAATTGTAAAGGCTTCATAAAAACATTGTTCATTACACATGCATCTACCATCAAATGTCATTTTACAAGTATAATTTTATGTAGGAAAAGACATTGCCAATAACTTTACAACAGTTTGAGTTCCATTAAATGCGAGAAAAATGGAAATACAATCAATCCATCCTACCAACAACATACTGACCATTGAAGGGTGTACAAAAACCATTGAAGGGTGTACACAAATTATCTCTAAAACTATACCTCCACGTATTGGAAGAGAAAATATTGCTAGTGTCAACGATATTTTTGACACTATGAACTTGTCCTTCTCTCTGATTTAATAAAAATTGTTGCAGTCACTTTGGGGTAACAATATTATTTGCTGATTCAAATGGTTTGTTAATTCAAATTTATATGTTTTATTCAAAATCTTAATCAATGTTTTGATTTAATTTTTATAATTAAGTTATCAAATTTCAAAAACTTTTCTTTTCTAGTGTAACAATAAACTCTTTAACATTCTATTTTTGAAAATCAATGTTAATTGACTTATGTATTAGAATCAATAAAGGATTTAATTCTAAATATCCTCTTAATCCATTCTCTATTATCAAGGATTTGATTTGTCAAAATATTTTATTCTCTCTAAGAACATCACCATTTATATCCCTTGATCCAATAAAATTAAGTTAAAGGTGTGAATGTTCTAACTTTGTACCCAATTGGAGTCTTTGGTAACATCTTTATCAATTCAATTCCTCAATAGACTGCTTGATGTGTGATGTCCATTGCCTTCATTCTTATTTTTGAGAGACATCTAGGAAACTTGGCTTGAGTGCACTTGTAACCTACCTAGAACTTGAAACATTTTATGTTAGTGGAAAAACATTACCTTAAGTTTTATTATAAATTTTTATATTATTGACCAAGGATGGTCAAGGATGATTGTCATTGAATAATATTATTATTTAATAAATTAAAATAGGGGACACTCATTCAAAGAGGACTGTTGAAGAGTGTTCACTGACCCACTAGGGGGAATGAAACTGTTGTAGAAGGAAAAATGACAAGTGGTTGCATCTTCCCTCACTTACTAGTTGTTGCAGGAGGCAAGCTCCCTAAAATTGTGGTCATGTTCCCCAACGAAGGTGGAACTATGCAGGTCGCTCATTAAATGATTTTTAATTGACCCAAAGACCTAGGCAGACATATAACCATCGAATGGGGCAAGAGGCTCACTGAATTTTCCTTGTGATTTGCTGGAAACTGTTATGTTGAGCACACAAGAGGAATTCGATGAGGGGATTGTAGAATGAGTTGCAGAGTAAGATTGTCAAATTAATCTGTTGAGTTTGCAGAGAGTGATTTGTATGCAAGTCCTCATGATTACTGAAGTACAAAGAAATTGTCACATGCTTCTACACAGAATTTTCGTCCTGGTGGTTCAGTAAACAAGCTCGGGGGTCCTAAAGCAAGTAATATTGGATTCTTTCAGGAGACGGTTGGGAGGAACGGTCTTCTTTGGGTGTTTGTCCACCTCTACAATTTTACACAAGTTCTACATTGTTCTAGTTTAATTACTTCGAATCTGCTGATATATTTTATGAAGATTTTATTTATATGTTATCAAATTATTTGTTGCTTCCTATATTAACCTTGATGTTAGAATGAGTAGTAAATAGAACTGATATTTATTTCTGTATTAAAATTTGAATGAAATAGATTGGGAAATATTGATTGATGAAGTAAAACCTCCCTGTATTTTTCCTGTCACAATAGTGATGTACTCTAGTACATGGAGTTAGTTTAAGTAGATAGATTTCAATGATCTCATATTGATAGATTGAATGATGCTCTCAATATTCCGATTAGAATGTCGATCTTCTATTTTTCAATAAGATATAGACATAATGATAAAATGTATAATGAAATAATACTCAGAAAACTTAAAGATACAACTTATTTCTTCTACAGTTCATAATGATTGCAGAAGAGTAGCTAGTTTAAATAAAATCAATTATACATACTGATAGAAATCCCATTTGTTTCTTAGTCAATATTGATGCTAAGTATATGTTCATAGAAATAGCTTATATCAATAATAGTCATTGTATAAATAGTATATCAATTATAAAATCAAATTATGTACATATATATTTAATCTATTTCATAATTTCTATTAGTATAACTTATCGACAGAATAAATCTATACATCTTCTTAAATCAATATCTATTCCCTACAAGAAAGCATTATAAAAATGATCACTATTACAAACAAAAGTAGAATAAACATAAGCATCATTTATAAGTTTCAATGAGATCTATAAAATTGAACATAGTTTAGAGTTCTGCCTCTAGTTCCAAATTAATTCCCAAATATTTAAGCATACATATAGAAATAACTAAATGAACCCTCAATAACATTAATCCAAAACATATAAATAATTATGATCACAATTAGGGTTGTCTCAGATAATCGTTTTTGAATATACAGAGGCTTGGGACTATGCCCATGGATTCTTTTACTAAACAAAATGTTTTATTTAAAACAAAGAATCGCCATTACCGGCTATAAACAAAAGTAAAACCCTTATTACAAAGAGAGAGTTATACACAAAGAACATTCTGGAAATATATAAGAATGAAATCTTTTCCACTATCCACATAATCAAAACATTACACAGTCGACAGACTTTATTCTTTTACATTACAACTTTTACGCTCAGATGGGATAGAGCTCGATGTCATCAACACGATGCATAATAATAAACAGTTAGGTTTTAATATCTTAACACAAGTCAATGGTTTGAGGCTCGCGAGAGGTTATCCCTATATATATATATATATCGTTTACGAATAGACAGGGTTTAGGGTTTTACCCTGTATCAACCTAATTCAAATAAATACAACATAGAACCAACATTACGATCCCCAATCTATTAAGAATAGAATTCGTTCAAAATGCTATATTTTATTTACTTGAGCATAGTAATACTTCTTGAAACTACCATATTAATTTCCCAAATCAACAAAGGAAAACCCTGTACAAATGGCTATCACATCGATAAAGCGTGGTTCATAATGAAACCCTGTTACCACTTAAACCTTAAATTGTTTACAAACCAACTGAACTAACAGAGTTTCCATGATAGGGTTTATGCCCATATATATTCACGCAGTTACCATTATAAATAAGAAAGAGTGACATTAACAAAGAATCCAAATGGTAATAGACATGGAAGAGGAACCCAAACACTATCGAAACAAAATAATCATTGAATCTTTTATATTATTAAGATAGAGGTCGAAACGCCAAACTCTGGATAGAAACACAGTAGAACCTTACAAGCTATTAACATCTCGTCGAATGCCAGAGGCCTACTGTAATACAAACAAGTTCAACGCTTCCATAATAACTAAATATGATTTGATAGAGGAACCGTCGAGAAGGACCCAAGGCTTACCGTGGTTATTCAAAACCACTGGAGTTGCTTTTCTATCCACAGTACCGTAGCCAAGAGCACCAGATGAGACTTGAGAACAACTGGGAATTTTCCTGCCATCACATACAAATTTTCGTTATAAAATGATATACGATAATCTATGAACAAAACATTTATAAGGAACAAATAAATTCTTTATCGTGGCCAACCCTTACCTCTGTAATAGATAACCAGTCGAGGCAGAGAGCGTAGAACCCTTACGATGGAGCCAAATCTAAAGAGCACAACACGATAGAAACATTGTAAAACCTTGAACTCATCTATGTATTCATATTAACGCAGAGACTGTGCAGGGTATGCCATATTGGCCATGGCGGCCGAGAGAGAGAGGTCGGCTCTTCAACCCTTGAACAAACAAAAAAATAACAATACAACCCATAGCAAAGGGTTAGGGCTTTGTCTCCCTACATGTAACTCTTCCACCAATTTCACATGATAGAATTAATGGGCTCAGTTGGCTCCCACTTTCGTTTTAAATTATAACCACTTTCATATAGTTTGGTGCCATCAAAGTTCTACTTTGTAAAAGTGCCCCAAACCTTGGTTATTGATATATATGCCCATACCTTGGATAAGGACACTTAAGTTTGGAACGAGTTCTTTCATATGTTGAGTTAGGGTCATAATCCTTCCCTTGCACTTATTATATAGTTAGGTTACAATTTAGCTCAAGAAAACCATAATAATATTAACCAAATCTTGTTTGAGGTACCAACCTGTAACCTGAGCAAGTTAAGTGAGTTGTGCATTAGCTTCAACATCTAAGTAAGCCTCAAGGCTACTCTAAGAACCAATTTTCAAACATAAGAAAATAATCAGAAGCAGACACCAAGGCAACATAAAATGAAAAAGAAACGACATTGTAAATATCGACGTCAATGCAATTAATATGTTATTATTTTATCTACTGAAAAAGGACTTCATATTCATTTAAATTATGATTAAGACCCATTTAATGATTTACGATGTTTGTAATCAATAAGTGTCGACAATACAAAAATATAGACAAGCAGTTAACTAACACTCCTTAACATGTCTAGGCGAGACGAGGAACAAACGTAAGTATTGCAACTTCAAATTAACATAAGTCTATCCAATTATAGATGAGTATTGTCATATGTATTCATGGACGACATTCTTAAATTACATTAAAATTAATAAGAGTTAAACGTTCACAAATACATTTCCGCACAGTAACTGTAGCATTTATACTAAACAGAAAAAATTTAAATTTTTGTGAAATTTTGGAGATGTTACATGTGGTATTAGAGCGCAAGTTCAAACACTAGGCCTGAAAGTGGCTCAACTTGCGCATTCCGATAAAATATAAAACACACAGTTATTGATTTTTGTTTTAAATTGTTTATGTACAGAACATTCAATATCTAATTTGCATGCAATGGACAAAGCAGAGGCATCTGTCGAGGATGGATCAGATCATAATGAACAAAATATTCATGAATGTGAAAATGTTAATGAGGAAAATATATATGTGGAATTAAATGATAATTCATCTGAACTTCTTCGAATTGTTAAAGATTTACAAGATGAAATAAAAACTGTTAAAGAAGAAAATGAAAGAATTATGAAGGCACGGGAAGGAATAAATCAAATTTTACTAGATAAATTTCATAATGAGGGAAAAGGTAAAAGAACAGAATCTAAATCAGAATCTGGAACTATGTCTTATCAACATAAAGGTAAGAAGTTAAAATTCTCTAAAAATGAAAGTAATTCCACTTCTGAAACTGATGTTAAAACACATAGAAAGAAACATAAATATTCCAGTGATAGTAGTGATGGCAACTGCAGTCCGAAAAAGAGGAAATACAAACCGTATGAAGAAATCTTATGAGAGTTCAAGAAAATAAAACCTCCAATGTTTAATGGAGAGATAGAGAAAGGATAAGAAGCCAAAGCATGGTTGTTGGGAATGAAGAAGTACTTCCAAATTTACAACTATTTCGACAAGCTGAAAGCTAAGATGGCCCTTTATAATCTAACTGGAAAAGCAGATATAGGGTGGAAAGATATCAAAAGAGTAAAAAGTCTTAAAGAAAAATACCTAACTTGGAGTACGTTTAAGGCATTGTCTAAAAATACATTTATGTCTGAACAATACTATGAAGAAAAGGCTAAAGAATTCTATGAGTTGAAGTTAGGGTCTATGAACATGAAAGAGTTAAGCCATAAATTTTTAATTCTATTAAGGTATGTACCATGTATCATTGACGAAAATCCTAAAATACAACGATTTCTGAGTTGTTTTTCTTTCCACATCAAGGACAAAATCAAATATGATAACCCTAAGACTCTTGAGGAGGCTATGAGGAAAGCAAATTTCTGTTACCAATAGAACAGAAAGAGGGAAATTGTACCTAGTAGGAAAGTAAATAGACCAAGTAATTTCGAACAAAGGAAGAAGAATTTTAAATATAACAGGAATGCTGGAAATAAAAATTCTCGAAATTTTCCTAACAAAAATTTTCAAGGAACTAATTTTAAAAGAAATAAACAACAGAATTTTACAGCTGCAAGAAATAGAGACATGCCTAATAATTATGCTAAAAATAATGAATGAAAAGAACCTATAAAATGCTTTGAATGTCAAGGACCACATTATGCAACAAATTGTCCTAACGGGAAAAGAAATATTAGCAACATCCATACAGTGCAGGAAGAGGCAACAGTTGGTGACTTAGCGAGGGAAATGCCCATGATCAATGCAGCCTTGGATAATCAACAGGCTGATCATCAGAATTCAATGGTCGAAATAGAAGGTATGATACAAAATAGACCCATATCTATTTTAATTGACTCAGGTGCTAGTTTGAGTTATGTATCACCTGGTATAGTAGAAAGCTGTGAATTGCAAGTGGAAAAGTTTGAAAAATCTTTGCTAGTTCAGTTAGATACAGGAACCAAAAGAAAGGTAGTTAATTTTGTTAAATATTGTGAATTGCTTATGAATCAATTTAAGACCCAAGTAAAATTTAATGTATTACCATTAGGATCTTATGATTTTTTAATTGGTATGGATTGGATGGAAAAGCATAGGGTAGTTTTAAATTGTTTTGAAAAGACATTTACATGTTTGAATAATGAAGGAGAAACAATTGTAGTAAAAGGAGTGCCTAGAAAAGTTTCAGTTAGACAGATTTCTGCTTTGCAAATGAAAAAGGCTCTACGTAAAGGATGTAAGGTATTTGCTGTAAATGTAATTAATGACGAACACACAACTAAAGAAGATAAGTTAAAACTTGAAGATATACCAATCCTAACAGAATTTTTAGATGTATTTTCAGAAGAAATTTCAGGTCTACCTCTGAAAAGAGAATTGGATTTCACCTTTGAGCTACTACCAGGTGCGGTACCAAACTCAAAAGCTCCTTACTGGATGAATATCCTAGAGCTTAACAAATTAAAATCACAGTTAAAAGAATCAATTGATAAAAATTTACATAAGACCAAGTGTGTCTCCTTGGGGAGCACCTGTCATTTTCGTTAAAAAGAAAGACAGTACTTTGCGTTTATGCATAGATTACCGCCAGTTAAATAAAATGACAATTAAAAATAGATATTGTTTTCCCCGCATAGATGATCTGTTTGATCAAGTACGCGGAGCGGTGATATTTTTGAAAATAGACTTGAGATCTAGGTATCATCAAGTCATAATTAAAGATGAAGATATCTTTAAAACTGCTTCTAGAACCCGTTACGGGCATTGTGAATTTGTAGTTATGCCTTTTGGGCTAACTAACGCTCTAGCAGTTTTCATGTGTTTAATGAATAATGTTTTACATAAGTATTTGGATAAATTTGTAATTGTTTTCATTGACGTCATTTTAATCTATTCAAATACTAAGGAAGAGCATGATGAACACTTACGAATAATATTACAAGTCTTAAGAGAACATAAACTGTACGCTAAATTCAACAAGTGTAAATTTTTCAAAGATAAAATACAGTATTTAGGTCATGTGATATCCAAGGATGGAATCTCAGTTGACCCGGATAAAATAAGAGCAATTAATGAATGACATGTCCCTAAAGATGTAACATATGTACGATTGTTCATGGGAATCACAGGTTACTACCGAAAGTTTATAGAAGGATTCTCAAGAATCGGAAATCCCATAACCTCTTTACAGAAAAAGGGAAAGAAATTTGTTTGGGATCAAAAGTGTGAATAAAGTTTTAAAAAGTTAAAAGAACTATTAACTACTACACCTATTGTAAAAATTACAGATCCAAACAAGGACTTTGTTGTATGCAATGATGGCCTCGGTGGAGTCTTAACGCAAGAAGGTCATGTAATAGCGTATGAATCAAGAAAGCTAAAAATTCATCAAAAGAATTACACTACCTATGATTTAGAGTTGGTTGCCATGATACATGCTTTAAAGATGTGGCATCATCATTTAATTGGTAGAAGATTTTCATTAATGACAGATAATAAAGGTCTAAAATATATGTTGGATCAACCAAATCTGAACGCAAAGCAAGCTAGGTGGTTAGCGTTCCTTAGCGAATATGATTTCGACATCCAACACATAAAAGGTAAAGAAAATAAGGTGGCTGATGCCTTAAGCAGGAATGAAAAATTAAATTTTATGGAAGCAGAAATCAGTACTTATAAAACAGATTTAGAAAATCAGTTTGAAGAAGGGATAAAATTGGATGAAAAATATCAGAAATTATAAGAAAAAGTTGTAGAAAATAATTCTGAAAATATACAAATAGATTATAGTTTGAATGAAAAAGCTCTAATGTTGTATAAAAACAGACTGTATGTACCAAATGTACCAGAAATTAAATTGCCAATTTTAAATAAGTACATAAAAGTCCGTATTCAGGACATCTGGGTTATCAAAAGATCATAACCAAGTTAAGGAAATAATATTTTTGGCCAAATATGAAAAATGAAGTTGTTGAATACATCGCTAGGTGTATTGGTTGCCAGTAGGTTAAGGCTGAGAATTAACATCTAGCTGGTTTGTTATAGCCATTAACAATTCCAGATTGGAAATGGGAGATTATCAACATTGATTTTATAACTTGATTGCCTAAAAATCAAAAGCAGAATAATTCAATAATGGTAGTAGTAGATAAGCTTAACAAAGCATCTCATTTTATAACTGTCAAAACTAAATTTAAGGCTGCTAACATTGCTGATGTGTTTATGAAGCCAGTTTTTTGTTTGCATAGAATTCCTAAGGTAATAATTTCTGGTCGAGATTCTAAATTTACAAGAAATCATTGTTTAAAGGTTTGGATACTAAATTAAAATTCAACACGTCTTTTCATCCACAAATGGATGGACAAACTAAAAGAGTAAATCAGATTCTAGAGGATATGTTAAGAATGTATGTTAAAGATCATCCAACTAAATGGGAAGAATATCTGCACTTAGTTGAATTTGCTTATAATAATCACTATCAAGCTTTAGCTAAACTTAGCCCTTTTGAAATTTTGTATGGTAGAAAGTGTAATACTCCTATCTCATGGAGTAATCCAGTTGATAGATTGATGTTAGGACCTAAATTGTTGAAAGAGATGGAACTTGTTGAATATTGTAACTTCTAAGAATATTATATTTGTATATTATTTATTCCGGAGATGTTCCATACCTCCGATGTGATTATACTATGAATCCGGAGATGTTTATTCCTCCGAATTGGTTGTGGTAACTAGGGTTATTAGACCCACCATGTGTGGGTCATCCCACTCAGTTATAATAGGGTATTTAACCTAATGGTTAAATACGAGCCTACATGTACTTGTGTAAAATACATGTCAGTGTAGTGTATAAATAGAGGAGGTATGTTCCTCATTTGATACACTCACTCACTTAAGAGAGGCGCACTTGTGGAGGAGAGGTCTACTATGGTGGAGGAGGAGATCATGTCTTTGGTTTGCATCTTTGTATATTGCTGGTCATCTACATTGAGGAAGCTTTACTGGGTTTTCTACCCCATGAGGGTTTCCCAGGATAAATCTGTGTCTCTTGTGTTTATGCTATGCTTGTTGTTTCTTCAGTGATCCTGTATATGCCATTATTGTGAAATGGAATGTAATGCTGCTATTTTCTGTCTTATCATATTGAATTTTAACATGGTATCAGAGCTAACCTGAAGGAAGGCAATGTATGGCACTTACAACACTTGCTTCTCTTGCGACAATTTGAAGGTTAGGGTTTTATATAGCAAAAACCAGTCATCGTGGAACTTTCGCTATAAATCAATTTATGCGAAGTTTCAGGATCTAAAAAGTTTACAAGTCGTAGATAACATCCCCAGGTACCTTGTGTCCAAAGGGAACCCTCAGATTCGTTGTACTTTATGAGTTATGATTAGTACAAGTTAGGGTTTCTGCCTCTTCCAGATCTTAGTCAAAATTAGGTGACCTTGGAAAAAAGGTCATAACTTGGGCTAGGAAGCTCCAAATGAAATTTCGTAAAAATTGACAGGTAGTACACATACTGTACTATCTCAAGAAACGTTTTTAGAGGCCGAAGGTGAACTTGTGACACGTGGCACACCGTACAAGTTCGCTCTCCTGTTTTATCCCATAAACAGGTCACGTTGCGACACTTGGCATAACTCTCTCTCAGAGAGTCCAATTGAGGTCAGACCTGTCAGGATGGAAAGATAACAGGGCGAGCTATCTCAAGAAAAGTGTTCAGAGGCCGAAGTTCAAGCAGTGACACATGGCACGCCGTACAAGTTCTCTCTCATGTTTTATCCCATAAACAGGTCACATTGCGACACTTGGCATAACTCTCTCTCAGAAAATCCAATTGAGGTGAGAACTGTCAGGATGGAAAGATGACAGGTCAGGCTACTGCAAAAAAAAATTTTCAGACCCTGTGGAGCAGAAATTTCAGAGTTATAGCAGAAACAATCAGGTGCATATTTCTGTCAAAACAGAATTATTTTTGGAGCACCTTTATTCATGGCTTCCGGAATTTAGGGTTTCGGAGAAAGTTAGAATTTTTGGAATCGGAGTCCACGGCTGGAAGCTCCTCAGAAAAATAAGAGCTTAGAGCCTTGGATCGAACCTTTTGATTGGACATAAGGGTGGGCTTCATCAAACCCTAGTTCGGGTTCCTGTCTAGAAGATCCATAAGTTTCGAAGGCAATTTTGAGGGGTCGAATTTTGGAAATTTCAAAATTGAAGAATACTAGGTTGATCAGCTCAGCAAGACACATTCTTCCATCCATTCATAAGTGTGAAAGTCAAAGATTGAATTTTTAGGGTTTCTCTAGCAAACCCTAATCAAGCTCCAGATCAAGTTTCAGGGGGAGTTGAGGCTAAGGCCTTACATAAGAAGACTACAAAAAGTCTCGACAGGTATGACTTAAGGAGGTTCAGGTATGTCTTGAAATCTGATTCTTGATTAAGTTCATAATGTGTTTGTCTTCATGTTATTTATTAGTACAATCTTGATTAATGTTATTAATTGTCTTATCACCCTAGTAACAATATGAATGCATGTGAATGATCGAAGACATTCATTGATTAGGGCTATATGATTGTACTTATGCATTATGGTGTTGTATGAGGTTGATGTTGTCTGCTAACAAGACACAGGTACATCACAAAAGACAAATCAAGTTCCATGACCATGACAACATGAAGACAAAGACTCATGAGGTATGTATGACTTTGTTATATCATGTTTAACCTACGAGACATGCAGGTTCTAGCTAAGGATCTCTAAATCATTGAAGAGGTTGTTTAGGTATGTTGTACATAACTAAGCAGGTATACTAATCCAGGTATGTTTTCCTATGTCATGTTAGAATCTTACCTTGTGTAAATATACTTGGTATGATTGGTTAGTAATCAAGGGTTTATGCATATTATGTCTCTTATCTTGGTTGATGATTTAACTAACTAGATCAAACAAGAATATGCATGAGTAAAAGAAGACTTCCTTGAAACCCTGAATACTAATGATCATGACTGTACATATTCAAGATTATTTAGAATTAGAATGTTTTGATAATATTGAGAATATACTAATGAATGTATGTTTGTGTATGAGATCATGAGGATGACACTAGTGTACACTTGAGCATGCACAGTGGTACATAATGAATAGAAGTTCAGAAGACATACAGAAGATCAGGCGGGAGGCAACCACACAAACATAAAAGATAAGTATTTGGGTTGTTATTAGAAATAGTAAATGATATTGCTTGTATGCATATTTGTATTCCTAGAATATATCATGCTGAGTGTAAACATTCATAAAGCATTGAACAATATACTACTAATATGCATATGATTGGTAAATTGGACAAACATTCCATTGTTGCTTGTCTAGAATGAAACCTCTTTGCTGACATGCTGAGAGTTGTGCACACTCTCGATAGTATGTTCTGGTAGAGATGGAAGGCATCTAGATGGCCACTGTATGCATACATGATATGGGAAAGTGTTGTGCCAAATTATTGGTCAAAATAGTTGCATAACTATGTAAATGATATCTGTATGCATAATAGGTTATCATATCAATATGATTTGATGATTATGAAGTATTACTAATCATGTACTTAATTTTGATTTGTAGGAAAGATCATGATGAATGATGAACTCTGAACAAGCGATGGATGTTCAACAAAAGATTTACAAATCAAACACACTATAGAAAGCTTGTGGTTAAGAGATTCTCTTAGAAAGAGGAAGAGAATCATGATGAGATGTTTTGCTCCAAGGGACTAGATAAGACCATTCTCTTAATAATGTAATCAGGTTCTGTATGGGTTCCCAGGATCGGTAGTCAATTAATGAGCTTAATGATCATCATGGGTGATGTGGATCTCAACCTTTGCTACAAGGTTGAATATGGGTTCTATACACATATGACATGGATGCAAGAAGGAACTCACCACAGAGTTCGAATGATTTTGAGGCTCATATTAGTAGACCCATCTGACGAGAGATGGCACAGATAGATATGCAGAAGATCACTCAATGCTGAGTGTGAATAATGGACAATTGACAGCTTCATGACAAAGCTTGGGCTTTACCAGAAGTAAAGCTATTCCTAACCTTTACCTTAAGGTTGTGGATGATGAACCTATCATACAATTATTGTATGACGATGATCTCTTTCTGACAAGGAATGAGAAACAGGTCATGAAAATGGCTCCAGAAATGAAAATGAAAGATCTCAGATTAATGTACTACTTCTTAGGTCTAGAAGTATGGCAATATCCAAAAGGAATCTTTTAAATCAAGGTAAGTATGCTGTGAAGTTTCTAAAAAGATTTGATATGTTGGAGTATAAAGCCATGGTCACTCCCATGGACTCCAACTTGAAGTTGTTAGTTAATGGCTCATCGTATTTAGTGGACCTAACCTAGACAAATCATTGGGTCATTGATGAATTTAACAAATACTAGGCCAGATATATGCTTTGCTATAAATACCCTAAGTCAGTATCTAGTAGAACCTAGAAAGGTGCACTTAATAGCTACAAAGCATGAAGTGAGGTACCTAAAAGGTACATTAGATTTTTGGTCTATATTATCTTGGAGGTCATGAACTCAATTTACATGGTTACTCAGATTTCGATTGGGCAGGAAGTGCCTCAGATAGAAAGAGTACATCAGGTGGATGTTATAGTCTTGAATCTACCATGATCTCATGGTTCAACAAGGAACAATCTAGTGTGGCTCTCAGTACTGCTGAAGCAGAATATATATATAGCTGTCTGCTCTGCCAACTGTGAAGCAGTGTGGCTTCAGAAGCTTTTATATGGAGTGTTTGACTTAGAAATGAATTCCACTATGATTATGTGTGACATTCAAAACTGCATCAAGATAGAAAATCTTGTATTCCATGATAAGTCAAAAACACATAGAGATCCGATACTTCTATTTACGAGATGTGGTGCAGAGAGGAGCTATCAAGCTCGAGTATATAAGCACTGAGGATCAGATTGCTGATATCTTGACTAAACCTCTGTCTTGAGTAAAGTTTGAATACTTCCGAGACAAGCTTGGTATAGTCCAGAAGGACCCTCCTCGAAAGGGGGAGTAGTATAGTATTTGATAACAAGTCTATCTCATCAATAATGAGGTTACTTTTTTACTGCACCTAGTTACTTAGAATTATTTAGATTTAGGAATCTTATATTTTTTCTTTTGATGATAGATGTATACATGCTTTTGATGATAGATGTATACACGCTTTTGAGGTTAGATATACATGCTTTTGATGATAGATGTTATGCATGTTTTGATGATCAGGATACATGTTTTGTTATACATGTTTTGATGATGAGGATACATGTTTTGTTATACATGTTTTGATGATGAGGATACATGTTTTGTTATACATGTTTTGATGATGAGGATACATGATTGACACATGTTTTGATGAAGTTCTTGGTGAACATGTGAGGGGATTGGATCATCCCTGGACTTTAGTCCTAAAGAGAGCCGTAGACGTATGTCTTCGAGAATTAAGTCCTTGGTGGACTTGAGGGGATTGGATCATCCCTGGACTTCAGTCCTAAAGAGAGCCGTAGACGTATGTCTTCGAGAATGAAGTCATTGGTGGACTTGAGGGGATTGGATCATCCCTAGACTTCAGTCCTAAAGAGAGTCGTAGACGTATGTCTTCGAGAATGAAGTCCTTGGTGGACTTGAGGGGATTGGATCATCCCTGGACTTCATTCCTAAAGAGAGCCGTAGACGTATGTCTTCGAGAATGAAGTCCTTGGTGGACTTGAGGGGATTGGATCATCCCTGGACTTCAGTCCTAAAGAGAGCCGTAGACGTATGTCTTCGAGAATGAAGTCCTTGGTGGACTTGAGGGGATTGGATCATCCTTGGACTTCAGTCCTAAAGAGAGTCGTAGACGTATGTCTCCGAGAACAAAATCCTGAATGAACAGGTAAGGGGATTGGATCGTCCTCGGACTTTAGTCCTTTGAATTGAGCCGTATACATGATCTCTCCGAGAACTAAATCCTGAATGAACAAGTAAGGGGATTGGATCGTCCTCGGACTATGGTCCTTTGAATTGAGCCGTAGACATGAGGTCTCCGAGAATTGAATGATAGGACTGGATCGTCCCTGGACTTTGGTTCAAAAGGTACATGATAGGACTGGATCGTCCCTGGACCGCGGTTCAAAATGTACGTGACAAATCCTAGAATTGTTCTAGGTTACATCCAGCATGAAACAGGGTTGGCTCTATAGATGTGATACATCCAGCATGAAACAGGGCTGGCTCTGTAGATGTGATACATCCAGCATGAAACAGGGCTGGCTCTGTAGATGTGATACATCCAGCATGAAACAGGGCGGGCTCTGTAGATGTGATACATCCAGCATGAAATAGGGTTGGCTCTGTAGATGTGATACATCCAGCATGAAACAGGGTTGGATCTGTAGATGTGATACATCCAGAATGAAACAGGGCTGGCTCTGTATATATGATACATCCAGCATGAAACAAGGCTGGCTCTGTAGATGTGATACATCCAGCATGAAACAGGGCTGGCTCTCTAGATGTGATACATCCAGCATGAAACCGGGCTGGCTCTGTAGATGTGATACATCCATCATGAAACAGGGTTGGCTCTGTAGATGTGATACATCTAGCATGAAACAGGGCTGGATCTGTAGACGTGACACATCCAGTATGAAAGAGGACTGGCTCTGTGGCGGTAAATCCTAGATCTGATCTAGGTCACATCCAGTATGAAAAAGGACTGGCACTATGGTTGGGATTAGATTGTCCCTAGACATGAGACTTGTCTTAAAGAGATAAGGATTGATCATCCTGGAACTTGATCTGGATTGTATCATCCATGGACCTATGTCCTAAAGAGAGCAAGATTGATCATCCTGTAATATGATCGTGTGATGACGATGCTGATGATCGTATGATGACGATGCTGATCATATGCTGACGATGCTGTTGATCGTGTGATGACGATGTTGATGATCGTGTGATGACGATGATGTCGATCGTGTGATGACGATGCTGATCGTATGATGACGATGCTGTTGATCGTGTGATGACGATGTTGATCATGTGATGACAATGCTGCCGATCGTGTGATGACGATGTTGATCATATGATGACAATGCTGCTGATCGTGTGATGACGATGCTGATGATCATGTGATGATGATGTTGCCGATCGTGTGATGACGATGCTGATCGTATGATGATGATGCTGCTGATCGTGTGATGACGATGCTGATCGTATGATGACGATGCTGCTGATCATGTGATGACGATGCTGATGATCGTGTGATGATGATGCTGCCAATCGTGTGCTGACGATGATGATGACAATGCTGATGATCGAATAATATCAACTCTGATGATGTTGATGTTCCAGTAACTAGTTGAGTTACTGATGATGATGAATTGAAGAAAGCTTCCGATGATATATAGATGATGTAGTCAATGACTCCTTGCTCCTGCAGATGTTGTTATAATATCCTTCTCGTTAAGGGGGAGTGTTGAATATTGTAACTTCTAAGAATATTATATTTGTATATTATTTATTCCGGAGATGTTCCATACCTCCGATGTGATTATACTATGAATACGGAGATGTTTATTCCTCCGAATTGGTTGTGGTAACTAGGGTTATTAGACCCACCATGTGTGGGTTGGCCCAGTCAGTTATAATAGGGTATTTAACCTAATGGTTAAATACGAGCCTACATGTACTTGTGTAAAATACATGTTAGTGTAGTGTATAAATAGAGGAGGTATGTTCCTCATTTGATACACTCACTCACTTAAGAGAGGTGCACTTGTGGAGGAGAGGTCTGCTATGGTGGAGGAGGAGATCAAGTCTTTGGTTTGCATCTTTGTATATTGCTGGTCATCTACATTGAGGAAGCTTTACTGGGTTTTCTACCCCATGAGGGTTTCCCAGGATAAATCTGTGTCTCTTGTGTTTATGCTATGCTTGTTGTTTCTTCAGTGATCCTGTATATGCCATTATTGTGAAATGGAATGTAATGCTGCTATTTTCTGTCTTAGCATATTGAATTTTAACAGAACTAAAAGTGAAGCAGGTACAAATCAATCTGAAAATTGCACAAGACAGACAAAAGAGTCATGCAGATCTAAAAATAACTCAGAAATAATTCCAAGTAGGTGAGCATGTTTTTGTCAAGGTAAAACCCAAGAAAAACTCTTTTAAGATGGGGAGTTGTGCTAAATTAGCACCCAGGTATTGTGGACCATTTGAAATATTATCAAGAGTTGGACCAGTGGCTTATCAGTTAGCCTTTCCACCTAATATGAAAATACATAATGTATTTCATATTTCTATTTTGAAAAAGTATGTACATGATGCTACTCATGTAATCGATTGGAATGACATATAGGTGGAACCAAAAGGAGATCTTCAGTGGAACCAGATTGTATCCTCGACAGGAGAGAAATTTTACTCTGGAATCGCACCATTGGACAGGTAAACATGCAATGAAATCACCTTAGTCTAGATGAAGAAACCTGAGAATTGGAGAGTAATATGAAGGAAACATATCCAATTCTGTTCCACGAAGTCTCTAATGATGATTAAGCAACATTGAGGACGATGTTGAACTTAAGAGAGGGTGTTTGTAACCTACCTAGAACTTGAAACATTTTATGTTTGTGGAAAAACATTACATTAAGTTTTATTGTAAAGTTTTATATTATTGACCAAGGATAGTCAAGGATGACTGTAATTGAATAATTTTATTATTTAATAAATTAAAATAGGAGACACTCATCCAAAAAGGACTATTGAAGAGTGTTCACTGAACCACTAGGGGGATGAAATTGTTGTAGAAGGAAAATGACAAGTGGCTGCATCTGCCCTGACTTACTAGTTGTTGCAGGAGGCAAGCTCCCTAAAATTGTGGTCATGTTCCCTAAGGAAGGTGGAACTGAGAAGGTGGCTCATTAAATGATTTTTAACTGACCCAAAGACCTAGGGAGACATATAACCATCGAATGGGGCAGGAGGCTCACTGACTTTTCCTTGTGATTTGCTGGAAACTATTATGTTGAGCACACAAGAGGAATTCGATGAGGGGATGCTAGAATAAGTTGTAGAGTAAGACTATCAAATTAATTTGCTGAGTTTGCATAGAGTCATTTGTATGCAAGTCCTCATGATTGCTAAAGTACAAATAGATTGTCACATGCTTCTACACAGAATTTTTGTCCTGGTGGTTCAGTGAAGAGAGCATAGAACCTTACCAATGTAATAGAGAGGTTCAGTGAAGAGAGGTTAAGAGACATTTAGGCAGCCTTACCTGCCTTGAGTGTACTTTACCTTTAAATGCAATTAGTCCCTTATTTGACGATGAACTCAAAATTTTGATAAGCACTAGGTTTATTTTGAATTTTTTGTCATGGTTTGTTTTACATGTGCGAGCCTTTCCTGGTTAAATTCAATAGTACCTTACCTTTAGCATAACATTTTTTATCATTTAAGAAGAGTATATATATAGACATAGATGAAGAGAAGGGTTAGGTTATTTTAATCTAAATATCATAATTATGTTTATAATTTTTTGTCTAAATCTAGATATTTCTTTAGATCTCTATATAATAGTTTTTATATTAAATGTATATATCGAATTTCTCTTTCATATATTATAGAGAATTATTTTTATTTATATCTATATTTTATTAATATTATTATTATTATTTATGATAAGTATTGTAATTTTTATAATCTTATGTGTAACACCTTGCTACATCTTCGTAGTAAGTTATTTTTCATTGTGTTGTTTTTCATTATCTAAAAATTAAACGTGATTTTTAATACATTTTTTTTTGTAAGCTAGTACACATGGAGTTTCAAACAGGTGATTTAGCATAGAAAGTGCCTTAACAATATACCCATTCACCATCTCTTCTACACCCCATGGACATTTTTAATGCATTGTTTTCACTTATTTAAACAAAAAAATATTTTGAAGAAAAAAATTACATTCTATGTTTTTCTATAAAGATAATTTTTTTTAAAATTTTTCTTTACCCATTCAATAGCACAGAAAATACACTCTTTTTTGCACTCTCAATTTGAGATTATTTGATAATTAATTATGTAAAGTATCTTCTTGTCGGATATATGTAGGGCGTGGTATAATCTTTGTTTTAGAAACTGGTTAATTCAGACTCGGACTCTTTCGAATTGACCATGTTGAACATCCACTAAATCTACTTGGCCTTCAAATTGGATCGGGTGACCAGTTCGGTCCTCAACCAGCCAAGCTGGTGTCCAATTCGGCAGATTTGGTATTGAATCGATCAACTTAGTTGAGTCTCGACCTGAACCGATCAAATTATCTATAAAATGCAATTCGTCCCTTGTTTGATGATGAACTCAAAATTTAGATAAGCATTAGCTTTATTTTAAACCATTTTCTCAATATTTCATAGACTTGTTTTACATGTGGGAGGTTGGTAGCTAAATTTAATAGTACACTACCATCAACATAAATCTAACTTAACTTATAACATTTTTTTTATTATTTAAGAAGAGTATAGATGTAGACACATATACACACATGAAAAAAGTGCAACACTATTTTTATCTAAATATCATAGTTATATTTATAATTTTGTCTAAATAGATATTTCTTTATATCTCTATATAGTAGTTTTCACATTAAATGTATATATGAAATCTCCGTTTTGTATAAGTAATTTTTTTATTTATATTTTATTACTATTATTATTGTTTATGATAAATCTTATATTTTTAATAAACTTATATGTAATACCGTGTTAGATTTTTAGTAATAAGACGCTTTTCATTTTCATTGTGTTGTTTTGAATCATCTTAAAAGCATTGTTTTCACTTATTTAAAAAACTATCATGAAGAGAAAAAAAATTGTATTTTATATTTTTTCTAAAAGATAATTTTTAATTTTTCTCTAGCACAAAAAATACACATATTTTTCATTCAATTTGAGATGATTTGATTATTAAATATGTAAAGTATTGTCTTGTTGGATATATGCACGGTGTGGTATAACCTATGTTTTAGAAATTGGTCAATTTGGAATTGAACTGAGTTGAGTTAATCGAATTGAATATTCATTGAGTCTACCCGGCCTTCAAACCAGATCGGTATTAAACCAATCAAATCGGTTGAGTCTCGACTTGAACCAAACGAGTTGTCTATAAAAAAAATCGCTCTATTGAGATACTCAATAATATTTGGTAATTTACTAAATAATAATATTAAATTCTTAAAGTAAAAGTGACATTCTCCTTATCTTTCATTCTTCATCCTGTTAGTTAAATGTTTAACATTACCATTAATTGTTTCGGGATATTTGAGAGTGGCTCGAACCTCATTCGAACTTATAGTATTTCACTATTGCAAAGTTTCCACCAAAATCTATCATGTATGAGGGTATGGGATTGACATTTAATCAAGCACATCAACCTCTCTATATACCTTGATGTTGCTAGTGTTGATTGCTGAACTCCTATGTCACGGCTTTGATAAAAAAGTACTCTCGAGTCAAGCAAAATCACTTGTTAAGCATGAGAAACTTTTTCTACCTTATTTTAACGATTGGATTAGGAAGTTCCATCAAAATTGTAGGGTTTTGAGTTGTTGACTAATGTCCTTGGATGATCAACTTTGAGATTCAAGGTAGACGCAAGGGCTAGAGCCTAGAGGAGGGAGGCATAGGGTGTTATTGATGAATATTATTCAAATATAGGCAATGATTCATGGACATGTATGATTTATGATTTCTGTTTCACATTCATTTTTTAAAATGTTGTTGCTCAATTATTAATTTAAATCACACACACACACACACATATCGCACATATCACGCCCCCGTTTCCAAAAATTTTGGGGGTCACTTTTCCAATGCATCTTGTTTCCCCATTTTGTGCAACTTAGAATCTAACCCTAACCCTAAATATAAGTTGAACTTCAAGGTGTTCAGCTAGTTCCGCTACTACTAGTGCAATTGTAGATGACCTTGAGGAGTCCGAGCTTGAGCAAGATGATGATGCCATTCTCTATGCCATTGCTAGTCCTTATTCTAGTTCTACTTCTACTTCTAATAGTGGTGATGAGTTTGGTGATTGGTCATGTTGATCAATAACATGTATGATGTATGATCATTCACGTATGATGTATAATGTAGTGGCATCATAGCCTCTTGTTTTTTGGACTTTATATACCATTAACCATTGATTATGTATTTGTTCCATATATGTATTGTCTTTTTGATATATTCATTTTTATATGTTATATATACATAAAAAGAGTTTGGGATATTTTGTCACTAATATTTGGAATTATGAATTAAAATATTTGAAATCATGAATTAAAATATTTAAAACATTATTTTTCTTTAAAATTTATTTGGAATTATGAATTAAAATATTTGAAATCATGAATTAAAATATTTAAAACATTATTTTTCTTTAAAATTTAAATATTTTATGTATTTTTTTTATCATGAATAGAGTGTCCTTAAATTTCATCTTTGGGTTATTCTAATCTTTATTGCTGATTCCCTCCATCTTTAGGACATGGAGCGAAGTCAAAGGTGTTGACCTTGCTCCATGCCCGTTGGATGGAGGAAATCAACAATCAAGATAAGCTCAGGCATTTCGGCCTCATCATTATTTAAAGGTTGACCTTGCTCCATGCCGGATGGAGGAAATCAACAATCAAGATAAGCTCAGGCATTTCCGCGTCTATCATTATTTATGTTGAATACCTTGACCTTCAACTCAACCATAGCGACAGGTTAGCTCTGATGAGTTTCATGGATATTTTTTTTTGGTAATTCACAACTATTCGATGACTACGCGTTGCAGGACTATACCGAAAACGTAAGCACAGACGTTATGCCCACACGTACATAAATGGCTGAAGAAGATCTTGTGCACGGTTTCTGTAGGATGTGGGGGAGGAGAATTTCCCGGATGGCCTACTGACTAGATTATCTAATGACTGTGGAAAAAGACTGATGCTCCGAAAACAATTTCAATTGGCACATATCGCGAATACACTGCTTTTCTGGGAAAAAAACAATTGCCCATCGCCATAGTAACCAGGAGCCGTTCACTTATTATTGTATAACATGGAGCATATGCTTTTCGCAACTTAGCATCTCCATTATGCCTTTTGTGCAATTAAAATTAGAGAATTCTGGACACTTGCGCCAGAAAGTTGATGCCTCAAGTACTGTTATAAAGAAATTGTTGCCGCACGTTGAATTTATTCCCATACAAAGCTAGATAACTCTAACTCTACCAATGAGGATGGCTATTTTTTTTGTACAGTGGAATAGGTCACTGGATGGGCAGATACTGGTGTGATATGGTATATTGCTATTATACTCCTAGGTGTACCCACATATCGTACAAGCATAGAGTACCAGTAAGTCTAGGTGTTTTGAATTCGTGACCTATATTACAATCTTTATTACAACATATCATCTTGTTTTTAAGTGAATAGCTAGTAGAATTATTGTCACCCTAAAAATTTAAAGGTATTTATACATTTCAAATAGAGACACTGAAAAACAAATATGATGCTTCATCTCTCAAATTCATTCAGCTTTAAAGTTTTGTAAGGTTTATTGTGGTTTACAATTTGAGTGGACTTGTTTTTTCTTTTCTTAAGAGGTCATAGGTTCAAATATAGAAGATAAATATATACACTTATACTTAAAAGCAAACAAACAAAATGAAATCTAAAATCAGAATGTATTACATAGCTTTTACAAGTCTTGAGATTCTGACCTTCATAGCTCATTTTGTTCAACACTAAACACTATAACAGAAATTCATAGAGAGCAGATTTGACAGAAAAAGAACAAAGGAATTTGCAGAGAATGATTCAATTAAGGACAGTGGCAAGATTTGTATCTATTTAATCGTCTTGGCATATCAAAACCTCCTTTCAGCTGTGTTCTTTACACTTTATTCTGGTGTTGTTAGAATCTGGCTATTAAAAAAATCAGACTTTTGTTGAATATTAAATTTTTAAATATATTTTATATATTTTTTCAGTATTACAAATTTTAGACATTAATTTTTTTCTTATTATACCAAATAATTTGAATTTAAACTTTGAACTGAGTATAAACTTTGAACTTAGAAACTATTGCTTCAAGTTATGGATTACATAACTGGCTTTCTTTTTCTTAATATGTACTTACAGGTCTATTCAAAGAGTTACGTCTACTTTTTTTCTTAAAGTTCATTACATTTCAAACCTAAATGTGGCCTTTTATGCCTTCCTAATGAGAGCATTGGAGGGCAATATTACAAGTACGAAAATTTAAATTGTCAATTCAACATATTATCATGTTTGAAGGCATATTTTTATGATATCTTCGGCGATTTTGAAATAAGTGGTATAAAGGGGATGTATGAAAAATGAGAGGTATAAAGGTGAAGAAATAAAAAGAGAAAGTCCGAATCTCTTTAAATTAAATTAAACGAAGAATTCAAATGAAACTTGCATTCTTTACTTTTAAAATAATCATAAAACTTTTTCATTGAAAAATCGAAAGAAAACGAGGATTCGTTGGAAAAAAGATTTCGGAAACATATTAGTCGTCGAAATGACATCGACGTATTATTTGGATAAAGATTTTTGATGGGAAAAGCATCTACGTATAAGGTATAGGTGCCGAAGTAAAATCTCAGAAGTTTCAAATATCAAAAGATAATCGATATAATAAATTTGGTTATAATAATTTTTTTTAGGTTTAATTGCGTGATATCCTTTAAGTCTAACATAGATTTTTTTTAATAATTTTTATTTAATTTAGTTTTTTTATTTTATAAATCTACATTTTTTAACATATTATTAAAAACTTAGCAACATCTCTACTACGTACTAAGGTGTAGAACACTGTATACAAAAAATACTGAAAAGTTTTTGTTTTTTTAAACTAAGTCTCTAAAAACCGATTATACAAAAATTTGAATTCATATTCATATAGACTTCCCTGGAGACACCCATAAAACCTCAGAGTTGACTCATACACTAGATGCAAAAAGGTGACGAGAAAATCGAGCTTTAAACCTTACCGTCAATATTAACGTGAATATAAATTTATAATAAAGAATTTGATACTCATATATTCTTTTTAATTATGAAAAGACCTCCAATTTTTTATTGCTTATTACCTCCAAGTTTTTAATGGTTTGAAATTAATTATGCAATAATTGTACATCAACAATTCACAATAAAATTGTACTTCCACATTTTTTAATTGTTTGAAATTAATTATGCAATGATTCTACATCAACGAGGAGTAGCAAGTGGGTTACACAAGCTTTGCACTTAAGGATAGATTATCCATAAGAGTATTCATTCAAACAATTATTTTCTTTTTTGTATTTATAAATAAAACCTAAAGATTGGGGATTCATTAATATATGTCTCTACTTTTCAATAAAGTACAAAAAAAAAAATAGCATCAATCAAGTGTTCACGCAAATGGTTGGAAGAAGTGATTGAAGAACTTATACGTCAAGCACCTTGAAATCTCTAATGCAGAAGATGAGTTGGATGATAAATTCTTCAATGCACTTAGGAATATTTAAAAAAAATGAAATGGATTTAAAAAAAATATTAATCATTTAATTATATTATATAATTTTTAATAATGCAATTTTGAAAAGAATATATATATATATATATATATATATATAATAAATGAATGAATAAAATTCTAAATAATAAAGAAGATAGAGTACAAATTAAAGGTTTTGAATAGTTAACTTTTTGTTATTCATTATATAAATTTCAATGATTTCTTTGACCATTGCTTTGAATGGATTAGTCATTAGATAATAGAAGATGTGAATGGTTTTCTACTACGAAGACCATTATTTTAAGCACAATAATAACTAAATAAAATAAGATGCAAATAATTTTTTTATACTTAAAAAAAACCATTTTACTAAAAACATTATTTTGATGCAATTAACTAACTAATTAATAATAAATGAATAGTCACTATATAAGGTAAGATGTGAATGGTTTTCTACTACTTTGAAGACCATTACTTTAAATCATAGTAGCATAATTCGAGTACGAATATGGATTGATACATAAAAAATAGTAATCAAAATATCTAGTAAGAATAAAATTAGCTTGCTTATATATAATATTTTTAATCAAATATTCACAAATATACCATAAATATACATAGACATTTATATAATAAAATTTAACATATATTTAAAAAACAAAAATATAAAATCTTAACAATCTCGGATATGGAAGTGCGAGAGAGGGAAATTACTTATTTATAGTTATTTTAATAAGTAAGCATGCAATTGAATGATAATTTTGTTTTATAGTGTTTAAATAATTAATGTTTTTTTCTTTCTTTCTGTAAATTGGTTTTCAAAATTTAATTCTCCAGTAATAATCCATATCCAAATTATGCTACTATGCTTTAAACACAACAATGACTAAATAAAATAAGACGTAAATCATTTTTTTTACTTAAGATAAATAAAAAATGACTTTACTAAAAACAATCCACTTTGATGTAAATAAATAACTAATTAACAACAAATGAATAGTTACTATATAAGGTAAGATGTGAATGGTTTTTTACTACTTTGAAGACTATTACTTTAAACACACCAATGACTAAATAAAATAAGATGCAAATGAGTTTTTTACTTAAAATAAATAAATAAAATCACCTTACTAAAAAGCATCCATTTTGATGTAAGTAACTAACTAATTAACAACAAATGAATAATCACTATATGAGGTAAGATGTGAATGGTTTTCTACTACTTTGAAGACCATTACTTTAAACATAACCATGACTAAATAAAATAAGATGCAAATGAATTTTTTTTATTTAAAATAAATAAAAAAGTCACTTTACTAAAAAGCATTTGTAAGTAAATAACTAATTAACAACAAATGAATAGTCACTATATGAGATAAGATGTGAATGGTTTTCTATTACTGTGAAGACTATTACTTTAAACACACCAATGACTAGATAAAATAGGATGAAAATGCTTTTTTTACTTATAATAAATAAAAAAATCACCTTACTAAAAAGCATCCACTTTGATGTAAGTAACTAACTAATTAACAACAAATGAATAGTCACTATATAAGGTAAGATGTGAATGATTTTCTACTACTTTAAAGACCATTACTTTAAATTCAACAATGACTAAATAAAATAAGATGTAAATGATTTTTTTAACTTAAAATAAATAAATAAATCACCATACTAAAAAGCATCCACTTTTATGTAAGTAAATAACTTATTAACAACAAATGATTTGGAAATCCACTCTTCTACCATTAGTGAGTGTTGGTGTTAGTGAGTTCCTCTCTTTGGGATGTGTACCCTCTCTTTCCCTACACAAATAATTTAAATGGATATAAAATTACCTTTTATATTTATGCATTTTTGGTAATCAGAAATAATTTTAAATTTATTTGTAAAATAAAGATTATATAAATTGTTAAGAAATTGAGACATAAATTCTGGTTAGTTTTTTAAAAAATTGTTAATAGTTATTTTTTATAGGAATTAAATTAAGAATTATTGTAACTATCTTTTTATAGAAATGGTTAATGGTTATATATAAATTTTTAATTTTTTTAGAAATTTTCGAATTATATTATATTTTTTCCTTTCTAAATATATAATATAAATATAAGAATTATTTTAAAAATATATATATAAATTAAAATTGTTGTTCTTATTAATTATGTTTAAGGCACATATAGATCAATGACATAGTATGATTGATATGTTCTAATTATGGGAAACAAAGAAAAATGAATAATTATTTGTTTTTTTTTTTTTTATATATTAGATATTGGCTATTGAACTATTTATGAAATGTAATAGTCTAAACATGCTATGATTTTGATCTTTTCTAGTCATATTTTTTCGACAAATTTTGTTCAATATTTTATCAAAAATTGAATAGAATTATTGGAATTCCAAATACAAGTTGTTGAGATTGCACAATCCATGTGCAATATGAGTATTTGATGGTGTTGAATCCATTCATGTGTTCAAAAATGTAATTTAAACAACGAAAAATTGCAATTTTACCAAATATTGTATAGTCAGATTTAGGTAATAATAACTAGAAAAATCCAAATCGTATAACATTTAGAGTATTTCCTTATAGAAGTTCTTCAAGTCAAATTACCTTATGGAATTTATTTAATGTCATATAGGCATTACTCTAACTAATTGTCACAATCATACTAAAGATGTGAAATGTCTGTATACAATAATAAAAAGAGTGGCTTCAATAAAAAAGCTTTAAATATAGCCGCATCACCTCAAGACATATTGGATCCTCTTAGGTTGAAGCAAAAGAATCCCAACATTTGCATGTATATGAGCGAGCTTTGTGTGGAATTCCTATAATTTTCTCTCGATATTGGACTTTCATTTTGACCGGTGGCTTGTTGGTGCATAGATGAAGATAGAGCCAAAAGTATATGGTATTTATCATTCAAACAAGAGTTATTGTAACCTTGCTTTGAACATCCTATCATCAGCTTCTCCCTGCTGGCTTCCAGTCTATCTCTGTACCTCTCCTCTATCACCCTGGCTTCCCATAGCACCTGAGCATTCATGTCGAGGTTTTCAGTCTCATGTCCATCACCTCTCATTAGTTTTCGAAATTCTCTACCACCTTGCACCTTAATACCCGCCCCCCTCACATGCTTAGGAATTTAACACATCCCTCCTGATGCCAGCTGCCATCCCTTCTCTTGAGACTTCCATGTGTTCGCCTCTCGCCACATCTTCCCCCTCCTCTGGCCTCGTGTTCTCATGTACACCCACATCTAGGAATTTAATATAGGTTAGATACTCACTATTCAACCAATTATCAAATGCAATAGTCTAAACATGATATGATTTGGATCTTTTCTAGTAATTTTTTTCCCACAAACTTTACCCATCCTATAAAAAACTAAGAAGAATTGTTGGATTCCAAATATAAGTTGTTGATATTGCACAATCCGTGTGCAATACGTGTATTTGATGGTAATCAATCCATTCATGCATTCAAAATGTAATTTAAACAATGAAAAAATGCAATTTGACCAAATATTGTATAATTAGATTCTAAAAAAATCCAAATTGCATAATTAAAATGTTTCCTTATAAAAATTCATTGAATCAAATTACCTTATGGAATTTATTTAATGTTAGGTATTACTTTTACTAAGTATCACAATCATACTAAATACATGAAAATTCGTCTACGATAATAAAAAGGAAATTCATTGAATCAAATTACCTTATGGAATTTATTTAATGTTAGGTATTACTTTTACTAAGTATCACAATCATACTAAATACATGAAAATTCGTCTACGATAATAAAAAGGGTGGCTTTAATACATAAAATTTGAAATCTAGCTACATCTCCCTAAGACATATTAGATCCTCTTAAGATAAAGTGAAAGCCTCCCAACTTTTTTATGTATATGAGGGAGCTTGGTATGTCATTCCTAGAATTTCGTCTCAATATAAGATAATGGACTTCCATTTTGACTAATGGCTTGTTAGTGCATAGATGAAGATGGAATCAAAAGTATGTGATATACTTAGCCATTGTCCAAGTGAAAAATATTGAATGCAAATGAGAGGAGAAGCAATCTAAAGTGGAAATTCGGTACTTATTGAAAAACATGAATATTATGAGTGATCTAAAAATATATTTAGGTGAATTCATAAAGAAGAGTAATATTTTTTGGCTAAATGTGATGATGAAAATTTGATATTTTACTCATTATTAGATAGAATTTCTTAAAACTAATCTATGCCTTGTAAATTTTGATATGCAATAAAAACAAAAAATTTAGAGAATTCTGTTGTCTTTCTAATGATATTTTAAAAAAAGTACTAATGTTATTTAATGTGTCAAATTTTCTTTTAATGAAATGTTTGTCCTTGTAAATTTGAGGAAAAGTTAACAAGTGGCTTGTGTTCACGTAAAATAATTTAATGTTAAATGTATACTTTTCAAAAAAATAATATATGAACATGTTCTACATAGAATACACTAAGATATGTGTGTGTGTGTATGCACACATGTGCACATGTGCATATGTATGTATGTATGCATGCATGCATGTTTTAATTTTTTTTAGAAAATTATATTTTTTATTATTTTTGGAAACTAAGCACTAAATATTTAGATCACATATTCTACACATTTGTGTTCATGTAACTTTTTTTTTACTATTTACATAAATTCAAAAAATAGAAATACCCTTTTTGAAGATGATGAGTTGATGTGGGACATATGTATTTCTTAATTTTTTTTGGTTGTGTACTTTTTATCTTGTTGATTTTTCTTTGAGTTCCTTCGAAGTTGTGGACATGAATTTCAAGTGTTAGTTTTAAAAGAAAATTAAAAAATATATATCACGCGAACTCAAAAACTCATAAATTATATGCCAATGGATAGATGATTCGTTGATGAATCCACTAGCATCAAGTTTGCCACCTAAGGTGTATTTAATGATAGGGTTTATACCTTTCATAGAGACTAGCAAAATTAAGTGTGTAGAAATGGATCTCTTAGACTGATTTTAAAGCCCACAATCGAGCTACTAGATCGATCAAGGTCTTGAAATACCTCGATCAAGGGCATTAACTATTTTTTAACACCTCAATCAAGGGTTATTTAAACCCTTGATCAAGGGTTTTTCGGGTTATAAAAAATCCTTGATCGAGCTTTTATATTTTAATATTTTTATTAATTTTTGTGATTTATATTTTTTATGTTAACAAATCCCTCTATTAAGTGATTAGATCAATCAAGGGTTTAAACAAGCTTGTTCGAGGGTTATTTAAACTCTTGATCAAGATTTTAGAAAAAATATAAATTGAGGGATTGTTTAAGCGCTTGAATGAGCTTTTGAAAGCTCGATCAAGGGCTTAAAATTACCTAATTCAAGCTATTGGTTGGGGAAATATGTCCTCGTGAATTGCCAAAAAGTATTACCCATATTCATGGGAGCACCCATTTAGTGGCGTGATAGAACTGAAAAAAATATAAACTGAACATATATATTGTATACATTAATATATATATAGGTTGGTTCCTTAGAGGTGAAAGTGGGACATTGTTGGATAGAAATTGTGATAGGAGGACAAATCGAATATTTATTTCTATTAGAAATCCATCCATTTTTGTTGAATTATTCATGCATTTATTGTTGGGTTAGGACCTTGTATTGTCACAATATCATGGATGATAAATATCTATGTGTTAAGGAGACACAACGCTTTAAAAATATGTTATGGAAGCCACATGTTCTTCATTAGGTTATTTGTTATACTCAACTAGTAGTGGGATAATATAAATAAGCCACATAGTGTTCGGTTGCATATAAAACTATGTGTATCATGTGGTGGTAGCATTACACTGTTAATTGTTGGAATAAGGCATGCAATATTGCCATGGCTAATTAGATGTTGAGTGCAAAGTGAAGGACTTGACATGCCTTAGGTTTATTGTAGTTTTAGATGGTTTGTAGCCTGGGGTAAAAATCATGAATTTGGTTGTCTATTCAGTGAAAATCGCATCGCGTAATTCATAATAAAAACTTTTCCACCAAATTATTTAATGTTTTGGGTCGAATTATTTTTTATTATTATTTTTGGCTAAAAAGTTTGTGCAAAATTTCGATAGAAAATTCATTTAATCTAACGATCGAAATTTTTTTCCATTAAATATAAAGACCTATTGAAAAAAAACTTTCAGCGAAAAAATTAATTTTTTTTGCCCGAACTATTTTTAGACCAAAAACTTGTGAAATTTATGAAACTACCGAAGGCATCGTTTGTCTTCAGCTTTCTCCAGCTTCACAAGGTGTAGCCCATGTTTAATACTTAAAATCTACTTTTGGAACTAATACCATTACTTTCGCCATTAAATCTAGTTTCCATAGTGTTGGCACCCCAACAACCCCCCTTTAATTTTTTAATAAATTAAGGGGCCCCCATTCATAATCTTGTAAATACACCTCTTTTGATTGCTTTTGTTTTGTTTTCTTGATTTTTGTGCTTGGCTTGATGACATCCATCGATTGTGTGTCTTTGATCCTTGATTTTTATCGATTCTGCAACTATGCTTTCATGAGAAGATAGTTTGATGATTTTGAGAATCTCTTTCCATTGGATATTTTGAGCTTTATAGTTGACTTCATGATCTCTATTACGCTGATTGTAAATAATTTAACCATCTTTTACCCCTCAAAACAAAGCATAGATTTGTAAATAATATAAATAATAAAAAATAACAAAAAAAAACAAACATGTAAATTTTATATATGTATAAGTTTATTTTAAGATTAGAATAAATATTTTGAATTTACTTTCCTTTATTTTATTTTTAAATTTATTCCTTTTATTTTATTTTTAAAGTTATTCCTTTTGTTTTAAGAGTTTATTTATTTTAAAAGTTTATTTATTTACACTAATTTTTATCATAACACTACAAAATAATTATAAATAAAATTTTGTAATATATATATATTTTCCTTTTATTTCCTTTTTCCTTATATAAAATCCATTATGCTTCATCACCTTTTGTTTTATATAAAAAAAAACTTCTATACATGAAAATCCATACAATAGAAGGATTATTAAAAAAAAAGAAATTTTATAATTTTTAACAATTGTTTATAATTTTTATTGAAATGCTTTGGAATATAGGAACATGATGCCACGTGTTTTTGCATTTTTGCAGGGAATGTTAAATTAAAACTTTATTATAGGCCTTGGACAAATTATTAGGCATGAAAACTTTGAAGAAGATTATTTGATTACATGACATATAATGGCTCATTATTATTTAGTTTAACACATTTTTTTTTGTTTCGCATAAACTTTATGATGGTCTTCATGAAGATAATTATCCTTTAAAGCCTGGTCAGAAATATGCATTCAAGAGGACGCCATTTTTCCAGCAAAGGAACACGAGATCGTTTTATTTGTGGTTATTTAAGATCAATCCCGTTGTCAATAAAAGGTTATTACTCAAATGCTGCATCATTATGGGAAGATGATCGAGCATTATAATTAGCATATCGCTGGATCAGTTAAAGTAGTGCCACATTTTTAAGACTGAATATATTGTTGATGCCGAGAAAAATCCTTGCATCGACAGTAGGAATTCTCCTAAATGAACAATACCAATTAGATCGTTTGGAATATGGAATCTGTCCGGTTAAGGGTTCGGCTACCGTAAATGTCTTTCAAGTAAACTTTACCACTTGCGGCCCGACCTACCGTTTATATTTTATATTTAAGTATGCGTATGCAAGTGCCCTAATTTAAATAGTGCATAAACTATAATTGACAGGTAGAAGCCTCACAAGTGATGCACATGTACTTACCTCTCGTTTGATGACTTCTACCTTATCAATCAACTAAAATTATCCTAATTTAACTAATATATCCTTGCAATGAGCGAGTTTATAAAGAAGAGTAATATCTGAGAATGTTTGGACAAATTCAACAGATAGCTATTGAAATAAAGCACTTACAATCACAATAGAAAAGATAAACAAAGATAGCTTTGGTGAAATTGAATTCCATTATTACTCTGTAATGTCCCCATCCAAATAAATTTCATGAAGGAAAAATCTCCACCAATCTACTAGTTCCCGAGGTTGGGGTGGAAACATTTAGACTTGGAATAAGGGAGCTATAAGACCCCAAATGGACGTTAGATTGACAAATATACATTAAAGGGGATCAATAAATAACAATAATAGGAAAATAAGATGGCATTTGGCCATGAGGGCACATAGGTGGTGTGGGACCCACACAAGGCAAGATTCTCCATGCCATATGGCATCCTTCTCTCACCCATTCAAATCCAAGGTGGATTATAACGTTCTTGGAGGAGTTGGAAATGAATTATTCATGGCATGAATGTAGGGAGGTTGAATTGGAGTGAAAGAGTAATTCTCATGAAAGAGGAAGAGGCATCATAGAAGAATTGTGACACTTGGAGCTAGATTCCCTAACCGCTATGACAATAATGATGAGGATTCTATGACACATATGAAAACGTTCAGACCTGATTGTTGACATATGACACATATGACATGTAAGGGATAAAAATAGCCACCAAGAGGGTGCACAAGGGGGGTTATGGAAGCCAAGATCCCCCCCATTCGAATTGATGGAAGAGGAAGGATAGAAAGTGATGGACAAGTGTCATTCATCAAAATATCTCCCTAGCTCGAGTTGGGATAATAATATTGGAGGGAATTAGAGTTATGGAGGCCTTTGGAAATTAATAAAAGATTAGGAGGAATAAGAAGAGCAACTTTTGATCATTTCTCATTTGGCACATTTGGAGAGCTTAGCTTGTCCTTGCACGGTGGATGTTCATCCTCCCTGCCTTAGAACCAATTTTGAGGGTGAAATATTCCCATCCAAGTTGGTTGATGGAGAGGCCATTCATACCTCTCAACAGAGCTTTGTGGAGATGTTTTTATGCAGGTTCAACCCCCATATAAGTTCGAGTTCATATTCACTCTCTCTTCTCTCTTCTCATTCTACTATCTTCCTCTCAATTTCATGTAAAAGTGTGATGGCATACTTCTTGTTGCATATGGTTAATTGCTGCATAACTCTGTAATAGATATATCATGAGATCCACAACTCAAATACCAATTTTAATTCATGTAATATTTCTCCAAGTAACATTGATATTCGAGATAGTTTCCTCACTACATTTTCATGGTGATTGTAGCATGTTTTGTATTAGTTTGATATCAGAATTTTATGGAGATGTTTCCTATGAATCCACCCTTCCACAATTCGAAAACATTTGGAGGTGTTTGGAATGGTTTGTGTACAACATTCCTAGAATCGAAATTGGGTGAATTTGAGCAACTTTCATAGAAGGGATATTATAGTGGTATCCGAGCATGGTTGCACCTGATTTGGGTTACCATTGATGAGGTCAAGAATTTATCCCCCGCCCTTATAAACCGAAAATGAGAGTACCTTTGGTGAAGAGGAAGAAGCATGAGAAGAGGTGCACTCTGCTGAAACTATAGCTAAGGATGAAAAATGAACCTCAGAGATGGAGGAGAAAGAGGAGCTTAGGAAATTCATGAAACCATTTTTGAGGACATGACAAGGAAGATAATGCAATGGTTCAAATTGATGGCTCGTAAAATTGGAAGCAAATTGGAAATAGGAGGCAGTAGTAATTCTCATTTCGAGGAAAAAAAGACAGTTGGTGAAAATTGTTTCTCAAGGACCAAGCATCACAACCGACCTAATGACTTCCAGGGATCAACAACAACCACCACACCCAATTTTATTGAGTCCAAATATAATGCTAACACTCAATTTTGAATGAAGGAAACTCTAGCAGAATGACAAGAATTGAGTGAAGAGTGTAGGGGGACCTTACAATTTGAACAACTCTTTAATGTATCAAACAAGCTCAAAACTAGAGGAGGTAGCAGAACCCTTTTACAAAATAAAGAATTGAAGTTTACCATAGGAAAAGTGCCCCTTCCCACCTTTGATGGCTCACCTCAATTTTTTTACAAATACTTGGGTACAAAAGTTAGATCTGTATTTTCAGCCGAATCCAATGGTTGAAGAGGATGCTTTAAAAATGACTATTCTGCATCTTGAGGGAAAAGCAAATGATTGGTAGTTCCATGGAATTAAAACCTTGCGGACATGATTAGATCACATAATATGAAGAGTTTGTTAACAAGTTAGTGGAAATATTTGATCAAAGAGACCTTGAAATGCCTTTCAAGGAACTAACACAGTTGAAGCAAACTAGAACCCCTAAGGAGTACATGTTGGAATTCCAAAAATTGTCAGTTATGGTTGCTGATATATCTATGGTTCGATTGATATTTCTCTTTACTGAAGGATTGGATGAACCTTTGAAAGGTTTGGTTCAAGCTAACAAGCCTATTTCATTGAAAGATGCCATGAATTTGGCAAGAGATATGCAAAATGTGCTACCCAAGACAAAGTATCCTCTGAAGCCCAATTTTCCTTCCAAGTTCATAGATGACAAGAGACCATGGAAAAAATATTCATTTGGGAGGGACAAGAAAGAGGGACCAAGAAAGGAAGAACTCATAAGAAAGAAACTATGTTTCACATGTCACCAACCATGGGTGCCATGGCATAAATGTTCTAAGGGGAAATCACACTTCATTGAAGTATTTTCTGATAATGAGGAGGAAATGGAGGAAGAAGAACAACATTCATCTCAAGAAGAGGGATATGACACAGCATAAGAAGATCATCCCTCACCCAAAACAAGGAATATGGAAGTACTATCAGGAGTACCTTGTTTTCACACCCTCTGATACAAAGGAGTGGTACAAGGGAATAAGGTTTTGGTATTAGTGGATGGAGGAGAAACTCATAACTTCATTGATGCAACCTTGGTGGAGAGGAGAAATTTTCCTACTGAAACATTCGATGGGTTCACAGTCATCATTCCAGGTAATCATTCTATGTATTGTAACACATGGATTCCTAAGCTACAAATTACCATAGGAAATTACACCTTTACTGATAGTTTCTATGTGGTGAATGTTGTTGATACAAATGTGGTTTTGGGAATACAATGGTTGTACTCTATAGGAGAACATATAGTGAATTACCAAATACCTGAAATGAAATTCAAATATTCGGAAGGAAAACCAATATTAGTGAGGGGAATTCACACTTATCATAACCAAGTGGTGTCTTCCCACATTATGAGGTCCATATTGAGACATGGGGACATTGAATGGGATGCAAAATGTTTCATCAATTTCTCCAAACCGAGCATAAAAGTTGCAGAACATCCAAGGGAGATAAGGAAGCTATTACACAAGTATGCGAGGGTTTTTGGAGACCTCCCCCTTGGAAGGCCACCTGACAGAGGAGTTGAACACACTATTGTATTGGAGGTAGGTACTTCACCTATCCAAATACCACCATCTAGACACCCAAAAAGGTTCAGGGATGAGATTGAGAAATCTATTAAAGAACTCTTGGAGTTGGGGCTCATCAGGCCAAGCTCAAGTCCCTATGCTTCTTTAGTTGTCTTGGTGAAGAAAAAAGATGGAACCTTAAGGATGTGCATTATTTCAGAGCCTTAAACAAGAAGACATTGAAGAATATGTACCCGATCCCTTAGATATATGAGCTCAAGGATCAACTATTTGGAGCCAAGTTATTTTCCAAAATTGATCTTATATCTGGTTACCATCATATTCGAATGAAGGAGGAAGATGTGTAGAAAACTGCTTTCAGATGTCACTATGGTCATTTCGAATTTCTTGTCATGCCTTTTGGTTTGACTAATGCTCCAGCAACCTTCCAATTATGCATGCACACAATATTTTTCAAGCAGCTCCGTAAGTTTGTTTTTTTATTATATTTTGATTTACAGTAAGACATGGGAGGAGAATTTGTATCAATTAGAAGTTGTATTGAAAATATTGCATGAAAAATATTTATTTGCTAAGTTGTCCAAGTGTGAGTTTGGGTTGACAAAATTTTTGTATCTTGGGCACATCATTGGGGAAGATGGAGTAAAGGTGCACTTGGAAAAAAAAGGTCTATTCTAGATTGGACATCACCCAAAAAACATCACCAAATTGAAGGGATTTATTGGGATCTGCACTTACTATAGAAAGTTTGTGAAGGGGTTTTCCAAATTGAATGATCGTCTCATTGATTTGAAAAAGAAGGATTCTTTCCAATGGGATGAAGAGACTGAAAAGGATTTCCAAATAATGAAATACGTAATGAGTAGTTGTCATGTACTTGCATTACCATATTTTTATAAACCATTTGTCTTGGAATGTGATGCATCAGGGGAAGGAATAGGAGCAGTACTAAAGTAATATAAACATCACATAGATTTTGAAAGTACAAAATTAAAACCACATGAGAGGATATACTCCATATATGACAAGGAAATGTTGGCCATCATGCATGCCTTAGTCAAGTTTAGATAATATCTGGTGGGGAACAAATTTGTGGTAAAAAATGATCATAATAGTTTAAAGCATTTCCTTATGCAAAAAGATCTCAATGAAAGGAAAAAAAAATGGGTGAGTAAGATTCAAGCCTTTGATTTTGACATTGAATTTGTTAAAGGGAAGAATAATGTTGTAGTAGATGCATTATCTAGAAGACCTTCACTTTCTCTTATGGACATTTCAAAGGGTTGGAAAGATGTGCTAATAGTAGAGTATGCCAAAGATAGATTTTCTTGTGAATTATTATATGGGGCCAAGAGAGATGATAAGTATAAAGTATTAAATGGCCTAATATACTACCAAGACCAAATCTAATTAGTTCATGGTTCGAATTTGAAGCAAAAAATCTTGAATGCAGCTCATGATTCTCCTTTAGCAGGTCATCCCAGTTTCTTTAAAACATATAGGAATTTAAGACAAAAATTATTTTGGAAAGGTTTGAAGGAATATGTTTTAAAGTATGTGACTGAATGTAAAATATGTCAACAAAAAAAATTTGAGCACACCCATCCTGCTGGTCTCTTACAACGATTGCCTATTCCAGAACAAAAGTGGGAAAGCATCTCCATGGATTTCATCACAATTTTTCCCAAGGCTTTTGGTAATGATTATATTTATGTTGTGGTGGATAGACTCACCAAATTTTCTCATTTCTTTTCTATTGCCTCATATTTTACTACTGCACAAGTAGCTGATCTATTCTTCAGAGATGTTTTCAGATTGCATGGACTTCCCAAAAACATTGTGAGTGTCAAGGGTAGAAAATTTATGAGTGATTTTTGACAATAAATATTCAAGTTGGTGGAAACAAAATTGAATCCTAGCACAAGCTATCATCCACAAACTGATGGCCAAATAGAAGGGGTGAACCAATGGTTGGAGGGATACTTGAGAAACTATGTTGGTGGGAAGCAAAAAACATGGGTTAAATGGATACATTTTGGGTGAGTTTTGTTACAATACTACATTTCATATGTCCATTTACATGTCTCCCTTCAAATATATTTATGGTTATGAAACAATCATAGTTTTGGCGATAGTAGAGCCCCAAAAGATAAAGATTGGATTGAGGAAAGTCAAGATATTTTGAAGTTGTTAAAAGACAATTTGCAGGTTTCCCAAAGTCAGTAGAAACAATATGCGGATCAACATAGGAAGGAAGGAACATTTCAAGTGAATGATTTGGTTTATTTGAGACTGAAACCATATAAACAAACCACCTTAAAAGGAAAAGGATTAGAAAATATTAAACCAAGTTTTTATGGTTCATATAAGATCATTCAAAAAGTTGGGGAGGTAGCTTATGAGATAGAACTTCCGGAGGGCATCAAAATCCATAATGTGTTTCATGTTTCATTCCTTAAGAAGGATATTAGGAAGCAAATTTCTATTTAAAAAACACTGCCTCCATTAGATGATGAACGACAACTCATACTCATTCCCGATTTTTTTTTGAAAGCAAGGGAAAGGAAATTGAGGAGCATAACCATAAGATAATATTTGGTACAATGGAAAGATTTTCCAAGTGAGTATGCCACAAGGGAAGAGGAATTTTTTTGCTGCGTCCCAATTTGGAATTGCTTGATGACAAGAAATATTGGGTGGGGAGTGTTGTAATGTCCCCATCCAAATAAATTTCATGAAGGAAAAATATGCACCAATCTACTAGTTCCCTAGGTTGAGGTGGAAACATTTAGACTTGGAATAAGGGAGCTATAAGATCCAAAATGGACCTTATATTGAAAAATATACATTAAAGTGGATAAATAAATAAAAATAATAGGAAAATGAGATGGCATTTGGCCATGAGGGCGCATAGGTGGTGTGGGACCCACACAAGGAAAGATTTTCCATGCCACATGTCATCCTTATTGTCATGTCCCAAATTTGGAATTGGGTCAAAATGGCCTAATCACATTGGCCATATTCATTAGAGTTTGTCAAATTGATGCTAAAGGTCAAATAATTGCCAAGGAGGAAAATTACTAGTTTCCTAGGTTTGGGGTGGAAGCTTTGGGATTTGGCATAATGGGGATAATAAATGATGTTTGAACATTAAAATGGCATAAATATTTAATAAATTAGCTAAATAAATATATACAAGTGAAAATCAAAGTGGCATTTCATCATGAAGACACATGGAGGAAGTGGGACCCACATATGGCTAGATTTCCCCACTACACTTGGCATCATTCTCTCACCAATTCGAATTCAAGGTGAATGGTAACATACTTGGGGGAGTCCAAAAGGTATTATTCATTTCATGACTCATCCAAGGTCGAAATATAGAGGAAGAGTAAATCCCATGGAAGGGGAAGAGGCAATTTGGATCTAGTGAGACACTTGGGCTAGATTCCCTAGCTCTATGACAACAATGATGAAGATGGTATGACACCTATGACACAAATAAGACCTGAAGGCTGAAATATGACATATATGACATGTTAGGGCTAAAATAAGACTCCAAGAGGGTGCTCAAGGGTCTTGGGGCAGCTAATATGCTTCCACATGTGATTTGGTGGAAGTGGGAGACTAGGAATTGTTGTACAAGTGGCGTTCTTTGGAATTTCTTCCCAACTTGAGTTGGCATGAGTCTCTTGGAAGGAATTCGACCCATGGAGTGTTGAAATATTGTAACTTCAAAGAATATTATATTTATATTATTTATTCCGGAGATGTTCCATACCTCCGATGTGATTATACTATAAATCCGGAGATGATTATTCCTCCGAGTTGGGTGTGGTAACTAGGGTTATTAGACCCACCATGTGGGGGTCGGCCCAGTCAGTTATAATGGGGTATTTAACCTAATGGTTAAATACGAGCCTACATGTACTTGTGTAAAATACATATCAGAGTAGTGTATAAATAGAGGAGGTGTGTTCCTCATTTGATACACTCACACACTTGAGGATAGAGCACTTGTGGAGGAGAGGTCTGCTATTGTGGGGGAGGAGATCATGTCTCAGGGTTTCATCTTTGTATATTGCTGGTCATCTATATTGAGGAAGCTTTGCTGGGTTTTCTACCCCATGAGGGTTTCCCAGGATAAATCTCTGTCTCTTGTGTTTATGCTGTGCTTGTTGTTTCTTCAGTGATCCTGTATATGCTATTATTGTGAAATGGAATGTAATGCTGCTATTTTCTGTCTTATCATATTAAATATTAACATGGTATCAGAGCTAACCTGAAGGAAGACAAGGTATGGCACTAACGACACTTGCTTTACTTACGACAATTTGAAGGTTAGGGTTTTACATAGCAAAAACCCGTCATCGTAGAACTTTCGCTATAAATCTGTTTTGGAGAATTTTTCGGATCTGAAATTGTTACAGGACGAAGCTTAAATCTCCAGGTACCTTGTGTCCAAAGGACAACCTCTAATTCGTTGTACTTTGTGAGTTATGATCAGTACAAGTTAGGGTTTCTGCCTTTTCCAGATCTTAGTCAAAATCAGGTGACCTTGGAAAAAAGGTCATAACTTGGGCTAGGAAGCTCCAAATGAAATTTCATAAAAGGTTACAGGTAGTACACAGATTTTACTATCTCAGGAAACTTTTTCAGAGGCCGAAGGTGAACCAGTGACACGTGGTACTCCGTACAAGTTCGCTCTCCTGTTTTATCCCATAAACAAGTCACGTTGCGACACTTGGCATAACTCTCTCTCAGAGAGTCCAATTGAGGTCAGACCTGTCAGGATGGAAAGATAACAGGTCGAAATATCTCAGAAAAAGTTTTCAGAGGACGAAGTTCAAACAGTGACACGTGGCATGCCGTACAAGTTCGCTCGCCTGTTTTATCCCATAAACAGGTCATGTTGCGACACTTGGCATAACTCTCTCTCAGAAAACCCAATTGAGGTCAGATCTGTCAGAATGGAAAGATGACAGGTCAGGATACTGCAATAAAAGGGTTTCAGACCCTGTGGAGCAAAAATTTCAGAGTTATAGCAGAAACAATCAGGTGCATATTTCTGTCAAAACAGAATTATTTTTGGAGCACCTTTATTCATGGCTTCCGGAATTTAGGGTTTCGGAGAAAGTTAGAATTTTTGGAATCGGAGTCCACGGCTGAATGCTACTCAGGAAAATCGAAATTTAGAGACCAAGATCGAATTTTTTGGTTGGGTGGAAGACCGGGCTTGATCAAACCCCAGTTCGGGATTTTGATCGGAAAGATGGAAAATTAGGGCTTCAGCAAAAGTTGGAATTTTTGAAGTCTGTAACCACGGCTGGAAGCTCCTCAGAAAAATTAAAGTTTAGAGCCTTGGATCGAACCTTTTGTTTGGGAAGAAGGGTGGGCTTCATCAAACCCTAGTTCGGGATCCTGTCCAGAAGATCCAGAAGTTTCAAAGGCAATTTTGAGGGGTCAAATTTTGGAGATTCCAAAATTGAAGTATGCCAGTTTGATCAGCTCAGCAAGACATATTCTTTCATCCATTCAGAAGTGTGAAAGTCAAAGTTTGAATCTTTAGGGTTTCTCTAGAAAACCCTAATCAAGCTCCAGATCAAGTTTCAGGGGGAGTTGAGGCTAAGGCCTTACATAAGAAGACTACAAGAAGTCTCGACAGGTATGACTTAAGGAGGTTCAGGTATGTCTTGAAATCAAATTCTTGATTAAGTTCATGATGTGTTTGTCTTCATATTATTTACTAGTACAATCTTGATTAATGTTAGAATTGTCTTATCACCCTAGTAACAATATGAATGCATGTGAATGATCAAAGACATTCATTGATTAGGGCTATATGATTGTACTAATGCATTATGATGTTGTGTGAAGTTGATGTTGTCTGCTAACAAGATACAGGTACATCACAAAAGACAAATCAGGTTCCATGACCATGAAAACATGAAGACAAAGACTCATATTTGTTCTACTTACGAGGTATGTATGACTTTGTTATATTATGCTTAACCTATGAGACATGTAGGTTCTAGCTCGGGATCTCTAAATCATTGAAGAGATTGTTTAGGTATGTTGTACATAACCAAGTAGGTATACTAATCCAGGTATGTTTCCCATGAATCTTACCTTGTGTTAGGATCCCTTATATAAGTATACTTGGAATGATTGGTTATGCTTATTCATAAAGTTAGTAATCAAGGGATTATGCATATTATATCTTTTATCTTGATTGATGATATGTATGAGTAAAAGAAGACTTCCCTGAAATCTTGAATACTAATGTTTATTAACTATAATCATGATTATACATTTTCAAGATTATTTAGAACTATAATGTTTTGATAACATTGAGATTATACTAATGAATGTATGTTTGTGTATGAGATCATGATGATGACACTAGTACACATTTGAGCATGCACAGTGGTACAGAATGAATAGAAGTTCAAAAGACATACAGAAGATCAAGCGGGAGGCAACCACACAAACATAAAAGATAAGTATTTGAGTTGTTATTTGAAATAGTAAATGATATTGCCTGTAATAGATTGTATGCATATTTGTATTCCTATAATATATCATGTTGAGTGTAAATATTCATAGAACATTGAACAGTATACTACTAATATGCATATGATTGGTAAGTTGGACAAACATTCCATTGTTGCTTGTCTAGAATGAAACCTCTTTGCTAACATGCTGAGAGTTGTGCACACTCTCGATAGTATGTTCTGGTAGAGATGGAAGGCATCTAGATAGCCACTGTATGCATACAGGATATGGGAAAGTGTTGTGCCAAAGTATTGGTCAAAATAGTTGCATCACTATGTAAATGATATCTGTATGCATAATAGGTTATCATGTCAATATGATTTGATGATTATGAATTATTACTAATCATGTACTTAATTTTGATTTGTAGGAAAGGTCATGAAGAATGATGGACACCGTACAAGTGGTGGATGTTCAAACAAGAAGATTTACAAATCAAACAAAATATAGAAGGCTCATGGCTAGAAGATTCTCTTAGAAAGGGGAAGAGAATCATGACAAGATGTTTGCTCCAAGTATGGTGTAATTAAAGAAGAAGTGTGAATCAGGTTCTGTATAGGTACCTAGGATCGATAATAAATTGATAAGCTTAATGATCACCATGGGTGATGTGGATCTCAACCTTTGCTACAAGGTTGAATATGATTTCTATACACATATGACATGGATGCAAGAAGGAACTCACCACAGAGTTTGAATGATATTGAGGTTCATATTAGTAGACCCATCTAATGAGAGATGGCACAGATAGATATGCAGAAGTTCATTCAATGCAGAAATGAAAATGAAAGATCTCAAATTGATGCTTTACTTCCTAGGTCTGGAAGTATGGCAAGGCTCAGAAGAAATATTTCTCAACCAGGGAAAGTATGATGAGAAATATGACTTGAGGTGTTGGAATGGCCACTCTTATGGATTCCAACTTGAAGCTGTTAGGGGATAACTCATCAGAGTTAGTGGATATAACTCTGTACAGTCAAATTATTGGGTCATTGATGTATCTAACATATACTAGATTAGATATATGCTTTGTTGTGAACACCTTGAGTCAGTATCTAGTGGAAACTAGATGTGTTCACCTGATAGTTGCAAAGCATGTGATGAGGCACCTAAAGGATACGATAGACTTTGATCTGTGCTATCTTGGAGATCATGACTTCAGATGGCTACTCAGATGTTGATTGGGTAGAAAGTGTATCAGACAAGAAGAACACATCAAGAGGATGTTATTGTCTAGGATTAGCCATGATCTCGTGGTTTAGCTGGAAGCAGTCTAGTGTGGCTCTCAGCACAAGCAGAATATATGGCTGTTTGCTCTGCTAGTTGTGAAGAAGTTTGGCTTCAGGATTGTTTGACTTAGAGATAGAACCAACTGTGATCCTATGTGACAAATAGAGTTGTATCAAGATGACATAGAATCCAGTGTTCCATGATAAGTCAAAGATCATAGGGATCTAATAAGATATGACACAGAAAGGAACTATAAAGTTTGAATTCGTAACAGGTTACCGATGTACTAACCAAACCTCTACCTCGAGTGAAGAAGTTACCAACATACTAACCAAGCCTCTGTCTCGAGTGAAATTTGAATACTTTCGAGACAAGCTTGGTGTAGCTCAAAAGGACCCTCCTCGAAAGGGGGAGTAGTATAGTCACTGATGATGAGATTGTCTCATCGAACAACAAGGTCGATGATGAGGTAACCTGTTCTCTACACCTAGATACTTAGAAATATTTAGATTTAGGACTCGTATACTTAGAATACTTAGTTTTACTTATACATGCTTTTGATGTTATATGTATTAGTAAGAATACATGCTTTTGATGATAGATGTATTGGTGAGAATACATGCTTTTGATGATAAGATGTATTGGTAAGAATACATACTTTTGATGACACATGTATTGATTAATGTACGTGTATGGTTGAGGATACTTGTACTTGTATTGATGAGAATACATGTGGGGATTGTATCATCCTTGAACACATGTTCTAAAGAGAGCCGTAGACGTGAGGTCTCCGAGAATGAATTCCTTAGTGGACAGTTGAGGGGATTGGATCATCCCTGGACTTTCAGTCCTAAAGAGAGCCGTAGACGTGAGGTCTCCGAGAATGAAGTCCTTAGTGGACAGTTGAGGGGATTGGATCATCCCTGGACTTTCAGTCCTAAAGAGAGCCGTAGACGTGAGGTCTCCGAGAATGAAGTCCTTAGTGGACAGTTGAGGGGATTGGATCATCCCTGGACTTTCAGTCCTAAAGAGAGCCGTAGACGTGAGGTCTCCGAGAATGAAGTCCTTAGTGGACAGTTGAGGGGATTGGATCATCCCTGGACTTTCAGTCCTAAAGAGAGCCGTAGACGTGAGGTCTCCGAGAATGAAGTCCTTAGTGGACAGTTAAGGGGATTGGATCATCCCTGGACTTTCAGTCCTAAAGAGAGCCGTAGACGTATGGTCTCCGAAAAGTGGGGATTGTATCATCCCCGGACTTAGGTCCCTGAATTGATCCGTATACGTGAGGTCTCCGAGAAGTGGGGATTGTATCATCCCCGGACTTAGGTCCCTGAATTGATCCGTAGACGTGAGGTCTCCGAGAAGTGGGGATTGTATCATCCCCGGACTTAGGTCCCTGAATTGATCCGTAGACGTGAGGTCTCCGAGAAGTGGGGATTGTATCATCCCCGGACTTAGGTCCCTGAATTGATCCGTAGACGTGAGGTCTCCGAGAAGTGGGGATTGTATCATCCCCGGACTTAGGTCCCTGAATTGATCCGTAGACGTGAGGTCTCCGAGAAGTGGGGATTGTATCATCCCCGGACTTAGGTCCCTGAATTGATCCGTAGACGTGAGGTCTCCGAGAAGTGGGGATTGTATCATCCCCGGACTTAGGTCCCTGAATTGATCCGTAGACGTGAGGTCTCCGAGAAGTGGGGATTGTATCATCCCCGGACTTAGGTCCCTGAATTGATCCGTAGACCTGAGGTCTCCGAGAAGTGGGGATTGTATCATCCCCAGACTTAGGTCCCTGAATTGATCCGTAGACCTGAGGTCTCCAAGAAGTGGGGATTGTATCATCCCCGGACTGCGGTCCCTGAATTGATCCATAGACGTATGGTCTCCGAGAAGTGGGGATTGTATCATCCCCGGACTTCGGTCCCTGAATTGATCTGTAGACGTATGGTCTCCGAGAAAGTGATTTTTGATGTGGTTACTTGTATCGGTAGGATACTTGTATTGATGATGTGGTTACTTGTATCGGTAGGATACTTGTATTGATGATGTGGTTACTTGTATCGGTAGGATACTTGTATTGATGATGTGGTTACTTGTATCGGTAGGATACTAGTATTGATGATGTGGTTACTTGTATCGGTATGGATACTTGTATTGATGATGTGGTTACTTGTATCGATAGGATACATGTATTGATGACATGATTACTTGTATCAGTATGGATACTTGTATTGATGATATGTATACTTGTATTGCCATGAATACTTGTACTGCTGATGATCGTGTGATGACGATGCTGATGATCGTGTGATGACGATGCTGATGATCGTGAGATGACGATGCTGATGATCATGTGATGACGATGCTGATGATCGTGAGATGACGATGCTGATGATCGTGTGATGACGATGCTGATGATCGTGTGATGACGATGCTGATGATCGTGTGATGACGATGCTAATGATCGTGAGATGACTATACTGATGATCGTGAGGATCCAGATGTTGATGTTGTTGTAGTTGTTCGAGTGCTGCAGAAGATAAAGACTCAGTACTGAAGATGTTGATGTTCCAGTATTGAAGATGTTCCAGTAACTGCTTGAGTTACTGATGATGTTGAGAAAGCTTCCAATGATTTATAGATGTATCATGTATGATGTTGATGACTCCTTGCTCGTGCAGATACTGTTATAATATCCTTCTCGTTAAGGGGGAGTGTTGAAATATTGTAACTTCAAAGAATATTATATTTATATTATTTATTCCGGAGATGTTCCATACCTCCGATGTGATTATACTATAAATCCGGAGATGATTATTCCTCCGAGTTGGGTGTGGTAACTAGGGTTATTAGACCCACCATGTGGGGGTCGGCCCAGTCAGTTGTAATGGGGTATTTAACCTAATGGTTAAATACGAGCCTACATGTACTTGTGTAAAATACATATCAGAGTAGTGTATAAATAGAGGAGGTGTGTTCCTCATTTGATACACTCACACACTTGAGGATAGAGCACTTGTGGAGGAGAGGTCTGCTATTGTGGGGGAGGAGATCATGTCTCAGGGTTTCATCTTTGTATATTGCTGGTCATCTATATTGAGGAAGCTTTGCTGGGTTTTCTACCCCATGAGGGTTTCCTAGGATAAATCTCTGTCTCTTGTGTTTATGCTGTGCTTGTTGTTTCTTCAGTGATCCTGTATATGCTATTATTGTGAAATGGAATGTAATGCTGCTATTTTTTGTCTTAGCATATTAAATCTTAACATGGAGGACATTAGAAGTTTATAAATGTCAATAACACAGAATGAAACAATATTTTTATCATTTGTAGAATTTGCAATTGCATTTGTGAAGAGGGAGAGCTAGTGGATGACTAGTTTCTTGCCTTGACCAATTTCGAGGGTGAAAGATTCCCATCCAAGTTGGTAATTGGAAAGGCCATTCAAACCATTCATTTGGAGCTTTAATGGATTCTTTATTTGTAGGTGTAATCTATAGGGCATCTTATGGTTTCTTCTATTGTAGCTCACTCCTTCAACCATTTCTAGTTTTGATGGCATATTCTTGATCCTTGAGGGAGGGCATTTTTGGTGAGCTATTGTACTCTCTGGGGGAGATTTTAATGCCCCATTTCTTTTGTAATATGAATTAAATACTCTCTTATTCATCTCCAGAAAGTTTCAGGTCGAAATTCCAAGTAGAAATGTATAAATCTCAATTTTAATGAAAGAACAGTACCATTTCCCCACTACCTTGTTGTGAATCAATGTAATGCTGATGATTTCGAATGAATGAATTATTATATGATATATTTGTGATAAATATATTTCCATGTATGTATTATACAAGTTTCATGTACTGTACTTGAGCATTTGAAGTGTTTTTACTCAGTTTAGTTGTATTGGGAGGTGAAATAGTGCCATTTCCCCAAGGGTCGAATTGGGGATTTTTCAGTTGAATGGGAGAGGGTGAGAACAGTTGTAATAATCCATTAATGGTGCATATGAGAATTTAATAACATAATTAACACCTTACATACCTCTGTTCATAAATTTAAGTGGGTTTGGAGGCATTTGGGAAGCCATTTTCAGTACTTACCCCATGGGGATTTGAACCCCAAATTACTAGTAAAATTGCATAATTGGTCCAGAATCTTAAGAGAGTTTGCAGAGGTCTTTTGGTGGCCATATGTCATCCATAAACATCATATTCAAGTTATAATATCATTCATACACCTTCCTTGAATATTTGAAGGCATTTGGAGTCAATTTGAGACCTAGAGACCAATACTAGTCAAAGGGAAATCACTAGTAAAGTTACCTACATTGATCAAACTTGAAAGAGGATTTGCAGAAGTATTTTAAAGGTCCAAAGGAATCCATGAAACACATATTTATGTTCTAATATCATTCATATACCTTCTCAGAATATTTGAGATCATTTGAGGCAAATTTGGGACTTAGAGATCCAAACTAGTCAAAGGTCAAATTAGGAAAAAAAGTGAAAATTTGTCATTTTAATAAAATTCTTAACAAGGGACATTACAGTGGTATTGGAGCATGGTCCTTGCACCTGTGGATTAGGTACATACATTCAAGAATAACTGGCAGCCATGTCTTACTATTATGATGAATCCTATGAGTACAATTCTTATGAGGAATATGCACATGCTTATGAGGAACATGAAGCAGAATGTGAATGGTATGAGGAAGAGGTGCCATCATGCAACACTTCATACAATTTCAAGAGAAATAAATATTATTCTTATGACTTTAGATATGATGAATTTGAGTGTGTCACACCAACCAAGGATAATTCTATGAGCGAGTTCCAAAGATGGAGAGAAAAATATAAAACCTTGCCCCAACAATATCAAAAATATCAAGAATATCTTGCTTCGAGCAAAAATACACAAAATGCCATGTCTTTTGAGTACTATGCTGAACTTGTTTTTGAAAATAGGCCCAAAAATGAAGATGTGGAGTTAGTGAAGAAAGGTTTATGCCCTTCGTGTAAAAACCCTTGGAGCGAGTATCATATATGTGTGCATGAAATGATGTCGTCCTTGAGGAGAGCTTTTGAGATTTATTCAAGAAGAGATTGCAAATATACTGATCCTAAGGAAAATAAGGGGGAAAATGCATCAGCTTGCTTGAAGGAGAAAAATGAAGAGATATCACAAGAGCATGAAGAAGATTCTATTGAAAATATGGAAGATCACTTCGATACACCTTCTAGCTTAGATATGAACCAAAGAGCATCTACTGATGGATGCTTAAACTATGAAGGAGTACCTACTGATGGGTGCTCACACCTCTATGTTGGTGACACAGAGATCACTTTTGAAAGTATTTCTGCAAGCCCAAGTTCCATTAAGCATGATAATGAAGACCTTGTAGCAGTTGAAGAAGAACCAAGATCAACTTCCCCATCACCACTTGAGCTTCATGAAGTTGGTCCAAGCAAAAATGAAGAAGATGAGGAGGTTCATTTGCAAGAGCCTCATTTTCTTGAAGGGTCCTTAAAGATGAATGAAAAGAATATCCAATATTCCCTCAGCATTCTCCATGCCACTCAAGCATTGGTGTCAAATTCTTATTGGAGAGCTACTTCATTGGAGGAAACATCCTTCATTGAATACATGGAGAAGATTCAAAGAGCAATGTGCCACATCAAAGGTAATTTCATGTATTTTATTTTTGATAGAGACCATTTGTTTGAGCTTAATGAATTGTTACATGATGCATACTTGAATAATAATGAGGATATTCATAAGATCACAATTCAAAATGAGCAACTTCTTGAAAAGTTGCAAGATACTTGTTTTTTCCCCTATGTTTCAAATTGTCAAATGGTAGATTGTTTGGAGGATTTTCATGACATGGTGGATCATGAAAAATGTGGAAATTTTAATGTGCTTTATGTGTTTGAAGATCAACTTGAAGATATCCAAACACTTGATGTGGTGGAAGAGGAACTTGAATTGTCTCTTGATGAAGGTTATGCAATTTTTAAAGAAGAGCATGATTCCTCTACATTGGAACCAATCTATGACAAAGGTTTCACACTTTTGAAGGAGCTGCATGATACTACCCATATGGATCCTTCCCATGATGAAACTTCTGCACTTTTTTATCATTTGGGTAAGTTAGTTCATTACCCTACATCCTACAATTCCATGTTTTGCAGCATTAGTCTCAATGAAGTATGGGTGAAAGCGTTCTTTTTGATGGTGCCACATGAGGAGTATGGAACTCCTAGATTTAACTTTTATGATGACATGGTTGGAGCACATTCTTATTCACATTTGCAGCAACATCCTTTGTTACTTTATGATGATGCACATCTACACGAATGCACCTATGATATGCATTTGAGTCACTTGAAGACTCATGGTTTTTCTTGCTCAACACTTGATTCATTTGATGTTGGAGGAACTTCATCCAACACTTGGGTGAATAGATTTATGATTGGAGAACATTTTTGTTGCAAGACACATACTTTGTTATATCTTTATGACTCTCACATTCAGGGATGTATGGGTGAGACTTCTTTGAGTCATTTGAAGTCTCGTTTTTTCTGCTCATTATTTGGTTCATATTTTAGTGGAGATTCTTCATTCACTTCTTGGATGAAAGAATACAAGGTTGAATATTTTGATGCATATCACATCCTTTTGGAGCAGCATTATAGGACATGGGATCCTCACCTATGTCATTGGAGCATATTTTATTGGTCACTTGAAGCTTGTATGCACTTAGAAAATGGTGGTCTACTTGCTTGGAGGTATAAGCACTTTCATGACTCTTTGAAGCATATCTTTGATGTACATTTTCATTATGTTGTTATGTACTTTGATGATATATATTTGGTACTCATGATGCTTGGAAGGATGCATACAAGAAAATGAGATCCAGGAATCCTCTTAACTAATGGTGTGGGTTGGAGAGCACTCTTAATTATTGGGGTGCAATACAAGCAATGGGACCCTAGAATAATTGTTATCTCATTGGTTTCAAATTTTTTGGGGAAACAAGCAATATGGGAGATGGATTTTTCCACTTAATAAAGTGATTTTTATCAGAGTAGTTCAACAACAAGCATGGTGGTCCTCTCTAAAATCTTCATGGAAACTCAAAGACTCAAGGTTGGGAAATTCAATGGCAACTTCAAAGAATTATACAGAAAGCAGGTTCTTCAACACCCATGTTTAAAATTGCTTGAGGACAAGCAATATTGGGAAGGGAGGATTTGTCATGTCCCAAATTTGGAATTGGGTCACAATGGCCTACTCACATTGGCCCTATTCATTAGAGTTTGTCAAATTGATGCTAAAGGTCAAATAATTGCCAAGGATGAAAATTACTAGTTTCCTAGGTTTGGGGTGGAAGCTTTGGGATTTGGAATAATGGGGATAATAAATGATGTTTGAACATTAGAATGGAATAAATATTTAATAAAGGAGCTAAATAAATATATACAAGTGAAAATAAAAGTGGCATTTCATCATGAAGACATATGGAGGAAGTGGGACCCACATATGCCTAGATTTCTCCACTACACTTGGCATCATTCTCTCACAAATTCGAATTCAAGGTGAATGGTAACATAATTTGGAGAGTCCAAAAGGTATTATTCATTGTATGACTCATCCAAGGTTGAAATATAGAGGAAGAGTAACTCCCATGGAAGAGGAAGAGGCAATTTGGAGCTAGTGAGACAGTTAGGCTAGATTCCCTAGCTCTATGACAACAATGATGAAGATGGTATGACACCTGTTAGGAACCCATGTATTTACTTTGTTAGTATGTTTTTGTTGGACGCATTTGCTTTGTAAGTCGTCCTGTAGTATTTTTTGATCAATAGTTTGTGTTATTGTTGTTGGCGCATATGCTTTGTAAGTCGCTCGTAGTATTGTTGATCCATAGTTTGTAACGGCCCATGGTTTCGACCCATAGTATTGGCGCCTAGAATTAGTATATAAGTGTGTGTTGAGACCTATGAAGGCACCGTGAAGTTATTTGTATTGAGCTTGCTCATAGGAGGTTTCCCCCTCGAAGTGGCATGTGATCAATATAAAAGTGATTCTGAGTTCTGTCATTTCTGTTATTTCGCATATTCATATTAATTAATTGTTGCAGGTGCCTCACATCTGGTATCAGAGCCTCCACCCAGGTTCAAGTCACAGAGTGGGTGGAAACGCCGGCATTGCAGTGTTCACCCAGGGATCGTATGACGCAAAGGGGACACCAACGTACAGGCCCACATCCAGCCTAGATTCTGGACTGCGGAGCATGGTGGGATGTTAAGATCCTAGTGGGCGGCCTTCACTAACACCTCGAGGTTTTGGTGTAACGGTTCATATCAACACCTATGACACAAATCAGACCTGAAGACTGACATATGACATATATGCCATGTCAGGGATAAAAATAGACTCCAAGAGGGTGCTCAAGGGTGTTAGGGCAGCTAAGATGCTTTCACATGTGATTTGGTGGAAGTGGGAGACTAGGAATTGTTGTACAAGTGGCGTTCTTTGGAATCTCTTCCCAACTTGAGTTGGCATGAGTCTCTTCAAAGGAATTCGACCCATGGAGGAAATTCAAAGTTTATCAATGTCAATAAAACAGAATGAAACAAGATTTTGATCATTTGTAGAATTTGCAATTGCATTTGTGAAGAGGGAGAGCTAGTGGATGACTAGTTTCCTACCTTGACCAATTTCGAGGGTGAAAGATTCCCATCCAAGTTGGTAATTGGAAAGGCCATTCAGACCTTTCATTTGGATCTTTAATGGAGTCTTTATTTTCAGGTGTAAGCTACAGGGCAGCTCATGGTTTCTTCTATTTCAGCTCACTCCTTCAACCATTTCCAGTTTTGATGGCATATTCTTGATCCTTGAGGGAGGGCGTTTTTGGTGAGCTATTGTACTCTTTGGGGGAGATTTTAATGCCCCATTTCTTTTGTAATATGAAGTAAATACTCTGTTATTCATCTCCAGAAATTTTCAGGTCAAAATTCCAAGTAGAAATGTATAAATCTCAATTTTAATGAAAGAACAGTGCCATTTCCCCACTACCTTGTTGTGAATCAATGTAATGCTGATGATTTCGAATGAATGGATTATTCTATGATATATTTGTGATAAATATATTTCCATGTATTTATTAACAAGTTTAATGTACTATACTTGAGCATTTGAAGCATTTTTACTCAGTTTAGTTGTATTGGGAGGTGAAATAGTGCCATTCCCCCAAGGGTCGAATTGGGGATTTTTGCAGTTGAATGGGAGAGGGTGAGAACAGTTGTAATAATCCATTAATGGTGCATATGAGAATTTAATAACATACTTAACACCTTACATACCTCTGTTCATAAATTTGAGTGGGTTTGGAGGCATTTGGGAAGCCATTTGTAGTACTTACCCCATGGGGATTTGAACCCCAAATTACTAGTAAAATTGCATAATTGGTACAAAATCTTAAGAGAGTTTGCAGAGGTATTTTGGTGGCCATATTTCATCCATAAAAATCATATTCAAGTTCTAATATCATTCATACACCTTCCTTGAAGATTTGAAGGCATTTGGAGTCAATTTGAGACCTAGAGACCAATACTAGTCAAAGGGAAATCACTAGTAAAGTTCCTTACATTGATCAGAATTGAAAGAGGATTTGCAGAAGTATTTTAAAGGTCCAAAGGAATCCATGAAACACATATTTATGTCCTAATATCATTCATATACCTTCTCAAAATATTTGGGATCATTTGAGGCAAATTTGGGACTTAGAGATCCAAACTAGTCAAAGGTCAAACTAGGGAAAAAAGTGAAAAATTGTCATTTTAATAAAATTCCTAACAAGGGACATTACACTTATCTCACCCATTCAAATCCAAGGTGGAGTATAAAGTTCTTGTATGAGTTGGAAAGGAAGTATTCATGGCATGAATATAGGGAGGTCAAATTGGAGTTGAAGAGTAACTCCCATGGAAGAGGACGATACATCATAGAATAATTGTGACACTTGGAGCTAGATTCCCTAACCTCTATGACAACAATGATGAGGATTCTATGACACCAAGAGGGTGCACAAGGGTATCAACATTCCTAGAATTGAAATTGGGAGAATTTGAGCAACTTTCATAGAAGGGATATTACATACTCTTTAACACATAGACATTTTCATTTTGTAAATAAACTAGTAAAATAATTCATACCATTAGAATAATCCAAAAAAGTAATAAATATAACATAGCATAATTATGAACATAGGGAGAAATAATTTTGAGCCTTTATTCATGACCTTCCATGCAAAATCCATGTAAGCCTTTTCCCCAGCAAAATAGTTCCTTCTCAGTAGCATACAATTAATTTTCATACAGAATGTTAATAGATTCTATTACACTAGAAAACATCCCCTCATCCTTTCTCCTATCTACTATTTATCTTTACAAGAAAAATGTCTTTACATGGCTAATCGTTTCATCTCCCCTTAAACTCTTGGATTGTTGAATTTTGTCCTTTTGTGCTTTCTCATCCAAAAATAGATAGTTAAATACAAATTATATTATTCTGCGGGAGGGATTTCAAAACTTAAAATATAACTATCCCAAAGATCGGTTTCATAAAATATTACATTACATTGTTGAGGCTCCAATAATTTCAAATCCACTTCATGACTAGATAACTCTTTCCCCACATTTAGTAACCCTTTAGCTGCTACTTTGTGACTTTCTTCCAAAAAATACGCATTCATAGCTGCTTGTCGGCCTATATGCTGTTGAAGATCTTGTGTTGTAAGCACATCTAGTCCCTTGATGTATTCCAAATCCTCGTTCAAGATTTTCTTCAACTCTACTAAATGTTGATCTTTGGGTGGTAATTCGTACATGTCTTTAGAAATTGGGATGTGGTGATTTTCGTGTTCTTGGTAAATATTTTGATAGATTCCTTCACATTTTGAAATGGTCTTCGATACTTCAATTTGTACCTTTCTGGAATCCTTTCTACAACTTTCCATAAGAGCTATATCTAGTTTCAATTCAACGGTTTTCTTATTTGGAAAGTGATCAGAAAAATCTTGATTTTTTCCTTTCCAGCCAATCAACTTCTGTTTTGTAATGACAACGTCTGAATAAATTTCTTTCATTCTATCTATCATTTTTCTTAACATATAGAATTCCTCTGTCACTAACTCTTGTGAGTGATAAATCTGTTCTTGCACCTTATAGGCATGTTCATAAAAATGTGTCATATTATGTTTCTAATTCTGAGCAATTTTGATCTGATCCATCATGGATTCATTTTCGTTCATCCATTCATTAACCTGGGATTGTAAAGATCCTTTTTCGATCATCAAGGATTCCACCTGCTGATTTAATTTAGTTTCATTTTATTTCAACTCATTGATTCGAGAACGGAAATCATCTCATTCTCCTTCCTTTATTACTAGTTGCACATTCAAAGAATCTATTTCATCCTCAAGTGCTTGATAATCTAGCAGTAGTTTTCCTTTTTTGGATTCCACAACATCATGATTTCTCTTCATTTCAATCTCTTCGCTCCAAGCTTGTACCAAATTATATTTCAATTTCAACATTTTCATTTTACTCCATTCTAGGTCATTCATCAACTTATCTACATTGGCTTGTGTCACCGCGATATTGACCGAGGCAGTAAATTTTGGGTCTTTATTAGTTCCTTCTATAAAATTCAAGAACAATAGATCTATAAAACAAGAACAATAGTTACAATAACAAGATATGCATGTGTATCTTTACAACAAATTGAGTGTCAAAACATTGGTGCAAAAGGTTTGCAACAGTAATACATTATCATTAACTTAGAAGATTAATTACAATACAAAATAATGGCATGAATAGAAAAGAAATTCGAATCCTAGAGAGGTCATTCAAATTGAATGCATGAGAGTGGATTATGGGTTAGTTAACACCACTCAGAACACCAGTTAACCACTTAAATGCACTTTAATTGACTCTAACAGAATCTAAAGCAGTTAAACTGAGTCTATCTGAGTCTGAAACTCAATTGAATTCCAAAAAATAGGTGAGGATGCCTTTCTGAATCCAGTTAACTGAATCTAATAATAAATGCTCCCGGTTGGACTGTGTTGGGTGATTTAATCATGCAAATCACCCCATTTGGTTCCTCAAATGAAGGAGGAGGCCCAATTGGCTAAAACTGATGATATGTTGATGATGTAAGAACATATTTGAGTCAAACTACTTAGGATAAGTGGTAAATTAGGCTATTAAGACAAAATAAATGATGTGTAGTTGGAAAATGAATCCAACACCCCCCCTTAATCTAATATCATGTGGAGGAGTAAAAATAAAATAATAAGAGGGCCTTGGAAACAAAGGCCATGGGTCACCTGGTACATAAATAATCCATAAAAATCCTCAAAAAATCTAAGTGAGGAAAGAGGGAAGAACCCAGTGGGAAAGAAACCCCCCCTCAAAGTGAACACTACAAGATCTAATATGTCCTCCCCATAGTAGAACTCACCTGCAACAATGAACGTATGTAAGAGCACTTCTTCTTAGTGAAGCTCTTGGTGAATTTGTCTTCAATTCGCTCTTCTATAGGGAAACACTGCAGTCCAATGGTTCTATCATGCACGAGCTCTCGGATGCAGTGCATGTGGATCTCAATATCTTTGGTCCCCTGTCTCTAAACCAGATCTTCTGATATCTTGATAGCACTCTAATTGTAACAAAAAATGACAGTAGAAGTGGTGCTACCAATATTAAACTCAGTTATAATACCCTGCAACCAAACTTCCTCAATGCGAGCATTGGCTGCTCCTTGATACTCTGCTCTAATGAAGATACGACAATGGCTACCTTATTTTTGCTTGACCAGAAATAGGGCCTGTACCAATCATGAAAAAATATCTAGAAGTGGAATTTCGTGTCATGTCCCCTCAACAGTGAACATTGTATCAAGAACCTAACCCAACCAATCCCTTGAGTTGAGGAGACAACTTCAGTATCATGGGGTTAAATTTTGTATTCCAGGCATTTAATTAATTAGGAGTGTGCATTCAATTTTATCCAAAGTTTTTTATACACATGCAATGTTTATTTATGATTCATTTATTATTTTTATGTTGAATAAATGAAGATAATTATCCACCAGGGTGCATTAGTGGATAAGGTTGACTGAGAAGAGACTTAAGGAAGAATTCAAGGAGAAAGCACATAAATCTAGAAAATCAGGAAAAAGTAAAGAAAGGTGGAGCAACTCAGGAATAGAAGCATAAAGCAGAAAGAAACACAAAAGCATAAAGCATGAAAGTCATAAAAGTAGGAAATTTAAGAAAAGAAGGAAAGTTTAGAAAAGCCAAAAAAAAGAAGAAAAAACAAAGCAGAAAGTGGAAAAGCAATCAGAAAAGGAAAAAGGATGAAAGCAAAGCAAAAAAAAGAAAAGGTAGGAAAGCTAGATTTCCTTATCCACTCAAGGAGGGCGCATTAGCTAAGGAGACTTGCTCCTCAAGTCACCCGCTCTCTATAAATGAACCAATGTGCACCACATTCACATATTTTTTGAATTTGATGTTTTTCTTTAGAGTAATTGTGCCTCAGAGACTTGGGAGATGTGCCCCTAGTCAAAGCTGGGAGATGTGCCACTGCTTCCTATGAGAGGATGATGGTATTCATAAATTATCACAGATTTTATTTGAAGTTCATGTATATGATCAATTCAAATTTGAATTTCAGAAAAAGCATCATTCAGTTCATGGTTCAAATCTCCAAGCTTCCTATGGATTTCTAGAGCTAGATTCTTGTGTAGAAGAAGAGAGGTGTTTCCATAATTTTTTGAAAGGAATATTGGCCCATATATTATGTAATTACAGTTAATTTAAACCTTTTATATCATTCATGTCAATTAAAATTGCAGAATTCTGAATTATTCTCATATTTCTCCACCCTCTCTAGATTTGCAAAGAAATTGACTAGTTTTCAGACTGTGATGAATAAATGAATCAGTATAGGTACAAATGAGTTTATTTATGTTCCTGATGTTAATTAACATGTTTTTTGACCTAATACATTTCTGATTTGAATAATTTCTGAGCCTTCTCTACCTGTTTGGGAGCTCCTGAATTTTACTAGTTGTGAAATCCTAAAATGCAATTTTCCTTGTATATTTTTCAAAATTTCTCAGAACTTCCTAAAACATTTTGGAGCGAAATATGACTTTGTATTGAATGATAATTAATTTTATTTAACCTATCTGAGTTATAAACACCCATCCATATATTCCAGTCAAAGTTTAGATCCATACTACTCTGCATATGCAAAGGGGCCTAGGAGCCTTGCAGTATATTTCAGCCTTGATAATATTGAAAAATAAATGGTATCATTACTTTGTGCATAGGTATAAAAATTTATCATATCCTACCTTCCATCGAGATATTTTGATCTTGTCCACCCTTAGTGAAACGAGCTTCCATAAACATTGTTTTAATTAATTCTATGAAGTGGAGAGTTTTTGTATCACTAATAGTAGTTGGTACATTACAGTGGTATTAGAGAATGGTCTTATGAACTTGCTCTTAACTATGAGTCCAAGAAGATACACAGATTCTAAGAAGAAGGATCCTCTATCTTGAGGATGGTGATTCTACACCGTTGGTGGATTCTACACTCTACAGGGAACTGATTGGTAGTATTTTGTATCTGACACACTCTAGGCCTGATATTTATTATGTCGTGAGTCCTATGTCAAGGTACATGAAGCAGCCCCATAAGCTTCACTGGAAGGCATCCAAAAGGATCTTGCATTATGTGCAGGGTACAATACATTTTGGCATTCACTATGCTGCACATTCTGATATTGAATTGGTTGGATTCATTGGCTTAGATTGCGGAAGTGATAGAATTGATCAGAAGTCCACTGTAGGATATTTTTTCATGATTGGTATAGGGCCTATTTTCTGGTCAAGCAAAAAGCAAGTAGTCATTTCCTTATCTTCAGTAGAGGTAGAGTATCGAGGAGCAGTCAATGCTTGCATTAAGGAAGTTTGCTTGTAGGGTATTCTAGATGAGTTTGATATTGGTAGCACCACTTCTACTGTCATTTTTTATGACAATCAAAGTGCTATCAAGATCTCAACAGATCTGGTTCAGAGACAGAGGACCAAGTATATCGAGATCCACATGCACTACATCCGCGAGCTTGTGCAATGTGCATGCCAGAACCATTGTACTGCAGTATTTCCCTACATAAGAGCAAATTGCAAACATCTTCACTAAGAGCTTCACTAAGAAGAAGTTCTCTTACCTCCATTCACTATTGGGGGTGAATTCTACTATGGTGAGGAAATAATATATCCTTCAATGTTCACTTTGAGGGGGGGTTTTCTTTCCCACTGGGTTTTTCCCTATTTTCTCAGTTATATTTTTTGAGCATTTTTTGGATTATTTATGTACTGGGTGACCTATGGCCTTTGTTGTCGGGGCCCTGTTATTATTTTATTTTTACTCCTCCACATGAGATTAGCTTAAGGGGGGGTGTTGCAGTCATTTTCCAACTACACATCATTTATTTTGGCTTAACAACTTAATTTAGCACTTATCCTAAGTATTTTGACTCAAATATGTGCTTACATCATCGACATATCATCCGTTTCATTTAATTGGGCCTCCTCCTTCATTCAAAGATCCAACTGGGGTGATTTGCATGATTAAAGCACCCAAATCAGTCCAACTGGGAGCATTTATTATTAAATTCAGTTAACTGGAGTCAAAAAGATGCCCTCCTACCATATTTGACCTAATTTCACCTAAAAATCAATTAAATGGAGTTAGAAAGGAGCCCTCTATTATTGGACAATCTAATTGAGCAGACGCGAGCCAAATCTCCCTAGTTCAATGTGAATCTAGAACAAATAAAGATAGAACATCAAGCTAATTTCCTAGATTGAATTAGAGATCGAGTGATTAGATGTCTTACTTTCAGATTCATAGATCTTTATCCTCGTTACTGCTCCAAGCTCCGTGGTCGTCAGATCCGTAGCTGCAAGACCTGTCAAAACATGTGGAAACAATACAAGCAATACAACATGTCTAAACACTAACTGATCTAAGTAAAAAGTTAAGGAATTAAACTATACACATAATCAACACAACAACATTTATGGAAAGATTTTATATTACTGTATAAAGAGTGGGAAAATACAAAGTAGAGAGATGATTACAACCCAAGCCTTAATGCTTCAATCTTCCACCAACAAGCCAAGCCAAAGCCTCCAAAGGAAATGTAAGTGCTAGAGACTTCCTCTCTTTGGAATGGAGAGGAGCTTTGTATTTATAGGACCAAGTGGATAGAGTAGGTTGAGGATCATAGGGAGAGGGATAAGGGATCCTCCCTTAAGGTTAGGGAACTAAATGAAAGGTGACCTAGTAGTTAGGAATAGAGATCCACCTCATCCAAGTTCTAGAAATCGCTCGATAGCCACCTTTATCCCAATTAACCAACTCCGATGCAAGATGCATAGAGGAAACCTACATCTGATAGGGGAAACGTAGGTTGCACAAAGACACTCTACGCCGCCAGCGTAGTCTAGTAGAACACACTCTATGCTGGACCTAGGTGGGCGCTTCTTGCTCAAATACAAAGTGCACCGTCCCAACTAGAAATTATGGACAAAGGGATCAACTTGCTCTACATGACTTCTTGATCAAGGGAACTTTAGGGATTGAGGCACTGAGTTAACAAGGGACTCATGATGATGAGATTTAGGTGCAACAGAATGCCCCCCAAAGCATGAAGCTGGAAAAACAAAACAAGTGAAGTGCTTTGAAAGATGGATGGAAAGGACTTGCTGGCTAGAAGATGCTGCTGCAGTACAAATGAATCTGAGATACTAGTCTCACATCACAACATGGCTATCGACCAATACAATGCAGATCCATGGTAGTAAAGACCGACTGAACACAATCATGGCTACTAGACACAATCATAGATCCATGATGAGGTGATAAAACAACCATGACCAATACAAAGTGGATCCATGTAATATGACTCAAACAATATCCATCGCAACCTGGGTAAAATATGGCTTTCCCCAGGGTCTTCAAGCTGAACCCGCAATGACACGATTCTATCCATGTGATTACAATGTTTTGGATTCGAACATCGTAGAAACCACTTGATTACTGGTCATTGATGTATACTATTAACAAGTGTGGGGGAAATCACCACTAATGTCGATGATCCCCAAGGTATCATAGTACATATCACTAAGCGTGAATAAATGAATTGTGGTCGAACACCCAATGAAATCTTTCAATCAAGAGCCAATGATGTAAACTCATGTTGAAAGCGAGGTAACCTTCCATTGATGCATGCAGGCCCAAGGTACTTGATTGGTTTCTAGATTCAGTCCTTGGATGATGCGTTGAAGTCGAAAAAGATGAATCCATCGAAGGAGGGCCATGATGAATCCCCCAACATCGACATGAAACTTGATGACAGATGTTTGGAGTGGATCAAACGGTAGAGTAACATGCAAGACTAACTCAGAGTAGACCGACATGATGGAAGGTGTATTGGTTGTAGATGATGAGCAATCAATATCTCTTGAATGTGGGCATGGCATGACATGGCAGTATTGACATGACAAAGATGACACTGACCCCCAATGCGAGTGACAATAGAAGCATTCTTCAGATGACCCAAAGGAGTGACGAGACTCATGAAATCAGTATGACTCGGAGAAAAATAGATTGCCCAAGTATGGAATGCAAATGAAAATGAGTGCCATGTTCAAGAACGACAATGTATGCCCATAAGTAAAGTGTAATACAAAATCTTCCTTTTTTCCCCATCATGACTGATGAGTTCCTCATGTGTTTTTTAACGAGCTTGAAGAGGGTAAGCAGATGTTCGGTATAGCTCATCCCATGGATGAGTCTAATCCCAAATATTTTATGAATCTAGGAAAAGAGGGGTTCATCCCATAACGGGCCCTTCAATGTTGAGTTTTAATGAGTCCATAGAAGGTAAACTCGGCATCATTTCATATTTACAGAGTCTGAAAAGATCTAAAGAAGACTCCAAAGGTCCTTTTTCGTAAGATTAGCCTGTTCGCCCGGAAAAGGGTAAAACAACGCGAGAGAGGACTCTTCCAGTCATGATTGGCTGGAGTATTCATTTTTCGTAAGTAGTGCCCCCTGGTCCAAAAAAGGGGTAATCTATCACCAGGATGACAACCATTCAAATACTTTTACAAGCGTGAACGTATTGAGTTTTCTTAGCGATCTTTTCGTATTTCAAGAGCCTGAAAAGAACTTAAAGAAAAAACTCCCGGGGGTTCCTTTTTCATGGGAGTTTAACGAGCCCAAAAAAGTGATAAACTATAACTCGATGACTTATTCTCATAATTTTACGAGCACAAGAAAAAACAAAGAGTTAGCTCGGTTCATTAATAATTGAATTTAATGAGTGAAATAATGACAAAAAGACGCTCGATGAATTGTTCATACCTGAAAATAAGCGTGAAAAGACCACAACCGTGAAAAATAGGATCAATGAGGTACTAAAATTCACCTGCAAGCTTTGAATCTGGGTCAAAATGATTAACTGAGTGTAAATGATTCCAACTATAGCAACATAACCCACATTTAGAATAAATTATAAAAGGAATATGCTATTTTTCTATATAAAAAGGGGTAAATAGTAAAAAGAGTTACTATTTGTTTTTCACCAAATTGGAGAGGTGAAAAGTGCCACTTGGAGCTGATTTTCTTTTACTGATTCCGGGAGTTGTGATCGATCATTTCAGACATCGACAGTGACAGGTAACCCTAAACTTGACCTTTTAACTTTTCAACAGATTAGAATTTGATTTTTATTTCATTTAGGTAGGTTTTGAGCTTGTAGAGTTGGGGGATTTGCATTCTCGGGTCGATGCAGGTGTCCCTTTCAGGGTTCGTGCTGGCGCAGAACCCGAAAGGTTGTTCTACATCGACGACGCACTGTCTGAAAGGACATCCTGCACCGACACAAACCGCCAACTCAAACTCAAAACCTACCCAAAATAAAAACATTTTGATGGTTGGGAAAAGTTCTAATAGTGTCAAAATGGTCTCTTTGACAGGTTGGGAGTGATCACAATGGTTATTGAGTGGCGGGAACGCGAGGATGATCTTGATGATGTATAAGTGGAAAATGATCTGCAATGTGTTGCCGCTCTGAGAAACTGTGGGTTGCTCAAGTATTTTCGAGTGTTGGGGATGAGGTCCCAAGTACCTTTGTTGACATACTTGGTCCATTGTTGGGATCCAATACATCATCATTTCCAGATTGGTGAGCACATGCTGACCATAGATGTCGAGGACATCTTTTTTTGACAGGGTTATCCCAGCGACGAAACCTTGTGTCCCTAACTGGATCACGAGGTGGTGATCGCACCGTTGAGGATATGATAGATCAGTGGTGTACTCAAGGTACACCGATGACTGGTGGGGAGATTCCCATCAAGGATTTCAAGGACCGGGCCCTTCATACCATACTTTTCACCATTGTGAGGGTAACTGGTAGCCAGTCTACTCATCTGGTGGGAAAATCATAGATGATGTACATAGAGGAGTGCATGGATCCCATAGTGTTCAACTGGTGTGAGGGAATCCTCACTAGTCTCCATGATCAGTTGAAAAAATGCCAACGCGAGGCGCTGAAGCAGTTTCGGTATGGATCAGTGGTGGTAGCTTTCATGTTGGAGCAGGTGCCACACTTTTTCTCACAAGTAGACCTTGAGGATCGCGATGCACGATATTCTCACATGACCAAGTGGGCAAAGGTGATGGCTCGCCATGGTGGCAGGGGTCCCATCATCAGCTTTGGGACAAGTTTCTTTACGTGGTTGAGGGGACAGATCCTCATGGTGGAGGACTACCCATACCATGGGTTATATTTAATAGGATACCCATACTTGATGCTTCCCGAGGGAGCACAGTGGGACGATATTAGTAAGAACAAATCTTGCTTGTATTTTTTCATTTTATGCGTTTATAATTTTTTTTGTGAAGTAGTGCTGATAACTGTTGATGTATATGTAACTTCGGAATGTATTTCACATATATGTATATTGTATTCCTATAGAGATGTTATTATTCCTCTATACGAAAGTGGTTGTATTCCTATAGAGATGTTATTATTCCTCTATACGAAAGTGGTTGTATTCCTATAGAGATGTTATTATTCCTCTATACGAAAGTGGTTGTATTCCTATAGAGATGTTATTATTCCTCTATACAGAAGTGTCATCATTTATATTGTAAGTGTCGTAACTTATACTTGATGGGTTATTAGACCACCTTGTTGGGGTCAGCCCTGTATAAGTCATGTGGGTCAAAAGGTTATTATACCACCCTAGTGGGGGTCGACCCAGTCAGCATTATGTTAAGTGGTTAAGTTGAGGCCGAACTAGTTGAGTAAAGGTCAAGTCAAGTTAGTGTATAAATAGAGAGTGTGTCTCTCTCATTTTACACATTCTATTCTCTCACTCACACTTTGTAGAGTGGCGCACTTGTGGAGGAGGAGGCTCTACTGCTAGTAGAAGACTATCTCTTGTATTCTGGTTGTATCATTTCTCTATCTATCTCTGAGGAAGTTATTGGGTTTTTTCACCTTTATGGTTTTCCCCAAGTAAACTCTGCGTCTCTTGTGTGCTTGCATTATTGTGTCCATGATTGATATGCTGTAGATTTGTTTTACATGTTGTTCTCTCAGTTAAGATCCTAGATCAGATTGAAGTAAATTCTGAAAATTTAACGTGGTATCAGAGCTAGCCTGAAAGAAGGCATGATATGGCATGTATGACACTTGTTACACTTACGATGCTAGGGCTTGATATAGCAAAAACCAGTCATCGTATAACTTTCGCTATAAGTCCGTTTTGGTGATTTTTTCGGATCTAAAACTTTTACAGGTCGAATATCAGATCCCCATGTACCTTGTGTCCAAAGGAAAACCTCTAATTCGTTGTAATTTGTGATTTATGATCTGTACAATATAGGGTTTCTGCCTCTTCCAAATCTGAGTCAAAATCAGGTGACCTTAAGAAAAAGGTCATAACGTGGGCTAGGAAGCTCCAAATGAAATTTCGTAAAAAGTGGCAGGTAGTACACAGACTGTAATATCTCAGAAAATATTTTCAGAGGCCGAAGTTGAACCCGTGACATGTGGCACAACGTAAAAGTTCGCTCTCCTGTATTATCCCATAAATAGGTCACGTTACGACACTTGGCATAATGCTCTCTCAGAGAATCCAATTGAGGTTAGACCTATCGGGATGGAAATATAACAGGTTAGGATATCTTAGGAAAAGTTTTAATACCCCGTGGATCAAAAAGTTCGGAGTTACACCAGAAACAATCAGGTACATATTTATGTCAAAACAAAATTATTTTTGAGTACCTTCATTCATGGCTTCCGGAATTTAGCGTTTCGGATAAAGTTGGAATTTTTGTAATCGGAGACCAAGGCTGAATGATACTCATCAAAATTGAAATTTAGAGACCAAGATCAGAATTTTTGGTTGTGCAGAAGGTCAGGCTTGATCAGACCCTAGTTCGGGACTTTGATCAGAAAAGTGGAAAATTAGGGCTTCTGCAAAAATGGGAATTTTTGAAATCTGTGAGGAAGCTCCTCATAAAAATAAAAGCTTAGAGCTTTGGATTAAACCTTTTGATGGGGCAGAAGAGTGGGCTTCATCAAACCCCAGTTCGGGGTCACGTCTAGTGAATCCAGAAGTTTCAAAGGCAAAATTGAGGAGTGAAACTTTGCAGTTTTCAAATTCTGAAGTTTGATTAGCTCATCAAGGCGCATATTTCTATCCTTTCGGAAGTTTGAAATTCAAAGTTTGAATTTTTGGGGTTTCTCTGACAAACCCTAATCTAGCTCCAGATCCAGTTCTTGCAAATCAAGTGGATTGGGTTAATCCTAGAAGAAGATGGATTGGTCACCTGCATAAGTGAAGAAGTTCCTATTTCAAAGGGAGATGAGGATAAGCCCTTACATAAGAAGATTACAAGCAATATCGACAGGTATGACTTATCCAGGTATGTTTCGAGATTTGCTCATGATTAAGTTTATGGTATATTTGTCTTCATATTGATACGGTTAGTACAATCTTGATTAAATCTAGACTTGTCGTATCACCTTAATAAAATTATTAATGCACAATAAAAGATATTCATTGATTAGGGTGTTGACACTTATGATTGTACTAATGTATTATGGTGTTGTATGAGGTTTATGTTGTCTGCTAACACAAAAGGTACACCAAGAAAGTCAAATCATGTTCTACTTCAAGAACATATGCTCATGGTGACATGAAGACAAAGATTCATCCATTGTCATGGATCACATAGAAGATCTACCTTCGAGGTATGTATAACTTGGTTCTACAATGGTTAACTTATGAGACATACAGGTTACTAGCACAAGTCATTGAAGAGAACCAGAAGACATTATGCACGTATGTTAGACATAACTAGCTAGCATGCTAATCTAGGTATGTTTTTCCTATATCAAGTTAGAATCCTACCTTGTGTTAGGATCTTATACTGTTGTGTTGTTGATAATGATTATTCATGAAGTCATAGGTTTGAATAGCCATGACTGTATGCATATTATGTTTCTTACCATAATTGATGATATGACTAACCACAATAATCATGAAGGTATAGGTTTGAGTAATCATGGGTTTATGCATTGATGATTTAACTAATCAGAAGAGTCCTATGATCAAATAAGAATATGCATGAGTAAAAGAAGGCTTCCCTGAAACCTTGAATACTAATGTTTATTATCTGTGAATGATCATGAATATACATGTTTAAGATTATTGTGTTTTTATAGTATTAAGATTATACTAATAAATGTGTGATTATGTATGAGACCTCAAGGATAACACAGTGATGATACTAATAAGCATGCATAGTGATTAAGGATGCATGTAAGTTCAAGGACAGGTAATCCAGGAAGCAAAGATCAAGAGGGAGCACACTCCAGTTGTTCCTGCAAGAAAGCAAAGGAGCACACTTCAGCAGTTTCTGCAAGGATGCAAATATTCAGAGGGAGTTGACCACTTCTCACAATCCACATCAGAATGGAGTTGCAAAGATTCAGAGGGAGTCCACCCAGCAACCAAATAAAGATAAGTATTTGAATTGTTATTTCTTACATAATGATATTCAATGATGTATATGCTTATGTTCCTAGAATTAGGTTGTGTATTATGCATATTAGAATAGTTGCATTGATGAATAGTATACTACTAATATACATGGGTAAGTGGCCTATGGCACTGTACAACATTCCATTGCTACTTATCTAGAATGAAACCTCTTTGTTGACATGTTAGGAGTTGTGCACACTCTTAACAATGTTCTGATAGAGATTGGAAGGCATCTAGAAAGTTACAGAATATGGATAAATGTTGTATTGAAGCATTGGCTAAGATAATTGCATGACTGTATGACATATTTCTTTATGTGTAAGAATTTGTTCTGGAAACTATGAGATGTTTTCTAATCATGCAATTTAACTTGTTGTGTAGGAAAGATCGTATACCATCACATACAAAAGAAGGACTACAACATTTGTTCAGCAACAAAGTTATCTATTGAAAATATTGAAGTTCCCAGGATCTAGGAAGAATGCCATGATCGAGGAGTACCAGTCAATCATAAAGATGTTTGGGATGCAGTCCCAAGACCTGAAGGGGAGTCTGTAGTGACTTCCAAGAGGATCTACAAGATCAAGTATGCTGCAGATGGTAGCATAGAGACTTTTGCTCCTGTAGCCAGATACACTTCCATTAAATCAGTACTTGCTTTGGCTGCAGTGATGAAGAGGAAGATACACTTTCTTGAATGGTGTAGTTGAAGAAGAAGTGTATGTGGTGCAACTACTTGGTTCTGAGACACATGATAAGGACTCATATATGTGCATAACTTGGTATGGTAGGATAGACAACTTTCTATCCAGTTTGGGCTTTACCAAGTGTAAAGCGAATTCCAACCTTTACTACAAAGTGTAGGAAGGCAATCCAGTGATACTGCTTTTGTATATGGATGACCTATTTGTAACAGGTGAGGATAGATTGATTGTCGACATGCAGCGGAAGCTTGCTGCCGAGTTTGAGTTGAAGAACCTGCGGATTTCGCAATATTTTTTTTTTGGCATGGAGGTGTGGCAGAGTGCAGATGGAATCTTCCTTGGAAAAGGGAAGTATGCAGTAGAGATCCTGAAGAGGTTCGGGATGATGGACTGCAAGGCTATGGCCACACCTATGGCATCAAACCTAAAGCTTCTATGTGATGGTTCATCTGATCCAGTTGATGTCACTGTGTATCATCAGATGATTGGGTCCTTGATGTACTTAACGAACACGAGACCAGATATTTACTTTGCGGTGAACACATTGAGCCAGTTCCTAATGGATCCGAGAGATGTTCACCTAGTTGCTGTAAAGCATATTCTGAGATTGGGCAGGCAGTGTTGCAGATAGGAAGAGCACTTATGGGTGCTACTTTAGTATGGGATCAGGTGTGATCTCTTGGTTTAGCAGGAAGCAGTCTTGCATAGTACTGAGTACAGCCGCAGCAGAGTATGTTGCAATGGATGAGCAGGTTGCAGATGTATTGACCAAGCCGTTGGCCAGAGTGCAGTTTGAGTACTTCAGAGAAAGTCTCGATGCACTTCAGATCGAGGTTCATTCCAAAGGGAACTGATGAGTCCGGAAGATGCAGATGCACATGAGCTTTTCTGACATGGTTGATGTGTTCTCCCATGGTCGTGATGTAATTGCTGAGCCATTCTCACATGGTGGTAGATGTGTTCTCCCATGGTATAGATGTAAGGGCTGAAGCCATTTTTCACATGGTGGTAGATGCGTTCTCCCATGGTGAAAGAGTAAGGGCTGGAGCCTTCCCCGAATGGTGGTAGATGTGTTCTCCCATGTCGGTGGTGTAAGTACTGGATGATGTGCATCTGGGATGTGCTTCATGGACGATTAGATGATCTGAAGAAGACGATGCTATGATGATCAGGAGGATCATGGATGATGAGCATCAGGACGATGCTCCAGTTACTGCTCTGTATATGCATCATGTTGGATGTTGTATATGATCAATTGGATCATTTATATTTGTATGTATGTATGCATCGTGTTGATGCTGGATATGATCAGTTGGATTGTTTATATTTGTATGTATGTACGCATCGTGTTGATGCTGGATATGATTAGTTGGATCATTTATATGTATGTACGCATCATGTTGGATGATGGATATGATCGGTTGGATCATTTGTATGTATTTGTATATGCATCATGTTGGATGCTTGGACCATGTATCTGTATCAGGTGGATCATTTATGATGATATCTATCAGGTAGATACTTGGTATGCATCAGGTGGATGCATTGTATGATCAGGATGATCATGATGACAAGCTTCAGGGTGTTGCCCTAGATGATATGTATCAGGATGGTACAGTGATGATGATCAGTGTGATCATGAGCATCAGGATGATGCTTTGTGCGATGATGATCCATTGGATCATGAGTATTAGGTTGATACTTGGAGGTCAGAGATGATATGTGGAAGGTTGTGCAAATAGCATGTAATCAGTCCTGAGAGATCTTGTCAGTCGTGCTGTGGCACATAAATGTTCCTGGGGTACTCTTTTCGGTATTGCTATGTCGTATGTAATCAGTCCTTAGATATCCGATAGGTTGAGCTGTGTGCTCCTAATCAGTCCTGGGATGAGGTATTACTATGGATACATGTAATCAGTCCTGGAGATCCAAGAGGTTGAGCTGTGTGCTCGTAATTAGTCCTGGGATGCTCTTTAGAGATCTTTCTGGTCGTGCTGCGGCACATAAATGTTCCTGGGATGCTCTTTAAAGGTTTTGTCTATCCACATGTAATCAGTCCTGGAGATCTAAGAGGTTGAGCTGTGTGCTCGTAATAAGTCCTGAGATGCTCTTTAGAGATCTTTCCAGTCGTGCTGCGGTACATAAATGTTCCTAGGATGCTCTTTAAAGGTATTGTGGAGGAGATGCATGTAATCCGTCCTGGGAGATCTTGCCGTTCGTGCTTAGGAACATAAATATTCTTGGGATACTCTTTCCGGTATTGCATCCGCATATAAAATTAGTCCTAAAAGGCCACCTCTATCAAACCGTTCGCACAGATGATGAAGACCTATAGGTGGTGGGCCTACATCCAGTATGAAAAAGGACTGGCTCTGTAGAACTTCCTATGACGAGTATATTCAGAGATCGATTGAGATAGCAGCAGCAGTGACGATGATGATGACTCGATGACAATTATCCAGTGAGGATCATCCAGAGAAGATGACTTCTGCTAGAAGACCTGTGTCGAGAAATACCTTCCTAGTTAAGAGGGAGTGTTGATGTATATGTAACTTCAGAATGTATTTCACATATATGTATATTGTATTCCTATAGAGATGTTATTATTCCTCTATACAGAAGTGTCGTCATTTATATTGTAAGTGTCGTAAATTATACTTGATGGGTTATTAGACCACCTTGTTGGGGTCGGCCCTGTATAAGTCATGTGGGTCAAAGGGTTAGTAGACCACCCTAGTGGGGGTCAGCCCAGTCAGCATTATGTTAAGTGGTTAAGTTGAGGCCGACCTAGTTGAGTAAAGGTCAAGTCAAGTTAGTGTATAAATAGAGAGTGGGTCTCTCTCATTTTACACATTATATTCTCTCACTCACACTTTGGAGAGTGGCGCACTTGTGGAGGAGGCTCTGCTGCTAGGAGAAGACTATCTCTTGTATTCTGGTTGTATCATTGCTCTATCTATCTCTGAGGAAGTTATTGGGGTTTTTCACCTTTAGGGTTTTCCCCAAGTAAACTCTGTGTCTCTTGTGTGCTTGCATTATTGTGTCCATGATTGATATGCTGTAGATTTGTTGTACATGTTGTTCTCTCAGTTAAGATCCTAGATCATATTGAAGTAAATTCTGAAAATTTAACAATAATGTCTTACGTGTTTTGTTGTAGATGTGGGACCGGTATGATCGCTTGGAGTCTATCGTGCTACACAGAGAGGGGTGTTACCAGAGGTGGGCCCTACGGTCTGAGATGCTCTCAAGGAGCTAGAGGAGGTCCAGGAGAACCTCCATAGGATTACTTTGGATATTCTGCAGTCGGGTGTCCATGACCTACCCCGTCGCTATCAGAATCTGACGGTTGGGGTATCATTACGTTTCGACACATTGCTCCGAAAAGTGGTGAGGACCATAGTTTGCTTTCATGAGCATGTTAGGGATTAGGCTCATGTCTTATGTATATACTGAAAGCTTATGAGCTTCATATTTTGTAGAGATGACTCTTACTGAAAGCTAATATGATTTAGACTTTTGTATCAGCACTTCCATTTTTGTAGTTTGTACGGATTTATATATATATACACTATTGGCGGTTTTATACATCTTGTGTTCTACTACTGATTAATGGGATCTTGTTTACATGTTTTGCTTATGCAATGGATAATTTACATTTTATGTCTGTTTTTATGCTTTATGGATATCTTATGTATGTGAAATGTACCAATCCAAAATGAAATTGGCAATAGACTCAACAACCGTGTTCATATCTTGTGGAATGTGCAGGTATTGAATAGATTCAAAGGACCTTTACAGGAGATGAACACAGAGAAAAGTAGGGTCGCGGATAGCGTATATCTAGTTAAGATGATAAATCACTAGTTGTGAATCCAGGTGGATAACAACATGGCTCATACCCAAGGAAAGAGCATTGGTTAGGGTTCCAATCACCGCCTGATACTCTGCGGTGTTATTGCTTGTGTATCCTAGACAATTTCCTCCTGAGCTAATGAGCTCAATGGTAGGGGAATAAAGTACCCAGGCTGCCGAAGCAAGGTTATGGGTATGCTAGCTGGCGCCATCTGCAAATCCGTAGCAGGTTGCCATATGCACATGTAGACAGAACATGGTATGAGTAGGGAAACATAATCCAGACACACTAAAACAAAGCGTCACACCACACAAAACACACGCCATGTACAGTATATACAAGATACCGATGCGTGAAAGACTTAGGCATAGTACCTCTTTAGGTAGAGCAGTTTGACAGAACACACTCTGCGTCGGCCCTAGTTGGGCGCTTCTTGCTCAAAGACAAAGTGTGCCGACCCAACTAGAAATTGTAGACAAAGGGCATCAAATTGCTCTACATGAATTCTTGATCAAGGGAACTTCAAGGATTGAGGCACTAGGTTAACAAGGGACTCATGATGACGAGATTTAGGTGTAACACCCTCACATATTTTTGGGCATTCAGTTGAGTGTCAGACTTAGTTAGATTCAATTTGACTACTTTGGAGTTTGTTAGAGTCAATTACAGTGCAGTGAAGTGGTTAACTGATGTTCCGAGTAGTGTTAACTAACTAGCAAGCTAGTCTCATGCATTCAATTCAAATGGCCTCTCTAGGATTCTAATTGCTTGGATATTCATGCTATTATTTTGTATTGTAATTTTATCTCCTGAGTTAATGATAATGAATTACTGTTTCTGCACAAGTGTTTTTGCACTAGTCTTTCTGCACAAGTGTTTTTGTACCGGTTTTTTTGCACAAGTTTTTTTGCACCAATGTTTTTGCACAAGTGTTTCTGCACCTGTGTTTCTACACTCAATTTTTGGTAAATATCCGCATGCAACTCTTGTTATTGTAACTGTTTTTGTTGTTTTCTATATCTGTTGTGCTTGAATTTTACAAATAAGAAGCTTGTAAAATCAAAGTTCTATCACATTTGCATCTTCAAGCTCACTTCAACTCTCCAACTTGGCTTCTTATTTATACTTGTCCTGCGTGGATAGTATGTGCACAAGTTGTTTGTAGCATCCCTTCTTTCATTCTTCATAGTTCTGCTTACTTCACACTTTTTCCACTTGTCATGTTATACGCCACTGAGGTGTCATCCCTTGTGGGTCTCGCACATACTTGCTCCTTTTCCTAGTGGATCTTGTGCACTTGGTGTATGGTCTTCCTACCTTGATGTACCATCATTTATGGGACTTGCTCACTCAACCACCAGATTATTTTGATACTCTTGCGTGCTACAAATTCTATACTACTTCTGATTGGTGAGTCTTGCGCACTTTTGGGGCTTACACACCTGTCCAACCGCTTCTTGTTATCATGTCTCTTGCACAATACCTAAACTTTTCCAACCAACTCTTTTTGACTTATCCTTGAGATAGCATGACTAGGTGGACTTAGGACTTGCACATGTACCTTATGTACTTCTTTAAGATGAATGAACTAGAGTACTTCTGAATATACTTCTGTAGTATGGATGTACTTTGTATGTACTTCTTCAAACTGGATTTCGTCAAAGTGAGTTTCATATACTTCTTCAAACTAGCACAGGAATATTGAATCCTCTTTGACAACAGTTGACATCAATGACAACCAAAGCTCAACACCCTACAATTGTCTAAAGATAATGTATGGTGGGATAAAGTAATGAATACTTTATGTTGTAGTAAGCTATTGGTCCAAGTGAAAATCAAGAGATGGACATGATGAATGTTATATGATATGAAAATATATTGGGTGAAGATATTAGTCCTTTTCCTAGGAAGACAAGACCTCTAAATGGGTCACATATAGTATTTTTTCATTCTTGCATAGACCCATTACCCACCCATTGGAATTCACCAAGGTTAAAGTAATGAGCATGTTGACCTAAAAAAAATCTTTCCCATGGTTTTCTAAGGAAATACAATGGCACTTCTTTGTTATTGCATGAAGGTTTAAAAAAAACATAAACTACTTATCCATCCAGTGGTCTATTAAAATATGTTATGTGCACTAATCCATGAAAATACATTTCTTTTCCACAAGAGTGTGTGAACCAATGATGGGGTCAACCTACAATGTCATGAAATATTGTTTTGAAATTAGTATAGCTCTCACCAAATTTCTATCTAAACCCATGCTATAATATTTAAACATCCTAGAACTATAATAAAAAATATCAAATAACTAGATTTGTTCCTTAGCAATGAAAGATATTGTGGTCTACAATGATGTAGCTTGTCAAAGGCATGAGGGCGCTTTGGTGTTTCTAAAAAATCATATTAGGTTTCTCAATGACTCAAGGCCATTTTCAATTTAGTGATTTCATCTAGTGGTTGGGGGTTGAGGTTCGATATTACTTCATTTTTTTTATGGTGGATTCAAGTTCTATTGATGTTTAGGCCACAACAAAATGTGATTTATATATTTCATTTCATGAAGAATAACACAATGTTTATTTATTTTTATAATTTGAGAAATTTACAAAATAGAAAAATACGAAAATTGATTAGGCATACCTCAAATCAATGCATGGAATTATGAATATTGGTGTCCTAGTGGTGGTCAAAATATCCTCAATTCACTCATCCTATAAATAACACACTATGCAGTTTGTAATAAAAAATAACCCATGACCCTATTTCTTTTTTATAGTACATAAAGGATCATGTATGCACTCATCAATGCACTTTCTTTTCTAGTGCATTTGTGGCTTAACAATATGAAAGAATTGCAAAAAAATGAATTGGCATGCTAGGTGGAAACTTTTATGGTGGTTCAAAGGAAATTGAAGCTATAGTAAAATGAACATGTGTAGATTTTTATAATGGAAAATGTTCTTTTGTACACCATTGCAACTTCTTTTTACCACCAACAAGAATGGGAGTGAGGGGGATAATGAAAACACCAATGATGTTTGTGGGGATAAAAAGGAGAAAAATAAGGTCAATTTTCCATGTAAAATTTGCATAGAAAACCACTTAACGCACTTTTTCCCCAAGATGGAGGTTGCTCACAAAATCTGGGCATCATCTCGGTCCCTGTATATGCAATATCGAGAATTATCACTAACTCCAAAAACAAAGTGTGATGCTTCCAAACATTGTACATTGAATATTAATGGGTAGTGCCAAATCCTTAGGTTGTGACAAAAAAATGGATGTATGGGAGCACCCATGGTTTTGTTTGCATCTAAATTATCCTACTAGGTTATTTAATTAACCACTACATACTGTAATTGTTTTTCTTTGTTAATGGAGGAATTTAACCACCACACTTCACCCATATTGGCCATCAATTTCTCGTTTAACTAGGATACCTTAAGTATAGTGTTACATTAAATGATTTGGATGAATAAATCCTAGAAGACATGTCCACTAATGAGAATCATTGGAAGGACATGCATCAAAGGTCATATTTTCTTCCTATGATGAATGGTATGAGGATTTATTATAAGGGTATTGTAAGAAATTGAGACATTTATTGGTATGATAGTCCGCTTGTGACAAATGATGTGTATCTATAGGGAAACATGGAGAACATATGTAAAAATATGCCAATTAATATTTCTAGGACACTCATTGAAAACTCCTTCATCAGAGCAAATTACTCCATTTAGGAAGTTGAAATTTACACTACTTTGTTTAAGGAACATCGTGAAATATTTTCTTAGTCATGCGGAGAAATGTTGGGCATATAACCCAATATTATCAAGCATGAGATTAAAACATATTCCAATGTGAAACATGTTTGGAAGAAGCTATGACTGATCTGTTAGATTATGGAGAAATATGCATAAACATACAACAACAAATTTACTAACATGTATATCAATAGTAAGAATCTATTAGTCTATCCTCCTATCCATACAAGTACCAAATAATTAAATAGTAAGAGAGGGACAAGATAAAAAGAGATAATACACCATATATAAGTGGTAAGACTTCAAATGAAGAAACATCCATGAGAAGGTATGATCTTCTTTATTCTTCATAAGTATCCACTCTTACAATATAACGAATCCTTGCATAAGAATCACATCACTCTCCATATTGACATCATGTCACAACGACGTTTATCCATCATACCCTAAAAGGGTCTCCTTCACCTCTATTATATAGCTAGAGGCATGGAAGAATTGCATCCCATCATACATGTGGGATAAATTGTTTTCCACTTTCTTATATAATGAATGGTAATAAGAGAATTTACTTCATGATGCATGTGTGATAAATTCATTTTATAATATTATAGTTATTTATTCCTTCTTTAATATATATGATCATTACACAACCAACAACACCACACAAGTCATAATTACATATTCCAACGCTCCCCCTTAATGATGACTAGGGAGAAAGAATACAAATTGAGGACGATGGCATTACATTAACATCCCCCCTTCATGAAAAATTCTATAATTCCCCATAAGATGTGAATATGAAGACTTCACCTCATGGATTTTATGAATATAACAACTACTTCTCACTGAACATGAAATTGCACCTAAACCATGTTATACGATAAACTCTTGTAAAACAAAAAACAATGTAAATAAACCTCATATTTTTAGTACAATGAAAAATTTGGCTAGAAAGAAATAATCACAGCTATAATGCAACTAATAGTTGAAAAAATATGCAATAGATATCATCGTGAATATAAGAAACCCAAATGGTCCTATACATAGGAAAAATAATCACACATGCAGTCTTCACAACCGAGTTCAAAGATGCATGAACTATACAATGGACCTCATCATGAATACAATAACCCTAGGTATTCTATACATCAAAAATAAAATCCAATATACAGTCTCCACAAATTAAGAACTCTATTGAAGATTATAGTGCAAATACAAGACCCTGGATGGTCTACCCATCAAAAATGTGTCCAACATATAATCATGACTTTACATAAGAATATGGCCCTTCATTTCATTACATTATAATTGGAATAAGGTGATATTGTATGGTATTATATTATATTACATTCCTTCTTAATTAAAACTTCAAATATCCCGAATAAAGTGGCAAAAGGTGTCAAATTCGTTGGTGAGAAATAATGTTGAATGACGAGATATCACAACATCAATATGCTAAGATAGGAAGGAATGGTAGAACCAAGTTGTCGCACAACTTTTCACAAACACCCCTAGGGAGAAAGTGAAGTAAATAGAGAGCTAATATGCACAATAAATTCCAAGAGAAAAGAATATAATGATCAAGACAAGCCCATAATCAAAAGAAATATGACATGATATATGAAGGATAGAGAATATGAAATTGATTTTACACAAACAAGGGTTAGCAAAAGCATATAGATATTGGGAAAAATATGGATAAACCAAAAAATGATATCACTTATATATGAAAAATATAGCCATTAAGAAACTAATTCTTAGGAATCAATTGGTTTCTTATTGTCACCACGTTAAAATGCTAGAGGTATGCTCCCTTGAAAAAGTCAAAACATCTTCCACATAAGAAGGTTATAAACAAGTAAAATGGGAACAAGAGACAACCTATAGAAACATGATGAGAAAAAATGAAACTAAACCCTAATGAAAACAAGACATGAAGCCAATGACAAGAATGTTACAGCGTAATTTTCCACCTTGTGAGCATCAGCATTGATTGGCCTTCAGGATCCATTTTATTGACTTAGACCCAGTATTTTCCCTTCAAGAATAAAGTTTCCCTATTTTTCTTCCTGTACGCTTGATGTTCCATTATAGCCAGCGTACACACAGGATGCACTTAATTATCCCACGTACATTGAGTTACATGGTAAAAACAATAGAAAAGTTACTTTTTACTCCCAAAAAGCAGTCTTAGGGTGACCTTTGGCCCTCCATATACCCCGAAATGACTCGATTCGACCTTTCACTTACCTTTGGAAGGCTATATATTGAGCTCTTATGTATGGAAGGGAGGAAAAAAAGAAAGCAAGATAAATCTAGTGGATTTTTGCCATGACTTGAGTCTACACTCATTGATCCTTGTTGTGAACTCCTTATGTTGACCTACCAAACTTTTTTCATAGTTTGAGTTTTCCATTGCATGGGGGATTGAAGTGTTGGAGGCACAACTGGAGAGCCCCAGTTCTTGGTTCACATTGGTTGCCGACAAGAGGTCGTATCATGTACTTCTTGTTATTAATTAATGGAAATACTCATTTTCTCGTCCAATTGATGTTGCGAATGTTGTTTAAAGTACATTGGGTTACATTTGCTTATGATATCATGGATCGTGTTATTGATTATGATAATATCTTTCACATATTATATGCACTTGCTTGTATTTGTTGTTGAGACTAATCTGCAGGTTCAAGTGTAGAGATTGAAAGCTCAATGGGGATCTACTTCGAACATCCAGTTGAAGTTTGGTTTTATTCTCCATATCTTAGAATTTTCATTATACTCACATTGCATTGGGAATTGAGTTATTTTTTGGTAGTTAGCTGTCTGTTGTGTTCTACCCCAAGCCATAGGAATTTTTCTCCATAATAGAAATGACGACTCCGTTGAAAATAACCTCCATTTTGGGGATATTTTAGGCATTTCTCCTTATTTTTAGTTGTTGTTTGTCGAGCTTCTGTGTCATTGATTGGCCGTCGAGATTTACATTAGAAAAATAGCTTTTTATGGAATGTTTGACTCTTTTGGGTTCATTTTCCTTTCCCTCTATGCAGGTCAACCTAGTTTTGACCACGTCTACCCACCCCTGTGTGAACTATAGCCCGCATCTACCCGCTGTTGTTCTTTGAACAGTCACATACAAGTCCGGGATTGGTTAATTTTTGGCCTTGGGTTGTTGCTGGGTTGGTTCTGAGTGTTCTTGAGTCTTAGTTGGCCTGTTTCCTGACTAATCCATGCTCTGTTTGTGACCAGAAACTCCTCTTTCTTTTGTTTTTGAGCTTTTTAAATTTTCACAATTTATTGTTTTATAGCTCATTAGCTTGGTTGAATCTTACTATTTGGGTTTTCCTGGGTTGTCTATTTGATATGTTCTGCATTTCTTTACTAAATAGTTAGATTTTGGTTGCATTTATTCATTTCCTTATATTGAAAAAATACAAAAACATTGTTTTTCATTTTCCTTCCATTTATAAGAGAAAATACAAAAATATTTGCTTTATGTCCTGCATTTTGCATCAAAGTGCTTGTGATTTAATCTAGGACTTGCTTGTGCATTGAAACTTTAAAGAGATTGCATTTTATTTCAAACCGTTGGATTGATTATCATATTAGTGGCATGCTTTTTATTGAATAGATGAGTCTAGTGTTTTTCGGTTGTGCATACCATTGAGTCTTATACATCATCAGTTTCACGACCATACCCTTTGAGTAATTACAGCCATTAAAATCAACGCTTAATCTTAAAATTGAATTGAAACGATTTTCATTTTATAGGGTGCACCAACTAGCTTAGGTTTAGGGTCTTGGAATAGGTCATTGTGATTTAACAATCCAGGACTATTGAACCAATATTATGTGTATGACCAGGTAGCGGTGAAACCCATGGTACACATCAGTGTTCTTAGGAAGCTCTACTAAAACCAGAGTTAAGCACAAGGTCACAGGAGGTTCGTTGCAGAGATAGCCCTCCAATACTAGCTAAATGTAGGAGATACTTCCAGGATTTGTTCGTGTACGGGAGATCTTAAGGGATCTGTACCTCTTGATTTTCAGGCTTAGGTACCCTTCCCATATGATGTATCCCACCTATGACTGTCTTCCTGAGCATTATTTATATTGTAGTGACCTTAGTTGTTTTACCTAGGTATCGCATAGGGCATTCGTTGCGGTTATTCTACCATTGTCCTGAGTCAGACAGGGGTTGGACAACACCGTTTCCTGTTGTATAGGGATTTGACCCTGTGCACGCAGTGAAGTCTGGGAACCCTTATAACTGATTCTGTTACCACCAGTTATATTTTGGGAGTCTCAAGCCTCTCCTAGGTGAGACATATCGGCTGTAGTGTCAGGAGGTCTCTTCAGCCAGTCTCGTTTGTGTGCATTTGGATGTAGTTTCTTTAGGTGTGTGCTCTTTGATTGATAGTTGGCCGTTAGGGGATGTTCTGATTATTTGGAGTTATCGTGGAGTGAGATCCACCTCTCCGTCGGTCTCGTCATTTGGTTGGTTTACTAGTTGATGAGGTAGCACATCCTTTTCATAAGAGACACTGGAGGATCCCCTCCGATACTTTTGATATTTTTGAGAAATTTCACAAGTACGTTATGAATTTCACATCTGGAACACCAGGAAGAATTCCCGTGACTTCGTCAGTTGAGTTTGATGGACAGATCGCTCCTCCCACTCCTAGGGAACTTAGAGAGGAAGGTTCGCCCCCACACATCACTTTTTCAAGTTTTAGGCCATACCCACCCTCGGAGCCAAACCCATCCCATGGTACATACACACAGGGATTCCGATATGGAATGCCAGATATTAATGGTACCACAAACCCAGTCTTAATTCGAATGTTACATCCACTTCGTCAGGTAGTCAAGCTAACACTATCCTGGAGCTATGGGAAATACTCCTTCCAGGGGTAGTGTATCCTATTCCGTTCCCTCCGGGGGCGGCACAACCTCTTCTTCTCCCTCTGGGGATGACGTGACCTTTTCCGCTCCATTTCAATTTATGTCTGGTCATATCCCTTTAGCTTCTATAGCTATTGGAGGAGGACCACATCCCAGGATTGCCCCTCATTTTAGTGGGAACACTTCACATAACACGGCTCACATCACACAAACTAACACACATGATTCTACGCATATACCCATGACTACGACCATGTCTGCTAACCAACATGTCCCTCCCAACACTGGGGGTGGGCACATTCCCAACACTGGGGGTGGGCACATACCCTATACTGGGGGTGGACACATTCCCAACATTGGGAGTGGGTACATTCCAAACACTGGGGGTGGACACATTTCCTACACTGGGGGTGGGAACATACCCTATACTGGGGGTGGGCACATTCCTAACCCTTGGGGTGGGCACATTCCTAACACTGGGGGTGAGCGCATTCCCAAAACTGGGGGTGGGAACATACCCTACACTTATGGTCATTACTCGACTGCTCCTCCTACAACTAGCACCTATATGCCCCATAATTATGGTGGTAATCATTCTTATAATGCAGCTGGTTCTGGCCCTTACTATAACCCTCCTCACTATGGTGCTTATAACACATATATACCTTTGTACCCTTACACGGGTCAGGGTGGAGGCGGTTATCATCCCTATGGTCATGGTCACGGTTCATATCATCCCTACGACCCGCAAGGTCACCCTCTTTTGGGAGTTTTTAATCCAACTTCATAGCCACAACTCTCGTTTGTTGCTTGGTTGAATCTACTAGATCTTTCGAAGCTCACGAATGATCAGGTGTGTCACAATCCTTCTTGGCCTCCAGTCCCTACCAAGATCCTTTCTGACATTCTGAAGTTCAAAGGGAAGAATGGTGAGGATCTAGGTGATCATATTACAACTTTTCACCTTTGGTGCTCGTCGAATTCATTAAATCATGACTCTATTTCTCTGAGTCTATTTCAACGTACCCTCACAGGGGCAGCCACGAAGTGGTATGTCGAGTTGCTTGGGGGCATTTATAGGAGTTTTAACGAGATAGCTTTTGTTTTCTTGGATCACTTTCAGTTGTCAGTTTGTTACGATACTGGAAGTGAACTTTTATCTACCTTCCACCAGAACAAGGCTATGCACATATCGGATCGCATTCAAGAGTGGCATCGACGGAAGAGGTTAGTGAAAGCCAACATTCCTCCATATTTTCTGTTGGAATGGTTCCTCAAGTCGTTGCTTCCCTACATATATAAGGGCGTTTCGGTGTCCAGGATCACGACTAAGGAGCAATCTATATTCAAATCCCAATAGCTAGATTTACTCTATGCTCAATCTGGTATCTTGTACGATATCATTCCTGATGCACCACGCCACGTCATCAGCCTAAGCATGTTCCTGGACCACATGTTGATGGAATTGTTGGATCCACGAGTACTCGACCCGTAGACTTGGTGAAAAACAAATGCAAAATTTTTCTATTAGCCAGTCTACCTTGGACAGGCTCACGCCTTGTCCACTCCTACCCAATTGTCCGATGTCCATTCTATACATACGGAGAATCCATCAGGTAACCAACAACCTGGTGGAAAGAAGAAGGGGAGAAACAATCGTAAGGGTGGGAATAATGGAAATAATGGAAGTAATCGAAACACTCTTAGGAAAGAAAATGCCGACCCTCCTCAGGATGGAGGAAATGTTGGTGGGGACCGTAAGTCGAGACGTAAGGAGAAATTCCCTTGCAAACTTTGTGGGGAGGATCACCTGACTCACTTGTGTCCTCGAAATGAAGAAGCATCGAAGCATCTTGCACAGAGCCCAACTGTGTTGAAAGATCCCCTTCTGCAGCATCAGAATATCGGCTTTGAATGATCCCATTACTGGCTATGGGACTAATGAAACTGTGAATTCTTCTTCTCATGTCGGTGGCTACGGATGCGTGAACATGGTCCAATATGAGGTTAGTGTTGCTACTTGTCAACGCGATTATGGTGCACCACAACCAAATATGGGGAATGAGCCTCCTCCTCCTCCTAACTTTTCTCTACATATCGATAAGACCACTACTATGTCACGGATACCGAAAGGTGTTCTTAAGTGCTCCACGCATAACCCCAATGCTTGAGCTTCCCAAAAGTACTCTATTGTGGAAGATTTGGGCCAAACTCCATGTGCCATGTTGGCTCTCGAGGTTTTACAGGAATGTCCTTCACAGAGGAATGCCCTTTTATTTGCTTTGGGAGTACAAGATGAGTGTATCCCTAACATCATTAAATTCAACACTACTAATATTCAACCTCGCTTGCCTTATCATGTGGCTTTTCAAGTCCATGAGAGGTGATTACAGAAATTCATTAAACATATGGTGGTTGACGAAGGTGCTTCCACCTCGGCAATGTCGTTGGATTGTTGGAAATCTCTTGGCTCTCCTCCATTGTCAAAATCTATGACCATGGTTACTTCAATTGATGGTTGGTCATTTAGGCCGCATGGTATTCTCCCTTCCCTTGAGGTCCACTTGGGTGGGAAATCCGTGCCTATTGAAGTCGAGGTAGTTGATGCGCCCATCGACTACAACCTTCTTCTCGGTAGGAATTGGATCTACATTATGAAAGCGATCGTGTCCACCGTGTTTAGAGTTATTTTCTTTCCCCATGAAGGAAAAATTGTGACGGTCGATCAAATAGACTTCCCTAGTTCCAATTCCATAGCATTGTCGAGAACTGTTGTTCCCCAGATCAAATATTCTCAACCGGAAAATGGGAATATTGGTGTAGGATTGTGTCCATCTTTGATGGGATCTTTCGACCTCCCTGTACCAATATCCTTCATAGGAACCATCTCCTATGATGCTCTTTCCTCATTGAATCGTGTAACATTCCGGACATCATATTTTAGTGATCCATGGGATTCACCTTCCATGAGTTCCCCGTTTGGAGACAGTTCGTACATCAGAATGGATATGCCCTTTTCTGCAGTCGAGCTTGCTTCTCAAGATATTCAACAAGCCACTCCAGAGCCGGATCTCTTTTCTTCACGGACAGGGGAAGAAGATCTCGTTATGTTTCCCACATGTGCAGTCGACCCATCTTGTTCACATGATTGCCTCTATGGTATTTTACCTTCAGATGAAATTTTTATTAAGGCCATGAGCGGTGATGACAAGCCGTGGGGGAATCTTTATCATAGATCTCATTTCCCTCCTACCCTTGATCTTATTGAACAAAATGATTCTAGAATAAAGTACGCCATACATTTTGATCCAAGCATAGTTTTGTCTAGCCCCGGTTTGACATTAAAGTCTGATCTCCCTAATGAGAGTCTTTAGACTCTCCTATAGATCCGCAAATCGATGATCCTGCTAAGTTTGATTCTACTTCTAGAATTTCCAACTCTTGTGATGATGAATTTTCCACTACATATTCCTTCACTTCCTTCATCTTTTCTCTTCATTCCGAAGTTGATCATTTTGATCCCTCGGGTGTTGGAACTATGGCACCTTCATTGGTTAGCTCTACCTGCTCTATGTCTGAGGTTGATAATAGTGAAGTTGAAAATGTTTCTACCACAGTGACTTGTACCAGATCTTTCTTTACATATGGTTTAGATATGATTTTGGTACTTATGTTTCTTGGAGACAGGATACTTAGCTGGACTTATACTTGTTTACTGGTCTTTTTCGACATCTGGTTCAGTCATGGTAGGCATATTCAGAACCTTGCATATAGGTTTAGGTCTCCCCATTGTTATGATGCATTTGAACCTTTTTCCATTTGAATTCGCAGACACCCCCTGAGTGTCCTTGAGTCTTTCTCATGTTCCTTGCATCATGCATAGCTTTGTTCCATGCACTTGGAACTAGTCTTGCATGTCCCTGACACTCGTCTGCTCCCATTATGAGCATTCTTCCACCTTTACTTCGAGCTCATTAAAAACAGTAAGGAGGTTATGAGCATTCTTCCATCTCTCCTTTGAGCTCGTTAAAAACAGTAAAGAGGTCATGAGTTTACTTTTTCGGGCTCGTTAAAACTTTACGGAAAATATTTTTATAAAGTCTTTTTTAAGCCCTTGTTAGACTTTTTCAAATCAAACAAGATTGTCAATTATACTTGTCATTTCAGACTCATTAAAGGATTTGAAGCGACATCCACTTAGGTATAATTTTACCCCTTTTCCGTACCTTTGTGGATTAATTATGAAAAAATGTATACTCTAGTCATACGTGACTAGAAGAGTTCTTCTCTCATTGTTTTACACTTGTTTCAGGTGAGGAGACTAACTTTATGAAAAATGACTTCCCTTTTATGTAGAGTTATGATTGCATTGCTTTATCATGCTTTCCGCTTAAGCCTTGTGGAAGCTCCCGCTTACTCAATTGTTATCCTAGTGCCTGAGCACTTTTCTTGTCGAGCCTTGCAGAGCTTTCATTTTCCTTTCGCAATTTGATGACCTTTTGACCCTAAGGGAACACCCCCCAAGTGTCCACATCCTGCATCTGCTTCCTTGCATTGATCATAGGTATGTTCCACTACTTGGGACTAGTTTTCTCGCTATTTGACACTCGTTCCCTCACCTGTTGTACTATAAGCAATTTTATTCCTTTTCAAGCTTTCCAAATATGAAAAAGAACAAAAAAAATAAAAAAACTTAAAAAGCTGGACGAGAAATTTTTTAGTTCTTCTTGTTGGAAGCTGTTGTGTCACCTTTGAATAGAGAATTCATTCCACTCCATTCATCATGAGTCAGGACTATAGTAGGACCGTAGGAGTTGTACTCATTTCTCAGATTTTACTCCATCGATTGGTTAAGCTTCCAGTCATTATGGAGCCCTTTGTTGATGCCTCTTGCATCACACAATGTTATTACTTGAGTCTATGCTTCCCGAGTTTATCCATCTTCTCATGCTCTTGTTCAAAGGAAGTCCTGCAACCAGAGTCAGCCACTCCTCAGATCTCTTGACTATTGCATGTCGGCCATCCTTATTGAGTCAGTCCATTCATCTGAGTTCTTCCAAATATTTCAGCATAGCTGTTACCTCGTGCTAGTTGATGGGGGATGCCTTAATGCCCTCCTTCCAGCGAGTTTCGTTCCATCGAATTCAACTCATTTATTCTAGAATTGAGACTTAGATTCGGTTGAGTACCTTGAGGCTTTCAGTCATCAGTGGTAGGTTCTCTCGCCATCAACAGTTTTGGAAATACATCAATGTCCCCTGATTGATGGATTCATCTTAGTGTTCGACCTCAATACATCTATTCACACTTTGATGATTGGACTCTCTGCCTTGATGCCCATTTTCATTATTGGTGGGTTATCTCATGTCTATTAACGATATACATCATTGATCGGTAATCAGATGATGTCACATCAGGTTTTACCTCAACACCTTTATTCACTTGATGGGACTTGCACCGCAGACAATTTGTGTAGAAGACCCTAAACCTTAGTAGCATTCAGTATGTTGCTCATGATCGTGATTGTACTTATGAGATACCATTTCTCACACATCAACAGTTTGTACCTCCAGTATTGCACCAGTTGTTTCCTTTTCAACAGTAGACCATATCTTACTATATGGGTCATGGCTATGACCACCTATGACATGTATTCACTATATACTACCTATCATGTCCATTGTATCAAATTGTTGTATTGTACCGACATGTATTCAGAGATATAATTGTATTATGATGAGTGGGCTACTCTCTCCATTTGTGTCTCCATCACTCCACTTCTGAGATTTATAATGTATTTCGGCCATCGTGGTACCTTCTCTAACCTCACACATTAGGGGGAATCTGTTACAACGTAATTTTCCACCTTGTGATCGTCAGCATTGATTGGCCTTTAGGATCCATTTTATTGACTCAGACCCAGTATTTTCCCTTCAGGAACCAAGTTTCCCTATTTTTATTCATGTATGCTTGTTGTTCCATTATAGCCAGCATACATGCAGGTTGCACTTAATTATCCCGCGTACATCGAGTTACATGGTAAAAACAATAGAAAAGTTACTTTTTACTCCCAAAAAGCGGTCTTAGGTTGACCTTTGGCCCTCCATACACCCCGAAATGACTCGATTTGACCTTTCACTTACCTTTGGAAGGCTATATATTGAGCTCTTATGGTGTATGGAAGGGTGGAAAAAGAGAAAGCAAGATAACTCTAGTGGATTTTTTTCGTGACTTGAGTCTACACTCATTGATCGTTGTTATTGTGAACTCCTTATGTTCACCTACCAAACTCCTTTCATAGTTTGAGTTTTCTATTACATGGGGGATTGAGGTGGTGGAGGCACAAGTGGAGAGACCTAGTTCTTGGTTCAGATTGGTTGCTGGCAAGAGGTCGTATCATGTACTTCTTGTTATTAATAAATGGAAATACTCATTTTCTCGTCCAATTGATGTAGTGAATGTTGTTTAAATTACATTGGGTTACATTTGCTTATGATATCATGGACCATGTTATTGATTATGCTAATATCTTTCACATAGTATAAGCACTTGGTTGTATTTGTTGTTGAGACTAATCTGCAGGTTCAAGTGTAGAGATTGAAAGCTAAACGGGGATCTACTTTGAACATCCAGTTGAAGGTTGGTTTTATTCTCCATATCTTAGCATTTTCATTATAATCACATTACATTGGGAATAAGTTATTTTTTGGTATTCAACTGTCTGTTGTGGTCTACCCCGAGCCATAGGAAGTTTTCACCATAACAAAGAATCATAAATGAATAAATGAAACAATGAATAAAACTGAAATTTCTCACTAATGTTGAAACCCTACAATACCTAACTGATAGATATGAAAAACCTTTGTATGAAACAGTGAAAATAATCGACTTATAGTGATGATTTCACTTCAAATCTTGGTGTATGGACCTTCTATGAATTAAATTCATGGGGTCACACACCTTTTATGAAGGAAGGTATATATGTATGCACCTTTTTTTTCTACAACCCACATACCAATCTGTTAAGGCCTTGTAACTATAAATCCATGAAATTTGATGCTGTCTAGATGGAAACAAGCAAAAATACAAACCTGAAACAAGAAAACAACTATATATACTACTATAGAGATAGATCCTTGATATCCGGTTAGTATAAAATACATTTCAACTTATATCTATAGAAAAAAACCAATAAAAACTTGAAAATTTTATGAAAAACAAATGATGAGGTTTAGGGTTTTGAGAAAAATAATTTCAAACATGTAGAAAATTTCCCATATCTAAAGAAAAACCATTAGGGTTATCTATTTATGATGAAAAATATACTAGATATGGAGTTCCTCAAAACAAAATTGAAGGAATTGGTATTCGGGAAAAAAAAATTACCAAAGAAGGTAGAGCACAGTAACTAGCTTTAATACCATGCTAGATTATTGATAAATATGTGTAAACATACAACGCTAAATTTACTAACATGTAAATCAATAGAAAGAATCTAGTAGTCTAGCCTCCTATCCATACAAGTACCCAATAATCAAATAGTAAGAGAGAGACAAGATAAAAAGAGATAGTACATCAGATATACATGGTAAAACCCTAAATGGGGAAACATCCACTGGAAGGTATGATCTTCTTTATTCTTTAGAAATATCTATTCTACAATACAAGGCATCCTCCCATAAGCATCACATCACTCTTCATATTTACATCATGTTAGAATGATGTTTCTCCAACATACCCTTAAAGGGTCTCTTTCACCTCTATTATATAGCTAGATGTATGGAAGAATTACATCCCATAATACATGTGCGATAAATTGTTTTTCACTTCTCTTATATAAAGAATGGTAAGAAAAGAATTTAATTCATGATGCATATGTGATAACTCCATTTTATAATATTAAAGTTATGTATGCCTTCTTTGACAGTTATGATCATTACACAGCCAACAACTCCACACAAGTCATGATTACATATTCCAACATAGTTAATCCTCTCAAAGATGTTATCGATAAACCAAAGGTGGAGAAACTACTCAAAGAAAGTTTTATCTACTCGATTCCTTTAATCAAAATGGTATCCAATCTAGTTCTCATCAATACAAAACAAGGAACTATTTGAGTATGCACTAATTTCAGGGATTTGAGCAAGGCTTGTCCAAAGGATAAATATCCTACTCCCTTTATTGAACAAATTATTGATGAATGTGCCATAAATGGTATTTTCTCATTTATGGATGGGATTTTTTTCTACAATTAGATTATGATACACCTAGAAGATCAACATAAGATAACCTAGATTTTTCCTTGGGGTACCTTCACATATGGGAAGATTTCATTCAGTCTAAAAAAATGTTCTAGCTACCTTTAACTGCAATATTCCACATGCATTTCATTGCATAAAAAATATCATCGAACCGTACCTTGGTTATTAGACTGCTTGATCCTCCAAAAGAGTTTATCATCCTAAGCACCTTAAAGAAATCTTCAACATATATCATTACTATTGAATCCTCATAACGTATCTTTTGTGTTGTATCGAGACATTTATTGGGTTTCATTGTATTCAAGCATGAGATTCTAGTAGGCCCATTTAAGGTTGAGGCAATAGTTCAATTCCATCCCGTGTGAAATATTTTTCAACTACATAGTATTCAAGGGAAGGAAAAATTATTGCAAAGATTCATCAAATTTTTTTATGAAGTAACAAAAGGTTTTATGCCCCATTTGAAGAATGGGGTCCCATTCAATATGGATGATTTTTCTCAATGCTCGTTTGTTGCATTAAGAATGGTTCTTATGTCCACCCCATTGTTAAGTCCCTTAAAATACAATAGAGATTTCTTGTTATACTTAGAGACATTTGAATAAACCGTTTGTATGGTTTTGGTTCAAGAAGATGAACTGGGATAGGAGCATGTGGTTTATTATCTAAGCAAGAACCTTGCAAGACTTGAATTGAGGTACCCTCACATTGAAAATATGGCATTAGCATTTGTGCATGTTGTGCAAATACTTTGAAATTATATTATTTTTCTACGAACTACATTTATACACGATACCAATCTATTTAAACACATATTGACATGATGAATAATCGAGGGAAAGTATAATAAATCTATTATGATCCTACATGAGTTCGAATTACAATTCACATCAAATAAGTCTAAGAAATTCTTGACATTATTGATTTTATGCTAAAGTTACCTAGATATGCTTAGTATAAGGTTGAAAATGAATAATTACCTGATGAACATGTTTTTATAATTTCCTCGAATGACTCTTGGTATGGAGACAACATTGTGTATTTCTAGACACAAAGGTTTCCCTAAAACATCTCTCACAAAGATTGATGACGTATTCGTTATCAAGTGATAAATTTTCTTATCATTGTTGAAAATATGTATCTCCAAGGAATATATTTGACCTTGCATTGTTGTTTGACTCACGAAGAGGTAGAGAGGGTTTTGAATGATTGTCACAATGGACCATGTGGCGATCACTTATCTGGATTTGCAACAACCCAAAAAATCTTGTGTGTGGGTTATTTTTGTCCTTCTATATTTAAAGAATGTGTCAAAGTGGTGAAGAAGTGCCATACATGTATGAGGTTAACTACAAATATGCTCATGTACCCTACTCCATTATACCTTGTTATCACTATTTGACCCTTCACCAAATGGGGTGTTTTACGACATGTAACCTAGCAATGGAAAAAGGTCATAAGTACATTATTGTGGATTTCAACTACTTTACTAAGTGGGTTGAAGCTATTCCTACCTGTAATAATTATGGTGAAACATCATATCGTTAGAACATATTTAACCAAGTGATTTCTATATTTGGTGTGCCTAAAGAGATTTTCAGTGACCGTGGAATTAATTTTCATAATAAAATGATGATGGACTTAGTAGTTAGGATAGGTTTCTAACAAGAACACTCCTCACCTTACTATCCAAAAGAGAATGGATAGATATAGGCGACCAACAAGTCCTTGAAGGAAATTCTCCAATGGATTGTTAGCAACAAAAAATTAAACTAGAATATTATGTTGTATCTAGTGCTATGGGAATATACAAATTTAGTCAAGACTACTATGGGGTTTACTCAGTTTCATCTTGTACATGGATTTGATTCTATATTTATAATTGAATGTGATAAATTCCCTAATTGAATCTAATTATAGCACTTCTACCTAAGACAAGTGCTTTACCTCATTCATTTGGAAGAATTGGATGAGCACCATAGATATGCGACCATTGAAAATGAGGCACATAAGAAATGTGTCATATCTATATGATTCAATATTCTCTCATGTATTCTATGAAGAAGACATGGTACTTTTATTTGACCAAGATAACGATCCATTAGGATTAGATAAATTGAATTATATGCTCCTTGGCCCTTACATTGTGAGGCGAGCTCTTAGTAAAGGGGCCTATAAGTTGTAATATTTTGAGGGGAATGTAGGATTCTTGAAATGGGATCTATCTTAAGAGGTATTATGCCTAGGTAGCGATTCATAGGAAATGCATTTGGAATTATTTTAAAAAATATGTAGTTTGTTTCATTTATTTTATTTATTTATATTTTCTTTTCTTTTTAGTCGTCACCCATCATGTTTTTTCCTCAATTGATAGATGTATTCAAAAAAACTTGTCTTTCTAGGATTTGTAGATGACACTATCCACCACTCTCATAATCTCGCTTTTTTTGCTTGGATGATCTACTTTCTCATAGGTCAACATGTGAGCTATGGCGGAGTATGTTTGGGATTAGTAACCAATAATATTTCCAAATACAGTGTGATAATCAAACTATTGTTGGATGCCATTTCATATGGGGTCCAACATTTGGTGGTGTTGGGAAAAGTGATTGACAAACATAAGATAAAAAATTTCCAGTAAATAGTGTTGGTGTCTAAAGACACCGTGATTTCACTTAAGCACAAAGATCCATTATCTAAGTGATGATAGGCTAATCTAAGAGACCGTCTATAAATAGGTTTTTGTAGAGTACCAAACCAACATTCACGGGACCATATTTTCTATAAAAAGTGGATCTAAAATCCAAAGTGGACATAAGCTGACAAGGTGAGGATACTGGTGGACCATAGGTTCCAACACCCTCCCCATAAATTCATCTTGGATTAAAGGACAAATTATACAATATTCCCCCCTTAATTTAATCTAAATTGCAAACACTGATCAATCCTGGTATAGTAACACTCCTAGAATAATTCTAAAATGTCACCTCCGTCATCAAACTCAATGTAGTCTTCCAAAAAAATTTGCAATAGTGTTGTCTAAATATAGTCCCAATCGGCCAATCAACTCGACAACAAAACATCACAATATAGTTGAATAGTCGACTAGCCACACACACAACAAGTATAGGAAGTCTCCATTTAGAAATACACTCTCTGTCCATCCAGCAATCATGTACTCACAATAGCACTCAATCATATCTCCCAAAAAATAATCTAGTTGAACAAAGTTCAATAAATCCAGTCGATTCAATAAGAAACAATTGAGTCAACAAAAGTTGGTTTTATACAACAAATAGCTTCAATTTCTGAAATTTACTCCCCATTAAATATAACTGAGGGATAATCAATACTGAACACAATAGTACTCGAATCTTTCTTGAAAAAAAACCCATTCAAAACTCGATCGACACTCACTACTAGTCAAAGCTCAATCGATGAACATTATAGTCAATACTCCAGCTGACTGTCATCTCTGATCAAGTCTTAGTCAACCCCTCCAAAGAAATCAAATGCAGGAAAGAGGAGCAATGTATGGAAGTATAGTCAAAGTTACACATCTATATAACATCCTCAAGCATATGTTCAAATTATTCCATGACCGTTCATCAATCCAACCACAATATATCTAAGTAGTCGGCACTGGTCCACGATTATGTCTTTCACATCTTTTCTGCAAATTTCTTAAAGCACAGTTTCCACCTTTCCAAGAATTCATATTCCTGAGAAAATTCCTTTGATTCTTTTGATGAGGATGTCTATATGGCGCCAAGGTTGGCAGGTGCGGGGGGATTAATCTTTGACTCCAGGGGGAACAAGCAGAAAGAGTTTGCTTGGGGCATTGGGAGGAAGACCAATAACGGAGCGAAATGGCTTAGTCTCATGAAAGGATTGGAGATAGCTATAGACCTAGGCATCAACAACTTAACGGTAATTGGAGACTCACTAATCGTCATTAGATAAGCCAGAAACATCGTCACCAGAAGGAAGAATCACTTCAACAAGATGTATCATATTCTAAACAACATCAACAAAGAATTCAAAGAATTCAAAGAAAATGCCATGACCAACAAAGGAGTTGGGATTTCCTATGGCTCTCTTGACTGCGACAATGTCATTTATGAAAATGTCTGGATTCCCCAGCCTAAGGTCTCTTCATAAAATCATGACTCTCCACAATTCATTAAGGAGACTTCAATTTAATTTGGTTTCAAACTATAGGATTTATATCTGTTTGGTTTTTGGAATCCCAACCAAGATTTTCTATGGCCACCTCGATATTCAAAGGATTTCTACTCATTCCAACATTAATGGTTGCCTTCTGGATTGCCAATTGGCCGGCATGCAAAGCCTGTGGAACATTTTAAGATGTATGGGATGGAGCTTGAATGTATTCACTTCCACGCCGGTTTATGTTCTTCCTTTGTCTGGAATTTGTTTGCCCTCATCTCTGCGTTGGTTCTGTGTATGAACATGGAGCACCATATTATTGGATGCCCGCAAGAAGGGACTAGTGTTTATCTAAAATGTTTAAGGTGCAGTAAGGCTATTGGAAGCCCCAATGGTGGTTGCAGCTGGGCTATCCCGCTAGTCGATGAAGCAATGGGAGACCATGTGTCTAAACGTAACAACAACTCTCTACTTGGGCCCTGTCGCAGGCATGACGAGCATGGAATTTTTCAAGTTCTTGATGGGAGGTAAGGTCATACGAAGAACAATAAGGAAATGTTGAACCGCATGCAGGAGCTCGAGGTTCAGGTTCGCCTGATTTGAAATGAGAACCTAGAATTCAAAAAGGTCCTGACCCAACTCTACTCTCTAGCACAAACAACACATACTGAGGTCAAGCTTCATAATAGAAAGGTGGCTGAGAAGGTAGAACATTTGGAAGAGACTCTGGGCCTCTGCTACCCTCACAAAGTTCATAAATCTGGTGCCACGAGCAGCGAAATGGAAAACCTTGGCAGGAAGATGGATAAGCTGAAGCAGTTCATGGTTCATGCAGGGAAGTATGTGGACCTCAGTTATGACACGAATGGGACAATAGAGTCCACTGGAGATGTCATGGACACTGGCCTTGATTAGCATTTTGACGGTTGGCCCTTCTGGATTTTTGTTTTGACATGCTTTTCCCTTAGATTATATGTTTTTTGCACTGTCTCAATGTAATTCACAGGATGGGAATTCTTCATAGGTTTGTCACTCTTTTAGAAAGATTCACTCTACAGTTTTTGTATAAGCTAGCATAGTAGTTATGTTTTTGTTTTGTATTAGCCTTCTTGGACAGTTTGCTAGGTGTTAGAGCTTTCATAGATCTGGAAGGTATCATATTAGCTATAAGCTTGTAAAAGATGAAAAGGGAGTGATGGATGCTACTCTGTTATGGGAGTAATCCGTCCTCTGCGCTATGTAATTTTTGCCACTTTTATTATAATCAAAGCTACTCAACCGTTTCTGTAAAAAATAATGATGTATATATGGCACAAATTTATGTTCTGACTGAATAGGGGATGCATGCTTAGGTTGTACTTCACCAATAGGATCAAAACAACCCTTCACATCAACAATAATGTTTTCAGCAACAACATTCTCAATTTCTAACTCATTAGAGACAACTAATTCATCAATATTTTCAACATTGTCAACAATAGGTTTCCCTTCCAACAAATCACTCTGAACACCTCCAACAATAAACAAAACTCTTCCGGTGTTAGGAAAACTAGGTGTAGTAGAATCATATCCAAGATGTGTTCTTAGTGGCTTCAATTCAGGGGTAATATGAACAACAATACCATGTCCATTCTTACCAAGTCCTCCTCTACTATATCCCATTTTCTTAGTAGTCGGGCCCTATACATCTAGTATGCTTCTTAGATATAGGAGAAATAACATCATTAGTAGCCAACAAATCATGAGATGAAACAACAATATCACCAACATATTGCTTACAAGAAATTTGTTCAAAAGCACCTCGGATGCAAACAAGATTATGAAAGGTGGAAGAAATAATGGGAGAGCCTAGCAGATCAACAATGGCATTCTTCTGCTCAACAATTATTCTTTTTCTCAATAGCTCGATGCTCAATAAATTTCTCCTCAACAGTATGCAGTCTATGGACCTCTTGTTTAAGACTTTGTTTACAATCATGCAATCCGTTAATATTCTCATCTCTCCCAGTCAGTTGCAACAACAAACCATGATAATATTTTTTTAAGGTTTCATATTCTTTAAACAATTGATTATTGTCTTCTTGAAGGGGGGATGCTTCTTCACAAACCTCATTAACAGAGGCCTGCAAGTGGGTAGCCTCATTAGATAGTTGGATATTGTTTGCTTCCAGTATGCAAATTTTTATCTTCAATCCATCAATATATTCATGAGAGAAGGATTCCACCTCTTCTTCCAAGTCATTGACCAAATTTGACTTATCTTCAAATTCGTTTTCCAAATTATGGAAAATGGATTCCATGGTACTTAATAGCACATAAATATATCGATATTTCTCATCAAACTATTGCAAAAGGCTAGTTTGAAAGAGGGAAATCTCATATTCTAGCTAGGTATGGGTTGTCTCTAGTTTATTATTTAATCATTGATTCCCATTTTTCATCTATGCAATGATATTCTACAAGTCTTCTACTTCTCGATGAATTCGATTTTGAGATTCTTCCAAGGCCACTTCCTTCTTATTCTAATTCTCCTATAAGTTATTCATTTCCAATGCTTCATCTTCATCTAGAAATCCCATTTTCAATGTACACTCGTTTCAAATAGACTATCACATGTTTACTGATCTTCAACAAGCATACAATAGTAAACAATAACAAATTGTTCCGAACTGAAAAATATAACACTACAATAGTTAAATGTTGATCGAATTCAAAATTGATCCATCAAAGAAATCACCAGTCGACTATGCCAAGTAGAATCTGCAATGACTAATAATACAACAATAATAATGCAATAGTAGTAACAAGACCCCCTCTAGTTTGTAAAAGATTCCACAAGAGACAACCAAAATACCAATGCTCAATAGGGTGACGATCAAACCCATTTCAAAGGACATCCAGTGGATGATCAATGGTTGGTCGACTTCAAGGTGACCCAAAAATAAAAATCAATAACCAATACATTTCATTCAGGTGACAAGCATATACGAGTGTATGGAAAATAATGTTGACGTATTTATCAAGTCTCAGTCTAGTCAATAGAAAACAATACCCAAGATCATTCACTCTTGTAAATACTAAGTCGAGAGTAAATGAGGGAATCATATTTGCACACTTGAGCCAATAACCAATGCAATATTCTCAATCCTTAGACGCTGGGTTAAATCTATAGACAATAGTCTAGGAGACAACTCAAGTAATCAATGACTTCAGTTGGTAGGTACATCATTGTTGATCACTTCCAATCGGATACTTTAGTTCAAATTTATTGACTAAATCGACTACACAGTCAACACCCCCATCGAGGCACTCAACCAACTATCCTCTACAGGTTGATTACTATGTTGGTCATGGAGAATGATTATCTTCCTAATGCATCCAACCCCTATTTTTGTGGGGTCCATAAATTTGAAAAAAGCCTTGTAAAATGTTGTAATTTCGTAGTCATATGGACCTTTCTTGAATTGGTCAATAATGGGTTTAGTTAGTCGTTTACATTCCCATGGTTTAGCATAGCCCATGGTATTTTTCCATGGTTATTGTAAGGCCATATATTTGATAGTAGAATTTATGTTATCATTTTTTCCCTAGAAGGAAACCCTATTTTATATATGAGGGAATTGTATTGTAGTTGTTTATTGTGAAAGATCACTGTGTATGAGAGAGAGAATGTGAGAGAGTTAAGATGAAGTTGTAGCAAATGTGATGTAGGTTGTATCCCTTCATTTTCTAAACAAAATAATAAAAAGGACTATATGTTTCTTTGTGGATGTAGCCCATATTGGGTGAACTACATATATTAGTGTCTCTCTTGTATTGTGTTCTCATGTGCTTTATTTCCACATTTTATTTTATGTTATTGATCTGCGACCTTGTTTGTCTAACATACTAGTCTAGTGCTTAGTCGATGGCTCAATTGAAAAGGATAACACAATGATTGCATTTCATTTGAGACTTCATATTTCATATACATTAAACCAAAAAGGGGCACTTGAAGACCAAATATTTCAGGAATCGATCGATCAAGTCAATGGATCTAGGGAATATGTAGGGAGCATTCCAACAGTTGCTTTACTATATCTCTAGTATACCTCTTAAAATCATCTTTGCATGTAGTTATGGCTTGGTCACGGAATTTATAATATACCATCAATCCAAATCGATCTCCAAGTCAATGGTATCCAATCCAACACATATGCTTGTTATTTGATCACCCACAATTTGTCAAATCTATTGTGGTTAATCTATTTTCCATAATGTTAATCGTGAGCTCACCTCTTTTCAATAACCTTCAAATAATTTTCCATGCTCCATATTTCATAAATTAGGGCACAATGTGTCTAGATGATTCATCATCCACATTCACCACAAACACATAGAAATGAAACCGCATATACAAAAACACAAGATAATGCCCAGATGAGCCAATACATTTCTAGAAATAACCAGATCACAACGAATATATGCTCATCAAGACCATAATGGATCTCTCCTCATTTTTCAAAACCAAATCATGAACACCATTGCTTTGATACCAGGGTGTTAACACCATGTTGGGGTAGGTGATTAACCAACATAAGATAAATATTTCCAGTAAATAGTGGTGATGTCTAAAGACACCATGATTGCACTTAAGCACGAAGAGCCATGATCCAAGTGATGCTAGACCTATCTAAGAGACCATCTATAAATAGGTTTGGGTAGAATCCCAAACCAACATTCACATGACCATATTTTCCATAAAAAATTGGATGCGAAATCCAAAGTGGACATAAGAATACTAGGTGAGGGTACTAGTGGAATATAGGTTCCAACAGGTGGTCTACCTGGACTCACAATTTGTAGTGTTCCACCTCATTAGAATTTAATGTGTTTTCAATCCTACCCTTCTAAGGAAGTCTTTACGGGTGCTCCTTCTTAAATATTCATTTGAATTCATTCTAAAAATATATTCATGTTCTGATAAGATTAAATGTTATATATGATGTGGTATCTAATGATGTGTTAGATTGACATTTGTCACGTTAAAATTTCAAGAACATGCAAATATAATAAAGAACTAATTCTTCTTTAAGTAAATGCAATTGAATATTTCATTATTGAATTATAGAATTTTTTACATCAACTACAAAATGTCTATAATAGTATGCAAAATTGGGATCTCGATCCCTAGATGCCACATATTTGAGGACTACATAGTACCAAAAATGAGGTGACTATTACATATCATGTTAGTTTCTATGGTATCTCGGGATGTCCTCCATGGTTCAGATGCCTTGCATGGACGTACATCAGTAGTATAGGCATCAATATGGAGTAGAGGGTGAGATACACTCTACTTAGTGGCATGAGCCCATTGGTGGTTGCATGTGGACCTTCCAGGGTGTTTTGACCTTTGCATGCATGAGTTTTGCATGACCTGTCAGCGATCATTGAATGCATGCAAAAGTGATTTTTTGCATGCACTGAGATTAGGTTTTTGGTAAACCTAATTCATCGGTGAGATTATTTATAGAGGCAGGGGGTCCCCAGCTGATGTTGCTCAGTTTACTTATCAGAGAGTGATAGATCAAGAGTGAAGGGGGTGCATTAGTGCATGCAGGGAAACTTTCTGAGAGAGAGAAGAGTTGTTGTAGGAGCTAGGGTGGTCATATCTGAGTTGGATCAGTGACCATTAGCTTCAGAGGCACTTGGAACATAGGTATGTGGAATCAGATAGTTAATTGAGGTGGTTTTTGTTGAGTTTGAAAAATTCGTGTTCCAACGAGGAGGAGGGCGCATTACTTGAGGAGAGAGGAGCTCATTCAGGGCTTGATCGAACCATTCAGAGTATGAGACGTTTAGCATAGCCTTGCCTCAGCATTCAAGGAAGTTTAGGTACGATCAGAGCTTAGATATGTTTAGATCTGGCACAATATGAGAATCATAAATCTAGAGGGGAGGGCACATTTCTCCGTGCAGAGGAAGGTGCATTTCTTTAGTTGAGAAGTTGGTTGTCTTCTGTTACAGAGCATATCAGAGAAAAGTGTTACAGAGAGGTAGATCAGTCATGGGAACCTGCAGAGATTCTCAGATCCAGTTTGGAAGTTAGGGCACATTCTTCTAGTGCATGCATCAGTTGATGCATGCAGATATAGAGTTTGTCATGTTCAGGGATTGAGTTACTTCTGAGTTAACAATGTATTGTATTTGTTCATTTATATATATGCTCTGGGCTCGAGAGAGAAGATAGCCCCACATGATTGTTGGTTTTCCCCGGTTGGGGTTTCCATGGTATATGCAGTGTTATTTGTGTGATTGCATGTGTGTTAAAGTTGTAAAGAGATCTAGTTGTTGAGTTTATGTTTTATGAGTATATACTGACATACAAGACTCAAACTGCTTGAGATCTCAGGGCTATCCATAGGGAGTAGTGATCTCTGGATTAATTAAAATTTACATGGTATTATAGCCTTGGTAAGGGTTAGGAAGGGAAATCACATAGAGATAAGTGACGATAGAGACAAGATCCACCCAATCTGAAGAGGAGAGCTCAGATCTGTGGTAGTGGAGGTTAGATATATCATGTATGTAGTATTGGAGACTAGAGCTGAGATAGATCTAGTAGATCAGTGACGATAGAGACTAGATCTACCATATATGAGGAGCATAGCTCAGATATGAGGTTGTAGAGGTCAAATCTATCAGATGTGAGAGTTCAGTGGCTAGATTTGTGATCAAGAGTGAGTCGTGTTCACTATGGGTTATATTTTTTCAGTACAGAGAGTATGGCCACTAGCTTGAGAGTGGAGGACCGGTTGGAGGGTGCCTCTAACTATAGTGCATGGAGAGCACGTATAGTGCTCTTACTGAAAGAGTACGAACTGTGGGATGTTGTGAACATTACAATCGCAAATCCAGTCACAATTCCTTCAGATGCTACTACTAAAGTAGTGCACGAAAAAAAGAATGTGAAAGCTCGGAGGATACTTCTTGATGTGATCAGGATCATGTCATTCCACATGTTTCGACCAAAGACAATTTGTATGAGATGTGGGATGCATTGACTAGCTTGTACCAAAGTTCCAATGCCAACATGAAGATGGTTCTTAGAGAGAGACTGAGAAGTATCAAGATGGGAAAGGATGAGAGCATGTCGAGATACCTCACCAAGATCACTCAAGTGAGGGATGAGTTAGGAGCTATGGGTGAGAAGGTTCAGGAAAATGAGTTGGTGAGACAAGCCTTAAATGGCATGTGTTAACACCCAAAAAGTGCTCACTACCTCATCTACCCATTACATGACTCATTTGTCCATATTTCCTACCATATTTACCTTCGGAACCCTAAAATCCCATTAAAAAGCCTCCAAAAGTCCTAAAAAGCCTCCAAAAGGCCACAAAACCATCAAAAAAGCCTCAAAAAGGATAAAAAACCCCTTTTTCCCCAAAATTATCCAAAATTCCTCCAAAATAGCAAAAACCCTCTAAAAAGGGAATAGAAAATATAAAAAAGGAGGAAAAAGAGGAAAAATGAGGAAAAAACCCTATACAGCCGACCTAAACCATATGGTTCCCAAAACCATGGGCCAACACTCCACCACTAAAAACCTATAAATAGGTGATGGAGACCCCTCATTTCATATCCACAATCAAATACACCCTTACTCTGCCAAAATCACTCTTGAAACCCTAGCTCACCCATGAGCTACTTTCACCATTGAGTGCCCCTTTTGGCCCATTTCCACCATTGGAGAAAGAGAAGGAGCAAAGCTGGAGTTTGGAGCAACCCTCTTGGATCATTGCAAGAACTTCACCAACCTCTACACTTGAGGTAAAATTTTAATACAAAAGAAAAACCATTTATATTCCATGTTTTGTTATGTTTCTTAATGCTCATGCTAGTTTAGAATTTATATTGTTTTAACATTTTAATTTACTGTTTATTGAACTGCTACTAAGGAGTCCATTCTCCTTAGTAGGTGCTCATTTGCACAAGCTAGGGTGAAAACCCTAGCTACAGTTTTGGCGACTCCCCTTGGTTTGAATTTCTGGTTATAGTTTTGAAATATTTTTCCGTCTTTTCCTTTCGGCTACCGTAAACCGCGTCTTTTACCCCCGCAATTGTGTTCCGACTGTGTCTTTCAGGCATTTACCTGCGACCCAACCACAGCTCTCAGACTATTTTCGGCGACCTGCCGGTGGATCCAGGTCTGTTACCTGCGATCCGACCGCGGCTAATTAGCTTGTTTGTTGCGATCCGACTGCGGCTGTTAAAATTTTTTCGGCATCCCTCCTGTGGCTTTCAGCCAGTTTTCTGCAACCTTCTTGCGTCTGTTGGCCTTTTTCCCACATCCGGACTGCGACTTTCATCCCTTTTGCTGCAACCCTACTGCATCTATCGGCCTTTTTCCTGCGTCCCACCTGTAGCTTTCAACCATTTTCCTACAACCTGCCTGCAGCTTTTTCCCTGTTTCCTGCGGTCCGACTGCCTCTTTCGGCCAAAAACCCGCAACCTGTCGGCGACCATTTCTCTGTTTCCCGCGGTCCGACCGCCGATATTCGCCACAGACCCGCGGTCAGCTTTCTGCACCTTTTCCCCTTTTTGAACCCAGCACTTTGGTGCACTATTTTCTGCACCTGCACAGCCATCTATCCTACCTGCGGCCATACTTCCTTACAGCCTTTTCTGTAGTTTTAGTTCTGTTCCATTTACAGAATCGTTTTTTTTTTAATTTTAGCATTTTACTTGAAAAAGAGAAAATTTTGCATTTCAAAGTTTACATTCTGTTAGAAATTTGCCCCCCTTGTGGCACTTTTATTTGGGTTCATCACCTCACACGCACACACTCTGTCACCTAATTCAAGTGAGCCTTAAAAATCTACTTAACACAACCAACATTCTAACCCCACTTGGGGAACACATAAGAATTTTTGTAGTTAGGTAGGATCGGGGGGAAAGGCATCCAAATAACACCCCTCAGTTTCTTACACTTGAGACATAGTTGTTGTCCATTAGGGAACCAAAATTCCCTAGTATTTTTTGGCACGGTCACAACCAGTTTATCAGAGGGCCTCTCCCCTAGGAGGGTTGAAGTTGCCAGACTGGTTTTGGAGGCCTGAGTGGAATACCGCAATCCATTCAGTAACCAAAGGCTACCTTTCGCAGTTCTCGGGGTATCCCTATATGGGGATATTGCGGTAAAAGGACCAAACGACAGATTCACCTTTTCTGGACATGTCATGAATGGGGTATCTTAGTTGCCTTTCTTTTAGGATTGACTACTCGGTGTCCCTCCTAGTAGGGGGATATCTTTAGCCATTTGGCTCTACTATCCATATTGTCTGACTTGGATTTCATCACCTTGCAGAGGATATGTCTAGTTGAGTCAGAATACTATTTAGTTAGGTGTTTGCATGCTCCCTTACCTCCTTTTGGTCTAGTGAGTCCACTATTTTTATTTCTTAGGAAACCTATTGCTTGTTGGTATTTTGACCATTTATGTTGATACTCCACTTATTGTAGCACAGCTGTTACAGTAGATGTTTTGAGTTGGTTGTTGGCCTGAGTGCCATATTTTTTGAGCTCTCCTTCTACACACTTGGTTGCATTAGGATTTTTGAGTTGTTTTTCACTCAACACAACCCCCAGATATTTGACACCATTTGTCACCATTGAGTCCCCGAGACATTCTCGGTGCCTCCGGGGCGAGCCCCCGCAGCACGGTTCACTTGACACCACCCGTCATAGACATAGATCTTCATCACTTGATACCACTCATCATAGATCTCGAGCTTTGTCACTTGACTCCACTTGTCAATGGCATAGAACTCCGTCACCTGATCTAGACGCCCCCTATTTTACCTCTAATTTTGAGGCAGAGTCCGAGAACCCCATTTACACTGCACCAACCAACCCCCTGGCTTCCATGACTTCCACCCCTTTCTTTATAGGGACCATTGGTGGCCAAATCTACCATTCCGATCACTGCACCCATTCCAGTAGATGGAATACCTGCTCCCACTCCATCAGTGACTCACACTACCCTTGGCGGTGCAGGACCGTCCCATACCATGTTCGTCCCTACACTTGGGGGCAACCTCCCAAACCCTGCCCCTACACTTGGGGGCATTGGCCCCAACATGGTCCAACCCACTAGTATGTCACATCCTTCTACTAGTTTGCCATTCATGGCTAGCCTCAACCTTCCTGACCTAGCTAGACTGACTAACGATCCTATCAGACACGACCCTGCGTGGCCTCACATGCCCACCAAGCTCCCCTATGACATCCCTAAGTTTGAGGGAAAGGCAGGTGAGGACCCCCAGAACCATATTATGTCCTTCCATATATGGTGTTCCTCCAACTCCATAGTGGACGACTCTATCTACCTCTGTCTGTTACAACGCACCTTCACTGGCTCTGCAGCTAAGTGGTACATCGAGCAACCCCACGGGTCCCATGCCACCTTTACTTCTATTACCTCGACCTTCCTAAGTTCTTTCAGTTACCTGTCTGCTATGACGTGGGAGTTGAGATCCTACTGTCTTGCAGGCAGAACACGGCTACCCACATCACTGACCACATTCATGAGTGGCGTCGATGCCGCAGCCTCTGCAAAATCAAGTTAGACAATTGTATCTTCTTAGATTGGTTTCTAAAATCCCTCCTTCCTATCATTGCCAAGGATGTGGCATCTGAACGACCCCAGTCCGAAGAAGAGGCCATCCTCAAAGCCCATCAATTTGACCTCATATACGCCCACTCAGGTTATCTCTATACCATTATACCTGATGCCCCTTGCGGTGATTCCTCCCAGCACGATGCACCGGGGACATCCCATGCTGCAGATGGCATCATCGGCTATATTGCCTCGCATCCCCAACCCTTTTCCATAGCACACTTTAGCCCTGGCCCCGACCTTTCACGAGCTACATCTCAATCCGGAGCAACCAATTCGTATGCTCCCATAACACACCACCACCATTCTCATAGACCCTCATGTCCACCTCAGTTCTTTAGACATGCATCCCCAGCTTATGCTCCCCCAGTCGCACCTCATCCATATTACCATCCACAGGCTGCACCAGCTCCTGTGTCCTCTCAAGCCCAACCTGCTTATTACCTGCCACAGGCAGCCCCTGTGGAAATCCCACAGCCCACTCCACAGACGTATCAGCAACCCCGACAAGGTTCAACACCTGTGTAGCCTCCACCTACTTATTATCCACCAGAGCCTACTCCCACACCTGCACAACCCCAGAACCCACCTGTTTCCCAAGGGAAAGTCTACGCCCAACAAAATCCACAACAGAACCAAAATAACCAGCACCAACAAGGCCAACAAAACCATGGAAAAGGCCATAACCGTGGGAACAACCCACCTCCAGACCAAGGTGGTCAACCTCCTAATCCCCCAGAAAACAATAACGCGACACCTACCAACCAAAACCCTGATCGACCACCCAAGCAGGACAAAAATATTAATTTGCGAACAAACCATCCTTGTTCTATTTGCGGGGTCTATGGCCACTACACACATGCTTGCCCACATTTGGAGCGAGCTCGAAAACTCTAGGTTGATGATGCCCATCGCCAAGGGCATGTAACTCCTTAAGCGCCACCTAATCCTCCACCCCCTCAGCAGCCACCTTTGGTACTGCAAAACCCCTTACCAACTCAAGGCGTAGTGAACACTCAGCCATTGGCTCCCCCTTAGGGCAACATGCCACCACTACAACAGATCACTTATGCTGCTCCTGATCAACCCATGTTCGACTCAGGTACTCACCACTTGTTGATGATGTCGTCTGTTAATGTCAACCTCCAAACCCATCGGAACCATATGTCTCCACCCCTGAAGCCCCTCCTGCGGATGAAAACACTAACGCTCATCCCACCGATTAGACGTTACGTATACCTCCAGCTCCACTGGATGGCACCGCCAAATCACCTCGTTTCCCACTTCGTCGTATCAACAATAACCCCAATGCTCACGCTGCGTCAAATTACAACATTGTAGATGACTTAGCCCGATCTCCTGCAGCCATGTCTACGTTAGAAGTCTTAAAAAACTGTCCTTCACAGCGCAAGACTTTTCTTTCCACCATTGGTGCTATTGACCCAAATGATTCACAACTAATGGCATTCGATTTGGACCAGTCTGAACCACGCCTGCCTTCCACTTTAGCATTCCAAGTTTATGTTTCCATTCAGAATCTTGTCATCCATCGGTGCATTATCGATGAAGGTGCCTCTGCATGCGTTATGTCCATATTTGTTTGGAAGAAGTTAGGATCCCCTACTCTCCAGCAGTCCACCACTGCGTTGCGAGCCTACAACGGCCGTTCGGCTCAACCCCAAGGACTATTAGCTAACGTCCCCGTCCAGCTGGCTGGTAAAACCATTCTCATTGACATAGAGGTCATCAATGCCCAACTTGATTATAACCTCTTACTTGGCTGCAGCTACATGTAAGCCATGCGGACGGTTGCCTCATCCATTTTTCATACCATGATGTTCCTCCATGACGGACGCGTGGTCAAGGTCGACCAACTCACCTACTACAATCCAAATGCCCCCGCTGCACCCGAAAATGTTCTCCCCATGGTTGAACAACCTGTTAGTGGTGTTGCTACCTCATTTGTTTCCTTCGTGGGACCTGGATTTTACTCAGATCCGCCGATGACATCCACATTCCAATCCATTCCACCCCCGTCACCCACGACCGAAGTCTCTGACCTCTGTACTCTTTCCCACAATACACAAACACCCAACAATCAACTTCCCTTGTTACCTAAACCACCATTGGTACCTAGTCACATTGGTGTTACACCCATCCACACCATCCCCTTCCTAATCCTTCCCTCGGGAGTAGCAAGTGCCCCGGTTATGGCTACCCTCAGCCTCCCTGGGTTAACCTTAGGATTACCCGTGTGGTATCTTTTGCCTCCCGTTCCCCCGCCGACACCAAATGTCATCCTCCAACCAGTTCAACCCATTGTCACTACTAGTCAACCACCTCCCGGGATCGCTACCCCTTTGTCATCTACGAATCCCCCTCCTCTTATCCAACCCACTAGGGGCAGAGGCCCACAACCATACACTGCTGTACCCCCTCCCAAGAAAGCTAAACCCCCTCCCATGTTTCGTGCTCACCCCAAATGCTCGTTGTGTGATGAGTTAGGCCACCCAACTCATCAATGTCCACAATTACCTGCATTACAGGAACACATGCAAATGCTTGACGATGACCCCAACATCTCGGTTGTCTAACTCAACCCAACCCCTAAGCCTCGTGATAAATCACTGCGCACCAACCACCCTTGTTCCATATGCGGTATTTACGGCCACTACTCACATCATTGTCATGATCTCCCAGATTACAGAGCAACTCTCTACGAGATGAATAATTTGGACCTTCAGACAGCACCCCCCACAATTGAGGAGATCCACCCCCCGGTATCATCCCCATCCGGAGAGATTAATACCATTTATATGATCTCTTCGACTACCACTCCCTCGTCAACCGATTTGAAAACTCAAACTTTCCGCAATGATGAGGAGATTCTCGAGGCTCTCACTGCCCCGAATTATCCCTAGGATGACATGCACCATCGTTCCTGTTTCCTCCCAGAAGAATCCTCCTCTACCACAGCTACCCAACTCGCGGTTGAGTCCAAATATTTCCTTCCCACTAAAGTCGATTAGTTTAAGGATCCTATTCCTGCTCCTGATGCCTTTGAGGAAGGTAACATGGCCAATATCTCACCCATCCTCCACATCGATATCTCTGACCCACCTAGTGCTCTTGAAATCATTACCTTAGGAGCCTCCTGCAGTGAGCATGAGATTGGAGAATACAAAAAACTTTTCCAAGAATTCTGTGATGTCTTTGCCTGGTCCTATACCAAAATTCCTGGTCTTGACCCCGCCATTATAGAACACCACATTGACACATGGACTAATGCACCCCCGTTCGTCAGAAACAGCGCCCCATTCATCCTTCAAAACTCCCCACTGTTAAAGCCAAGGTCGAGAAACTTCACAAAGTAGGATTCATTTATCCTATTTCTTATACCACTTGGGTTTCAAATCCCGTTCCTGTTAACAAAAAGCAAGGCACCATTAGAGTATGCACTGAATTCTGTGATTTAAACCAATCTTGTCCCAAGGACAAATTCCCCACGCCATTTATTGACCAACTCATCGATGCGTGTGTGTGGCATGAAGTCCTCTCTTTCATGGACGGTTTTTTCGGATACAACCAGATTCATATACGTAAGGAGGATCAGTACAAGACTTCCTTTACCACCCCATGGGGCACCTTTGCCTATTGCGTCATGCCTTTCGGCCTCAAAAATGCTGGTGCCACCTTCTAGTGGGACATGACCTATTTCTTTCACGACTTGGTCCATATCCTGCTCGTCTATCTTGATGACCTTACAGCTCATTCCTGGAAACGATCCGACCACCTTAACGACCTCTGGAAAGTTTTTATGCTTTGTCGCAAATATCAAATCCGCTTAAACCCACATAAGTGTGTCTTTTGCATTCCTGCAGGCCGGTTGTTGGGTTTCATTGTTTTCCAGAAAGGAATTGTTGTTGATCCCCTGAAAGTCCAAGCCATCCTAGACCTTCCCTCTCCTCGCTCGCTCCGACAGCTCCAGAGTCTACAGGGGCGATCTAATTTCCTTCGCCGCTTCGTTCCTGATTACACCACCAAAGTTCATGGTTTCTTAAGCCTGCTTCGTACCCACATACCCTTTGTTTGGGATGTGCAAGTAGAAGCTGCGTTCGAAGCCCTCAAGAAAGCTCTCACACAGGCCCCTTTGATCTCCCCTCCGGATTTCTCTCAGGACTTCATCCTTTACGTCTCGGCATCCGAACATGCTGTGTCTAGAGTCTTGGTTCAAGAAGATGCCTCTCACCAAGAGCATGTCATTTATTACGTTAGCTAGACCTTGTCTGGCCCACCCATATGTTACCCATACGAGGAAAGATTATCCCTAGCTGTGGTCTTTTCCGTCCAAAAATTGCAACACTACATTCTGCTCAGTCATACCACAGTTGTCGCCAACTCCAACCCTATGGTCTATCTCCTAAACCAGCGGCTCCTACAAGGTCGTGTTGCTAAATGGGTCATTATCCTCAAGGAATATGACCTCACTTTCAGATATCCTAAGAGCACCAAATCCCTCGTGCTTGCCCAGCTCATTACCGATCTCCCATCCCTTCTGTTGTCCCCCCAAATCTCCGACGAGTTACCCGACAATCACTTGTTCACCATCTCGTCTGATGACCCTTGGTATGGTGATATTTGTTATACCTTCGCACACAAAAGTTTAGACCCAACATTCGTCATGATGGACGTCGTCGTATCCATCACCAGGCCTTTTGATATCTCCTCTTAGGCAATGTCCTTTACCAGCAAGGGGTTGACACGATCCTCCGTCGTTGCCTTACACATGAGGAAGCCAAACACGTCCTCAATGACTGTCATAGCAGTGCCTACGGCGGACATTTCTCTGGAATGGCCATCGCCCAAAAGGTCATCCGCGGCAGATATTTCTGGCCCACACTCTTTACCGACTGCATCACAGTGGTCAAACATTGCCATAATTGCCAACTTTTTGCCCCCAAAACCTGGACACCACCTGATCCATTACACCCAATCGTCACCGTTGGTCCCTTTTGTAAGTGGGCCATCGACTTCATGGAGTGTAAACCCCCATCTTCCAATGGCCATAAATACATCATTGTCGCCATTGATTACTTCACCAAATGGGTCGAAGCCATGCCCACTTTCAATTGTACTGCTGACACCGCTACCCATTTCTTTTTTAACCACGTTATCACTCGATTCGGGGTTCCCAAACAGTTGGTCTCAGACCATGGTTCACACTTCAAAGATTCTGTTTGGCACAAGTTATCCACCCTTCTCAAGTTCGAACATCAGTATTCCTCTGCTTACTACCCCCAAGGGAATGGCCAAGTCGAGGCCATTAACAAGATTCTTAAAACCATCCTTCAACGCATTGTTGATCGGCATAAGTCCAATTGGCACAACATGTTGTTCCCTGCCTTATGGGCTTACCATACCTCTACCAAGACCGCCACTGGTTTTACCCCGTTTCATTTAGTTCACGGTGTAGAGTCTATCCTCCCCATCGAGTGTCAGATACCTGCCTTACACATCGTCGTCGAGCTTCTCCCCGACACCTCCCCACTTCAGCAACATCTGCTATCCCTCGAACAAGCTAATGAAGACCGTCGTGCCACTCTCCAGACCATTGAAGCCACCAAGAAATGCTCCAAAGCTGGTTACGACAAACATGTACACCCTCAAACTTTCCATGAAGGGGACCTCGTCCTCGCCTATGACCAAGCCCACGACAAAACCGGTAAAGAAAAGTTTGAATCCATGTGGCAAGGCCCTTACATCATGCAGACTTGCCTCGGCAATGGGGCATACATTTTAACTGACTCAGAAGGTCGCCCTTTGCGCAACCCTCGTAATGGGTTGTATCTTAAACGCTTTTATCCCTAAATAACTCGCAACCCCATTGGTTCGTATTGTACAGTTTGCTCTCTTTTTGTTTTTCACCTTTTTTACCACACTCTCACATTCATCATTTTTGCATGACCACAGATGGACCATCTTCCACCTCATTACATTGGCTTCGCTGATGGAGCAAGTCGATGGTCTCCTAACCTGGCTTCTGCAGCATGGGTCTTATATTATCCTTCACATGAAATGATTCACCTTGACGTAATCTATATAGGCGCTGCTACCAATAACCAGGTGGAGTATGATGTTGTGGCCGGTCTCCTGACTGCTTCCCTTTAGATGGGCATATGTCACCTTCATGTGTTCCTTGACTCCCAGCTACTTGTCTCCCAGCTCAACAACTGATACCAGGTGCATGATCCCTGCCTCTTTAGAAAATTCCTGCACACAAAATAACTCAGCAGACAATTTGAATCCATAACATTCACCCATGTCCCACGAGCTCAAAATAGTGTTACAGATCAAATGGCTAACAACATCCTAGATTGGCACATCAATCACACCATGTAAAACCTCCATCATGCATCATCATCCCATAACATCTCATAAATATATATAAAAACCCAAAAAGATTGCAAGGGGCATCCACGTGCCTATCATCACATAAACATTTGCATCCATGTGCAATAAAAATAAAAACACATTCATATGCAGGGGAATCCACGTGCCTAATCCTACATACATAATGTTGCATCCATGTACAATACATCACATAACATACACAAGGGGCATCCATGTGCCCAACATCCTATACTACTTGTATCCACGTGCAGTACAAACATATAACAAACCATAAACGCATCCACGTGCCTACACCAAAATCATCATCGCAAAAAAGGTGCATCCATGTGCATATATATATATCAAAAAATGAATGTCAATATGCTATACATGTCCTGAGTATCCCTATACTCAGCTATACAAAAATTATCTATACATCCCTAAAGCCTCATAGAATACATGTCGTAGCTACAAAATCGGGGGGAGTCCCCTGCACTCCCTAATGAGAGTCATACCCTGCATCAGCTGCCTCCGAGTCCTCCCCTCGCTCCTCCTTCGGCAACTCCTCATCCCCTGCGGGCTCATGCGCCCATCCCCTGTTCGCTAAGATGGCCACCTAGATCGCGATCGACCGAAACTCCTTTGGCGCCCTTAGATAGTCCTGGATCACCTCTGGATCCACGTCCCGCCACCCGTCATCAGTCACTCCCACCAGCAACCAATCCAGCAGCATCCGTACGGACTCCAAAGTCCCCTCTGTGTCCCGCCGACGCACCTCCCCTCGGCCTGGTAAGGCTGGTACCACCACATGCCCTGGCGGTGGTATCGGGCCAACATCTGTAGATCACCCATCAGTCAGCAACAGTAGGTCAAAAAAATATCATACATAAAACTTGACAGCCATAATATGCAAGTAAAATTACTATGTACCATCTGGTCCCCATGCCTGTCCTGGCACCCGTGGTGCCTCTGGATCCCTGGTGTAATCCATATCTCTATATGGAAAATCATCTAGTGTCAGCGGTATCTGTAGCCACTGCAGGTACAGCTCCTGTGTGAAATATCTACCAACCTCACCGCCACCCCAGCGACACATCATCTCCCCCCACCGCACCATGCACGGCTCCCTCAGTCCTCCTGCCCTAACTGGCACCCGTGGCCACAGTGTCGGGACCCGCTCCATGAAAAATGCACATAGAAAGGATCCGTAATAGAATCCTTCGCCAGATTCCTTCACCGATGTCAGCTGTCGTTGCACATAGGTGAGGAACATCTAGCCCCACGCATAGTAGACCCCATCCAGTACGCGCTCTACTAGCTGCATCTGGCCCCCGAACACCTTTTCAGGTGACTGGGACCCCAACACACGAACTACGCATGCCGCAATGGCCTGTACTGATGGATCCTGTAGGTCCACCACCCGGAGTCCATTCATCTGCACCCTCGCCTCTGGAACACAGTACCGCTCTAGCATATTCTCCATACTGACATCCGCGGATACTTGCGGCTGCATATCCGCCACTCTACCCAGACATGGCAACCCCGTTAGGAAGTATACATCTGCCAGGGTGAGGTCCACTCTCTCACCCTGCACCCTGAACGCTTGAATATCCGGCTCCTAGAAACTCACTAGTCTGTTCAGCAGCAATGCTGTTGACCACATCATAGGTACCTGCGTGAACTTCAGTAGTCCGCACAATCCCAACACCGACCGCACATGGCGATCCCCCCGGATAACCTCTACAATCTCGTCCGGGACCTCCCGCTCTCTCCATAGCACTATCGGCATCCTGTCAATCACACAAGACAAGCTCATCAAAATCATGTCAAAGAAGTAACCCTACCTTCAACCCTCCCCCGAGGAACCCTAACAGCTCGATCCTAATCGCAGCTTTAGGGCCCCTTGCTGTAGTTTCCGACCATGACTACCAAGGCTCAAGTCATGGTCCAAAACCGCGCCTGTAGGAGCTGAACTCGCGGTCCCAAACAGCGTGTTTAGCCTCGAAACACGTGGTACTAGACCGCGTTTTCTGACTCGAACCTCACGGTCCCCAACCGCGTGATCTACCCTGGAACCCGCGGTCTCCGACCGTGGGTCCATCCCCCAAACCCGTGGTCCACCCCACGTGGACCGTACAAATACTCCCTTGGGACGCACTATCCCCCCTGTACCCAAAGATAATGCAGGTATGAGTTTGACAGAATACCTGTAACTCCCGGATCTGAAAAACGACCGGTCGGATCGTCTGAAAATGCCACCTCAACTCTGGTCCACTCTGATCACTAGTCAAAGTCAAATAGTACAAATGACACTTGTCATGTTCGACCCACTCACTATTTATAGTCCGTTGACTTTTTCTTGTTTTGGCCATTCTAAACTCATACGGAGTCCATTTTTCGAACCGTTTCCACCATCAGAATCAAGACGACGAGATCATCATGATGGTCTTCTTGTTTTCTTATTTTTTTCACATCAGTTTTTGAGCATTTTTTAGACACCACTCGTCGCCTCGATTTGCATGCCACTTCGGCTGCTCTCTGTTTTTTGGTATATTTTATATCATCAGATTCATTTTCCGAGCCCATGATGATGCTTGAGATCATTTCTTGCCCTCACCCCCATATTTTTTAGGTATTGTTCCAAAATGCCCCTCATCACCTCGGTTTGCGTGCCACTTCGACCGTTATCCATTTTTGACACTTTGTATATCACCAGATTCATTTTTCCGAGCTCGTGATGCTGCTTGAGATCATTTCTCGCTCTCACTTGGTACAATTTCAACATTGTGTCTCGACACCTTGCTGCCTCTATTTGCATGCCACATCAGCCGCCATCGGATTGTATCACTTTTTTACATGAGCCATTCAATCCTGTCATACTGCAACTATTTCATTATTTTTCCACCATTCATTATCCTACAAGGAGGCCCATCAGTGTTCCCCCCCACCCTCGTTCTTGGTCATCATTAATGTTCCTTGATTGAGCACTTCCTCCTTGCCTGGCCATTCCTTTTGTTCGGTATAATTTTATCCCTTTTTCGGGCCGGACAAGTCCTTTACGAAAAAGGCACTTAGGGAGTTTCTGTTAAGCTCTTTTCTGACTCCTAAAATAATGTAAAGATCACCAAGAAATCTTGCTTCCTTTCATGCTCGTTAAAGTACCTGAAAGGGTGTCTATCTGGTATAAGTTTAACCATTTTCCGGACCTGGTAGACTAATTATGAAAAAGGAATACTCTAGTCACACCGGCTAGAAGAGTTCTTCATTTCATCATTTTATGCTTCTTTGGGCCTTGGAGACTAACACACGAAAAAGCAACCCCCTGGAGTCTTCGTATTGCTTTCAGACTATCTAAAATTGAAAGCAACTACGAGCATGAACTGTCTTGGGCTCATACAAATCCACACGACGGTACCATTCCATTATTTCAGAGTCTTCTTATCTTTCAGACTCCTTAAAATTGAAACCAATCACGAGCATGAACTGTCCTGGGCTCGTATAAATCCACATGACAGTATCATTTTACACACACTTCTTCTAGTTCCTTAACCCATGAAGAAGTCCCTCCGTGCCTCTTGGCACTATGATCGATCATCTCTGCAGCACCTCCAATCAGGTCGCCTTTGTTTAGAGTAGTCTGCAATCTCATGCCATTTTGACACCAGCTTGAGTATCCCTCATCCTAGTCACTATCCTTGATCCATTACAGCTATGATCCCTTTCCCATCAGTCAGTTTCATATGCTGCCCGATCATCCCCACCATTTTACTCTGAACAAAGAAAGTTTGAGTCCACCCACTCTACTTGCCAAGTTATCCCCCACAGTTTGTCTGTCCTACCATCAGTACTCTCACACTTCGGTTCTCCACCCCGCGCTCATGTCAAGGAAACATCATTGCCTTGATAGTTGCAGGTCTCCTTCTGTCGATGACAACCCCTCTATTCCAGATGATAGACCCAGAGGTCCCTGCGCCTTGGACCCATCACCATCTGTCGTGGGTGCTTACGGACCATTTTGAGAGGAGTCATCATTGCCTCTCCAAGTGGTTGTTTCTCACATGGTCGACTTCAACACCTTGATCGCATGATTGAGAATCGCGCAGGGTTTATATCCCTGCCATTATTGGTCGAAGACCCCGTATCTCCCCCGACTCTAGCACATTGGTGAGTCACTTTGGAACGACCAGTTATATGTTCCCGTGGATGTCCGGGTTGCGTTGGCGCTTGTATTCAGAAGCCATCGAGTTATATGCTTCCTTGAGTACCCAGTTTAGTTCCAGTTCAGTGTACCATTGAGAGTATGACCCCTTGTCACTATGATCCAGCAGCTCATCAGTTCCTCTAGTACCACACTCAGTAGCACTGTTGTTATTCCAGTGTATCAGTTCTTCAGCTCAAACATGGTCAACCCAGCAGTATGTTCCCGATTTGTGTCCCCTCTGGACCCTTATGATGTACACAATGGTTCTCTATGTATACTACAGGTCCCCCTTTTTTGGGCCTCACAGTTATTTTTTATGTATCTTGATACGAGCATGGGTATGCCCGTCTCGTCCATGTATTGAAATTCTTCCTCATTCATTATTTGAGGTCATGTATATGTCAGGTCCCCATATTTTGGAACCCATTGTTATTATTATTCTATATCTTGATACGGGCATGGGAATGCCCGCCTCGTCCATATGATCAGCTTATTCCTCATCCATTTTTGAGGTTATGTACTTTTAGTTTTTTCAGTTTGCTCGGGACTATTGTTCCGGGCTCCAGTTTGTTTCTTCTCTTCTCCAAACCCCAGGAAAACCATACAGGACTTATGATGTCTATCGGCCATATGATGAGCTCTTGCCCTCACACATAAGGGGGCAATCTGTTAACACCCAAAAAGTGCTCACTACCTCATCTACCCATTACATGACTCATTTGTCCATATTTCCTACCATATTTACCTTCAGAACCCTAAAATCCCATTAAAAAGCCTCCAAAAGGGCACAAAACCATCAAAAAAGCCTCAAAAAGGCTAAAAAACCCCTCTCCCCCCAAAATTATCCAAAATTCCTCCAAAATAGCAAAAACCCTCTAAAAAGGGAATAAAAAATATAAAAAAAGGAGGAAAAAGAGGAAAAAGGAGGAAAAAACCCTATACAGCTGACCTAAACCATATGGTTCCCAAAACCATGGGCCAACACTCCACCACTAAAAACCTATAAATAGGTGATGGAGACCCCTCATTTCATATCCACAATCAAATACACCCTTACTCTGCCAAAATCACTCTTGAAACCCTAGCTCACCCTTGAGCTACTTTCACCATTGAGTGCCCCTTTTGGCCCATTTCCACCATTGGAGAAAGAGAAGGAGCAAAGTTGGAGTTTGGAGCAACCCTCTTGGATCATTGCAAGAACTTCACCAACCTCTACACTTGAGGTAAAATTTTAATACAAAAGAAAAACCATTTATATTCCATGTTTTGTTATGTTTCTTAATGCTCATGCTAGTTTAGAATTTATATTGTTTTAACATTTTAATTTACTGTTTATTGAACTGCTACTAAGGAGTCTATTCTCCTTAGTAGGTGCTCATTTGCACAAGCTAGGGTGAAAACCCTAGCTACAACATGACTGTGCCATGGGAAGTATTTGTACAGTCCATTATAGCTAGAGAGAACATTCCCAGGTGGGATTGTCTATGGGATGACTTCACCCAGGAGGAGATCCGCAAAGGATATATTCAGGGATCGGCTTCATCCATTCCATAGGAGGAGGATGTGGCACTTGCTACCAAGGGGAAACGGAGGTTCAAGCAGAAGAAGGACCTGAGCAAGATCAACTGTTTCTCTTGCAACGATTATGGACACTATGTGGGAAAATGTCCACATAAGAAGAAAGGGAAGCATGCGAAGGATGAGCAGATAGCAGCAACATAGGAGGTTGATGAGTTAACCTCTTGGTTTGAGAGGGAGTTCTCATTGGCCTCATATAAGTCAAGGCATGATCGTAGTCAGCAATAGGATCAAGTTGATCAGAGATGGAGGGTTGAATGTATGCACAACAGTCACATGATGGGGATGCGAGATGCATTCCTCATCCTAGAGGACACGCCCATGAAAATGGTCAGGGATGTGTAGGGTACTGATTACTTGGTCACCGAAGTAGGTAGATTGATATTTCTACTTGACCTTGGAGAGATCTTGGAGGTATCATGATTTATGTTTGTTTTAGGATTAAGAGAGAGAATTCTCTCAGTGGAAACCATAGGAGCTACTGGTTGCTTAGTTGTGTTCCAACGAGATCTGATTTTCACCTATCCTAGAGGAGTAGACCCAGTCTTGATGGGTCACAGGATTGATGGTGAATACTTGGTTCGGGGGTGTCCCACTTCTGGAACATCAGGTTGGCTGAGTGAATCCTCTTCTGAGTCGTCTGAGTGAGATGCTCACAACTGATATGATGCTAGGAGGTGTGAGTCCATTCAGCATATGGGTGAGCGAGATGCTCACCATGATGATGAGATTCAGATGAGTGACTCTGGTGATGAGATGGGTTAGCGAGATGCTCATGATGACGATGATGAGACTCAGGAGATTGAGCCATTAGAGTCAGACCATATGTAAGAGCATGATGCTCATATAGGCACCAGTCGAAGGCTGAGTTGGTACGAGATGGTAGAGATGGACTTAGCTTAAGAGAGAGCTAAGCCAGCTTGGAGATAGAGGGAGCCCACTTAAATACAAGTGGATCCACTTTACAACTCTCTTCAGGATTGGTTACAATAGAGATTCAGAGGGAGTTTGAATTAGAGTACAGTGATAGAGTCAGTTGTAGATCATGGGGCTTCTTTGATGGATCTAGATGAGGGCACTTTTGGTCAGAGAGAAGTAGTGATAGACAAGACAATTGGTTCAGTGTCAACAACAAAGGACTTGTTGGATCCAGGCATTAGTGGTAGGACATCCCTCGATAAGAGGGAGTGTTAGTTTCTATGGTATCTCGAGATGTCCTCCATGGTTCAGATGCCTTACATGGAGGTACATCAATAGTATAGGCATCAATATGGAGTAGAGGGTGAGATACACTCTAATCAGTGGCATGATCCCATTGGCGGATGCATGCGGACCTTCTGGGGTATTTTGACCTTTGCATGCATGCGTTTTGCATGACTTGTCAACGATCATTGAATGCATGCAAAAGTCAAATTTTCATGCACCGAGATTAGGTTTTTGGTAAACCTAATTCATCGGTGAGATTATTTACAGAGGCATTGGGTCTCCAGATGAGGTTTCTCAGTTGAATTATCATAGAGTGATAGCTCAAGAGTGAGGAGGGTGCATTAATGCATGTAGGGCGACTTTCTAAGAGAGAGAGGAGCTGCTTTAGGAGCTAGGGTGGTCAAATTTGAGTTGGATCAGTGACCATTAGATTCAGAGGCACTTGGCACCTAGATGTGTGGAGTGAGATAGTTCACTGAGGTGGTTTCTAACGAGTTTGAGGAGGACATATCCCACAAAGGAGGAGGGCACATTACCTGAGGAAAGAGGAGATCATTGAGAGATTGATTGATCGATTCATAGTCTGAGACGTTCAGGATAGACTTTCCTCAACATTTGAGGAAGGTTAGGGTCGATCAAAGCTCAAATCTATTCAGATCCGACACAGTATGAGCATCAGACATCCACAGGGGAGGGTTCATTTCTCCATGCAGAGGAAGGTGCATTTCTTCAGTTGAGCAGTTGGTTGTCTTCTATTGCAGAGCGGATTAGAGTAGAGTGTTATAGAGAGGAATATTAGTCAGGGGCACCTACATAGATTCGCAAGTCTAGTTTGGTAGTTAGGGCACATTCTTCTAGTGTATGCATCAGTTGATGCATGTAGATCTAGAGTTTGTCCCTTTCAGGGATTGAGTTACTTCTGAGGTAACATTGTTTTGTATTTGTTCATTTATATATATGCTCTGGGCTCGAGAGAGAATATAGCCCCATAGGATTGTAGGTTTTCCCTAGTTGGGGTTTCCAGGGTATATGTAGTGTTATTTGTGTGATTGCATGTGTGTTAGAGTTGTAAAGAGATCTAGATATCAAGTTTATGTTTTATGAGTATATACTGACATACGAGACTCAAACCGCTTGAGATCTCAAGTCTATCTAGAGGGAGTAGTGATCTATGGATTAATTAAAATTTACATCTCAAGCCTTGGGTAGGCCCCTATGCATGAGATGAGAGTTCCTTGCTAGTCGTTGGTCCTACATCTAGAACATTGAAAATTTTCGTTATTATTCTTCATGCCAAAAACATTTTTACCTTTTGTTTTGTGAAGCAAAAATACAAAGTGGGATTTGATAACTGTTTGATCATTTTCGACACTAACATTGTTGGTCATGATTGTTTTGACAAGGTTTGCAGGGATAATAGAGTTTTGAAAATTTCAACGTCTGATCATGGATGTTTTCACAGTGCTGAAACATATTGTTTATATTTTCTGGAATTCCAATGTGTAGCAGTTTATAAACAATCGACATATGTTTTGAGTGGACATCGCAGGTCCATCTTCAGGATTAAAAGAATCTTGGTTGAAATGAAAATGAAAGCTGCTTTAAATAGATTGAGAGGGAAGAGTAAGGTGTTTGGGTGATAATGGAAAATGGTAAAATATTTTGCCGTTAGAGTTTAGTAATTAAAAAGAAAAATATATTAAATTATAAGATAAGTTAAGGAAGTTTCATAAGAAGGAAGTTAGGTAAGAAATGAATAAATAAGTATTTATTAAATAAAAGAGATAAAAGATAAAAATGGTAAAGAGGGTTGGAATATTAGTCTATTTGTAATTAATTTTTTTTATAATAATAAAAACTCAAAGGAGGAAAAAACCAAGAATTTAGGAAATATGATGACTTATAGAATTATTAAAATAAAGTAAATTTTGGAGATTGGGATTTTTTATAATCCAAAAGAATTAAAATATATGAAAAAAAATGATTAATAATTTAAAATAGCTTTTTGTTTGAATTCTAAAATATTATATTGTAATGAAGTTGAGTAAAAAAAGAGAATTAATTAATTATTAGAAGTTTGATTTTTTTTAATAAATGGTATTATTAAGAGAAGTAAGAAACTAAATATTTTTTTCCAAAGATTATATAAATAAAAATAGTGCACTAACTTGTGATTTACTAATGGACTCAAACACCATATAAAAAATAATTGTACTAAGTAATATATACAAAATTGTCTGAGTAAGGGGATGTACCCAAACACCATATACAAAAATATTACTAAGTAATATATATATAATTGTATGAGTAAGGGGATATCAATTTATGTAATGTCCCTAATTTTGAATTTTTCCCAATTTGGTCAATTTTCGAAACTTGGACTAGTGAAGACCCAAAATCTCCCAAATGATCCTAAATGGTATCAAAATGTGTCTAGAGTGGATTGAGGTGTAATAGGACACATTGATGCATATATTATAGCCTTGTATACTTTCAAAATACTTCATCCACTTTCATTTACAATTAGAGAATAAAAAGAAGAATTACTAGGAAAATCTATGTTGAAACCCCCAAGGGCAGATGGCTCCAAAAGACTCCTTAGGATTTTGAATTGGTTATTAAGGTATATGAGTGGTATTAAGACATAAAAAGGAACCTCATGGTTGATTAGAGATTATCAAAATACTTCTGAAACATCCATTTAAATTCAGGAGAAGTTGGGGAATTTTACTAGTCAAATTGAGGTTCAAAACCCCCATGGGTAGGGGACAAAGATGACTTCCCAAATGCTGTAATACCTTCACAAATTTCAGAACAAAGACATGTTACTAATAAATTACTTCAATTATCTCCCCAATACATCATCAATTAGTTTCTATAGGCTTCTTCAACTCCCATAAATCATATGTTTGTTTACATGTCTTCACATAGGGGGAAATGCTAGTAAACTTCACCACTGGTTATGGAATTCACGATTTAGGTTCCATGGACTTGTGAAATGTTAATGAAAATTCTTCAGAACATTAATGACACTCCATACATAAAAAAAATCACAGATATTGACTGATATAATTCGAAATAATGTCTCTTCAAGCTCCAACAACAAGATATAGGGAAAATGGCACCATTTATGCATTGTTTGGTATTTTTACATAGTTTCACTTGGTATTTAGACCTGAGAGTCTTAGAAGCATTAAATATAGAGTACATATATTATATTAGAAATAAATGGATATTCTTGGACTCTCACAAAGATATAAACATCTCACCAAAGGCGCAATTCCTCCAGGAGCCAAAATATGCAAGGAAATGTGAGAGAGGGATGAGAGCAAGTTGTAGAAGAAAGAACCAAAAGCTTCCCTGTAGATTCAACCTGAAAATAATAAATCCATTGTATCTACAAACGAAAGGTTTGAATGGCCTCTCCAATTCCAATTAGGATGGGAATCTTTCACCCTCGAAATTGCTACTAATGCAAGTAGAGTAAACACTCTACTAGCATGGACAAGCTAGAAGCTCTCCAATTAAAAAAATGAAAATAAAAAATTATAAAAAGCTACTCTCCTTCTTTGCTCTTGTATTTTATAGACTTCTCAAGTCCTCCATGGGTCGAATTCCTTCCAAAATACTCATGCCAACTAAATTTGGGAAGAGATTCCAATGTGTGCCACTTGTCCCACAAGTCCTAGTCTCCATCTTCTCTCATTTCGACTGGGTGTCTCTTTGGCTGCCTTAACTCCCTTGTGCACCTTCTTGGAGGATATATTTAGCCCTGACATGTCATATATGTCAGATGTTAGCCTTCAGATCTGATTTGTGTCATAGGTGTCATATCATCTTCATCATTGTTGTCATAGAAGCTAGGGAATCCAGCCCAAGTGTCACAATTCTTCTAAGATGCCTCTTCCTCTTCTATGAGAGTTATTATTCCACTCTAATTAGACCTTAGATGAATCATGCCATGAATAATACCTCTTAAAATCACCCAAGTATGCTACCCTTCATCTTGAACTCGAATTGGTGAGAGAATCATGCCAAGTGTATTGGAGAATCTTGCCACAAATGGGTCCCACAACCTCTTATGTGTCCTCATGGTCCAAAGCCACATTATTTTCCTTGTATTATTACTTAATTGAACCATTTAGTGTGAATTTTTAAGTCTAAGGTCACTTTGGGTCTTGTAGCTCCCTTATTCCAACTTTTAGTGCTTCCACCCCCAACCTAGGGAACTAGTAATTTTCCTCCATGATAGTTCATTTGGATGGGTATATTACAAACTTTGAATTGGGAATTTTTCTTAATGTGACCCACCTTGTCCATTTGGATCTAATTTCACATTATTACTAACTTGGACATAGTTCTTAGCAATTATCTGACCCTTAGCATCAATTTGACAAACTATCATGAGTATGGCCAAGGGATTTAGGCCATTGTGACCCAATGAAATTTTTTGGGACATGACAAATCCTCCCTTCCCAATATTTCCTTTCCTCAATAATTTTAAACACATGTATGTGGAAGAATTTTCTTTCTTTCCAAAACTTTGATTCCCAAGACTTCTCTTCTAAAACCTTGAGTAGAGCCACTCATGCACTACAATTGTGTGTTTCCAAAAGCAAGGAGATGTGGGTTTTCTTTTTCATTTTGATATCCCCTGTAACATCACCACTAAAAAACAAAACGTTAATTAAATCCATCAAAACCATGTTTTCATAATTACTCTTTACCTCTTTAATATTTTGGAAACCTCTTCTGATACCACTGCATAATTCTTGAAGTTTCCACTGAGTTGCCCAACTTTCTGTCTTCGAGATTCCATGAAGATTTTGGAGAGGAACCACCATGCTTGCTGCTTCACTACTATGATTAAAATCACTTTATTAAGTGGGGAATCAATCTCCCATACTACTTGTTTCCCAAAAAATTTGAAATCAATGGGACTAAAATTTATCCAAGGGTCCCATTGCTTGTATTGCACTCCAACAATTAAGACTACTCTCTAACCCATACCATCAAGAAAGAGAATTCCTAGATCCCATTTTCTTGTGTGCATTCTTCCAAACATCATGAGTACAAATGATATATCATCAAAGTACATAACAACATAATAAAAATGTACAACAAGGAGGTGCCTCATCAAATAATCATGAAAGTGCTTATACCTCCAAGTAAGTAGACCACCATTTTCCAAGTGCATACAAGATTCAAGTGACCAATCAAATCTGCTCCCATGACATAGGTGAGGATCCCATGTCCTATAATGCTGCTCCAAAAGTATGTAAGATGCATCAAAATAATCATCCATGTGTTCTTTCATCCAAGAAGTTAATGAAGAACCTCCACTAAAATATGAACCAATTAGGGAGCAAAGAAAACAATAAGCCTTCAAGCGGCTCACATAAGTAGAATGTGTGCTTCCATTAACATGTGTATCATCAAGAAATAAAAAAGGATGTTGCTTCCAATAATAATGTGATCCAATCATATATCTCTTCACCCAAGTTGTGGATGAAGTTCCTCCAATATCAATTGAACTAATCAAGGAGCAAGGGAAATCATGAGTCTTCAAGTGACTCAAGTGAACATCATAAGTGCATCCATGTAGATGTGTTTCATCATAAGGTAACAAGGAATGTTGCTGCAAATGTAAATGAGAAATGGCTCTAATAATTTCATCATATAAATGGGAGATAGGAGTTTCATGCTCCTCATGTGGCACCACAAAAAATAAACCTTTCACCCATACTTCATTAGGATGAATGCTGCAAAATATGGAAGTGTAGGATGTAGGAGAATGAACCAACTCACCCAAATGATCAGAAAGTGAAGAAGTGTCATGTGAATTCTCCATAATGGTAGGATCATGCACCTCCCTCAAAAGTGCAAAAATTTTCTCATAGGTTGGTTCCAAGGTAGTGGAATCATACACTTCTTCAAAAATTGTGTCACCATTTCCAAGAGGAAACTCAAGTTCCTCTTCCACCACATCAAGTGCTTGGATATCATCAAGCTAATATTCAAACACATCAAGCAAATGCAAATTTACATGTTTCTCAAGATCTACTGTTGACCAAATCACGACCTCATAGTCGACAGGGGTCCACCGACTGTCGACACTTACCGTAATCTCCTTGGGCATCGGCCCAAGCAGGTTTGAGCCCGCCCAACAACACCCACAGAGCGGATGAGGTCTCACCCAAGGTGTCCAAAAAGAGCAGAGGGAACCATGTTTCCACCGATGGATGAGGCAAGTTGTGGAAATATGATACTAACAACAATTCCAAATATTCATCATGAATTCTAGCACATCGCAGTATTTAACATTACCAGAAATAGAGATCACACATTACTTTAATCGCAACATTTTCACATAGACAGATAACACATTATTGTGGCATTCACATTATAGCAACAGATAATTGTATTAAGGACAAGCAATAACATAGGCATCGAGCAACATTACACAAAGATTGCACCAAATCATCATCCTTATATTACTGTGGCAAGCCAAAAGCAGTACATAAATCTCTATGCAACCCCCGCATTATCTCTGTCAATATCCGCATATAGCTCTATCTCTAGCTCTTCTCCATCGACTTCTTATCTAACACTTACAATTCTCCTTTATTTATAGGCTTTCGTCACTTACAATACTTGTCGACTTTCCTAAACGACACCTATGGACATTCTACTAACTGACTTGGTCTAATGACCCAAAAACCCGCATACTACGGTACAATGACTCGATATTACAAAATACATGGCCCAAAACCTGCCAACTACGGTATACTTGACTCAATATTAGAAAATACATGGTCCAAGTGACCCAAAACCCACCAACTGTGGTATAATTTGACACCAAATACTCCTTTCGCACCTTCATCCAACATGTCACAACATTGGCGGTACTGTAATGTCCCTTGTTAGGAATTTTATTAAAATGGCAATTTTTCACTTTTTTCCCTAGTTAGACCTTTGACTAGTTTTGATCTCTAGGTCCCAAATTTGCCCCAAATGATCCCAAATCTTCTGAGAAGGTATATGAATGATATTAGGACATAAATATGTGTTTCAGGGATGCCTTTGGACCTTTAAAATACTTCTGCAAATCCTCTTTCAATTCTGATCAATGTAGGTAACTTTACTAGTGATTTTCCTTTGACTAGTATTGGTCTCTAGGTCTCAAATTGACTCCAAATTCCTTCAAATATTCAAGGAAGGTGTATGAATGATATTAGAACTTGAATATGATGTTTATGGATGACATATGTCCACCAAAAGACCTCTGCAAACTCTCTTAAGATTCTGAACCAATTATGCAATTTTACTAGTAGTTTGGGGTTCGAATCCCCCTAGGGTAAGTACTGAAAATGGCTTCCCCAATGCCTCCAAACCCACTCAAATTTATGAACAGAGGTATGTAATATGTTAATTATTTTATTAAAGTCTCATATGCACCATTAATGGATTATTACAACTTTTCTCACCCTCTCCCATTCAACTGCAAAAATCCCCAATTCGACCCTTGGGGAAATGGCACTATTTCACCTCCCAATGCAACTAAACTGAGTAAAAATGCTTCAAATGCTCAAGTACAGTACATGAAACTTGTATAAGACATCCATGGCCGTATATTGATCACAAATATATCAGATAATCATCCATTCATTCGAAATCATCATCAATACATTGGCTCACAACAAGGTAGTGGGGAAATGGCATTGTTCTTCCATTAAAAATGAGATTTATACATTTCTACTTGGAATTTCGACCTGAAACTTTTTGGAGATGAATAACAGAGTATTTAGTTCATATTACAAAATAAATGGGGCATTAAAAGCTTCCCCAAAGAGTACAATAGCTCACCAAAAACGCCCTCCCTCAAGGATCAAGAATATGCCATCAAAACTGGAAATGGTTGAAGGAGTGAGCTGCAATAGAAGAAACCATGAGCTGCCCCGTAGCTTACACCTGAAAATAAAGACTCCATTAAAGATCCAAATGAAAGGTCTGAATGGCCTTTCCAATTACCAACTTGGATGGGAATCTTTCACCCTCGAAATTGGCTAAGGCAAGAAACTAGTCATCCACTAGCTCTCCCTCTTCACAAATGCAATTGCAAATTCTACAAATGATCAAAAGCTATTCTCATACTTCATTTCTACATTTTATAACCAACATTATCCTTCTAAGGGTCGAAATCCTCTCAATAGATTCAATAGATTTCCATTTAGGAAATATTCCACATTTGCCACTTGTCTCCTAGTTCCAACCTTCCATCTTCTCCCAAATTCGATTTTGGGTCTCTTTGGCTTCTCCAACTCCCAAATTCGACTTCCTTGAGCCTATTTTTGGGGATGACATGTCATAGTGGTCAGATGTCAGAGGTCAGGTCTGCAATTTGTCATAGTTGTCATAGATGCTCCATCATTGGTGTCATAGGGGCTAGGGAATCTAGCCCAAGTGTCCACAAACTTCCACTTTGACTCTTTATCTTCCATGGAGGTTACCAATCCTTCCCAATTCGACCTAAGATGCTCAATGACATGTGTTATGACTTACCAACTCACCCAAGAGTGTTCGCATTCCCATTAATTCGAATTTGCAAAAGAGATATACCATGTATTATGAAAAATCAAGCTAGTGTGGGTCCCACATCCTCCATATGTCTCCAAAACCATTTGTCACCTAGGATTTCTCTTGAATTTCTTTATTCACTCTATTTATTAAATACTTGAACCCTTCCAATGTCTAAACATCATTTATTATCCCCCTTATTCCAAATCCCAAAGCTTCCACCCCAAACCTAGGAAACTAGTAATTTTCCTCCTTGGCAATTATTTGACCCTTAACATCAATTTTACAAACTCTAATGAATATGGATAATGTGATTAGACCATTGTGACCCAATTACAAATTTGGGACATGACAGGTACCGTGACACATCCTCATCAAACCACTTGCCAACATCTACCATGTCGTGAGAATCCTCCATGCAATCTACCATATGACAATTTGAAACATAGGAGGAAGAACAAGTATATTGCAACCTTTCAAGAAGTTGCCCATTTTGAATTTTGAATTTATGAATATCCTAATTATTATTCAAGTATGAATCATGTAATAATTTATTAAACTCAACCAAATTGTTTCTATCAAAAAGAAAAGACATGAAATTACCTTTGATGTTGCACATTACTCTTTGAATCTTCTCCATGTCTTCAAGGAAGGATGGATCCTTCAATGAAGAAACTTTCCAACAATAATTTGACACTAATTCTTGAGTGTCATGGAGCATGCTAATGGTCTCTTGGATCTTATTTTCATTCATATTTAATTACCCTTCAAGAAAAAGAGGCTCTTGCAAATGAACATCCTCATCTTCTTCCTTCTTACTTGGACCAACTTCATGAAGCTCAAGTGGTGATGGGGAAGTTGATCTTGGTTCTTCTTCAATTGATACAAGGTATTCATTTACATGCTTAATGGGAGTTTGGATTGCAACAACACTTTCAAAAGAGATCTCTATGTCACCAACATAGAGGTGTGAGCACTCATCAGTAGGTACTCCTTCATAGTTCAAACATCCATCAGTAGATTCTCTTTGATTCATGTCCAAGGTAGAACGTGTCTCGAAATTATCTTCAATATTTTCAATAGATTCTTATTCATGCTCATGTGATGTATCTTCATATTTGGAATCTCTTTTTGAAGAAAACCCAAAAACTCTCTTCAAGTAGGAAATACATGCATTCCCTGAAGCTTCAAATATTTCATTGCTCTTTTCACTCACACACATATGATTTTCTCTCCAAGGTCTTTTACAAGAATGGCATAAATATTTCTTCACTAAATCCACATGTTCATTTTTGGGCCTATTTGAAAACACCCAATCAACAAAGTTTTCGAAAGGAGGGGCCTTTTTTGTATTTCCCTTATACAAATCAAGATATGCCTGATATTGTTGGGGCAAGGTTTGATATGTTGCTCTCCATCTGTGTAACTCATCCATAGAATTATCCTTTGGTAGTGTGAAACACTCATATTTATCATACATAGGGTCATAATAATAATCTTCATTCCTCATGAAATTGTAAGAAGTGTTGCATGATGGCACCTCTTCCTCAAACCATTCACATTCTGCTTCATATTGCTCACAATCATCTGCATACTGCTCATAAGAATTATACTCATAGGAGTCATCATAATAGTAATACATAGATACAAATTATTCTTCAATGTCTGATATTAATTCATAGGTTCAAGGACCATGCTCTGATACCACTGTAATGTCCCCAATTTGGAATTTTTTCCAATTTGGTCAATTTTCGAAACTTGGACTAGTGAAGCCCCAAAATGTCCCAAATGATCCCAAATGGTTTCGAACTGTTTCTAGAGTGGATTGAGGTGTAATATTAAACATTTATGAATATATTATAGTATTTTATACTTTCAAAAGACTTCAGCCACTTGAGTTTACAATTAGAGAATGAAAGGAAAAATTACTAGGAAAATCTATGTTGAAACCCCCAAGGGTAGATGGCTCCAAAAGACTCCTTCGGATTTCGAAATGGGTCTGAAGGTATGTGAGTGATATTAAGACATAAAAAGGAAACTCATGGGTCATTAGAGACTATTAGAGTACTTCTGAAACATCCATTTAACTTCAGGAGAAGTTGGGGAATTTTACTAGTCAAATCGAGGTTCAAAACCCCCAAGGGTAGTGGACAAAGATGATTTCCCAAATGTTGTAATTCCTTCCCAAAATTCAGAACAGAGATATGTTACTGATAAAGGACTTCAATTAGTTTCTATAGTATTTTTCACCTCCCATAAATCAGATGTTTGTATACATGTCTTCACATAGGGGAAAATGCTAGTAAACTTCACCACTGGTTATGAAATTCAAGATTTAGGTTCCAAGGACTTGTGAAATGTTAATGAAACTTCTTCAAAACATTAATGAAACTCCATACATAAAAAAAAATCACACATATTGACTGATACAATTCGAAATAATGTCTCTTCAAGCTCCAACAACAAGATATAGGAAAAATGGCACCATTTATGCATTGTTTGGTATTTTTACATAGTTTCACTTGGTATTTTGACCTGAGAGTATTCTGAGCATTAAATACAGAGTATATATATAAGAATACAAATAAATGGATATTATTGGACTCTCACAAATATATCATCATCTCACCAAAGGCACAATTCCTCCAGGAGCCAAAATATGCAAGGAAATGTGAGAGAGGGATGAGAGCAAGTTGTAGAAGAAAGAACCATGAGCTTCCCTTTAGCTTCAACCTGAAAATAATAACTCCATTATAGCTCCAAATGAAAGGTCTGAATGGCCCCTCCAATTTCCAATTAGGATGGGAATCTTTCACCCTCGAAATTGGTGTTAAGGCAAGTAGAGTAAACACTACACTAGCATGGACAAGCTAGAAGCTCTCCAAATTGCAAAGATGCAAATAAAAAATGATCAAAATCTACTCTCCTTCTTTGTTATTGTCTTTTATAAACTTATCAAATCCTCCATGGGTCAAATTCCTTCCAAAATACTCATGGCAACTCAAGTTGGGAAGAGATTCCAATGTGTGCCACTTGTCCCACAATTTCGAGTCTCCATCTTTCCTAATTTCGAATGGGTGTCTCTTTGGCTTCCCTAACTCCCTTGTGCACTTTATTGGAGGCTATTTTTATCCCTGACATGTCATAAATGTCATATTTTAGCCTTCAAATCTGATTTGTGTCATAGGTGTCATAGCATCTTCATCATTGTTGTCATAGAAGCTAGGGAATCTAGCCCAAGTGTCACCATTCTTCTAAGATGCCTCTTCCTCTTCTATGGGAGTTATTATTCCACTCCAATTTGACCTTAAATGACTCATGCCATGAAAAGTACCTCTTAAAATCCCCCAAGTATGTTACCCTTCATCTTGAACTCGAATTGGTGAGAGAATCATGCCAAGTGTAGTGGGGAATCTTGCCACAAATGGGTCCCACAACCTCTTATGTGTCCTCATGGTCCATTGCCACATTATTTTCTTTGTATTTTATTTAATTGAACCATTTAATGTGAATTTGTAGGTCTAAGGTCACTTTGGGTCTTGTACTTCCCTTATTCCCACTTTTAGTGCTTCCACCCCCAAACTAGGGAACTGGTAATTTTCCTCCATGACAGTTCATTTGGATGGGTATATTACAAACTTTGAATTGGAAATTTCTCTTAATGTGACCCACCTTGTCCATTTGGATCTAATTTCACATTATTACTAACTTGGACATCATTATTGGCAATTATCTGACCCTTAGCATCAATTTGACAAACTATCATGAGTATGGCCAAGGGGCTTAGGCCATTGTGACCCAATGCAAAATTTTGGGACATCACAATTTACATATGTCTAAATAATTTAAATGTTTTGATTTGAAAAAATAAATAATATTTTTTTTATAACCATAAATATTTATGTTTGTGTAATTATTCTCATACATTTATAGTTAGTGTCCAAGCTAGAATAGCATAACACTATGTTTCAATTATTTGCATGTTGTTTTGTTCTAGCATGAGGATATATATAGTAATTATTAGTTTATTTTGTTTAGGTTATAATTTTCTCATTTTATATACATAAAACAAAACCAATTAGATTTATTTAATTTAATTAGTTTTGTTGTTTATATCTATGTGTCTATTTGATCTATAATTGAAGGTCTATGGATAAAACAATCCATCAACAAACATCTATTCAAATGTTGAAAATATAAAGACTATAAAACACTACCTAAAACAAATTGATGTGCATTGATTATGTCTATGATTTGTTTAATAGTTATAATGATTAATAAATTGAAAAAGTAACCGAATATTTATTATTAGTACAAGTTGTACCTTGGATAAAACCTTACCTAGTAAATCCTCCAGCTTCGAAATGTCTATCTTTCTATGGTTATTGTATTGAAGGTTATTTCATGCAAGGAAATTTTAAAGATCCATACTTATTTAAAAGTGTATAAACCTTCGCGAATATTACCAATTCTTAAAATGTCAACTATAAAATATTTGGCGATATTTTTATGAAAATATTTCAATTTCTAAGGATTTTATATAGTTTATAAAATAATTTGGCGATTTTTAGAGTGAAAACATTTTACCCCATCAAAATTGGGTGAAACGGGGCTTCAAAAAATGCAAATTGGCGAATCCTTTTTTTGAAAAAACATGGAAAAATAGCCCATGGGCTAAATTTCGCCCCTAAAATTTTCCTTGCTTTCATGGTTACAATTTCCACTCGATTACAAAAAAGTAGAGAAATTTACAAATTATAATGATAATGGGGACAGATAATTCTCCTACAAACTAGTCAATCAGTAATAGTTGGAGTCATTCTCTCCATCTATGCAAATGGTGCACATTGACATCAACCCAATCAGATGGTGAAACTCTAGTCTCCACAAAAATTCTTTAGTATGAGCTACTTTCCAATGAACCAATCAATTATGGTCAAAATAATTTTCCATTTTCCAACCCCTCTTTTATTCCTTCTTCTCATAGGTATATAGAAGGATAGAAACCACCCAAACATTTCCCAAGCTCTAGTTATAATTCCCTAGTGTTATCTCCTTTCATTTGAAATTCGCCATGATTCAGGTAATTTGGACATTGCTTACATGGAAAGGTGACATATTTTCATTGGTCAAAGTGTCCATGTCTAAATAGCCTAGGTGACGACATTATTTACAAAGTAGGATGTTTCCTTATTTCTTACAAGGTCAACTCCTTATATTATACAAGAGTATGGATGTAAAGGTAATCATGTCTCATGCTATGCATGAATAAATTGCCTTTGTGTATTTTTCTCTTTACATAGAGTCTAAAGCATAAAATCTACAATTTTACTTTGATCTGACTCATCCCATTCCTTAGTCTGGATTAGCCTCCATATCATTTTCTTATGATGTGGAGGGTAGAGGTGACACTCCATCTTATGCCTTATCCTTTCTCAATATGTTTTGTACCATGTGCTCTCCCTCCTAGATGCCATTTGTTTGTGTAGAGAACAAAGGATCAATCTTCCTTTGACTTCACTAACACCTTTCAACATTCCCAAAATATCGTCATACACTTCTTCCTTAGTCCAATGTTTGTGCGATGCATAGCGCATGGAGCAACCAGATCCTATGGGATTTTCCATGCCTCTACATAGCCCTATGCTTCTGATATCTTTTTCTTTAGCCATGTTTTTTTATAAACAATTGTATAATTTTCCAAGGCATCAAGGATTTGAAAAAACGTTTATGTACATAAATTCAAGGGTTGGTAGACACAAATATTCCATAGAAATAACCACTTAACCATTTCAATTATTCATGAATCCCTTTGGATCACCCATAATATACTACCATCATAACATGAATAAGAATAACAAATTATGATATTTTCTTGTTAACCCAATTAGGGATTGTGAAAAATGATATATATATAACCTTACAAACTAATCTGCACTATATAATCATTAAGCATTTTATTATCTTTATTCAAAATTATTTTCATAAAATTATGTATATTTTTTATATGTTTATTTATATTACAACCTAATTTGAAATATTCATATTATAATACAAATATTTAAATATTTATATGAAATATCTATTTTTAATTATTCCACAAGTCTTAATATTATAATTATAACCTTAATCATAATGTGAGAGCCTTAATAGAATTTGAAAAAGATATATCATTACATGGTTTCTAAAATAAAGGAAACATTTGTTTTTGGACAAACAACAAAATCAAGGAAACATTTGTTTTTGGACAAACAATGAAAAGTGAAGCCCTCACGTAGAATGCAATAATGATGCTTATTGAGTTGGATACCCAATAAGCACACTAGTCTAGTTGAGAGAGGTCATGTTTTGTTAGGTTTTTTTCTTATACATCCATTAAGAAGGATTGAATTCAATATCTTAATATATTTTGATGTTGAAATTATGAAAATTGACAAATACCTCATCAAATCAAGATGATATTTTCTACCCACACGTTAGATTCATTATTAATTTTCTACTTATTATCTTACATATAAGGATTATGATTTTACAAGGTTTTTAAAACATTTCTGTCTTGAAAAAATATCTCAAGTGTCGATAAATTATGTACCTTCAAACATTTCTATCTTGAAAAAATATCTCAAATGTCGATGAACTATGTACCTTCAAACAGTACTAAATTGAAAAAATATCTCAAATTTCGATGAACTATGTACCTTCAAACATTTCTAGCTTGAAAAAATATCTCAAATGTTGTTGAACTATGTACCTTCATGTAAGGATGGTCTTCGTTCCTCGTATTGTAGTACACAAATGTTAGTAGTGGGCCTCTTTATTTTATGTAAATGGTTGCTTACGTTGCCTTTACATAATATCTCACTTTCATATGAACGTTGTTTGAGTTTTGTTTTATGTAGGATATATTGCCTTCATGATACTCTAGGATATTATTATGAGGTATATAATTGGATATAGTACTTGAGTTTTGTTTTATGTAGGATATATTGCCTTCATGATACTTTAGGATATTATTATGAGGTATATAATTGGATCTAGGAGTGTTAAGTTTGTATATTTTCAAAGATATATATAAATGGATTTTGAAATTTTTTATTTTCTTCCATTAATACATTTAAGTTTTCTAAATATGTAAGTGCATTTTAAAAGTTTTGTTTTATGTAGCATATATTGTCTTTATAATACTTTAGGATATTATTATGGGGTATATAATTGGATCGAGTAGTGTTGAGTTTGTATGTTTTCAAAGATATATATAAATGGATCTTGAATTTTTTTTTCCATTAATACATTTAAGATATTATAAGTTTCTATATATGTAAGTGAATTTTAAAGGTTTTAATTTTTCATGTTAAATTATATAGATTTTATAAAATTATATAAAATATAAATGTAAAATTATGTTATCTTTTTAATTTGATACTAGGATTTTAGGATTTACATATCACTAACTTATCAATATACATTATTAGTTGATGATAACTTATTTTTATTATACTAAACTTGTTCATTAAAATAATAATTGAAAAAAAACATATTCTATTGGATTCTGTGTGATAGGTTAAATATTTTCATGGTTTTGGATTTTATGTGGTAATTTGAACATCTCCATCATAGCTTTTACTAGTTACACTGTATAAGATATATAACAATTTATTGATAAAAAATTCAAAAATCTAATTGTGTTTCATGTTTTTCTTATTCTTCTTATCACCATAAAAATTGGTGCATATCAGTATCATACTTCAACATAGATGGAATTTATTGCAAGGTAGTTAAATTATGAAAATTCATCATTTGATCATGTTGACGTATTAAACTCTCGATATATTATTTTGATATGTGGGTTGTTACAATATGAAACCTTAAAGCAATGTATTTTGTTGTCATAAATACATGACATTCCACTTCACATCTTTAATGCTTCTTAGAATTTGATCTTATCATTATGTTTATTACTAGAACACCACTTTGGTTTCATCTTTCCACTTCACCATTACATTTCATGTATTTATCTATTTTTAAGGACATTGGGGATACTCTAGATACATATATCAAAATATGTCTTATAATGGATATAGCTAGATTATGTGCTTATACACATATCTATGTTGAGATAGACCTTAGTAAAGGTCTTCAACACAAAATGATTCTTAGATGGAAAAAATTTAAATAGAGAGAGGTATTTTATTATGAGAATACAACTTTAGGTACATGATATGTCATATTCTAGGACATAATTTACAAACTACTTGTTCTCATCCTCCATGGAAAAGGGGACCAAATCAAAACCAAAGAAATGGATTTTTTTGAAGGAATTAAGTTCAAATATAAACATTTATTATCATAAAGTAAATATAAAACCAAATGCAAATATTGATCAGAATGAGGTAAATTAGAAACCAAGCATGCCTCATTGGGAATCTTGTCCTTTCTTTGGGGATATAGTAGAAGAAAAAGATCCAATGATTTGTTCCTTGAGAGAGGTCATGGTAGTTGAAACCCTTCTAAATGTAGTAGAAATGAATGATGAACTTGATGCCTAAATGATTTTAATAAGAAATTGGTTCATTTTAAGATTTATAATCTCCTACCTTTTGAGTTACAATTTGTTACTATGACTCTTTCAAATAGGTGGCAAGGAGTCAAAAAGAAATGGAAAAAAAATATTAAAGACTAATTTTTAGAGGGAAAAAATGACACGTGTACAATAATTACTGATTTTAATTTTGTAAATTGTGTTGTGGACATGTAATCTTGTAATTGCATTTGTATTTTTTTCAAACTTTTTGTATCTTTCTTTGAACACCTAAATAATCTGATTCTCATTCTATAATGAAAAATGAATTCTGAATTTTCTTCTTGGAAAAAAATGGCATCCACTTCACATTTTTCATGGTTTTTTTTACTAGGAACATTGTTAAGCTTTGTATACAAAATGTTGGTTTCATCCATATCACCCTTAGTGATGAAATTATGTGGAGTTTCCCATGGAAATATTTGGGGAGAGTGGACATGAATTTGTAACATCGTGTTCTAGTGCATGTTTGTTTTAAAAAAAAGGGCACGAGCCGCTTAATTTTGTCTGCTAATTCATTTGTTTATTTTAACTAATGATTCTTTAGCTGAGGAATGGTGTGAAGATAATAATAATTATTTGGAAGGAGGTGGGTGTCAATAAATATGTAAGTGGATAAAATATTTAAACCAATTAAGCAATTTATGGAATTTATTTTCCATAAATTTTCATATCCTCTCTAGTTGTTTGGATATGCTTGGAAAAATGTTTGTGACAACCCATTTTATTACAATCGCTAGTAGGAAAAGGTTATGTGGCCATAAGATAATTTAGGATTTATAGTATTCATGAAAAAGGGACTACTAGTGTTCGAAAGTATAAGCGAGTTTCATGAGTTCAAATCCTTTATTAAACAAGAGTATTGGTGTAAAGGTAGTCATATCTCATGCTATGCATGCATAAATTCTCTTTGTGTCCATTTCCCTTTGCATATAGTCTATAATTATACATTAATATAACTACCCCTTTACTTTGCATGCATTAGCCTCCATACCATTTTCTTAGTATATGGAGGGTAGAGGTGACACTCCATATTATGCCTTATTCTTTCTAGCATGTGCACTCCCCTCTACATGACTTTGTTTTTGTAGAACGCTAAGCATCAATATCCATCTAACTTCACTAACACCTCTAAACATGCCCAAAATATCCTTATACACTTCTTCCTTACTCCAATTTTCATGCAATGCATACAACATGAAGAATCAATTTCATATCCATTTTTCCATGCCATTACATAGACATATGATTCCTATATATTTTTCTTTAACTATTTTTTAAAAACATCTATAAAATTTTCCAAGACATAAAGAGTTCTACAAACAAGTTAAATTTTCCAAGACATAAAAAGTTCTACAAACAAGTTTTAAGCATGAGGGTTCTTAAGCACAAATATTCCAAAGAAATAACCACTTACCCATTTCAATTCTTCATGGATCCCTTTAGAAATTACCAATAATTTACTATCACCATTATATGAATAAAAGTAAAAAAAAATACTATTTTGTTGTTGACATACTTAAGCGTTCGTAAATAATGTAACAATACACATACCTAAAACTCTAGTTATTGTGATGATAAGTACTATAAGCTAAACTACAATATTTAATCATTAATCATTACATTATCTTTATTAAAATTTATAATTTTAAATAAAATTATATATATGTTTATTCATATTTATAACTTAATTTAAAATGCTCATATTATAAGACAAATCAAAATATTTATTTTAAATGACAATTTTCAATTATATTGTAATTATTTATTATTAATAATATTATCATTCTGATCCTTGTGTTGTGCGACATAGACGATGCTTATTGAGTTGGATACACCCTCGTCGTTAAATTATACATAATAGTCTAGTTTTGAGAGGATATGCTATGTAAGGTTTCTTTCTTACACATTCATAAAGAAAGATTGAATTCAACATCTTAATATATTCAATGTTGAAATTATGAAAATTGACAAATACCTCATCAAATATGTTTTATAGTAGATGTTAGACTCATCATATTTTTTTTATTTATGATTTTATGAGTTATTTTATGTAGGAGATATTGTGATGTAAATAATGAGGTCCAATAGTTTTGAGTTTATCTTTTCTTAAAGATATGATGATGATGATGATGATGATTAACGTCCATTGAGACCAACTTTGGTCTATCGAACCGTAAGAAAGTTATTATTTGGTTTTCTTTAAACCTTTTGTTACACCTAAATCTCGTCATCATGAGTTATGTGTCCTATATATCCCTTGTTTCCTCAAGCACTTGGGATAAAAGACAAAATGGAAAGTTGATGTCTATTCCTTCGACTTTTTGTTGTCACCCTGACCCGACCTGCTCACTGGAAAGGTTCATCGAACCCTAGGTGACGTGCTCTGCACATTGACAGAGTGCATCGGTGACACCAATTTCTCTTGTACAAAGTGCGTCTTCCTCAAATGACGCGAGTTGTCTTTGTGCAAGGTGCGTCATTGTTGGTTAAAATGGATAAAGAGAAGCTTCAAGCGACTTCTCGAACCTTGGGTGGCGTGGAGGCTTATCCCTAAATGTCAGGGAAGGTGGCACTCAATCCCCTTACCTAGTGGGGTGATCCCTTAATATTCTCCCCTAAATACTCAACATATCCTATCCCTTTTGGCCTATAAATATTAACCCCCTCTCCATGGTTAAGAGGAGGAAGGATAAATTACCTACATGTTGTTGGAATTTGGCAAGGAGATCCTTTACATCCATAGGAGTCTAGAAGGATAGAAGGCTAGAAGGCTTTGATATTTTGAGAAAAATATCACTTGAGTTGGTGTTATGACATCAAGCCATTGGTTGTAACTCTCTATTGTGTATTTCCTGCAAATTACATTCAATACAAATTCTTTCCATGAACTTATTGTCTTTATAATGCTTAGGACTGAGCTCTTTGACTATTGATATAGTTAGATTTATAATCATATGATTTCATTATTAGTTTTTTTCCACTTTTTCTATTTTTTTTTGCAGCCGGAGATAGATGAATTGGGAGTTAGATAAAATGGGGAGAAAGGAGTTGCGTCTATAAGGTATGTTGTTTCCCAATTTACTTTGAAATTTAATCTATCTAGGAAGGTATTTGTGTTATGTACATGTTTTGTTCTAGATCTGAATCATTCAGATTAGAAAGATCATTTTATGTCCGCATTAATAGATTGTCTATAAAAACTTTTGTTCCTATGCTAAAAAATCCGAGAAAGAATCTTTCCAATATCACTATAGTTTTGGCAAGTCAGGAGCTTAGAAAGGTTTGTATTGTAGAAAATACTATGAAACTTATATCTAATGTGGGTGTAAGTAGGACACTCTAAGAGAAATTGATTTTCATCCTCAACGCTCATAGACTCACAAATATGGAAAACTGTCATGTGCCCAATTTTTGCTAAGATCCATGGGGTAATCTGGGCCTAAGACACCTAGGCAATAATTATTTAATTAATGAGCATGTATGGAAACTACCTTATGGAAGATGCCTAAGGTTGTATTTGGTAGTTAAATGGACAAGGGGGGCCCCCATGTGGTTATTAACCCCATGACTAAGTCTAAGTGATTAATTAAATGAGAATTTAATCAATGGGGTAAGTTTGAGGCAATTATACCATAGGGGTTGATTAATTATTAATTAATTAATTAAACTCTGAATTTTGGAGTGAATATGAGTTTGTAATATTTTTATTAATAATTGTGGCTAATAATATTGGCAATTGGTGATGACAAGGATTGGAAGTCGAATTTGTGCAAGTAGGGCCACTCTTGCCTAAGTGGCAAACTCAGAAAATCAAGGAACACATTGGAGGAAAAAAAAGAAGCAAGTCAAATAAAAGGAAACTGTCAAAAGCAATCAAAATCAAGAAAAGCAGAAAAGATGGAAAGTAATTAAAGTAGAGAAAACCAAGAAAAGCAGTTAGGAAATGTTTAGCAACTTCCAAGCAAGCTCACAAAGGCGCACTTGCTAAAAACAATGAAGGAGGACAAAGAAAGGAAAGTTTTTCAAGTAAGAAGTTTCTATTTTCCACAAGGAGGGTTCCCTTCCTCATCCAAACGTGTGGATGGCTTGAGTAACAAGCTACTTCATCTATTTATTCATGTTTCCAACTTCGTCTCAGGACATTTTTCATTTGGAATTTTGGTCTGAGAGCTCTGAGCCTCTCAAGTTGAGTGTTGTGCCTCAACAAACTTGCTTGGGTGATGTGCCCCAAGATTGTGTGAGTTATCCAGGAGTGTTGTACAGGTCCATCCAGTAATATTGCAGCCATTGTTGTCTAGTATAGTACAGCCATGAAGATCTAATGCCAGACTGGAGAGGAGACCACCATTGAAGAGGAACTATAGCCAGATTTAGAGGAGGATCATCAGTAGAAGGAGATTGTGGTGGAGGAGCTTTCCCAGGACCCCCAGTGGGTTCTAGGAGTTGTTATCATCCTATGTTGTTAGCTTCCAAGAAAAGAGGGCAAATCCAGACTTGATCTGTCAGTTCTCTCATTGCCCCAGTTCGTCCAGCTAACTTTGGAGGCGTTTTCCCTGATGGAGGTGTCTGTTTGAAGGAGGACATACCTATGAAGACTTCTAGTAGTAGGAGCAGCCAAATCATGCCTATTCTCCACATAGGTTCTGATCCTTGCATCCAAAGCAAATTACTGTAAAAAAATCCTCTCTCTCTCTTCATATTCTTCACCATTGTATTGTAAAATCATAGCCTGTGAGGCACCCTTTTGAGAAGGGAGTTATGGAATAAGAAAAGGAGGGTCACCCTTTTGAGAAGGGAGTTATGGAATAAGAAAAGGAGGGTTCTATCATATCTATTGAAAGTTATTACTGTATCAGAGCTGCATACTCATTTATAACAAAAAAATAAATTAATGGAAGTCAGTTGTCAAGTCAGATTCGGAGACTAGCTCGTTGGGTGGTTTTATTTGACTAGTTTTACTGTTTTCTTCATAAAAGACAATGTGCAAATCCATTTCACTTACCATTTGTTGCAGTAGGCTCATATATTAATATATTAACCATATCATCCTGTAAAATTTAAATCTGGAAGCTTCTGCCTTGTGTTTGGGAAGCTAGCAAAGTTCCTAACCCGACAATTCTAGTTAAGCATCTGTCACCCCAAACTTTCCAAACCTTGTCCAATTTGCTCCAGAATTTTCCTGAACATATCCAGCCATCATTTGACTGATATTTACACTGCTGCAAACTCCCTAAACCCATACTTTTCTAGTATGCATATGCCAGCTACCCAGGAAACCTCGAAGTAAGCAATGGACTAGTTCTATTGCTGAAAAGTGAAGGGTACTGGTACTTTGTGCATAGGAAACCTCAGATATGCAATTTGACCTGTTGCTGCACCAAACCCCATATAAATTCCAGCATTGAACTTTCATCCCATCATCTTCAGTTCCTAGCCAATAAACCTCACTTACATCCTGCACCATTTGAAGAATTAAGCAGAAAATTGTCTGGTGGAATTAAAAGGAACTTGAGATTCAGTTAATATTCTTGGTAGAAAGTCCATAGGATATTACAGTAGTATCAGAGCACTTTCCTTGGCTCAGCCTGTGGAAATTAACCCTCAGTGGGAAATTAGCAGCACAATCTTCAAGTTACAATTGTAGTATTAGTTCCATGTCACGGAAGATTCAGACTTTGAATTGTATGAGGAGGAGGATTATTTTTGTGGAGAGTATGATAATTATGATGAGCAGTATGAATAATACTGTAGACAGTTTGAGGAAGAGAATCCCCAAGAATTTCCTTCCACAAGAATCTCCCATGAGATCATGATTGGAAGAAGAGACTATGGTTATTTTGATAGCCCTATTCAAAAAAAAATTGCATGTTCCACAGTTAAAAGCCAACCTCCTATGGAAGAGTTAATAAAAGATATGAAAACTTTATTGGATGCATGTGACTACACAAGAATTTTTGGATCCTCTTCAAGAAGAACCTCCGAGAATCTTCATCCTAAGACAACCAAGGAGAAAAAAGACCCAAAAACCAATCATGAGATTGTTGACAAATTGGAAGAAGAATCTACTACAAGATTCTATGATGAGGATCTCAAGATCACCTCAGATGAGATTGGTACTGTTAGGGGTGTTGAGCCAAATTTAAGATCAGATCTAAAAGTAGAACATAAATCAGATCCAAAGACACCACGTTAGCTTCACAAGGAAGTAGAAATTGACCACACATCAGTTAGATGTGAACTAGTAGAATCAGCAGTAGAACAAGGCACCATAGCCCCACCCATTGAAGTGAGAAGCATGATGCAAAGGTATGGACCACTTTCATATTTTTGTACTAATTTGTGTCATGATGATGTTGCTGCCACATTAGAAGACAATTATTGCATAAGGGACTCCCTGGATGTTGAGTTTCAGATCCTTGGTGATAAGGGTGAGTGTAGTGACCAAGCTGAATTACTAGAAGGGTGTTGCAGGATGCCTACATGGTCGGAAGAGAATCTACTGAGGAATGTTTTAAGTGTTAGAAATCATCTAAAGATGTGTACTCTCACATATACGTGGGGTACATGGAGAACCTTATTGATGAAGGTGTTGTGGGTGCAACATCCATGGGGAAAGAAGAAGTTCTGGTAGCAACAGAAAATGAAAATGAGAAATTGATGGAAGTCCAAACCACCAACACTCCACTACGTAAGGAGGATAACATGACACCTGGTGATTTATTAAATTCTGATTTTTGTGTGTCATTATTTCAATCTAATATGGCAGCCACTTCTAGTGAAAAGTTCAGAGTGGTTGAGCTCCCTAGTGATGAGGTTCGGAATTTTGATGTGAAAAAGGAATGCAATGTGAAGGCTGGAATTTTGAGAGAAGATCTTTCTGGTATACCCAGGATGAGTGAGCAATTAATTTGCATCCCAAATTATGTTGTTGAGGACCTAAGAGATGAATACATTACAGCAGCAATATATGGATCAGATTTCCAAACTTCAAGTGCACCGCATAAAATCAATTCGAGGATGGAAAATGAAGAGGAGGAACATCTGCAAAAACCTCATGTTCTTGCAGGGCCATTGAAGATGGATGAACAGAAGATCCAAGAGGCCTTGAAAATTCTCCATGACACTCATTCTTCATTGTCGAGGTTGTGTTGGGAAGCTGCTTTAAGGGAAGATAAATATCTTTTTGCAGCCATGGAGAATATCCAGAAAGCAATGTCCACAATCAAAGGTAATTTCTCACAATTTCTTTCAGATAAAGATTACATGTTTGAGCTTGTTGAATTGTTACGGGATGCATCATGGCATGATGAAGAAAGCATTTGTAGATATAAAAAAGAGAACTATAATCTCAATGATGAATTGATGGCCACCCAGTATTCTTTGAGAAGCACTCAAAGTGCCCTCCAATAATCCAAGACGGAGATGTTGCTGCTTCATGAAAAGTTGCAAAGATCCTCCCTACCCTCCTACACACGATTTAGTCAATTTCATTGGGATGAAAGCATTCATGATCATAAGGAGGAACCTCATGAGATGGTGGATCATGAGGATCATTTATCTTTACATGTGCTTGAGGAGTGTGCATAACAGTTTGATGAAAACCAAGTACCTGATCATTTCCTAAGGGAAATGGAGCTTTTCCTTGGAAACAGTCACTCTCCCATGGAAAAGTGGGATGAGAGCACCCAATTTGGGCCATCCAATAATGATGAAGTTGCAGCCATAATTTTGATTACTGAAGGTTGCAGACATACAAGGAAGGTTCACAATCCTTCCCCTCATGTCATGGATTCAACAATAACAATGGGGAATGAATAGTGGGTGAAGAAGTTTTTCTTGTTGATGCCACATGTACCACAGGTGGATCATGATCTGTTCCTATGGGAGACAAACCTTATTGTAGCAGAGGGGGCAGATTTCAGCTCATGTGAATCAGCAAGCAATATGTCTGATTCATCCATTGGATGGATGGATAGAGGAATCACTAAAAAATAAAATCTTGAAGGTAAAAGGTTTTCTTGTTTTTGCAATAAATCTCTTATTATAACTGACATTGTCTTGAATTGTGAGCAGCAGCAAAAGTATATTTTGCAGCCATTTGATGTCATTCATCCACATATGGATTGGGTGAAAGATTACCTGACAAGCATGAAACCTCCTTGCAAAAATTTGTATGCTCATGGTGAAGGGAAGGTAGCTAAGCGTGTAAGTTGCCAAGAAAAATTAATGGAACATTTTACTTGCAGAAGTTGGCCTGTGTGGAGGGAATCCACATGCTGGGAGGGATGCTTGAAGTTTTTCTCCAATGGCAGAGAGTTGAACCATTGGATGTTTTCACTAAAAGAAACATTTTTCTATCCACTTGGTTTAGTTGGCAGTAATATCCTTTCAGTTATTCCTCGGATGAAAAGGCACATGTTTGATGACAGATCCACTGAATTGATTTTGATGATTGGGAAAATGTAGTTGATACTTTGGGATCCTGGAATTCATGGGAGTGACAAATTTCCAAAAGTGATAGAATAGTTTTGGACCTTGCAGGAGAAACAGTGGGATCTAGGAATTCTACCCAAGTTATCTTAATTGGGTTGTAAATTTTGTTCATTGCTGGTTAAATTGTAGATATAAATTATAGTGCCAAGTTTAAATTTCAGACTGTACAGTGGATGGGGACAGTTATAATCAGAGTAGTACAGCAGAAGCTTAGTGGAATCCTTACATTGCTTGAGGACAAGCAATCTTAGGAAGGGAGGACTGTCACGTCTCCAAATTTTGCTATGATCCATGGTGTAATTTTGTCCTAAGACACCTAGGCAATAATTATTTAATTAATGAGCATGTATGAGAACTACCTTATGGAAGATGCCTAAGGTTGTATTTGGTAGTTAAATGGACAAGGTGGACCCCCATGTGGTTATTAACCCCATGACTAAGTCTAAGTGATTAATTAAATGAGAATTTAATTAATGGGGTAAGTTTGAGGCAATTATACCATAGGGGTTGATTAATTATTAATTAATTAATTAAACTCTGAATTTTGGAGTGAATATGAGTTTGTAATATTTTTATTAATAATTGTGGCTAATAATATTGGCAACTGGTGATGACAAGGCTTGGAGGTTGAATTTGTGCAAGTAGGGCCAATCTTGCCTAAGTGGCAAACTCAGAAAACCAAGGAACACATTGGAGGGAAAAAAAGAAGCAAGTCAAATAAAAGGAAACTGTCAAAAGCAAGAAAAATCAAGAAAAGCAGAAAAGATGGAAAGTAATTAAAGTAGAGAAAAACAAGAAAAGCAGTCAGGAAAAGTTTAGCAACTTCCAAGCAAGCTCACAAGGGCGCACTTGCGAAAAACAATCGAGGAAAAAGAAAGGAAAGTTTTTCAAGTAAGAAGTTTCTATTTTCCACAAGGAGGGTGCCCTTCCTCATCCAAACGTGTGGATGGCTTGAGTAACAAGCTACTTCATCTATTTATTCATATTTCCAACTTCATCTCAGGACTTTTATCATTTGGAATTTTGGTTTGAGAGCTCTGAGCCTCTCAAGTTGAGTGTTGTGCCTCAACAAACATGCATGGGTGATGTGCCCCAAGACTGTGTGAGCTATCCAGGAGTGTTGTGCAGTTCCAGATAGTAATATTGCAGCCATTTTTGTCCAATATAGTGCACACATGAAGATCTGATGCTAGAATGGAGAGGAGACCACCATTGAAGAGGAACTGTAGCCATATTTAGAGGAGGATCATCAGTAGAAGGATATTGTGGTGGAGGAGCTTTCCCAGGACCCCCAGTGGGTTCTAAGAGTTGTTATCATCCTATGTTGCTAGCGTCCAAGCATAGAGGATGAATCCAAACTTGATCTCTCAGTTCTCTCATTGCCCCAGTTCTTCTAGCTAACTTTGGAGGCGTTTTCCCTGATGGAGGTGTCTGTTTGAATGAGGACGTACCTGTGAAGACTTTCAGTAGTAGCAGAATCCAAATCATGCCTATTCTCCACATAGTTTCTGATCCTTGCATCCAGATCATATTAGTGTAAACAAATCCTCTCTCTCTCTTCATATTCTTGACCATTGTATTGTAAAACCATAGCCTGTGAGGCACCCTTTTGAGAAGGGAGTTATGGAATAAGAAAAGGAGGGTTCTGTCATATCTATTGAAAGTTATTTCTGTTGTTATTACTGTATCAGAGCTGCATACTCATTTATAACAGAAAAATAAATTAATGGAAGTCAGTTGTCAAGTCAGATTCGGAGACTAGCTCGTTGGGTGGTTTTATTTGACTAGTTTTACTGTTTTCTTCATAAAAGACAATCTGCAAATCCATTTCACTTCTTTTTTGTTGAAGTAGGCTCATAACTTAATATATTAACCATATCATCCTTTAAAATCAAAATTTGGAAGATTTTTCCTTGTGTTTGGGAAGCCAGCAAAGTTCCTAGCCCGATAATTCTAGTTAAGCATCTGTCACCCCAAACTTTCCAAAACTTGTCCAATCTGCTCCAAAATATTCCTGAGCATATGCAGCCATCATTTGACTGATATTTACACTGCTGAAAACTCCCTAAACCCATACCTGTCTAGTATGCATATTGCAGCTACCCAAGAAGCCTCGAAGTAGGCAATGGACTAGCTCTATTGCTGAAAAGTGAAAGGTACCGGTACCTTGTGCATAGGACACCTCAGATCTTCACTTTGACCTGCTGCTGCACCAAACTCCATATAAATTCTAGCATTGAACTTTCATCCCATCATCTTCAGTTCCTAGCCAGTAAACCTCACTTACATCCTGCACCATTTGAAGAATTAAGCATAAAATTGACGGGTGGAATTAAAAGGAACTTGAGATTCAATTAATATTCTTGGTAGATAGTCCATAGGATATTACAAAAATCCTTTCCTCCCATGGAGTTTTGGGAATATACCAATGCCATGTTTCTCCATAGAGCTCATGATAGTTTGTTCTAATCTTGGTTATATTCATTTTCTTCTTTGAACTAGTTACTATCGAGAGATAATTCTAATATTCCAAACTAGGGTGAATGACCTCCTTATAGTATCTTAGTTTTCTCTTAATCGCTAAATTTTCCTCACACCACAATTTCTCTTTAAACTTAGAAGAAATAATATTTTGACATTATCGATATTCTACAAATTTTCATTTTCATCAATGCCCCAATGGTCTAACCAAGCCATCATATCTTTACACCAACTCCGCTTGAGGCGTAATTGCTTTTGACTTGAATTTAAAGCAATTTTAGGAAGACTCTCGTTTTTCATGTTATTTATCTTACGATTGTACATCAGGTACCTAGTCATAGCCATGCTCTCGATGGGGGAAAGTCCCACTTCTAAGAGGAGAATAGGATAAGGTGTGTTTCTTTTAATTTTGAGGTTATAAGTTATAAACGGCTTCTGGATTTGCTCAATCTTTCTCCAAGATTCTCTAGAAATGTTATACCGCCATACTTCACAACCGTATAAGATAATGAGGATGACAAGAGTTTCAAAGAGGAACTTGTTTTTATTCCACATGACCAGGTTGGATGATTTACAATTATTTTCAAGACCAAAATAATCTTTCCATCCTCCATTAATTTTTTTTCTCAATGTTGTGGTTCCAATTGAGCTTGTGATGAATATCAATTCCAAGATACTTGTAAGAATTCACTTCCTCCAATTTACTATTATCATAAATAAAATTTGCGTAGATGTTTTTCTTAGATTTTATAATCATAACTTTTGTCTTGTAGGTGTTAATAGTCATACCCGTGTTATAGCAAACATCTTTGAGAATTCTTAATTGTTTATTGAGATCAAAGGGGCACCTTTCCTTAAGAACAATATTATCATCATAAAGTAGGAGGATGATAACTATCCCATCTAATATTGTTCTGACACAACTTGATTCTTCTAAACACCTTTCTAGTTTATCGATGTAAATTCCAAAAAGGGTAGGGGAGAGGGAGAAACCTTGATTAAATCCAATATTACAGTTTATATCCGCTAACGAGGCCTCGTTATTCTTAAACATGGAAATGACCTTTTCATATAACCTTATTGCGGAAGATCTCAATTCAAAAGGAACATTTATCTCCTCTAACCCATTCCATAGGTTATTTCTAGGCACCGTATCAAAAGCTTTCCTAAAGTACAAAAAGAAACAAAAAAGATATGACTTATTATTACGATAATCCTCTGCAATGATCCTAAGCATAATGAGGTGGTCCGTGGTTGAATCATTCCTTCTAAAACTTGCTTGGCCTTTATTCCTCTTAGCTTCCATCTCTATCCAGTCATTGATCTTCTTTTCTAAGATAATACTGTATAACTTGGCTAGGAGAGGGCTAATCATAATGGTATGGTAATTAGAGGGGTTATTTTTATCGCCACTTTTGTAAATAGGAATAATGAGGCTCTGAGTCCAAGGTGTAGGGAACGCTTGCTTGAATACTAAGTTAAAGAGTTTGTGGATGTGTGGGATGAGGACATGACCCCGAATTTTTAAGATTTCTTCTTGGTAGCCTTCAATGTCTTTGGACTTTCCATTTTCTAAGTGCTTAACCCCGAAATATATGTCTTCTAATGATAAAAATTCTTTCGTTGTAAGGAGGGTTTGAATGTTATCTCTAATATCTAAGGATTTGTAAAGCTATTTAAGATAGGAATTCCAATCTTTTAAAGAAATATTATTATCTTCTTTTGTTTTGCAAGTTAGAATTTGCCTCCAGAATTTATTAGGAGCCACCTTGGAGAGGTGTAAGATATTTTCCTTCCGTTTACTACGATAATGCCTTTTTTTCTTTTAATTAGGGTTTTGTAGTGATTTATCTTGTCCATTTTTATCGATTCTGTGGTATCTTGCTTAATTTCTTTTCTTGCATTTTTATACTCTTGATCATACCAAGGGTTGGTTATACAATCTCTTTTTTTAACCGAGACTTCAATAGAGAACTTGCTAATGGACGACGAGAGGGCTGTGGTGAAATTATGGTAGAGATTTTCTATATTCTCCATAGTAGATAAAGGTAACAATTTTTTTTTTTAAATCATGGAGAAAAAGGTCGGTTTTATTTTTATCGAATATCATGTGCTTTTGGCAATCATAGTTTTCCTCTTTGGGATCATTATGCATGGCAATATTGAGAGTTATAATTAAATACCCATGATCAGAGTCAGGCTCATTGTCAGTTAAGATGTCGAAATCCACTAACTTGTTGTATAAAGGGATATCAGAAATAACATAATCTACCACACTACTGCCAAGCCTTTGAATACAAGTCATCTCGCTAAAATTTGGCCTTTTCGTTAGTCCATTGCAAATGATAAGATCTTGGTTACTACAAAAATTGACTAGCTCGGAACCGAATAAATTTTCACCGAGATCTTCAGAACTTCTTTTGTACCAATTAGTTAGCTCAAGGTCTTCGTCTAACCAAAGAAGATTAGTGTTAGAATAATTGCTTAAAAGAATAGATTGATTACTAGAAGTTTGGACATTGAATTCACCTATAAAAAAGATATATATGTGGATATTGAAAATTTTCATCTATTTTTATTAATATATTTTAGATATTTTAAATTTCTATATATGATAATATATAAGTGAATCTTAAGAGTTTTAATTTTTAAATTTAAATTATATAGATCTTACAAAATCATATAAAATATAAATATAATATTTTTTTTTTAAGGTGACACTAGGATTCCACATATCATTACTTTGACATTAGGATTTCATATGTCACTAACTTATCAATATCAATTATTAGTTGATGATAACTTTTTGTTATTATACTCAACTTGTTCATTAAGATAATAATTAAAAAAACAAAACATATTAGGTTGGATGATTTATGATAGGTTAAACATCTTCATGGTTTTGGGTTCTCTATGCTATGTTGAACATATCCACCATAACTTTCACTAGCTACAACGTATAAAATATATAACAAAAATTTATTGATAAAAAAATCAAAATTCTTATTGTACTATTTCATGTTTTGCCTACTCTTCTTATCACCATAGAAATTGATCCATATCGATATCCATACCTCAACATACATGGACTTTATTGCAAGATATTTGAGTTATGAAAAGTCATCATACCATCATTTTGACGAATTAAAATCCCAATAGATTGCTTTGATATGTGGGTTCTTGCAATGTGAAATCTTAAACAGTTTATTTTGTTGTCATGAATAAATGCATCCACTTCACATCTTTAATGCATCTTAGTTTTTTATTCTAATGTCATTATGTTTTTTTTTCCAAAAAAAAAATCGCATTCTATTAATAAAAACATAACACATTGTTCAATAGACCTGTCGTTCATACATGTTTCTAAGCACAAAAAAGCACATCTCGAAGAGATAAAATTTGCAAGGTCGGAGCCCTTTTATCTCCCTATTACAAGGCTTGTATAGATCTATAATATGATCAAATAAATATTAAAAAAAAACCTGCTCAAAAGGACAAAAAGACGGGAGAAAATCCAAGAGAATTTGCCATCTGAAAAGAACAAAAATAAGTCCCTTCACAAACAATAGATCCCAATACACCATCTTCAAACCATATGGATAGGGTCGGGGACTTTCTGGGGTCCATCCTACATCGTGGGAGTCTCCACTATAAAAAAGGGGCCATCGGCTACAATGCCCTCCGCCTCCTCCATAGAGTAGGGCCACCATCCACCACAGACTGATCCACCACCGCCTCCATAGAGAAGAGCCACCGCCTATTGCAAGAGTGTGAACCACCACCTTAAAACACCTCCACTCCACCAGAGAGTAGAGTTTGACAAATGGGTATCAGTTTGGCCTCTCCAATCAACACTAGCTGGTCCGTCAACTGCCGCAGATACCATAGTGAATATCGCTGCACAAGGGCTTCCTCTTCATAGCATGAAGGAAACACAAATCATCTCTCTCAGACAACCTATGCGAGGCTTCACTGCAAAAAAGGGGGGTGGCTAGGCATGAAACCCTAACCGCAAAGGTTTTGGTTCTCGCTCCGAATATTATTATGTTTATTGCTAGAATGACATTTTGGATTCGTCTTTCCAATTTACCATTAAATTTCCTTATTTATCTATTTCTTAGGTATTGAGGATACGCTAGGAACTTACATCAAAATATATCATGTGAGGGATATAGCTAGATTATGTGCATATGCACATATCTGCCTTGAGATAGATCTTAGTAAAGGTTCTCAAGACAAAATGATTCTTAGATGGAAAAAAATTAGATACATAGAAGTATTTTATTATGAGAATACAATATTGATGTATATGATATGTCATATTCCAAGACATTTACAAGCTACTTGTTTCCATACTTGAATCATCCTCACCATAAAAAAAAGATCACATCAAAACCAAAGAGATGGACATTTTCAAATTAATCAAGTTCAAATATAGATATTGGTCATCATAAGGTAAATCTGCAACCAAATACAAATATTGATCAGAATTGGCTAAATCAGAAACCAAGCATGTATCATGAGGAATCCAATCATTTGTTGGGGGATATAATAGAAGAAATGGATGAAGAGGTTTCTTCCTTGAGAGAGGTCGTGGTAGTTGAAACCTCTGTATGTGGAGTAGAAAGGAATGATGAAATTGATACCTTTGATTTCGATAAGAAACTGGTTCATTTTAAGATTTATAATCTTCTTCCTTCTAAGTTACAATATATTACTATGAATCCTTTAGAAGGGCGACAAAGAGTTAAAAAGAAGAAGGGAAACAAATGAATATTGAAGACTATTTTTTAGAGGGAAAAAATGACATGTACAATAATTATTAATTTTAATCTTGTAAGTTAATTATGCACTGGATTCTTTCAAGTACACTTGTATTTCTAATTTTTTTATCTTTCTTTGAACACCTACATAATGTGATTCTCATTCTATATTTAAATAGAAATTCTGATTTTTCTTCTTGGAAGAAAAAATGGCATCCACTTCAAAATTTTCAAGGTTTTTCTCACAAGGACTATTAAGACTATTATTGCGGTTTCTATACAAAATGTTGGTTTAAGCCATATCACCCTTACTAATGGAATTATGTGGAGTTTCACATAGAAAGATATAAGGAGATTGGGCATGCATTTGTAACATCTTGCTCTAAGGATATTGGGCATGCATTTGTAACATCTTGCTCTAGTGCTTGTTTGTTTCAAAGAAAAATGTGCATGAGCATTAATTTATCTATTAAATTCATTCGTTTATTTTAATTAATGATACTTTAGGTTAGGAAGGATGTAAATCTAATCATATGTGTTTTGTGCTTGTTTGTTTTCAAAGAAAAATGGGCATGAACATTAATTTATCTGTTAAATTCATTCGTTTATTTTAACTAACGATACTTTAGGTTAGGGAGCATGTAAATCTAATCATAAGTGTTTTCCAAGGAACTAGTCTTGATAAATATAAGTGGATAAAATCTCTAAACTAATTAAACAACATATGGAATTTCTTTATCATAAATTTTGATATCAATTCTCGTTGTTTGGATAAGTTTGAAAACATATGTGTAAAAACCCATTCTATTCAATTTCAACTAGGAAAATATTATGGAAACATAAGATAATTTAGTATCCATAGTAGTAAAGAAAAGGGACTAGTATTTAAAATCATAAAAATGTTTTATAGATTATGTATTTTATATTTACTGTCTCTCAACATAGTACGAGAAATTGTTTTCTAAGATGTTAATATTTAGCTTTAGAAGTGGGGGTGAACTACCATCACAAGATAATTTAGGATTCATGATAGTGAAGAAAAATGGATACTAGTTCCCCAATTCAACTACCCATTTTTACACATAATTATCTTATTTTCAATACCTATCAACATAGCGATAGTGGAAAAAGTGTTTTATAAGATATAACTACTAGCAAATTGGATGCAAGTTTAATATATTTGATATGGTCCATAAAAAATGCACACAAAAAAAGTTAAATAATGTTTCATTTTTACAAATGTGTTTTTTTTAATAATGTTTCATTTTTACAAATGTTACAATTGTAATAATTAAAAATATTATATTTAAATTTTCTTTTTATCGCATTCGTTTATGTGATATCCTGACTTACATCTAAACAACAATGAGGGTACAAAATCGCATTTCTCACATAAAATTTCAAGTCTAAATATACAAGAATAAAAGCTACAAGATTTCATTCCTTTATGTGATATCCTGAGTTAAATCTCAACCACAATGAGGCTACATAATCGCATTTCTCACATAAATTTTCAAGTCTAAATATACAAGAATAAAAGCTACACGATCGCATGCCTTTATGCGATCTCCTCAGTTAAATATAAATGATAACAGAGCTACAAAATCGTGTTCTTCATACAAAATTTCGAGTTTAAATATCCAAAAATAAAGCTATAGGATTGCATTTCTTTATGCGATATCATGAGTTAAATCTAAACAATAACAATAGAGTTTTTTGTTCGACATAAATATAACATGGATTGAATTTAGCATAATCAAAATATTTAAACCGTATTGTCAATTTAGCAAACTACTTTCTCTATACAATGAGCATTATACATCACCGTCCAACCGAATCTCAGTTCGTTGTTTCCATAAAATAAAGTACTCTGTTGAGCGCAACCCAAGTAAAGGAAGTTTTGAATGCAAAGTACATTTAGGCGAGGCCTAACATTGACTAGTTTTGGAGACAAGCGACTCCACAAATCCCAGGAAGAGGGTATGGAGAGAAGTACAATCGACAAGAAAGGACCTGTTCCCTTAGCAAAGGCAAAGTACTAAGGATAGCCAGAAGTAGTTGAAGCAGTTAAAGGCTGAGCGGTGACCTGAAATATACAGGAGCAAAAAGTAAAGAAGCAGAATGGTGTAAAGGACACGCCACTAAAGAGTTTGGAACTGCACCTGTCATAGAAGTGTCAGAGTCAGAAGAAGCGGTGCCGAAAGGACATTGAAGTTAAAGCTAAGCGTGGCCTACATGAGAACCACACAAGGTTTTTGGGTTTTGGGTACTATGGGGGTTGGCCCATTGTTATTGTAATATGTGACCTTCAGGAGCATCTATATGTAAGGGTATTTTTGTATAAGAAAAGGTTGGTTGGTTGGGTTAGATGTTGTTGATTTTGGTTGGTTAGAACAAAGAAGAGATAACAAACTCTACAATTGAATGCGTAGATATATGATTGTAGAGAACAGTATGCAGTTGGGTGCGCAAACTGGAACTATTACCCTTCCAAGTGATATAAGAACAATACTTGTAGACGTAGCTCCTGTTTGGGGGTGAACCACGTAAATCATGTGTTATGTATGAGTCTATGATGCGTTTTGTGTTCATGTTATGATATGATTATGTATTTTCTTTAATATGTATGAAAATGGTAATCATATGTTAAGTAAATGGAATACAAGTGAATGAATGTTGCACAGTAACACTAAGTATGATGAATGTGTAGTTAATCAGTAAGGATAGTAGAGATTCAGTGTAGTTCTGTAGACTATCGATAACTACGAAGTGCGAAGTCAGTTGTTTATATTGTCTTGTAAATTATATATTAAGTAAGGGACATGTTGTGCGGTCGTTAACCACATCCGCACATCGCCATGGTTGCAGAAACCTGATTCTGTAACCCTCTATCCTTCGCTTCGGGTGAGACTTAATCCTGTTCATAGGTTGATGCCGAAAGGGACAGTGAAAGGGATTTTTTTGTATTTACAATAACTTCGCCAAACCGGGGTCATCCCAAGTAGACCAACAAATGGTTTCATCCCCGACTTTGGACTGTCGTATCGATGATGTGTTATGCTGATGTGGAATCCAAAGAAGAATGAAATACAGAACTGGGTGAGTCAAACATAATGTGATTTTGCGAAGAAAGAAAACAAACATCTTGGGCTTACTACAAAACAGTGGCTACAGAGACATAAATTTACTAATTTGCATGAAGTTTTCTTCGCATCCTTTGCTAACGAGTTATTTGAGTGGTTATCCATGGTAGTTGAAAGAAAAAACTATTACCAGGGTGAAGAACCTACAGTTTGGAATCCAGAATTGATTCAAAGGCTTAAAGGGATTGATAACTAGTTTTCAAGAGCAGTATACTTTTTCGCTAGATAGCTTGTTGGAAGGATATATCACAGAGTTTGCTGTGGACACTTTGAAGTCTTACAACGTAGCCAGAAAATACTTTTTCAAAGGATTTAGAGGTAAGTACTTGAAAAACCTAAGTTTATGCATTAAAATGCTATTAGTTGAAAAATGTTTCTTAAGAATGCAGTCAGATTCCTAGGTTTTGAGTCTATAATGTTCAAAAGCACAGATAGTGACATAGACGAAATCATTGGCATTTTGCGGAGTGGAAAAAATATAAACAAAGTACTAGAAAGAGGTCTCGTGAAGTTGAACCTCGCACATTCCTAGAAACTAAGTTAGGAGGTGATAGAAATTAACCTCAAGTTGAATCTAATAGTGAGACAGAACCTAGACATATTGGCTATCAGCCTATTACTATGTAGAAAACAATACTACAGGAACGAGCACAAAGAATCAGCTGAGTGGTGGTATACCTCCACCATTTCACTCTGTAGGTATTACTGTAGTATTTCAGACCCTACACCTTCTAGAAGAAGAATGCCAGACGACATAAAGCTACCTATTTTTAAGGGAACTGGTCTAGAAGATCCAGAGCAACATTGGTTTCTCTATGATGCGGTCTGGAATGTTAAAAAAGTACAATACGATGATATAAAGAAAGCTAAACTAGTCACCACATTCAGAGACAGAGATTTAACATGGTTCATGAAATATTATGTTGGAAAGAACATAACACTAGCTGATATCAAAACTGCATTGATTAGAGAATTTAAGAAGCTTAAATCGGAATCTCAAATCATTATAGAGCTAAAAGAGATAAAACATAAACCTAATGAGACTGTGTGGGAATTTGATTAAAAATTCAAATCCTTGTTGGATCAAGTCAGATTTGATATAGCACCGCAACAACACCAAGAATAGTTTATCGTTGCGTTGTTGCCCCATGTTAGATTACCATTGATGCAACAAAAGGTTTCTTCACAAACAGAAGCATTGGAAATTGCGATGAAGCTAGAAGCTTCTCCCATAGGAGAAACTAGCACATGAATGGTACAAATACAGACACAACTAGAAAACCTGACATTACAGTTACATGATATACAAAAAGGAAAAGAATTAAGAGAAGAGGTTTGGTGTACTAAATGTAAAGGAGAAGGACATTCCAAGGAACATTGTCCTATATTCAGAGATTACCTTGCTAGTGGGGCACTGAACCCATTAAATCAACCTCAAGGACCATGGTGCGATATTTTTCGATGCATAGGACACCGACCAGAGGACTGTTACCTACTTTAGAAGTATGTACAGACACCAAAGAACCTGTACTGCACATTTTGTAAGTCATTTGTCCATGATGACAAATTGTAGAGCATATGACCTTATGATAGAAAGAACGAATGATATCTACAAAGTCCAAGGAGAAACACAGAACAATAATGAGAATGCATAGTATGATCAAGGTACATATAGATGACGTGGTGGATTTAGAGGAAGATGACGTAATACTATCCAAGGATGAGGAAGAGGTCATATTGTTTGTTATAACTCTGCTCAACCTGTACATTTGGCAAGAGATTGTCAAAACCCATTTTGTACTTGTAAGTATTGTAAATCCTATGACCATATCACAAAAGCATGTCCCATTTTCCTAGGAAAAATGCAAGAAAAAACACTAGAAGGACAGAACCAGAATATTCAGATAATCGCAGTTGAGAAATGTTCGGGTACACAGGGTACTACCAAAGGACCAAACACCAAAAGCAACCACATCACACAAATAGATCACAGATCAACACACCAATGTTTTGACATGGTTTAAACCCTCTTGAGGGAAACACTCCACAGCCCCGACCAAATAGCTTCTACGGGACAATTTATTATGCAAAGAAAGAAAGTTACAAAATGAGCTTCTCATAATCGATCAACTAAACAATGACCCTCCATGCTCTTTAAATAGAGATCATGGACCAATCGGGTGTTAAGCCATGGATCAAGATTAGGTTTGATCTAAGAGAAGTTGAGCCATCGGATCACTCTATGTCGGGAACATATCGTGACCATCGGATTAAATATTTATAAATGCATACTAATGCATACTAAAGAAACACACTATCCCTAACGGATATATTACACAAGTTGATATTAACTAACTCCTAAGTGTCTAAATATCCTAACATCCCCCCATTAAGAACAACTTGGGATAGGATTGAAGGATTTACAAAAGTGACACTATTAGGAGAAGGAAGGAGGTATTAGAGCCTATCCGCCCTTAATGACAAGTTCCTGAACTCCTAACATAGATCGAAGTTTAGAAAACTTCGCTTCTATAAGAGACTTGGTGAAGATGTCTGCAACTTGATCATCTGTAGGGCAAAAGAGCACTTCAAGAACACGATCATGAACAAGATTTCTGATGAAGTGCATATGTAGCTCAATGTGTTTGCTGCATTGATGTAGAACTGGATCTTTGGCAAGCCAGATGGCACTTTGATTGTCACACCAAAGTGGACTAGGCTGCTGCTACTCGAATCCAAACTCTGAAAGGATCTATCGAAGCCATAAAGCTTCCTGACTGGCATTAACTACTACTCGATATTCTGCCTCTGCTGAAGAAAGAGCAAGAGATTTTGTTTCTTACAAGCCCAAGTGATAGGTCCAGATCCCAGACTGAAAACATAACCTGCAATAGACTTTCAATCATCAGGATTGCCGACCCAATCTGAATCAGTGAAACCAACCAACAAAGGTGTCCCCCCTGTACTGTAATGAATCCCAAATGGAACTGTACCTCAAATATATCGAAGTATTCTTTTAGCTGCTTTCCAGTGACTTTCATGAGGTGTCTGCATATAATGGGCAACACGACCAATGGCAAAGGGAAGGTCAGGACGAGAATGAGTCAAGTATAAGAGACTACCAACAAGCTGATGATATAAGGTGGCATCGACTTCAGGTGAAGTACAAGTGGCAGAAAGTTTGACTTCATACTGGAAGGGAGAAGGGGCTTGTGTACAATCTTCCATGTGAAAGCGACAAAGAAGGTCACAAGCATACTTAGACTGAGAAATAAAGATTCCTTCTTTCGTTTGCAAGACTTGGAGACCAAGAAAATAATGCAAATGTCCTAAGTCTGACATTTCAAAATTTTGTTTAAGACTGGATTTCACATGGGTTATAAGCTTAGGGTCACTATCGGTAAGAATAAGGTCATCAATATATAGAAAAAGTATGATGAGATGGTTTCGTACTTTCTTGGTATAGACATTAGGGTCAGAATGGCATCTAGAAAAACCAGTGTCAAAGAGAAAGTTATCCATTTTGGCATACCAAGTTCTAGGAGCTTGCTTAAGGCCATATAAAGATTTCTTAAGGTGGCAGACAAGGCTAGAGTTATCTTGAACATATCCAGGAGGTTGTTCCATGTAAATTTCCTCCTGTAAATCATCATGTAAGAAGGCAGACTTGACATCCATTTGATGGACTTCCTAGTTATGTAAGGCTGCAAGGGAAAGAGCAAGGCGGATGGAGTTCATTTTTGCGACGAGAGCAAAGGTTTCATTGTAGTCAATTCCTTCAACTTGGGAAAAACCTTTGGCAACTAACCTTGCCTTAAGTCTTTCAACACTTCCATCTGATGCATACTTAGTTCTATAGACCCATTTACATCTGACAAGTTTTCTTCCTTTTGGAAGAGGTACAAGATCCCAAGTATCATTCGCCATTAAGGAGCGATATTCTTCATCCATGGCTGCATCCAAATCTAGATTCTCTGAAGCTTCTGCAAAATTTTCTGGATCATGATTCTCGGAAATTTGAGTCAAAAGAGAAGAGGCTCGCTAAAACTGAGAACGTCTTCGATGTTGATCTCTAGGATCGCCGGTAAGATCACCAGCTGCTTCACATGTTGAACGAACCCATCGAGGAAGGACTTGTGCTAGTGCAACTGGAGGAACATGAGCAGGCGGAGGTATATTTTCATCCTCACTCTCATTATCATAAACTGGAGTTGGAAACCTATCAAGGAAGTTGAAAGAAGAAGAAGAAGGCACAAATGCTGAATTAGGCTCGTAGGCCACAGATGGTACAATCGCCAAGTTAGGCTCGCAGGCCAAGAGATTTTCATCAAATTTAACATCTCTTCTAATGATTATATCATGAGAATGTGGTTGAAGAAGTCTATAACCTTTTACATCTTTAGAATATCCAACAAATATGCACTTTTCACTTTTAGGCTGCAATGCTTTCCATTTTTCATCCGGAATGTGAGCCCATGCTTCACTACCAAACACACGAAAGTGACTTACATCAGGTTTAGTTTTACTCCATGCTTCTTCCGGTGTTATACCTTGTAATGCTTTTGTGGGGGTGTGATTAACTATGTAATTTGCACAATTTATGGCTTCAGCCCAAAATTGAAGACTTAGTCCCTTAGATTGGATCATACAATTAGCCATTTCTTTTAAAGTACGGTTCTTCCGCTTAGCTATACCATTTTGTTGTGGTGTATATGGAACAGTGTGCTGTTGTTGGATGCCTTGTTCAATGCAAAAAGTAGTAAACTTTTTGTTAACATATTCTCCTCCATTGTCAGATCTTAACTTAATAATTTGATGACCAGATTGTTTTTCAACAACGACCTTGTAGGCCAAGAACATGTTAAATACTTCGCTAGTAAGATTTAGGAAATAAACCCAACTGCGTCTGGTGTAATCATCAATGAAAGTTAAGAAATATTTGAAACCAGGAAAGGAAGCAGATGGAAGAGGACCACACAAGTCACTATGCACAAGCTCCAAGGGAACCGAGGCGTGCCAAGAGGCACGTTTGTCAAAACTGTCCCGATGATGTTTTCCGAGTACACAACCAGAACAAACACCATCTCTGCAAGATACCATCGGAAGACCTGTCACCATATTTTCTTTACATAGTTATTGCAATGAGCGATAATTTAAGTGACCAAATCGCTCATGCCAAAGTTTGCTCAAGTTATCACTATGAGCAACAAAAACTGAAGGGAAAGGTGATGACCCAAAGTTGTTAAACTTGTACAACCTGGTAATATCATCAACAATTCCGGTAGCTAGGACCTGTTGAGGATCTTGAAAATCCTTGATTACAACTTGGTGAGGTGTAAAGGTCACAGTTTTACCTTCACCAGAATGAGTGATCTGATAGACTGATAACAAATTGCAGGAAATTCTTGGAACACATAGTAGATCACTAAAATGACCATTATCTACTGGAACTGTTCCAACTCCTACAACACTTAGAGATCTATTATCACCATCAAATATTTGTTTGGTGTTACATTCATGCATAGTAGAAAAGATGGCTTGATCCTTAGCCATATGATAAGATGCTCCAGAATCAATGAGCCATTCATTTGAAGTAGAAGAAGAAGATGCATTATAAGAATAACCAGAAGCACAAAGTGCATGTCCATGAGAGGCAGATTCTAAAGGCGAATCCAGGCTAATGTGGTGTTTCTTCATTGCTGCTTCCAAGGATGCCATCTTCTTCAAACACTTAGATTCATCATGATTATCTTTCCCACAATAGTTGCAATGACACTTAGTCTTCTTGCCTTTTGTCTTGGATCCTTTGTCACTTTTTAAAGAAGGAGCTAACTGAGAGAGTTTTGGACCCTTGTTTGACTTATTATTGCGAAAATTTTGTTTCTTGGGAGGCTTGGACTTTTCTTTCTATTGGGACAATAAGGCTTTCCCAGATGTATCTGCATTGTTGATTATTCCAAGATGAATGAGTTTATCTTGTTCTCTAATCAAGGAATCACAAAAGGATTAAAGACTAGGCTCTTGATAGCTAGTTGCATTCAAGGATTCTTTCATGGAGTAAAATGTAGATACAAAAACAGAATATGCAGGTCCAAGTTTGGAAAGAATATGATAAATGCATTGTTTGTCTTCCCTCTTAATCTTACATTCTGCACATAAGAGTTTAAGAGTTTTGTACTTAGATAAATAATCTTGAATGCATGAAAAATCACTTGGATTTAAAGAAATCAACTCATTTTCGAGTTGGTGACCTCGAATTTCATTGTGTTTACCAAACATAGATTCCAACTTGTCCCAAGCAGCATCAGGTTCATTAATTCCAGATATGTGGAATCGCAAATCAGTAGAGATTGTCATCCCAATCAATCCATGAGCTTCATCACATCTATTTGCCCATTTTATTTTCTTATCATCATCAGTGGGTTCTGTTTCTTTCCCTGAGGTAATTCTGAAAAGTCCCCTACTTCATAGAACATCCTCCATACGATATTTCCATGAGAAATAATTGGAACTGTTAAGTAGAATATCACAAGGGGCGGCCATATTTATAAATTAATAGCTGTAAAAGCAGAAACCAATAGTCTGGATGTGAATAGATTGAAAAAATAGGCGGTTTAAAAAAAACAGCACTAAAAACTGACTCTTTATGATGAAGTTATGCTTGAACAAAGAAACTATTGAATATGTCCCCAATAGTGACGTGGCAGCTAGAGAATTTCCAGCAAAAAGGAACCCCCCTCTTCCCAAGATGAACCTTTTGACAATCACTTTACAAGAAAGTTGCTTTAAGTGAACCACTTTTGTAAAATAAGTAATTTCACTTTTACAATGATATTACTTTTAAGTAGTGCAACAATGAAAAAAAACTTAAGTGACTCACTTGTATTTTTATTTTTTATTATTTAAGTGAGATGCACTTTTACAATAAAGTAACTTGAAAAATAGAAATTGCATGCACTTTTTCTTTTAAAAGTAACTTCCTAAGAATTGAACTCAAGACCTATTAAGGAATAAAGCAACTTTGAACCAAGTGAGCTAGATTAAAAGGTATGTAAAATATGGGAATGAGAAAGGGGGCCTTTTTTTTTTCTTTTTTTTTTTTCTCTTCTTGCTCAGTTTGTGTGCTTGCCCTTTTTCCCACAAAACACACCACAAATCGAAACAAAAAAAACTTTTCCACACTTTTGGAGTTAGATCTCGTTAGCTTGCCCAGAAAGTCTACGTTTTCTCTCTGTTTCTGATTTGCCGAGATCGCGCAAGGTGCACGGAAAAGAGCATGCATAGCCGAGAAAAACCATTTCCCTTTCTGTTTCTAATTTGCCGAGATCGCTCAAGGTGCACGGCAAAGAGCATACGCAGACGAGTAAGCAACAATCTGAACCCAAAAAAAAATCTAACAGTAAAAAAAGGTAAAATATGAGATTTTTTCCTTTTAAAAACAGAAAATAAAAAAATGCGTCACTATAACATTATACCTTCAAATTTGATGAAATACGCATTTCTGGAGCAACTGGGAACCGTTTTCGATCAAAAGAAAACTATTTTCCAATGGAAACAATGCTCCGGACGCAATGAAACACCTCCCACAGCCCAAAAATGCACAGAAATACTAGAACTAGAAACCCTTTCGAGTTTCAGCAACAGCAGTTCAAGATCTAGATCACAATTGGAAGCGACACTTCATAAAAGCTCTGATACCATGTTCAGGTACACAGGGTACTACCAAAGAACTGAAAACCAAGAGCAACCACTTCACACAAATAGATCACAGATTAACACACCGATGTTTTGACGTGGTTTAAACCCTCTTGGGGGAAACACTCCACGGCCCCGACCAAATAGCTTCTACAGGACAATTTATTATGCAAAGAAAGAAAGTTACAAAATGAGCTTCTCATAATCGATCAAATAAACAATGACCCTCCCTGCTCTTTAAATAGAGATCATGGACCAATCGGGTGTTAAGCCACAGATCAAGGTTAGGTTTGATCTCAGAGAAGTTGAGCCGTCGGATCACTCTATGTTGGGAACATATCGTGATCGTCGGATTAAGTATTTACAAATGCATACTAAATAAACACACTATCCCTAACGGATATATTACACAAGTTGATATTAACTAACTCCTAAGTGTCTAAATATCCTAACAAGAAATGAAATGAAAATCGTGACGCAAAGTGGAGCCTTGACTGGAGATGATAGAACAAATGAAGCTTCAAATTTTCATAATCATATAAATGGACCAAATCCTACTGATGGGGATTGGGTGAGAAAAGCAGTTGAAAAGATGTTTGTATTCGACCCTAACAGAGGAAAATAAGTATTCATGGAAGCAAGAAAATAATTTCTTGACTCAGGAGCTTCGACCAGAAGGATCTCTTTGCAAAGTGAACAAACACCTGTACTAGGTATGACATACTTGTATGATGGGTCGCGAGGTTTGCCAAAATAGACAAGTCCTGTAACACAGTTTCTACAGAGCCGGATAAAAATGATAAGGCATGAGAATGCCTTAGTATAATTACAGAACGTGCTGGGATATTACAAACAGTGTAGTACAGTAAACAACGCACATAGAGTAGTCCATCACATTAAGAACCACAAAAGGACAAGAAGAGAAATGATGTTAAACATGTAGATTGTAGATTTTGAAATGAACCAGATCATTCTTGACTTAGGATCAGAGGTGAATGTGCTAACAAAACAAACATGGGAGCAGATGGGGAAACCAAATTTATCTTGTTATCCTATACATTTGAGATTAGCTAACTAGTAGAAGGTTATACCTTTTGGGAGATTATCAAGCATTCATGTTAACATTGATGGAGTGCAAAGTAAAGCAGACTTTGAGGTTATTGAGATCATAGATGACAATAATACTTATCCTGCATTATTAGGGATTAACTGGGCAATTGATAGCCTCGCTATTATCAACTTGAAGTAAAAAAAAATATTTGAAGGACAGGATATCAGGGTTATTGCACTCCTAGATCTTTCATAAGGAACAAGGTATGTTGAACCAATAAGAGAAGAATGCAGAGCTCAAGAAATTGATAACATCTACACAATGACAGTTAATCAAGCAGATTGCATTAATCCTACAGAAGATGGAACATTGAGCTGAAGATGTGACAGCTCTTGCATATCAGAGTCAGACGCAATACTGGAAAACCGACATAGTAGAATGGATGAAGTATCAGTTAGATGATGCACGAAGATAACAAATTCACTCTACTTGATTAGAACAGAGGTACGCCCAACTCCTACTTATGATGGTTTGAGTAATATCCATGCATTCTTTCATGAATATCTAGCATTCGTTTCAGATGAACATAGACTATTATCTCTAGACACAGCATTGCGAGCTACACCTATTAGGTGGTGGGTTGTGCATAAAGACAAAATGAGAACATGGAAAGAATGTAAACCCTTAAGGGAAGTTAGATTTGCTGAGCAAGCAGAGAATATACAAGCAAAGTACAGTGGACAGGCTAATCATATAGATCACTTAGAATATTGCTTGAAAGCATGGAGGCATATACTAAAGATATAATGGGTCCATCTGTTTGTGCACACACTGGATCTAGTAGCAAAAAAATGGTATATAGAAATAGAACTTCGATAGGGTACAACATATTGGCCCATAATGATAAAGAATTTTCAGCTGACTTTCAGTTTTGAGGATGACTGTCTGAGCATTAATGAAGCTTTGCAGATCTTTAAAACACAAATATTTGATGATGTCCTATTGCTTGTGTATAATCAACCAGATTGGGAAATACGTTTGGAGCATGCCCTTGAGTGTTATAATTTTTCACTGGATGAAAATTAAAATGAAGATCCTCTCAAAGTGAATATACCCAAATTTGAAGGAAAACACAATGTGCAAGGACCTGATTTAGAAATTCCAGATATGAGTAACCCCATTAAGACCAAAAATATCAATATTACTACGGATGATGAACCAACATTTGCTTCTATTGGATATTATCGGGATGAACAAACCGTGGGACAGGTCGAAGGCCTACTGCGTGAATATCAAGACTTGTTCCCTACCAAGTTTTTTGAATTGAAAGGCATTTTAGGTGACTTGGGACTTATGAAAATACCTCTCAAGCATGATGCGAATCCTATCAAGCAAATTCCTTATAGACTGAACCCCATATATAAAGAAAGAGTGAATGCATAAATTGATAAAATGCTCAAGGTAGGCATCATTGAACCAATAGAAGAGCCAGAATGGATAAGTCCCATGGTAATTCAAGACAAGAAAGCTAAAGGTGAAATAAGAATTTGTGTGGATCTCAGAAAATTGAATGATGCATTTGTACATGACCCGTTTCCTACACCATTTACAAATGAAGTACTAGATAATGTAGGTGGACAAGAGGCATACTTGTTTACTAATGGATTCTCAGGCTACCATCAGATCAGAATTGTTGTGGAAGACAGGCACAAGACTACATTTTCTACGGAATGAGGATCATTTCAGTATACTGTTATTCCCTTTTGATAGAAGAATGCACCTGCTATATTTTCAAGAGTGGTTGTAGCTTCATTTAAGGATTATATTCATAAATTCTTAGAAGTTTACTTTGATGACTGGACAATATTCGGTGTTATGAAGAAACATCATGTGAACTTAAGGATGATGTTAGCAAAGTGTAGACAATATCATATTTCCTTGAACTTGAAGAAGTGCATCTTTTGTGTTCTTTATGGTATTTTATTGGGACACATAGTATGTAAACAAGGATTGATGGTTGATCTAGCGAAGATAGCGATCATAGTAAACCTCCCAATTCCTAATTTAGTTAAGTAGCTACGCACTACATTGGGACACATAGGATATTATAGAAAATTCATTAAATGATATGCGCAGATAAATGCACCTATGGAGAAATTATTGAAAAAAGAAGAGAAGTAGAACTAGACTGAAGATTGCCAAAAATGATTAGACACATTAAAAGAAAAGATGGTTACATCACCTATTCTAGTATTTCCTGACTGGAATAAGCCATTTCATGTACATGTAGATGCTTCATCTATAGCACTTGGCATTGTACTAGCACAACCAGGTGATGGAGGCATCGACCATCCCATTGAATTTTCTTGTAGAAAGTTATCTTCAGCAGAAAAGAATTACACCACAATAGAGAGGGAAGGATTAGCTATGGTGTATGCAATGCAGAAATTCATACACTATTTGCTAGGTTCGCGCTTTTGCATGTTCACTGACCATTCAGCTTTGAAGTACTTGGTCAATACGCCAGTGTTAGGGGGAAGAATATGCAGATGGCTCTTACTTTTTCAAGAATATGATTTCGATATCATAGTGAATCCATGAATATTGAATGCTGGACCTAATCATCTTTCAAGAATCGAGTCAGAAGAAGAACCTAATAATTTGGAGGATAATCTACGAGATGCGCAGTTGTTTTCTATTCACATAGCATATGACCACTTCAGAGACATTGTAGAATTTTTAACTACAGGTTTAGCACTTGCATAAATCACTACGCCATAGAAGAAAAAGTTAGTGGTAAGATCAATTGATTTTACCCTGATTGCAGGACAATTCTACAAATTGGGACCAAATTAAGTATTGTGTAGATGCGTATTAGAACACGAGAGAACTATTATACTCGATGAAGCACGTTCAGGAGTATCTGGAGGACATTACTTAGGGAAATATACTATGCAGAATATTTTGAGAGCAGGAATATGGTGGCCTACTATACATAAAGATTCAAAGGAACATTGCAGGAATTGCAATGTATGTCAGAGAACAGGAAAGCCATCCTGTAGAGATGAGATGCCATTGATGCCACAATTGACTTTGCAAGCCTTTGATAAATGGGCTATTGATTTTGTAGTACCTATTAACCCACCATGGAAGAGAACTGGATCAATATACATTATTACATCTACATATTATATAACCAGATGGGAAGAAGCAAAACTAGTGAAGGACTGTAGCCCAGTTACAATAACCAAGTTCATTTTTTAGAACATATTGACAAGGTTTGGATGTCCAAGGATTCTAATGAGTGATCAGGGAACCCATTTCCTGAACAAAACTATTGAATCCCTGACAAAAGAATTTCATATCTACCATCAGAAGAGTACACCATATCATCCACAAGCTAATGGCACTATAAAATCCTTTAATAAAGTGTTGGAAAATGAATTAACCAAGGTATGCAATACAAACATGGATGATGATGAGACAATGGATGAAATACTATTACACTTAATTGGATTGGAGGAAGACCGCTTCATTGTAGGATTTCACCAACAAGTACCAAAAGATAGAGAAAATGTATGGCACGAGAGACACATCAAGCACAATTTTTTCCAGGTAGGAGACCTTGTCCTCCTTTATGATAGAAAATTTATGAAATTTCCTAGAAAATTCAAATGCATTGGTTAGGACCATACATTGTCAAACATTTTACTAATGGTGGCGCAGTTTAGTTTGCCACATTAATTGGAAAAAAAATGCAAGGACTTGTCAGTGGGAGTAGATTAAAACCTTACATGGATGGCCCTACTCCTAAAGGAAGAATTTAAACAACGCAATAAATTTCAAGTGTCAAGTGCAGAGAAGAGAGTATGCACACAACTATTTTCTTATAATGTGAAGTTCATAAAATTTCATGATGAGCTACAAAGCACACATAGAAAGTTAATTTGCAAATTTCAATCAAAAGAATGGGTAGTCTTGTGAAGTTCCATCAAAAGAAGGGAAATTTGAAGTGAGCCTCGTCACTTACCTAACCATCAGCGAAGCTAGAAAAAATTAGTCGTTACAGTTTTGTTCAGAAATTAGCCATTATATAGTGCTTTTGGGAAACTGGATTTTTCCCCTTTAAGACATATTTGTCCGTTGAAAACACATTTAATGAAAGGAAAGGAAAAAGATATAAGCAATATTTAGCCAACAGACATAGCATTTAATGTTAACTTAGTCATTTTTGGGTGCGTCTTAGTGGAGCTATGGCTACAAATAGCAAGGAGTGCATAGTTACTGGTTTTACCGTGAATTTTAATTTTTACCGCGAGTAACTTCTAAGTTTTTACTAGTTAAGAACAGAGCATTCCGACAGTATACGTATGAGCAAGAAAGTCTACAGGAGATATTAAGGAAATTCTAGCAGTTTGGTTTAGAAGAAGTAATGAAGACTCTCGTAAAGAAAGACACTCAAGAGAAAGGTGGGACCTATAGAGTCTCACCACGACATGAACAAGAACAAAAATAGAAGGATAAGAAAAAATCCATAGAGAAAGAGAAACCACATGATACAGAAATTCAAAAGAGTATCCTCCAGAGCAAACTCGTGAGATGTCGATTCTACTGATACCTGAGTACAACCCTCTGCGAAGAGATGATGCACCGATAGTAATACTAAATAAAAATCCACAATATGATATCCCGCTATTGCCGATGTCAATTCATGTTCGGGAGAAGAACAATTTGCTAGGAAAGATTCCCGAATGCAAGTTCACAGATCATGATTTGTTAATTTTTCAATAATTTCATTCAATATTATCTAGGATCACTAAGAGAATAACATGTGTAGCATATCAATCATAAACACAAGACAATAGACACAGAGTTTCCTCGGGGAAAACCAAGAAGGTGAAAAACCCTGCAACTTTCTTAGAAATAGAATAAGCCACAAACCAAGATCACAATGATCAAACCCAAATATATGTCTCTAGCATATACTCCTCCTCCTTCACTTGTGCGCCACTTTTTCTCTTAAATATGCGAGCTTGAGAAGTGAGTGAATGAATAGAATGAGAGAGGCACACCCTCTATTTATACATTGACTTGACCTGCCAATAAACCAACAGGGTCGGCTTCCTAAGGAAGCATAATAACCCAACCACATGACCTAACTAGGGCCGACCCCTTACTGGTGGTCTAATAACCCATAAATACAAATGACGACACTTCCAATAAGAGGAATAATACATCTTTGTTGGATATACAATAAAATACAAATGTAATATACAAGTGAATATCTTCCGAAGTTACAAATACATTAACACTTACTCTTAACTAGGAAGGTATTCTCTTGACACAGGACATCAATACATATCGGCGCCAGTCTTCAATTCTGGAGCTGGATCATCATCACTGGATCATGAAGCATTATCATCATCACTGTTGCTGTACTCGACATATCGATCACTGGGCTATCTCATGATTCTTCTTGTCATAGGAAGTTCTACAAATCCAGCCCTTTTTCATGATGGATGTAGGCCTAGCCTCTTGCAGATCTTCATCATCACTGGCCATACTGTGGAATCCTCAGGACTTATTACGTGCGTCACAAAACCTCGAAAGAGCATCCCAGGACTGATTACGAGCTTACTGCTCAACCTATCGGATCTCCGAAGGAAATATTATATGTGACCACCACAAAACCTTGAAAGAGCATCCCAGGACTGATTACGAGCACACAGCTCAACCTATCGGATCTCCCAAAGCAATATTACATGTGGTCACCACAAAACCTCTATAGAGCATCCCATAACCAATTACGAGCACACAGCTCAACCTATCGTATCTCCCAAGGCAATATTACATGTGTTCATGGAAAAACCTTGAAAGAACATCCCATGACTAATTACGAGCACACAGCTCAACCTATCGGATCTCCCAGGGAAATAGTATATGCCATAGGACAAAACCTTGAAAGAGCATCCCAGGACCGATTATGAGTTGACTGCTCAACCTGTTGGATCTCCCAGGGAAATATTATATGTCCTCCCAAAGCAAAACCTCGAAAGAGCATTTGCTAGATCTCCTAGGGAACTATTACATGCCATAGGAGAAACCTCGCAAGAGTATCTGCAAATCTCCTAGGGTAAGATTATATGCTTATCGCACAACCTATCCACGTCCACGGAGTATTATCCTGATACTCATGATCATATTGATCATCATCATATAGTACATCATCCTGATGCACATCATCATCGCATGATCATCCTGATCATCGTCATAGCATCGTCCTAATGCATATCATCTGGAGCATCATCCTAACACTCGTCACATATGATCCTCCTTATCATCATCATAGAATCGTCCTAATGGTTGTCATCTGGAGCATCGTATTGATACTCATCACATATGATCATCCTAATCATCATCATAGCATCGTCCTGATACATGTCATCACACATGATCCAACTAATCCTATAAAGAATCCACCTGATGCATATCATCAGATGTGATCATCCTGATCAACATCAAGCACAACATCATCCAGAGCATCATCCTGATGCTCATCACACAACGATTACATTCACAGCCATGGGAAGGATCCTTCTATCACCATGCTTGGAATGGCTCCTGCAAATGTGTCCCATCACTTCTTCATCGAAGTATCTTCTATCTAAATAACACCAAGACTCTCTCTGAAGTACTCAAACTTTACTCTGGCTAGTGGTTTGGTCAACACATCTACAATCTGCTCATTTGTCGCAACATATAGGAGCTTCACTGCTCCTCTCTACACCATATCCCTGATATAGTGATATTTGATCTCGATGTGCTTCGACTTGTCATGGAACATTGGGTTCTCTGACAACTTCACACGACTCTGGTTGTCACAATAGATACAGGTAGCATCCAACAGGAGATCAAATAACTCAAATAGTAGCTTCCTAAGCCATACTACCTCACAACTAGCCGAACAAGCTGCGACATACTATGCTTCGGCTGTACTCAGTGCTACGTAGGATTTCTTCCTACTAAACCAAGAGATCACACCTGATCCCATACTGAAGCAGCACCCCAAAGTGCTCTTCCTATCTGCAGCACTGTCTGCCCATTATGAATCAACATAACCCTCCAGGTTAAAATTTTGATTCGCATCATGCTTGAGCCCATAATCAACCGTATCCTTCAGGTACCTCAGAATATGCTTTACATCAATCAGGTGAACATGTCTAGGATCTGTCAGAAACTGGCTCAAGGTGTTCACCGCAAAGCAAATATATGGTCTCATGTTTGTTAGGTACATCAAGGACCCAATCATCTGACGACACATAGTGACATCAACTGACTCTGATGAAGCATCACATAGAAGATTCAGGTTCGATGCCATAGGTGTAGCCATGGCCTTGCAGTCCATCATCCCGAATCTCTTCAGGATATCTATTGCATACTTCCCTTGTCCAAGGAAGATTCTATCTGCACTCTACCACACCTCCATGCCTAGAAAGTAATGCATCATACCCATGTCCTTCATCTTGAACTCGGTAGCAAGCTTCCTCTTTGTGTCAGCAATCAATCTATCCTCACCTATCACAAATAGGTCATCCACATATAGTATTAGTATCACTGGATTGCCTTCCTCAACCTTGTAGTAAAGGTTGGAATCTTCTTTACTCTTAGTAAATCCCAAAATGGATAGAAAGTTGTCTATCCTACCATACCAAGTTCTAGGAGCTTGCTTCAAGCCATACAAGGATTTCTTCAACCTGCACACATATGATTCATTGTCATGTATCTCAAAACCAAGTGGTTGCTCCACATACACTTCCTCTTCAACTACACCATTCAAGAAAGTTGTCTTGACATCCATCTTGTGTATCTTCCATTTTATCACTGCAACCAAAGCAAGTACTGTTATGATGGAAGTGTATCTGGCTACAGGAGAAAAAGTCTCTTCATAATCTATCCCCTCTTTCTGGGAGAAGCCACGAGCTACAAACCTCGCCTTGTATTTCTCTATGCTACCATCTGCAACATGCTTGATCTTATAGATTCACTTGGAAGTCACAATAGAATTCCCTTCTGGTCTTGGGACCACATCCCAAACATCATTCTTCATGATCGATTGGTATTCCTCGACCATGGCATCCTTACATTCTTTCTTTTCCACTGCTTCTTCATAACTGGAAGGTTCTTTGTTCATAACATCACAGAGCAAGGCAACATAGCTAGTGTGTGACCTTGTCCATTTCCTTTCTTTGTATTCCTCTTTTGGAATATCATACCTTTTTGCATCTTGGATGAGCTCTCTAGCCCATGCAGGTTTCCTCTTGTGAGAGTTCTTCTCATGGGATGGATCTATAGGTTCTTGTGGATCTTCAATTTCACGATCTTCTTCTGGAATTGCTTCATTCATAGTGGTGTCTTGAAATCTGGTTACCTTTGGTTCTTCATCGTCTTCAACATGTGTCTTCCTCGATTTGATGTATACTGAGTCTTCATCAAATGTTACATCCTTTCTAATGTCAATCTTCTTGAACCCTGGAAAGTAGATTATGTATGCATTCGAGCTTTCATTGTAATCCACAAAGATGCCCTTCTTTCCTGAAGGATCTAGTTTTGTCCTCTTTTCCTTTGGAATGTGTGTGTATACTGGACAACCAAATATCTTGAGATGGCTAACTTCAGGTTTCTTACTAGAGAAAACTTCTTTTGGTGTCTTGTTGTCAAGTATCTTGTGAGGTGTTCTATTTTATACGTATCATGAAGCATTTCCTGTGATGCTTCCATGATAGTTCTATTCTTCCTTTCTGCAACCCCATTCTGTGGTGGATGGTAAGGAGTGGACAACTCCCTCTTAATCCCTGAATCACTACATAACTTCTTGAAATATCCTGAAGTGAATTTTCTGCCATTGTCGGATTTGAAGGTCTTGATTTTCTTATCAGTTTGATTTTCTATCAAGGCTTTGAATTCCTTGAACTTATCAAACACTTCATCTTTATTCTTCAAAAAGTAAGCCCAAGTCTTCCTAGAGAAATCATCAATGAAGGAGACATAGTATATATACCCACTCAGAGAACTGGATGACATTGGACTGCATACATCAGAGTGGATAATTTCCAAGATTCCTTTTGCTTTGCTTTCACTACTTGGAAATGCCTTCTTTGTGTTCTTTCCTTTTGCACACCCTTTGCAAATGCCTTCATGATTTGACTGGATTTCAGGAAGACCTTCTACTGCTTTGCTTGCAATTGGTAGTGCACATGAGCAAGCCTTCTATGCCAAAGTTCACTTGCCTCCATAGATTCATGTACCATGGCATGTTCAGGTTGTCATTTTAATTTGTACAATTCCCCCTCTTGCTCTTCAATCACCACCACATCATCTATTGTCTTACCCTTTGGCCACATGAGTACTTGGCCATCTATAAATGCAACTCTCATTCCCTTTGCATCCAAAGATGATATGGAGAAAAGATTCTTCTTGAGTCCAGGTACATATAGAACATCTTCCATATTTATAGACTTCCCAGAGTCTAGCTTGTAGGAGGCTTCACCATTTCCTTTTATAGGATATTGATAGTCATCCCCAAGTTTCACCTTATGAGGTGACTCATGTTCAGATAGTTCTACAAAGGATTCTTTAAATCCCATCATGTGTTTGGAAGCCCCACTATTAATAAGCCAATCATCACATCCATGTGAGATATTACCTGTGAGAGCAGATATCGACACATATTATTCCTCACTTGGAGAATTTTCACTTTCTGCCCTTTTCTTCTTCTTGGGAGGTTCATCATTCTCAGTAGCATGAGCATGATATCTTTTCTTATTGTTCTTCTTCTTCTTGTTGAAGTTTTTGTTGTTGTTGTTCCTTTTGTTCTTAGGACAATCTGAGGAAAAATGCCCCTTCTCATTACAAGTAAAGCACCTCAAATATTTCTTATCTCTTTGATGGCAGTGAGGAGCTCTCTTGTGATAAGATTTCTCTTTCTTGGGCTTTCATTTCTTGGTATGTGTTGTGAGAGCTTGATCTTCATTTCCCATCTTTTCTTCTTGGGCCACAAGAATAGCTTCTTCTTGTGAACATTCCTCCCACAGTCTACTGAAAGAGATCAATTTCTTTCTTGCACAGATTCCTTGGATGAAGGAGTCCCATGACCTAGGTAGACCATTCAAAGTGGCCATGAAAATTTCTCCATTCTCCACTACTTCATCTATAGCTTCAAGTTGTTCCTTGATTTGAGAGACCTTAGAAAAGTAGGACTGGATGGTCTCTCCATTCTGGATCTTTACCCCTTTCAATTGGTTCCGTAGAGTCATCTTCCAATTTATGTTCTTACCTTCAAACAACTTAGTCAAAGAGTCAAACATCTCCTTAGGTGTCTTTAGGGAATACACATGGGGAATGAGATGGTCCTTAATATAATCAGCAATGATTCTCTTGGCTTTGACCAAGTTCTTCTTGTGTAAGGCCTTAGCCTCATCTCCCTATGGAACTAGAACCTCTTCCTTTATGTAGTTGTCCAACTAATTCTCTTCTAGGATTAACCGAATCCTATACTTCCAAGCTCATAATTTATCAGCTCCTTCAAGTTGATATTCAAGCTTGGTGTGGTGAGACATCTTAAAGTGTACTTCAAATGGAAGTAGAAAGGTTTAGGTCTTACCACTTAATTTGCTGAAAACTGGATCTGGAGCTAGATTAGGGTTAGTCAGAGAAACCCTAAAAATTCAAAATTCGAATTTTAAACTTCTGAAAGGATAGAAAGATGCGCCTTGCTAAGTTGGTCAAGCTGGTATACTTCAAATTTGAAAACTGCAAAATTTGACCCCTCAAAATTGCTTTTGAAACTTCTGGATTCACTAGAGAGGACCCCGAACTAGGGTTTGATTTTCCTAGAGCTTCACTCAACCAAAAAGTTCGATCTTGGTCTCTAAACTTTGATTTATCAGAGGATCTTCTAGCCGTGGTCTCAGATTTAAAAAATTCTAACTTTCTTCGAAACCCTAATTTCCTGCAGCAGTGACGAGCCAAAAACTAAAAATGCTCAGAATTGAATTCTGTCTCGACAGAAAGATGTGCCCTTCCAAGGAGAGTCAATCTAGCCTCCTGCCTTTGATGATCTATGGAGAGAAACCCAAATATTAAGAAGCCCTAGCTTCCACAGCTGCATAGTGCCTTCTTCTTAGGTCAACTCATTCAATATTATATAGGATCACTAAGAGAATAACATGTGCAGCATATCAATCATAAACACAAGAGACAATAGACACAGAGTTTCCTCGGGGAAAACCAAGAAGGTGACAAACATCACAACTTCCTCAAAGATAGAATAAGCCACATACCAAGATCACAATGATCAAACCCAAAGATATGTCTCTAGCAGATACTCCTCCTCCTCCACTTGTGCACCACTTTCTCTCTTAGATATGCGAGCTTGAGAAGTGAGAGAATGAATAGAATGAGAGAGGCACACCCTCTATTTATACATTGACTTGACCTACCAATAAACCAATAGGGACGACTTCCTAAGGAAGCCTAATAACCCAACCACATGACGTAACTAGGGCCGACCCCTCACTAGTGGTCTAATAACCCATCAATACAAATGACGACACTTACAATGTAGCTTGTGACACTTGCAAATACAAATGACGACACTTCCAATCAAAGGAATAATACATCTCTATTGGATATACAATAAAATACAATTGTAATATACAAGTGAATATCTTTTGAAGTTACAAATACATTTGTTGCATGCAACTAAGTATCCACAGTTTAAACCAAATCAATACATGTGTCGACATTATGATGAAGCCAATAAGCAAAAAATAATTCAGGTGCAAGACTGGATCGCTCCATTGCGATCCTTGGGATTGTTGAACCTATTAAGAATTCTGCATTTTGACCGAAGTCCAAAGCTTACAGCAGTTGTGCGTACATTGCTATCATGCACGCACCAGGGATACTTGTGGCTAGATCACAAGATCGATATCACCATCGACCTAATATAAATAATTACACACTTGAGAAAACGAGGAACTGACCTTACAATAGAATTTGTGGGAAATAATAAAGACAAAGAACTCGCTAAGAGAATGAAGAGCAAATTTTGCTTGGTAAAAGGAACCCTTGGATATCAAGTGAATCAAATTAAGGATTTTTCCATGTGGTTCATGGTACAACTACTCGCAGGAAAAGTACTAAGGAAATGCAGACCAACAGAAGTGTCGGCCGCTGCAATATCCTTAGCTGCTAAGGCTAAGGATGGACTACAATTCAATTTGGAAATTTACCTATTGGATGAATTTCTGGATGATGTAGCAGATCCGCAAGACAACAAATATCAGTTTCACTACAACTAGCTAATAGTTCTTGTTGGTGGTGCTTTTGCACTCCAACGGGAAGAAAATGGGGTGCTATCGGCTTGTGGAAGCCAAGGTAGAGATCCTGGGAAATATGTCTCACGTGGCTCTATGTGTGGAGTGTGCGGTAAACAACCAAAGTAAAAATAGGTCAAATATAGAAAGCTATGCACATATATAATATAAGCCAAAATAAACCTAACATAATGATGAGGTAACAAGTGGTAAAAAACTAAAACCATTTAGATTTACTTCAGTAAAATAGTAAAAACGACTATCTACCACAATATTTATCAACACACATATGTAAAGACTTTACTCCATAGATATTACGACCCTTTCTATAAAAGAAATGACTTTTATTATTTGTAAAAAATGATTTACAAGTTGAGAATTACTTCTTTGGGGTTACAAACCCTTGTGGCCATGAAGATGTGCAGTCCTTGGCTAGGTTACGTCCTCTGGGTGGTCTCCACACTCTACTAGTATGCACTGCATCAACCTTCAGTGGTGGCTAGGAGCGAAGGGTGCTCAACTAGCCAAAGGGATGTGCGAGAGAGGGTGTTGGCAAGGGAGGTTTGATAAACTGGAGCAAATGCTAGAATGGAGTTGGTGCCGAAGCAGAGGGATTCAAGTAGGATGGAGTGAATGACAATGGAAAAACTTGTGTAAAAAATGGTGAAAAACATATAATATATGGTGTGGTTTTAGGGTTTCGTAACCCTAAAACCACTTATGGTATATGTTTTTAAAATTTTATTGCTCGGCCAGTCTTGGGTTGAGGTAGGAACTTTGGTTTGTTGAGACATCCTCCTATTTTGGTGGACACCTTCTTTTTAGGGGAGGATCCCTATTTTAGTGGAGGTTGTCCAAAGGGAGATTTAGGACTTAGGTTAGATGGGTTTGTTGGGTTTTTTGTTAATAAATAAGCTTGTACTTTAGAAGTGAAGGTCTACACCATATTGCTAGGTATGTGGTCATTTTTTTGTGTTAAGAGATTGCCCCCTGATGTGTGAGGTTAGGAGCTAGTTGTATGACTGATAGACATCATAGGACGCTCTTTTATTGTGGGAGAGTGTGGTGTTCTGGTGGAGGAAGGAACTTTTTCTGGGGCGGAGGACTGCGCTTGCTTCATGGAACGCCGAGGGCTATCATATATAGATACAATACTCATAATGGATGAGGTACACATACTCTAAAATATACATGGACGAGGTGGAAATTCCCATGCTCGTGTAAGTGACTCAATATATATACAAGTGGTGGGGTCCAAAGGGGACTAGAACAACACCTAGAGAACTATTGTGTACACCATAATGGTCCAGAGGGGACACAAATTTGGGACATACTCATGGTCCAACCATGTCTGATCTGAAGAGATGAAATCGGAAACAATGGCATCCGTATTGAATGCAGTACCATAATAACTGATGCACTGCTAGATCTGAAGGGGTCCAACGACTATATGGACTCAATGACTGAGAGTCAGAATATCATAGTTACACTAGCTACATCTGACCTAGGTGCTCTAGGAAGCATATCACCAGAGGGCTTCCAAACACTGTCACCAATGCAACCTGAATATCCGTGGGAACATACAACTTGGGGTTCCAAATAGACTCACCAATGTGCTAGATTAAGGTGACATCCGGGGTCTTCGTCCAATAATTGATGGGACCAATTCCCTATACGAATCTCACTGGTGTGATTAGGGAGTTGAAGTCGAGCACGTGAGAAGCAAACAACCGACAAGGCACTAAGGGATCCTTGTGAGTGAACTGTAGGAACTCACCACCGATGGTGGTGAGGCCAAGATACAGGGACCTCTAGGTCTATCCTATGGAATAGATTTGTTGGCATCGACAGAGGGAGACCTATAACTACCAAGGGAATAAGGCTTCCTTGATAGGAACACGAGGTATACAACCAAGATGTGATAGTACTAGAATTAAGACACTGTGGAGGGAAATGAGGGCCATGAAGTGATGGGACTCAATATTCCTTTGTTCAGAGTATGATGGCAAGGCTAACCAGGAAGCATAGGAAACCAATCTTGGGGGGGAAAGGACCATAGCTTAGGGGACCAGGAACTTGTGACTGCGATGGGGAAAACTCTGGTGGGGAAGGGGGAATTGATTGATGATATCAGGAGACTCCATGGGTGACTCATCACAGAATACTCTGAACAAAGGAGACGGTACTTATAAGTGCTTCTAGAACATGGGGTTGTATATGATCTGTCGTGGCACTGAGGGGCTCCATTTGGGCCTTCTTTCTCATGTTCCCATATTTTCCCATGGTCCATGGGGTAATTTTGGCCTAAGTCACCTAGGCAATAATTATTTAATTAATGAGCAAGTATGGAAACTACCTTATGGAAGATGATTAAGGTTGTATTTGGGAATTAAATGGACAAGGAGGCCCCCCCATGCAGTTATTAACCCCATGACTAAGTCCAAGTGATTGACTAATTGAGAAATTAATTAATTGGGGAAATTTTGAGGCATTACACCATAACAATTAATTAATTACTGGATAATTAATTAATTGATAAGTTAAATTATTTATGAGTTGTATTATTTTCATTTAAATGTTTATTGCTAATAAATGTGCCAAGTGGTTGATGACTTGGATAGGAAATTCGAATTGGTAAGTGAGCCAAACTTGCCTAAGTGGTAAAGTCTCAGAAAAGCTAAGGAATCTAATGGAGACAAGTTGGCAAGATGAACCCAGAAAGGAAACTAACAAAAGCTGGCAAAATCAGACAAAAGCAGGAAAGAGGAAAGTAAAGAAAGTGGAAAGATTCAGAAAAGCTTTCTGAAAGAAAATAGCAACAACTAGAAAAGCTACCTAAAGCGCACTTGCCCAAATTCAGTGAAGGAGGTAAAGGAAAGAATGTTTTGAAAGCTCAGAAGTTGCTATTATCCTCAAGAAAGGCGCCCTCATGGCTTTGGAGTAGAATGAGCAAGTGCGTAACCTACTCTCACAGGTCACCAAGCCAAGAACTTGCTCAACAGGTCATCATGGAGTTTATAAAAGAATCCAACCAACTCCATTTGGGAACTTTTGATCATTTAGAATTTGTGAATGAGAGCTCTGAGCTCCTCAGTTGTTGAGTGATGTGCCTCAACCATTTCTCTTGGGTGATGTGCCCCAAGAATCTGTGAGTTATATGACAGTGTTATGCAGGTCCAGCAAGTTATATTACAGCCAGTAATCTTTAGTACAGTTCAGCCATGAAGTCTTAATATCATATTGAGGAGGAGGCTACCTTTGGAGAAGAATTGCAGCTAGTTTTAGTCGGGGTTCTTTAACACAAGAAGATATTGATGGAGGAGTATGCCCAAGACCTTCAGTGAGCTCTAGGAGTTTTTATCAGAAGATATTAGTGGCTTCCATGTTCATAGGTCGAGTTCAGATCTAATCTCCTATTCATCTCTCACTTCTCTAGCTCGTACAACCAAATCTAGAGGTGTTTTCACTGGTGGAGTTAACCAGTTGAAGGAGGGTGCATCAATAGAGTTTTGCAGTAGTGGCTACAGCTAAATCAGACCACTAATATGTAGAGAGCATGATCAATACTTCAGAACAGATCCCCTGTAACAAATCTCTTCTCTTTTTATATTCTCTATCAAATGTACTGCAATTTCTAGCCTGTAAGGCAATTTGGTTGAAGAGAAAGACACTGGAATAAAAATGAGGGTTCTGTTATGATAAATGTTTTATATTACTGTTCATATGAATATATCAGAGCTTCAAAATATGTATGAACAGAGATTTTAATTAAGGAAATTCATTTATTCAATCAAAATCCAATACTAGCTCATTGCAAGGTTTTTCTAGACTTGTTTCACTGATTTCTTTGTAAAATGCAATTTGTGCATCCATTTGACCTCCCATCTTTTGCAGTAGGTTAATAACATGATATATTAGCCACATAAGTCCACAAAACCATAATTTACATGCTTTTAACCTTGTTGAGGAATGATAAGAAACTTACTAGCTCAACAATCCCAGGAGAGCCCAGAAACCCCAATTTTTCCCATACTTTTACAAGTCTGCAAAAATACCTTATTGAACTTAACCAGCCCCTATTGGGCTGATATAAAATTTTTTATTAACTCCCAGTGACCCCTCCCTGTCCAGTATGAATATGCCATCTACCCAGGGAGCCTCGAAGTAGGCATAGACTTGCTCTATGCTGAAAAGTGAATGGTAATGGTACCTTGTGCATAAGACAAACCTGCTCTAACCTCCTTGACCTGCTGCTGCACCTAACCTCATATATTTTCCAGAATTAAATATTCTTCCCACCATCCTCAATCCTTACAGCAGTACCCCTCACTTACCTCCTGCCCGGTTCGAAGGAATTGACAGAAAATTTCACTAGTAAAAGTTGTAAAAGTTTTTAAAGTGGAGTTAATATCCGGGTCAGATCTTGCCCAGGATATTACATTCTTCATGGTTTATTAAGATCAAAGAAGGGATAGAAGTATGCTCCATATGGTACAGTCGTGTGGATTTTTCGAGCCCAGGACGGTACGTGCTTGTAGGTGCTTTCAATTTTGAGTCTGAAAGGTATAAGAAGACTCTGAAGTGGTAAGGAGATACCGTCGTGTGGATTTGTATGAGCCCAGGATGGTGAATGCTCATGGTTGCTTTCAATTTTAGACAGTCTAAAAGGCATAAGAAGACTCAGAGTGGGTTCTTTTTCATAGATTAGTCACCAAAGCCCGAAAAAGTATAAAACTATGCAATGGAGAACTCTTCTAGTCAGAGAGACTAGAGAATTCCTTTTTCATAATTAGTATATTTGGTTCGGAAAGGGGTAAACTTATACTGAATAGATGCCCTTTCGAATACTTTAACGAGCATGAAAGGAAGAAATATTGCTCAACGATCTTTTCATTTTTTAAAGAGTCAGAAAAGAGCTTAATAGAAACTCCCTAATGAGATCCCATGGAAGGGCCAATGAGCAACGATATGAGGAACTGCATGCGGCTTTAACTCAATATGTCAAACTACAGGGGCTCCCAATACTAAGAGGGTATTGAATGACATGGGTGCCAAATGAAAGTGGTTTTAAGAATGGTCACCCATGTGGAGGGAGGCTCTATTGTCGAGCAGGGGAAAATGCAAGGGTGGCTGGGTGGAGCCATCTACTCAGGAAGGGAGGGGGGTCCTATAGGTGCAAATGGGGATATCAAGGCAATGCATCAACTTTGCAGAGGGAAAGGATGTCCTATATGCCAGGCTAGGAATCATACCCTTGGATATTTGTTATCGATTGAAACAAGTGGAGCTTAGTGCGACTTGGACCTGTACACATGGAAACGATACCAAAGCATAAAATGTGTGTATGGAAAATAAACCAAATATACAAGTGATGTGTGACCTCGAAAATGGTTGAGATCACACATGTGAAAAAGTGAGTAGGGTTAATGGCCTACCCCCATGCTATGGGCATGGGGTTTGTGATTGTGGATCACATATGTTTTGGTTTGAGTGATGGGCTCATTAATATACCGAGATAGATGTGATGGGGAAGGTTCAAAAGGATTGAGCATGCCCCGTATCCCAAGGTTCAGGTAATCAATTATGCCCCCTAGCCGAGAGGTGTCAATGTGGTGTGGATGTTGTCTCAGAGAGGGATCATCAAGGCATCGACCCACAGCTAGAAGGTAGGTGTACTGTGATTCTATTGGCCATTGTGGAAAACTAAATTGATGAGATGGTGATGGGGGATGCCCCTTGCGGGGTGGATTCCCCCGGTATCTCCGATGAGAATGGCGATGATGATGAGTAGGAAATTTTTTGGGCCTAGCCCTCATGTTGTGGACATGTGATTTCCTAGTTGATTTGAAAAGTTTGAACATGCGGGTTAGAGAGATCAATGGAAAGGGTCGACGGGATAGAGGGGTCCCCAGTGCAAACCATGTAAATGGTGTTTATCTCCACCGAGGAGGAGGATTCAGGTGGGTGAATCTCCTAAATGGTAGTAATGGATGAATCTAGAGAGGATTGATTCAGCTTGTGGAGAACCAATCGATATTCAGGTAAGTAAGGACAATGATGTGAATAGTGTCTGTAGATTCTGCATATGGCACAGGGGTGGTTGGTGCGCAATGATTTTTTACGTAGGTGGGGGGTGGTTTGTAGTTTGAAGACTAGAATATTGGGGTCATCGTCCAATGTCCTCATGTGTTCTTAGAGTTTTTTTAATTGTGGACAATTGTGGGTAGTGTTGCTTGGTTTTTCAACCAAGCATGTGCAATGGTGCACCTATCAACAATGTAATAGCAGTTTCAAATAAAAAGCAAATAACAATGAACTAAATCTAACATTAACACGTGCATATAAAAATAAATCTAAAAAGATTAACAGAAAGAACAAGAGATATAACAAAGAATGATTTTGTATTATAATACCTCAAATGGTGAGGATGTTTGGTGTTGAGCAGCTCCAAGGTTGAGGTTCTCCAAGCTCCAATGGTCTCTTCTCCAAGATGATGGAATGGGGATCTTCAAAATCACAACGGGAGGAAATGGCTCTCAAAAGGAATTTGGCAACATAAGGATAGGATGAAATGTGGATGGAAAGTGAGGAGCCCCTATCACCTTTTTATAGTTTTTGGTGATGGGGAATACCATTGTGGTTTTAAGGAAATTAATAGTATTAACCAACATGGTTTAGGTCTTTTTTTCCTCTTTTTTCTTTTTTTGAATATTTTGAATATTTTTATTCCTTTTTAATATCTTTTGGGAATTCTGGACCCTTTTTTAGGGTTTTTTGAGGAAAAATATATATTTTGAGGGGAAAAGGGTGTATTATGGTCTTTTTGGTGACCTTTTGATGGCTTTAGAGGCTCAAATGGTGGAAAAGTGGACAAATGGGTCATGTGAATAAGGGAATGAGCTAGTGAGCACTTTTTGGGTGTTAACAGATTGCCCCCTGATGTGTGAGGGTAGGAGATCATCGTATGGCCGATAGACATCATAGTTATTTTGTCTTTTTCCTGGGGTTTGGAGAAGAGAAGAGACTAGTTGGAGACTGGAGCAATGACCCCTTGGAAGTTGCAAAAACAAAAAATATTACATGGCATCAATATGAATGAGGAATAATATCTGATAATGGACGAGGCGGGCATACCCATGCTCGTATCAAGATATATACATAACAATTAGTCTCAAGAAGGGGGATCGGAATAATACATAAAAATCGACTGATACATAATAATGGTCCAGAGGGGACACAATGCTAGGATGTACTCATGGTCATACCATGACTGATTTGAATAACTGATACACTGGAAAAAAGGAAACAACCGTGCTGAATAAGGTATTAGAAGGGTTGATGAACTGTTGAAACTGAAGGTGTCCAACATCTGTAGGGACTCAATGATTGTGAGTCAACTTCTGAGGAGTATAAACTGTGGTACATCTGAAAATTGTCGCGAAGTGCAACCCATATATCCATAGGAAAATGTAACTAGTTGTATCCTTAATTAGACTCTCATATGTGGTAGAGTCAGATGATATCCGGGGTCTTCAATAAATAACTGAAAGGACCGATACCCTGTACGAGTCTCAACGATGCGATCAAGGTGTTAAAGTCGAGCATGTGAGAAACAATCATTTGGAGAGGCACTAAGGATTCCTTTTGAAATGATTCGTAGGCACTCATCATAAATGGTGATGAGACCAAGGTACAGGGACCTCTAGGTCTATCCTCTGGAATAAATTTGGTTGGCGTTGATAGAGGGAGACCAACAATTATCAAGGCAATGATGTTTCCTTGATAGGAGTGCGAGGTGTACAACTGAAGTGTGATAGTACTGATGGTAGGACTGACATACTGTGGGGATGGGAAATAACTGATGGACTCAAACTTCCTTTGTTCAGAGCATGATGACATGGTTGACCTGACAGCATAGGAAACTGACTTGTAGGTGCAGGGATCATAGCTTTAAGGGCTGAAGTGTATGTATTGTAGATTGGAGTGACTCTGGGGGGACAAGCTGATGGATGCTATAGAGGGACTCTTAGGGTGACATACTGCAGAATACTCTAAACAAAGGTGACCAAAAAAGGGGAAGCTGCCGTAAGAGTAGATAGGGTCTGTTGTGGCACCAAAAAGAACCGTTGGGTCCTTCTTCATAGTTTTAATGAGCTCCAAGAAGGGATAAAAGTGTGCTCTGAAATGGTACTATCCTGTGGATTTATGCGAGCCCAGGACTGTTCATGCTTGTGAGTGCTTTCATTTTTAAGGAGTCTGAAAATGATAAGAAGACTCTGCAGTGGTGGTGGAGTACCGTCCTGTGGATTTATACGAGCCCAAGACAGTGATTGCTCGTGGTTGGTTTCATTTTTTGAGAGTCTAAAAGCGATAAGTAGACTCCATTGGTGTTCTTTTTCGTGTGTTAGTCTCCAAAGCCCAAAAAATGATAAAATAATGCAGATGGAGAACTCTTCTAGTCGATGTGACTAGAGTATTCCTTTTTCGTAATTAGTTTACAAGGTTCGGGAAAGGGGTAAACTTATACTAGGTAGACGCCCTTTCAAATAATTTTAGCAAGCATGAAAGGAAGCAAGGTTGCTCGGCGATCTTTTCATTGTTTTAGGAGTTAGAAAAAAACTTAACAGAAACTCCCTAAGTGTCTTTTTCGTAAAAGAATTGTTCGGCCTGAAAAAGGGATAAAATTGTACCGAACAAGAAGGTATTGGATAGAGCAAGAAATGATCTCGAGCATCGTCATGAGCACGGAAAACTGAATCCGGCGACATAAAGATCGTCAAAAAATGGGCAACGGCTGATGTGGCACGTAGATCGAGCTAATGAGGAGGCAGGTAAAAAAATGACAAAAAAATCTGGGCATGAAAGTGAGAAATGATCTCAAGAGTCACAAGGACTGCGGAAAACTGAATCCGGCGATATAAAACTCGTAAAAAATGGACGACAGCCAATGCGACACGCAAATCGAGGTGACGAGGGGCATGGGAAAAAATGCCTAGGAAATATGGAGGTGAGAGCAAGAAATGATCTCAAGCATCATCGTGAGCGCAGAAAACTAAATCCGATGATATACAACTCATCAAAAATGGACAATGGTCGATGTGGCACGTAAATCGAGGTGACGAGAGGCATGAATGCCCATAAAATCTGGAGGTGAGACCGAGAAATGATCTCAAGCATCATCCTAGGCGCGGAAAACTGAATTCGGCGATATAAAACTCATCAAAAATGGATGACGGCCGATGTGGCATGCAAATCGAGGCGATGAGGGGCATGAGAAAAATGCCCAGAAAATCTGGAGGTGAGAGCGAGAAATGATCTCAAGCATCATCACGAGTGAACAAAACTAAATCCGTCGATACATAACTCCTAAAAAATGAACGACGTACGATGTTGCACGTAAATCGAGGTGATGAGGGGCATGGGAAAAATGCCTTAAAAATGGACCTGATGGAATCGAGAAAAGGAGAGGACTATCATGAAGTTCTCACCGTGTTGATTCCCATGGTGCCAATGGTTTGAAAAACGGATGTCATATGATACCGAAATCGCTATTGGAAAAATGGTCAAATCTCTATAAATAGGGTGTGGGCCCAATGTGACATGTGTCATTGTTACGTGCGAGTTTCACAGAGCAATTGAGTGAGGTCAGAGCTATTTCTTGATTTGTGGGAGATTCGACCGTTGGATTTTCGTTCCGCGAGTTTCAGGTAATCCTATTCGCCTTAGCCTTTCATTTTATTTGCTTTCTAGTTGGCGGCGGGCCCTCGAGAACCACGAAATTCCACTTTGGCATTCCAATGTGGAATATCGTGGGTTTCACGTCCTTTTCCGTGATGAACATCACGGGTTTCGGCTCGAAACCCGCGATGTTCATCGTGGGTTTGGGGCCGACAGTCGCGATGTTCATCGCGGATGTTCAGCTAACAGTCACGATGTTCATCGCGACTGTGGGGCCTATACCCACGATGATCATCGTGAATTTTCATTGAAAAGCCACGATGATCAGCGCAGCTAAAGGCCTGAAAGCCGTGATGGAATTTTTTGGAAAATTTTTGTTTCTAAAAAATTTTCCTTTTTTTTTTGGCAGGATGTTGAGGAGGCCACTAGTATCATGGCGGGAGCGAGAGATGGATGTGGACTTGATGGAGCGGATTTAGACCAACTAGGGTGTCCGAGATGCCTTGGCTACAGGCGGGCTCCTAAAGTTCGCTCAGATTCCACCAATGCGTTCAGTGAGAGATCTACTTAACAAATTGGTGGGTTTCTGGGTTCCAGCAGAGGCTGCATTCGTGGTGGGGGGTGAGCGCTTAGAGATCACCCTTTCTGACGTTTATTTTCTTACTGGGTTGCCTCGCTTGGGGGAGGTAGGGCCTCTCCAGCCTAGGATCCCCACTGGGTTGGACATTGAGCATCTCTTGGAGAGATTTTGTGTTCCAGGGCCTATTACACAGAACAGTGCATTGAGTCTGACATCTCTGCGGGAGCGGGAGATGCAAGCGGTTGGAGCTTGTGTTTTGCATGTGTTGGGTGCCGCGGCACCACATCGTTTGTCTGGGGGGCAAACAATGATGGTAGATTCTGTGTTGAGAGGGACCTACTTTGCTTGGGGTTAGATCTTTCTGGCCTGTGTTCGGTGAGATCTGGACAAGGTCAGTCGGGAGGGGGGTGGAGTTTTGCTATGCCTCCTTCCTTTGTTGGTTTTTCTTTGAGCGAGTACCGACCTTGTGGCCGCGTGTGCCAGTTCGAGATGGTTTGGTTAGTGAGCCACAGATGGTGTGGTGGGGGTAGATGATGCCCCGGGGTGGTGGTGGTATCCGACGCTTCTTTTCGGAGGATATGTATAAGCAGTGGGAGCAGATCCCCCTGCTCATTGATGATTATCCATATGCTGGCATGGATTATCGAGGAGATCCGAAGATGCCTCAGACTCAGCGGCAGGCCTGGGGTTTGGATGGTATGTTTTGGTTCTCTGTTATACCATGCCTTTAGATGATTTTTGTTATGAGTATAGCTAGAGATATTTATATGATATTGACTTGGTTCACCTGTGTGATTATGCAGACATTGGTCCGAGGCCACCACCTGATCATGTAGGCCATAGGGGACGGGTGATGGTGGTCGTTCCTCCCCCTGCAGCGATATCGCCTCCACGTGTTTGAGGGGTTGTGCACCCTCGAGATGATGCCTTGGAGGGCGTACAAGAGACTTTAGACGAGATTCTAGCAGGAGCGCCAGAGGATGGGTGGAGGAACTTGGACCGAGCCACTATTGAGCATTGTTTTGATGCTCCTCGTGAGTGGCATTCTATTCTGCTTAGAGCAGCAGTTGTGATGGCGGAGAGGAGGGATCGTGATCAGGAGGATCCGGCGGAGCCAGCTGAGGAGGATCTTGTAATGTCCCCCATTTTGACCCTTATAATATTTTGGGCTATAATCTAAATAATGTATGCATATTATGTATGATTCCTAGCGTGGAGATAGTGAACGCTTGACCTAGAAGCGGCAAGTATTTGAAATTATGCTACCCATGTGCTAGTGAACCATGGGAATTGTAAATATGCATCTTAATATAAATTCGCACAACTAGCTATGCAAATCAACAAGAGATGGGGGCATGATATTACAAGGAATTGGGAGGGAAATATTCAAACCCTTGAGCCAATGGTGTTAATCCATGTGTCAATGAGAAAACCCATAAACCACCAACTACCCATTTTGGGTTATGTACCTAATCATTTAATGCTTCCAAGAGTTGGTTGAGGTAGTTAATGCCTTGGGGATTGGGGAGGTATGGCTGTCCAAATTTGAGTATGGGCAAGCCACCCTCATGGAAAATCGTGATTTTCCTTCTTGGGCAAGAAAACACCCATGAATTGCCTTCCCAAGCCATTATTCATGACGAGACTTCACTCTCTCACGTTTTTGAAGCTTGCTGGGCGTTTTTAGCTTGCTGGGCATTTTTGTTGAAGCTTACTGGGTGTTTTTAGCTTGCTGGGCATTTTTAGCTTGTTGGGCATTTTTGTTGAAGCCTGCTGGGCGTTTTTGTTGAAGCCTGCTGGGCATTTTAGTTTGCTTGGCGTTTTTGTTGAAGCTTGCTAGGCGTTTTTGTTGAAGCTTGCCGGGAATTTGAGTTTGCTGGGAATTTTTGTTGAAGCTTGCTGGGCGTTTTTGTTGAAGCCTGCTGGGCGTTTTGGCTTGCTGGGAATTTTATTTTGAAGCTTGCTGGGTGTTTGGGAGCTTGCTGGATGTTTTTGGAACTTGCTAGGCATTTTTAGCTTGCTGGGCGTTTTTGTTGAAGCCTACTAGGCATTTTTGGCATTGTTGGGAACTCGTTTTTGTGTTGCAGACCTATTGCGAAGGAGAGAGCACGATTTGGGGGTTTGTAGAGACCATTGCTGCTCCTTGAATGCTCATGGACGTTTTTTGAAAATGAAATTGCCTTCCAGGGTTGTTTTCCCATTTTTTCCACTTCGTTTTTGGGTTTCCCACGTTTTCCATCCATACCCAACACTTGGGGTTTTGTTGTTATGTGTACCCATGCCCAATTCATGAGTTTTCTGTGGGTAGGATATTATTGGGGTTGAAATGGGTTTCCATTGTTTTGGCTTGAACTTGAGTGGAAGCATCCAGAATTGAAGAGGGTTCAGATTTAGCCTGATAAACCCAGCAGTGGTCTGGCTTGGCTTAGATCCAAATGACTATTTGGCTGTTTGGCTGTGTATGAGTTTGAAATCCCCTTTTTCCTTGTAGATATCATGCCCAAATCAGGGGTGGCCTTCGGATGGACTCAGTATATGTTGTCAAAGAACCTACGGTTGGGTGGAACATCGCAGCGACATAGCTAGTTGCTTGGGGCAATTGCGAAAGGAAGATAAGTGTACTATGTCTCTGTATTTTACTTCTGCAATGTCTAATTTGATGTTTATATTGATATGTTGTATTCATATAAAATGTGTGTGGATGATTTGTTTATTTCCTCTGTGCATATTCAATTGAGTTGCATTTGCACACAATGGATTTTAATTGTATAAAAGTTTCAATGGGTTGAGTGTTTTAGGAACAACCCCATAAATTGGTAGCATATTCCCTTCCAGGATTTGGGTCCGCGGGAGGGGACTTTACAAATCCAGAGGATCCTAGGGATCACGATGACTAGTTGATCTTGTATTTGCCCCCAATGCTGATGAGCATATGGGAATGTACCTTTTTTGTACGGCTATGTATTTTTGTATATTGGGTGCTGAGGGCACCTATGATATGTTGACTATAATGATGACATATATATGTATATGTATGTTTAGATATATAGTTGTGTATGCACATGGATGCATTTTTTGTCTATTTGTTTGCCCATGGAGGCATGTTTGATTCTTGTATGCCCATGGAGGCACATGTTATGCATGTGGATGCGATATTTTAATTTTTTGTATATGCCCGTGGATGCACATATTATGCATGTGGATGCAATATTTTAATTTTTTGTATATGCTTGTGGAGGCATGTTGTATCCACGTGGATGCAATTTTTTGTTTTTTCTACATGGTTTGATTGGTGTGCCAATCAAGAATGTTGTTTGCCATATGGTCTGCTACACCGTTGAGAGTCCTTGGGACATGTGTGAATGAAATGGACTCAAACTGTCGAATCATTTGTTTAGTGCGCATGAATTTTCTGAAGAGACACGTACCTGGTAATCATTGTTGAGCTGGGAAATAAGGAGCTAGGAGTCCAAGAAAATGCTAAGGTGACTTATACTCATTTGGAGAGTAGCGGCCAAGAGACTGGTCACAGCGTCATACTCAGCTTGGTTGTTTGTGGCGGCACCTATGCACACTCCATCGATGTGGATCAACTCATGTGAAGGGGAATATATTACCCAAGCTGCGGAGGCGAGATTGGGAGACCAACGACTTGCACCATCAACGAAGCCAATGTAGTATAGTGGAATTTTTTTTTTTAAGGTTTTTTGTATTTTTTGTAAAAAAGAAAAATAAGACTGTACAATGGTGGACTGTGGTGTCCATCATATTTTCTATGGGTAAAATCGTTTGAGGTACAACCCATTGTAAGGGTTGTGTAGGGGGTTTCCTTCTGAGTCGGTCAGAATATATGCCCCCTGTCCGAGGCATGTGTGTATAATATATGGGCCTTGCCAGATGGACACAAACTTTCCTTTTCCCGTTTTGTCATGAGCTTGATCATAGGCAAGTACCAGTTCGCCTTCACTAAATGCTCGTGGGTGAACATGTTTATCATAATGAAGTTTAGATCTATTCTTTGCGGCTTCGATTGTTTGGAGAGCTGCGTGGCAATCTTCGTGTTGATGTATATGTAACTTCGGAATGTATTTCACATATATGTATATTGTATTCCTATAGAGATGGTATTATTCCTCTATACGGAAGTGTCGTCATTTATATTGCAAGTGTCGTAACTTATACTTGATGGGTTATTAGACCACCTTGTTGGGGTCGGCCCTATATAAGTCATGTGGGTCAAAGGGTTATTAGACCACCCTATTGGGGGTCGGCCATGTGGGTCTAAGGGTTATTAGATCACCCTATTGGTGGTCGGCCCACTCAGCATTATGTTATGTGGTTAAGTTAGAGCCGACATGAGTTAGGTAAAAAGGCAAGTCAAGTCAAGTATAAATAGAGTGCGGGAGGCACTCTATTTACTCACTCACTTCTCACACATGCTCTCAAGGAGGAGAGGCGCACTTATGGAGGAGGAGGATTGCTGCTAGGTTATGGCTATCTCTATTGGTTGGTTGTATCATTGCTCTATCTATCTCTGAGGAAGTTATTGGGGTTTTTCACCTTTATGGTTTTCCCCAAGTAAATCTTTGTGTCTCTTGTGTGCTTGCATTATTGTCTCCATGATTGATATGCTGTAGATATGATGTACATGTTGTTCTCTCAGTTAAGATCCTAGATCATATTGAAGTAAATTCAGAAAATCTAACATGGTATCAGAGCTAGCCTGAAAGAAGGCATGATATGGCATGTATGACACTTGTTGCACTTACGATGCTAGGGCTTGATATAGCAAAAACCAGTCATCGTAGCACTTTCGCTATAAATCCGTTTTGGCGAAGTTTTCGGATCTGAAATTGTTACAGGACGAAGCTAAGATCTCCAGGTATCTTGTTTCCAAAGGAAAACCTCTAATTCGTTGTACTTTGTGATTTATGATCTGTACAATATAGGGTTTCTGCCTCTTCCAGATCTGAGTCAAAATCAGGTGACCTTGGGAAAAAGGTCATAACTTGGGCTAGGAAGATCCAAATGAAATTTCGTGAAAAATTACAGGTATTACACAGGCCGAGCTATCTCAGAAAACTTTTTCAGAGGCTGAAGGTCAAACTGTGACACGTGGCACGCCGTACAAGTTCGCTCTCCTGTATTATCCCATAAACAGGTCACGTTGCGACACTTGGCATATCTCTCTCTCAGAGAATCCAATTGAGGTCAGACCTGTCAAGATGGAAAGATAACAGGCCGAGCTATCTCAGAAGACTTTTTCAGAGGCCGAAGGTCAAACAGTGACACGTGGCACGCCGTACAAGTTCGCTCTCCTGTATTTTCCCAAAACAGGTCACGTTGCGACATTTGGAATAACTCTCTCTCAGAACATCCAATTGAGGTCAGACCTATCAGGATGGAAATCTAACAGGTCAGGCTATCTCAGAAAACGTTTTCAGACCCTGTGGATCAAAAATTTCAGAGTTACACCAGAAACAATCAGGTACATATTTCTGTCAAAACAGAATTATTTTGGTACCTTCATTCATGGCTTCCGGAATTTAGGGATTTGAAGAAAGTTGGAATTTTTGTAATCGGAGACCACGGCTGGATGCTACTCATCAAAATAGAAATTTAGAGACCAAGATCAGAATTTTTGGTTGGGTAGAAGGCCGGGTTTGATCAGACCCTAGTTCGGGACTTTGATCAGAAAAATGGAAAATTAGGGCTTCTGTAAAAATGGGAATTTTTGAAATCTGTGACCACGGCTGGAAGCTCCTCAGAAAAATAGAAGCTTAGAGCTTTGGATCAAACATTTTAATTGGGTAGAAGAGTGGGCTTCATCAAACCCCAGTTCAGAGTCACGTCCAGTGAATCTGGAAGTTTCAAAGGCAAAATTGAGGAGTGAAACTTTGCAGTCTTCAAATTCTGAATATACCAGTTTGATCAGTTCATCAAGGCGCATATTCCTATCCTTTCGAAAGTTTGAAATTCAAAGTTTGAATTTTTGGGGTTTCTCTGACAAACCCATATCCAGCTCCAGGTCCAGTTCTTGCACATCAAGTGGATTGGGTTAATCCTAGAAGAAGATGGATTGGTCACCTACATAGGTGAAGAAGTTCCTGTTTCAGAGGGAGATGAGGCTAAGGCCTTACATAAGAAGATTACAAGCGATCTCGACAGGTATGACTCATCGAGGTATGTTTTGATATTTGTCCATGATTAAGTTTATGGTATGTTTGTCTTCATGTTATTACAGTTAAGTACAATTTTGTTTTTAGATTTGTCGTATCACCTTAACAAAATTATGAATGCATGATAGAAGATATTCATTATTTAGGGTGTTGACACTTATGATTGTACTAATGCATTATGGTGTTGTATGAGGTTTATGTTGTCTACTAACATGAAAGGTACACCAAGAAAGACAAATCATGCTCCAGTTCAAGAACATATGATCATGGTGACATGAGGATAAAGACTCATCCATTGTCATGGATCTCATAGAAGATCCATTTACGAGGTATGTATAACTTGGTTTTATAATGGCTAACCATTGAGACATGCAGGTTACTAACACAAGTCATTGAAGAGAACCAAAAGACATTATACGGGTATGTTAGACATAACTAGCTAGCATGCTAATCCAGGTATGTTTTTCCTATATCAAGCTAGAATCCTACCTTGTGTTAGGATCTTATACTATTGTGTTGTTGATAATGATTATTCACAAAGAGTCATAGGTTTGAATAATCATGGTTGTATGCATATTATGTTTCTTACCATAATTGATGATATGACTAACCAGAAGAATCATGAAGGTATAGCTTTTATGCATATTATATCTCTTATCTTGATTGATGATTCAACTAACCCGAAGAGTCATAGGTTTGAGTAATTACAGGTTTAGACATGTTATGTTTCTTATGATTTGACTAACCATAAGAATACTACATAAACCTTGAATGCTAATGCTTATTATTTCTGTTTGAAATGATCATGAGTATACATGCTTAAGATTATTGTGTTTTAATAGTATACTAATGAATGTATGTTTTTATATGAAATCACAAGGATAACACAATCATGATACTAATAAGCATGCATAGGAACCAAGGATGAATATGAGTTCAAGAACAGGTAATTCAGGAAGCAAAGATCAAGAGGGAGCACACTCCAGTTGCTTCTGCAAGAAAGCAAAGGAGCACACTCCAGTTGCTCCTGCAAGAAAGCAAAGGAGCACACTCCAGTTGTTCCTGCAAGAAAGAAAAGGAGCACACTTCAGTAGTTTCTGCAAGGATGCAGATATTCAGAGGGAGCTGACCATCTTTCCACAACAGAAAGGTGTAGAAGAAGCTACTTCAGATTAGGACTCCAGCAGCTCCTGTAAGGAAGCAAAGACTCAGAGGGAGTCCACCCAACGAACAAACAAAGATAAGTATTTTAATTTCTTGTATATTTGTCTGTTTAAATAAAATTGTTCAATGATGTATATGCTCATGTTCTTAGACTTAGGATATGTATTGTGCATATTAGAATAATTACATTAATGAACAGTACACTACTAATATGCATGGGTAAGTAGCCTATGGCACTGTACAACATTCCATTTCTACTTATCTAGAATGAAACCTCTTTGCTGACATGTTGGGAGTTGTGCACACTCTTAACAATGTTCTGGTAGAGATTGGAAGGCATCTAGAAAGTTACGGAATATGGATAAATGTTGTATTGAAGCATTGGCTAAGATAATTGCATGACTGTATGGCATATTTCTTTATGTGTAAGAATTTGTTCTGAAAACTATGAGATGTTTTCTAATCATGCAATTTAACTTGTTGTGTAGGAAAGATCGTATGCCATCTCCTACAAAAGAAGAACTACAACATTTGTTCAGCAACAAATTATCTATTGAAGATATTGAAGTTCCCAGGATACGGGAAGAATGCCATGATCCGTCGATCATGAAGAACGATGTTTGGGATACGGTCCCAAGATGTGAAAGGAAGTTTGTTATGACTTCCAAATGGAACTATCAGATCAAGCATGTTGCAGATGGCAGCATTAAGAAATATAAAAGTGATGAAATAGAAGATGCACCAGATGGATTTCAAGACAGCATGGTGCATTCTTATATGTGTGCAGAACTTGGTATGGTGAACATAGATTGATTTCCGACACGCAACGGAAGCTTACTACCGAGTTCGAGATGAAGAACTTGGGGATGATGCACTATTTGTTTTTGGCATGGAGGTGTGGCAGAATGCATATGGAATCTTCCTTAGACAAGGGAAGTATGTAATAGAGATCCTGAAGAGGTTCGGGATGATGGACTGCAAGGATATGGCCACACCTATGGCATCGAATCTGAAGCTTCTATATGATGCTTCATCTGAGCCGGTTGATGTCTCTTTGTATCGTCAGATGATTGGGTCCTTGATGTACCTGACGAACACGAGACCAGACATTTGTTTTGCTGTGAACACATTGAGCCAGTTCCTGACGGATCCGAGGAGTGTTCACCTGGTTGCTGTAAAGCATGTTCTGAGGTACCTGAAGGGTACAGTGTATTATGGGCTCAGGTATGAGGAGAATCAAATGTTTAACCTGCAGGGTTATGTTGATTCAGATTCGGATGGCAGTGCTGCAAACAGGAAGAGCACATCTGGGTGTTGCTTCAGTATGGGATCAGGTGTGATCTCTTGGTTTAGCAGGAAGCAGTCCTGCGTAGCACTGAGTACAACTGAGGTAGAGCATGTTGCAGCCTGTTCAGCTAGTTGTGAGACAGTATGGCTACGGAAGCTACTGTCTGAGCTATTTGATCTCCCGTTGGAAGCTACTGGTATCTTCTGTGATAACCAGAGTTGTGTGAAGCTGTCCGAGAACCCAGTGTTTCATGACAGGTCGAAACACATAGAGATCAAATACCACTATATCAGGGATATGGTGCAGAGAGGAGCTGTGAAGCTCCTGTATGTTGCGACGGACGAGCAGATTGCAGATGTGCTGACGAAGCCACTAGCTAGGGTGAAGTTCGAGTACTTCAGAGAGAGGCTTGGCGTTATTCAGATCGAGGACACTTCGAGGAAGAAGTGACGGACACATTTGCTGAAGCCATTCCAAGCATGTTGGAAGGAGGATCCTTCACATGGCTGTGGATGTAAGCGCTGGATGATGAGCATCAGGATGATGTTCTAGTTTCTGCTGGATATGATCAGTTGGCTCATTTTATGTATGTATGTACGCATCATGTTGGATGCAGGATATGATCAGTTGGATCATTTTATGTATGTATGTACGCATCATGTTGGATGCTGGATATGATCAGTTGGATCATGTGTATGTATTGTTTATGCATCATGTTGGATGCTTGGACCATGTATCTGTATATGTATCAGGTGGATACATTGTATGATCAGGTGGATCATGTATGGTGATATGTATCATGTATTTGTATTTGTATCAGGTGGATACATTGATGATCAGGAGGATCATGTATGATGATATGTATCAGGTAGATACTTGGTATGCATCAGGTAGATGCATTGATGATCAGGAGGATCATGTATGATGATATGTATCATATATTTGTATCAGGTGGATACATTGATGATCAGGAGGATCATGTATGATACTTGGTATGCATCAGGTAGATGCATTGATGATCAGGAGGATCATGTATGATGATATGTATCATATATTTGTATCAGGTGGATACATTGATGATCAGGAGGATCATGTATGATACTTGGTATGCATCAGGAAGATGCATTGATGATCAGGTAGATCATGCAGCAGGATGTTGCAGTGATGATCAGGATGATCATAGATGACGAGCTTCAGGATGTTGCTCCAGACAACATGCAGCAGGATGTTGCAGTGATGATCAGGATGATCATAGATGACGAGCTTCAGGATGTTGCTCCAGATGACATGCAGCAGGATGTTGCATTGATGATCAGGACGATCATGGATGACGAGCTTCAGGATGTTGCTCCAGATGACTTGCAGCAGGACGTTGCAGTGATTATGATCAGGACGATCATGAGTACATCAGGATGATGTATGGTGAGTATCAGGTTGATACTCTGTGGCCGTGGATCAGGTTGTGCAGATGAGCATGTCTGGGAGATCCTATAGGTTGGAGTTGTGTACCCGTAACAGCCTGGGATGCTCTGTCGAGACATTGCTCTGGGAGGACATGTAATTTGTGCCCTGGGAGATTTCAGGTCGGAGTTGTGTACCCGTAACATCCTGAGATGCTCTTGCGAGGTTTTGTCCTATGGCATGTAATTTGGGCCCTGGCAGATTTCAGGTCGGAGTTGTGTACCCGTAACATCCTGAGATGCTCTTGCGAGGTTTTTCCATGACCACATGTAATTTGTGCCCTAGGAGATCTCAGGTCGGAGTTGTGTACCCGTAACATCCTGAGATGCTCTTGCTAGGTTTTGTGGTGGACCACATGTAATTTGTGCCCTGGGAGATCTTAGGTCAGAGTTGTGTACCCGTAACATCCTAAGATGCTCTTTCGAGGTTTTGTGGTGGGGTCACATGTAATAGCGCCCTGGGAGATCCTACAGGTTGGAGTTGTGTACCCGTAATATCCTGGGATGCTCTTTCGAGGTTTTGTGACGCACGTAATAAGTCCTGAGGATTCCACAGTATGGCCAGTGATGACGAAGACCTGCAGGTGGTGGGCCTACATCTAGTATGAAAAAGGACTGGCTCTGTAGAACTTCCTATGACGAGTAGATTCAGAGATTGATTGAGATAGCAGCAGCAGTGACGATGATGATGACTCGATGATGATTATCCAGTGACGATGATCCAGAGAAGATGACTTGTGCTAGAAGAACTGTGCTGAGAAATACCTTCCTAGTTAAGAGGGAGTGTTGATGTATATGTAACTTCGGAATGTATTTCACATATATGTATATTGTATTCCTATAGAGATGGTATTATTCCTCTATACGGAAGTGTCGTCATTTATATTGCAAGTGTCGTAACTTATACTTGATGGGTTATTAGACCACCTTGTTGGGGTCGGCCCTGTATAAGTCATGTGGGTCAAAGGGTTATTAGACCACCCTATTGGGGGTCGGCCATGTGGGTCTAAGGGTTATTAGATCACCCTATTGGGGGTCGGCCCACTCAGCATTATGTTATGTGGTTAAGTTAGAGCCGACATGAGTTAGGTAAAAAGGCAAGTCAAGTCAAGTATAAATAGAGTGCGGGAGGCACTCTATTTACTCACTCACTTCTCACACATGCTCTCAAGGAGGAGAGGCGCACTTATGGAGGAGGAGGATTGCTGCTAGGTTATGGCTATCTCTATTGGTTGGTTGTATCATTGCTCTATCTATCTCTGAGGAAGTTATTGGGGTTTTTCACCTTTATGGTTTTCCCCAAGTAAATCTTTGTGTCTCTTGTGTGCTTGCATTATTGTCAACATGATTGATATGCTGTAGATATGCTGTACATGTTGTTCTCTCAGTTAAGATCCTAGATCATATTGAAGTAAATTCAGAAAATCTAACACTTCGTCAGCCTGCTCTAAAAGAAGTAAGCGTTCTTCAATCAGTGAAGTGTCGGGGAGAAGCTCTATGGAAATTTGTAATGTTGGTATCTGGCATTCAATGGGAAGGATAGATTCCATGCCATGAACTAAATGGAATGGGGTAAAGCCGGTGGCGGTTTTGGTAAACATACGATACGCCCATAATGCAGGAAAAATCATGTGATGCCAATTGGATATATGTTTTTCAACAGTGCGTTGGAGGATGGTTTTCAAAATTTTGTTAACAGCTTTGACTTGGCCGTTCCCTTGGGGGTAGTAGGCGGAGGAGAAATGGTGTTCAACCTTAAGTAGTGTGGACAATTATCTCCAAATGGAGTCTTCGAAGTGAGAGTTGTGGTCTGATACGAGTTGTTTTGGTACTCCGAAACGAGCAATAACATGGTTGAGGAAAAAATGGGCTGCAGTGTCAGCTTTGCAATTGTAAGTAGGCATGGCTTCCACCCATTTGGTAAAGTAATCGACAGCCACAATAATGTGTTTGTGACCATCGGCTGATGTGGGATTGCAATCCATGAAGTCGATCTCCCATTTGCAAAATGGTCCCGCGGTGACGACCGGATGAAGGGTGGCGGGGGGTGTTCTTGCCTTTGGGGCAAGGAGCTGGAAGTTTTGGCAGTGTTTGACTGCTGTGATACAATAAGTGAATAATAATGGCCAAAAATAACTTGCACAGATTACCTTTTGGGCAGTGGCCATTCCTGAAAAATGGCCACTCCAGGCACCATTATGACAGTCGTTAAGGACTTGTTCTGCTTCGTCTTGGGAAAGGCATCGTCGTAAGATTGTGTCGAAGCCACGTCAATAGAGGACATCACCCAGGAGGAGATAATGGGGGGCATAGTGACGGATGTGACAGCATCCATCACGGTCTATGTTGGGTCGAAATTTCTATGTGCGAAGGTATATCAAAATATCACCATACCAAGGGTCATCCGATGAGATGATGAACAAATGTTCGTCGATTAGATCAGTCTGAATAGTTGGTGATGGCGATGATGATGGTAAGTCTGTAATGAGTTGAGAGAGTGCTAATGCTTTGGTTCTCTTCGGGGTTTTAAAAGTTAGGTCATGTTCTTGCAAGATAATCACCCATTTGGCAACACAGCCTTGTAGAAGGAGACGATTCAAGGGATAGACCATTGGATTGGAATTGGCCACAACCGTAGTGTGGCTGTGGAGAATGTAATGTCGCAGATTTTGTACTAAAAAGATGACGACAAGGGCCATTTTCTCTTCATGTGGGTAGCGGAGTGGTGGGCTTGACAAGGTCTAGCTCACATAGTAAATGACATGCTCTTGGCGAGCGGAGTCTTCTTGGACAAGTACTCCAGAAACGGCGTAATATGATGCCGAAATGTAAAGGGTAAAGTCTTTCATGAAATCTGGTGGAGAAATCAACGGGGCACTTGTAAGTACTTTCTTCAGGTCCGTGAAGGCTCCTTCTACTTGGTTGTCCCATACGAAGCGGGTATGAAGACGTAGCAAACGGAGGAAACCATGTACTGTGGTTGCATAGTCTGGGAAAAAATGACGAAGGAAGTTGGATTTCCCCTGGAGGCTTTGGAGTTGTCTTAATGTATGTGGTGAGGGGAGGTCCACTATGGCTTGAAATTCTAGCGGGTCAACGGTGATCCCTTTTTCTGAGATGAAAAACCCAGCAGGAAGCCTACTGTTGCGCAAAATACACATTTAAGCGGGTTCAAGCGGATTTTGTATTTGCGGCAACGTAAGAAAACTTGTCGAAGATCTTCTAAATGGTCAGATCGTTTCTTAGATTGGGCGGTGAGGTCGTCTAGATAAACTTTAATGATTTTATGCAGATCATGAAATCAATAAGTCATGGCACGTTGGAAAGTGGCTCCCACATTCTTGAGACCGAAAGGCATGATGCGATAGGAGAAGGTGCCCCATGGGGTGGTAAAAGCAGTCTTGTATTGATCTTCTTTAACGATTTTGATTTGGTTGTATCCGGAGAAACCGTCCATAAGAGAGAGGACCTCATGCTCCGCACACTCATCGATTAGTTGGTCAATAAATGGTGTGGGGAAGTTGTCTTTGGGACAAGCTAGGTTAAGGTCACGAAAGTCAGTACAAATGCGGATGGTGCCTACTTTCTTATTAACAGGTATTGGATTTGAAACCCAGGTGGTATACGCAATCGAGTATATGAAACCTGTTGCTTGAAGCTTCTCGATTTATGTTTTGACAGCTGGAAGCCTGGATGGGTGAATGGGACATTGTTTCTGGCGGACCGGAGATATATTGGGCCAAGTGTCTATGTGATGTTCTATGATGGTGGAATCAAGACCAGGCATCTCGGTATAAGACCAGGCGAGGACATCTCGAAACTCTTGGAAGAGTTTCTTATAAGCTTGGGTTTCTTTTTCAGTACAAGATGCACCCAAAGAGACAAGCTCAGGCTTTCCGGGGGTGGTGGAGATATCGATTTTTATAATGGGTGAAATGTTAGCCATGTTACCTTCTTCAAAGGCTTCTGGAGCTGGGATTGGGTACTTGAACCAATCGACCTTGGTTGGAAAAAAATATTTGGATTCAACAGATAGTTGGTTTGCTGTGGTGGATGTAGATGCCTTAGGGAGGAAGTATGATCGATGGTGCATATCATCCCAAGGGTAATCCGGTGCTGTGAGTGTTTCTAGAATCTCCTCATCAGTTTGAAAGTAGTCGGTCCATAAATTCATTGGCTTGGGTTTATAAGTAGTTGAAATCATGTAAATGGTATTGATTTCTTATGAATGGCACGATTCTGGAGGGAATATTTCCTCAACAAGTGGGGGGGATATCTCTAGGTCAGCATTATTCATCTCATATAGGGTTGCTCTGTAATCTAGGAGATCTGGGAAATGGTGTGAATAATGACCGTAGATTCCGCATATTGCACAAGGGTGGTTTGTGCGCAATGATTTATCATGACGTTGAGATGGTAATTCTAATTTGACAACTGGAATGTTGACGTCATTGTCCAACATACTAATGTGTTTTTTGAAGTGCTGATAGTTGTGGACATAGATGTGTGGTGTGGCCAGTATCGTTGCACAAGGAGCAATTAGGGAGTACATGGGTTGGGGGATTCTTGGCTAATTTAGGAGTCACTGGGGGGGTGCGAGTTGTGGGTGTAGTGTTGTAGGTTTGAGGACCTCTACCCCCAATGTGGTGAGATTGAGGGCGGACATAAGTAGATGTCGATGTAGTGCCCCCTGTTGGAATTGATTGGTTTTGGGGGTTCAAAACACTAGGTGGTGGACGATTTTGGTTGTTTGGTATGCCAGGTGGTGGATGGTTTGACATATTCATGGGCTGTACCGGTTGTAAAACAATGGTCGGATTCGGTGAGGGCATTGGTGCAGGTAAGTACCATATTGGTAACCCTATTGTTAAACCTGAAAGGTTGAGTGTAGCCATTACTGGCAAGCTGACAACTCTGGAAAATGGAAACAAGAATGGGATGGTATGAATTGGTGTTGTTCCGATATGACTAGGCATGATGGGTGCTAGTGGTATTGGCTGAGTATGTTGAGGATATTGTTGTTCGTTTTGTGATAGGGTACACAAATCAGATACTTTAGTTACCTTAAGAGGGGGTGCAATTGACGGGAAAGTGATGGTCATGGGAGTATCTGAATATATCTTGGGTCCAACTGATGAGATGAATGATGTTGGTGCACTAAGAATGGGTTGTTCGATCATGGGAAGAACATTTTTTGGTGTTGCGGGGGCATTGGGATCATAGTATGTAATCCAATCGATTTTGATTACGCGTCCTTCATGGGGGAACATCATGATACAAAAAACTGAAGAAGCAACAGCTTTCATTTTGTACATGTAGCTACGTCCCAAAAGGAGATTGTAATCAAGTTGGGCATTAATGACCTCTATATCTATGAGAACCAACTTGCCCCCAAGATGTATAGGTACATTCACTAACAAGTCTTGAGGTTGAGCTGCACGGCCATCGTAAGCCCTTAGTGTGGTAGTTAACGGTTGGAGCGGTGGGGATCCAAGTTTTTGCCATACGTAAGTGGACATAATGCAGGTGGACATAATGCAGGTGGAGGCCCCTTCATCGATTATGCATCGATGAATGACGAGGTTGCGAATGGAGATGGAAAATTGAAAAGCTAGAGATGCAGGCATGCGAGGTTCAACTTGTTCTAAGTCGAAAGCCATCATGTTAGAGTCGTTAGGATCTATGGCACCGATGATAGATAATAACAACTTTCTTTGTGTAGGACAATTTTTTAAGATTTCCAGAGCGGACATAGTGGTGAGGGACTAAGCTAAATCCTATACAATGTTATAGTTGGAAGTTGCACGAGTGTTTGGGTTATTGTTAATCCATCTCAAAGGGAAATGAGGTACTTTGGGACCTCCATTTATGGGCATATTGGGTATGCGGAGAGGTTGGTCGATTGGGAGAGTACTCGACGATGGGTCGGTAGGTGTGGCTTCAGGGGCGGATCCATATTGATTTCGATGGGCTTGAAGATTGACATCACTAGATGACATCATAAGCAAATGGTGAGTGTTGGACTCTGTATGTTGGTAGTCAGCTACCGTATAAGTAATTTGCTGCTGAGTTGCAGCGGATCCTTAAGGGGGATCATTTGGACACGTGTTTACTGTGCCTTGGTTTGGCAAGGGATTTTGCAATATCATGGGTGGTGGTTGGGGAGGGTGTGCTGGCTGTGTAGCATGTCCTTGTCATTGGGCGTCGTCAGTCAAGAGTTGATGCGCTTGATCTAAATGGGGACAATTATGCATGTAATGGCCATAGACTCCACATATGGAACATGGATGGTTTTCTCTTAGGTTATTATATTTAGCCTGTTTCGGTGGACGGTCATGGTTTTGGTTGGGGGTAGCAGCGTTATTATTATTTGGAGGATTAGGTGGTGGTGCACCTTGGTTGCATTGTTGGTTTTTTCCGTGGTTACATCCTCTTCCATGGTTTTGTTGACCTCCTTGGTTACGCTGGCTGTTTTGGTTTGGAGGTTGGTTTTGCTGTGCATAGACATGCCCTTGGGCAGTAGGTGGGTTTTGAAGTCATGCAGGATTTGGATCAGGTTGCGGTGAGTAGTAAACAAGAGGGTTCTGAGGTGGCCTTGGTGTTTGGTGTGGTTGTGGGTAACCTTTAGCTGCTGGAAGTGTTGGAGGAAGAGGTGCTGCCTGTTGGGGATAATAGGCCACTTGGGCTTGTGGCTGGATTGGAGTCTGGTGGGCCCGTTGGTTATAAAATGGAGCTAGCGCATAAGCATATGGTGCTTGTCCGTAACATTATGGTGGACACGAGGGTCCATGAATGTGGTGGGGGTGTGTTACTGGAGCATATGAAGTTGTAGCTCCAGACTTAGATGAAGCCCTAGAAAGGTCTGGGGTGTTGTTTGTACTCGCCATGGTAAAAGGTTTGTTTTGCACTGTAACCTGGCCGATAATACCGTTGGTGGCATGGGATGCCCCCGGCGCATCATGGCAGGATGGATCACCGTGTGAGGCGTTAGGAAAAATGGTGTATAGATATCTGGATTGGGCATATATGAGGTCGAACTGCTGAGCTTTTAAGATGGCTTCCTCTTCGGACTGGGGTCGTTCGGAAGATACATCTTTGGCTATTAGGGGGAGGAGTAATTTGAGGAACCAATCTAAAAATATACGATTGTCAAGCTTTATCTTGCAGAGGCTATGGCGCTTACGCCACTTGTGGATATGATCGGTGATGTGTGTAGCGGTGTTCTGTCTACAAGACAAAAGCATTTCCACTCCTTCATCATAGCGTACAGGGAGTTGAAAGAACTGGAGGAATGTTGAGGTGAGGGACGTAAAAGTATTGTGAGTCCCATGTGGTTGCTCAATGTACCATTTGGCTGCAGAGCCGGTGAAATTTCTTTGTAAAAGTCTCAGTCTAATAGAATCATATACTATGGAGTTGGAGGAACACCATAGGTGAAACGACATGATATGGTTTTGGGGATCTTCCCCAGCTTTGCCTTCAAATTTTGGGATATCTGAGGGAAGATTTGTGGGCATGGGTGGCCATGTAGGGTTGTGTCTAATAGGGTCGTTGGTTAATCTAGCTAGGTCTGGTAAGTTTAGACTAGCCATGTATGGCATACTGGCAGATGGGTGTGGCATGGTCACTGGGACATAACTATTAATGGTAGCATTATGGAGTCGTCCAGTGCCTCCTAGGGGTATGTTAGGTATGGCAGGGATGTGTCCTCCAATCGATGTGGTGTGGGAAGGGCCTACGGTCCCAAGTGCAACATGGGTTGCAGATGGGTTAGGAATGGTTCCAGTAATCCCTGGGATCTGTGTCGTTGTAATGAGAGGGGGTGTGACCCCTATGTTGGGCATACCCATAATAGGTGGTGGTCCTGTGTTGGGCATGCCTAGAGGGGGTATGACCCCTATGTTAGGCATGCCTAAGGGGGTTGTGGTTACCATGGTTGGCACAGTAGTGGTGGGGTTTGTTGATGTAGCTCCAATAGCACTGGTGAAAAGGGGGTCATATTGTGATCTAGCCATGGGGTTGGTTGGTGATATCTCGGTAGGGTGTTCAGATTCAGCCTCAGAATTAGATGTAAAGTGAGGCGCGTTATATGCTGATGACGTGTGGAGTCAAGGGATAGCGCTCTATGTCTATGATGTGTAGTGAGTGTACCGAACTGAGGGGGTTCACGCTGAAAATGGCGGGATCGTCTTAAGTTCTCAATGGTGAGAGATGTGTCAAATGCCAATGGATGTTGGTGGGATGAAAAACTCAAAACCCTAGTGCAACGATGTGTGTAGGAGGAGAGTGTAAAAAACAATGGCTCTCAGGCCAACAACCAACCTCAAAAGCACTTATTATAATAGTTGTGCTATAATAAGTGGAGGACTCAAGAAAAGTGGTAAGAATACCAAAAATCAAACGGCTCCTAGAAAAAAGTGGTGCTCACTAGACCAAGGGGGGTAGAAGAGCATGCAAATGCCTAACTAAAAGTTGTATTATGACTCAACTAAACAGATCCTCTGCAAGGTGATGAAATCCAAGTCAGACAATATGAGTAATGGAATCAAAGGCTAGATATCCCCCTATCGGGAGGGACACCGGGTAGACAATCCTAAAAATTGGTCACTAAGATACCTCATTCATGACACGTTTGGTTGGGTGAGTCTGTAGTTTGGTTCTATCGCAGTTGTACTCCCATACGGGTAGTACACCAAGAACTACGAAAGGTATCCTTCGGTTACTCAATGGATTGCGGTATTCCACTCAGGCTTCCGGAACCAGTCTGGCTACTTCAACCCTCCTAAGGGAGAGGCCTTCCTAATAAATTGGTGTATAACCGTGTCAACAAATAATAAGAGATTTTTGGGACCCTAAAAGACAACTTCTATGTCTCAGATGTAAATAATTGAGGGGTGTTATTGGCACACCTATCCCCCCAATCCTATCTAGCTACAAGATTCTTCAAGTGTTCCCCAAGTGAGGTTAAAGTGTTTGTTGAGTTTAGGTAGATTTTAAGGCTCAGTTAATTAAAAATGTGGCAGATTGGGTGCAAGTGTGATTATTTAACTAAAAATGAATTTGCCTCGCTTGGGCGATTGATTACAAATTAAAAACAAGACGATTCCAATTTGCAAAAAATAAAGGCGTTTTCTGAAATGTAAATGCTTTAATAAAAATAATTCAAAAATGATGGACTTTTGAAATAATTTTTTAAAGAAAATAAAATAACATAAAATTTGCAAGAAATAAATGGATTTCTAAACGTTTGCTTGGGCAAAACTATTGAGAAAATTTAAGTGAAATATATGATCTAAACAAAGGGCTTAAAAAACCTTTCTTTCACTTGCTGAAAATTTTTAAAAAGATTTTAATGGAGCATATGTAATAGAAAATAATTAACTATTGTTGCAATAATGAAAATAGAATGCTGGAAAAAAAATACAGTAAAAAATAATGTTGGAAAAATAGGCTAAATGGGCAATAATGCAACAAAAATTTTCGAAAAATTGGGCCGAATTCAAAATAACAGCATCGTGGGTTGTAGGGAAAAAGCCACGATGTGCATTGCGGGTTTGAGCTGCGAAGTTGTGATGTGCAGCACAGAAAAAAGCTGCGAAGCCACGATGTACAGCATGGAAAAAGGCCACGAAGCTACGATGTGCAGTGCGAAAAATGTCCGCGAAACCGCAAGTTGCTGCATGGAAAAGGGCCGCGAAGCTGCGACGCACCGTGCGGAAAAAGGCCGCGAGGTTGCGATGAGCCGCGCGACTGTCGGGCGAAAAGATGCGATGTGAAAACGGAAAAAAGGTCGCTGGAAACAAAACCGAAAAGTGAAGTTTCGGTCTGTTAAAGGTTACAGAAAGGGCCAACAGCTAGGGCAGCAATGAATATGTTGTCTAGTATGGTGAATCTGCTAAATGGAATGGTACTAACAAGTAAAAACTAAGATCTAAAGCAAAAATTCAAAATTCAAAACAAAGCGGAGTCGCAAAAAATTGTTGCTTGGTTTTTCAACCAAGCATGTGCAATGGTGCACCTATTAAAATGTAATAGCAGTTTCAAATAAAAAGAAAATAACAATGAACTGAATCTAACATTAACATGTGCATATAAAAATAAATCTAAAAAGATTAACAGAAAGAACAAGAGATATAACAAAGAATGATTTTGTATTATAATACCTCGAATGGTGAGGATGTTTGGTGTTGAGCAGCTCCAAGGTTGACGTGCTCCAAGCTCCAATGGTCTCTTCTCCAAGATGTTGGAATAGGGATCTTCAAACTCACAATGGGAGTCAATGGCTCTCAAAAGGAATTTGGCAACATAAGGATAGGATTAAATGTGGATGGAAAGTGAGGAGCCCCTATCACCTTTTTATAGTTTTTGGTGATGGGGAATACCATTGTGGTTTTAAGGAAACCAATGGTACTAACAAACATGGTTTAGGTCTTTTTTCCCTCTTTTTTCCTTTTTTGAATATTTTGAATATTTTTATTCCCTTTTAATATTTGTTGGGAATTCTGGACTCTTTTTTAGGGTTTTTTGTGTTTTTTGAGGAAAAATATATATTTTGAGGGGAAAAAAATGTATTATGGTCTTTTTGGTGACCTTTTGATGGCTTTAGAGGCTCAAATGGTGGAAAAGTGGACAAATGGGTCACGTGAATAAGGGAATGAGCTAGTGAGCACTTTTTGGGTGTTAACTGGTAGCTTGGTCCAAGTCATCATACCAAGAACACTTAGGAGGTGTGTGAAATGCAGGGGGGGTTTCACGGGTTTAGTCGCATGTGGTGTAGTATGAGTGTTGATGGCCCTACCCCTAGTGCTGTCGGAGGAAGTCATTTTCGCCACCCCAGGGGGTGGATGATTGGAGGTGGTGATTGGTTGGACTGGTTGGAGGATGACTTGTGGCATCAGCATGGGATTAGGATTAGGTAAGTACCACACGGGCAGCCCAAGAGTTAATCTAGGGAGGTTCAACGTGGCCATCACAGGCATAATTACTACTCCTGAGGGTTGGAACAAGAACGTGATTGTTTGGATTGGTGTAGCTCCAACGTAGCTGGGGACCAACGGTGGTTGAGGCAATAGTGGGGTTTAGGGGTAGGCACTGATTGTTTTGATGAAATGGTACAAAAATCAGATATCGCAATGCCCAGCGGGGGGGTCATGGTGGCAAAGAACGAAAAGTGGAGACCATTGGAGTCTCCAAATAAATTCGGGTGGAGATAGTGGAAAGCAAAAAGGTGGGCGTGCCAAAAATAGGTTGTTCAACCATGGGGAGAACATTTTTTGGTGTAGCAGGCACATTCAGATTGTAATACGTGACTTGGTCGATTTTGACAATATGTTCCTCATGGGGGAATATCATGATGTGGAAAACCGATGACGCGACAACCTTCATGGATTACATGTAGCTTCATCCTAGGAGTAAGTTGTAGTCGAGCTGTGCGTTTACGACTTTGATGTTGATCAGGACATTTTCTTCAACTAATTGAATTGGGACATTAGACAGAAGGCATTGTGGCTGAGCAGAATGGCCATCATAAGATCGTAAGGCGGTCATGGATGGATGTAGGGTAGGGGATCTGAGATTCTGCCACATGAATGTAGACATAACTCATGTAGATGTACCCTCATCGACGATGCATCGATGTATAACCAAGTTTCAGATCATCACTGATATCTGAAATGCAAGAGATGAAGGCGTGCAGGGTTTTGATTGATCTAAGGAAAATGCCATTAGTCTTGAATTCGAAGGGTCAATGAAACCTAACGCGGATAGAAATGTTTTACATTGTCTAGGGAAGTTCTTTAGAAATTCTAGTGCTGACATGGCAGCGAGGGACTGGGCCAACTTGTCCAGAATGTTATAATTTGCGGCGGTGCGAGCGTTGGGGTTATTAGTAATGTGGCATAGCGGGAACTTGGGGGATTTGAGAGTTCCTTCCTTCAGCGGTGGTGGAAGGTGTAATGAATGGTCGATAGGGGTTGGCATGGTTTCCTTATCGGTTGGCATGGGATCCGTATCCACACCATAATGGTTACGTCGAGTCTGGATATTGATATTAGTTGACGACAGGATTAGAAGGTGATGGACTCCAGACTTAGAGGCTTCACTTGTGGATGTGGCATAGGTGGCTAGGGGTTATGTGCTGGGGACCCCTTGTGTGGGTAGGGGTTTGTGTATTTTCATAGGTTGTGTCGTAATGACCCCTTGTGTGGATAAAGGGTTTTGTAATACCATAGGAGGTTGTGTCGTCTGGGGTGGTTGACGTTGTGCCTGAGGGGTGGTGGTAGTGTTTCCATGGTTAGCCTCATCCCAAAGATGGTGAGCTATTGTTAAATGAGGGAAATGGTGAGTGTAGTTTCCGTACACGTTACAGAAGGACCAAGGATGATTGGTTCATAACTGTGGGTTCTTACCTTGTCGGGGAATTTGATTGGGGTCTTGATTCATCGTATTGGGGACATTATTAACCGTGGGTTAGGGGGAGGTCCTCCCCTCCCTTAGCATTGATTGTTTTGGTGATTGTGTTCATGTCTTCTGTCTTGTTGGAATTACTGGTTATTGGGGGCAAGTTGATTTGGTTTTTGGTTCTGTTGAGCATAAACCTGTCGTTGGGGTGCAGAGGGAGCCTATGGTTGAGCGAGAGCAGGTGGTTCCTGTGGTGGATAATAGGATAGGGGAGCCTGATGTTGTAAGAGAGAGGGGACAAGAGGCAGATGGTAGTAAGCTGGTGGGGTTGGGGAAGTAGGGTACGCCTGATGGTTCTTACCATAACTGAGCGCTGCATATGTGGGCCCATATGTTTGGGCACTGTGAGCTAGAAAATCATATGAAGAGGTTGCTCCGGAATGGGCTATTGTGCATGAACATTCAATATGTGTGGATGGTTTATCTGTGGATGCAACATGGTCGATGATGCCGTCTTCCATGTGGGATTCCCCCAACATATCTTTCCGATAAGTGTCGTTGCATGGGGCATCAGGTAATATAGTGTATAGGTAACTCGATTGGGAGTAAATGAGGTTGAATAGTTGGGATTTAAGGACAGCCTCTTTCTCAGACTGCGGTTGTTCAGACTCCACATCCTTAGCGATGGATGGTATAAGATATTTTAGGAACCAATCTAAAAAGATGCGGTCATCCAATTTGATCTTACAAAAACTGTGCCGTTTGTGCCATTCATGGATATGGTCCGTGATATGGGTGGTTGTGTTTTGTATCCAAGATAGAAGGATCTCAACACATGCATTGTAATGAACTAGTAACTGGAAGAACTGCAAGAAAGTCGAGGCAAGGGACGTGAACGTGAAATGGGTCCCATGTGGCTGGTTGATGTACCACTTGGCTGCAGTGGTAGTGAAGGTTTGTTGTAATAACCGTAAGCGAATAGAGTCGTCCACTATGGAGTTAGAGGAACATCATAGGTGGAAGGACATGATGTGGTTTTGGGGGTCTTCCCCTCCCTCTCCCTCGAGCTTGGGTATGTTCGACGGGAGCTTGGTGGGAATGGGAGGCCATGTGGGATCATGTCAGATGGGGTCATTGGAAAATCTAGCCAGGTAAGGAAGGTTGAAGCTGGCCATGAATGGAAAACTTGTAGGAGGATGTGGCATGGATGGGCCAACCTGCATGGCTATGGTGGGGCCACCACCGCCAAACCGAGTATATGAGTGTTGGTTGCGATGGGAATTCAAGAAATACCTATATGGTGGGGAGGGATCTGAAAAGAAGTAGTGGTGCCCCCAAAGGTGACTAGGGGGGGTGTGGTTGTTGGGGCAGGATCTCTACCTGTGGGTATGGATGCAGTGGCTGAGTGTAAGGTAGTTCCTAGGGTGGGTCCCGTGGCATTGGGAATGGGGGGTTCCAAAGTAGTGGGAATGGATGGTCCCATCGTAGTGGGAATGGAGGGTCTTGTAGTAGTGGCACCTAGGATGCCGCTAGCATGTCCACCACCAACGAACCTTCCATTAAATGGGTTTGGTATCATTTCGACCATGGGACTAGAGGGAGGTGTGTGTACGGGTGACTCTTTGTCCGAATCATATGTGAAATAAGTTGCATCGGGATGGAGATCCGGAGACGACAATGTGCATCTCAATGGAGCATGACAAGTGGGGTCTAGGAGACCGTGTTGAGGGGACTACACACATATCCTATGAGAGTACCTCTAGGATCAATGGTGACTGATGTTGTGCGTGTGGGAAAATAAAAATGCTCAAAAATCCAACTACCGTTGTGTGTGCAAAAGGAGAGCTCTAAAAAAAATGGCACTCATGCCAATGAAAAACTCTAAAACTCTACGGCGATCGCGTGTCATAGCAGGAGAGTAGAAAGGAGCGACCAAAATGCCAACATGAAACACTACCTACAAAGTAAAATGACTCACTAACCTGAGGGGTATCAGAGCATGCAAACACCTAACTAGAAGATGGGAAGCTCACACAAATCGTATCCCCTACAGGGTGATGAAATCTGTGGTCAGACGATATAAGATGGAGAACCGAGTAGGTAGGGGATGTCCCTCTACCAAGGGGTATCCCAGGAAACAGAGCCCTAGGATAATGGGAACTAGGCTAACCTATTCATGGCACGTCTAGAAAAAGCAATTCGCTGTTTCAGTCCTTTGGTCGCTACACCCATGGTATGGAGGCCTGGTAGTGCAGCGAGGACTACGAGTAGGTGTCCTTCGGAACTAAGTGGAGAGCGGCAGTCCACATAGTCCTCTGGAACCAATGTGACGACTTTCCCTGCAAAGGTAGAGGCCTTTTTTGACAAATCGATTTTTAACTGTGCCAACAAGTAGTAGGGGATTTTGGTTCCCTAATAGTCAAGTACTAAGTTTCAGATGTATAGTGGAAAAAGGGGGTTATTTGGATGCCTGCCCCCAGTGCCCTACCTAGCTAGACTATTGTTTTTAGTCCCCAAGTGGGGTTAGTTGTGTGTTGAGTTAAAAAAATTTAGTCTCACTTGATGTTTTTAGGGTTTGAATAGGTGCACAAGTGACATGTATGGCTACGCTAGATGAGCAAGATAAAACTGATAACATAAATGAAAACTAAACTAACATTCTTGTTCTGAAACTAAAATAAACTGTTCCTATTGCTTTTCAAATAAAATTACTAATTGTTATGACATGTATGCAAATGATGCAGTAAATGAACTCTCTAAATAAGTGCTACAACAATCCAAAAGAAAACAAAAGTTCCATGAGAAGAAAATAGAGTATGAGAGGGCCGACTACAATGGGTAGAGGATGAATTGAAAAAATAATGCTAAATAAAACAATGGAGAACATTATATGAAAAAATTCTTAAATATAATTGCATATTTGGATTCCTTGTTCAAAAAAACCCAATTAGAAAAACAAAAAATCGTCCCAAACCGAGTTCGAGAGAGGGAGATATGGCCGTTTCAAACTTGTGTTTTGGAGCGCACTTTTGGAGGCAACATGTGTGCTCTAGAGCGCCATTAAATGGGAAAAGAATGCGCTCTAGGGCACTCTAAACTGGGAAACAAGAGCGATCTGGGGCACTCTTAACTGATCCAAAGGTGCGCTCTAGGGCACTCTTAACTAAGCAACAGGTGCGCTCTAGGGTGCACTTATCGAGCAAAAGGGTGCATCCTGGAAATTGGAAAATACAAAATGAAAAATAAGCTCAAAGAAATGTTGAAAGGGGGTATTAAGGGTTGGTTTAGGCCGGTTTTTCCAGCCAGAGGTTAACTACAGGGTTAGCAACACAAAAAACCATTTGTTTAAGGAGATCTAACACCTTCAAAATCTATGGTAAAAAACACGAAAAACTAAACAAAAAATCACCAGGGATCTGTAGGGCTCTCCCTAGTTTGGTCGCCAGTTCTGTTGGTGGTGCTTTTGCACTTCAATAGGAAGAAAATGGGGTGCTACTAGCTTGTGGAAGCCAAGGTAGAGATCTTAGCAACTATGTCTGCCATGGCTCTGTGTGTGGAGTGTGCGTTAAAAATCTGAAGTAAAAATAGGTGAAATATAGAAAACTATGCACATATATAATATAAGCCAAAATAAACCTAAGCTAAGGGTGAGGTAACAAGTGGTAAAAAACATAAACCATTTAGGTTTACTCCAGTAAAATAGTAAAAATGACTATCTACCACAACATTTAGAAACACACATACATAAAGACATTACTTCATAGATATTACAAAACCCTTTTTATAAAAGAAATGACTTCTATTATTTGTAAAAAGTGATTTACAAGTTGAGAATTACCTCTTTGGGCTTACAAACCCTTGCAGCCGTAAATTTGTTCAATCCTTGGCTGGGTTACATCCTCCGAGTGGTCTCCACACTCTACTGGTATGCACTGCAGCAACCTTCAGTGGTGGCTAGGAGCGAAGGGTGCTCAACTAGCCAAAGGGATGTGTGGGACAGGGTGTTGGCAAGGGAGGTCTGATAAAATTGAGAAAATGGTAGAATGGAGGTGGTGCTGAAGCAGAGGGATTCAAGCAAGAGGGAGTGAATGACAATGGAAAAAATTGTGTAAAAAATGGTGAAAAACATATAATATATGGTGTGGTTTTAGAGTTTTGTAACCCTAAAACCACTTATGGTATATGTTTTTTAAATTTTACTGCTCGGTAAGTCTTGCATTGAGGCGGGAACTTTGGTTTGTCAGGACATCCCCCTATTTTGGTGGAAACCTCCTTTTTAAGTGAGGATCCCTATTTTAGTGGAGGTTGTCCAAAGGGGGATTTAGGACTTAGGTTAGATGGGTTTTTTGGGTTTTTTGTTAATAAATAAGTTTGTACTTTAGAAGTGAGGGTCTACACCATATTGCTAGGTATGTGGTCAATTTTTTGTGTTAACAGTCCTGATCACATTTGTAGGATAGAAAGAGACAAAGTACCAAGAGAGTGTATCAGTGTTCACTAGAGACTTCCATGGACCAACACATGCGAACATGCGGAGTAATTCAAGGCCAGAAAGACAAAGGGTGAATAATGTGCAGTTGCACACATTTTATGAGAAACTATGCAAAGTGATCAAGCGTACTTCGTGTATCCCTATGGGAATAACAACAAAATATATCCAAAAGATGAGGTTCAAAGCGAGCCTCCACTCTATATTAATACAACCTATAGAACCAACAAACCCATAATGGTATGAGGCTCAGTATCAGCTGGATGCAAAGAATATTGACCTCATCATTGAAGATTGGACGCTCGAATGGAAAATTGATGCACCAAAGGCATTTATCATGACATCTGAGGAAAGCATTAATGAAAGCAAAAACCAAGAGAAAGATCAAGAACAAGAACAACAACAGACTAGCGACTTTAGAGAAGGCGAAAAGAGGAAGAACCCTAACACAAATGTGTCAGAGGGGCCAAAAAGAAAGAAGCAAAAAGCAAGTAAGACTCCGCTTGATGCGAAGTTGCATGATGATGATTATGACTAAATCGCATCCAGAGTCCATGATCATATTGAAGAGATGATCGCGATAAAAAGACAACAAGAAAGCGAAATTACAAGCAAGCATGGTAAAGAGCATCGCAGAACTGAAAAGTATCATGGAAAGAGTAGAGAGAAAGTCTAGAGATATCTAATAAGGGAATCATACTCTGAAGACAGATCAGAAGAGTCAAGCTGAATAAACATAAAATCTCCTGTACTAACGATTAGACCTTAGTTAGTGCGCATAGAGCTGATGAACTTCTTATTCCCATCCAATGAAATCACTGAGGGTGCAAAGAAACTCGCGCACTCGGATATTGACGTGGGGATACTACGCATTGAAGAACTACATGATCTACATCTACAAGTTGTAGAAGAAATTAAATATAGAGATATGATCTTATACAACCAGCATCTCAAGCTAGAACAAAGTTATAAAGAGCTGGGGAATGAATGCAGAGTGAAGACCAATGAGCTAGCAAATGCACATGAGAAGCAAAAGAAGTTGAAGAAGGTTGTAGTGGAAGTCTGTGCAAAGATCCCATACTTGAAATAATAACCTGAAGTGGAAGCGACCATTGTTAAGATTGGTGCTGCAGTAGACAATCTCAAAGCAAAAATGAAAGATATGGATATTGGTTACAAAGAAAAGATTGCAAAATTAGATTCTAGGAAACAAACTGGCACTCTGCAGAAGTAAAAGAAGCAAGAGCTAAATAATTGAAGAATTCAATAGAAAACATCTCCACAAAAGTTGCGAGGTGTCAAGATTCGCTAGAAGAAGTGACTAATTCATGGGCCATGCTGCAAGAAGTCACGGACTTACAAAAAAATCAGGATGAAGTCCAAACGAAGTAGAAGGACCTCAACACAATGAACACGGCTATGAAGGATTTTCCGCCAAGAAAAACAATAAAAAATTTAATAGAGACAAAGGATCTTCAGAAATAATTAAATGCATTAAGTGTAAAGGAAGCTGAAACTTTAGCAAAGTTACAACCTATGCAAGAAGAGGAATTGGCACTCTCTCAGGATATCGACGTGAAGCTACAAGAGCTTCACATGACAGAGAGCACAATGAAGGAACAAATGCAAGAACCAATATCTGCGAGGCTTCTCGACACTATGAAAGAGTACGAGCAGGAAACTAAGGAGGATGTTGTGAAGCCAAGCACAACATATCAAGAGTTCGCAGCAAAGATGAGCACGAAAGGTGTTGCGAAGTAAAATAAGCCCATTGTAAGTGGCTCAGGGATGAGCCACAAGTAATTGTTAGGGGCGTGTTGGTCACAGCCCAAGTAAAGGAACTTTTGAATGCAAAGTATAGTTATGTGAGGCCTGACATTGACCAGTTTTGGAGACAAGCGACTCCGCAAATCCTAGGAAGAAGGTATGGAGTGAAGTAAAATCGACAAGAAAGGACATGTTCCCTTAGTAAAGACTAAGTAATAAGGAAAACCATAAGTGGTTGAAGCAGTTAAAGGCCGAGTGATGACCCGAATGTTATAGGAGCAGAAAATAAAGAAGCAGAATGGTGTAAAGGACACGCCACTACAGAAGTAGGAGACTCGGAACTGCACCTATCAGAGAAGCGTCAGAGTCAGAAGAAGTGGCACCGAAGGGACAATGAAGTCAAATCTAAGCATAGCCTATAGGATAACCACGCGAGTTTTTTGGGTTTTGAGTACTATGGGCATTGTCCCATAGTTATTGTAATATGTGTCCTTCAGGAACATCTATATGTAAGGGTATTTTTTTATAAGGAAGGGTTAGTTGGTTGGGTTAGATGTTGATTTTGGTTGGTTAAAACAAATAAGAGAGAACAAACTCTACAACTGAGTGCGTAGATATCTGATTGTAGAGAAGAGTCTACACCTGGGTGTGCAGACTCGAACTGTTACCCTTCCAAGTAATATAAGAACAGTTCCTATGGATGTAGCTCCCTCCTAGGGGTGAATCACGTAAATCATGTGTTATGTATGAGTCTGTGATGCGTTTGTGTTCATGTTATGATATGATGATGTATTTTCTTTAATATTTATGAAAATGGTAATCTTACATTAAGTAAATGGAATGAAAGTGAATGAATGTTGCACAATAACACTAAGTTTGATGAATGCGTAGTTAATCGGTAAGGACAGTAGAGATTCAACGTATTTATGTAGACTGTCGATAACTGTTAAGTGCGAAGTCATCTGTTTATATTGTCTTGTTAAGTATATGTTAAGTAAGGGAAATGTTGCAAGGTCGTTAACCACATCCACACATCGCCGCGGTTGCAGAAACCTGATTCTGTAAACTCCCATCCTTTGCTTTGGGTGATACTTCATCCTGTTCATAGTTTGATGGTGAAAGATCCAGTGAAAGGGGTTTTGTTGTGTCTACAATAACTTTGTTGAACCCAGGTAATCCCAAGGAGACCAACAAACCCAATAATTCCCAGTGAGTAGTGCCCATGGGATCTGCTATGAATAATTTAATCATAGTAACTTTATATGTCTACAATTTTCTTCAATACACCAAAATAAGGGTTGATTTCACTTTAAAAGACAGTCAAGATTCATATTGGAAGCTTCATAATATGGTGATTCGATTTTCATAGATAGTGCAGAGGTGTAGAGGTAATTTATTTATTGATCATATGTGAATTGAATGGCAAGAATCCAGTAGAAATTTCATACAAAATCAGTTACCTAGCCATATTTAAATTCTTCCATGTGTAATTAAATATAAAGACAGAATTTAAAAAACTTCAAACCTATTTGGATGATCTATCACTACTACATATGGCTCAAACGTCCCATGAAAGTTTGCCACTAAACAGTTAAAATTGATGTTTTCGTGGAAAAACAATTTAAATTCTTGTAAAAATTTGAAAATCCCCCCCGACATTCATGGCTATAGCGACCGATGTAATTTTCGTTGCTATAGCCATGAAAGTTCATCGCTATAGCAACGAAAATTAAATCCGTCTCTATAGCCACGAAAGTTCGTCTCTATAGCGACGAAATGCCCTAAAATAAAACTTTTTTTCTTTCTTTCTTTTGCAACGGTCATTGACTTTTTGTTTTTTTGAAATTTGACCGTTGTCCATTTTCGCTGGAACCACGACCCTCATTGATCTATAAATACATGTTCTTAAGTCATATTTTCAGAATCATTTGTTACAGTTGCAGCAATCTTTCTATTGGTTTTTCGCTCTGTGATTTCAAGAGTCCAGTACTGGGTTGACACATCGAATTTTTGATCTCATTCATTTTCCAGGTTAGTTTAACTGCAATGCACTAGTTTTTTTTGTTGTTGCACCCTTTATGTTCCAACTAGGGCTTTAATGCAGATCTCATTTTTCTCTTTCTCTGCCTATTTATCAATGTATCCTCCATTTCTAATCCATGTGGGTGGCAAGGTTAATGCTTTGAATGTATGCATGCCACACAAATGTTGTCCATGCATGATATTTCCTTGTGCAATTTTGCTTTCACATGTTTAATTTAATCCCTAATTAAAGGATTTTGAGATGTGGTTTTGGTTCTTGTTTATAACTTTAGTATTTATCCATGGTCCTTCTTTAAAATAAGCATGAGGCTTATGATTTTCTTCAAGGAAAAGTGTGGCCATGTATGTAAAAGCATGCATAACAATAATTTGGATCTAGTTGGTTTCACATGTTCCATTAATTCTAACTAGTAGTACATTTTCACATGTTCCATTAATTGTAACTAGGAGTACCTAGTATTCATCTTCTTTACATCAATGGTGTAAAATATCCATATAAAATACCTAACAAAATATTTGAATTTTTAGGTGTCCATTTTTCCTTCCAAACCTGTCTTATGAAAAAATGGGAAGTAATGGTGTATAGGGTTGATAAGAACATATATAAGTGGATCACTAAACTCATGGTATTAGAAATCAAAGACAAAATTGAAACCAAAGTTCTAGTAGTCAACCATGTTTATGATTCTTCATGTTGGGTCCCAACAAAGTGAGCCTATGCACACCTAGAAAAGGATATCCACATATTTGTATGGGTTTAATCTAATCAAAATACATGATTTCATTAGTCTAGGTAGTAGTTATGTTATACCCAAAAACAATTTAGGGTGTTAGGTACCATTAGAACTAGGGTTCAAGGAGGGTCATTGGGAAAAAATGTACAATAAGGATTTCCTCTTGATATTATATTAGCAACCCCCTACAAGGTAAAACATCAAGGAACTTTTGTTGCACAGAGTGTTTACAAGCTAAAATAAGTTCTCAAGCCCTTCCTAACATCAAAAGAACCATGTCTTGGAAATGACTTCTCTATTAATACTCATTTATTATGGTGGTATAATTTGATTCTTCATGTAGGTATGGAAATGGTTGAAATCTTATGATTCTTTCACCAAGTCTCTTTCAAGAAGGAATTTATTTGGCTAATGATTCTTTGATACACCATCCAAGGTTTTGATGTCTTGGGCCTATTGATTTGTTGTTAAATCTTGGACTTACAAGACCTAATGCCTCATTGAGAGAATGGAAATTGGGATCAAGCACTACTTTTCCAAAAGAAAATTCAACCATGGGATAAAAATTCCTTTACACCAAGATTATTCTTGATGTGTGATTGAAGATAGCTTGGACATTGAAATCCAAGAAAGATACTTTGTTTTTTTTCTTAAATAGTGTTCGGAATCCTATCTTTAGAATTAATATATAAAAACACTTTTTATTTAGATATTTTTGCTTGGAGGTATCCATGTGGATAAACTATTGACAATACTGGGAGAAAAAAACCCATGCTTTCTACAATCTCGGTGAAAAAATATTGAGCATATTGTCGAGATATTTCCTCTTTCTAGGAATGTATAGACGTAATCATATAAGTTTGCATGTCAATAATATTTTCTTGCTTCCTCAACATGGTGAGATACTATTATAAGAGATTTATTATCATTGGCCATTAGCCACTTAATGGACCTTCATTATACAAATTTCATCTAGAATCATATATTTCACCCCATTCACATGATATATATAAACTGAACCAGGATTCTCCTCGTTTTTCCTAACCATACATAAAATTTGTAAAATTGATCTATATACCATTTGATGGGAATCTCCATTTTTTTAATCTTTTGCAATATATGTAACAAATTTTATTTAAAATCAAAGGAAAAATACATAATTTTAAAGTACTTAGACACCATCATTCTCCAATTCATGGTCTTTTTTTAAAATTTGAATATATCGGGGTATATGAAGATTCAATTTAGACGTACGTTATATATTGATTAATGAGTTTTTTTGTTGTTGTAGCTTATCAGAATGTCAAATAAATATACCTGGGAAGAAAACAATAGGAGGTATGTTGAGGCTAAGGCAACATTGGAGGCGAAGGGTGATGGAAAGTGTTATTGCCCTTGCAATGATTGCAGAGGTTTGCAAACTAGAAGAATTTTAAGAACACCAGCTGAAAAACATTGTAAGGAGAAGGGGCATGCTAAAGGGGGGTATGAATATCATCTGTTGGTAAGACGTTATTCATTACATATTGTACTTCTTGTAATAGTATTGATAATGTATTCACATTTTTTTTTATCATTTTAAATATATGTGTTGTATATTATACACTAATGTTATTGCATTGTTTGTAAATATAAATACAATGCCCCCAAGATGTCCAACGCCAGAGAGCCATTTGCCACATAATAGTAGAAATACTACTTTACAAGACGACGAGCATGGAGATCATGCTATTGAAGATCGAGTTCTTAATGATCCTATGGACGAAGATGACATTATTGATACAAATGGTGAAGATGAGATAAATAGATTGCTGCAAGATACATTTTCTCCATTGGATGAGGACAACCTCCATGATTTTCATGATGTTCCTCTTCTCGAGAAGTCCCAAGAACGTCTTTATGAAGGCTCAACAACCAATATTCTATCTGCTATATTGTTGTTGGTGAACTTGAAGGTTTTGAATGGTTTATCAAACACTTGTTTCACACAGCTCCTAAGGTATGTAAAGTTGATTATTTTCATATTTTTTAGTGTTAATCAATTCATAAATTAGGGATATGAAATATTTATGACGTATATTGTTTACATTTTTGTTTTTGTCAACGTTGCAGATTGTTGGGTGATTTTCTATTACCACCATCAAACAATTTACCACGCACAAGTCGAGAGGTATTCTTGATTATGAAAGAAATTGGAGTGGAGCATCAATCTATTGATGCATGTCCTAATGATCATATTATATATTATGGGCAGTATGCATCAGAAAACAAATGCCCACAATGTGAAATTAGTAGATATCGAACTGATCAATTAACAAAAGAGGTCCCTCGCAAAGTTCTTCTTTATATTCCCATAATTCCACGTTTCCAACGACTATTCAAGTGCCAAAGTATAGCACAGTTTATGGATTACCATGCGAAGAACAAAAGTGAAGATGGTGTTCTTTGAATGCCTGCAGATGGTTCTGCATTGAAGAACATCGAAGAAAAATGGCCAATTTTTAAAGACGAACCTCGTAATGTTAGACTTTCATTGGCATCTAATGGTTTCAATCCATTTGGTGAGCTTCGTTCTACTTACTCAGTGAGGCCTGTTTTTGTCATAAACAATAACCTACCTCCTTGGATGACAATTAAGAGAGAGCACACAATGTTGGCAATGATTATTCCAGGTATTTTTTTGAAAGCTGTAATTATATTATTCCATAAAGTTATTTGTTTAATTGTTGCATCAGAACACCTTTTATATATTTGGATGGATAACTAAATAGCAATATTGTATGTTTATTGATCAATTAGGTAAATACCAAGTTAAAGATATGAATGTATATATTGAGCCTCTTATCGATGAGCTATTGAAGTTATGGGATGGAATCACTATGTATGACATCTCTAGACCAATAGGGTAGAAACAATTTTAGTTTCATGGAATTCTTGCATGGACAATTCATGATGCTCTCGAGTTAACACATTTTTGTGGTATGTAACTTTATGTTGCAGTTCGTTAAAATTACATTGTTTTAAGGTAAAAACATGCATTTTTTTTTTGAATTAACAATCTTTTGATGCTATAACAGTAATACATATATCTCCCAGGTCTTCAAACAAAGGGAAAATTTGCATGTCTAGTATGTGGTCCTAGGATAAAATCTCGTCGTTCAAAAATTTTAGCGAAGGAGGTGTTCGATGAGTACATGCACTTCCTCCCTAAGAACCATAGGTACCAAACTATCGAAAAAACAAAATTCAATGGTAAAGAAGAGAATGCAAAGAAACCACAAAGAATGACACCTCACCTATGGAAGTTGGAATATAACAGAAATTGTCAAGGTATGTAAATTGTATATGCAGCATACAATATGTTCACGTTATAATATTATGATTTTTTTTATTTTTACTGAATTTTCTCTACCATGGGTGTCATGAATTATTGTTAATGTGTTTTCGTTTATGTTTAATGACTGTATTTAAGGCATGAATGGGATTCTAGGAGGAATGAAGAGTTATCCCATACAATTCAGTAGGTTGCCTTACTACGAGCAACTACAAATAGCTCATTTGTTTGATACAATGCATATCGGGAAGAATGTAACATAAATCGTATGGCGAACATTAGGTGGAAGGTTAGACAAAGATAAAATTGGAAAAATTTGTAGTGACATTGCAGAACCCAATCACGCATTGCAAAGTTTAATTATTTCCAATGCCGGAAATGGGAACCAGAATATTAGTCTTCCATGGTTATTGATGGAGCAACAAAGCAATGCTATAAAAGAGGTCATTCATAAAATAAGGTTTCCGATGGGGTTTGCGTCGAACATACAAAATATCTTAACCAGAAAGGTGATTTTGGCGGTGTTAAAACTCATGACTGGCATACATTCATTAAGGTAATTATTTACGTATTTAATATCCATTAAGTAAATCTCTTTAGTAATAGTTCACTCCTATTTGGAAACATTAGATAATGATTTTCTTTTTGCTACAGTACGTTCTACCTCTTGCTCTCCCAGATAGCTTTGAATAAAACATAAAACAAGTTATCTATGATCTTGGTAAATACATGAGGTAAGTAACAATTTTATATGCATGAAAAATGTTTGTTCTTTTGGTTGCATTGCTTATTGACATGATATTGTGTTTTACAGCTTGGAACTTTATTATATATTATATGCCTCAATCCGGTTGATCATTAATGTTATTTTATTGCATCTTTTGTAGGTGGCTTTCATCTAAAGAAATCCATAAATAAGATATTAGGTATTGGAAGAGAGAAATTCCTCGTCTAATGTGTGAAATGCAGAAGTATTTACCTCTGACATTTTTCAATGCACAAGAACACTATCTCATACACCAAGTTGAGGAGATTGAATTGTGTGGACTTGTAAACTCAAGGTCAATGTGGATGGTGGAAAGGCATTTGAAGGCATTGAAGGATTTTGTTAGACAAAGAGCATGCCCTGAGGGTTTTATGGTGGAGGGCTATATGCTATATCAATCCATGGTGTATATCAGTCAGTATCTTCCAAATTTTTCAAAAAATATAAATCTACCTTGCAATTGGCATGTCGACTCCATCAACAAATTTGAAGAGGAGGTCCTGCTGGGGAAAGGTAGAAAGAGGAAAGTGAAAGGTAATTGAATGGTCATGTACATTTTATTTATTATACAATTAATTTTCAATTTATGTAATTTCTATTATTCTAGCAGTATTTTAATTAAAGGTAAACTTAATTGCCTTTAATGATAGCTAACTTACAATTCTTAATTGTTTTTTTTCATATAGTTGGCCGCGTGTGGGATGCAATACATTTATGCATTGCAAACAATCATGATTGCATGGAGGAATGGATTGATCGATGTACATAATACTATGGTACCTTGTCATGGGAAGGGGTTAGTAAAATGATTAAAACAGTGCATCGTCATCGAGAAGAATATCCCGATCTTACGCAAAGTGAAATTGATTTAGCATGTGGTTTAAAAGATAAAAAGGAAAGTATATTTACCTTGCTCATTTTTTCGTTGTTTCGCATTGTATCAAAATATTTATCTCATTTATGTCTTCTTATCTATTTATTTACCGAGTCGTGAATGATGTAGCTGATACATCACATTGCTATGTGGTGCAATGGTCATAAATTTCGCATCAAGAAGTTGGATGACAAGAGGAAAACATTTGATTGCGGGATAACTACAATTTTTCAAGTCACTAATGTTTCCTCTAGAAGTGACAGGCATCCAGAAGTATCTGAAAATAGGTACTCTGGTTATTTGGAAGATATACTTGAGTGTGACTTTAATTCCTTTAAAGTAATCCTGTTTGAGGTCAAATGGTACAGGTTACGAATGAATGAACGTGATCCTGAAAGAACTGTTATTGAGCATGCCAATGGATTTACCATGGTTAATACAAGGGCACTCGAACCAGGTACAAAGCCTTATGTTCTTCCAAGTCAATGTGAGCAGGTATTTTACTCATAGGTTCCAGGTAAAGCAGGTTGGTCATACGTTGTTAGATACGATCCAAGAGGAAGACCGATATGTTGAATATTGTAACTTCTAAGAATATTATATTTGTATATTATTTATTCCGGAGATGTTCCATACCTCCGATGTGATTATACTATGAATCCGGAGATGTTTATTCCTCCGAATTGGTTGTGCTAACTAGGGTTATTAGACCCACCATGTGGGGGTCATCCCAGTCAGTTATAATAGGGTATTTAACCTAATGGTTAAATACAAGCCTACATGTACTTGTGTAAAATACATGTCAGTGTAGTGTATAAATAGAAAAGGTATGTTCCTCATTTGACACACACACACACTTGAGAGAGGCGCACTTATGGAGGAGAGGTCTGCTATGGTGGAGAAGGAGATCATGTCTTTGGTTTGCATCTTTGTATATTGCTGGTCATCTATATTGAGGAAGCTTTACTGGGTTTTCTACCCCATGAGGGTTTCCCAGGATAAATCTGTGTCTCTTATGTTTATGCTATGCTTATTTTTTCTTCAGTGATCCTGTATATGCTATTATTGTGAAATGGAATGTAATGCTGCTATTTTCTGTCTTAGCATATTAAATTTTAACATGGTATCAGAGCTAACCTGAAGGAAGACAAGGTATGGCACTTACGACACTTGCTTTACTTACGACAATTTGAAGGTTAGGGTTTTACATAGCAAAAACCAGTCATCATGGAACTTTCGCTATAAATCCATTTATGTGAAGTTTCAGGGTCCGAAAAGTTTATAGGTCGACGATAACATCCCCAGGTACCTTGTGTCCAAAGGGAACCCTCAGATTCCTTGTACATTATGAGTTATGATCAGTACAAGTTAGGGTTTCTGCCTCTTCCAGATCTCAGTCAAAATCAGGACACCTTGGAAAAAAGGTCATAACTTGGGCTAGGAAGCTCCAAATGAAATTTTGTAAAATGTGACAGGTAGTACACAGACTGTACTATCTCAGGAAACGTTTTTAGAGGCCGAAGGTGAACCAGTGACACGTGGCACGCCATACAAGTTTGCTCTCATGTTTTATCCCATAAACAGGTCACGTTGCGACACTTGGCATAACTCTCTCTCAGAGAGTCCAATTGAGGTCAGACCTGTCAAGATGGAAAGATAACAGGGCGAGCTATCTCAGAAAACGTTTTCAAAGGCCGAAGTTCAAACAGTGACACGTGGCATGCCGTACAAGTTCTCTCTCCTGTTTTATCCCATAAACAGGTCACGTTGCGACACTTGGCATAACTCTCTCTCAGAAAATCCAATTGAGGTCAGACCTGTCAAGATGGAAATATGACAGGTCAGGCTACTGCATAAAAATGTTTTAGACCCTGTGGAGAAGAAATTTCAGATTTATAGCAGAAACAATCAGGTGCATATTTCTGTCAAAACAGAATTATTTTTGGAGCACCTTTATTCATGGATTCCGGAATTTAGGGTTTCGGAGAAAGTTAGAATTTTTGGAATCGGAGTCCATAGCTGAATGCTACTCAGGAAAATTGAAATTTAGAGACCAAGATCGAATTTTTGGTTGGGTAGAAGACCGGGCTTCATCAAACCCTAGTTCGGGTTCCTATCCAGAAGATCCAGAAGTTTCGAAGGCAATTTTGAGGGGTCAAATTTTGGAGATTTCAAAATTGAAGAATGCTAGGTTGATCAGCTCAGCAAGACACATTCTTCCATCCATTCAGAAGTGTGAAAGTCAAAGATTGAATTTTTAGGGTTTCTTTAGCAAACCCTAATCAAGCTCCAGATCAAGTTTCAGGGGGAGTTGAGGCTAAGGCCTTACATAAGAAGACTACAAAAGGTCTCGACAGGTATGACTTAAGGAGGTTCAGGTATGCCTTGAAATCTGATTCTTGATTAAGTTCATAATGTGTTTGTCTTCATGTTATTTATTTGTACAATCTTGATTAATGTTATTAATTGTCTTATCACCCTAGTAACAATATGAATGCATGTGAATGATCGAAGACATTCATTGATTAGGGCTATATGATTGTACTTATGCATTATGGTGTTGTGTAAGGTTGATGTTGTCTGCTAACAAGACACAGGTACATCACAAAAGACAAATCAAGTTCCATGACCATGACAACATGAAGACAAAGACTCACGAGGTATGTATGACTTTGTTATATTATGTTTAACCTACGAGACATGCAGGTTCTAGCTCAGGATCTCTAAATCATTGAAGATATTGTTTAGGTATGTTGTACATAACTAAGCAGGTATACTAATCCAGGTATGTTTTCCTATGTCATGTTAGAATCTTACCTTGTGTAAGTATACTTGGTATGATTGGTTAGTAATCAAGGGTTTATGCATACTAGACCAAACAAGAATATGCATGAGTAAAAGAAGACTTCCTTGAAACCCTGAATACTAATAATCATGACTATACATATTCAAGATTATTTAGAATTAGAATGCTTTGATAATATTGAGAATATACTAATGAATGTATGTTTGTGCATGAGATCATGAGGATGACACTAGTGTACACTTGAGCATGCACAGTGGTACAGAATGAATAGAAGTTCAGAAGACATACAGAAGATCCTCCTTCCAACAATCTAGTGTGGCCCTCAGTACTGCTGAAGCAGAATATATAGCTGCTTGCTCTGCCAACTGTGAAGCAGTGTGGCTTCGGAAACTCTTATCTGGAATTTTTGACTTAGAAATGGATCCCACTGTGATTATGTGTGATAATCAAAGCTGCATTAAGATGACTGAAAATCCTGTGTTCCACGATAAGTCAAAACACATTGAGATCCGTTACTTGTATATACGAGACATGGTGCAGAGAGGAGCTATCAAGCTCGAGTATATAAGCACTGAGGATCAGATTGCCGATATCCTGACTAAACCTTTGTCTCGAGTAAAGTTTGAATACTTACGAGACAAGCTTGGTATAGTCCAGAAGGACCCTCCTCGAAAGGGGGAGTAGTATAGTATTTGATAACAATTCTGTCCCTTAAATTTTATTTTGTTGTACTTATCTACTTACAATTATTTAGATTTAGAACTCTTATATATCTTTTATTTTAGATGTATACATGTTTTGATGTGATGTATACATGTTTTGATGTTAGATGTATTAGTGAGAAAACATGCTAGATGTATACATGTTTTGATTAGTAATGTATACATGTTTTGATGTGATACATGCTCTTGGACATTTGTACCTATATAGATGTGAATACAGATGAGGATTGGATCATCCTTGAACTTAAGTTCTAAAGAGAGCCGTAGACGTGAGGTCTCCGAAAATGAAGTCCTTAGTGGACAGTTGAGGGGATTGGATCATCCCTGGACTTTCAGTCCTAAAGAGAGTCGTAGACGTGACGTCTCTGAAAATGAAGTCCTTAGTGGACAGCTGAGGGGATTGGATCATCCCTGGACTTTCAGTCCTAAAGAGAGCCGTAGACGTGAGGTCTCCGAGAATGAAGTCCTTGGTGGACTTGAGGGGATTGGATCATCCCTGGACTTTCAGTCCTAAAGAGAGCCGTAGACGTGAGGTCTCCGAGAATGAAGTCCTTGGTGGACTTGAGGGGATTGGATCATCCCTGGACTTTCAGTCCTAAAGAGAGCCGTAGACGTGAGGTCTCCGAGAATGAAGTCCTTGGTGGACTTGAGGGGATTGGATCATCCCTCGACTTTCAGTCCTAAAGAGAGCCGTAGACGTGAGGTCTCCGAGAATGAAGTCCTTGGTGGACTTGAGGGGATTGGATCATCCCTGGACTTTCAGTCCTAAAGAGAGTCGTAGACGTGAGGTCTCCGAGAATGAAGTCCTTGGTGGACTTGAGGGGATTGGATCATCCCTGGACTTTCAGTCCTAAAGAGAGCCGTAGACGTGAGGTCTCTGAGAATGAAGTCCTTGGTGGACTTGAGGGGATTGGATCATCCCTAGACTTTCAGTCCTAAAGAGAGCCGTAGACGTGAGGTCTCCGAGAATGAAGTCCTTGGTGGACTTGAGGGGATTGGATAATCCCTGGACTTTCAGTCCTAAAGAGAGCCGTAGACGTGAGGTCTCCGAGAATGAAGTCCTTGGTGGACTTGAGGGGATTGGATCATCCCTGGACTTTCAGTCCTAAAGAGAGCTGTAGATGTGAGGTCTCCGAGAATGAAGTCCTTGGTGGACTTGAGAGGATTGGATCATCCTTGAACTCAAGTTCTAAAGTGAGCCGTAGACAGGTGTCTCCGAGAATAGAGGATAGGACTACATCGTCCCTAGACCTTGGTTCAAAATGCACGTGATTGGATTAATCATCCTTAGACAGTAAAGCCAGGAAGGATAGTCTTAAATGCGATTGTGATTGGATTAATAATCCTTAGACAGTAAATCCAGGAAGGATAGTCTTAAATGCGATTGTGGTTGGATTAATCATCCTTAGACAGTAAATCAAGGAAGGATAGTCTTAAATGCGATTGTGGTTGGATTAATCATCCTTAGACAGTAAATCCAGGAAGGATAGTCTTAAATGCAATTGTGGTTGGATTAATCATCCTTAGACAGTAAATCCAGGAAGGATAGTCTTAAATGTGATTGTGGTTGGATTAATCATCCTTAGACAGTAAATCCAGTAATTCCGAAAGGAAGGATAGTCTTAAATATGATTGTCGTTGGACTAATCATCTTTAGACAGTAAATCCAGTAATTCCGAAAGGAAGGATAGTCTTAAATATGATTGTGGTTGGACTAATCATCCTTAGACAGTAAATCCAGTAATTTCGAAAGGAAGGATAGTCTTAAATATGATTGTGATGAGATTGATCCAGTAATTCCGAAAGGAAGGATCATGTATATAGATGACGATGCTGATGATCGTGTGATGACGATACTGCTGATCATGTGATGACGATGTTGCTGATCGTGTGATGACGATGCTGATGATCATGTGATGACGATGCTGATGATCGTGTGATGACGATGCTGATGATCGTGAGATGACGATGCTGATGATCGTGTGATGACGATGCTGATGATCGTGAGATGACGATGCTGATGATCGTATGATGACGATGATGCTGATCGTGATGGTCTAGATGACGATGTTGATGATCGTGAGGATCCAGACGTTGATGTTGCTATAGTTGTTTGAGTACTGCAGAAGATAAAGACTCAGTACTGAAGATGTTGATGTTCCAGTAACTGGTTGAGTTACTGATGATGTTAAGAAAGCTTCCAATGATTTATATATGTATCATCTATGATGTATGACTCGTTTCTCCTGCAGATGTTGTTATAATATCCTTCTCGTTAAGCGGGAGTGTTGAATATTGTAACTTCTAAGAATATTATATTTGTATATTATTTATTCCGGAGATGTTCCATACCTCCGATGTGATTATACTATGAATCCGGAGATGTTTATTCCTCCGAATTGGTTGTGGTAACTAGGGTTATTAGACCCACCATGTGGGGGTCGGCCCAGTCAGTTATAATAGGGTATTTAACCTGATGGTTAAATACGAGCCTACATGTACTTGTGTAAAATACATGTCAGTGTAGTGTATAAATAGAGGAGGTATGTTCCTCATTTGACACACACACACACTTGAGAGAGGCGCACTTATGGAGGAGAGGTCTGCTATGGTGGAGAAGGAGATCATGTCTTTGGTTTGCATCTTTGTATATTGCTGGTCATCTATATTGAGGAAGCTTTACTGGGTTTTCTACCCCATGAGGGTTTCCTAGGATAAATCTGTGTCTCTTGTGTTTATGCTATGCTTGTTTTTTCTTCAGTGATCCTGTATATGCTATTATTGTGAAATGGAATGTAATGCTGCTATTTTCTGTCTTAGCATATTAAATTTTAACACGGTCAAGTATAATGCAGTAGAGGAAGAAGAAAATGTTGAAGAAGAAGGTGATGCAGATCAGGAGCAGTTGGTTGTCGACGTAGATGTGTTAGATGAAGAATCCGATCAAGAAGTTGGTTATCCAAATGATGTAGCAGACAATGAAATTGACATTGATTATGAATATCTAACTGAAAATGAAATTGATCATGATCCTGATATGAGCGATCTTTTCAACGATAGCGATTCAGAACAAGATGATGATACAGATGTTGCGTTAGATGAAGAAGAATACGAATGACATTGTAGCAATGTTGGAATCTAGGAGGTATGCTTTTGTTGTTATTTACATTTCCTGTATGTTTAGATAAATTCTTTTTTAGATAGATTCTATCGGGTTATGGGGAATTGAGAGTGATGTGAGGGGGGGGAGGGGCCATACGAGCTTCCACCTTCACGTGGTTGGCCCTGTTTAGTAGAGAATATTAAATTATTCTAGAAACAGAGAGAAGCTTAGTAAGGAAATGGACAATTATAAAGCATCCCATAAAAAATATATAAATTATATTAATGAAAACATGGGTTGGACGACAAGGACCTTGATTGATAGATGCAGAGTAAGAGAAAGCTGTTAGGGGCATTATTCCAACATACACATGACTTATATCATGGTGGAACTTGATAATCCTTTAAGTTTTTGTTGAATTATTATCAAACTCATGGCTATAAAAAATGTCACTTTCCTACAAAATTGATTTAGACTATTATGCAATATTACAACGAATCATAGTAGCATCTAGTTGGATTTGAAATTTGGTCTCACCTAGTAATCTTGGCTAGTTACAAATTCCCCTAGATTTAAAAATAAATAAAAATATTACAGTGACCCATGAATCCCTACCCCTTGCACACATGTAAATGAATAACAAATAGAAGCTTATCACTTTCTCATAAGAAGGTCATAATGTGACAATAACATTATAAACATTGTAGAAAGACCTTACATTCTTGATGCTCATGTTAATGGCCTTGTCTTGGCAATGATAAGTAAGAAGGATCCTATATGAAAATATATGTATAAATTATAAAATTAATGGTGGCTTGTGGGTTGGTCCAAATAGAATGATTTTAAAGACCCAACAATGTTCAATTCTCATCTAGAATATATTCATGCTCGTGTTTGTGTTTATTGTACACTGATACTTACAATAACAAATTGACCTAATTACAAGTCATTGTGGAACCTTGATAAAACAATGGGAGTTGCATAGTAGCAAGTCCCCTCCTTATGTGTTTAGACAGTCATTCATATAGTTTTAAAAATTTGTTTAAAATCTTTATTAGTTATGCATGGAGTTCTAGTGCTAAGTTGAGAATCATTTGTCGAGTTCTGGTATTAAGTCAAGAATCATGTGTCTTGTTCTAGGTTTTAAGCAAGAGAGAGCATCAAAGTTTCAAATTAAGATAGAACGGTCATTTTATTTCTTCCTTTGTCGATGACGAATGGGATTCGGGAAGCAATAGTGTTTCCCTTTCAATGGTTTTAGCTTAAACAATGCTATGATGATCTATCAAGCATGACAACTAATAAGAATGAATAGAGTGGGCATACATGCATGCAAGAGCACTAAGATATTGGGTGGGGTACCTAGAGTACATACTTGGAAGAGATTTGGTGTATAGAACCTCCACCCATGAGCTTGGAGATGCAACCTTTTCCAAAGATGAAGGTATCCTAGTGTGGATGTCCAAGTCTCGAATGCCAAGAGTCCCTAATGCGAGTGTTGATAATGAAGAAGGTTGAATGTTGAGAAGAAGAGAAGATGCCACTTGAAGGCCCATTCTTAGTTCCCCTCAAAAACTAGGTACCAAATCGGATTTCACACAACAATTCATACTAGCCTCATGTCGTATCAACTGCTATAACTACAAGTGGTGATTGTTGTGGGAAGAAAGCTGTGCTTACCCGACTTAAATACTTTTGAAAAACTTGCATTAATTTTGAAAGAAAATGATCAAAGAGTGATTATGTCTGTATTCATTTAATAGTTCAACACCTTACTTGCAAAAATTGAATTTAGATGGAAAAAACACTATCCTTCCTCTTTTTGGGACCCACCTCTACATCCCATCCCAATCTGAAGGATTTAGGAGTGTTGATATAATATTTATTATTAATTTTGGGCCACCTATTCATTTGTGATACCTCGCCAAAAGTTCTCAACTCAAATGCTTGTGAACCATCGATCCTAGACAAATATTATCCATTGGTGCTGGAGCTTCTATCATAGAATCTTGACCATACTTGCCTACGTGAGTGATCTTAGACCATCGATATTAGTTTGATATGTTATTATGTATATATGTAATAACATTTATTTGTTATTACATTTTCTTAACAAATACAGAGTGCTTTTCCACATTACATCATTTCAACAACATCTAATAGTAAAGATACAACTTAAAGCTAAAATATTTAAGATGCATTATATCAAACTACTGTGAGTTGTGAGTGAGTTAGATCTGTTAGTAAGAAATTGCATGTTGACCATATGACTATGTAATGTGAAAAAGTCTTGTGAGCCAACAAGCTTGTTTGTGAAGTCCTTGAGCCATACACTCTTAATATTTTAAACCTTGAGTTGAGACAGGACCTACCATTCATCCAATTGCATGGGGTGACATATATTTAGTTCACATGTGGAAATATTTTATAGAAAAATATTTTAGGATCTTTTGGTATGTAGTTAACATGCCATGTGACATATGATTCCCACCGAGATAATGAATTTATGAAAACCACCTTGAAAACCATGAGCCATAGAACCATACTAAAGTGCTCACCTCTTTATCAATGAGCGTTCAAGGGCATGGATTCGACATGCAGGATTCCAACTAATGAAAGGAAGGAAGGGTGTCAAGAGGAATGCTAAAGTGGTCTCAATCAAAGTAGAATTAACCCCTCCTTCCCATAATCAAAATAAAACAAAAATGAAATCCCCACACCCACAATCCCTTGGCTCTGATGCTGGACAGTCGATGAGCGTGAGGAGCAGAGGGAGTAGCACATGCAAGGAGCAGAGCACTTGAGGAGCTTGGTCTGGGTCTTGATGGAGGCATCTATTAGGGGAGCAGAGGAGCATATCACGCGAGGATCAAAGGAGCAGGGGAGAGAGTGGTCATGGATAGCACAAAGAGAGAGCAGGGGTGCCACGAGGGTTTCGTTTCACTTCCATCGATTTTGCACGAGCAGGAGAGCAAGGGTGTAGCGAGGGTTTCACTTTAGAAGTACAAGCAGGATAGCGCATAGCGGTTTGCCAATCGAGCAATGGCTTTGGTATGTTTCATTTCCTCACTCCTCCAATGTGTGCTTAGGAACATGAATGCTGAAGTGAGAGGTTGCTTCATCTAAATTCTCTTACCCTCTATTTATTTCCTTCAACTATCAATCAACATAATTTGTTGAAGTACTTCAGAAATAGCATTTAATTAGATGACAGTGGCCAACTAATCATAGGGTAAAGTGTTTGCTTCGGCTAGAAGGCCCTCTGTTTGATATTATTCAGAATGTCTAAAGATCTGGTAACCCGTTGCATATTTATAGGTTGAAGGGCATATTTCAAAGAATACAATTGGCCTTCGAATATAACTATTTTTCCTCGATCTTGGGTATGTGTACAACATTGTTGACTTGTGTGTCTCCCTTGTATACTCATGGGAACTCCTCATCACCCATGCTACTACTTTCCCAAATGCTTTCACTTATTGAGTGCCTCAAGCTCACCACAATCCAACGTCTCTAAGACTAAAGTTGCTCACCAAATAATGACTACAGAAGGTCATGATGCAAAGTCATTCCCACTAAAAATACATAAGAACTAAAACAAGATATGTTAAACCCTATGATCTATTCGTGAATCACAAATCAACTACCATTGTCAATCCACCAAGATTACTACCACATAACCATGTCCAACTGTTAAGCCAACATACCATGACCTTGTACAGGATGAAATTTTCCATTCATCCAAGTTTGCATGTTCCTCTCAAAAAAGGTTCAAACTATTCATCATCCTAATCTATCCCTCTTACGTTAGACAATGCATGTCCAACAATATCATTGGGAAAGAACAACTACAAGCAATGTTGTAGATTCCCACTAAATGTATAGAGGGTAACTTGGGTGGTTACAAAGTGGACCACGACTCGACAATCCATGATACACATGTAATTCGTTGTAGAATGAACCAATTAAAGCACATGGTTGTGTTTTTCATCTCGTACTGACTCTACTAAATAGAGAGAAATGAGTTGGAAGATTTGTCCCATCTCCAAAATCTAATAAAGTGTGAAAGCCATCATTGTCTCATGTTTTCTACTAGAAACAAACTTTCTCCCATTAAAACATTGTTAAATTTTTGAGCATTAATTCACAATACTCTAGGATCTTCACTGAGAGAATAACATATACAGTATATCAATGCATGACAATCACAATAATCATGACAAGCATCACAAGAATCAAAAGCATGAGAGACAAGAGACACAGAGTTTCCGTGGGGAAAACCCTAAGGTGAAAAACCCCACAACTTCCTCAGAGATAGAGAGAGCAATGGCTCAACCAAAGTACAACCAAAATACACTGAGATAGTATCCTAGTAGCAGATGATCCTCCTCCTCACTAGTGTGCCACTTTCTGAGTGAGAGAGAGATGAATTTCTGAATGATCTAAATAGAGATCACCTGATCTCTATTTATACTAACCTATTTTCCCAGTGACCTTATGGGGCCGACTTGTCTAGCTAGGTACATCCACATTATAATATATATTTCAGGGCCGACCCCACACATGGTGGTCTAATAACCCATCAGCAAGTACACACACTTGCGACACTTGTCAATACACATGACGACACTTCCTTATAGAGGAATGACACATCTCTTATAAGGGTACAATAAATATATATAAAATACACAGATGAAATACATTCTGAAGTTACATATACATCAACACTCCCTCTTAACTAGGAAGGTATTTCTTGACATAGATCTACTAGACAATTCTTCTTCTCGGGATCATCGTCATCATCATCGTCACTGATGCTGCTATCTCAACTAATCTCTGAATCTACTCATCATAGGAAGTTCTACAGAGCCAGTCCTTTTTCATACTGGATGTAGGCCCACCTCTTGCAGGTCTTCATCATCACTGGCCATACTGTGGAATTCTCAAGACTTATTATGTGCGTCACAAAACCTGGCTGCAACATCCCAGGCTATTACGAGCACATAGCTCTACCTGTAGGATCTCCCAGGAGCACATTGCATGTGACCCATCACAAAACCTGGTTGAAGCATCCTAGGATGTTACGAGCACACAGCTCTACCTATTGAATCTCCCAGGAGCACATTACATGTGATCTCACCACAAAACCTGGCTGAAGCATCCCAAGCTGTTATGAGCACACAGCTCTACCTGTCGGATCTCCTAGGAGCACATTACATGTGGTCCACTACAAAACCTGGCTGAAGCATCTGAGGCCTTTTTCATCCTGCCCAGATCTCCTAGGAGCAAATTACATGTGGTCATGGAAAAACCTGGCTGAAGCATTTGAGGCCTTTTTCATCCTGTCTAGATCTCCCAGGAGAAAATTACATGCCATAGGACAAAACCTCGCAAGAGCATCTCAGGATGTTATGGGTACACAACTCCGACCTGAAGATCTCCCAGGGCACAAATTACATGTCCTCCCAGAGCAATGTCTCGAAAGAGCATCCCAGGCTATTATGGGTATGCAAATCCAACCTATAGGATCTCCCAGACATGCTCATCTGCACATCCTAATCCACGGCCACAAAGTATCATCTGATACTCATCATACATCATCCTGATGTACACATGATCATCCTGATCATCATCATTGCAACATCCTGCTGCATGTCATCTGGAGAAGCTCGTCATCCACGATCACCCTGATCATGCAATGCATCCATCTGATGCACACCAAGTATCTACCTGATACATATCATCATACACAGTGTATCCATCTGATACATAGATACATGATCCACACAATGTATCCATCAACATACATGATCTACCTAATCATACAATCTATCCACCTAATACATATACAAACAAATGGTCCAAGCATCCAACATGATGCATATACAAAATACATACAAATGATCCAACCGATCATATCCAGCATCCAACATGATGCGTACATACATATAAATGATCCAACTGATCATATCCAGCATCCAACATGATGCGTACATACATATACATATAAATGATCCAACTGATCATACAAAGTAGAAACTAGAACATCATCCTGATGCTCATCATCCAACGCTTACATCCACAGCCATGTGAAGGATCCTCCTTCCAACATGCTTGGAATGGATTCAGCAAATGTGTCCATCACTTCATCCTCGAAGTGTCCTCGATCTGAAGAACACCAATCCTCTCCCTAAAGTACTTGAACTTCACCCTGGCTAGTGGCTTCGTCAGCACATCTGCAATCTGCTCGTCCGTCGCAACATACAGGAGCTTCACAGCTCCTCTCTGCACCATATCCCAGATATAGTGATATTTGATCTCTATGTGTTTCGACCTGTCATGAAACACTGGATTCTCAGACAGCTTCATACAACTCTGGTTATCACAGAAGATACTAGTAGCATCCAACGGGAGATCAAATAATTCAGATAGTAGCTTCCATAGCCATATTGCCTCACAACTAGCTGAACAGGCTGCAACATACTCTGCCTTAGCTGTACTTAGTGCTATGCAGGACTGCTTCCTACTAAACCAAGAGATCACACCTGATCCCATACTGAAGCAGCACCCAGATGTTCTCTTCCTATCTACAGCATTGCCAGCCCAATCTGAATCAACATAACCCTACAGGTTAAACTTTTGATTTGCTTCATACTTGAGCCCATAATCCACTGTACCCTTCAAGTACCTTAGAACATGCTTTACAGTAACCAGGTGAACACTCCTCGAATTCGTTAGGAACTGGCTCAATGTGTTCACAGGAAAGCAAATGTTCGGTCTCGTGTTCGTCAGGTACATCAAAGACCCAATCATCTGACGATACATAGAGACATCAACCAGCTCAGATGAAGCATCGCATAGAAGCTTCAAATTTGATGCCATAGGTGTGGCCATGGCCTTGCAATCCATCATCCCGAATCTCTTTAGGATATCTAATGTGTACTTCCCTTGACCAAGGAAGATCCCACTTGCACTCTACCACACCTCCATACCTAGGAAATAATGCATCATTCCCAAATCTTTCATATCGAACTCGGTAGCAAGCTTCCTCTTAGTATCTGCAATCAATCTATCATCTCTTGTTACAAATAAGTCATCCACATACAGGAGTAGAATCACAGGATTCCCTTCCTCAACCTTGTAGTAAAGGTTGGAATCTGCTTTACTCTTGGTAAAGCCCAAACTAGATAGGAAACTGTCCATCCTACCATACCAGGTTCTGGGAGCTTGTTTCAAGCCATACAAGGCTTTCTTCAATCTGCACACATATAACTACCTGTCATGTATTTCGAAACTGAGTGGTTGCTCCACATATAGTTCCTCTTCAACTAGACTATTCAAGAAAGCAGTCTTCACATCCATCTGGTGTATCTTCCATTTCATCACTTGATTTATATTTGTCTATGCTGCCACCTGTAGCATGCTTGATCTTGTAGATCCTCTTGGAAGTCTCTACAGACTCCCCTTCAGGTCTTGGGACTACATCCCAAACATATTTCTTCATGATCGACGGATCATGGCATTCTTCCCGTGTCCTGGGACCTTCAATATCTTCAATAGATAATTTTGTTTCTTGAACAAATGTTGTAGTCCTTCTTTTGTAGGTGAAGGTATACGGTCTTTCCTACAAAACAAGTTAATTTGCATGATTAGAAACATCTCATAATTTTCAGAACAAATTCTTACACATAAAGAAATATTTCACATAGTCATGGAATTATCTTAGCCAGTGCTTCAATACAACATTTATCCATGTTCCATAACTTTCTAGATGCCTTCCAGTCTCTACCAGAACATTGTTAAGAGTTTGCACTACTCCCAACATGTCAGCAAAGAGGTTTCATTCTAGATAAGTAGCAATGGAATGTTGTATAGTGCCATAGGCCACTTACCCATCACATGCATATTAGTAGTATACTGTTCATTAATGCAATCATTCTAATATGCACAATACATATCCTAAGTCTAGGAACATGAGCATATACATCATTGAACAATTTTATTTAAATATGCAAGAAATGATAAATAAAATACTTATCTTTGTTTGTTGGTTGGTTGGACTCCCTCTGAGTCTTTGCTTCCTTGCAGGAGCTGCTGGAGTCCTAATCTGAAGTAGCTTCCTCTACACCTTTCTATTGTGGAATGTAGAGAGATGGTCAACTCCCTCTGAATATCTGCATCCTTGCAGAAACCACTGGAGTGTGCTCCCTCTTGATCTTTGCTTCTTGGATTACCTTTTCTTGAACTCATATTCATCCTTGGTCCCTATGCATGCTTATTAGTATCATGATTGTTTTATCCTTGTGATCTCATACAAAATCATACATTCATTAGTATACTATTAAAACACAATAATCTCAAGCATTTATAGTCATGATCATTTCAAATAGAAATAATAAGCATTAGCATTCAAGGTTTATATAGGACTCTTATGGTTAGTCATATCATAAGAAACATAACATGTCTAAACTTGTAATTACTCAAACCTATGCCTCTTCTGGTTAGTCATATCATTAATTAAGGTAAGACACATAATATGCATATACCCATGATTATTCAAACTTATGACTTTATGAACAATCATCATCAATCATGCCATGCATACTTATATGATAGATCCTATGATATAAGAACCACATACCTGGTCACCATATTTGCTAGTTATGTCTAGCAATGTGTTCTTGTTCTCTTCAATGACCTACATAACTTATTAGTTAACTTTTGCAAAAACAAATTATACATACCTCTATGTGATCCATGACTATGGATGAATCTTTGTCTTTATGTCACCATAACATGTTCAGGTTGTCCCTTCAATTTGTACAAACCTCCCTCTTGCTCTCCAATCACTATTGCATCATCTATGGTATTTCCCTTTGGCCACATTAGGACTTGGTCATCCAGAAATGCAACCCTCATACCTTTTGCATCCAAAGCAGAGATGGAGAGTAAGTTCTTCTTGAGCCTAGGTACATAAAGGACTTCTTTCATCTTCAAAGATTTCCTAGAATCTAGGTTGTAGGAGGCTTCACCACTTCCTTTGATTGGGTATTGATAATCATCCCAAGTTTCACCTTATGGGGTGATTTATGTTCAGATAGATTCACAAAATATTCCTTAAACCCAATCATGTGTTTTGAATCCCCACTATCAATCAACCAATCATTACAACCATGGGAGATAGTACCTGTGAGAGCAGAGATTAGAATATACTCTTCTTCACTTGATGAGTCATCATCACTTTCTGCCCTAGCCTTCTTCTTTGGAGGTTCATCATCCTCGGCAGCATGAGCATGGAACTTTCTTTTGCTGCCCTTCTTATTCTTGCTGAAGTTGTTGTTATTATCCCTTTTGTTCTTGGGATAATCTGAAGCAAAGTGACCCTTCTCATTGCATGTGAAGCATCTTAGATCCTTCTTATTCTTTTGATAGGATCTTTTGTAGGGAGAGTGCTCCTTCTTGGGCTTGCTTCTTTTGGTGTGAGTTGCGAGAGCTTGATCTTCACCTCCCATCTTTTCCTCACGAGCTACAATTCTAGCTTCTTCTTGAGAGCATTTCTCCCATAGTTTACTGAAAGAGATCAATTATTTCTTTCTTGCACAGATTCCTTGAATAAAAGAGTCCCATGACCTAGGTAGGCCATTCAGAGTGGTCATAACAAATTCACCATTGTCCACTACTTCATCTACAGCTTCAAGTTGCTCCTTGATCTGAGAGACCTTGGAGAAGTAAGATTGAATGGTTTCTCCATTCAACATCCTGACCCCTTTCAATTGATTCCGCAGAGTCATCTTCTGATTTATGTTCTTCCCTTCAAATAGCTTGGTCAAAGAGTCAAACATCTCCTTGGGTGTCTTTAGAGAAGACATATGGGGTATGAGACAGTCTTTAATAGAATCAGCAATGATTCTCTTTTCCTTGACCAAGTTCTTCTTATGAAATACCTTGGCCTCTTCATCCTCTGGGATAGGGATGTCTTCTTTTATATATGAGTCCAACTCATTCTCTTCCAAGATTAACCCAATCCTATACTTCTAAGCTCGGAAGTTATCAGCCCCTTCAAGCTTATCCTCAAGCTTGGTGTGGTGAGATATCTTAAAGAGTACTTCAAATGGAAATAGAAAATATTTAGGTCTTACCACTTGAAATGCTGAAAACTGGATCTGGTCTCGGATTAGGGTTTGTCGAAAAAACCCTAAAAATTCAAAATGTGAAATTCAACTTTCTGAAAGGATAGAAAGATGCATCTTGATGAGCTGATCAGCCTGGTGCATTCAGAATTTGAGATCAGCAAAGTTTTACCCTTGAGATTTGCCTTTTTGTCCTCTCGGGTTCACTAGGGAGAGCCCTGAATTAGGGTTTGAGTTTCCCGGAGATCTACCTAGCCAAAAATCTTGATCCAAAGCTCTAAACTTCAATTTTGACAATGCGCTTCCAGCTATGTCTTCAGATTTCAGTAAGTCCTATTTTTGTGGAAACCCTAATTTTTACGGCCAAATCTGAAAATGCTCGGAATTGAATTTTGATTGGACAGATAGATACGCCTTGATGAGTAGAGTCAATCTACTATACTGTGTTTCCAAAATCTGTGGAGAGAAACCCAATAAACAAGAAACTCAAGTTTCCGTCACTGCAAAATGTCTTCTTCTCAGGTTAGCTCTGATACCATGTTAAATTTTTGAGCATTAATTCACAATACTCCAAGATCTTCACTGAGAGAATAACATATATAGTATATCAATGCATGATAATCACAATAATCATGACAAGCATCACAAGAATCAAAAGCATGAGAGACAAGAGACACAGAGTTTTCGTGGGGAAAACCCTAAGGTGAAAAACCCCACAACCTCCTCAGAGATAGAGAGAGCAATGGCTCAACCAAAGTACAACCAAAATACACTGAGATAGTCTCCTAGTAGCAAATGATCCTCCTCCTAACTTGTGCACCACTTTCTGAGTGAGAGAGAGATGACTTTCCAAATGATTTAAATAGAGATCACCTGATCTCTATTTATACTAACCTGTTTGCCCAGTGACCTTATGGGGCCGACTTGCCTAGCTAGGTACATCCACATTATAATATATATTTCAAGGCCGACCCCACACATGGTGGTCTAATGACCCATCGGCAAGTACACACACTTGCAACACTTGTCAATCCACATGACGACACTTCCTTATAGAGGAATGACACATCTCTTATAAGGGTACAATAAATATATATAAAATACACAGATGAAATACATTCCGAAGTTACATATACATCAACAAACATGAACCAAATTACCATCTCAATCTCCAAGCCAAGCATATACAATGCTCATAATAAACTAACAAACCTGCTACTCTAGAACCTATATTGATTGTGAAGTCATGAATCACTATCTTTAACAACTCCTAGGGGTTTGATCCATTGTTAGGAATAACATGTACAACATACAATCCCATCAACGAAAGATGATCGATGAGTTCTTCTACATAAATGGTCAAATTTGCCCCATAAGTACCACACAATCCCACTCCTCAAGTGGTTATGGTTAGGGTTACCACATTCCTCAGGCCAAATTCCTTAGCTTTCCCATTCCCAAATGGATTATGTTACAAATTTACAACATGTATATGTCAAACTATCCTTGACCATGCTCAATGTCCTTGCTAAGCATGTCAATTCCACGAATTAGGTTGACCACCTTTTGGAAACCTAGTGAAACAATGACACTCGAAAATTCAACAGATGTTTAGTGCAAAACACTGCATAACTACTATTTTCATGCATGGTACATCTCATCTAGTTAAAGTTCATCCAATTGCAACACCCAAGGTGCTATACATACATGTCCAAAAAACACAAAAAAGTCAAATAACTCACATACCTCAACTTGTTGATTGTCCATCCCAAACTACCTTCCTTGTCAACTTGATATGGTCCATCTCAATGTTGCACTGAGCTTAGATGACCAAGGCATGCCCAACCATATTTGTTAACTACAAAATCATTAGTTCATGCTAATATAAAGGAAATGACAATAGTAAAAAACCCCTCATGGTTAGAGAAACAACTACCCTTAGTTGTCTCCATACTACTCCACATTGTCTCTAGAAGTACCTAACTTTGGGATCCATAGTCAACATGTCCTACCTAAATTAATTGCATGAGGTTATTATGGGATTCCAATTTTGTCCATTCATTGTGCTAAATCAAGGTAACTAGGTCACATCCATAATCACTATAGTAGATAGGAAATAGCAATTCAACCACCAAATCATTGCTATAATGGATAGGTACATAATATTTATGCATCCTTATGTCATAGGCAAACTATTTGGCCACCTCATGGATGTCTTTGTACATCTCTACATCATATCAAGAGATTTTCATGAATTGAACTTTTGGTTGAAGTCCCATATAAATCTAGCATGCACCTCTCCCTTGGTAAATACATCCTCTGGTCCATATGGCCATCTGAGTCCATCTGGAAAATGGCCTTGATACCAACAATTTTTTAGTAACAATTTTTTTGCCGCTTCATATGTATTTTTGGGGATAGTCATGCACAAAGATGGTAACCCAACTTTGTATACAACTGTTCTTTCCAATGAGCTAAAGAAGACCCAAAATGAGCATAGAGTGATTATTTTTATTTTTATTTTTTATTTTTTATTTTTTATTTTTTATTTTTTATTTTTTATTTTTTATTTTTTATCTTGATAAGGGTCCTCTCTTTTTTTATATATATCTCGAGTTCATCTAGTGTAGCATTCCCTCTCAACCCTATTCATGCTAGGGTTAGGGATCTTGCATTTTATGTTATTTTTTTCTAAGGTTTTGTTAGCATCATTATAAATGTAGTTTCAATGTCTTTTTATGGGGAATATGTGAATGAGCATAGCTGCAACATCTTTTCTTAGAGATGAGATACCATATTTCTAGCCATAGTGTGTTGCTATGGATATTTAGTGTTATTCACCATTTCATTAATATAAATTGACTTTCAATGTAAAACTTAGCTTCCAATACAATTTATGTATTATCTTTGCAATATTGGATGTTGTTTCATTTCAATATCGATCCAACTTAGATTAATGTGATCATAGCAATACATTCTTTGTGGCTTTTTCGTGCATGTCCTCAATGAGATCAAGTTACAAGGAGTTGGGCCTTGAACTAATCGAGCTTCGTGAAGTCTTTCTCAAGTACCCAAGTGGCCTCCTTTGAGGACATGGTGTTCCTCAAAAAATTCCTAGAGTGATAGATGAACGATATGACACATTATTTCACCGAGATCCTTTGCAAACTCCCAAAAATGATGAAGGCACCTTTGAGAACAATTCACTTCGGAGGAATGGTAGCCTTTAAGGTAGAACTTAATTTTGATGTTCCTTTATTTTGAGGAATCAAACATAAACGGATTTTCTAGCCCTCTTCATTGGGAGTTAGTTATTGTTATGTCATCAAGTTTGAGCAGATTTTTTGATAGAATGGTAAGAGGAGTTTGGGGCTGGAGATTAGTGGTAGAAAAAGAAGGGGAAAAGATTCTCTAACTCTTAGAGAAAAGAACAAAGTAAATATAACCTCTAACTCTTATAACAAAGAGAAAATTAAATATAACCAACTCAAGGAAACTTAAGGCCCAATTAAACTCTTCTCTTTTTGGGATACAAAATTTCTCCAGTATGTTGACCCGATTGCTAAAAGATAAATGATTTTAAATTACAAATATCCAAATCCTAAATGCAACCATAATTCTAACAATAAAATGTGGTCCTATACTAATCACTTTGCTAGGCCCCATTCCAAAATTGTATGACCTAGTTATAGCCATCTGAAAGATCTATATGCATTACCAGGGAAAGAATGTTGCATAATTGCGTTTCAAGTATTGAAACCATCCTTGCTAGAAACCATGAGCCATGAATGATGTTTTCGGTATTGAAAATTCAATTACAACACGTTGTATCATTTCAATGATTGTAGGTACCACCAAATAGGTACTTGTCATATCTATTTTCATCAAGTGAGGAAGATAGAGTAGAAGAGGTTGAAATCCCGACATCTAATACAAGATCTAACAAGTCAAAATCAACTAGAGGTGAAAAGGTAAGGAGAAAATGTCGTAGACGCATGGAACTTTTTGTTTCTGAAGGAGGATCATGTGGTTATGATAACAAGTGCATAGGTGACATTGAGTTGCCCCTGAGGTATAGACATCTTGTCAAACGATGCCTACCCAAGGAGCTACCCCAAGTGGACACTGATTTCTTCCTCAATGGGAGGACTTATCGCATTGCTCCATCCTCTTTACATGGACTGGGGATATTTTCCATGGATGGCATAAAGGTGTCATATGGTAGTGAAACTGAATTGATGGAGTATGTTGGTCCATGCTACAAATACAATGACTAGTTGTTGTTGGTCCGATATACAAGAAGTATGCGGACATACGGAGTGGCAGCCAATTATTGTCAACTACTGGACAATAGTTTGCACAAAGGAGTAACTGTGTATATTGATGGAAGGCTAAAAGCTTCAGGGAATATCGCAAGGTTTATAAATAGCACACAACTAGGGTCAACACATAAGCTACCCAATTGCTTATTTGAGGGGTGTGAAGGAAATCATGTATTCATATGTGCAACAAAATCAATAGCTGTAGGTGAAGAGTTGTTGATCGATTACGGTTTGAATCGAATAGATGAGGGGGTTGCTATTATGGGGGTAAGTTTCTGATACAACATTTAACTCAACCTTTGATTGATGACTTGTTATTTTTCTCTTGCATCAAGTTTATTCATGTCATTCTTTTTATAATATACACATGGTTAATTATATGTCATGCTTTTTATAATATACACATGGTTAATTATATGTCATGCTTTTCATTAATCACGTTTAACAGAGATTGTTATATATGTAATTTTCATTTTTAATATGTCTTAATTCTTATATTTTGGCAGGGTGATCGTGTCCATATGCCACAAGCTGTCCGTTGAAAGTCACCAATGGTGACGGATGAGGTAAATGTTAGTTTAATAGTACCTAATAGCATCAATGTAATAGTAACCACAACTCATGATTATATTACATTTGTTAACATTTGACATTTTTTTTATATTGAGCACAACATTTCAATATGATATCATTCTTATTGTATTGTGGCAGGGGGTCGGTACTATGAGCACACCTAGAGCTTCAGGACAGGCAAAGTTGACTCTCATAGTAACAATAATGTTTTTTTTATATTAAAATTTTTTATTATACATGGTTCAATTTTTAGTTATCGATATTAATATGTCTTGCTTATTGTATTGTGGCAGGGTGACTGTGGGAAGGCACCAATGTCGTCACATCAGGTAAATGATAGCGTAATTGTACTTTTTTTTTGTTATTATATACATTATATATTTTTTATGTGATTTTTTTTATTGACGTTCGCAGAGCACACCACATCAAGGTGATGAAGTAGGGATACGTTATTCAACCGACCCAATGCTTACTGTGAAAATGGATTTGAATAAGTGCAATGATGAACTTCTTGAACTGATTTTAATCGATCCAATGACTGAAGAAATATAAGCAAAAATTGATGAATTGGAGAGAAAGATAAAAAAAATACACAGTAAGTGACATCTTTGAAATTTTTTACAAACTACATATATTCATTTATGATATTTTAGTTCTCTTGTTTTTTATATGTTCTAATCAATTGAAGTTGGATTCCTTAGAGTTATTTGGAGCCAAAAAATGTGTGTGAAGAACATACTGCAAAGGGCGGTATAGTTAGTAGCGATGCTTCAACACTTTGTAGATCTACCGTACCAACGAGGCTGTTTTCCACTCCTACGGAACAACGCACTTTAGATGCCACGCCCTCAATGGATGTTGGAGGTGAAGATGGCCCTTCAAACACCGCTACTCCACATAATGATAGAGAGGACCGTAGCACCAATTGTGATAGTTGCTATCCTAGATCAATGCCTGTGGTTAGCAAGGGATCATTTCCCGTTAGCTTCTTGGTGGACGGCAAGTGTATTCCAATCAAGATACCGAAGATTGTAGGTATTATTTAATTTATTATGTGTTTTTTATTCATGTGATTCTAAGCCACATTACTCAACCTAGTTTTAATTAATGATCATATGTTTTTTGCAGTAAATAATGTCTTTTATAAGAACCTGCATGAAAAGGCCTTAGATATTTTTGGGCCCACCATTCGTACATGGTGGAATGCCCAAAATGACAAATTGAAAGATGATTTGCTGAACCACATGGTCAGCTTGTTTGGTGAAACCTTCAACAAAAAAGGTGTCACCACAGCAGTTGGCTTAAATTTGAAATATGTCAAGGCAGATTATAGGGACAATCTACAAACTAACCACAAGTATGAGCGTCCTCCGATGGTTCCAGGAAAGGAGTGGAAGGCGCTTATGGAGGATGCAAAGGAGCAGGCAGCAAGAAAACAAGGAAAGACTAAGCCAATCAGTTCAACAAGGTATGGCACATATCATATATTTTTTAAACTTCCAAATATATTTAAGTTGCAATATCTAACGTATTTTCAACCTTTCATAGGCTCCCCGACACATCTAAAGCAACAAAGGAAAGAATGGAAAAACATGGGCAACACAAATTGGGCTAGGGTGGATATCAAAAACTAAGGGCACGAATTGTAAGAATCATTTGATCATTATCTGTAGCCAACAATTAATTGAACAATTAATTGATTTTTCTAACAAGCACTTTACATGGTGTTATGCATTGCAGGGAAATGCTTTTTTTGATGAAGCCACTCAGGAATACTTCAAGCTCAGCTTCAAGTACGGTTATTAGCATGTGTTGGAACATCGAAAAAGCATGGGGAAAACCCCAATTTCCCCATCGATTGACTCTGACGTAAATAAAATCAATAAGGACATCATTAAAATGAACTTGCGTAATCTATCCATGAATGATTACATCGAAAAATGAGTGTCTTTTTTTGTTTTCAGTGTTAGACTAACAAAAGCAGTGAGGCTAGCAGTACCGAACCGGTACCACGAGATGGTGGTGAGATGCCTAGCCATTTAGGGATGTATGCTATAAAACAAATGTATTCAATATGATTTTAAATACATAATTGATGACCTTTACTAATTAAAAATTGTCTATGAATGGCAGAGCATGTACCTTCTCATGCTCAGTCGGGAGAGGAACAAATGGCAGAGGCAATGAACACTCCAATTGACTTGGCTAGTTAGCTAGCAAGTGAAGATAATTGTAATGAAATTGAAAATAATTAAAAATGTATATCAATAATAACTATGCACTTGTATCTATATAACTGTATTGGTTTTTGCAGATGATGCCCTTGTCCATCCACATCCACCCACTACTAATCGACGTACCAAAAGTATGGTGCAGGAGTGCTTATCCACACAATCAATAGAAAAAGAGGGCACATCAACTACAACGGGGCAAGACCCAGAAGATGAAGCCACCCTCTTACAATTTATGAGAAAAAAACCAAAATAAAAAAAATGTAGTTGTAAACTTTTAAGATTTTTATTTAACTGAGTGAAGCCATGAACTCTTTTCAGTTTTGTAACAAGTTTTTTAATCTAGTTAAGGCCACTTTGTTTTTGATCAGTTTTGTACCTTTTGAAGAGTGAATTCGTGTATATAGAGACTGAGACCTCTCCAAATTTAGCACTGATTTTGTTATAAGGCCAATAGATTTGGCTATTTGAATTTTAATAAATATGGCCTTAAATTTCCTCCTGGTTCTCTGCAGTTTGCTTTCTACTGTTTGTGTCTGCTGTGTGCTTTCATTGTGAGACATTACTTTGCATTGAAAATTGCCACTCGACATACAAAAGAGCTAATAAAATAAGGTCTAGATTTCCAACACATAGAACAAGAGACACAAAACATCAAGATCCATAAATCAGGTCACTGATGAAATGAACCCTATATTAGTGGGGTGTCATGATGATCATTGGGTGTGGGTGATGGTATGCTTCTTCCAAATGTTCATTGAGAGAAGGTACTTAGACTACTTAGTGTGTCCTGTAGCATTGACTATGTTCAGGAAACCAAACTTGATGAGAGGCTAAAGCATTGATAATTTGTTTATTTCATATCAGAATATTGATTGCTAATAATTGGCAGAAGTTACTGTCTAGGATCTGTTGATTGACATCATTTTTTGTCAACTTTCAATTTGACATAGGAAAAATAGCAGTCCTTAGTCTTTAGAAGTATACAAACTTCCCAAAGCCTGGAAATTGTTTGAATGCTTTGCATTTGCTTGAAGTCCAATATATATTTCCTTGTAGTATCACTCATTTTTAATTGACTTTCTTTCGGTAAACCTTTTGCAATATCCATTTTTTGCATATGTTTGCAAAGGCTGTGAATGATGTGCTTTTTAGTTTTTTCCAGAATCAGATTTCATGATGAAAAAAAATGAAGCACAAGGAAGGATGCTATGTCACATGGTTTGTGTGTTTTCTGAATTTGACGACCATGGAAGAAAGAAATTTGGTAAGAGTAGAACCATGATAAATTTCCTTGCAAGTTTGTCCATGTAGATATTTCAAGTTTGACCAAATACAGTTTTCCTACAGGGTTATACATACTGAAATTGTAAATAGCAGTAGCGAACACAATATAATAACAAAATACAATGTTTTGTCTCCTTAAACCGGAAAAGGAAAACAAAAACTAGGTTTTCATCACGCATACCATTCTTTAGACGTCTACTACAATGAATATTATGCATATAGTGAATACTCTACATGTGGATAATTAAGATGGCTTAAAATGAGTACATAGCATAATTAGATTGAGGACCACATTAATAGAGATGGACTTGCCGATGTATATATTACTATTTGTTTATGTACTACATGACTTGGTAAATAAAATAGGTTCATGTTTTAGTGCGATAGTGAGCAGTGAAGAGTAATGGTATGAGATATACCATGGGAGAAAATAAAATAGGCTTATTCTTTTGTGCGATAGTGAGCAGCAAAGAGTAAACGTATGTGATAGACGAGGGGAGAGAATGTACTGAAATTTAAATTGTAAGGTTTTGAGCTCCATTTATATCAGGACAATGTTTTAGAGTCACTGTTTGTTTAAAGAGGTTGCAAGGTGTTTACTGGGGGGTAGATAGATAACCTAAAGTTCAGTGAAGCAACGCAAAAGACATTTCTAGGGTATTTATTTCACCAATGGAAGTTGATCATGATTACATTTTCCAAAATGGGGATCTTGTATATACAAAATTGGAATAAATTAGGCCATCCTCTTCTCTATCTCATCAATCTATCATTTGTTGATTTGGAAAGCAATAATATTCCGAAGCTTGATCCAGAACATGCTCAATCTTTTGCATCAATGTAGTGCCTCACATAAGGATGATTCCCATTGGAAAAGTACCCAAATATCATCAAAAATAATTTTTTCGGCCCAAGCTCATCACAATTTGAAACTGGTCAAGGGATTTACCTAAAATGGGTGATTCAGATGTGCAGAGGGCACATCTACTTGGTCCAATGCCAAGGAATTTGATTACATGGTCCCAAACTGGCACATTCCTAGCCAATGTAAGCCACATGAAAAGTTTGGTCTTCAATAGATTGTTTAACTTTGAAATTACCTTGTTCCACGATTCTATTGGTGGGTGATCTTCTTCCTCCCTCAGAACTTGGTAACCAAGTTTTGGAAAATATGTGCCTCATGTGTGATTTTTTATCCATAAAATGGTGTCCTCCTCATATTGTATCTGATATGACTATTTTTTAGTGCTTTTATATATTTATCCCAATGTATTTTCTCATCCTCCCGAAAACCCATATATTCATAATAGATCCATTCTTGTTTATGAAGTGTAGTATTATGTGCAACCTAAATCTGATATAAAAATATATAACCTATGTATGTAAGTGAATTAATCAACTCAACAGGTAGCATGTGTGCATCCATACTACCTATCCATGGATCTATACCCAATCTGATGTTCTTTCCATTACCTATCTTCCATGAAAGAAAATCTCCAATAATTTGAAAAGCTGAAAGCATGGCCTTCCATATAATAGAAACATTCCTCGTCACTTTTTTTCTAGAACTAATCCATTCCATGACAGTCAATGGATGCATATATTTTTGATGTATTACCTTGACCAAAATTCCATTTCCTTTGACCATCCTCCAAATCCCTTTTGTTGCTAGAGCATTTGAGAATCTTAGATGATGTTTAAGTCCCCAGCCTCCTAGGTGTTTGGGAAGTGTTAATATTTTCTAGGAGATCCAGTGGAAAGGTTTCTCATCATCTCATCTTATCCACAGGAAACTAAAATGAATATTTATAATACATTCATGCACACCAGTTGAAATATGTTCTAGAGTAACCCAATATACATGAAATCCTTCTAAAATTCATTTAAGTAATACTAGTCTTCCATATTTAGTTAGCCATTTATTACACCATAGTTTAGCTTGTTCTCCATTTTTTGTATTAGCCAGGCCTAGTCCTTATTATTGTAATCATTTGGATTTATGACAAACCCTAGATATTTTAGGCCCACTTCTATATCATATATTTCAAATTCAAAATGGTTAACTATCTAGTCATATTCCCCTATATCCATATTCATAAATGAAATAATAGATTTTATGTGATTACAAATCATACCTATAGCATCTAAGAAGAGGGAAAGTAATGCTTTATATTTCTAAATCTCCCTTCTAGATCCGTCAGAGAATAGCAAGATGTCATCTATTTGTTATTCGCTATTTGTTACAAAAGATTGTTACTTTTTCTGTGTGTGGGTGTCTTTAGTTTGGGTGCTTCTTAATGTTTTGCATCCCCATTCGATGTTGAATTTCTTCTGTTTTTTAGAAATTAAACTTTAAGAAATGGTTGGTATTGAATTAATATGTACTGAAATAGGATTGAATTGCTTCAACTAACTATTTCCATTGTCTATGACAACATGTACATGTGGAGGATATGGAATATTTTCCTGGATTTGTTCATATACTGGATGCTGCTCTATGATTAGGGCATAGTTACTAATGATAGAGGCAGTTGCTACAGGAATCCAAAACAAGCTAGAAAATCCTCCTCCTGATGTCCATATCACTTCCTGGTACTCCTAGGGCTGAGAATTGGTGCACCCTATCTCTAATGATGAAACAAACCTGTAGGTTAGGGTGGCTCCTCTGAAATTTTTCATGATACAAGGCATATTTCAAACTGAGGAAGAGTGTGTCCCTAAAGTGTCTCATACTGTTCAGTTGCGATATCATATTGTCTGCAAGTATTTTAGTCTCCTAAGCCTTAAGTAACCAAAATTAGCTCAAACAACCTGAGCTCTGTTATCAAGGATTCATAATTTTCCCAAAATATAAATGCGCACAATAACATGGGAATGATAGATTAAAAAAGATTAGGTCCTAGATCATTTTCTTTGATAGAGTCTTTGTTGATCTCCCATCTTTTAATGATGCCCTCATCAAATTGTAGACTCAGTTTGGAGAATTGATTAGCCTAACAATTTATGTCCCTATAGATATGTTGTGTGGTGACATATTCAAATATGTGGATCATCCTACAGATGTCATTGTATATATAGGTCTCAAGTATATATTCTTGTGTGCTCTTCTATTTTTAATCCATTCCATCACTAGTAGAGAGTAATCAAATACTTGTACAAATTTCACTCGAACAAATGTAGCTAATTGCAGAAGATTCAAGACATGCATTAATTCTTCTATGTTATTAATGGTTGCTCCAATACCTGCAGCAAATTTGTACCAATGGAATTTTGATATAAACAATGTACCTCTTATTCCCCCATTGTTAGGGATCCCATCTTACATCTATGTCACTCTGATCTTGATTAGTGGGTTCTTGCAAATGCCTGTCCACCCATCCATAACAATGGAGCATCCTACACTCACGCATGTCTGTCTCAACTGCTCCTTTTGCACATTAATTTTTGATACTTTCCTTTTTAAAATTGTTGTTCCTAGCTTATGTTCCCTGTTGAGATATTGTAACTTCAAAGAATATTATATTTGTACTTTATTATTCCGGAGATGTTTCATTCCTCCGTGCAGATCTTATTGTATATCCGGAGATGTTTATTCCTCCGTCGGAATGTGGTAACTCGGGTTATTAGACTTCCCTAGTAGGGGTCGGCCCTGTATGTGTTATGTGGGTCAAAGGGTTATTAGACCACCCTAGAGGGGTCGGCCCAGTTAGTTGTAGTGGGGTATTTAACCTATCGGTTAAATACGAGCCTACGTGTACTTGTGTAAAATACACATCAGAGTAGTGTATAAATAGAGGAGGTGTGTTCCTCATTACATACACTCACTCACTCACTTGAGAAAGGCGCACTTGTGGAGGAGAGGTCTGCTATGGAGGAGAAGGAGCTTATGCTCAGGGTTTGCATCTTTGTATATTGCTGGTCATCTATATTGAGGAAGCTTTGCTGGGTTTTCTACCCCATGAGGGTTTCCCAGGATAAATCTCTGTCTCTTGTGTTTATGCTATGCTTGTTGTTTCTTCAGTGATCCTGTATATGCTATTATTGTGAAATGGAATGTAATGCTGCTATTTTCTGTCTTAGCATATTGAATTTTAACATGGTATCAGAGCTAACCTGAAGGAAGACAAGGTATGGCACTAAAGACACTTGCTCTACTTACGACAATTTGAAGGTTAGGGTTTTACATAGCAAAAACCAGTCATCGTAGCACTTTCGCTATAAATCCGTTTTGGCGAATTTTTCGGATCTGAAATTGTTACAGGACGAAGATAAAATCTCCAGGTACCTTGTGTCCAAAGGACAACCTCTAATTCGTTGTACTTTGTGATTTATGATCTGTACAATATAGGGTTTCTGCCTCTTCCAGATCTGAGTCAAAATCAGGTGACCTTGGGAAAAAGGTCATATCTTGGGCTAGGAAGCTCCAAATGAAATTTCGTAAAAAGTGACAGGTAGTACACAGTCTGCACTATCTCAGAAAACGTTTTCAGAGGCCGAAGTTGAACCGGTGACACGTGTCACTCCGTACAAGTGCGCTCTCCTGTATTATCCCATAAACAGGTCACGTTGCGACACTTAACATAACTCTCTCTCAGAAAATCCAATTGAGGTCAGACCTGTCAGGATGGAAAGATAACAGGCCGAGCTATCTCAGAAAACTTTTTCAGAGGCCGAAGGTCAAACAGTGACACGTGGCACGCCGTACAAGTTCGCTCTCCTGTATTTTCCCAAAACAGGTCACGTTGCGACATTTGGCATAACTCTCTCTCAGAGAATCCAATTGAGGTCAGACCTGTCAGGATAGAAAGATAACAGGTCAGGCTATCTCAGGAAACGTTTTCAGACCCTGTGGATCAAAAATTTCAGAGTTACACCAGAAACAATCAGGTACATATTTCTGTCAAAACAGAATTATTTTTTGGTACCTTCATTCATGACTTCCGGAATTTAGGGCTTTGGAGAAAGTTGGAATTTTTGTAATCAGAGACCACGACTGGATGCTACTCATCAAAATAGAAATTTAGAGACCAAGATCAGAATTTTTGGTTGGGCAGAAGGCCGGGCTTGATTAGACCCTAGTTCGGGACTTTGATCAGAAAAGCGGAAAATTAGGGCTTCTGTAAAAATGGGAATTTTTGAAATCTGTGACCACGGCTGGAAGCTCCTCAGAAAATTAGAAGCTTAGAGCTTTGAATCAAAATTTTTGATGGGGCAAAAGAGTGGGCTTCATCAAACCCCAGTTCAGGGTCACGTCCAGTGAATCCGAAAGTTTCAAAGGCAAAATTGAGGAGTAAAACTTTGCAGTTTTCAAATTCTGAATATATCAGTTTGATCAGCTCATCAAGGCGCATATCTCTATCCTTTCGGAAGTTTGAAATTCAAAGTTTGAATTTTTGGGGTTTCTCTGACAAACCCATATCCAGCTCCAGGTCCAGTTCTTGCAAATCAAGTGGATAGGGTTAATCCTAGAAGAAGATGGATTGGTCACCTACATAAGTGAAGGAGTTCATGTTTCAGAGGGAGATGAGGCTAAGGCTTTACATAAGGAGATTACAAGTGATCTCGACAGGTATGACTCATCGAGGTATGTTTTGAGATTTGTTCATGATTAAGTTTATGGTATGTTTGTCTTCATGTTATTACAGTTAGTACAATCTTGATTTTAGATTTGTTGTATCACCTTAACAAAATTATGAATGCATGATAGAAGATATTCATTGGTTAGGGTGTTGACACTTATGATTGTACTAATGCATTATGGTGTTGTGTGAGGTTGAGGTTGTCTGCTAACAAGATACAGGTACATCACAAAAGACAAATCAGGCTCCATGACCATGAAAACATGAAGACAAAGAGTCATCCATAATCTCTGTTCTACTTACGAGGTATGTATGACTTTGTTATATTATGCTTAACCTATGAGACATGCAGGTTCTAGCTCAGGATCTCTAAATCATTGAAGAGATTGTTTAGGTATGTTGTACATAACCAAGTAGGTATACTAATCCAGGTATGTTTCCCATGAATCTTACCTTGTGTTAGGATCCCTTATATACGTATACTTGGAATGATTGGTTATGCTTATTCATAAAGTTAGTAATCAAGGGATTATGCATATTATATCTTTTATCAATGATATGCATGAGTAAAAGAAGACTTCCTTGAAATCTTGAATACTAATGTTTATTAACTATAATCATGACTATACGTTTTCAAGATTATTTAGTACTATAATGTTTTGATAGCATTTAGAATATACTAATGAGTGTATGTTTGTGTATGAGATCATGAGGATGACTCTTGAGCATGCACAGTGGTACAGAATGAATAGAAGTTCAAAAGACATACAGAAGATCAAGCGGGAGGCAACCACACAAACATAAAAGATAAGTATTTGAGTTGTTATTTGAAATAGTAATAATATTGCCTACAATAGGTTGTATGCATATTTGTATTCCCATAATATATAATGCTGAGTGTAAACATTCATAGAGCATTGAACAGTATACTACTAATGTGCATATGATTGACAAGTTGGACAAACATTCCATTACTGCTTGTCTAGAATGAAACCTCTTTGCTGACATGCTGAGAGTTGTGCACACTCTCGATAGTATGTTCTGGTAGAGATGGAAGGCATCTAGATAGCCACTGTATGCATACAGGATATGGGAAAGTGTTGTGCCAAAGTATTGGTCAAAATAGTTGCATCACTATATAAATGATATCTGTATGCATAATGGGTTATCTTTTGATGATTATGAAGTATTACTAATCATGTACTTAATTTTGATTTGTAGGAAAGGTCATGAAGAATGATGGACACCGTACAAGTGGTGGATGTTCAAACAAGAAGATTTACAAATCAAACAAAATATAGAAGGCTCATGGCTAGAAGATTCTCTTAGAAAGAGGAAGAGAATCACGACAAGATGTTTGCTCCAAGTATGGTGTAATTAAAGAATAAGTATGAATCAGGTTCTGTATAGGTACCTAGGATCGATAATAATTTGATAAGCTTAATGATCACCATGGGTGATGTGGATCTCAACCTTTGCTACAAGGTTGAATATGATACACATATGACATGGATGCAAGAAGGAACTCACCACAGAGTTCGAATGATATTGAGGCTCATATCAGTAGACCCATCTAACGAGAGATGGCACAGATAGATATGCAGAAGATCATTCAATGCAGAAATGAAAATGAAAGATCTCAATTTGATGCTTTACTTCCTAGGTCTGGAAGTATGGCAAGGCTCAGAAGGAATATTTCTCAACCAGGGAAAGTATGATGAGAAATATGACTTGAGGTGTTGGAATGGCCACTCTTATGGATTCCAACTTGAAGCTGTTAGGGGATATAACTCTGTACAATCAATTTATTGGGTCTTTGATATATCTAACATATACTAGGTTATATATATATGCTTTGTTATGAACACCTTGAGTTAGTATCTAGTGGAAACTAGATGTGTTTACCTGATAGTTGCAAAGCATGTGATGAGGCACATAAAGGACACGATAGAATTTGATCTATGCTATCTTGAAGATCATGACTTCAGATGGCTATTCAGATTCTGTTTGGGCAGGAAGTGTTTCAGACAAGAAGAACACATCGAGAGGATGTTATTATCTAGGATTAGCCATGATCTCGTGGTTTAGCTGGAAGCAGTCTAGTGTGGCTATCAGCACAAGCGGAATATATGGTTGCTTGCTCTGCTAGTTGTGAAGAAGTTTGGCTTTAGGATTGTTTGACTTAGAGATAGAACCAACTGAGATCCTATGTGATAATTAGAGTTGTATCAAGATGACATAGAATCTAGTGTTCCATGATAAGTCAAAGAACATAGGGAACTAACAAGATATGACACAGAAAGGAACTCTAAAAGTTTGAATTTGTAACAGGTTACCGTTGTACTAACCAAGCCTCTACGTCAAGTGAAGAAGTTACCAACCAAACCTCTGTCTCGAGTGAAGCTTGAATACTTCCGAGACAAGCTTGGTGTAGTACAAAAGGACCCTCCTCGAAAGGGGGAGTAGTATAGTCACTACTGATGAGATTGTCTCATCAAACATCAAGGTCGTTGATGAGGTAACCTGTTCTCTACACCTAGTCACTTAGAAATAGTTAGATTTAGGACTATTTTTATTTCTGTTTAGTTTTACTCATACATGATTTTTGATGTTAGATGTATTGGTGAGAATACATGCTAGAGGTATACATGTTTTTGATGTTAGATGTATACATGATGTTAGATGTATTAGTGAGAATACATGCTAGATGTATACATACTTTTGATGTTAGATGTATACATGATTTTGATGATAGATGTATTAGTGAGAATACATGCTAGATGTATACATGCTTTTGATGTTAGATGTATACATGATTTTGATGATAGATGTATTAGTGAGAATACATGCTAGATGTATACATGCTTTTGATGTTAGATGTATACATGATTTTGATGATAGATGTATTAGTGAGAATACATGCTAGATGTATACATGCTTTTGATGTTAGATGTATACATGATTTTGATGATAGATGTATTAGTGAGAATACATGCTAGATATATACATGCTTCTGATGTTAGATGTATATATGATTTGATGATAGATGTATTAGTGAGAATACATGCTTTTGATGACAGATGTATACATGATTTTAGATGTATTAGTAAGAATACATGCTTTTGATATATGACGTATACATGCTGTTGATGCTAGATATTGATTATGTACTTGTATGGATGAGGATACTTGTACTTGTATTGATGAGAATACAGATTGAGGGGATTGAATCATCCCTGGACTTTCAGTCCCAAAGAGAGCCGTAGACGTGAGGTCTCCGAGAATGAAGTCCTTAGTGGACAGTTGAGGGGATTGAATCATCCCTGGACTTTCAGTCCTAAAGAGAGCCGTAGACGTGAGGTCTCCGAGAATGAAGTCCTTAGTGGACATGATAGGATTGCATCATCCTCAAGAGAGCCGTAGACGTATGTCTTCGAGAATGAAGTCCTTGGTGGACATGAGGGGATTGGATCATCCCTGGACTTCAGTCCTAAAGAGAGCCGTAGACAGGTGTCTCCGAGAAATAAGAGGGATTGTATCATCCTTGAACACATGTTCTAAAGTGAGCCGTAGACAGGTGTCTCCGAGAAAGAAAAGGGATTGTATCATCCTTGAACATCTGTTCTAAAGAGAGCCGTAGATGTATGTCTCCGATAAATGAAATCCTGAATTAACAGGTAGGGGATTGCATCGTCCCCGGACTGATGTCCCAGAATAGAACCGTAGACTGGGTCTCCGATAATGAAATCCTGAATGAACAGGTAGGGGATTGTATCGTCCCCGGACTGAGGTCCCAGAATAGAACCGTAGACTGGGTCTCCGATAATGAAATCCTGAATGAACAGGTAGGGGATTGTATCGTCCCCGGACTGAGGTCCCAGAATAGAACCGTAGACTGGGTCTCCGATAATGAAGTCCTGAATGAACAGGTAGGGGATTGTATCATCCCCGGACTGAGGTCCCAGAATAGAACCGTAGACTGGGTCTCCGATAATGAAATCCTGAATGAACAGGTAGGGGATTGTATCGTCCCCGGACTGAGGTCCCAGAATAGAACCGTAGACTGGGTCTCCGATAATGAAATCCTGAATGAACAGGTAGGGGATTGTATCGTCCCCGGACTGAGGTCCCATAATAGAACCGTAGACTGGGTCTCCGATAATGAAGTCCTGAATGAACAGGTAGGGGATTGTATCGTCCCCGGACTGAGGTCCCAGAATAGAACCGTAGACTGGGTCTCCGATAATGAAGTCCTGAATGAACAGGTAGGGGATTGTATCATCCCCGGACTGAGGTCCCAGAATAGAACCGTAGACTGGGTCTTCGAAAAATGAAGTCCTGAATGAACAGGCAGGGGATTGCATCGTCCCCGGACTGAGGTCCCAGAATTGATCCGTAGACTGAAGTCTCCGAGAACTGAAGATTGGATTGTATCATCCATGGACCTATGTCCTAAAAGGAGCAGGATTGATCATCCTAGGAATATGATCGTATGATGATGATAGTGATGACGATGCTGATGATCGTGTGATGACGATGCTGATGATCGTGCTGATGACGATGCTGATGATCGTGTGATGACGATGTTGATGATCGTGCTGATGACTATGCTGATGATCGTGCTGATGACGATGCTGATGATCGTGTGATGACGATGCTGATGATTGTGTGATGACGATGCTGCTGATCGTGTGATGACGATGCTGCTGATCGTGTGATGACGATGCTGCTGATCGTGAGATGACGATGCTGCTGATCGTGTGATGACGATGCTGCTGATCGTGTGATGATGATGCTGCTGATCGTGAGATGACGATGCTGCTGATCGTGTGATGACGATGCTGCTGATCGTGTGATGACGATGCTGCTGATCGTGTGATAACGATGCTGCTGATCGTGTGATGACGATGCTGCTGATCGTGTGATGACGATGCTGCTGATCGTGTGATAACGATGCTGCCGATCGTGTGATGACGATACTGTTGATCGTGATGTTGATGTTGATGTTGACATTGATGTACCAGTAACTGTTTGAGTTACTGATGAAGAAAAATTGAAGAAAGCTTCCAATGATTTATAGATGTATCATGTATGATGTTGATGACTCCTTGCTCGAGCAGATGTTGTTATAATATCCTTCTCGTTAAGGGGGAGTGTTGAGATATTGTAACTTCAAAGAATATTATATTTGTACTTTATTATTCCGGAGATGTTTCATTCCTCCGTGCAGATCTTATTGTATATCCGGAGATGTTTATTCCTCCGTCGGAATGTGGTAACTCGGGTTATTAGACTTCCCTAGTAGGGGTCGGCCCTGTATGTGTTATGTGGGTCAAAGGGTTATTAGACCACCCTAGAGGGGTCGGCCCAGTTAGTTGTAGTGGGGTATTTAACCTATCGGTTAAATACGAGCCTACGTGTACTTGTGTAAAATACACATCAGAGTAGTGTATAAATAGAGGAGGTGTGTTCCTCATTACATACACTCACTCACTCACTTGAGAAAGGCGCACTTGTGGAGGAGAGGTCTGCTATGGAGGAGAAGGAGCTTATGCTCAGGGTTTGCATCTTTGTATATTGCTGGTCATCTATATTGAGGAAGCTTTGCTGGGTTTTCTACCCCATGAGGGTTTCCCAGGATAAATCTCTGTCTCTTGTGTTTATGCTATGCTTGTTGTTTCTTCAGTGATCCTGTATATGCTATTATTGTGAAATGGAATGTAATGCTGCTATTTTCTGTCTTAGCATATTGAATTTTAACATTCCCTAGGGGGTACATATGAGGGTCCGGTTACTGGAATTGATCAAACTGTTTTCTTATAATAAGGAGATTAAGTGACATGGAAGGAAATTCCTTTAGTAAAAGGAAATTTGCCAAGGGCATCATTTGTGTCATCTTGTTGTTGAAAATTATACATCACCTATTGGACAAGAGCGAGATGTATTGGGTCTGTTCAGTTTTAGAAAGAAACATGCAACAAGGGTTTGAGGTATACCATATTATCATTGAATTCAACATTTATGATTTTAGTTTTTTCATGCGTGTAGGTCTAAAATTTCAAATAATAACTAGTATTATTAATTATTGTACGATGAATATTAAAATCTGAATTTGCAAATATGTTGAAATTTTTTTGTTACCCTCCCTCCCACCAACAACTCCTTAAAAGGGAAAATGCACAGTGCCAATCAACTCCAATGGTCCAAATGTAGCATTGTCCACTATTTTAGCACACTCAGTTGTATCCAATACATGGGTTGTTGTCTCTATCTCCAACATCCACACGAGTTGATGATGTGAATGTTTACAATCTATTCTCTAGTAGCAACGACCTACTTGAGTCCTCAAATAGCAATTGCTAATGCCTATCATCGTCTACAGTCCACCCTCCTCAAGGATTACACAACAATACTATATACCCTCTTCATCGGTAGGCCTAGATTGACAAAGTTCGAAAGCTATGCAGTTTGAACCCTCCAACATAGTTGTGTGTCTAACCAACCACACAATAGGCTTGACCCCTCGCGGTAGGTAGGCTTGACCCTTCTCAAAGTAGGTAGAGATAGGAAATGGTGTACGGTGAAGATTTTGATAAACCCGTGCAAGAAAAACAATATAAACAGAATCTAATACACAAGAAATAATAATGGCACACACACATAGTACACAAATATTTGCCCTAGAAACCCTTAACCAAGAAAACCAACCTAATTGAGAGTTTCTCCTCTCTCTATCTCATTATATTATCTTCACCATTTACAATACAAATTTATAGCATCCAAAACCCCAATCCTAACTCGAATTAGATTACAACCATAATTTCTTAACTAGAATTAGTTTACAATGGATAGAAAAACCATTGGCTGAAAAAGTGCAAAATGGACCCCCTTTGCTTTAGGAGCCTACAAAGAATACCACACATGTCCAACAAGCAACAACATTTGGCAAGGGTCCACAAGAGAAACTGTGGGCATTAGAGAACTCATATGATGGAGGAGAAAAATCAAACTGTGTCAAGGAGAAAAATCACACGACAACAATGAGAAAATAAAAAAAATGAGGGAAAGAATAGGTTAAAATATCTGAATTTTTAGTTTTTTCCCCCAAATTTGGTCAAAGGAGGCATGGAAATGTTATTTTTAGGTAGGGAATGTTCCCCTTTTTTAAGAGAGTATTCCCTTGTGCATTTTTGTGTGTTCCCCTCAAAAGGAAACATTTGCGAATGCTCCCTTTAGAGTACCCTTGTCTTTGGAGTGTGGGGAACATGTGCCCATGTAACACTGGTTATGATTCAATTTATTTCGATTAAAATGGTCAAAGATGTAATGGAGATAATGAGCTAGAAGGGTAAAATTGGAACGGCTATTCCGTTTTGTTATTTGTGGTGATTGGTCATTACTTTGTCTTCTTTCATGCCCTGGTCCTACTCATACTAAATAATTCTTTGGAAGGAATTGATTGACAATGTGCATGTTGAGGTGAGATGATATTACTAATCATACTAAATATTTCTTTGGAGGGAATTGATTGAGATTGTGCATGTTGAGATGAGACAAGATATTTTATTAATGTTCAACAAGTGACCACAAAGTGGTCAACGAGAATAAAAAATTGTTGGTTTATGTATTGCTTTGAGAGTGTTTGACTCTTCCCATGATTGGTGCTTTGCCTCATAGCTCATTGTTCATCTATTTTGTCACTTGGACTAGAAGGGAGCAGTTGTTGCATGAAAATATGTAGTGTTTCATTGAAATATGTGGAGTGGGTGAGTTGGCACTTGTGAACATGTGGCTAACTAATTGGCACATGTAGAGTGCTCTACTTGTGGACCCATTTTACATTTGTGTATTTGTAACTCAGTCCTTCTCTTACTACGGAAAAGCAAGGACAAGCACATCACTTTAAGACATTATTAGCTTGCTTGATAGTGCTAGATAGAAAATTCCCTAGTAGAAGAGGTTTATATAGCAAGGGTCTGCTATTTGCTTGTTTTGCTTGGGTGAAGAGAATAGTTGTGATGGCTAGATGATTTGGGTTTTGTATTTGTAGCTTGGGAGAAGATGAATTGTTGTAATGCAATCATCATTTATGTGTAATAGGAAGAGATGTGTTTGCTCCCCCAAATTTGGCTTGCTGATCTGATTTATAGATATGATTTGTCTGTTTTAGTGGCTTTGTTATGTTGATTGATTGAAAAGACATGTTGATGCTGAGTTGTTTTAGCATGCTTTAATTTGTATTTCAAATCTGATTTATATTGTGAATATGCTGAGCAAATGTAATTTTCTGTTATGATCTTTGGATTAGATTTAGCCTTATCAACTGCTGAAATGATCTAATCACTTATCTTGTAGTGTCTACATTCTTGAATGTTGCCCTAACGTTTTTGTTGATAGCAAATATAAAGTTTTGTTAGGGATACCAGTGGGTTAGACACACCGTTAAAACCCATCTTACATCTAATAGCAAGGGAACCATCCATTAAAAATTGTTGGAAATTTAAAGATTGACAAACATCATAACTACAGAAAGTTGTTGGTTGTGTCTAGCTTGGGTGGATGAGAGATGAAATTGTTATCCTCCCCATCCAGGTGCAAATCCCACTTGTTACCTCTTAACTCTTCATGAACCAATAGGTGATTGAGGCTCTTTGTAAAGACAATGAGTAAATATATCATTTTCTCTTAAGGGCCTAAGGTGGGATGAGATGTTACATGTACAAAAAAATACTACAGAAAGTAAGGGAAAACTAAAAAAAACTTTCTTACCCAGGCAATTGAAATATTAATGAAAAAAAAAAAAGTTAGCTATAGTTTGAATTATTTAATTTATCTTTGGATGTCCATAAGAGAAAGAACACCGAATATAAATTAGAGCATGGTAACTGACATCTCCCTCCATGTTTTATACAGAGCAGTTGTAGCTGCAAACAAAAACAATGAATAGTAATATTTATTGGACATAGGAAACCAATTCCCCAGCATACAAATATTCCTAGACTCCATTACTTAACAAAAGCATTAGCTTTTTGCATGCCAATTTGTCCAACCATTCCACTTGTAAATAACATCAAATTTTAAATTTTGTTATTGTCCTTCCATGACAAATCATAAAAACAGAACAATAATTCCAAATTCCTAATGTCCAAGATCATGACAGTCTAGAATTGACTATCTAGGTACGGTATGCTAGCTTATCTAATTTTTATTGGTGTCGCTATAGACTAGGTATAACATTGTAATATGAAGGAGATGGAAAGTGGGATTGGTGTTTATGGGAATGAAATATGATTCATTGAATACCCAAAAAGCTTACAATACTGTATGTATTTAGGGATTACCTCAATTTAACTAGTTTGATTGTCTTGGCCTCCTTTGGTTGTGAAATGGATACATCTTTGATCATTATTTTCTCTCCTAGCAGCTAAGAGAAATTCTTCCACCCATAGGGCATCATAGAAGGATATCTTCAAATCCATTGGGTGTTCTCTACATACAAGCAATGGAAATTTGGACCAAAAGAAAAAATATAGGCCATTAAATCACTAGTCCCCGTTGGTTGGGATGGTGGGTGAATCCCACACCATGCCTTAACAAATCTAAGATGAAAAATGCACAATTTCATCTTATTGTTTCTTGATGTGAGAAAACTCATTGAACAAGGATATATTATCCTTCCCCATTGCATCAATCGATTAACCATGATCACTTTATAGACGTCAGCGAATGTGTAGAGTGTCTTGATCACTTAATTGTGGAGTCTCCATGTGAGATTTTTATTGCCTTGCATACCACTTCTTGATCTCACTCTCCAGCAATGGATCATTACATTCAAAGGAATGGGGATTTATTCATTAGAGGAGTCACATAGTGAGATAATAGATCTTCAAGTAATGTTTCATCATTGTAGCATCTCTACTCATTTCCAGGAAAATGTACCATGTCCCTAGCAATGGCACTAATTTGTTACCTCCCAAACCTGCACTTGAAATATTATGTCCTAAATACCGAATAGGGAAGGCCTAAGGGCACTTAGGAGTGTTTCCCACTGCCACCACATCAACGGCTCCTCTCACTTCTAGTTGTTACTTTCCTTGCCCAAGTTGGGAATCCCTAAAGTGTCTCTTATCTTCCACTCAATTTCAGATGAAGAATGTCAAATCAGATGATGTTTCTTTTAATGATATATTGGTGGGATTAACCATGGATGGTTCCTGTATTCTTGGGTAATGGAGTCTTATGGTGCCTCTACACTCACCCAAACTTGAATTTACATTTATCTCTTTTGTATAATTAAATTTCAAATTTTTAATATTTAAGGAAAGGTCCACTACAATGGAGACCTGGACGTTGCTTATGATGTTCCCTAAATGTTGAGGGTTTGCTTCCACACATCTCCTTGATGTGTTTACACATTGTGCATTTCCATGTGCTGAAAACTTGGTGGAACATTGCTCTCTATGCATTGGCAAGAGTCTTCCTGGAAGTTTAGAATTCTGGAAGGTATCAAAGACTGTAAGGAAAGAAAACATAGCTGGTGATGCCAACAATATAATAACATGTCCTCTCCCTAATACAATAAAAAGTTCCCAAATATCCTGCTTTCACTCTTGCAAATTGAATGCCCGTGGCCAGAGGTAGAATTGGGCTAGACCCATTTCTATAGGCGTTGTAGTTGCGGACCCATTTCTATAGGCATTGGGAAATATTGAACTCGCTTGCAGGTTTGATCAAACACAACTACATATCAATTTGAGTTGTGGCATAATAGTTGGGGACCCATTTCTATAGGCATTGGAAAACATTGAACTCGCTTGCAGGTTTGATTAAACACAACTACATATCAATTTGATGGAATTTCCAAAGAACAAATTTAGGGCAAAGAGCTGTAGAGACATATAAAATAAGATAACATATGAAAATTTTATAAATGCAAAAGGCTAGTCCAAGAACTCTTAGGAGCGGAAGAGGGGAATGAATCACCCCTATCTAATGGGAAGAGTGTGCAGACCTCTTGTCCTGTATGACATGATTTATCATGAGCACATCTTAGGGAAATTGAGTCTTCTTTAGAGCATGGTCCTGCTTGGGCTCCTCCAAGTTTATCCTATCACAAGACTCCCGAAGAATTAGACCATATAGAACGGGCATTGCAAAGAAATTTTCTGTTCAAGAAATTATCAAAGGCACAATTTGAGATGTTATATGAATGCATGGAAAGTTGGTGTAGGAGATGTTGTTATCCGATAGGGTGGAGAAGGAAATTGTTTCTATATTGTTCAAAAAGGAGAGTTTGAAGTCTTGATTTCCAAGGAAGGTAGTCCCTAGGAGGAACTTGGCACAATTGTGCACCGCTACAGTTCTAATAACTTTTAATGCTTTGGGGACTTGGCACTTATGTACAACAAACCACTCCAAGCTTCTGTCCGTGCTGTAACTGATGGTTCCCTTTGGGCTTTGAAAAGAGATGATTTTTGTGGGGTTCTTTTAGCAGGGTTTGCCAATCCTTCCATGTTAAATGTGATATGGTCTGTAGATGTGCTTGCAAAATTATCTCTCTTACAGATTAACCATTTAGCAGGTTCATTATCAAAAGTTTCATTTATGGATGGAGAGAGAATAGTTGATAAGCATGAGAAACTCTCAGCATTTTATATTGTTCAGCAAGGAGAGGTAGAATTAACATATCACTCAAAGTTAGCTTCAGGGTCATCTACCTACATGGTTCCATAAAGTTATAGAAATATTCTATAGGAACAAACACTATATTCTAGTTGTTCAATCTGTCTGGTGACCCTTATAGTGATGTTTGTGTTATGAGGTTACCTAGCCAAGCTATGGACTGGATTTATATTTTGTATGTCTTTTTTCAAAATCACTCCTGACAAAGTATGCTACTACAACTTCCTACACTAATGAGCCTCCTCCAATGGATTCCCTTATATGATATGCTACAAAGCATAAAAGTGCATAAGGACATAAAGAATGATCTGCTACACATATTAATGTCCATGTGCTTAAGTGTGCTACTTCTTTAAGCATATCGATCCAATCTATAAGCCTTGTTCTGCATTTGATATAATAACTGTCACCTATAGTCTTTTTATCTACTATAGTAATCTGTATGGATGGCTTTCACGATTTTAGCTTTGCGTTTACCATATCTGTCCACCCACAAGATTTCCTTTGTATATAAAGCTGCCTTTTTTTTTATGAGTGGCCAGTTTTAGGTATGGTGTAAATTGGAAGGTTTTTGATAAGTGTGATTTAGAATAAGCTTGCCATAGTATGCACATCATTGACTCCATCAACAGATTCACCAAAATTCTTAAAATCGTAAACTTTGGTAATTTCAAAAAGTATTTAACTATTTTGATAACTATGTGTTCACAAATAGTTCAAACTTGGTTCTTGGAGAGTATCTCATTGGTTATGTGGTCCGGAAGCATAAACACAATACGATGGTAATTACTCCTTCAAAACAACTTTCCATTAACAAATCAAAGCTTACAAGGAAACCTCCACAAAATGTCAAATTAATAGTTGTATGCTACACTCAAAAGCATATCAACACACCTACTGAGATGATTTGCCTAATGAAAAATGATAAAACTACTTGCTTCGTGATTTGTGCCATTGACTGGCCCTATCCATATGACTGTACAAAATCAATACTATTGTATGGATCTGCCTGTATGGAATCCATACAAATATACGGATTTTCTTGTATGGAACTTGCCTGCAGACTTATGCCTATTTTGTTGCTTTGGCTCCTCTCCGATGCTCTAAACCTGCTCAACCGATAAACTAAATCATCTCCCGGAAAAACTTGTCTTTTGAGTGTATGTGTGTGTTTTAACACTCTATCTTGACTTGCCTTTATACTTGAGATGAAACCCTAATCTCTCAGTGAAATGTACAATTGAGATTAATCTAAATCACTAATGTACAACAAATACACTTTATTAGACTCGACTGCTAAATATAAGACTCACACTTTATTACTAAATTGAATTACAAAATAGATTTAACTCAAACTACTTCCAGCACATTCACATTGAACATCTATGGAAGTTCTTGTTTGAGCTACATTCTTCAACACTTCTCCTTTCATTGTTAAATTCAATTGCATTCTATTGATGTTTTACTTTAGTAGATCATGCATGTAACAACAGTGAAAAAGACAATCTTACATTTTATGATTTTTTCTTCATTCTTTCCAAAATAATAATATTTAAGATATGTGCATATTTCTGTTGGTGGCTAAGGTTTTGGGGATGTGATCACAAGCATATTGTAAGTCTGCAGGGACGATATTTAAAGGTAACTTATTACCTGCCAATTAAACACAGATAGGGTTCAGATATTTATGTTCTTACATTACATGCTATAAGCAAGTAGTATATTAAAGTATCGTTCAAGAAGAGTTTTAGATCCATCCTCTTATCCCACAAACAATTTTCAAAATAAGATCATACTTGTAGTGTCCAAGCCATGGCCATTATTTGCACAGAGTAAAGCTTATATCCCTGCCTCACACTTTCTTGTAATAGGCTTTGACTGCAATTTACTTTCATGATCCAGGTGAAGTTGGTACAGAAAGGATATCACTTAATCCAAATCATGCAACCATGCAGTGAATGCTTATTTCCATCTAGCTTTTTGGATGCACTAACCTGCAATCTAGTAAATTCAATGTATTTCATATATGATGCATGCTGTAGTTGGTTACCATTTCAGTGTTTACTTTTTTATATAGCATGTCTGATGAATGCATAGATTTTTTGAATGTTTATTTTTATGTAGTGTTATCCCCCGAAGAGAGTTCAATGCATTGCTGAATGCATAGTTTTTCAATGTTTATTTCTCTGTATTTTGATCGCCCTAAGAGAGATAATGGTTATGTTAGATAATAAAGTGCCAAACAACATCCTTTCATATTTTTCAACTTTGTAGTTTTTAAATTTTGGCTGGAGATGTTAAGTTTAGTCACTTGACATTATGCATATACCTATATATTACTCAATTCTTGATGATTTTCACGATCCCTTGTAGACTTTTGTATAACTTCTCTCTTTCAAACCTAGTACAATCAAAGATATAAGTGTTGTGTTTGTTGAAGTATGTAAACCTAACTTATCAAGGTTTTGGACCACATTGGTGGTTAATTGGATGGACTTGTGGTCCCACAGTTGAGGGTTTAGGGGTAACTAACTCAGACGCTAACAAACATATCCTCAAGGCCTTAGCCTCATTTGTACACTCATGCAATCTTTGGATATACACTGAGCTTCTCATTGTAGAGTGATTTTCCCACTAGGGTTTTCCACTAGAATCTTTGAGTTATTGTGCTGGTGTGTATTGGGCTATTTATTTCTATTTTCTAACTTATATATGCTTGGGTTATAGCCAAAGTATGGTGAAATTATATTTTATGATGAACTAGTTCAATACCATATAATTCTCACATGATATAAAAGAGCTATGGCAATGGAAGGAGTAAAACTTTGGCCAGTGATTTCGGCATTGAGCTTTTGTGATCTGTTTTCTTGTTGCTTTTCATGATTGACTATGGTGCCCTGTGAATATATTGATTTGATATGATGCCTAGAAAAAGCGATGGACCACCTATTTGAAGATCATTGAGCATGACCTAGCAAACTGTGAGCAGTTTTTTTGTGTGGAAGCAACAGTCCTACTATGCAATCTATCCATACTCACCATTACTAGATCTACTATGTTGCAATTTGCTTAACAGTTGTAGAAGTTCTTCTCTTGTGCCCTTGCACAATTTAGATTGTAGATCTTTATGGCCAACTCCCAGTAAAGATCTCTATTCTACATGCATATATGGTGAATTTTGCAATGAACCAAAGCTCGTAAGAGCCCAGTCGAATGGGAATATTGTCAAGCCATATGCAGCAATGTGCCTTAGCTGCCAGTATCCACTTGCTTACAGCTCATTTTCCTTGGGGAGCACACTCACATTGTATGTAATATAGAATCATTACTACAACAACGATCTTTGTTGTTCAAACTTCCTATGGATTACCATTGTAGTGGGATGCAGATTGAAGCATCTTGTTTCAGATAAATATCAGCTATGTGACAGCACTAAAATTGCTTAGTGAGATTATAGGGTGTATGTGCAGTTGTTTGAAAACCCTAACATGTGGTTTGGCTCACTTATTTAGATTTTTTTTTGCTTCAGTCCTCCAAATCAATCTCCTACATGACTATATCTAGAAAATGTGCAGTTGTGTTTGTATTACCATTGGGTGAGAGAGATACCCCTACTTGACTTTGCTTTTTGATGGAGGTTGCTTCTTCCCTCTCAGGATAGAGATGAGTTTGGGTCTTTGATGCCTCCTCATTACTTCAATACATTGGCATTTATATTGAGAGCCTCCCTTTAGCTACTCTCTCAATGCTCCTCAGTCCTGGCCACCTCCACCCGCTCAAGCAGGAGATCAATAGGATTGTTAAGGAAGATATTATCAATGATACATACATGCAACCTGGATCTCCCCTTCATAGGATATTGGTCCTATGATGGCCTTCTATTCCCAAACTTTTCTATCACCAACCGATGATCCCAACATTCCCAACATTTCAGAGGCATAAATATTGATTTTTATTTTGGTGCTTGAAAAATTTCCATTTAATGGAAAAGATGATCAACTTTCTAATTTCATTTAGAGGCCAATTAGAAATTTGATGGCCATAATTTCAACACCTGGAAACAAAAAATGGTCACCATTTTCAAGTACAAATGTCTATTGGGAGTGCTGACAAGAAATATGAGTTTCACAGGGTGAGAAGGAATAAGAAATATACAACTACAAGAATAAATAATAAGTCGTATTCATTGATATGCAAACTATAGATGATATGATTCCAAAAGTAGAGGATGCAGAAGATGCATGCACAATTTGTAATGATTAACGGGGATGCACAATGCTACCACACAAACTAGCACCTTTATATTAAAGTCCCAAAGATAGGGCACTAGCCTTGTCGAACTAGGAGGTTGGCTCCTATTACCTCACAAAATCTCCTCTGCACTTTAGGCTAGGGTAAATGGAATCCTAACCAAGGGGAGATTCCCTATCAGTCATCTAGGCTCACTTCATGTAGTAGGAATGGGAGTAAAGAGAACCTAGCCACAATTTATAATGGAAAAATAAATGTAAAGGGTGGGCTTGGGGTAATGAGTGAATGTGAGACCATTTCATATCTTGCTTGGGACATGGGATCTAAGCCACTCTTTGGTATTTTCCTCTTGTCTTGGTTGTTGAAGTCCCACATATCATAAAGATTGCTTCGATGAGCATCAAACTAAGGAATATGAAACCTTGCAAGGATTAAACAAAGGCTAATTCTAAAGAAACAAACCTAAGTATTACAAAGTAAATCATATACTAAACCTAGGGTAAGGAAATGAAACCTTGATATATTCATCCCCAATAGAATAGATCTAGCATGGAATTTGACAAAGAAATGAAATAGAAAAATACTACATACCTCACTTGGAATTTTCATTTATTATTATTTTTTTTAAATAGAGATGGTCATCGCTATAGCGACTCACGCCCTAGCAAATGACGATGAATTTTCTATACTAGCGACGGAGATGTCATAGTGAATTTCGTCGCTAGTATAGCAAATTCATCACCATTTGCTAGTCCATCTGTCACTATAGTGACACCGCATTGTTAGGTTGTGTGTCGCTAGAGAGACCCTTCCTTAGCAACACAATGAAAAAATCAACTGTATTTTTGTGGCTATAGCGAAACATCTTCATTGCTATAGAGACACACGTTCGTGGCTATAGCGAAACATCTTCGTTGCTATAGAGACACACACCTTAGCAATACCATGGAACAAGCACAAACAAGAAACTCTCTTTTCGTGGCTATAGCGACACATTTTCGTGGCTATAGTGACACCCAACTTAGCAATACCATGGGAAATGAAGAACAAGCAGAAACAAGTAACTCTCTTTGCGTGGCTATAGCAACACAGTTTCATGGCTATAATGACACCCACCTTAGTAATACCATGAGAAAAGCAGAAGTATGTGCGTCACTAGAGCAACAGGAACACATCACTAGAGCAATAGATTTGAGTCTTTTGAAAGCACATCAGCAACCAACACATGTTGTCCATATCTCGTGGCTATAGCGATGGATGTTTTGAAGTGTCGTTGTAGAGACGAAGTTAGTGCGATGAAAAATGGGAGTCTTATTCGTTGCTATAGAGACGAAAATGTGTTGCATAGTAATGAAGTTGCGTGGAAAAAATGGTCACATGTACTAGTGTATGTAGTTGTTTGATGAGAATATGAGATCATAGCCACTAATTTGATCCAATCCAAGATCGTTGAATCTACCGAAAGACTCCTCAGTTGATCTCCCTACCTTATCGAGAGTAATATCCTTCCTCCCGACTCCTTGAGCAAATAGGGGTCGTAAGAACATACAAGCCTTGAATCTCCGATGGGATCTCTCAATACCTAGAGAAGTTATCAACCAAAATCCTATGAACCACACTCAAATACAAACTTCCACTAGGAAGTCCATCCAGCATTAGGGAGCAATATATGCTTTTAAATTCATTATCCCTTTCTTAAATATAACAGTTTTGGACGACATGTGTCCTCTCATGCAAAAGTAATTTTAATTTATTAATTATCTAATATTAATTCTCATGCAACAAGTGTCACTCTCACATTCTAGTGCACATAAGTTCCTTAATTCTCTCTTAGTTGTCTTCCTAGTCTAAAATTCCAATCCCTATATTAGTGGGTGCATGTGTAGTTAAGCTCTAGATATTTTCTAGTCTAGATTTGCTTCAAAATTTATTATTTTCTAATTTATTTACATTTGATTTTAATATAATGCATATATATCTAAGTTAATGGGTGTAAATGATTTCTACCCTAAATATCCCCCTTTTTATAGTCTCTTAATTTAAAATGCTTTCTCATTCAATTATTCTTAATTAATATTTCCATATGCAACATTTAACATATATGTCTAAATGTTTTAATGCAAGAATGTAAATATTTCCCTTTTTGCATCATTGTCCAGGTACCACTTCTATGGGTCCTTCCGATAGCTTCCTTGTCCTTGTGTGGGGATTACTTTGTAGCGATCAGGAATCGTTACCATGATCTTCCAATTGCATTTCCATGGAGACTAATGGCGATTGAGGAATAATATATTCCTTATTGTACACCCCTCAACACATCATATGCAACCAAATCGTTGTGGCCTCGCCCATACGAAACATGCTTTTGGTGAGCTGATACAGCTCCTGACCCGTGTGTGGAATGTTATTTTAGGGTCGATAGTCCGTCTTCGTACCCCTATGTATATTTCTCATTCTTACAACACCTTTTATTCCATTGAGAGTTTGTCGGTAATTCATTTTAACTACTATTGCACACACTCAAAGCACACATTAGTAGCATTGCACCATATAAATAATATCATCATGCATTTTTATCTCTATTCAATTATATTTAAGTTAATATCATTCATTCACATCTATGGAATCAAAAGAATTATTTCTTTCACTCATCTATAACATCATCATATTTCTTAGTTATTCGAGCATGTTCATCATTCATTTGTCAATCAACAATTTCTATTCAATAAAAGTTAAATAATAACATATTGTTCATGTTTTATTTCACTGTTTGACTTCAATATCAGTGCCATCAATGGTATAATCAATTAATGTACTAAGGCGGGTGTTACATACACCCCCTCTTGTTTAAAACTTCATCCTGAATTTCAAAACAAATAAGGAAAGTTCTGATGCATTTAAGTTGCGTCCTCCCAGGTTGCAGAACTAGGACTATAACTATCCCAGTGAAATTTAACTTAGTTGATCATATGATGTCTAGGTTGTCTTGTTTGATTTTCCAATATGTAGATCGGTTCGGATGTCATGACACCTTCATTCGATATTTGTAAATTTATCATTTCAATAATATGTGAAGAATTATGAACATAATGGCAAAGTACTGAAACATGAAAAACATTGTGTATCCTATGTAGAGATGATGGTAGCACAATACGGTAGGCAACCAGTCCTATCCATTCCAATACTTCAAAGGGTCCCACAAATCTAGGAGACAACTTCGTTCCCTTACCAAACTTGATGGCACTCTTTTGTGGCTTCACCTGCAAAAATACTCGACCCCCAATCTCATATTACCTATCGATTCTATGCGTATCTGCATAACTCTTTTGCCATTCCTTTTCTTCTTTCAATCGAGCACGAATATCTTCCATCTGGTCTTCCATATCCTGAATCACCTTAGGTCCAAGAAATATTATATCCTCAATCCTATCCCATCTCAAGGGTGTCCTACATGGTCTCCCATACAAAAACTTGAAGGGTTCCATCTATATGCAACTTTGGTAACTATTCTTATAGGAGAACTCTACTATAGGTAAAAACTCCTCCCAACGGGTCTTCTGATCCATCACATACATCTGCAACATGACCTCTATTACTTGGTTCACTCTCTCCGTCTGTCCATCTATCTCAGGGTGTTATGCAGTGCTAAATTTGATTTGTTTTTCCATAGATTCCTGGAATCTTGTCCAAAATAGGCCTGTGAATACGGATCCTCGACTAGATATTATCTTCCTTGGTACTCCATTCAATCATACTATCTCATCAACGAAAACTCTAACAATCTCTAGTGCCTGATATGTATTCTTGATAGGGATGAAGTGCGCACTCTTTGTAAGAGTGTCAACTACCAAAAATATAGTGGCATTCCCTTTCCGTGATAACGACAATCCAATTATGAATTCCATGTGTATAACCTCCCATTTCGACTCAGGAATTGCATGATGCTAGAGTAACCCTGCGGGATGTCGATGCTCTTATTTAACCAGTTGACACTCCATGCACTTGGCGAAAAATTTCACTACATATTTATTCATCTTGTGCCATAAAAATAAGGGATATAAGTATGCATACATATTTCTGACTCCTAGATGTGCTCTATAAATTGCTTGTGAGGTTCTGTCAGGATCAAGTTCCTAAGTTCATCATTCGTTGACACATAAATACGGTTTTTTTACCTCAACAATCCATCATTTTCTAATGAATAACCTTCATACTTGGGTAAATTCATCTGTTCATTCTCTAGATCAACCTTAACTTCATTGTAGCAAGTGTCTCCTTGTTGCATCCCAAGTTTCTTTTCCCTCAGATTGGTCTTCATCAGAATCACCGAAAATATGCAGGGTCTAGTTCTAATCGCATCCACTACCTTATTCAGGGTCCCTTTCACATATGAAATGTCGAAATAATACTCACTCAGTTGCTTGGACCATCTCCTCTATCTGGAATTCAAATAACCTTGAGTGAAGATGTACTGTATCCCGTGATGATCCATTTTAAGCTCAAACTTCCTTCCAACCAGATAATGTCTCCATAAGCGTGCCACATGCATTATAGCTGTCAATTCCATATCATGCATTGTGTATTTTTCCTCATGTGGTCTAATTCATCAGGAAGTGTAGAAAATCACTCTTACTTCTTGCATTAATACACATCTAATCCCTTCCTTCGATGCATTAGTGCATACTAGGAAATCCTGCTCCATATCCGGCACCTTTAGGATCAGTGTTTTCATTAGTAATTCCTTCAATTGATCAAATTCTATGGTTCATTTTTCTATCCAAATAAAAGGCTAATTCTTCTTATGCAAATCTATAATGGGTCCCACAATTCTTGAGAACCATTCCATGAATATTCTATAATATCCCGCAAGTCCCATAAAAATTCTCACTTCATGCACATTTGTAGGTGTAGGCCATTCCCAAATTGCTTCTATCTTTGTGGGGTCCACATCTATGTCGTCTCTAGAAATAATGTGTCCCAAGTAATGGATTTCTTTCTAAAAGAAAGAACACTTCAACAGTTTTACTTATAATTGGTTCTCCCTGAGACACTATAATACTAACCTAATATGGTCCCCATGTTCTTCTAGTGTCCTTGAGTAGATTAGAATGTCATCAAGGAACACTTTTACGAACTTATCCCAGTACTGGTGGAATATGCCATTCAGCAAGTTAATAAATACACTAGGCACATTGGTTAGTCCAAAGGGTACAACTACAAAATTGTAGTTTCCAAACCGTGTCTTAAAAGAAGTCTTTGGAATATCTGCCTCTTTGATCAACAACTGATGGTATCTCGATCGTAAATCAATCTTCGATAAAATTATTATTCTCTTCATCTGAGCGAATAGGTCATTGATCCTAGGTATAGGGTACTGATTTCTCACAGTAGCCTTATTCAACTGGAAATAGTCTATGTAGAGATGCAATGATCCATCCTTATTCTTGAAAAAAAGTACTGGCCCTCCCCATGGGAAAACACTCATTCGAATAAACCCTAGATACAAGAGCTCCTACAACTCTATTTGTATTTCTTTCAATTCTGGAACAAACATTGTATATGGGGCTCTTCTGATAGGCTCGGTTCCTAGTTTTAGTTCAATGATGAAGTCTAGCTCCCACTGCGGTGGTAGTCCAGGTAATGCTTTTGGGAATACATCCATGTATTCTGAAAACAAAGGGTGGTTTCCTATGTCAGCTTTGTCCTCATCCTTGTTCATTTCAATCATGGCATATAGCTAACATCCCTTCCTTAATATTTTCTTTAGTTGTAACGCGGAAATCATTCGCAAGGATACTTTATTCTTCTTCCCCATGAGACTTTTCTTATGATATTCATCATCATAGAAATTCAATTGTTTGCTTCAACAATCTACTATTGCGGCATGGGATTCTAGCAATTTCATGCCCAAGATCAATTCATATGTCCCCAGGGCAGTCACATGGAAATATGCTCTAGTGCGGCACACTCCTAAATCTACCTCACAATCTTCCAACCTTGGCAGACCTACACTCTGGGTATTTCTAGATGCCATTTTGACTAATTCGAAATAGTCTTGGATGCTTGCCATCATCTTACTACCTTCTAATGAAGAATGAGAAATAAATCTTTCAGTGGCACCAGGATTCTTGAATTTTCACTACCCACACACCGGTCGACAATCTATTCAATGAATGGGGTGGGGAAATTTCCTTTGGGACATGCTAGGTTGAGATCATAGAAATCTGTATAGACTCAAGTAATGCCTTGCTTGTTTACTGGTACGGGGTTTGATACCCATGACGTATATGCAATGGGGAAAATAAATCCATTATGATGGAGTTTTTTAATCTTAGCCTTGATAGATGGAGCCTTATAAGGGTGAGCAGGTCATTGTTTCTATCAGACTAGGAGTGCATTTGTCCAAGTGTCAATATGATGTTCGACAATTGAAGGGTTTAAGCCAGGAATTTCTACATATGACCATGCAAAGACATCTCAAAATTATTTAAAGAGAGAGATGAATTCAATGGCTTCTTGTGGTGAGCATGACACACCAATTGAGATGTTTTTTATCACTCCTAGTGTGATGGAAATATTAACTTGAATCATAGGTGAAATATTGGCTAGTTTTCCCTCTTCAAAATCATCTAGGGATAGGATTGGGTTCTTGAACCATTCGATGTGATTAGGAGGTAAGAAGTATTTTGATTCAATGGTGTACTACTGGGCCATCAAGGTGGTTGATTTGACATCAGTAGGGGTGAAAGATGAACTATGATGGAGGTTGTCTCATGGAGGCCCATATAAGTGCATGGACTCCATTATTACTTCATATGTGGAGAATAAATATTCCTCTAACATGTCTTCATCTAAAGAGAAGGATTCGTTGGACCCTATATCAATTGACCTATCTTTGATGGTAGAAGGTATGGGATCTCCTGCTTGACTTGGATCAATGTAAGTGACAGTTGCACCTATCTATAGGGGTAACAAGTTAATGTAAAGCATATCCACATAGTGGATGGATATTTGTGAGAGGGAAAGAATCTCCTCTTAAGGGAATATAGGAGGATTGTGATATTCCTCCAGTGTCTGTGGAGAGATGAGATCAATCTCGGAAAATGAAAATAGGAGGTCATAACAGCTGGGTGGAAGAGAGACAAAAGGTATGTCTACATTGTCACTATCATCACTAGATCTATTCTCTTACTCGTATACCATGGGAAGTATTGTTCCCAAAGGGGCGAGGTTATCTGATAGTCACATTTGTTTAGAATGAGGCATTCATAGTGCGCCCAATAGAGGGAACTGAAATGAATGGTGGGTCAACAACCTGCATGATCTGGATGGGTGAGTGGCATAGGCCTAATTAAGAAGATGTGTCAGAATTTTACTACGACTAGGAGGTGAGGTTTGATTGGGGAGGTGTAGGTGTGATTCCTCTAGTTTAGGTGTTTCTAAGGAAAACACTATTGGTGTGACCAGCATTGTAGTGACAACATTTATGGAATTCATTTCATGTTGTTTAGGTGAATGAATCTCAACAAAAGGGTGGGTGAGGTTGATGGTCACCAATGCATCCCAAAATCAAGGGAGGTTTGGGAAATGGTGCATATAATGCCCAAATTGAAAGAAAATTGAACACGCATGATTGGTATGTAATGATTTGGACTTAGTTGTCATTTTGGGAGAAGATGAGGTTGAAGGTGTGCCCCTTGCTATAGTATGTTCCACGTGCATAACACTAACATGGGTATTAAGAAAATTCCAAAGCTCTAGTAAGGTGGGGAACCGTTTTGTCACGTGGCCTTGTTTCCTGCATAGGGAACACAGGGGGGTGAGACTCGTTGCAAGAGTAGCATTTGTCATTATTGGGGATTTCAACCTAGGTTGGTTTATGCTACCTGCTTTAGGATTAGTAATTACCAATGATGATTTGAGAAGAGGGTTGGTCACCAAGGGGGATTTCAACTTGGGTTGTCTTATTCCCTCATTATTATGTTTAGCAATAACCTGTGGTGGTTTGGTTACAATTGTCGTTGGTTTGGAGTGTGGTACATATGGCATAACTAGACACAATACAAGTCTCAATATGATGTAATTGACAAGGTGTGGATAAAATCATAGTGTGCCATTGGTTTTGTGGCCATTTCTGGGTAGGGTGGAGTAAGGTACCACATAGGTATTCTCAAATTGAGCCCAAGTAGAGTTAGCTAAGCCATTAATGGCATCTCTTGCATTCCCGTAGGGGGACACAAGAAGGGTATATGAAAGATGGGAGGCACTGATGGACTCTATGTATGTTCAAGGCCATGACTCATTGGAGGGGTTGATGATGATGCTGATGGGGTTGGAGATGGATTTTTAGAGGTGAAAATAGTGCACATAAGGTCGTATGTTGATGTGGGGATTTCAAGTGGAGGACCAAAATATTCCCCTAGTAAGATGGAATCTTTGTACACTCCTAGTCATATATCAACGTAATGAAGTTGATTCACTTCATCTATAGTGGGTAGGATTTTTTTGGCATAGGTGTTGGTATGAGGGTCATAATAATTGAGCTAGTCAAGGGTGATTATCTTCCCTTTTAAAGGAAACATCATGATGTGAAATAACAAAGAGACAACTTCCTTCAAGTAATACAAATAACTACGACCCAAAATAATATTTTAGTCGAGTTGTGCATCAACTACCTCAATATCAAGCGTTACCATATTTCCTCGTAGCTCAATGGGTACATTTTGGTACAAACCCCTTGGTTGGGATGGCCTCCCGTCATGTACGCAAAGGGAAATAAATGAGGGAACTAACTCGAGTGAGCCCAATTATTTCTAGACATTAGATGACATGACGCATGTGGATGTGACTTCATCGATAATGCATCGATGGATCACGATGTTTTAAACTGTAACTAGAAATTAGAATGTGATTGACGAGAGTAGTTGTGGTTCCTCTTTATCGATATCGAAGGTCATAAGGCACAAGTCAGAAGGGTCGACGGTGCCAAGTGAATTAAGTAATACCTTCATTTGGGTGGGGAAATACTGTAGCACTTCTAAAGTGGACATGGAAATTGCTGACTAATCCAAGACATCCACAATACTGTATTTGTGGGAGGATTTCATATGAGGGTTATGGGGCGTGTTCCTAAGTGGTGCATTTGGGATCCTTGGGATTTGTCCACTGCTTTGGAATGGTATTTGGAAAAGGTCGCTCGAGGGAGTAGGTACATCATCCCCTTGTGGGGTATCAAGCCTTCCACATCCTTTGGATCGATTTTGTACATTGGCATCGAGCATGTTCATGTAAATATTTTGAAAGGAGACATCACCTACGAGGTGAGTCTGTTGCTACTGGGTGACTACCCCTTAGTTGGAAAAGGGTTGTTGCAAGACAGTTGGCTTGGATTGTAGTGCATTAGGTGATTGAGGAGGATTTTCTACTATTTTTATATTTGCTTCCACCAATTGCTGACAGTTTGGGAAGAGTGGATAATGGTGAGTATAATGACCATACTCTCCACAAATCAAGCAGGAATAGTTTGTCCTCATGATAGCATTTTTTCCTTATTTTGGGGGTGTTATTAACCCCTTCATTCTAGTTACCCTGGTTTTGATTATACTGGGGAGGGGGGTTGTCCCCTTTCCCCCATTGCTCGCTCTTCTTGTTCTTACATTTCTTCTTCCCCTGATTTTGAGGATTTTGGGGGTTAACTCTGTTTAAATGCTCAAATTTTTGAGCTTGTTGATGTACTATGTTGGCATGGGGTTAGACCGCATGAAGTGCGGAAGCCGACAACAGTGAAGAAGGACCATCTGCGAAAGAAAGGACCATTCGCGGAGAACACAGAGCCAACGGAAGCACAATATTAGTTTAGTTAGTTAGAAAGTGTCAGTTGGACCATTTTGTAACTACCATAGTTGGATATAAATAAGGCTATGAATGTAAGCCTAAGGGCATACATGAGGAGAGCACAAGTTGATCAATAACCAAGTGAATGACTTGTGTGATGTTTTGCTCTGTTATCGGCAAGTTTGTATGGATCTACAGTAAGGTGTTTTGAACTGTCCCTGTGAAGGTTATCCCCCAGGTTTTTGATGAGTTAATGCATGAAGATGTTCATATATGTCTCTTTTATATCTGTTTATGTTGAATGATGGATACTGTGTCATATTTGAATGTCGTTCTATAATTTCTGATTGATGCGATCGCCAGTTTTAACTTGTTAATGCGAATGATGAGTATATAAAGCATGTTGAGAAGGTAAATATCTGGTTTTTGTATCAATAGAGTCTGAATAGGTGCATGTCCTTTCCCCACTGTGAAAACATGGTTCTTGCAGCCCCCTTAACCATCTCGGGTGAGAGTTCACTTGGTTTGTGGGTGTTGTTGGGAAGGGTGAAACTTTCTGGGACGGTGCTTAAGGGTGTTTGGTTGGTGTTTGTTGACGACAGTGTGAAGTGAACCCTTGTTGACAGAACTGTGTCAACAAATGGTTCCGTTGTTGAGACCCTGAAGAAGAAAGAAAAGGACATGTCGTGGCACCTGACGAAACTAGAGATTCAGGATTGGTTTGACAAGAAGACAAAAGAATTCGTGGAAGGAGAAAATCGGAACCCTAGGGAGACGACAAGCAGTTGGTTGGAAAAGCATATCTATTTTGATATCCATGAGGTATTCTTCTACAAATTATCGATATTGCTGCACAAGTGGTTGGCACAACTGACCTTTCAGAAGAACCATTGCCAAGGAGGTGAACCTAACCACTGGACTCCAGAACTGATCCAAGAGATAAAACAAGTCAGTAATAGGGTATCAAGGGTTGTTGAATTCTGGGTAGATAGTATCCTAGAGAGATACATCACTGAGTTCGTCGTTGATATGATCAAATCATACAGCAATGCACAAAGGAAATTTTTCAAAGGACTTAGAGGGAGATTCCTGCTATTGCTGAAGTTGTGGATTAAGATGCTCATCTGTGAATAGGGTATACTGAGGATGAATTCCGACGAGTAGAATATTAGTGTGCGGAATTTGTGGGTACCACGTGAATGCGGCTATGATAGAAATATGTGGGGTAGATGGACATAAGCGAGGACAAATTTCTAAGGGAGGCTGAAAAATATTGTGGTACCTTGAGGAGTTGGGCGATATTTCGGCGACTAGAGAAGAAGAGGAGGATTGAGAAGGAGTATCGTAAGGGGACCGGAACGGAAGATTGTGAAACAAGAAAACAAGGGACGAAGAGACCTTATTACGACGAAGAAGAAAGTGAACACGATACCTCAGAAGCCGAAGAAGGACGGACCCTAAGCTACAACGTACCTTCAACTCCGTGCACTACTCAAAACTTGATATGAAGAAATACAAGTTATTCGCAGAGTTGTATGACATGTTAGAACAGTAGTAGGAATACCATATCAGTAAATAATAATAGTAGAAGGGCAAGAATGGAAGGTGACGATGCAAAGATGTCAACCTTCTAGGGTAACAGGATCGGGGATCCCGAACAATACTGGTTTTTGTGTGAGGCAGTATGGACGGTGAAACAGGTTCAAGATGAAAACATAAGAAAGGGATAGCTAGTGACGACCCTCAGGGGACGTGCACTATACTTGTATATGAAGTTTACTTAGGTACCGATGGTAAATACAGATAAAACATTGCCACAGATCAAAGAGGGAATGATTGATGAATTTAGAAAATCAAAATCTGAGTCGAAGTACATTACTGAGCTCAAGGAAATCAAGCAGTTTCCAAACAAATCAGTATGGGAATTCGACCAGCGATATAAAAAGCTAATGGAAAAATTAAGTTCCGAAATGAGCAACATGCCGCATAAAGAGTGGTTTATCGCTGAGTTGGTACCACACATTCGTGGGCCACTGATGCAATAGAAGGTAGCGACTCAGGAAGAAGCGCTGGAAATTGCAATGAAGCTGGAGGATTCACCAATCAGAGAAACATGCATAGGCATGGATCGGATACAAGCACAGTTGGAAAATTTGACGATCCACTTACATTATATGAAGAAGGGAAAAGAGGTCCGCGAAGACATATGGTGCACTAGAAGCAAGACAGAAGGACATCACAAGAATCAGTGCCCAGAATTTTGAGAATATTTACAATTGGGTGCACTGAATCCCCTCATTCAGGGAGGTATTCATTGGTGTCACGTCTATCAGATGACAGGACATCGACGAGAAGAATATGCGTATGTGCAGAAGATGGTGTTGAAGACAGCGAATTTGTATTGCAAATTCTGTCGATCGGTTGGCCATGATGAAAAAGATTGCAGGGCTTATGACCTGCTCCAAGAAAGGTGTTAAGTTTAGCCTAATTTCACAAGCAAGATCACTAAAAGAAACACAATCACAAGATAGACAAATATTTACCTTGGGAAACCCTCATGGGGTAGAAAAACCAACAAATATTTCCTCAATATAGATAATCAACCAATATAAGATGTAGCCACCAAATAAGAGCTCCTTCCCCTCCTATGCAGATCTCTCTCTCTCCTATGCGCCAATCACAAGTCAGTGAATGAATGAGATAAATGAGGAACACACCTCCTTTATTTATACTCAACTCCTAACTGACTTTTCACCCTAACAGGGCCGACTTCTCCTAGGAGAGTCTAATAAACCTTAAACAACTAACTCAGGGCCGACCCCACAGGGGAGATCTAATAACCCTAGTTACCACAGTCTCTCAGAGGAATAAACATATTCGGATATACAATAGGGTCTCCATGGAGGAATGAAACATCTTTGGAATAATAAAGTACAAATATAATATTCTTAGAAGTTACAATATTTCAACACTCCCTCTTAATGAGAAGGATATTATGACAACATCTGCAGGAGCAAGGAGTCATCAACTACATGATACATGATACATCTATAAATAATTGGAAGCTTTCATTATAAATCATCAGTAACTCAACCATTTACTGGAATATCTTCAAGATCTTTAATACTAGAACATCAACATCTTTAGTACTGAGTCTTCATCTTTTGCAACATCCGAACAACTACAACACTACCATCGTCTAGATCTTCTTGATCAACAATATCATCATCTAGATCATCTCAATCGACAACATCATCTAGATCATCTCAATCGACAACATCATCTGGATCATCTCAATCAACAACATCATCTAGATCATCTCGATCGACAGCATCATCTGGATCATCTCGATCAACAGTATCGTCATCTAGATCATCTCGATTGACAGTAGTAGCATACTCTGCAATACACATGATTCAATTACGGGATAATCAATCCCTCTCAATTTTGGACACCTCTCATGTCTATGGACGATGCAATCTAGATCTATTTTACAGGATGATAAATCCTGATCGTTTTAAGACAAGTCTCATGTCTAAGGACGATGTAGTCCTTGATCCGTTTAAGACAAGTCTCATGTCTAGGGATGATGCAGTGTGTGATCCTTTTAAGACAAGTCTCATGTCTAGGGATGATGCAATCCATGATCCTTTTAAGACAAGTCTCATGTCTAGGGATGATACCATCCATGATCCTTTTAAGACAAGTCTCATGTCTAGGGACGTTACAATCTGTGATCCTTTTAAGACAAGTCTCATGTCTAGGGACGATACAATCCGTGGTGCTTTTAAGACAAGTCTCATGTCTAGGGATGATACAATCCGTGATCCTTTTAAGACAATTCTCATGTCTAGGGATGATACAATCCTATCACATACATTTTGAACCAAATGTTCAGGGATGATGCATTCCTATCACTTACATTTTGAACCAAATGTTCAGGGACGATGCAGTCCTATCACGTACATTTTGAACCAAATATTCAGGGACGATGCATTCCTATCACGTACATTTTGAACCAAATGTTCAGGGACGATGCAGTCCTATCACATACATTTTTAACCAAATGTTCAGCGACGATGCAGTCCTATCACGTACATTTTGAACCAAATGTTCAGGGACGATGCAGTCCTATCACATACATTTTGAACCAAATGTTTAGGGACAATGCATTCCTATCACATACATTTTGAACCAAATGTTCAGGGAGGATGAAGTCCTATCACATCCACTAGGACCCACTTTCTCGGAGACATATGTCTACGGATCTCTTTTAGGACATGTGTCCAGGGATGATACAATTCACTCATCAATTTAGACCAAGTCTAGGGACAACTCATCGACCTCATTGTTGGTATCATCAATACATCTATCAACATCATCGACCTTACTGTCGATGCAGGCATTCTCATCATCAGTGACCACATCACTCCCCCTTTCGAGGAGGGTCCTTTTGAACTACACCAAGCTTGTCTTAGAAATACTCAAAGTTTACTCGAGATAGAGGTTTGGTCAATATATCAGGAACTTGTTTGTTAGTGCTTACATACTCAAGCTTGATAGCTCATTTCTGCACCATATCTCGTATATAGAAATATCAAATCTCTATGGGCTTTGACTTATCATGGAATACTGGATTCTCTGTCATCTTGATCCAACTCGGGTTGTTACACAGGATCACACTCGGGTCCATCTCTAAGTCAAACAATCCTGATAACAATTTCCGAAGCCATATCGCTTCACAAATAGAAGAGCAAGTAGCTATATATTCCTCTTCAGTTGTGCTGAGAGCCACACTCGACTGCTTCTTGCTAAACCACCAGATCATGGCAGATCTCAAACAGTAACATCCTCCCGATGTGCTATTCTTGTCTGATACACTTCCTTCCCAATCAACATCTGTGTAGCCATACAATCTGAAGTCATGATCTCCAAGATAGCATAGACCAAAATGTATCTTACCCTTTAAGTACCTCGTCACATGCTTTGCAGCTATCAGGTGAACTCGTCTAGGTTCCACTAGATACTGACTCAAGGTGTTCACTGCAAAGCATATATTTGGCCTGGTATTTGTCAGATACATTAATGACCTAATAATATGTCTGTACAGAGTCACATCCACTAACTCTGAAGAGTCATCGGTTAATAGTTTCAAGTGGGAATCCATGGGAGTGGCCATGGCTTTACATTCCAACATATCAAATCTTTTCAATATTTCCACAGCATACTTTCCCTGGTTGAGAAAGATTCCTTCTGGGCCTTGCCATACTTCCAGACCTAGGAAGTAATTCATCAATCTGAGATATTTCATCTCAAACTCTGAAGAGAGCTTCTTCTTGCACTCGACAATCTGTTTCTCATTTCCAGTTAGAAATAGATCATCCACGTATAGCAACAATATGACAGGTTCATCATCCATAACTTTGATATAAATATTAGGATCAACTTTACTCTTGGTAAATCCCAAGCTTGTCAAGAAACTATCAATTATTCCATACCACGCTATGGGAGCTTGTTTCAATCCATAAAAATCCTTTTTCAGTTTGCATACGTGATTTCTTCTATTTTCAACCTCAAATCCATGTGGTTGTTCTATGTACACTTCCTCCTCAATCACACCATTCAGGAAGGTTGTCTTTACATCCATCTGGTGTAATTCCCACTTCATCATGGATGCAAGTGCCATAATGGTTCTAATAGAAGTGTACCTTGCAACTAGTGCAAATGTCTCTTCATAGTCAATTCCCTCTTTCTGAGAGAATCCTCTGGCCACAAACCTCGCTTTGTACTTTTCAATGCTACCATCTGCAGCATGATTTATCTTGTATATCTATTTGGAGGATACCACACTCTTGTCTTTTGGTTTGGGAACTATATCCCAAACATCATTCTTCATTATTAACTGGTACTCTTCTTTCATTGCCTCTACCCACTCTTTCTTATGAGATGCCTCTTCATAACTAGTGGGTTCTTGATCTACAAGATCACACATCAAAGCCATATAGCTAGAAAATGACTTTGGTTTCTTGCTCACTTTGGTGGAGCCTTCAGGAGCTCCATACTTTTTTGATCCTATTATAATGTCTCTTTCCCATTCTAGCTTTCTCGTTCTTCATATGTTTAAGGTAGGGGGTTCTTGTGGTTCTATTATGTCATGGTCCTCAGGTGTTGCATCTTCAAGGGTGGGTACAACTTCTGTAATTTTGGAAGGTGCATCTTCCTCATCTACTTCTTCATACTGGCACTTCCTAGATCTCTTGAGAGCTGCCTCTTCATCAAATGTCACATCCCTACTTATTTCCATATGATGGAATCCTGGGATGTAAATTTTAAATGCTTTGGATGCTTCACAATATCCAACAAATATTCCCTTCTTCCCAGAAGGATCCAGCTTGGTCCTCTTTTATTTTGGAATGTGAATGTATACTGGGCATCCAAATATCTTGAGGTGAACACTTCTTCTGGGGTCTTGAATTCAAGAGCACTATGAGATAGTCTATTCTGCACATAGATTGTTGTCCTGGCTGCTTCAGCCCATAGATACATAGGTAGGTATTGATCATGTATCATTGTCTTTACTGCTTCCATGATGGCTCTATTCTTTCTCTCTGCAACACCATTTTATTGAGGATTGTAGGGAGTGGTTAGCTCCCTCTTGATTTAAGCTTCTTTGCAAAATACTTCAAAATACTTTGAAGTATATTCTCCACCATTATCTGTCTTGAGTATCTTGATCTTCTTTTCTGAATGATTATCTATCAAGGCTTTGAATTCCTTGAATTTTCCAAAGACTTCATATTTTCCCTTTAGGAAATATATCCAAGTCTTCCTTGAGTAGTCATCAATAAATGTAAGGTAATATTCATACCCACTCAAGGATGTGGATGGAATTGGTCCACATACATCTGAATGAATCAACTTAAATGTACTCTTAGTCTTTGTTTCACTCTTTGGAAATGGGTTCTTGATATTCTTCCCTTTTGCACATCCTTTGCATGTGCCATCATGATCAATATTTAAGTCTGGTAGTCCTATGACTACCTTTCTCACATGAGGTAGTGCTTTGTAGTTAATGTGAGCAAGCCTCCTATGCCATATATCACTTGAGCTAGTGGCTTCATGAACAAGGGAAGCCTCTGGATGGCCCTTGAGTTTGTATAGACCTCCTTCCTCTTCACCAATAAAAATTGCATCCTCAATTGATTTTCCTTTGCTCCACATGAGTACTTGTCCATCTATGAATGCAACCCTATAACCTTTCTTATCTAAAGCTGAGATAGAAAGTAAGTTCTTCTTCAAAGCTGGTACATATAAGATTTCCTTCATCTTCAATGGAGTTCTAGAATCAAGCTTGTAGTTTGCTTCACCAATTCCCTTGATGGGATATTGATAGTCATCTCCTAGAGATACCTTTTGTGGAGATGTCTTCTCTTCAAGTTTTGAAAGAGTCTTCTTTTGTTATGTCATGTGCTTTGAAGCACCACTATCAATGAGCCATGTATCTTCTCTAGGTGTTATTGTCCTAGAGAGAGCAGAGAATAGAACATACTCTTTTGCATCTTCTTATTCTACTTTAACTCTTTTCTTTCGAGGATTTTCTTCCTCTTCTTCTTCACTATCATCTTCTGCAAGATGTGCATGATGTCTTCTGTGAATATTCTTCTTCTTCTGTGAAGTACAATTTATAGCAAAGTGTCCTAGTTTGAGACAATTGTAACATTGAACTGTGTAAAGGTCTCTTTCTGAAATTACTCCTCCTCTCCTTTTAAATCTATGAGGAGGTTGAGACTCCTTGTGGCCATTATTCTTGGAGTTGAAGTGAATCCTTCTTCTTCTTGTGTGAGTGGCCAAATCTTGGTCATCTTCCTTAAGTAGGCCTTCTCTATTGGATACCCTAGCCTCTTCTTGAATGCAATCCTCCCATACAACATCAGAATTCATACTTTCCTTTCTTGCACACATAGTTTGGATGAATCACTCCCAAGGTCTAGAGAGACCATTGAGTGCAGTAATGACTAGTTTATCTTCATCAAGGATGTCTCCAATGGCCTCTAGTTTTTCTTTGAATTGGGAGACCCTTGTGAAGTAATATTGAATAGATTCTCCTTTATTCGTTTTGGTACTCTTCAATTGAGTTCTCAAATTCATCTTCATGTTGATGTTCCTTCCTTCATACATTCTGCCTAGGGAATCATACATTTCCTTTGCAGTCTTCTTGGATGCCACTTGGGGAATCAGGTGGTCCTTGATAGAATCAGCAATGATTCTCTTTTCCCTAATCAAGTCCTTCTTATACTTCTCTTTGGATTCATCTTCTTCACGTTTTGCAACCTCATCTTTGATATATTGGACAAGATCATTCTCTTCAAGAATGAGACCAGTCCTATATTTCCATGCCCAGAAATTCTCTATACCCTCTAGCTTATCTTCAAGCTTAGTGCTTGGAGCCATCTTTTCCAGGAGGTCACAGAAATTGAAGTTTCTCAAAAGATAGAATAACACTTACCAAGAGATGTGCTTGATTGAATTGAGATAACTAGTGAACTCTGCTTCTAGAAACTTCAACTTTGCACCCTTCAAATTTGATCATCAACTTTCGGATCTGCAACAGAATTTTTGGTTTCTTGGTGCACAGGTGTGCACATTTTTTGGTTTACTGGTTTTCTGTTCCAGAAGTCAAACTAGGGTTTGAAAAATCTCGGGGTTCTACCCACTCAAAAAGTTCGATCTAGAGCTCAAAACATCGATTTTGAGGAGGGTATCCAGCCATGCAATCAGATTCCAAAAATTCCAACTTTTGCAGAAACCCTAATTTTTACCGGAGGAGGAAAGAGAGGTATTTTCACCTTGTTAAAGATGTCCTATTCAAGCTAGATCTAATGCCATGTTAAGTGTAGCCTAATTTCACAAGCAAGATCACTGAAAGAAATACAATCACAAGATAGACAAAGATTTACCTTGGGAAACCCTCATGGGGTAGAAAACCTAGCAAAGATTTCCTCAATATAGATAATCAACCAATACAAGATCTAGCCACCAAACAAGAGCTCCTTCTCCTCCTATGCAGATCTCTCTCTCTCCTATGCGCCAATCACAAGTGAGTGAATGAATGAGATAAATGAGGAACATACCTCCTCTATTTATACTCTACTCCTAACTGACTTTTCACCCTAACAGGGTTGACTTCTCCTAGGAGAGTATAATAACCCCTAAACAACTAACTCAAGGCTGACCCCACAATGGAGATCTGATAACCCTAGTTACCACAGTCTCTTAGAGGAATAAACATCTCCAGATATATAATAGGGTCTCCATGGAGGAATGAAACATCTCCAGAATAATAAAGTACAAATATAATATTCTTAGAAGTTACAATATTTCAACAAAAGGACTGCGGATACATTCTTCATGAAAGGAGAGGAGAAACTGCCGGTACAACAGCAACAACAATACAATCAACAAAAACCTCAATATAATCCACAACCGTAGTACGATCAGTCACAGTATGGTCAATTGCAGTATGTTCAACCACAATATCAACAACCACAATTTCAACCACCTCAATATGGTCAACCACAATATCCACAATCGCAGTATGGTCAACCGCAGTACCCTCTATATGGGTCACTGCGAGGACGGTTCAGAGGGGGGTTCCACGGAGGCCAAAGTTCTAATGCCGACCAAGGAGGATCTGCTAGATGAGGTCGAGGACCAATCATATCTTACAACTGAGATCAGTAGGGGCATTACCAGAAGGATTTCCCAAATCCAAACGAACAGTGCACTTACTACAGCGCTGTGGACCATGGTGTCGAAGACTGTCCTCAGCTCATTGTGAAGTGGAAAACTAAGAAACTACCCGCACCTCCACCAAATCAGAATCAGATCTAGAATCTACCACTAGCAGTACAGAAGATATCAATGGAGGTGAGAATTCAAAATGTGACTGTCAGAATAGTGACCCGAGGAGGAGCTGTGATAGGGGCCGACAGGTCACAAGCTAGCATCCGATCGATAGCAAGAAAACAAGTCACATTTGATGCAGAAGTAGAAGGGATATTTTCTTGAAATCACAGGAGGAAATGAGGCAGTTGAGGAAGCCACCTCTTCACCGAAAAGAAGTTACTTATGACATGCTGCCGACGTTTGACATGACGAATTCACAGAAAAAGGATAACACCTTAAGAGCCTTCCTAAAGAGTTTCTTGGAGCTTAAAAAGATCAGGACACATTGGCAAAAATATCTATCCTGTTGCATCAACGGGAGGGTGCACGACAGGAGAAAATGGTCAATCGAATACATAAGAGAAATACAGGAAGAGAAATGCGGATGTCCGCACAATTCAAAGCATTCGATGTTGACTCCATTATCTTGGACTTGGAGTCAGATGTAAATATCCTGACAAAATAGACCTAGGAAACGATGGGGAAACCATAGTTGGCTTGGTCCCCGGTACAACTATGACTAGCAAACCAAAGTAAGGTCACCCTGATCAGTTGACTATGCCAAATTCTCGTTGAGATCAAAGGACTCAAAACATACATATATTTTGGTGTCATAGAGATTGTCGACAACACAATCCCCTTCCAGTGCTTCTAGGGATAGACTAGGTGATGGAAAATCAGGCCGTCATCAATTTCAAGAAACGAACCATGTCATTTGAAAACTGTGAGATGAGGATAGTCGCACCTCTTGACCCTGTAGAAGGGCAGAGATATGTTGAGCCGACAAGGGATGAATTCACTGAGGGATGGGACAGTCTCTATAACATATTAGAAGATTATATCAACCCTATAGCAGATGGCGAGTTAGGGTGGCACAGTAGCAATTCAGTGTCATCAGATTTAGATGAAGCACTTGAAAATTGGAAGAATCGGTTGCATGAAATATTGTTTAGGAGGTGTGCACGGATCACTCAGTCATTGCTATGGGTAGCTACAGAAGAGTGCGAGCTACCAACGTATGAAGGATTTCCCAACTTGGTTGCATTTGTCACTGAATTTGAAGAAAAAGTGGCAGAACCACATCGAATATTGGCCTTAGAGGAACCCCTGAGAGCTACACTAGCACAATGGTGGGCGGCGCACAAGTCCACTATAAACAACTGGCCACTATGTCGACACCTAATGACGGTTAGGTTTGGTGACATTGAAGGATACTGCGGAAGGAAGTACGATGGACGAGAAGATCCAAAGGAGCATTTGAATGAATGTGAAAGCAAATGGGGACCATGAGCAAAACAAGAATGGGTCCACGCATTTATTCACACATTGGATGAAGTATCGCGAAGTTGGTATATCGCAGCAGAACTGCGACGTGGAAAAACCTCATGGGAACAACTAACAATTGGATTTAGCCAAACATTCATTTTCTCTGACGAAAACCCCTTCATCCACAGCACAATACAGGAGGTTCGGGAGAAAGTAATCCACAAGTAATCGATGCAGTTCCAACAGAGAAACCTATGGGACTTCAGTGGATTGAGACACCCAAATGCTAATGGAATGCTACAACATAACAGGAGAACCAGATGATGAGGATGATCCAAGGGCTACGTATATCCCATATTCAGAAGGAAGTCGCAGCGTCAAGGCACGAGATAGGCCTTCTGACAAGTTTCAACATCCATTGTGAATCAAGAAAGTGAACATTGGGTCAGAATAAAATCCCAAGTTCACAAGCATCGGAGACTACTGGGATGACTCAACCATTGTGAAGATGACTGACCTATTGCATGATTTTTAGGACTTGTTTTCGACAAAATTCTTGGAGATGAAAAGGATTTCGGGGGACCTACGTGAGATGAAAATACCACTGAAACCTGATGCGAAGCCAGTAAAGAAGTGGCCTTACAGGTTTAATCCAAGGTATAAGGATTGGGTGAAGGCTGAGATTGAGAAAATGTTGGAAGCAGGAATTATAGAACTAGTAGAGGAATCAGAGTGGATCAACCCGATGGTGTTCCAAGATAAGAAAACTAGCGAAGTCAGGATCTCTGTCAATTTAAGAAAGCTGAATGATGCATGCATAGACGATCCATTACCTACACTGTTTACGGATGAAGTATTAGAAGGAGTGGGAGGTCAGGAAATATACTTCTTCATAGACAGATTCTTAGGCTACCACCAGATAAATATTGCAAAAGAGTATCGGCACAAAACAACATTTGTCACCGAATGGGGATGTTTTCAATATACGGTGATGCCATTTGACCTGAAGAATGCACCAACGATTTTTTCAAGACTAGTAGTTGCTGCATTCAAGGAATACATCCATAAATTTATTGTAGCATGCATGGATTAATGGACAGTGTACGGGTTGGTCAAGGATCACGTCGCATATTTGAGGTTGATGCTAGAAAGATGTCGACAACACCAGATTTCATTCAACCTAAAGAAGTGAATTTTCTGTGCTCTATTTGGGATTTTCCTGGGACACATTGTTTGCAGGGACAAAATGCTAGTCGATCTTATGAAGATCGTGATTATTGTCGACCTACCACCACCAACAACAGTAAAGCAATTAAGAGCGATGTTGAGACACACAGGATACTATAGGAAGTTTATCGGAGGTTATGTAGCGAGCATGGTGCCGATGGAAAAATGGTTGAAGAAAGACTCCAAGATTGAATGGAATGAAGAGTGCCAGAAGACTCTAGATATATTGAAAGCAAAGATGGTTGCAGCACCCTTACTAGAATTTCTAGGTTGGATGAAGGAATTCCACGTTCATGTCGATGTATCATCAGTTGCACTGGGAGTCATATTGGCCCTACCAGGAGAAGTAGCAATAGACGACTCGATTGCGTTCGCAAGTAGAAAGCTCTCTACTCCGGAGAAGAACTATACGACCATAGAAAGGTAAGGCTTGGCGATGCTCTATGCCTTACAGAAGTTTCGACACTATCTCTTCAGGGGCCATTTTAAAATTTTCACTGATCATTCAACACTCAAATACCTGGTGAACAAGCCTGTGTTGGGGTGGAAAATATGTCGATGGTTGTTACTCTTCCAAGAATTTGACTTCGAAATAATTTTAAAGCCTAGACGACTGAATGCAGGACCAGATCATCTGTCACAGATAGAGTCCAGAGAAGAGCCAAGCAACATTAACGAAGGATTTCCCGATGGTTAGTTGTTAAGGGTCAGAATGGTCGATGACCATTATGAGCAAATTATTCAATTTTTGGTAACAGGGAAGGAGCCAGAGGAATTCACTACCAACCAGAAGAAGCAGTTAGTCATCAGAGCTGCAGATTTCCAATTGATTGTAGGGAAACTATATAATATGGGACCGGATGAGATACTTCGACGATATGTCCTTCCACATGAACATGAAAGGATTTTAGCAGAATATCATGATGGAATCGCAGGAGGATACTATGGAGGACGTGCCACTGCTAGGAAGATCCTTCGAGCAGGATTATTATGGCCAACGATGCATCAAGATGCTGTGGACTATGCAAAAAGCTATGACGTATGTCAAAGGACCGGGAAATCGTCACGAAGGGATGAAATGCCATTAGTACCTCAATTGACACTACAAGATTTCGATAAGTGGGAATTTGACTTTGTGGGACCCATCAACCCACCAGGAAAAAGAACAGGGTCATGCTACATAATTACTGCGAAAGATTATTTGACGTGATGGGAGGAAGCTGCACTGGTAAAGGATTACACAGCTATGACTACAACAATATTCCTCTTTGATAACGTGGTCACCAGGTTTGGGTGACCAAAGATACTAATGAGTGACCAACATAGTCATTTTGTGAATTAGACAATTGAAGCAATGACAAAGGAGTTTCAATTCAACACAGGAAGAGCACCCGATATCATCCATAAGCTAACTGGACAATTGAGGAATTCAACAAAATCATGGAGCATGCACTCGTGAAGGTGTGCAACACAAACCGTGACGATTGGGATTTAAAGATTCCAACAATACTTTGGGTGTATCGCACAACTTGGAAACGACTGACAGGACAAACCCTGTTCAAGTTAGTCTATAGACAAGAGGCAGTGATTCCAATGGAATATATCGTCCCAAGTCTATGCATCCCAACAGCTATAGATATGAGTGACGATGGAGTGATAGAAGAATGATTGGCATAGTTGGTACAACTTGATGAGGATCGATTCCTTGTAGGATTCCATCAGAAGGTAGAAAAATATCGACAGAAGACTTGGCACGACCACCACATCAAAACAAAGTATTTCCAATGGGGTGATATGGTCCTACTATATGATAGTAAGTTTGCAAAGCATCCAGGTAAGTTGCAGATGCAATGGTTGGGTCCTTATGTCATAAATTTTGTTACTGATGGAGAAGCAGTGCAGTTACAAAGATTAGATGGGACATTATTGACCAATCTAGTAAATGGGAATCGGTTGAAACCCTACCATGATCAGTCGCATAGCAGTTAAGAAACAAGAAAAAAAGAAGAAGCAATTATGAAAAAAAATGGGAGACCTGACCAGACGAGTCGCTCGTCGATGCTTAGCACGTTTAGCACATGGGAGTCAAATCAGAGCATGATTACTGCGGCTAAGCATCACTGGAAGATGGTGGAGGTGTATGATGACACACTTGAGGACAAAATATGATGGATATGGGAAATATTTCGTGAATGACTTGACAATCAGGCGTCAAGGACACGAGGAGCAAGAATAAATACATGCAAAGAGATTGAAGGATGTAAGTCGAATGAAGAGAGTCAGTAAGTTGAATGAAGAGAGTCAGTAAGTTGGATGAAGAGAGTTAGTAAGTCGAATGAGCAAGTCCAAGGAATCTATGGAAAAATGAAGTGAGATATTTGCAATGGTGGATTTTGTTTCCAGCAGAAGCACCCAAGGTGCGCTAAGGGAAAGAATGACAAGTGTTCATGAGCAACCAGCAGATGCAGAGGCACCAGGTATCAAGGAAAAAAAACAAGGGGTCTTACCCGATATGTCTAATAAAGTTTCTAGTGTTAGAAGAGAAGCGGTCCCTCCGACCGCAAAAGTACTAAGACCAGAGGAACACCGGAAGAAACAAAGGATGATCAAATGTGTGAAACAGATGTGCCAGACTACTACGCCCGTTCCACAAGTTGGTGCTGTCAAGAAACTTTTGTCCAGTCGCAAGCCAAGGTCAAAGGTAAGAGACGGTCGCGAAGGAATAGATGAAGAAGGTTCCAAGAGACTAGAGGATGAGTTTGAGAAGTACATGACAACGACCAAGAGACTAGAGGATGAGTTCAAGAAGTACATGACAATGATCCCCAGATGGAAAGAACAACCTCAGAGGTATAGAACAACGACGGACGAGAACAGTTCCAGCACAGCCAGCTAAGGTGGCTTGAGGGAAATCCACAAGTTTGTGTTGGGGGCTTGTTGGCATGGGGTTAGACCGCATGAAGTGTGGAAGCCAACAGCAACGAAGAAGGACCATCCGCTGAAGAAAGGACCATTCACGGAGAACAAGGATCTGACGGAAGGGAAAGATTAGTTTAGTTAGTTAGAAAGGGTCAGTTGGACCATTTTGTAACCTCCATAGTTGGCTATAAATAAGACTATGAATGTAAGCCTAAGGGAATCTAGGAGGAGAGAACAAGTTGATCAATAACCGAGCAAATGACTTGTGTGATGTTTTGATCTATTTTTGGCAAGTTTGTATGGATCTGTGATAAGGTGTTTTTAACTGTCCCTGCGAAGGTTATCCCGTAGGTTTTTGATGAGTTAATGCATGAAGATGTTCGGATCTATCTCTTTTATCTCTGTTTATGTCGAATGACGGATATTGTGTCATATTTGAATGTTTTTGTTCTATAATTTCTGATTGATGTGATCGCCAGTTTTAGCCTGTTAATGCGAATGTTGATAACATAGTAAATATGTGAGTGATGAGTCTATAAAGCATGTAGAGAAGGTAAATCTCTGGTTTCTGTAGCAATAGAGTCTGAATAGGTGCATGTCCTTTCCCCACTGCAGAAACCTGGTTCATGCATCCCCCTTAACCATCTCGGGTGAGACTTCACTCACTTCGTAGGTGTTGCTAGAAAGGGTAAAACCTTTCTGGGTTGGTGCTTAAGGGTGTTTGGTTGGTGTTTGTTGACGACAATGCGAAGTGAACCCTTGTCAACAGAACTATGTCAACATACTAAATTGACCCCCATGTGTGCTATGGGGGGAAAACAGGAGGACACTGAAATGGGTAACAAGGATTACACCCCTATGGTGGGATATACATGTTTACAACTTGTTCATTTGCAGTGGAGGTACCGACGATGCTTGGATTGCATTGGGGTAGATTAGACTATAGGGCCCATATTGTAGCTTCCAAAAAGAAGGATTTGGTACAATTGTAGGGGGTACTGACATGGGAGAGATGGGAGGGTACCTCATTTCCATATTGGATGGCATAGAAGTCGGTGGAGGGGGAACCTTTCCCTACTAGGAAATTGACCCAATAATCCCATCTGTTGCATGTGATGACCCTGCATGTGTGGCATCCAAATATCGATGCTGAGGGGCATCGGGAAGGATGGTGTATAAGTTACCTAATTGTGCATAAATGGGATAGAAATGTTGGGCTCTCAAGGTGGCCTCTTCCTCAATTTGAGGCAATGAGGTTTCCACATCTTTCGCAATCGCGAGTTGGAGTGATTTGATGAACTAATCGAACATGAACTGAGGTTGTATGTTTATTTTGCACAATGTGTGTCTTCTACGTCACTCATGGATGTGGTCCACTATGTGGGTAGAGGTATTTTGTCGGAATTCTATGATAATTGCAAGGTCGAGGCCGTAGCGTACGGGAAGTTGAAATTAAGTGAGAAAAAAAATGGCTATTGTCTCAAAGGTGGAATGGGTTTCCAATGGTAAATTCAGATACCATTCTGTAGTTATTTCTGTAAGGTTTCACTAGAAGAGGTGAATCCTCACTGAGTCATCCACTATGCTATTGGAGGAACACCATAAGTGGAAAGACATGACATGGTTTGCTAGGTCATCTCCTTGTTTCCCTTAAAATTTAGGGATATATGAGGGGATATTATTAGACATATATGGCCATGTTGGATCATGTGCTATGGGGTCATTGATCAAATTATCTAGATCATGGATATTCAATCTAGCCATGAAAGGTAGGTTTCTATTAGTTGTCTCCATCACACATTGTGTATTATTATCTCGAGGGGGGTAATGAGGTGCATGTGGCAGTGATCCCGTTATCTGATGTGAGGAAGAGGATGTGGTGTTTCCTTCTTTCAAAGAAGGAGAATAAAAGGTTGGATTTCTTCCAATGGGTGGAAATAAAGGGTGACCTCTTCCGTGAGAGGATGAAGCAAAGGGGTATAAATTATCTCCAAGAGGAGAAAATGAAGGGTTGCCTCTTCTAGGAGAGAATGAAGCTAAAGGAACTAAATTATATACAAGGGGACAAAATGAATCAAGCAAGGAGCGACCTTTCCCGGAGGATCCTATCAATTTTTCCTAGTAGAAACCTCTGCTAGAGTATCTTCCTCGTGAACCAAGGGGAGAAAGCGAGAAAACACCCCTCAAGAGAGGGGAAAGGCCTTGCTGTATACAGGACTACCTTAGGAGATTTTGTTCCTCAATGGTGGAAGTTTTGTGTGAGAAACAAGAGTGGTGTCGAGAATAAACAAAATTGAGCAAATGTAAAAATATGCCAACCACAGCAGATGCCATATCGTGCAAAGTGAGTGATATGTGCTATGTTGTTTTAGTGCAAGTGATCCCACGTGTAGTTTCTCTTTAATTATGATTTATGTGAACTTGTATTTAAAAAGAAAATAAATGTAAATTCCCTAAATACCTAGTGTCCTTCCTCTAAAATGTAAATAGGCCTTCCAAAAGCACATTCGTTGGTGGTAATGGGATCCTCCCAACAATTGACTAGTGAAGGTAACAAAGAGTCAGTTATAAAGGAGATGGGGCTATGTTTTGGAAGGGATGGAAACATTTCCCAATAGTAATATCTAACTTGAAGAATCAATTGTAATCACAATTACACTTTGGTGATATCCTAAGTTTGGCCACTAAGCTACCCGCACCGAGTGTGGATAAGTGGTTCATCCTGAGCGGTATAGTGTCGTCTCCAAAAAAATATGAGTAAATTTTTGTGGGGAGCAAGATAGCTATACCTCGACTTTGACATTCTTGGGAACCAAGCCTTCTTATCTGGGTTGTCTTTTGACACTTGTTGATGGTAGGATTTGAAAGTACCCTATAAGTCAACAATCTATTGTTTCATACAAAGTGTAGAATATTGGTGGGAATTATTTGGATGCCTAGCCCAGTCAATCCTAACCAAACTATAAATTTTATTTTGACATCCTGTGGAGGAATTTAGTTGGTTGAGAATTACAGGTGTTTATTTAAGGGGTCCAAATTTGATTAAGGAATGTAAGAGAAGTATTTCACAACTACTTATTTTTTATCCATCAAGGTCTCATAAGGTGCAAAATCGATACCATACTCAAATTAAGAGAGTTTTTAAGTCTCTTAGTGTGTGCTAGTAGAGACGCATATGTGTAATAAGAAAATGATATGATTGTTTCAATTAACTAAAGAGCTGAAATCAAATGTACATGTAATTTGAAATTAAACTGAAAAGATACTAAAGGTGCTTGCAACTAACAATTTGTTCAATCAATGCTTATGAAGTAAATAGTGTGGAATGGATCTATTTCAGACTTCTCCCCCTTTTCTAATTCACCATTGTGAGGAACCTGCAACAATTAATTAATGAAAATGCACGAGATAGCAGAAATAACAGAACTTAGAATAGATTTATTGATCGCGGGCCACTTCGAGGGAGAAACCTCCTTTGATCAAGCTCAATACAAATAACTTCACGGTACCTTCATTGGCCTCAACAAAAATGTATATACTAAGTCTAGGCACCAATACTATGGATCAATATCATGGGACATATAACACTACGGGATGAATTACAAAGCATATGCGTCCAATACTATGGATCAATACTATGGGCTAATACAAACTATGGATCAACATATAATGCTATAGGAAGACTTACAAAGCATACATGTCCAACAAAAATATACTAACAAAGTAAAGAGAAGGGTTGACATGGGCTCCTAACATCCCCTCCCCCTTAGAAAAATCTGTGTCCTCAAAGCTTTAGATGTGGAAATTCTTGTTGAATCTGAAGGAGTGGTTCCCATGTAGCATCCTCTGGTTGCATTATGTGCCACTGAATTAAGACCTCTATGATAGAGAGAGAGCAAAGATGACGAGTGCGCCGATTGAGGACAGCCTCCGGCTCCAAAAGGATGGATACTTCATTATCTAGTTCTGGTAAAATAGTTTGTCCTATGATGTTGGTGCCAAGAAATTTCTTCAGACAAGAGACATGAAATACTGGATGAATGCGGGAAGAAGGAGGAAGTTCCAATTTATAAGAAACAAAACCAATTGTCTGAAGAATCCTATATGACCATAGAACTTTGGAGCGAGCTTATGATGCCATTTGAGTTTAAGGAAGGATTGCTTGTAAGGATGTAGATGAAGAAAAACCATATCACCTGCTTGAAAAGTGTGCTCAGAATGGTGTTGATCGGCTTGTTGCTTCAATCAATTTCTTGCAATGTGAAGATTGTCCCGCAAAATGCGAAGAATATCATCATAGTTTCGAAGGACCATGTCAACTTCCTGAACTGATGAACTACTAGGGGTGTATGGAAGAATAATTGGCGGTTCTTGACCATAGACAGCTTCATATGGAGTCATTTTAGAGGCAGAGTGGTAAGAGGTATTGTACCACCATTCAATGAGAGGGAGCCACTTTTCCCACTAATGTTGTTGTTCGGAGTTGAAGCGACGAAGATAAGTTTCCAAGCATTTACTGATAATTTCAGTCCAACCATCTATTTGTGGGTGATACCCTGAACTCATATTCAATTTGGTGCCAGTGTGGTGACATAGTTCTGTCCAAAAATGACTTGTGAAATTTGCATCACGATTCGAGACAATGGAATAAGGGATTCCATGAAGACGAAAGATTTGGTCCAGGAAAATTTGTGCTACTGAGGAGGTTGTATAGGGATGGTTGAGGGCACAAAAATGACTATAATTGGAGAGGCGGTCAACCACAACCAAAATCATTATCTTCCCTCCATATATAGGGATCCCTTCAATGAAATCCATATAAATATGTGTCCAAATCCATGTAGGGATGGGAAAGGGTTCGAGCAATCCTAGAAGGAGTGTCATTTCACCCTTATTGCATTGAGAGGTATCACATTCAGCCACCATCTGTTCAATTTTCCTTTTCATTCCCTGCCAAAAAAGTTACGTCGTGCCCACTCATACGTTTTGAGGAACTCAGAGTGCCCTGTTGATGGAGAAGCATGGAGTTCATAAAAGACATCCCATTGAAGATCTGTGCTCTGGGGAAGCACCAAACGACCCTTGTATCTCAGGGAAGCACCATCCCAAGAGTAATGTGGTACAACAGAAGGGTTGTTGGCCAAGCGTTGGATGACTTGAGATAATGAAGAGTCATTGACATAGCCTCGTTGAACAAATTGCAACAAATTTGGAACATGCATAGAAATAGCTGAAAGAGAAATTTGGTTATCAAATGTGCGAGAAAGAGCATCCACCGCAATATTGTCCTTACCCTTTTTGTAAGTGATATCATAGTAATAACCCATGAGTTTGCTAACCCATTTCTGTTGTGCTGGGGAGGATACACGTTGTTCCATGAAATATTTCAGACTTTGGTGATTAGTCTTGATGCAGAAATGATTCCCTAATAAGTATGGTCGCCACTTCTGTACTGCATGCAAAATAGCCATCATTTCATTCTCATATGTAGAGGAAGCTAAACTCTTACCTGAAAGGGATTTGCTGGTGAACGCAATGGGATGTTTATCTTGAAGGAGAAAAGCACCAAGCCCATTGCCGCAAGCATCACTCTCAATAGTGAAGGGCTTGGAAAAATTGAACATAGCTAGAACATGTGTAGTACACATAGCTTGTTTCAGTTTGTCAAATGCACACTCAGTAGCATGTGTCCATGTAAAATAATCATTTTTCAATAGAGCATTTAATGGAGCTTCAATATTCCCATAATCCTTGACAAACTTGTGGTGGTAGCCAGTCAATCCCAAAAACCCACAAAGGCTCTTGAGTGTCTGATGATGCGGCCAATTGTTAATGGCAACTATTTTGGCAGGATCCATGTGAACCCCTTGTGCTGAAATAATGTGCCCGAGATACTCTACTTCCTTTTGTCCAAAAACACATTTAGATTTTTTGGCGTGGAGATGGTGGTCAGAGAAAAGTTTCATTACAAGATCCTGATGTTGGAGATGTTCAGGCCATGTTTTACTGTAGATGATGATATCATCAAAGAAGACTAGAATGTATTTCTGCAAATAGGGCCGGAATATTTTATTCACCAATGCCTGGAATGTGGAAGGAGCATTAGTGAGGTCAAAGGGCATGACCAAAAACTCATAGTGTCCAGTATGTGTGAGGAAATCTATTTTAGGGATATCATCTTCATGAACCCAAATTTGATGATACCCAGAACAAAGATCCAACTTGGAGAAAAAATGAGCACCATGAAGCTCATCAAAAACATAATTGGAAAATTATCCTTGATTTTGAGGTGATTAAGTGCTCATAATTCAATACAGATGCGCCATGACCCATCTTCTTTTCGGACAAGAATAAATGGTGAAGAAAATGAACTAGTACTAGGGCGAATAATACCTTGCTTTAGTAAGTCCCGAACGAGCATTTCAATCTCTATTTTTTGGTGAAATGGGTAGCGATAGGGCCTGATGTTGGGAGGACGACTTCTAGGAAGGAGATAAATACGATAGTCCTCTGGCCTTAAAGGTGGCAATCCCACTAGTTCAGCAAAGACACTTGTATATCTATCTAGAATTTGTTGTAGATCTAAAGGAGTAGTGGAGACCGCTGATGGTTGCATCTGAATGGAATGGATCTGAGCGATGACACCATGTGAATTATTCTTAAGGAGCTTGTCCATGCGATGTGAATTGATGATGCTGAGGGACCCTGGTTGTAAGCCTGTCAATGTGTGTTTTTGTCCATTGGTTGAAAACTGCATCCAAATTTCAGCAAAATCCCATAAGATGGGGCCAAGTGTATGTAGCCATTGAGCGCCCAAAACCACATCACATTCACCTAAGGCCAAAGAAAACATGTCAGAGCGCAGGTTATAATATCCCATAGAGATATGCACATTGTGACACTTCCCTTTGCAAGGTAAGGTGCCCCCATTAGCAACCATGACTTCAAAGTTGGAGCAGGGATGGACAAAACAATCAACCTATTTGGCAATCCAAGGGTTAATGAAGTTATGAGTGCTACCAAAATCAATGAGTATTGTAAGAGGAAGCTTCTTGAAGTAACCCCTGACCCGCATTGTTTGAGGGGTGGTGACTACGGCTAAATCATGGAGAGATATCTCTGGGTGGTTGTCCTGATACTGAGGGTCAATAGGTGGCTCCTGAATGTTGACTTGATCATCTATTGTATTTGGAGCTTCTTCACCAATTTCAGAGGTAGGCGAAGAATCCACATCCAAGAGATAGAGTTTTTGCTCAACACATCTATGTCCCCGAGTGAATTTCTCATCACAATTATAACAAATCCCTTTTTCTATGCGTACCGGCATCTCTGTTTCATACAAATGCTTGATAGGAGTTGGTTGAGGAGTTGGCGAGATGGGAGGTCATTGGGAACCCATATTTATGAAGGGAACAAAAGTGGGTTTGGAGCATTGTTGGGCTCCGACCTTATCCTCTGCCAACTTAGCCAACCCCAGGGCTTCCATCATTGTGTTGGGACATAACATTTTGACCTCAGATCGGATTACATCCTTTAGACCACTGATAAAACAAATCCTGTAGAAGTCATCAGGAAATCCTTCTATGTGATTGACTAGTTTCTCGAATTTTGTTTGATACTCTCTCACAGTGGCAATTGTCGAATTTTAGTGAGGACTCCCGTGAAGTCATCAAAATCCCTAGGACCAAATCGTTGCAAAAGGAACTGGCAAAAACCTGGCCATTTTGGCTCTTCATGAGCCTTGATATATCAACGGTACCAATGAAGAGATTCATGTTCCAAATGAAAGGATGCAAGTAGATCTTTGTTGACATCAAAAGTATTATGCAGACTGAAATATTGTTCTGCTCAATAGATCCCTCCAGTCAGACCAGTACCATTAAAGCGAGGAAAATCAAGGTTCGAACCATGAAAATTACTGGAAGAAGAGAACCCAGTGTTTGTAGAAGAATCTGACTGTCATTTATTGTTCATGGTTGAATGCTCAAGATGGAGGTCGATAAAATTTTCATTTAGATCCTAGAGTTTGGTTTTGAGGGTTGCAAGTTCTTCCTCCATGATTTTTGCTCCTACACGGGTGACAACCATAACAAGGAGTTTTTTTTCATTTTTTTTAGAATGGGTAGAAAAACAAAAACATAAACTCTTTTAGGAAAGGAAAATTTGGATTTGAGAAAAACTCGAATTGGTAATTTGGGTTTGACTAGGTTTTGGACACTTTCGAATGGATAGGGAAGCAGAAAATGAGGATTTCAGAAGTGAGGTGAAAGAATGAGAAAATTTGTTAGAGAGGAGCAAACAAACAGAAATAAGAAATGAACACTGTGGAAAAATTTGAAGGTGATTGGGTGAAAATTGAAGAAGTTATGGATAACCCTAAAAATACACAAATGTGGGATTTTTGGCTTTGGGAAGTGGAATTTGGGATAGGGTCCTCAGGAATGAAATATGCAGAATGGGATTGTAGGGGTGTCAATGAAGTTGCAAGGGAAAAGGAAGTGATCGGAAACAGATGTATCTGCAATGGCGCGTAAGTGATTGGAAATAGTTCTAGACAGATGTAATCTGCGATTGATCCGCTGAAAATAGATATGGACCCCAGGTATGCTCGGCATCCTAACGGTTCAAGGGATTCACTCGGCCACCAATGCTGTTTGACAGATTTCGTATTGGGGAAGTACCACTCACTCCATGGATCGGGTCAAACTGATAACTGCTTTGCCACAAATGACAGCTCTTGCTTTACCTCACGGGTGGGAACTGGTCAATTAGGTAGGGGTCGTTGCCCTTTTTGATGACACATCCTCTCAATGGGCTAGCTGCTTCGAGGTTCCTGTGGTACTCCTCACAATGAGTTTTAGGGCTTATGCCCAAGTACTTTCCATAGTTAAGAGGATAGGGATTATTCCCAGATCCGAACCTGAAACAGATGCAAATTTTTTCTTTTGGCAGAGATTCCACCCAACAAGCCCAAGAAAGTACTCTGATACCAGATGTGAGGAACCTGCAACAATTAATTAATGAAAATGCACTAGATAGCAGAAATAACAGAACTCAGAATATATTTATATTATCACGGGCCACTTCGAGGGGTAAACCTCCTTTGAGCAAGCTCAATACAAATAACTTCACAGTACCTTCATTGGCCTCAACACAAACTTATATACTAAGTCTAGGCACCAATACTATGGATCAATACCATGGGACATATAATACTACGGGACGACGTACAAATCATATGCGTCCAATACTATGGTCTAATACAAACTATGTATCAACATATAATACTACGGGATGACTTACAAGGAATATGCATCCAACAAAAATATACTAACAAAGTAAAGAGAAGGGTTGACATGGGTTTCTAACAACCATGTTCATAAGGAGTGCAAGGTGAAGAGAATACTTCGAGATATTGGATTCTTTAGGTCCTTGATTGCATGCAAAAGTGAGCTTCAATACCTTGCCTAAAACATGAGAAGTAAATAAATAACATAAGATGTTTATACTAACAACTTCTATGAAATGGAAAGCATGATGTCTTGAACACTAGTGATGACTATGAGGTCCGTTGAAATCCCCAAAGTATTTTACCTAATTATTCTTTGAGGGAAGACTCCTTTACTTCCTAATCTTGGGCTAAGAGAGCTAATTACTAGAGAAAAATACAACTATTTCGAGTTATTTTAATTTTGGTTCATTAGTGAGTAGTGGTTGGGACTACAAGATTTGTGCAAACCGGATAAAAAAATAAAATAAAAGACAGTAGTGTGGGAATTCTAAACACAGACACGCTATAGCACAGCTACAACTTGGCAAGCCAGCGTGAGTAGAGAACAAATTACCACGCAGGAAGAGGTCCAATAAATTGCACTGTTAATGCGACTGTTAAAAGAAAATATGCACGAACAGCGTGCACAGAGAGCTAGGATCTGCACAACTATGTAAACAACAAAATCAGCCTAAAGGAGGCCAAATTTTGGGAATGGAGGGTATGGACCTGATCTCCTACACATCACAGGAATCCAGAATTAGTGATTTAACAAATAACAACCTAGTTAATAAGAAATGAACAAAACTGAAGTGGAGTCGCCATAAATACTGTTGTGGGAAAAATAGCACAAAGGTCTGTAGCTCTTCCAACTTGAGGGGTGAAATCTTTAGAGGTTGCTACTAAGGCCCAATATTGTGTTACTAAAGAAAAAGTGATAATTCCAAATTGATCTTGCAAGATCTTGTTAGAAAAAAATAAAATAAAAGCGAAAATAAAAAAAGAGAGTGGAGATATGCAAACCACAACAATAAGAAAATTCTAGAACAAAGTTAGATTGTCCAATGATCAATCTTGTTACATGTAGTGTCACCTAGGAGGTGCAAGCTTCAAGGGAAGTCAACAATCTCCCTTAGGGAGGTCCTTTTTTTCTACACTAAATGCTAAATAACTTGAAGAACAATGGGAGAAACACTTGCCCCTTGGAGGAAGGTGACATGGGAGCTTTGGGAATGCCAATAGGTGGAGGAAGAGGTTAACTATGAGGAAATCTCAGCATAATTCCAGTGGCATAACCTTGCTCTGATTTCCCCTTCTTAGATACATGGCCATGGATTCCTTTTATAGTCCAAGAGGTGGCCAAAAAACATCTAGATCGAAGTGTAAACTCCTCTTAATGAACTGGATCCAAAGGACACAATGGAGGCTATTCAATGCTCCCAAATCTATGAAGAGTCAAATTCGATTTTTTGTTGGTGAGGGAGGTAGTTGAGATCTCGTCGTTTTGGCTATCGCACTGATTTTCCTTTGAATTATTGTTGGTGAGGGAGCTTTCATGAGCCTTCAATGCATTGTGGGTAGTTGAGATCCCACCATTTTGATAGTCATGCGGATTTCAAAGGAAAATCCACACAAGGATCACACAGGCACAAAACTAATCATTCATGTTGTAGTGCAGGTGATCAGAGATTTAACTGCGCGACCTCTTCTTTTGATTATTTTTTGGTATTTTTGGACTCATACTGCTTTCTGGATCTGATGAGGATGTTTTCAGTGAGTTGCATGCTATATGGTGATGGCACCTTACTAGAAGATTAGCTGAAATGTCACATGTGTGCAAATTTTAAGCATTAACAATTAGCCTCTAAAATTTTCTGTAGTTGTAAGAAATAAAAACAAATAAAATAACTTTAGTAAAATTTTCAATTAAACGATAAACATTATTTGTATATTTTAAATAAAATTATGTATATATTTTACATATTTATTTATGCTTATCACCTAATTTAAAATATTTATTCATAATACAAATCAAAACATTTTTTATCACATTTAGCCTTGAAGGAAATGAAAAAGATAACACATTGCATGGTTTATGAGCATCATTGAGTAATATCAATGGCATATGTTTTATTTTGTTGGACAAACCATGGAAAGTGAAAGCCTCATGTAGATAACAATGATTCTTGTGTCATGTGAAAATAGGCCATTATGATACAGCTAGGGGGTTAAATTATACATACTAGTCTAGTTAAGAGAGGTCGTTTAAGTTTGCTTTGTTTCTTCGCCTTATTATCTTTATGTTGAAATTATAAAAATTGATAAATAAGGTAAATACCTCATCAAATCAAACGAATATGCTATTTTCTACCACATAGATGAGACTTATGATTTTGCAAGTTTTCTTGCTCCGTACCTTCACCTAAGTGGTAATTCTTTTAGGTTGTTCCCTAGCCATATGGTAGTACAAATAATCACAGTGGTAAGCCTTTGTAAACATTTCTATCTTGACAAAATATCTCGAATATGGATGAATTGTGTACGTTCATGTAAGGATGATCTTCTTTCCTCATATTGTAGTACAACAATATTAGTGGTGGGCCATTGTATTTTATGTAAATAGTTGATTAATATGAATGCTTTTTGAATTTTTCTTTATGTAGGAGATATCTCCTTCGTGATATTTTATATTTGAATATTATTTTGATGCATATAATGCGGTCCAGTAGTTTTTAGCTTATATGTCCTCAAACATATATAAAAGTGGATTTTGAACATTTTCATCTTTTTTATACTGATATATTTTAAATATTTTAACTTTTTAAATATAATAACTCAATCTGAATTTTAAAATTTTTAATTTTTAATTATATAATTTTTATAAATATATTAAAATATAAATATAAAATTATATTGTTTTTAATTTAACACTAGGATTCCACATCTCACTAACTAATCACTATTACATTAAACTTATACACTAGTGATGATAACTTATCATTATTATACTAAACTTGTTAATTAATGAAAAACCAAAGCTTCTTTTATTAGATTCTCTATCACAGGTTAAACATTTTAATGGTATTCATTAATGAAAAACCAAAACTTATTTTATTGGATTCTATGTCATATATTAAACATTTTAATGGTTTTGTTTTGTTTGTGATAAGTTGAACATCTTCATTGTGGTATTCACTAGTTACAATATATAAAATATATAATAAAATTTATTGAAAACTTTTATAAATTTATAAAATCAAGGAGATAAAATTAAATTTATAAAATCTTTTATCCTTAAAAATCAACACCCATTTCCATTAATCTTTATATTTCAGATTCAATGTTTTTCTCAATAATATAGAGATTGAGTATTGAACTTATAAAGTAGGGATCAAAGTTTAATGTTAATGTAGTCCATATAAGTTACAATATAAAGAATTAAAAATTATTTCATTTCCATAAATAATATTATGTAAATAATTTAAACATATTATATATTTATTAAATATTTTAGAAAATTATTATATTTTTATAAATTCAAAATAAAATAAAATAGATAACTAATATTTCAATATCTAATTACATAAATTAAGTATATTATATCTAACATGGTGTATAAAACTTTACTATATAAATAAATAAAAATATTACATTTCTATCTAAATTTTATAGTTATAAATAATTAAAAATTATTATATATTCTAATGCAATATCTAATTACATAAATTAAAAATATTATATTTAATACGATGTATAAAAAATTACCATATAGAAAAATAATATATATATAAATTAAAGGATCAAAATATAAAAAAATCATCATCATCACATATAACATGTTTAGAGTACTGCATTTTGAATATTATGGAAATTTTCAAAAATGTAAACATTGACATTTTTATATCCTTATAAAAATTATATTATCTCCATTTTATGTGGCTCTGCAAGAATGTAAACATTGACATTAATGATAACTATATAAAATGATATCTTCTCCATTGGCCCGAAAGTGCTGAAAACAGTTTCGATCAGTAATTAATTTTTGTGAGAACATGAACACTGTGTATACTTTAGCGGCTATGCTTTTACACATGTCTTCAAATCATGCGCACTTTATTCATGTCACACTAACGTATGAAGATTAAATTTATAGATGTCGTTCCTACCACTATGATTCCTCGCATGATCCCTTTACAGCTTATGTCCCACGCGTGCTGTGACATTTGCTTTTGAACATTGGGTGCCCCCATCACATTGAAACTTTTCTCAGAGAATACTAATCTAATAAAAATGGCATTATAATGGGTCTCGCACTAAGAACTAATCTAAAGCGACTGTGGCAAACATGGTAGATATATGATTTCATTCTGGTTGGTATACGCTTGGCCGAGATTCACAGGTAGCTTTTTAAATATTGGTAAACGATTCAACTGTTTGGTAATATGTTGTTGAGTGGACATGTAATGCCAGATGTAAAACGGAGATTTGGAAGGCTTGATTAAGCTATTAATTAAGCCACTGTTCCGGCGTGTTCTTGAGCACTGGCAGCTGTTTAAAGCATAGTCAAGTGGAATACGATAAGGTATCATGCGTTCAATCTGGGCTTAACAACGACATTTCAACATAATATAATTGCAATATTTGAAACATGATATTCTCTCAATATTTTTAGGTCAGATCAGATAGTGATATTCAAGCTCTGAAATTAGGGTTTATAGGGCAATCCAATTACAACTGTGGCAATCAAAATATCTCCTTGATTTGTAACTCTGGCAATCAAAATCTGTCCTTGATTTGTTTCACTGTAGAAACAGGATAATATATGTGGCTATAAAATGGAAATTATGAATTTGACCTATGGAGCACTAACTTTTTTTCACAGGCTGGGTGTGCAATGGATAAATGGTTTTAAATCTTTAGGGTGATAAAGGAAAATGGCCATCCCCATTGCCGACATGATCCAAAGTACGGTTAGCTTTGTATGGGGATGAATACAACCAACGTGCTTTCCTCATACAATTTGTTTATTTTAATTCGTTAAAGGGCAATTGTGAGGCCTTAATTGACGGTATAGATTCGTGCAGCTGTCCCACATTTCTGTAATTTTTAATGGCAGAAAAGGCTTAATGGAGTTGATGCTCAACTATATACAAGATTTCTCGGTTGCCCAAAAGCATTTTGCTCGATATTATACTACAATAAGTGAACGGCTCTGGTGACCGGAGCGGTGGGGCATTTGATTTCACCACAAAAGGCAATGTATGCGCAATATATGCCAAATGAAATATATATATTTTTAAAGATAAACGAACGATCATCAGTCTTTTTCTAGAGTCATTCCACAATCTAGTCAGCCCACCAGACTTCACTCCTTCCATTAATTCCATATCAAGTGAAATTCTCCTTCTCCGTCCACAAACCGTACGCAGACCGTGCACAAAGAATTTTATAATAATTTTGTACTTTGGTTAAGTTATAAATGCAGGTCTATTGTAACCTAGTCAGCGTGCCTAGCTTACATTGTCTACAACTGCAAGTGCAACCTATCTTGATTAGTGTGGGCTTGGGCTTAAGTCTCCAGGGATCCAGCCCAGATGATGCACTGCACTGGCTCTGAATACTTACTAGGTTTAGGTATCGTCCTTCAAAGCAGCTTCAGCTTCATCGAATAGCTGTTGAATTCCCTCAAAAAAATATTCTCTGAAATTCTATAAAACATTACCTGTTTTCAGTAAAGGGGCAAAATCTTCCCAGCTAAGTGGTTTCCATGGCCAAGCAGAATAGCAATGTATCCAACATTGAATGGAAGATAAGCATGCCCGAAGGCTCCTTCGAGCTCAAACCTGGGGCTCCCAAATACTGGCATACTCGAGTGTTTGAGAAGATCCTCCAAGTATTATGTGGCTGGAAATCAGGCTTTTTTTCTCTCTGCAAGATGGCTTGGCAACTTGGTGCAGATGATCCAAGGAGAATTTTCCATTCTGTAAAAGTGGGAATCGCACTTGCTCTGGTTTCCCTCTTCTATTTCATGCATCCATTGTTTGAAAGCGTCGGTGGAATGGCTGTATGGGCAGTCATGACTGTGGTGGTGATCTTTGAGTTTACTGCAGGTAAAATACTAGGTCTAATTCCTTATATTCGTTATATTATGTACAATACTAGCTTAGATTGATATTGTAAATTGGCACAGAAAGAGAGAATGATTTGAAGGTATGGTGGGTATTGTGGCAGGTGCAACCTTGTCCAAGGGATTAAACAGAATCTTGGCAACGTTGCTGGGTGGACTACTGGCTGTTGGGGTAAACTACGTTGCAGATCTGGCTGGACACAGAGCCGAACCAATTATATTGGGTGCAGGGGTGTTTTTATTGAGTAAGCAAGCTGAACATATTCCATCTATAATGAATTCAGATAGAAATAATCAATTCAGTATTAAAGTTTGAGTAACTTATCTTGACTTTCCTAAAACAAAAATATGCAAAATTGTAGGACACCAAAAAATATATTCGAGGTTTAGATATCTGAAAACTATGATCATAGAACATGAAAATTCTTTATCCCATAGATTAATAAGTTTGTCACCGTCGGATATTTCTACAGGTACATCGTCCACATTTGCACGGTTTTTCCCCAAAATCAAAGCCAGATATGATTATGGAGTTCTGATCTTCATTCTCACCTTCAGTTTCATGGCCATTTCTGGATATCGTGTTGACAACTTAATTGAAGTTGCTTATAGACGTCTGGCCACAATAATCATTGGATGCATCATATGTATGCTCATTAGTTTACTCATCTGTCCTATTTGGGCCGGAGAAGATCTTCACAAATTGATTACACGCAACATGGAAGGGCTGGCGGAATCTCTTGAAGGTAAGCAAATATACATCTGCCTAGAAATCAAGTTTCATGTCTTTTTGAATCTTCTGTGACAATGAGTGTTGCCAATCTGAAAGCCCGCCGCTGTGATGTAATAACATCTTCCTTCGTTTTCAGTGGCATCGTTGGCCTGTTCTTGTTATGTCGCTTCCAATAGCATAGGGTTTTATAATCCATCCTCTAATATTTCTTGTTTCTTACGTTGCAGGTTGCGTCACAGCATATTTCAAGGAAACCATGGACGAGGATAGTGACAACGATACTGCCTCAATGGGTTACAAGTGCGTCCTAAATTCAAAGGCCGCCGAAGAATCTTTGGTAGGTTATCCATCTTTCAACTGTGTGAAGATAGCAAATTAATTTATATTTTCTTTTTCTTCAGCAGTGATAACAAGTTGCTTTTGTTTGAACTCTAAATTTTATGAGCATGGAAAGTGAGCCTATTTCGTTTGAATGTGCTCTTTTTTATTTCACTCTTTTGTTTTATCATCAAGTTTTACTTATTTTGTATTGATATGAAATGTAAATCTTGCTCACTGTTCCATATTTTGTTTGAATGTGCTCTCTTTTATTTCACTCTTTTGTTTTATCATCAAGTTTTACTTATTTTGTATTGATATCAAATGTAATTCTTGCTCATTGTTCCAATTGATTTCTGTTCTATTTCACTGTTTTGTTTTGGAAGTGTAAATTAAATTGATTTATCTGTTCTATTTCACTGTTTTGTTTGGGAAGTAGTAAATTACTAAACTAAAAACTATTTTGTTTTATGTTTGACATTTATTTTTTTTAATGATAACCAATGTAATCAATGCTATTGTTAAAATTGATTGTGAATATGAAAATTGATTGTAAATTTGAGAATTCTGGAAAGTGTTTGATAGAAAACATAAAATTGACTGAAGAGTGTTTGATAGAAAATATAAAATTGACTGTGAGTTTGAGAATTGATTGTAAATTTGAGAACTGTGAAAAGTGTTTGATAGAAAAAACAACTAAAATTGATTGTCATTTTCAGAGTTGATTGTAAATTTAAGAATTCTGGAAAGTGTTTGATAGAAAACATAAAATTGACTGGAAAGTGTTTGATAGAAAATATAAAATTGACTGAGTTTGAGAATTGATTGTAAATTTGAGAACTGTGAAAAGTGTTTGATAAAAAAAACAAACATGGTTGTTTTGTTAGGTGATTAACATTTTATATTTTTGAATATTGATTAAAAAATAATTCTGAGCATAAAATTTTTTACATTCTTTCGTCCTTAATCATTATAGCAATGTTTCTGAAATTTCACTATGTTAAAGTTTGAATGGCCACTGAACACTCCACCCAAAATCTTAAACTTTAAGGATTTCTAAACTCCAAACACTGAAATTCCAAAAACACTTATATTTTTAAATATTGATTAAACAATAATTCTGAGCATAAATATTTTTACATTGTTTAGTCTTTAATCAGTATAGTAATGTTTCTGAAATTTCACTATGTTAAAGTTTGAAAATTACCTAAAGTTTTGGCCACTGAACACTCCACCCAAAACCTTAAACCTTAAGGATTTCTAAACTCCAAACACTGAAATTCCCAAAACACAACAAAATTAATTATAAATTTCATAACAATTGAGATTACAGTAACATTGAAACAAGGAAATTAATTGTAAATTTCTGAAAAGTGATTCATTTGTTAATGAAATGTAACCAATATAGACAATAGACTTATACAAATGTTATTTAAATCATAGCTTTAAATTGTAAGTACCAGAACAAACTGACCTGCAGTACTTTCTAGTTTTTATTCCATAAATAATCCTTATATGAACAGGTTATGATATATAAATTGCTTTGTTTGTTTACCATTTGTCCTCATTCGTTTTTGGCAGGGGTACCATATACCATTGAGTAATTGTATGATCTCCCTTATTTGTTTCCTAAAGTTCTTATATATTTTTGGCAGGCTAACTTTGCTAGATGGGAACCACCCCACGGGCAATTTGGATTCGGATATCCTTGGAAGCAGTATGCCAAAATTGGAGCAAGGATGCGTTATTGCGCATATTGCGTAGAAGCTCTTAATGGATGCCTGAACTCTGAGATTCAGGTATGTTTAATCGAAGTTTAGATTAAGAATATTATAGACGAGTGGTGTTAAATTTTGTAACATAGCTCAACTAGTGCTGATAATTTCACTTGATTCCAGGCGCCATATTTATTGAGGAAACACCTAAAAACCCCATGCATGAACATCGTAGCAGAGTCATCGAAGGTTATACGAGAACTGGCTGACAGCATCAAAACCATGACCCGGAGCACCAGAATCGATCTCATGACTGATCGTTTGAACAGCGCTGTGGAGGAATTACAGAATTGTTTGATGTCGCAACCAGAGCTGTTTATAGACAATAAAAGGTGGCAGATCATAGAGGAAACCCCAGAACACAAAGTTGTTAACTTGAAAGTTACCCCGCCTTCTGAATCTAAAAACCCAGAATTTTCGAAAATCAAGAAGGCTGAAGGTCTACGAGGTGAAGCAAATAAAAGCCCAAATATATCAGGCCAAAGCAAGATCTGGCCTCACGAAGATAATCCTGTGCTGGACGATTCTGCTGTAGCTGGAAAAAGCAATGTGAAAAAGTACGAAACAATCCAGGGCGTAGCTTTCATGGACACCCTTCCTCTTGCAACAGTTGCATGTCTTCTCACCGAGATTGTAGCTAGGCTTGAGACTGTGATTGAGGCCGTGGACGAGTTGGGAAAGCGTGCAAATTTCAAGACTACTGTAGACGATAAACCAATCGTCGAAAATAATAATGGTCCAGCAAAATTCCCACTCACCAACCAGTCCCCACCTCCACTGGAGTCAATAGCAGTTGTCACACCAGCTGGAGAGCAGGTACCTGAACGGCCGGTGGAATCAGTTCCAGTTAAGAATTGAGCTTCTAATGGCGATGGGCCATTTGAAAGCTGCAATCGAGATAACGAGGCTTCCCAAACACTTCTATTGTATATAAACTTATAAGCAATATATTATTCAGCCTATATAAAGAGCTATATGTATAATACTATTGCATATGACCGGGGAATCGTCGGAAGCAAAACCCATCCACAGTTTTAAGAGTTTTTGTAAAAAACTCAGTCGTGTCAATATACAGTACCGCCCTCCATATTCCACTTACGCATCAATAAATTTGCTTCGCACCCTGAGCTGAACTTTGAGATTTCATGAAGGCTTCCCGCATTTATTTGTTTTCTATGTATTTCTTTTCAAACTACCATCGAGAGAGCACATGAGATGTCGGCCATAACATAAATGTTGTGTACTGATAATGACCAGTGCTTGGGATTAGGATCGGAGATAATGTCCTCTTGTTAGTGATCAGCGTCAACATTCCTCTTTCAGAGAGTGTGGGACTAAAATGAACTGCTTGTGGATGAGTAACTCAGATGTCATTATTCAATCACCAGATCATGGTGATACATTTTTTTTGGAATACAGTTTCCCAATATTTTAACTAATGAAAGATGTTTTTTTCAATTTTTTTTTTCCTTTTTATAATCAGATTATAACAATACTTCAGATTTTGCAATACATTCTATAGTCATACTTCAGTTTTTGCAATAAATTCTATAGTTATTTAATTTGTGGTTGGTAAACACGGAATCAATGAGATTACTAATAATAATTCAGTCTATGCAATGCACTTTACAATCATTTAACTTAGAGTTGGTGAACAATAATTCAGTCTTTGCAATGCACTTCACAACCATTTAATTTATGGTTGGTGAACAACAATAAACCACAAATTAAGTGCTACCAACTGCCAGAAATCCCTGACTCAGCTACTACTTATAAGCTGGAAAGTACATTAATAAGAACCTTCTCCTCCACTTCAAATTGTAAAATATAAACAACTATAAATTATGTAAATATTACAAAGATTTAACCATAATAGTAACATTAATATGTATTAAGCTTTGTTGGAAATAATTTCTGTCAAATTTACAATTTCTTCATTTAAGAAAACTCAAGTTTTATACATGATAGTTAAGTTTTGTTGGAAAGTCAAATTTACTATTTCTTCATTTAAAAAACTTTAAAATTAAGAACTACCAAATACTAATAATCCATGCCTTAGCTACTAATTACAACAAATTAATTACTATTAATCGCCAATAATCCATGCCATAGCTACTAGCTAAGTGCTACCAACTACCATTCTTCATTTAAGAAAACTCAAGTTTTATCCATGGTAGTTAAGTTTTGTTGGAAATAATTTCTGTCAAATTTACTATTTTTTCATTTAAGAAACATTAAAATTAAGAATTACCAAATATTAATAATCTATGTCTTAGCCACTAATTACAACAAATTAATTACTATTAACTACCAATCCATGCCAAAGCTACTAGCTAAGTGCTACCAACTACAAGTAATCCATATCACATATAAACTCAATACATCATCTTTTTGCAATTTATGAAGAAAAGCCTTTTCCTCTAACCTTATAAATATTACAAAGCTTTATTCATGGTAATAAGATTAATATGTATTAAGCTTTTCCGGAATTAAAAAATAATAATAATATTTAACAAATTGCTCGAGTATATTCATAAATAAAAATTATAATATAAAAGTTATATATATATATACATATATATATATATATAATTTAAATTTATTACTTGCACTAAAATTCTTATAAATATAAATAAAGTTTACTTTTTATATTTGTTGGATGTAATACAAATTTGGTATTTTTTTTCATGCCATGTACATATTAGTATTGCAATCTTCCTTGATAAAACATATACTGAAATTGAAGAGAAACTAAAGACACTGCAATTTAGAAATTGGAAATCACATTTCAATCCTTTTCATTTGATAGAAAAAATAAAAACAATGCAATCTCAAAATTGGAAATCATATTTCAATCCTTTTCATTTGATTATATTTACGGGATTACCCTATTTAAAAGTTTCTAGTATCTAAAGCCTTTTTATTTGACAACATTTTCCATAGTGACACCACAGTGCTTACCTACTTCAATCATAGCATTTAATGCTGGCTCTGCCTTCTAGACTTGTCCATTACCGACACTTATAAACAGTATTAATCTTATCAACAGTTTGGATGACGTGTGACCGTGCAAGATGATGTCAGAATGTCCAGACCTTTCGACAATCTACCAGATTGAAACAAAATAGGAAAATCAGAGTTCCACTCTCTCGCCCAAACAAAATGGTAGAAAAACTTGTAATGAAATTGGGAACTTTCATATTTTAATTGTTTTTTAAATTCAATAGAATGGTTTACGATTTGGAGTCCCAAATTTTTTTCCGTACATATAAAGGGCTTGATCTTCCGACCGGTTTATCTCTGTTATTGTTGCATATTTCTTGTCAATTTCTGAACGTGTACGTTTTTTTTTTTGATAGGTTAAATATAAGGGAATTTTGTGTGTAAACCAGACCTGATTTTATTTGTTGGTGCCAATAGTTGGTCCCATTTTCGCAGAGGGTACGCAGTTAATAAAAATGTCAAGCCACAGTAATGTAATTGTTCTTACAATCTCATGAACATCCACAGCATTCATATTCTAATCGCTGACATATTTTAAAACTGCCATTTCTCTATAGAAATGAGAGAATCCTTTATCATGTGACAAACAGCGCCTTACAGAGTGTAATAGCTTTCTCTCATGGATTCCTGACAACCTTATGACCTTTTCTGACTCTCTGCTTATACAAAAAACAGAACGGTCTCTTCATAGATCACAATCTTAAATTCCTTCACAGAAATGCATGAAAATCCTAATACTATTGCTAGTTCATGAGCATCTAATCTGCCACGTTTTGGAGCATTGGATACCAGTCACATTGTCAGATAAATATTTTAATACACCAAGTAGTAGCAAAGTAATAAACGTTACATGTTGGATCTTATGCATTTCAAATCTATAAAGATTATCTAATCTTGTAAAGTTAACCAAAGCTAAATGTTTATTGATTTCATGACATTGCTGCGATTAATCTCCATGCCATCAACCTCAAAACTTGTTCTTTTTCTTTACAGCCTTTCTATCCATCCGGATCGAGAATAACTGGTTAAAGTTTATACATCTTGTCGAATGTTCAGTAGATAGATCGCTGCATTCTCTTGTTTCGCTGGATCAGTTACGGAGCTTTGAATCGTTGGCAATCCATGGCTTTTGATCTAGTGGCGTAGGTATTTCCATGGTTCTTGGATGCTCCTGCAGCAATAATTATATAATCTTGACCAGTGTTCAAACATCTATGTAGAACTTGCTCTACCTTAGCCTCACGTGGGATATCTGTTAAAGCATCGACATAATGTGTCATGCGCGCAATGTCGGCAGAGTCAATGTCCCAAAATCAACCGTACGGACCATTTCCTTCACATGCTCCAAGTTGCGTGGAATTGTATCCAAACTCTCTCCATTATTCAAAGCCTGTTCGTTCTTCGAAACCTATGGACACACATATACCACTATATATGAGTATATATCACTAGTTTTCGAAATCACGTAATATAACAATGCATATCTGGGCATGTTGGATATTGAATACAATCTGTGTATATACTGTCTTGCGGGTTGGATATTGAACACAGCTGAGTCTTAACGCAATTTAATGACTAGTTTATTTCTTTGAAAATGAAACGACTCATTAAAAGGCTCATTCAGTTGCACTTTTTTGAATAATGATATTTCTTGTTTTGGTACAAATTCTATTCAGCTTTAAGCTTCATTTTATTAGGTAAATTGAATTATATTGTTAGTTTCAGGAGTGTTTATTTTAATAAATATATTGTCTTAAGAGTTCTTGTAAATGTAGTATTTAATATAAAGATAATAGATAGCCACATTAATAATTATTAATATGGTTTATATAGGCATTTGCATATATTAACTATATTTAAATGTGTGGCCATAGTTAATATATGTCTATCAGTAGTATATAAACCATATTATTAATTATTAATATGCCTTGCTAGTAGTTATGTTAAATGATACTATATAATAGTGTAGATTTAATAGGCATATGAAATGATGTAAGCCTGGTTGCAAGTGATTCTAATTTTTACTTCTAAGCATTAAGAATAATGATATCTTGTCCTTTGGATGTTTCCTTGATTTTTTGTCAAAATTTTACCATGTAAATTTGTATCTTGTGGATTGCTAATGTTGGGAAGATTCAAAGCAAAAGAAAAACAATATACACACGAAAACATATGGAGTGTCATTAGCTCTTCTCAATATTAAGTTCTAAATATAAGTAATACAAAAAATGAGTTTTGACACGTCTTCTCTCATGATAGGTTTTCTCCATTAACTTCACTAATAACCAACTACCTACTCTTGACTATGTAGAATACTAATTCATAATGTCTATTTATTGCTAATGACTTGGTGAAGATGTCTACTAGCTAGTCCTTATATCCACAAAAGTGTAAGTTGATGTGTTCATTGTTAACAAACTCATGTATAAAGTGATAGTGAGTGTCAATCTCTTTACTTTTGCAGTGAAACACGAGATTCTTGTATAAACCAATGGATGAGTTGTTGTCCCAAAATATAAGAGTTGGATTCTTGTGTTCATGTGCAAGATCACTTAAGAGTACACCCAACCAAATTGCTTGACATGATGCTGAAGTTGCGGCCATATAGTCTGCCTCTGCTGAAGATATTGTGACAATGGATTGTTTCTTGGAAGTCAATGAGATCAAACTTGTGCCCAAATGAAATGCTTACCTGAACATACTCTTCCTATCACCAATCCTACCTACAAAATTACTATTTGTATATCGAACAAGTGTGTTATCTTCATAGTTGGAATAGAAAATGGGTGTGTGCAAGCCTGTGAGGGTCTCTTTTGACACGTTAGATGCAATAGAAAACTGAAAAAAAAAGCAGTCATCCATCAACTTACATGGATATTTTGAGACACATACACAATGAATCTTGCGATGAGTAAAAAAGATGAAATGTAGGAAATTGAATGCCGTTTCCAAATATATACATTTTTTCTATTGAAAATGTTCTTATTTATCTAAAGTTTGATATTTCTTAACAAACAATTTTTATTTTTTGGACAAATTATAAGGTATATGTTTTTGTGGATGCATCCTTTGAGTGCCTAAATGATGGAATCAAGTTATTGTTATGGAGAAAAACTTCCTATGGATTGGGATAGACCACAACACACAGATAACTACCAGAAATCAACTCAATTCTAAATACAATGCTATATAAATGTAAATGCTAAGATGTGGATGAATGGCCAACCTTCAACCAGATATTCGAAGTAGATCCCCGTTGAGCTTTCCAATCTCTACACCTGAACCTGCAGCTTAGTCTCAACAACAAATACAAGCAAGTGCATATAATATATGAAAGATATTAACATAAACAATAGCATGTCCCATGATATAATAAGCAAATGTAACCCAATTTTTAATAAACAAACATTTACAAGATCAATTGGACGAGAAAATGAGTATTTCTATTAATGTAAACAAGAAATACATGATACAACCTCTTGCCAGCAACTCATCTGAACCAAGAACTAGGTCCCTCCACTTGTGTCTCCACCACTTCAATCCCCCATGCAATGGAAAACTAAAAACTATGAAGGAGTTTGGTAGGTGAACATAAGAGTTTTACAACAACAAGGATCAATGGATGTAGACTCAAGCTATGAAAAAAATCCAATAGAGTTTCGATGCTCTCTCTTTCTCCTCCTTCCATGTACCATAAGAGCTCAATATATAGCCTTCCAAAGGTAGGTGAAAGGTCGAATCGAGTAATTTCGCGATACATGGAGGGCCAAAGGTCACCCTAAGACCGCTTTTTGGAGTAAAAATAGAGTTTTTTACTGTAAATTACCATTTAACTCGATGTACGTGGGGTGCAGTGGGACAGCTTGTACATGCACGAGTTGCAATAAAGCAGCTCACGTGCAAGAACAAAAATAGGGAAAACTGCCAGGTTCCTAAAGGGCATAAAGTGGTTCTGAGTCAGTCAAATGAATAACAGAGGCCAAATAGTATAAATGCTCACAAGGTGGAAAAATACGCTGTAATAGATGCCCCACAATGTTTGAGGTGAGAGATGATACTACGATGGCTGAAAGACATTATAAATCTCAGAAGTGGAGTGATGGAAACACAAATGGAAGGAGTATCCCACTCGTCATAATACAATGTTCTCTCTGAATACATATCGGTACAATACATAGCAATCTGATGCAATGGACATGAATAGGAAGTCTATAGTGAGTACATGTTATAAGTGGTCATAGCCATGACCCAATATACAGTAAGATATGGTCTCCTGCTGAAAAGGAAACAACTGATGCAAACCGAAGATACAAACTACTGATGTATGAGACTGATCTCTCATAAGGATAATCACGATCACCAGTAGCATATTGAATGCCACTGAAGCTTGGAGGTCTTCTACACAAATCACCAACGGTGCATGCCCTATCAAGCAAATAAAGGTGCCAATGTCGAACCTAATGTGGCACCATCTGATTACATGTCATTGATGTATACTGTTAACAAATGCGAGATAACCCACCAACACTGAAAATGGGCATCAAGCCACAGAGTAATTTCATCAAAGTGTGAATAAAGGTGTTGAGGTCGAACACTCTGACGAATCCATCGATCAGGAAGCATTGATGAATCCACAACTGTTGATGGCGAGAGAACCTACCACTAATGAATGCAAGCCTTAAGGTACTCGACGGACTCTAAGTCTCAATTCCAGAATAAATGGGTTGAAGTCGACGAAATGAAACTCGTTGGAAGGAGGGCCTTAATGCATCCCCCATCAGCCAGCACGAGGAAACTAGCTACACTAAAAGATTCAGAAGAACTCAAATGAATAGATCGGACTGTATGGGATGGCTAGCATGTAATAGTAAAGAGATATGAGGCGTGGTCGAATCTGGTTTCAATGCTTCCTTTGAACAAGAGCATAAGCATATGGATAGACTCAGGAAGCATAGACTCAATGACTAGATGATGATAATACTTTGCGATGCAGGAGGAATCAACAAAGGATCCATTATGAATGGAAGCTTAACTAGCGAGCGGAGTAAGATCTGAGAAATGAGTACAGCTCCTAAGGTCCTACTAATGTCCTGACTCATGATAAATGGAGTGGAAGTGAATGCTCTGTTCAAAGGCGACACGACAACTTCTAATAAGAAGTAGTACAGATTTTTCCGTTTGGATTTTTAGTTATATGATTTTTTTGGTCTTTTTCATATTAGGAAAGCTTGAAAAAGAATGAAATTGCTTATAGTACAACAAGTGAGGGAACGAGTGTCAAGTGCAAGCAAACTAGTTCCAAGCAGTGGAACATACCTATGGTCAATGCAAGGAAGCATGTGCAAGATGTGGACACTTGAGGGGCTGTTCCATCAAGGTAAAGGGTCATCAAGCTATGAAAGATAAATGGAGGCTTTGCTTGGCTCGAAAGGTAAAGTGCTCAGGCACATGGCTAACAACTACGAAAAGGGGGAGCTGACACAAGGCTCAAAGGCAAGCAAGATGATGGAAGGCAATCACAACTCGACATAAATGGGGAGTCCTCATGGGAGATGGCAAGAATAAAATAAAGTAGAGTATGAGTCTTCATCACAATGTCATGGCATAACTACGAAGGAATCCCAATCCTACGGAAAAACAATGGCATGGGCGCCAAAAGACATAAAAGGATCTAATTAGGGCACCCACGGTCGGACAAGCCGTAACGCCAAATAACGATGCTTCTAAAGCAACATAGAGGTTCTGTGTCAGTTAAAAAGCAGGGTTGCACCTAAGGTTTATGAATGTGGTCATAAGGTCAAATGCAAAATGCAGGCGAAATGACATTCTAACATATATTCCAGGTGTATAAAATACTTACCGAAGGCAATAAACGGTTGAAAAAACAACTCTCGTCGGAAAAACTGTTCAAAAAGGCACTTTACAACTTCATATTAATAAAAAACGGCTCAAAATGGAAAAAAAAAACTATAGGAAAGTGGGTTTAAAATACTATAAATAGTAAAAAGAAATTACTTTTACCATTCCATTTTCACTTTTTACCCAAAATAGTGCTTTTGGTTAGTTTTACCCTTGATCTTCAGTTACAGATTCTAGGAGCTACGGGCGTCGGTTTCACGAACCGTTTGGATTAGGTTGGTGGTCTCACCCCCCTCTTCATTTCCATTGTTTTTATTTTTGTTTTTAATGGTAAAAAAATTATCTTTTTCCAAGGGTTAAACCCATAAATTGTTGTACGCAAGTCGCATGGAGGGCTTTATGTGCACAGTCAATGCATGCGTTGACCGCATATATGTGCGACCGTTTCCAGAGTAGCCTGCGTACAACACCGTGGGTTGATTTTTTTTAACACATGGGCACTAAAATGTATTGTTTATTTTCTCCAAGATGGTCCTAGAGTGGAGAGAGAGAGAACATGATGTTGTTGATGAGCATGTACGCTAAGATTTACCCGCCCAACAAGCGTTACAAGCAAGTGGCCTCTACAAGTTTTGGAGCATCGGGGGTTTAAGGTCCCAAAACCGGTTGCTCGCTCACCTGATCAACTATTGGGATGCAAAAGCACAACATTTTGATCTAAATGGGCAACCACTTCTATTGGAGGTGGAAGATATTTACTTCATCATTGGATTGTCCCTCCGAGGGGAGACAACGAGTCTGAGGTCTCGCAATGTGGGAGATGGAATCACTATTAGTGATTATGATAGATAGGTATTGCATTGTTGGCATCCAGAAGGTGGGTAGTAAGGTTCCCATAGAGGCCATAGAGAGCCTCAGCATGAAGATCATAGTGCTCACCCTCGGGAGGATCACAGGATCGGCTGTACTGTAATATCCTTGGGAATATTTAACCAAGATATTAACTCAATTTCATAAATTTTAATAAAATTCACTAGTTAAATTTCTTAATAATCCTTTTAAACGAAGCAGGAGGTCAGTGATGGGGATGGAGACTGAATCTGAGTATGGTGGGATGAACTTTCAGTTTTGGAATTTGTATGGGAAAATGTGCAGCATCAAATAATAACATTAGAGGGATATTCCTAAGCACAAAGCACTGGGGCCATTTATGTTTCGGACATCAACTATCGCTGAAGCCTACCGCAAAGCTTCCTGGGTGCACCAGCATATTCTTACTAGACTGGGTGGGTACAAAACTGACTTATGACAGTAAAATAGGTTCAATGGAAACAATGAGAAGCTTTCAAAAGTATTTGGGAAGAGTAGGAGTAGTTTGGAAGTTTTAGGCCCTATCGGGATGACAGAGCTAGTCAAATTGAAATCTTTACAAACAAGGGTTAAATCCTTCCAAATTATTAAATTAAGGACTGATATGGAAAATATAATGAATTATTAACCTCCTACAATTTACAGAATGCAAAACTGACACTCAGAATGAATTTGGCAGTCATTTCAGTAAAACTAGTCACAAAATGGTGCTCAATCAGCTAGTCTCTCAATCTCAGTTACTAAATGACTTTTATTAATTGAAATACTCTATTCTGAAGCATTATAATGTTCTGATATACTGTATTAAACAACATCAGGTCAAAACATAGCTCACTGAACCAATATTGCACTCATTTAATTTCTCCTCAACCATATAGTGTCTTATGGACTAGAAAATCCATATATAGAGCCACATAAGAGCTGTAAAAAGGGATGGAATGATTAAATATCTGATATGAAAGTCTACTTTGGTATGCAATAGGTATGAAATGGAGTATGGAGCCATACTGGGCTTCCTAAGCTACAATGGGCACATTCACTTAACTGGAACTACACACGTGCGCTCCTTAAAAAATGAAATCTTGGCTCCGGTAAAAATGGTTGTATCTTGGTCATCTGGACACCTTTTTCGATGAGAAAAAAAGTGTTTCCTACTTGAAACGGACCTCCAAATGCAACGGAATAGGTCTCACATTCCAAAAATGATCATAATTGCTGAAATCGAAACCTCCATTTCAGCCCTTCAATGTTGTCTCCTCCAAATGTACCCTGTATGATGATAAATCCTTGTAAGCTTGGGTTCTTCTTAGTATTGGATTATATGGACCTGCATATTAGATCTCCATGGCTGCAAATCCTGAGAGAATATTAGAGAAGAGAAGTAGAATAGAATAATGGGCACATCACCCATTGATTAGCTTGGGCACATCACCAAACCTTGAGAAGCTAAAATGCTTCACTCATAAACTCACAATGACAAAAGTTGTGAAATGGAGTTGGTTGGCTTATTTTATAAACTTCATGATGACCTACTGAGCAAGTTGAAGAGCTTGGTGACCTGTGAGAATAGGTTACCCATGAGTGGACATACTTTCCTTTATTTTTCCTTACAAGCTTTTCTCCTTTAGAAACTGTACCCCCCTTTGTCTCCATATGTTTCCTTCTTTGTAAAAGTAGCTTGATTTGTAAACTAGACTCCTTTTTGGAAACTGCGCCCTCTTTTTGCTTTTTCTGGTTGTTTCCATTTTCTTACTTTTAGAAACTCTTACACCTTTCCTTCTTTTTTTCATTTCCTAAATCCACAAATTGATTTAGCCATATTTCTATTTTCTTGTCTCTAGATCCCATTTGGAAACCTTATCTCCATGAGGGCACTCTCTTGGCCCACTTGCCCAATTATTTTAGGAATATTAAGTAAAGGAATTAATTTAAATTAATAAAATTAATTCCTCCAACATAACTTAGGCTAAAATTTATTATATAGCTACAGGATTAAATTATCATTTATCTTCCTAGGAAAATAATGTCTCCTTTTACCCATGGTCACTGAATTAACCCAAAATTGGGGACATGATAGTCCTCCCTTCCCAAAATTGCTTGTCCTCAAGCAAAATATCCCAAGAGTCCATCATGCTTTTGCTGCACTACTCTGATCATAATCATCTCTTCAAAGACAAACAATGCCAGGATCCCATTGCTTGTATGACACTTCCATGGATCTGAATACCATCCAACAAAATCCACCAGGAAAAAGAAGGTCTAGATTCCACTACTTGTGGTGCTTTTTCCAAAGCTCAAATGTCATCAAGAACAAACTTTCAACCCAAAGAATTCTAGGATCCCATGGATTGTCCAACATTCTTCCAAATAGTGTGGCATTCTAAAGGATGCCAGGATCCCAATACCAAGTTGGAATCTCTCCATTTCTCCTGCTCATGAAATTTTTTATTATGAATTTGTACACTCGAGCCTTGTGTGAATGTGTACTGGTGGTATCTAATGGATGCAAAATATGTCTCTGCTGCTGCTTGCAAATCATAGAAAATCAGCTAAATTAAAAACAATTTCCTTGTAGAAAGACAAGAAACTTTTACCTTCCAGATTCTTCTTTTCAATGAAGCTTCTATCCATCCCTTCAGTGAATGAATAAGAAATATTTCTTGCTGATTTATGAGTTACAATCAGCTATCTCTTCTACAATAGGATCTATCTCCCATAGGGACAGAACATGATCCTCCTGTTGTACATGTGGCATCAACCAGAAAAAATTCTTAACCCAATGTTCCTTCCTCATTGATGTGGCTGAATCTAGATCATGTGGGAAAGAACTGTGAACCTTCTTTGTATGTCTGCAATTTTAGTAACCAAAATTATGGCCTCAACTTCTTCATTATTGGCTGGTCCAAATGGGGTCATCTCATTCCTCTTCTCCATGGAACAGTGACTCTCTTCAAGCAACAAATCAAGTTTTCTCGGGAAAAGATCAACTGGTTGGTTCTCATCAAACTATTCTAAACACTCCTCCATGTCTCTCACGGAAGAATGCTCCAAAAGAGATTAAGTTGTATCAAAATCAACCATGTTCATGTTTCCCTCAAATAAAAAGGTATCATGGTATCTATGGAACTCAACAGGTCCTCCCCTCTTCATCCAATGGCTCAACTCTTTGCCATTGATCCAAGGGTGCAAAACTCCATCAATTGACCCACACATTGAAGGTGTGTGTAGATCTGATGCCTTCTTGTCAAATGTGGCTACACACACATGCATGGGCTTCCTCAACTGCTGCGGGTTAAGGAACATACCATCGGCCTCAATTTTAGGATCCTCGTGCTCATCATGTGACACAAATAGGAAGAATCCTTTTACCCATTTTTTATTCCCAATATTTGTGGCTGAATGTGAAGTGGGGAATTGTAATGTCCCTTGTTAGGAATTTTATTAAAATGGCAATTTTTCACTTTTTTTCCTAGTTTGACCTTTGACTAGCTTTGAGCTCTAGGTCCCCAAATTGCTCCAATTGCTCCCAAATCTTCTAAGAAGGTATATGGATGATGTTAGAACATAAATATGTATTTGAGAGATTCTTTTTGACCTTTAAAATACTTCTACAAATCCTCTTTCAATTCTGGCCAATGTAGGAAACTTTACTAGTAATTTTCCTTTGACTAGTATTGGTCTCTAGGTCTCGAATTGATTCCAAATTCCTTAAAATATTAAAGGAAGGTGTATGAATGATATTAGGACTTGAATATGATGTTCAGGGATGATATATGGCCACCAAAATACCTCTACAAACTCTCTTAATATTCTGGACCAAGTATGCAATTTTACTAGAAATTTGGGGTTCAAATCCCCATAGGGTAAGTACTGAAAATGGCTTCCCAAATGCCTCCAAACCCACTCAAATTTCTAAACAGAGGTAGGAAATGTATTAAGGATTTTATTAACGTCTCATGTTCACCATTAATTGATTTTTACATCTGTTCCAACCCTCTCCCATTCAACTGCAAAAATCACCAATTCGACCCTTGGGGAAATGACACTATTTCTTCTCCCAATGCAATTAAACTGAGTAAAAATACTTCAAATTCTTAAGTACAGTACATGAAACTAGTAAAATACATCCATGGCAGTCCATTTATCACAAATTCATCATAGAATCATCCATTCATTTGAAATCATCAGCATTACATTGATTCACAACAAGGTAGTGGGGAAATGGCACTGTTCTTTCATTAAAATTGAGATTTATACATTTCTACTTGGAATTTCGACTTGAAACTTTCTGGAGATGAATAAAAGAGTATTTAATTCATATTAAAAAAGAAATGGGGCATTATAATCTTCCCCAAAGAGTACAATAGCTCACTAAAAACGCCCTCCCTCAAGGATCAAGAATATGCCATCAAAACTAGAAATGGTTGAAGGAATGAGCTGCAATAGAAGAAACCATGAGCTGCCATGTAGCTTACACTTGAAAATTAAGACTCCATTAAAGATCCAAATGAAAGGTCTGAATGGCCTTTCCAATTTCCAAATTGGATGGGAATCTTTCACCCTCAAAATTGGCTAAGGCAAGCAACTAGTCATCCACTAGCTCTCCCTCTTCACAAATGCAATTGCAAATTCTACAAATGATCAAAAGCTGGTTTCATTCCTTTTTATTGATATTTATAAAGTTCTAATGTCCTCCATGGGTCGAATTCCTTCCAAGAGACTCATGCCAACTCAAGTTGAGAAGAAATTCCAAAGAACGCCACTTGTACAACAATTCCTAGTTTCCCACTTCCACCAAATCACATGTGGAAGCATCTTAGCTTCCCTAACACCCTTGAGTGCCCTCTTGGAGTCTATTTTTAGCCCTGACATGTCATATATGTCATATATCAGCCTTCAGGTCTGATTTGTGTCATAGGTTTCATAGCATCTTCATCATTGTTGTCATAGAGCTAGGGAATCTAGCCCAAGTGTCTCACTAGCTCCAAATTGCCTCTTCCTCTTCCATGGGAGTTAATCTTCCTCTATATTTCGACCTTGGATGAGTCATGCCATGAATAATACCTTTTGGACTCCCCCAAGTATGTTACCATTCACCTTGAATTCGAATTGGTGAGAGAATGATGCCAAGTGTAGTGGGAAAATCTAGCCATCTGTGGGTCCCACTTCCTCCATGTGTCTTCATGATCAAATGCCACTTTGATTTTCACTTGTATATATTTATTTAGCTCCTTTATTAAATATTTATGCCACTCTAATGTTCAAACATCATTTACTATCCCCATTGTTCCAAATCCCAAAGCTTCCATCCCAAACCTGGGAAACTAGTAATTTTCCTCCTTGGCAATTATTTGACCTTTAACATCAATTTTACAAACTCTAATGAATATGGCCAATGTGATTAGGCCATTGTGACCCAATTCCAAATTTGGGACATGACAGGAATGAAGGATGGTGAGCCATGCTTCTGAACATTTCATCCACTGAAGTTGTAGATGTATTCTCTCCATTGATGGCTGACCCATCTATGGTGAACTCATATGCCTCTTCCTTGGAAGAGTGACATTCTTCAATGAACCTCTCAGGTTCATTCTGGAAAAAATCATGTGCTTGTTTTTTGTCCACTTTTTCTGCACATTCTTCAAGCACATACTGAATAGACTATTGCTCATGATCCACCAATTCATGAAGTTCCTCCCTTGGAACATGAAATAATTCAACCATGTTATTGTGACTTTGTGAAAGCTGGGAGGTAAAAAGTGATTCTGGCAACTTCTCATTAAATTACGCAATTCGATTCTCAGATTCTTGACAAGCACCATGAGTACCAATCAGAGAATCTTTGGTGGTTTCCAACATATGAGTGAGCTTGCTCATATCCTCAACATTCCTGATTGCAGCATTATAGTACATATTCACAAGCTCCAGCAAGTGATCTCTATCAGAAAGAAGTTGAGAGAAATTTCCTCTTAGGCTTCCTACTGCTTCCCATATGTGCACAAAATCTTCAACAAAGGGTTGCTCCTCCATTGATGCAGTTCTCCAACAATAGTGAGAGATCAAAGCATTAAGTTCATGGAGATTTTTCAATGCCTCCTTGATTTTTCCTTCACTCATTTTCAATGGTCCAATCAGGGCAAGAAGTTCTAGCTGGTGAACCTCCATTTCTGCTTCTTGCAATTCACCCTCCTGTGATTCTTGAACCCAACTACTGGAGGAATCAATAAGACCAATCCTCCCACTAGTAGTGGCTGCCATATGGGGCTGCAACAAAGGCCTACAAAAATCAGAATGGTATTCATGTCTCTGTGTACAATTATCCTTCTCAAGAGACAGGTTTATGGCATCATGATTTTCCCCCACAATTTATGATTCACACCCCTCCGAGGTGTACTTGATTTCTGCTTCCTGATGAAGCTTAAGAGTTGACTATGAATCTTATTTATGCTCATCCTTTGGATCAAATCTAATATATGTCTCACCATCATCAATCTGCCCCATATCTTCTGCATTTATCTTGAAATCACCCATGAAGAAATTGGGAGTGATTTCACCTTCCACATTGCCAACAATCAAATGTTTGACTATTGGATCTTCCATTGTGCATTGACCTTCTTCATCCACTCCTTGGAGTAATGGGGCACCGACAAGGTCTTCTTGTTCATTTCTTTCCAAGAAACTTGATTTCTCTCCACATTGTGTGGTGCTCAAATCACAGCCTTTGGACTTCCTTCTTGAAGAAAAACCAAACAGTCTCGCAATGCATGGCCCTGCAAGTGGCTTTGATGAAACTTCCTTCTTGATTCCTTTTCCATGAGATTGGGATGGATCCATATGTAAGGCTGCAAATTCATCTTTATTTTTTCCTGCTTCTTCTCCACCCAAAGAACTAGGTGGATCTTGGTTTCCTCCCTTGATTTTTCCTAGTTGTGTGGACACATCTTTATTCCTCCTTTCTATCTTAGCTCCTAGGGGTAAAGATCTTGCTTTGACTTCTTTGCACACACCATCAACCATATGTGCAATCCTTCTTTTGCTATCACTATTGTAGGGGTCTTTGAACAAACTTTGAATTTCTAAATCACAATAGTCTCTAAAGGTCAGGGACTTCTGAACCTCCTTCTTCAAGGCAGAGTACTCCATGAAGTACTCAAAGGATTTCTTAGGGTTACCTCTTTTGAGTATTCCTTCATAATCCCAATTAGTCAATGGTACGTCATTTCCTATGCTCTCTTCAAACATTTTTTCATCAAGGAAATCATGTTCAACTTTGTGCAAATAAGAATTTCCAACAGGGGTTAAAGGCTCCTCTTCATATGGCTCAAAAATAAATTCTTCTTCTTCACTGACTGGTAGGAGCCACATTTTGCCTCTATGAGAAGATCTTTAATCTTCCTTCCATCAGTGAGCTTCTTTCTTTCCACAGGGGTGGAGGAAAGTGCTCTGATACCACTGTAATATCCTTGGGAATATTTAACCAAGATATTAACTCAACTTCAAAAATTTTAATAAAATTCACTGGTTAAATTTCTTAATAATCCTTTTAAACCAAGCAGGAGGTCAGTGATGGGGATGGAGACTAAATCTGAGTATGGTGGGATGAAATTTTAGTTCTGGAATTTGTATGGAAAAATGTGCAGCAGCAAATAATAACATCAGAGGGAGAGTCCTAAGCACAAAGCACTGGGGCCATTTATGTTTCGGACATCAGCTACCGCTGAAGCCTACCGCAAAGCTTTCTGGGCACACCAACATATGCTTACTAGACTGGGTGGGTACAAAACTGACTTATGACAGTAAATAGTTTCAATGGAAACAATGAGAAGCTTTCAAAATTATTTGGGAAGAGCAGGAGTGGTTTGGAAGTTTTAGGACCTGTCGGGATGACAGAGCTAGTCACATTGAAATCTTTACAAACAGAGGTTAAATCCTCCCAAATTATTAAATTAAGGACTGATATGGAAAATATAATGAATTATTAACCTCCTACACTTTACAGAATGCAAAACTGACACTCAGAATAAATTTGGCGGTCATTTCAGTAAAACTAGTCACAAAATGGTGCTCAATGAGCTAGTCTCTCAATCTCGATTACTAAATGACTTTTATTAACTGAAATACTCTGTTCTGAAGCATTATAATGTTCTGATATACTGTATTCAACAACAGCAGGTTGAAATATAACTCACTGAACCAATATTGCACTCATTTAATTTCTCCTCAACCATACAATGTCTTATGGACTAGAAAATCCATACATAGAGCCATAGAAGAGCTGTAAAAAGGGATGGAATGATTAAATCTCTGATATGAAAGTGTACTTTGGTCTGAAACAGGTTTGAAATAGAGTATGGAGTTGTATTGGGCTTCTTGAGCTGCAATGGGCGCATTCACTTAACTGGAACTACACATGTGCGCTCCTTAACACATGAAATCTTGGCTCCGGTGAAAATGGTTGTATCTCAGTCATCTAGACACCTTTTTCGATGAGACAAAAAATGTTTCCTACTGGAAACAGACCTTCGAACGCAATGGAATATCTCTCACATCCCAGAAATGATCATAAGTGTTGAAATCAAAACCTCCATTTCGGCCCATCAATGTTGTCTCCTCCGAATGTACCCTGTATGATGATAAATCGTTGTAAGCTTGGGTTCTTCTTAGTATTGGATTATATGGACCTGCATATTAGATCTCCATGGCTGCAAATCCTGAGATAATATTAGAGAATAGAATTATAATAGAATAATGGGGCACATCACCCATTGATTAGCTTGGGCACATCGCCAAACCTTGAGAAGCTAAAATGCTTCACTCATAAACTCACAATGACAAAAGTTGTGAAATGGAGTTGGTTGGCTTATTTTATAAACTTCATGATGACCTGCTGAGGAAGTTGAAGAGCTTGGTGACCCGTGAGAACAGGTCACCCATGAGTGGACATACTTCCCTTTATTTTTCCTTACAAGCTTTTCTCCTTTAGAAACTGTGCCCCCCTTTGTCTCCATATGTTTCCTGCTTTGTAAAAGTTGCTTGATTTGTAAATTGCAATCCTTTTTGGAAATGGCGCCCTCCTTTTGCTTTTTCTGGTTGTTTCCATTTTCTTGCTTTTAGAAACTCTTACACCTTTCCTTCTTTTGTTCATTTCCTAAATCCACAAATTGATTTAGCCATATTTCTATTTTCTTGTCTCTAGATCCAATTTGGGAACCTTATCTCCATGAGGGCACTCTCTTGGCTCACTTGCCCAATTATTTTAGGAATATTAAGTAAAGGAATTAATTTAAATTAATAAAATTAATTCCTCCATCAGAACTTAGGCTAAAATTTATTATATAGTTACAGGATTAAATTATCATTTATCTTCCTAGGAAAATAATGTACCCTTTTACCCATGGTCACTGAATTAGCCCAAAATTGGGGACATGACATGTACTTCATCAGGATTCAAGGCCTATGATATTCTATGCAGCATAATGCATGAGACCCACAGTGTATGACTGGTGCACAACATTGCTAGGCACAATGAAGACCCAGCTGATAGAGTGCAAGCTTGGACGGGAAAATAAATTCAGGTTCGATAGTATTCTATGCATATTTTTCTTTAAGAGAGTACCGAGATTGAGTCCGAGGGTTGAAGTCCCTCTGAATGGTCTCCAAAACCCCGCCTTGACCCAGTGGGTAGAAATACTGACATTGCAGGGTGGGCACCGACAGGCTTCACCATACTCTGAGGAGTTCATTCAGTGGTGGGAATGACATATCATCACCATTGATGACTACCCATTTGAGGGAATAGACTACTGTGGAGATAGAGACATGTCGCTCCCTCTAGGGGCCGCGTTCGGAGACATAGGTATGACTACTATTTTTAAGTTTTATGTATTTAATTTTTTGGGATTTTTTATTATAAGTGAATGCAAAAATATTTTTGGTGTGGTATCATATATTATAAGTGATTGTTTGCTCGCAGATATGTGTCCGCGAAGACCTCAAGGTTTCCCACGACACCGACACAGGGGCAGAGGAGGTGAGGTAGTAGGTGAAGCGGAAGAGTGCACTTTGGAGATGGTATGGGTCAATTTGACCCGCATGACAGATAGAGTACCAGTCATAGAGGTAGAGCATCTCCCGAAGGTGATGCAACAACATGTGGTAGGGGTACCAGGTACCTGGCTGCAGCTACTACGGCGTATAGCCAATGTCATACACTATTACATTCAGACTCATCCATCATAGGAGGCTAGAGCACCCTGTAGGGCTTAGATGTCATGGGGTCTTACTATTTTTGTATCGGATTGTATATTTTTGAGAGCTACAGGCTCCAATTTTGTATTATGACACCACGTTTTGACATATTATTTATGAAAAAACTATGATTCTTCATTCTACTATTGTGTACGTACAAATGTATGAATGAATGTTTATTTGTGTGCTTCTTTGATTGATGTGACAAATGCCAATCTAGGACATAATTAGCATATGCATCAGTTATATGATTAAAACGTCTCGGAACATGAATGTATGTAATGAAAACAAAATGATGCTCCACAAGTATTACCCTTAAGAACCTCCTTAGTAATGTAGGATCCCACACATAGAACTCGTTGTTTAACTGAGACACAACTAGTTGCGCATCCAGGCGGAATTCTAAAGACTAGATACCATGCGAAATGGCATCGCGAAGTAACTCAATAACAATACTATACTAGGCCACATTGTTGGATGTAGAACCGAGACAAGCACCTCCTGGAGACACAATTTGATGGTCGGGTGAATAAATAAACGACGTAGCAGAAGAAAGTCTCTGTGTATGGTGGCTAGCCCCATCCACGAATCCCAAGAACAATGGAGATTCCGCTGACATCTGTCAACCGAACAGAGGAAAATCAGCAAACCCGAAAAATAAAAACAAAGCTAAACTATGTATAAAAGCAACTATACAATAGTATACAAAAGTATCAGCTCGATCTAGAAGCTCAAGCATAATACTGCTTGAGGTAGAGCCCATTTATAGCCTCCTTCAGGGCATTCCCCTCGTAGTCTTCCAGCTCATAGGCTCCTTTTTCCAGGACACGCCTCACAATGTAAGGACCATACCACATGGGGTTAAACTTGCCTGCCCCCAGGGATTCCATAGCTTGATCATATAGGAGGACCAAGTCACCTTTAGCATATTTCTGGGGACAGACATGCCTAACATACTGAACCTTAACACAACGTTTGTTAGCATCAATTTCTACGTTGGCATCCTAATGCTGCTCGTCAAGTTGCTCGAGGTAGGATAAACGTTTCTCTACTTCTGAAGTGTCAAGTAGGTGCTCTATATATAGTTTCAGGGAAGGGATTTCACATTCAATCGGAAAGATAGAATCCACACAATGAACTAACTAAAATGGTGAGAACCTGGTGGAAGTATTTATTGCGGTTTGGTATGCCCACAAAGAAGGATATAACATAATGTGCCAATTGCTCTTGCTTTGTCGGATGGTTCATTGGAGAATGGTCTTTAAGGACTTATTTACTTCCTTGACCTGACCATTCGCTTGGGGATAATATGAAGAGGAACGATCTTGTTTAAACCCAAGCTTGAGTGACTTCCATGGTTAGTGACAATCTCCTTCAGGATACCGAATTGAGTTATAATCTGATTGAAAATGAAGTGGGATGATGTAGTAGCATCGGCTTTAATGTTTGGCATGGCCTCTGTTAGCACCAGGATTGTGCTAGGTGTCGGGAAGGGCCTAAGCCTATGGAATCAGTAGAGAGAAGCTTCGACGTCAGTCCATATGGCCCAAAGGTAGAAAGCTAAAGGACATGTGTAGAAGATTTATCCCAAAGGAGGAGTATCTACTGAGGCCCGAGGTCCAAAAAGCGGCAGTTAGCGGAGTAGAAATGAAGAATTACACACATGGTGAGCAAAGGAATATTTGGATGGCGGAGATCGGGGTTGAAGTAGATTGACAGTTGCAAGTGTCCGGCCAAGAGGGAGTTGAAAGCTGTACAAATTGCGGGTGGGGAAGTTAACTGGTGGGCATGTCCAAGCTAATCAATGGTCAACTGCCTAGATCGACGGTCCATCAAATGTTCGCACTTTTAACTTGCATGAGAACAACTGCATTTCATATTTGCGAACTCAAGTTAAACCCCGACGCTTTCAAACGGCTGCGATTCAGTAGAGGGAGAGATTTCCAGCTTTAGATCAGTTCACAGATCTTACTTGTGCGCCAAGCCAACCAACTTCAGATTTGCGAATGCGGTAGGAGCAGCGCCATCCGACGGCCTAGATTTAGGTAAGATGAAAATCAACAATGCCCATTTGATCATGCGATCAAAGGTGGGAAAGGAGCTCTACTGACACTAAAATGATGACCAATGAAGCCAAGGCCATCTCAGTGCCGTCGCATGTCTCCCCACCTATCCGAAAGGCCATGTCAAGCATGTTTCATGTCAACTCAGGTACAGACATCATGGCCGCTCGATTGGGAGATTCGGTCAGGCCATCATGGTAGGGACGATCGCATGTAGTTGTTGTCATCATCACGACCATTATAAGCATGGCCCCTGTATCTTGATTCAAAATAATGGCATGAGAAAGGTGGCGATCTTGGACACTCGAGCATCTTTCAGTTAGAGCCCGATCATGGAGGAGAACCAGGAGGTTGAAGTAGTTGTGGTGCCAGAGCGGGTGTGGATTGAGGTGGAAGAGGAGCATATTCCCTCCTCGCCACTAGTCTTCGACCGCGTGGAAGAGAGTTCGGCTAGCGAACCTAAGGAGCACAAGGACCAACGGGTGCATGGGGGAGATTAACGTCGACTGAAGAATAAGGGAGCCTCCGAGGGTGAGCAAAGGACATATCCAAATATGGAAATCATCAAGGATTACATCGTCCCCACGGAAGAGGCGACACCTCCCCTTTCAGTAGAGAAAGTTCGAGATGAAGACGTCCTGAAAGTGGAAGACTTCTTCGGACCGCAGGGCCAATTGAAAGTTCCAGAATGAGGTGGTGAGCTGTTCGAGTCATTTCCTTTTCCCACCTGGCAAGTCTGTCCTTAGCTAAGAACGTAGTTGTCTATTTACTCAAGTTTTGTGTCCTGTTAAGGTCCATAGGTTGTTTAAATTTGTCATGGTATGCACCTTGTAAGGAACACCTGTAGAAAGCAGTCGTGGTTAGTTAGCAGTCCTTTTCATTTTGTGATTCGCTATCAGAAGTGGCGAGCTAGGCCGTATTGGAGGAAGCATATTTTGTAACTGTTTTTGATGCTCGGTATAGGGCCAAGAGTCTATAAATTGCTATGTAATAGGAGATCAAAGGGTTGGAAAATAATATGGCTAATGCATGGGTATCGAGCTCTATTTGAAACATTTCCTTTAATATAATTGCAGTGCCTGTGGCAGATATCTAGCAGAGATTCATGTTTTGCTTTGCTTACAGTCTGTTTTTCCTTTCTTCTCATGTTGTTGTGCTTCTTGTTATCTGCTTACATTATGTTTTCCCTATCATATCTGAGATCAGTGTATAATAGAGCATAAATCTTGGCAACAATATTTGGTTATTGTTTAAGATATTCACTTAAAATTTCCACTAAAGTTGATATTGAATTCATCTCTGCTGAGTGCTCGTATTAATGGTATGTTCTTTCTTTCTTCTTTCATCACCAGAAAATAGCATTCTGACGGGAAGCAAGTGGCTATCTTGCCTCTGTTTTAGTAATCCACACTACAGCTCTGTTATGTGATTTACATGTTGTGTCTTGACTCCATCGCCCAACGTTTTCTCCCATGATTATCTTGCCATACTTTAAACAATTTGCCATATCAGAAATATGACCTTCCGAATATGCTTTGAATGATCATCTTGAGCAGTAAGGCTCCACGTTTCTTTTTTATTATCTTCAATCATTTTTTAAGAGAGATCCCTCTCGAACTATGTTGGGTCAGTAGCATGAGTCTAAAGTGGTTTTGTGGTTACCCCTTGTTGGCCTCTCTGCAACCTAGAGGTATGATTTGGTTGCTAACATATTGGCGCCGTTGCCGGGGAACGAGTTGCTTTATCATCCTTGGGAGAACGAAAACATTTCGGAGCTGAATGTTGATTGTGAACAACATTCAGACATTGAAAAGGTTGTATACTTTTCACCTGGCGACTCCACTCACTGAGTTTTCAGTGTAAAGGTGGCTCCACTGAAGGGGAAATCGACAGCTCCACTAGAGAGTGAGCCCAACTATCTAAAGGGATGAAATAATTAAGAGCCAGGTATCCAAATATTGATTTCTTTAAAGAGGTCTGTTCTTTTGTTTTGGTTTCCTTATGCCCTTATGTATCTATGTCAGAAAATATCTACGTCGCAGAAGAGCTCCAAGCCACGAGATAATTTCCTTTATATATCCTTCCCTAGACCTCACCAATGTACGCACTCGTCTCACTCCTAGAGCTGATCCCATCCCTTCTTTTGAACCATGTAAGATCCATAACAAACCTTGCAAATCCTATGAGAATGTGGCTGATGATATTCCCGCTGTGCATACCCCTTTACCTTCCATATCTTAGCTTAGATATAGCCCTTTAAAGCTGCTCCTTGTTCTTCATGAATTTCCTTCAAAATACCACAAATACCTCCCTTGTTTTTATGGAGAATCCGAAAGCCTTACTGCTGAGAAACACCTTCAAGGCTTTGAGAATTTTCTAGACCTTTTTGAAATAGAACACGATGATGTCTATATGAGGGCCTTTGCCCTGTCCTTCTAGGGGAATGTCAAGAAGTGGTTTAATCATTTACCGTCTGGGTCTATTGGTACATGGGAGGAACTTTCTGATTTTTTTTGGAGTTTTGGAGTAATAGGAGGCCATGGGACTTGGTTCTTTCAGAGTTTTACTCCATGAGAAGGCAAGATGGTGAAACCATGTCCAAATTTAACAGGAGGTTTGCGAGCTTCTACTATAATATTCCCAAGGGAATCCAACCCCCAGAAAATGCTGCTAAATTGCATTTTGCGTCTTTTTTCCCCCCTAAATCATCTTTTCATATTTTAGAGAGAAGGTCCCCCAATTTGCAATGTATGTTCATCGATGCACTAGAAGTCAAAGACAATATTAGAATGTCTAGGAAAGCCTCAGAGCAAGGGAAGGGAGATGAACTGATGAGGGGAGTAGAGTTTGAAAAAGGGTGTGAGCAGGGAAATCCTGGGTTATTGCATCTTAGTGAGCTGAGGGACGGTCATCTAATCCATATGCAAGAGGGTGATGGTGTAGGTTTGTCCCATGAAAATTGCACTTGGGGCACCAAAACTTTTGAGGTGCAAGGTTTCGAAGAGACATCTGGTTCGCCAATATATGATGAATATGGATATGAAGATGTCATGTTTTTTCTAGAAGCAGATGAGAAAAATGAATCATCATGCCTTCAAATCCACTATGTAGAGGGGCCAACCAAAGAGGAGGGCCTAGCGACAGCTCCTAATTTCATCACGGAAATCCATGAAAATATTGAGCCCAAGGATGGTGGATCCCTGTTCCCAGAAGCTGAATCATTCACCAGAATAAGGAGAATTCTTAAAGCCACGAGTGAGGAAAGTTTGAAGACTTTGCAAGAAGAGCCCTGTCCTCACCCAAGTGAAGGAGAGGGGACTAGTGATCAGGAGGCTCCTAGAATCCCCCAATAGGAAGAATTTTCTTTGTGGGCTAAAACTGGAGGAGATTATGAAATTCTTGAAGAAGTTCTCGAGCCTAGCACATACCTTCAGCAACCTGACTAGATAATTAGATACTAGAGGGAGACAGAGCTAGGAAACAAGATTTTTACATAGGCTTCTCAAGCCTGGAGCCTTGGTTTCAAGAAGGGTGGCCTTTTCCTGATCCTTTTAGAGGGCAGAGTGAAGTTTCTTTGGGGATTCAAGAGTAGAACTGTGTTTTTAACCTAGGAATCGTAAGCATCCTTGGAAAGGATGGTGTAGAAAGCTCATACACGGGGGAAACCTCTCAAGTTACCAAGTTACGGCCGCGTCATAGGGAGATGCTTGAGGCTGTTCATTTCAATCCTACCAGGTTATACGGTGGTTTCAGTATGCATCATTTTTAGGTCTTGCTTAAAGTTTTTCAAAGATACTCGATCTCTAGACCAGAGGTGGGCACCGAAGAAAATGAATGGCTTACTTACTACTCTGTTGAAAGAAAACTTGGCAGGCCATAAGAGGAATTACAAGTTGATAGAGCACCAAAAACATTGCGGCAGAGACATCCTTGTCCTGTCAGAAGGAAGGCAGAGGGATTTGAAGGATCCAGTTTTTTATACGATCCAGTAGTAGACTACATGAGAAAATTTATCAGCTGGAGCGGGTGACCTTGTTTTACTTAGAAGGTCCTCACCCATCACCATCACCTGCTGCCACCGATCTTTGATTTTCTGATGTTAGTCGAGCATGATGAGAAAACCCATCTAGAGTATCGGTTGCTGGAATGGTTACATTGGCATCTTTGTATAACCTGAAGCGACAGCCATTCTAGTAGCAAAGGATAGAGTAGTCTGTATATAAATAAGCTCAAGTTTTCAACATTTTCAATTAAAGTAGAAAGTTTCAATTTTTAGTTGGTCTCCATTTTTCAATAAAGAGCTACGGACAACTAATTCCATGATAAGCCACAACCAAATGGATCAGTAACCTGGCCTATGGGGTTCTCTACTACCTTGCTGGGAGGATATCATCCGCAATAGGAGCCTATTGTCAGAACCAGGATTGTGATGGGTGTCGGGAAGGGCCTAAGCCTATGGAATCAACAGAGAGAAGCTTCGCCCTCAGTCCATATGGCCCAAAGGAAGAAAGCTAAAGGCCTTGTGCAGAATATTTATCCCAAAGGAGGAGTATCTACCAAGGCCCAAGGTCCAAAAAATGGCAGTTATCAGAGTAGAAATGAATAATTATGCCCATATCGAGCAAAGGAATCTTTGGATGGTGGAGATCCGGGTCAAAGAGGATCAATGGTCGCAAGCATCTGATGCAGAGGGAGTTGAAAGCTGTATAAATCATGGGCGGGGAAGTTAACTTGCGGGCATGTCCAAGCCAATCGACGGTCAACCGCCTAGATCGATGGTTGCGCAAATGTTCACACTTTTAAGTTACATGAGAACAACCGCATTTCATATTTGCACACTCAAGTTAAACCCCGACACTTTCCAATGGCTGCGATTCAGTAGAGGGAGAGATTTGCGGCTCTAGCTGAGTTTACAAATCTTACTTGTGCGCTAAGCCAACCAACTTCAGATTTGAGAATGTGGTAGGAGCAATGCCATCCAACGGCCCAGATTTAGGTAAGATGAAAATCAACGGTGCCCATTTGATCATGCGATCAAAGGAGGGAAAGGATCTCTATTGACACTGAAATGATGACCAATGAAGCCAAGGCCATCTTAGCACCGTCGCATGTCTCCCCACCTATCCGAAAGGCCACGTCAAGCATGTTTCATGTCAACTCAGGTACAAACATCATGGCCGCTCGATTGGGAGATTCGGTCAGGCCATCATGGCAGGGATGATCGCATGTAGCTGTTGTCATCATCACGACCATTATAACCATGGCCCCTGCGTCTTGATTCAGAATAATGGCATGAGAAAGGTGGCGATCTTGGCCACTCGAGCATCTTTCAGTTAGAGCCCAATCATGGAGGAGAACCAGGAGGCCGAAGTAGTTGTGGTGCCAAAGTAGGTGTGGTATGAGGTGGAAGAGGAGCATATTCCCTCCTCCCCACTAGTCTTCGACTGTGTGGAAGACAGTTCGGCCAGCGAACCTGAGGAGCACGAGGACCAACGGGTGCGTAGGGGAGATCGACATCGACCGAAGAAGAAGGGAGCCTCCGGGGTGAGAAAGGAACATATCCAGATATGGAAACCATCAAGGACTACATCCTCCCCACGGAAAAGGCCACACCTCCCCTTTCAGCAGAGAAAGTGCCAAATGAAGACGTCCTGAAAGTGGAAGACTTCTTCGGGCCGCAGGGCCAATTGAATGTTCCAGAATGAGGTGGTGAGTTGTTCAAGCCATTTCCTTTTCCCACCCGGCAAGTCTGTCCTTGGCTAAGAACGTAGTTGTTTATTTAATCCAATTTTGATGCCTGTTAAGGTCCATAGGTCTTTTAAATTTGTCATGGTCTGCACCCTGTAAGGAACACTTGTAGAAAGAGGTCGTCGTTAGTTAGAAATCCTTTTCATTTTTTGATTCATTTTCATAAGTGGCGAGCTACGCCGTATAGGTGGCAGCATGTTTTCTAACTATTTTTTATGCTTAGACCAAGGCCAAGAGCCTATAAATAGGTATGAAATAGGAGATCAAAGGGTTGGAAAATCACATGGTTGAGGCCTGGGGATCGAGCTCTATTTGAAACATTTCCTTTAATATAAGTGCAGTTCTTGTGGCAGATATCTAACAGAGATTCATGTGTTGCTTTGCTTATAGTCTGTTTTTCCTTTCTTCTCATGTGATTGTGCTTCTTGCTATCTGCTTACATTATGTTTTCCATTTCATATCTAATATTAGTGTATAATAGCGAAGAAATATTGGCAACAAGCTCTGGTTATTGTTTCAGATATTCATTCAACATTTCCACTAAAGTTGATATCGAATTCACCTTTGCTCGGTGCTCATATCAATGGTCTGTTCTTTCTTTCTTCTTTTATCACCATAAAATAGCATTCCGATGGGAAGCAAGAGGCTATCTTGCCTCTGTTTTAGTAATCTGCACTACAACTCTGCTATGTGATTTACATGTTGTGTTTCGACTCCATCGCCAATGTTTTCTCCCATGATTATCTTACCACACTTTAAACAATTTTCCCTATTAGAAATTTGACCTTCTGAATATTCTTTGAATGATCATCTTTAGCAGTAAGGCTTTGCATTTACCAAATGGGTTGAGGCCATGCGAAATGTTAAAGTCGATGGTGCTACAGTAGCCCACTTCGTTTTCAATCAGATTATAACTCAATTCGGTATCCTGAAGGAGATTATTTTACCAAATGGGTTGAGGCCATGCCAAACGTTAAATCCGATGGTGCTACAGTAGCCCACTTTGTTTTCAATCAGGTTATAACTCAATTCGGTATCCCGAAGGAGATTGTCACTAACCTTAGCAGTCATTCAACTTTGAAACTTTGTTGTTCTCCTAGGGATGATAAAGCAACTCGTTCCCTAGAAACGACGCCAATATGTTAGCACCCAAATCTTACCTCTAGGTTGTAGAGAGGCCAACAAGGGGTAACCACAAAACCACTTTAGAATCATGCTACTAACCCAGCATGATCCGAGAGGGATCTCTCTTAAAAAAGGATTGAATTTGGAAGTGACTGCCATGGTCAATGACAATCTCCTTCGGGATACCGAATTGAGTTATAATTTGATTGAAAACAAAGTGGGCTGCTGTAGCACCATCAGATTTAACATTTGGCATGGCCTCAACCCATTTGGTAAATTAATCAATGGCCATGATGATATGGTGATGCCCCCCATTTGAGTGGCTTGTAATCCATGAAATCTACCCCCCACTTGGTGAAGGGACCGACGGTGATGACCGGATGTAAAGGAGCAGGGTGCAAGCGCATGTTCTAAGTGAACACCTGGCAAGGGTGACATCTCTGAATATCGTAGGCCAGAAATAGCCTTCTCGCAAGATACGTTGGGATGTCACAATCCCATATAAGTGACCACCACATGCTCCCCTGTGGCAATCATTAAGCACTAGCTCCACTTCTTCATGAGTTAATAAACGACAAAGAATAGAGTCTTTTCCTTGGCGATAGAAAGTTTCACTGACGATGACATAATCTTTAGCATGATGTCTCACACGCCATCGCTCATCTTGCGAATAGTGCGAAGGGAACTTCAGATTTTGGAGATATATAATGATATCCCCATACCAAGGGTCCGTTGACGAGTTAAGAAACAAATATTCATCAACAAACGAGTCTTCATGGACTATTTTCTCATCAAGTCTTGTGAAATCAGACATCAATTTTGTGAAAACCAAAGACTTCACCGACTTCACTGAAGCAAAATCAATATCAAACTCCTGAAGGATGACAATCCATTTATTATATTTCCCCCCAATTATGCGTCGTGAGAGCACAAATTGAAATAGATTAACATGCGTTATAATGGTTGTCTTCCTAAGAAAAATATAATGCCATAATCGTTGGACTACATGAACAGTCACAAGGGCCAATTTCTCAACGTGAGAGTATCTCAGCTCAACATCTATGATATTTCTACTAATATAATAGATAACATGCTCCTGGAGCACATCATCCTCTTGAACTAAGACCATACCAATCGTCTCTTGAGACCCGACCACATAAAGCAAAAAATCTCTTGCAAAGTCGAGTGGAATAAGAAGAGGGGCAGATACCAAGGCTTTCTTCAAAGCGTCGAAGGACTATCTAGCTCACTCATCTGAGATAAAAAGGGTGTCCTTCTTCAGTAGTCATGCGAAACCTTTAGTAAGATTGGCATAATTCATGATAAAACGGTGTAAGAAAGTGGCTCTCCCTTGGAGGCTCTAAAGTTGAATCAAGTTACATGGGGGAGGCAATCGAAGTATTGCCTCAACCTTTAAAGGATTGACTCTAATACCCTCTTTGGAAACTACAGACCCTAAAAGGCGACCCGTTTTCACGACAAAGATGCACTTGTTGGGATTCAAATGAATCTTATAGCACTGCCATCTTTCGAAAATGAGGTGGAGGTGATTGTGGTGATCAACTCTCTTATGAGAGTGACCAAAAAGATCATCCAGATAAGCCTCCACTATGTGCTTAAGGTCATGAAAGGCATAGGTCATGGGATCTTGAAAAGTAGCTCCGACGTTTTTAAGGCAGAAAGGCATAGGTCATGGGATCCTAAAAAGTAGCTCCAATGTTTTTAAGGCGGAAAGGCATCTTCTGGTATGCAAAGGTACCCCAAGGACATATAAATGTGGTCTTATGTTGATCCTTGGGTTTAATCTGGATCTAATTGTAACCTAAAAAACCGTCCATGAATGAAAACACTTCATTTCCCGCACAAGCATCCAAGATTTGATCTATGAATGGAGTGGGGAAGTTATCGTTAGGACATGCTTAGTTCAGATCTCTAAAATCAATACATATACAGATGGTTCCCTGCTTCTTATCCACAGGAACAGGATTGGATACCCATTCGACAAGGGGAACTGGGTAGATGAAACCAGCTTTGAGCAGCTTCTCTACCTCTACCTTGATCGCGGCTGCCTTCGTAGGATTCACAGCACGAAGACATTTTCGAATAGTCTTAACATTTGGATAAGTCTTAATTTCGTGTTCGACAATACTAGGGTCTATACCTAGCATCTCCTCATAAGACTAGGTGAAAACATCTCGAAATTCTTTGAAAAGATCGGTGTAAATGTGGATTTCCGCACGGGAACAATCGTCACTGATGTAAATGTTCTCAATATTTTTGGGAGTACGAGAGATGTTGATTGGAATGGTTGGGGAAATGTTATCCATATTCCCCTCTGCGTAAATCCCATGCAAATCCAAAGGAGTGTCAGGATGACCAACCTTCTCTACTAGAGTCAATCAAAACTATTCTTGCTCAATAAGGTCAAGGTTGGGAAGAAAATAAGATTGATGATGAAGATCTTCCCAAGGCTTATCACTACCATACATGGCCTCGATGATATCTTCATCTGAAGGAAAGTACAATCAAGGAAATCATGCGAGCAAGAGGAGTCGACTGCCCACGTGGGAAACATAATGGGATCTTCCTCTTCTGTCCGTGAAGAGGAGAGATCTGGTTCTGCAGTGGCTTGTTGAATCTCACAGTAATCAAGCTCGTATGCAGACAAGGGCATGGCCATCCCAATGTGCATAATGTTTCTAGATGAGGAACTCGTAAATTCCATGAATCATTAAAATATGACGTCCAGAATGGTACATTATGTAATGAGGAAGGCGCACCATAAGAAATGTTTCCTATAAAGGATATTGGTGCAACAATTTGAAGGATCCCATCAAAGAGGAATACAATCCTACACCAATATTCCCAGTTGTCGGATGATAATTTTCGATCTGAGTAACTTTCGTTCCTGGTGATGCAATGGTATTGGAACTAGTAAAATCGAGCTAATCGACCGTCACAATCGTGCCTTCGTGGGGAAAGAAGATAAATCTAAACATAGAGGACATGATCTCTTTCATGGCATAGATCCAATTCCGGCCTAGTAAAAGGTTGTATTTGATGGGTGCATCAACCACCTCGACTTCAATTGGCACGGACTTCCCACCCAAGTGGACCTCAAGGGAGGGGATAATACCATGCAGCCTGAACGAATGACCATCAAATGCAGTCAGCATGGTCATAGACTTCGACAGTAGAGGGGAACCTAGATCATTCCAACAAGCCAATGACAATACTGATGTGGAATCATCTTAATCAACCACGGTACTTTTAATGATCTTTTGTAGGAACCTAACATGGACTTGTAAAGCCACATGATAGGGAAACCAAGGCTGGATATCAGTAGTATCGAACTTGAAAATATTAGGGCTACACTGATCTTGGACTCCCAAAGCACATTAAAGGGTAGACCTTTGAGAAGAACAAGCCTGAAGAACCTCGAGAGCTGACATGCACATGGAGTTTGGCCCAAATATTCTACATTGGAGTAGTTATGGGTGGCTCGAGCATTGGGTTTGTGCATCGAGCACTTAAGAACACCTTTCGGTATCCATGGCATAGAGTTAGGCTTCTCGATATGCAAAGGGGTCTCAGGTGGAGGGGGCTCATTCCCCATCGAAGGTTGTGGAGCTCCATAGTCATGAGAGCGAGTAGCAACAATAACCTCTGATTTGACCATGTTGACGCATCTGTAGCCGCTGGCACCTCTACCGATGACCGAAGCACTTGAAGCCATATTTTGGTGATGAGGAAGGGGATCCTTCAACACAGTTGGGCCCTATGCAATGTGCTTCACAGATTCTTCAAACGAGGACACAAATGTGTAAGGTGATCTTCCATGCAAATCTTACAAGGGAATTTCACTTTACATCTAGGTTTGCAGTCCCCGCCAGCATTTTCGTCGTCTTGAGGAGGGTTGGCGTTCTCCTTCTTAGGATTATTGTTCTTATTATTCCCACCCCTATGATTATTTTTCCCCTTTTTCTTCCCACCAGGGTGCTGGTTACCTAATGAGTTTGTCGATTCTATAGAATGAACATCCGACAACTGGGTGGAAATGGATGAGGCGTGAGCCTGTCTAGGGGTATATTGGCTAATGGACAGATTATGCATTTGATTCATAACCAAATATACGGGTCGAGTACTTGTGGATCCAACAATAACATTTGCATGTGGTCCAGGAACTTGCTTGGGCTCATGTCGTGACTGTGGTGCATCACGTATAATGTCATATAATATGCTAGACTGAGCATAGACTAGATCTAGCTGTTGGGATTTGAAGATAGTTTGTTCCTCAATCATAATACTAGACAATGAAACGTCCTTCGAAATGTAAGGGAGTAAAGACTTAAGGAACCATTCCAACATAAACTCTGGAGGAATGTTGGCTTTCAGTAGCCTCTTCTGGCAACATTACTCCTGAATATGGTCAGAGATGTGCGTGGCTTTGTCCTGATTGAAGGTGGATAAAATTTCAGTGCAAGTATCATAACGAACTGGTAATAGAAAGTGGTCTAGGAAAACCAAAGCTAAATCGTTGAAACCTCTATATGTCCCCCGAGGCAACTTGACATACCATTCGTCACTGCCCCTATGAGGGTGCGTTGAAACAACCTCAAACGAATAGAGTCATGGTTCAAGGAATTCGAGGAGCACCATAAGTGAAATGTGGTGACGTAATCACTTGGATCCTCACCATTCTTCCCCTCAAAATTTGGAATGTCAGAAGGGAGCTTGGTGGGGACTGGAGGCCATGTAGGATCATGACACATCAGATCATTTGTGAGATTCGAAAGATCAGGTAGATTCAATCTAGCAAGAAATGGGAGCTGAGGCTATGAAGCTTGATTATAAGCTCCCAAAAGAGACTAGTTCTGCGAAGGTGAGATCGTGTTCATGGTAGATGACACTTGAGGTGCCGACAAACTTTGATATAAGCCGTGATTGTGACCATACGGATAATAACCTCCTCCGAACTGACCCATGTTATGATACACAAGCATATGCATAGACGGTATTCCATGCGAGGGATTGGGAAACTAACTAGGACCAGTTGAAAAAACATAAGAATGGGGTCCCATATAGCCACTCAAAGAAGGGAAACTAGATGAGTGATGGTAGTATGAAAACAGTATATTCCCACTCACAGGAATCGACAAACTAGATAAATGAGGAGGATTCGACATTATAAAATTGTTCGAGGGTACATGCATAGAGGTATGTGGGTTAAAAGATGGAATGTAAGTTGTAGATCCCATACCTATCATGAAACCTCCACTCGAAAATGGGTTCACACTAACACTAGGGGTTTTCGTAGGACATGGTCCTCCTCCAACATACAGAGTAGATGGAGGGATGTGACCAGTCCCAAAATGATTTGTAGTAAAAGGGGCTGTAGTGGCCCCCCATCCCAATGCCATAGATAGCATGACTACTAGACACGGTGGAAGTAACAGTTGGCGTATAACGAGGAACACCCAATGAAAAATGGTGTGAGGTCATAGGTAAGGATGTAGAACCATAACCTAGCATCCCAAAGGATGAACCATATAAATAGCCTATTGACCATGTTCCATCAAAAGGGTTTTTGCTTGTGGGCTGGGATGTCCCAGACCCATGAGGAATCATGTGTGATGAACTATCCACCCAATCCATTCTCAGAGAGAATATGATAGGAGGGGAAGTTCCCTTTGGACTAGCGGGCGGAGTAGAAGGGACTCCTGTTGTGCTAGATGTGGAACTCATGAGGAACTCATGATAAGAGCCCTCTGAAGCTCATGAGATGTAAATGAAAGACCAACAGTAGTCTTCCGATGTAACATCCCCAAAAATTGAAAAAAAATTAAATTTTTTTCGTATATTAATAAATGCTAATATTTAATATTGCAGAAGTATTTTACTAACAACTTAACTTTTTTAATAACAGATCAGTTATAAGTTAAAAATATGCCACAAACAGTCATGAGTTGTTTTAAAAGTGTCGCAACGACATGATGTTGTTAATACTTTAAATGTAACGTAATCAATTTGATTACGTGCTTTTGTATGGATAATTATGCGATGTGTTTTAATGCTATTTATGTAATGAGCTGTAATGACACCATGTCTCCATCACTCTTTGTCTAAATTCAATGCTGTAATATTTTATTGAAGACTTACATATTCACTTCGTTGTCCGAATATTTTACTGTTACTTGTTCAATGTATACATCAACATTTATTTTATCTCTTTAAAGTGTTATAATTTTGATCATGGATACTAACCGTTTGTCTCCTTTTTGTTGAAGGGGTCCTATGGGTACCCCGAGGCTTACTTAGCTATTATATTGCTAACGCTCATTACTATTCCTATGCAATACTACAGGTAAGAATTCTACTGTCCAAGTTTATAGGGAAAGACATTCGCAGAAGTAAATAAGGTGTACATCAAACTATCTTTACATTGTTATGATGGATTTTACATCCTCATCTTGTTCATGAAATATTTGTTTTGAAGCTTAGGGCTAATCATACCCTAGCCCTGACAGTACTATACTCTCGTTTTAGAATGGCCATAAGATAATTATTATGATAACCTAAATATTGTATTATCTCTTTAGTAATATGTTTATTTGAATAGAGCTCCATATACATTCCTTTTCGAGAACTTGTTAAATAGGTGGTTATAAGAACTATGGCTTACCGAATCAGGTGCTTAAACTATGGTTTAATGTAGATATTGCATGATAGTAAAGTTTGGTATTCGAAACAGGTTCTTGACTATAGGTGTGATCAAAAGATTTAAAAATGACTGGAATACACATTGGCAGGTCTGCGTGATGGTCATAGTGTTTGGTAAAACCATATCCATGCATTGAATGCACACCGTAATAACATTAACTCAGTTCATTCGACACTTATTTGAGAGGAGGATCCGACAGGATTTCAGCCATATCGGTGTTTTGAATGCCATTTGTAACCTCCAGGGTTTGATGGTGAAACTCGCTGCTTGCAAAATTGGCATTTTGAAAACTATTTGTGCTCTTGCATATCGATGATGGAACTTGCAGCTTACCTCTAGCAGAGTACCATTTCAATAGGTAAGCCTGAGTTTTTTTTTGACAGAGTTTGTTTCACTTTACAAGTTCTATAATGTGTCGAGTCTAACTACTACTGCTTGCTACATGTGTTGTGTGTTGAGCCAGGTTACTTCCTTAACAAACTAAGGGCGTGGAAGGATGGGCATTGTTCCAAAAGATCTCACAGCCCTGGTAAGCCTCAGGCAATCCCTTGGAACTCTGTTTTGCCTGTGTGGTTCGTGGTGGTAAATTTTTGGCATTGATGTTGGTTCTGTGTTGTCCCAATGCGATGTAAAAACTTGTTCATTTTAGTGTTTTTTTGTTGCCTTAAGAGTCTAAGCCATATGGCATCTTTGTAAATAAACAATGGGTTGAACCCTCAAGCCTTTGGCTCGCATTGGCTTCTCAAAGCTTTTCTTGAGTTTACATTAATGGAAATTCTATTTGGTTAAGTGGCTGTGTATACAGACTTGTAATGAGTTTATAGTGATAGCCTTGAGCTTTGGCTCTAGAATAAATAAAATATATATACTCTGTATGCATCTTAAAATAGATGATTAGTATTTGGAAATCGATTCTGGGAATTATCCTAGCCCCTACAGTAACTCTATTTTTTGGGTTTTGACTCCGTTATTAAATGGCTACTATGTAATACGGTTTGGAGAATTATATAAGTTTTCCACAATACATTTGGATGTATTGGAAAGTCTTGAAAAAATGTCCCAAGCCTAAGAGCTCAGCATTTAAAAGGAAAAGGGATAGCGCCCTGTTGCTCCCAGACTTGTATTAGAATGCTTTATTTTAATTGCTATTTAATTTAAAAGATGGAAAATAAATATTTTGGGCCAAGCCCTAACTGAAAATCTGTGTTTAACATCTACTGTTCTGAATTCAGAGTTGTATTGTTTAATAGTTTGGCTTCCTACAAGTTTTCAAAACCCTAACTCTGTCCATTAAATAAACTAATACTATATTTTATACATATTATATGGTTGGGCGAGTTCCTTAATGAGGCTTGAACCCTTAACCATGTGAATTTGTTTTATGTCCGTGGAAAAAAAAGGGCAATGATGGCTTCGATGGATTACATCGAACTCTAAATTAAAGATGTGTTTGGTTTACATTGAACCCTTGATATTTATTTACAATGTTATTGTTATTTGATTCTACGATAATGGTTGATATTTTGAATTACTTCGTTGTAGTTGTACTTGTTACAAGGTTAGACCCTTACTATTCTTTAAACTTGTAGTGTTGTTTGTTTATGGAATTATAATGGCATCTCGAGCAGTATGAATGGTTTATCAGTTGTAATAGTTGTGAATGTGTTTGTTCGAGAATATATGTTTCGAGGTTGTGTTTATGCTGTACCTGTTTTATAAACAAGATACCTATAATATACTAGAAGATGGTGTTTGTTTAGGTACGAATTGAGATTTATGGTTTTTATTTAATATTCCCTAGTTACAATATTGTTGATTTATAAAGGTCGATACTTTGTATGCTCTGTTTAGGCAATATTTATATTTAAATGATAAGTATATTTAAGAGATATTTATGGTACTTTGATTCTATTTATGATATTACGATATTTCTCTAAATGTTTGACAAAGTTATTCTGTCAATGAACTATAAAAACAATATGTCTGAAATATATAGTATACATTTATATATTAGATTATTTCCACATAATACTATTTAAACTAGTTACTATTGTTATCAAGACTGTAACAGAATTAGACTTTGACTAAGTATTTCTTAATATCATTAATCACTATGTCTACCTTTTAGAACAGAAGAACAACATTATAATCAGAATCATTCAATCTCAGAGATCATTCACATTTATCTACTTAATCATTTCTTTTTGTACTAGAGTATGTATCTTCGGAGAGTGGAAAAATACATAAAGAAATTTATTCAATCATTGATTCATTCATTCAAAAAGAACTTTTAGTTCAGCATTGCTAATCTAGCAGCTAAGAAAAATGCATCATTCCAAAATAGAATACAATTAAATAATTGAAACAAATAATAAATTCATAACTGTAGAGGGGGACAAACACTCAAAAGAGCCCATTCCACCCAACCTTTTCCTGAAGACATCCAAAGTCACTTGCCTTAGGACCCAGGATCCTGTTCACTGAACCACCATGATGAAGTTACTGTGTGGAGGTAAGCTTATATTTCTGCAACTCAGCAATGAAAGTTTCTGTATTCAGAAGTAAAACTTCTGCATTAAGTAGTACTCTTAACTTGCTGCTTCAACAGTATAATAGTTGCACTATGCAGTATTCTTTCAGCTATAGTCTTACTCTAGCATTCACCCTAGCTTTCCCCTAATCAAATCTCTTGTGCACTCCCACCTTTCTATGATAACTTAGAGTGTCACAAGGAAGAGAATAGAATAATGAATATTGAATGATGAGCCACCTGCTCAATTCGATGGATGTATAGAGTGCCTAGGTATTTGGTCAGTTTTCAATAATTATTGAGCCACCTGCTCTGTTCCACTTTCTTGGGAATCATGACCACAAAAATAGGGAAGTTGCCACCTGCAACATCTAGAAGTGAATGAAGAAACTGCCACTTGTCCATTTTCTCTCCACCCCATTCCATTCTTCCTAATGGGTCAGTGAACACTCTTTAATAGTCTCCTTTGGATATTTGTCTCCTCATATATTTATTAATAATAAAAATATGAAAGTATCTAATTACAGTCATCCTTGGCCCCACTTGTTCAATAATCATAAAAACTTTACAATAACTTATAACATAAGGTTGTTCTCACAACATAAAATGTTCATATTTTGGGTATGTGACATACACCCCCTCTTAAATTCAACATCATCCTTAATGTTTCCTTATTCATCATCTTCTGAGCCTTCCTAGAATAGAATTGGATATGCCTCCCGCATATGACTCTCCATTTACCAGGTTTCTTCAGATGGACTAAGGTGCTTCCATTGCACCTTTACCTGTCCGATAGTGCAATTCCAAAGTAAAATTTCACTACTGTCAAGGATACAATCCAGTTCCACCAAAAAATATCCTTCGGTTTCCACTTGTAAATCATTCCAATTGATCACATGAGTAGCATCATGTACATACTTTTTCAAAATAGAAATGTGAAAAAAATTATGTACTTTACGATTTGGTGGCAAGGCCAACTGATATGCCATTGGTCCAACCCTTGACAGTATTTCAAACGGTCCACAATACCTTGGTGGTAACTTAGCACAACTCCCTAACTTTAAAGAGCTCTTTTTGGGTTTTACCTTGATGAAAACATGCCCACCAACCTGGAACTCTTTCTGAGTTCTTTTGATACCTGCATGACTCTTCTGCCTATCTTGTGCAATTTTCATGTTGCCTTGCACCTATTTCACTGTTAGTTCCATTTCTTTCAATAACTCAGGTCCTAACATCAGCCTGTCAACTGGATTACTCCATGAAATAGGAGTATTACACTTTCTACCATACATAATTTCAAATGGACTAAGTTTATTTGAATCTTGATAATGATTATTATAAGCGAATTCAACTAAGTGCAGATAATCCTTCGATTTATTTGGTTGATCACTAACATACATTCTTAACATATCTTCAAGAATCTGATTTTCCCTTTCTGTCTGTCCATTCATTTGTGGATGAAAAGATGTATTGAAATTTAAAGTAGTATCCAAACCTTTAAACAAAGACTTCCAAAAAGTTCCCATAAATTTAGAGTCTCTATCAGAAATTATAACTTTAGGAATTCCATGCAAACGAAAATTTTGTTTCATAAATATTTCAACAATGTTAGCAGCCTTGTAATTTGTTTTAACAGGTATGAAATGGGTTGCTTTACTAAGCTTATCCACAATTACCATTATAGAATCATTCTCCTTCTTATTTTTAGGTAAACTAGTTATAAAATCAATGTCGATTACTTCTCACTTCCAATCTGGAATTGGCAGTGGTTGTAATAATCCAATTGGGTGTTGATGCTCAACTTTAACTTGATGACATTCAATGCACCTAGCAATATACTCAGCCAGCTCATTCTTCATATTTGGCCAAAAAAATCTTTTCTTAACATGGTTATCATCTTTTGGTAACCAGGATGTCATGAATAAGGACTTTTATGTAATTCATTTAAAATCAACAACTTAACTCTAGGTACATTAGGTACATACAACCTACTATTATACAACATTAAACCATTCTCATTCAAACTAAAATCTGTATTTAAATTTTCAAAATTATTTTCTGTAACTATTTGTCTTAATTTCTGGTAATTTTCATCAAATTTTATCCCTTCTTCAAGTTGGTTTTCCAAATCTGTTTTATAAGAATTGATGGCTACCACAAAATTTATTTTTTCATTTCTACTCAAGGCATCAACCACTTTATTTTCTTTACCTTTAATGTGTTGAATCTTGAAATCATATTCACTAACGAAAGCTAACCACCTAGCTTTCCTTGCATTCATATTTGGTTGATCCAACAAATATTTTAGACCTTTATTATCTGTCATTAATGAAAACTTCCTTCCGATTAGATGATGGCGCAAAATCTTTAAATCATGTATCATGACAACCAACTCTAAATCATAAGTAGCGTAGTTATTTTCATGATTTTTTAGCTTTCTTGACTCATACGCTATTACGTGACCTTCTTGTGTTAAGACTCCGCCAAGGCCATCGTTGCATGCGTCAGTGCATACAACAAAGTCCTTGTTTGGATATGCAATTTTTAAAATAGGTGCAGTTGTTAAAAGTTCTTTTAAATTCTTAAAAAAAATTTCACACTTTTGATCCCAAATAAATTTCTTCCCCTTTTTCTATAAGGAGGATATGGGATTTGCGATTCTTGGGAATCCTTCAATAAATTTTCGGTAGTAACCTGTAATTCCCATGAACGACCGTACACTGGTTACATCCTTAGGGGCAGGACATTCATTAATTTCTCTTATTTTATTAGGGTCGACTGCAATTCCATGTTTGGATATCAAATGACCTTGATAATGTATTTTATTTTTGAAGAAATCACATTTGCTGAATTTAGCGTATAGTTGGTGTTCTCTTAAAACTTGTAAAATTATCTTTAAGTGTTCATCATGTTCTTCTTTAGTCTTTGAATAAATTAAAATGTCATCAATGAATATCACTACAAATTTATCTAAGTAATTATGTAAAACATTATTCATCAGACCCATGAAAACTGTCGGGGCATTGGTTAGCCCAAAAGGCATAACCACGAACTCATAGTGCCCATAGTGGGTTCTGAAAGAAGTTTTAAAGATGTAGTCATCTTTAATTCTGACTTGATGATACCCAGATCGAAATTCTATCCTAGATAACATCATTGCATCGCGCAATTGATCAAATAGATCATCTATGTGGGGAAAGAGATATCTATTTTTAATGGTCATTTTATTTAACTGACGGTAATCTATGCATAAATGCAAGGTACTGTCCTTCTTTTTAAAAAGAATGATAGGTGCTCCTCATGGAGACACACTTGATCTTATGTAATCTTTATCAATTAATTCTTTTAGTTGATATTTTAATTCGTTAAGCTCTAGGATGTTCATCCTATAAGGAGCCTTGGAGTTTGGCACTGCCCCCTGTACTAGCTCAATGGTGAAATCCAATTCCCTTTTTGGAGGTAATCCTAGAATTTCTTCCGAGAATACATCAGAAAAGTCTCTTAAATTGGTATGTCTTCAAGTTTTAACTTATCTTCCTTAGTTGTGTGTTCGTTATTAATTACATTTACAGCAAACAACTTACATCCTTTACGAACAACCTTTTTAACTTGTACTGCAGAAATCTATCTAACTTAAGTTTTTCTAGGAATTCCTTTTACTATTATTGTTTCACATTTATCATTCAAACAAGTAAAGGTCTTTTCAAAACAATTTAACACCACCCTATGATTTTCTAGCCAATCCATTCCAATTAGAACATCGTAAGAACCTAATGGTAATACATTTAGCTTAACATGAGTCCTAAATGGATTCATCAATAATTCACAATATTTTACATAATGAACTACTTTCCTTTTAGTTCCAGTAGCTAATTGACCCAACCATGACTTTTCAAACTTTTATACTTTCATATTACAACCTTTTACTAAATCAGGTGACACATAACTAAGACTAGCTCCTAGATCAATTAAAATAGAAATGGGTTTATCTTTCAGCATACCTTCTACTTCAACCATGGAAGTTTGATGATCAACCTATCTGTTTTCCAAGGCTACATTGATCCTCGGCATTTCTCGCGCTAAATCACCAACAATAGCCTCCTCCCGCACCGTATATATGTTGTTGACAGTTCTCTTCCTGAGTGGATAGTTTGATGCATAGTGAGGTCCTTGACAATCCCAACATTTAACAGGTTCCTTCTGTTCATTATTTTTAGCAAATTTTTTAGATGGTTCTCTGTTTCTTGTAGCTGTAAAATTTTGTTGTACATTGCCTCTTGGATTATTTCCTTGAAATTTTCTGTTAGGAAAATTAGGTGAGTTATTACTCCCAAAATTTCGATTAAAAGTAAAATTCTTCTTTCTTTGTTCAAAATTATTGGGCCTTTTAGCCTTCCAACTAGGTATGCTTTCCGTTTTTTTGTTCCGTTCATAACAGAAATTTTCCTTTCTCATGGCCTCTTCAAGGGTTTTAGGATCGTCATACTTAATTCTTTCCCTTATCTGAAAAGGTAGGCAGCTAGAAACTCTATGCACCTTGGGTTTTTCATCAGTCATGTAAGGCACATATCTCAATAAACTTAGTTACTTGCTACTTAATTCCTTCATCCTCACGGAACCTAACTTTAAATCATAGAAATCCTTAGCTCTTTCCTAAAAATACTGTTCCGACATAAATTTATTTTTAAAGTACTTTTTAAAAGTGTGCCAATTCATCTGCTTTTCATTTAGACTTTTTACTCATTTTAAATCTGGCCACCAAATGTCTTTGTCAGATTATAGATTGCCATTCTAGCCTTTAACTGACGTGAATAGTTGTATATTTGAAAATATTTCTTCATACCGGACAACCATGCTTCGGCTTCCTCTCCCTTTTCAGTTTCTCCATTAAAATTTGGGGGTTTTATCTTCTTAAACTCTCTAGAAATCTCTTCATATGGTATGTACTTCTTATTTTTAGTATAGTATTCACTTTCACTACTGTCGTTGGAATACTTGTGCTTCTTCCTCTCTGATTTTACATTAATTTTCGAAGAAGAGCTACTTTCATAATTAAAAAATTTTAGTTTCTTACCCTTATGTTGGTAGGACATGGTTCCAGATTAAGAGTTTACTTCGGTTCTTTTATCTTTTTCGTTATTAAGAAAATTCTCCAATAAAATCTGATTTAGTTATTTTTGTGCTTTTAAAATCCATTCATTCTCTTCCTTAACAATTCCTATCTCAGTTTTTAATTCTCTAACTGTCCTCAATAACTCAGATGAATTATCGTTTAATTCAACAAAAATATTTTATGCATTAATATGTTCTTGCTCATTATTATTTTGTTCATTATGATGGGACCTGTCCTCAGCTAACTCTTCTGGTCCTTCCATACCTGCAAACTAATTATAAAATGTACTGAACATAAAAAAAATAAAAAATAAAATAGTAATTGTATTTATGTTTTCAAATTCAATTGCACGAGTTGAGCCTCTTTCAGGCATAGTGTTTGAACTTGTGCTCTAATACCACATGTAACATCCCAAAAAATTCACAAAAATTTTAAAAACATTTAAGAGTAATAAATGCTAATATTTAATATTGCAGAAGTATTTTACTGACAACTTAAATCTTTTAATAACAGATCAGTTATAAGTTGAAAAGATGCCACAAACAGTCGTGAGTTGTTTTAACAGTGTCGTAACGACATGATGTTGTTAATACTTTAATTGTGACGTATTCAATTTGATTACATTCTTTTGTCTAGATAATTATGTGATGTGTTTTAATGCTATTTATGTAATGAGCTATAATGACACCATGTATCTGTCATTCTTTGTCTGAATTCAATGCTGTAATATTTTATTGAAGACTTACGTATTAACTTCGTTGTCTGAATATTTTACTATTACTTGTTCAATGTATACATCAACATTTATTTTATCTCTTTACAATGTTATAATTTTGATCATGGATACTAACCGTTTGTTTCCTTTTTGTTGAAGGGGTCCTATGGGTACCCCAAGGCTTACTTAGCTATTATATAGGTACCGCTCTTTACTACTCCTATGCAGTACTATAGGTAAGAATTCTACTATCCAAGTTCTAAGGAAAGACGTTTGCAGAAGTAAATAAGGTGTACATCAAAATGTCTTTAAGTTGTTATGATGGATTTTACGTCCTCATCTTGTTCATGAAAGATTTGTTTTGAATATTAGAGTTAATCATACCCTAGCCATGACATTACTATACTCTCATTTTAGAATGGACGTAAGATAATTATTATGATAAACTAAATCTTGTATTATCTATTAAGTAATATGTTTATTTGAATAGAACTCCATATACATTTCTTTTCGAGAACTTGTTAAATAGGTGGTTATAAGAACTATGGCTTACCGAATCAGGTACTTAAACTATGGTTTAATGTATATATTGCATAATAGAAAAGTTTGGTAGTCGAAACAAGCTCTTGACTATAGGCGTGATCAAAAGATTTAAAAGGTAGTGGAATACATGTTGACAGGTCGACGTGATGGTCGTACTGTTTGGTAAAACCCTAGCAATGCATTGAATGCAGACCATAATAATGCTAACTCAGTTCATTCGACACTTTTTTGGGAGGAGGTGCTGACAGGCTCTCAGCCATATCGGGGTTCTGAACGCCATTTGTAACCTACAGGGTTTGATGGTGAAACTCGCTGCTTGCAAACTATTTTTGCTCCTGCGTATCGATGATGGACCTTGCAGCTTGCCTCTAACAGAGTACCATTTCAATAGGTAAGCCTGAGTTTGTTTCTGACAACGTTTGTTTCACTTTACAAGTTTTATAATGTGTCGAGTCTAACTGCTACTGCTTGCTACCTGTGTGGTGTGTTGAGCCAGGTTACTTCCTTAACAAAATAAGGGCATGGAAGGATAAGAGTTGTGCCAAAGGATCTCATGGCCCTAGTAAGCCTCAGGAAGTCTCTTGGAATTCTGTTCTCCCTATGTGGTTCGTGGTGCTAAATTTTTGGCATTGATGTTGGTTTTGTGTTGTCCCAATGCGATGGAAAAACTTGTTTAGTTTAGTGTTTTTTTGTTGCCTTAAGAGTGTAAGCCATATGACATCTTTGTAAACAAAAAATGGGTTGAACCCTCGAGCCTTTGGCTTGCGTTGTCTTCTCAAATATTTTCTTGAGTTTACATTAATGTAAAATCTATTTGGTTAAGTGGTCGTGTATACAGACTTGTAATTAGTTTATAGTGATACCCTTGAGCTACGACTATGGAATAAATAAAATATATATACTCTGTATGCATGTTAAAATAGATTATTAGTACTTGGAAATCGATTCTAGGCATTATCCTAGCCCCTACAATAACTCTGCATTTTAGGTTTTGACTGCGTTATTAAATGGCTACTGTGTAATATGGTTTGGAGAATTATATAAGTTTTCCACAACACATTTGGATGTATTGGAAAGCCTGGGAAAAATGTCCCAAGCCTAAGAGATCGGCGTTTAAAAGGAAAAGGGACAGCGCCCTGTTGCTCGTAGACTTGTATTAGGATGTTTTATTTTAATTGCTTATTAGTTTAAAAGATGGAAAATAAATATTTTGGGCCAATCCCTAACTGAAAATCTGCATTTAACATCTACTATTTTGAATTCAGAGTTGTATTGTTTAATAGTTTGGCTTCCTATAGGTTTTTAAGACCCTAACCCTTTCCATTAAATAAACTTGTTTTAATACTATATTTTATACATATTATATGGTTGGGTGAATTCCTTAATGAGGCTCGAACCATTAACCATGTGAATTTGTTTTATGTCCGTGGAAAAAAAGGTCAACGATGCCTTCGATGGATTGCATCAACCTCTAAATTAAATATGTGTTTGGTTTACATTGAACCCTTGATATTTTACAATGTTACTGTTATTTGATTCTACGATAATGGATAATATTTTGAATTACTTCGTTGTAGTTGTACTTGTTACAGGGTTAGACCCTTACTATTATTTAAACTTGTAGTGTTGTTTGTTTATGGAATTATAATGGCATCTCGAGCAGTATGAATGGTTTATCAATTGTAATAGTTGTGAATGGGTTTGTTCTAGAATCTCCGTTTCGAGTTGGTGTTTACGCTGTACCTGTTTTATAAACAAGATACATGTAATATACTAGAAGATGGTCTATGTTTGGGTACGAATTGAGATTTATGGTTTTTATTTAATATTCCCTAGTTACAATATTGTTGATTTATAAAGGTCGATACTCTATATTCACTTTTTGATCAATGTAAATCAATTCATCAAGAATATTTCAATCTGTATCAATCATGAACAAGCCTGTACCAATATTGTACCAATCTGATTCAACCTTGTAATCTCTTTGTTAAAGCGAATTCAAACTACATTCACCTTAGTGATATTACCTCTGTCTTCAATAACCAGTGAAACTCTGCAATCCTTTGTTTTCATATCAGGAGGTATTCACTTATCCTTTCTTATCAATACGTACACACAATCAGCAAAAACTATAATGCAACTCTCTTAATATAATTGAATAGATGAATATACCTTTTCAATATTTATTCTCAAATATTCATAGAAAAGTTAACCTATGTCTATGTTGTATACAAATTTACCTCTCAAATGTATGCTTCACGTCAAACATTACACAACCTTCACACCAAATCATTTTCTCAAAGTACTTCTTCTAAAGTTTTTTTAGGTAAAAGACATATGCTTCATTTTCATATAGAAGTCTCAACAAAAATCATAGACTTCTTCAACATTATATATATTCGAAAAACATTCTTGTAATGAAGTAGTTCACTGATGTAATACCCCTAAAACCTCGATTAAAGTTTAGTACTTTGTAATATTGTTTTAATTGTTGTTGAACAATTATTTTGACCAAGTGTGGTCAAAGACACTTGTGTGAGGATTTTGAATTATTATTATTATTTAATAAATATAAACAGGAGAATCCAATCTGAAATAGTTGTTGAAAGAGTGCTTATTGGCCCACAAGGAGAAATGACAAGTGTTGGAAAAAAATCCCTTAGTGGTGAAAACATATATTTAATACCTCAACAGGAGCAGGAGGCATCTTCCCTATTTTCTAGGTCAGAACTCTAGATGGAGGTTCTAGAGCAAGATACTCATGATAGAACTAAGTCCTAGGCAAAGCTAAATAAGCATTCCCATCAAACAAACAGGAGGCTTGGATGGAAGAGGTAAAATATCATTGTTGAGTAAAGGAGTGGAATTCAGTGATAGTTCAGAATTATTTTCCAACAGTTTTTGTCCTTATGATTCAACAAACAAGATCGGGGGTTTCAGAGCAAGTAATCTTGGATTCTCTAGAAGATTGGTTGGGAGGAATGACGACCTTCAGATTGGATTTGTTCTTTACATTGTTTACACGTTACTTATACTCTATTTATGTTCAGCATTTTATGGTAGATTCTTTTTTTACCTACATATTGACTGGACTATGTTTATGCATTGGATGATTGAATATTATTTAGTAGATGTACTTTAGAATGTACTAGTCCAATGATTCATTACTAAGAATGTATTTATTTGTTCATATTTATGCAAAGAATAACTGGGTTCAGTTTTTGTTATTTTTAAAGTGGAGTAAATTTTATTTACTCTATTGTAATAGCAATATTAAATTATTATTTCAATTTTATAGAATAGAGTTTTTTATATATTTAAAACTAGGGTTTTTATAGTTTTTACGAGAGATAACAATTATTTATTCTTCAAATAGAAGCATTATTATACAAAATATCATATAGAACATAGGTATAAACATTTAAAAAGAGACACGAGTTAGTTACAAATCAAATAGATAAACAAAGAACCATAGGGTTCGAACTTTCACCAAACAAATTGATTGATTCATTGAAAAATAGGGTAAACGCTCACAAAATAGATTGGAACAAAATAAAAGCATCAAGTCAGAACAAGTCTTGCTAGAGATCGAAATGCTATAAGAGCTGAAAGGCTATCTTCTATTCAAAACAGAGTGCGAAATGCCGAAGGCTTCACATTATGTAGATTACATAAAAATGTTAAAATGACTATGAAGGAAGTCATATGGCTTCCCTCATCCTAGCTAATCATGTAATAAGTAAACAAAGGCAAAACATTACTCCTGCCATAATCAAGGTTCAAGTATGGTGGTATTATCTCCATGGCGGGAACAAGAAGCATGCTCCTACTTGTTTCCAAAACCGAAGCCATCGTACCCATGTGACCACATGCAAAACAAACCAATACGAATACGGTTAGGGTTATTGACCAAGAATTTAATAACTAAACAGTAAGCTTAATATCAAGAATCAACTTACAAGATTTATGTTGAGATGGGAATGCTAGGCGAGCAATGCACTTCTGATGCACAGACGTCTTCCCATATTAACCCTGCATATATATATAACAAATAGTTAAACTTCAGTATATATAAACTTGGAAAGGAAAATATGTTAAAACTCTATGAAATGAAGCTTGGAGCTCACCTTTGGAAGTCTCAGACTACTGTAAATGACATGAGTAAAATTTCATTCTATTTCGCATCCTCTGTTTCTCTTCAAACACCAGAAGTATAGATAGTATTACTTTTAGTATTTCCAAAACTTACAAGATTCGTAGGAACACCTGCAAAAATATTGATGGAATTTGTTAAAATCAAATATGTATACATTATATACGCCCTCGTAAATAAAACAAATACGATTTTAAGACTATCAACAGAGAGGCGAAGAAGGGAAACAAAACCCTTACCTTCTTGCCTAGGAATCATGCGAAGTGAAATCCCCATTGGAAGGACAAACGCAAAACCTGGTGGTACCCAAGGCCTTCATAACCATATTGGGTTTACTTAAAAATGATAACAAACCCCATTGACCGAGTACGAAGATCGTGACAAATTCATAGGAAGAATCACAATGCTCCAGAACTAAATAATGATAAATAAAACTTTAGAGGAAAAATTAAAAGCCACAGAGTCAAGCTATTATAATTTACAGAGCCAAAATGCAGAGGCAAACTTCAAAGCTAAAGATTCAATCTAATACACATTACAGAGCTAAATAAAACTATAGAGTCTAACTAGAAATGAAATAAAATTCCAAACCAGAGGGAGAACCCTCAGAAAGCACTACGGGCACTCCATGATGAAGTCGTATATGCTCATAATTGCTATCAACTTCATCAAGCAGTATGCCATCACTGTAAAAAGAGTGCAACAATATCATAGCTAGGGTGATCTCTACGCAGAGCCAAGGATCCACAACACAACAACATAAACCTAGTGTCGCAAATGAACAAATTGTGTAATGATCAACCTTGCTCGATAAAACATTGGGATGATCAGTTACAATATCAATAAATGACTTCGATGGCGCACAATAAGCCACGTGAAGGGGAAAGATGGTACATCCACCCTACGTAAATGCCATCACATGGCCTTACCAAATCAAGTCTGCATTGGCACCTCCCTGTGGGCCTACATTAACCAATGCAAATCAAAATATTAAATAAATGAAAACATAACAGGTATTTTGTAGATATTCTTTGATTACACCTTGTGAAATATTAAAACGATCGTATAAACATTCGCCAAAGAATAGGAATCTATGTCGTGTAAATTTGACTTGATATAGTCATGATCAAGAGACTACCAAAGATTTAAATCGTAATAATAAAATGTAAATCCTATAGTTCCTCTTTTTTAAATATATACAATCTTATGAGAAGAGATTGATAAGTATGGCGTGATCCTAGTTAAGGATTACTTATGGGATTATAATTAAATTGTTATATATAAATCAAGCATAGGATTAATAATCGAGGAATTCATAGGATGAAGACTATGTAAACAAATGAAGAAATATATATATACATATAGGGACACTTGTTCCATTTAATTATATTTTTGCATGAAACGACTAGATTAAAAGATAATCTAGTAGATGTTGGCCTTAATATCAACTCAGTAATATTATCCAGCGAGAGAATAACTAAGACTTTAAATTATAAATACAAGTAGGTCCAGGTTAGATACTAGTCCTTCAAGTTTGAGTCGTCACACATAACTTATCTTTATTTTCGCAAGAACGTCTTTAAACTTTGTAATGATTTCACAACGCGATTTATACCTGTGGACGGTGCAATGTTGAGATGTGCATTCTCCTCACTCCACTTGTATTCTTGTGACAAAAGGAATAATTTTGTTATAAAATAATTAAATATATATATATATATATATATATATATATATATATATATATATTATTGAGTAAAATTGGGGTTGTGAAAAATTGGTATCAGCACACGGTTACAAGCACTGGGCTTGAAAATAGGCTCAACACATATGATCATGACAATAGAAAAAGAAAACAAACTTATGTTTTCTTTATGGATATTACAGGATCATAAATATAACCTCTATTTTGCAGGAAAATAGGAGTAGAAACATCTGTTGAATAAGGATCACATCATAGTGAAAAAAGAAAATCATGAACAAGAAAATATTAATAATGAAAATCTATGGGTTGCTCTGAAAGAAACTAGGAATGATAATCAATCTGAATTCTTACAGACAGTAAAAGAATTAAAGGCAGAAATATGAAGTGTGAAAGAAGATAATGAACGCATCCTAAAGGAACAGGAAGAGTTAAACAATGTTCTACTTAATAAGATACATGATCAAGAAACAGTAAAGAACAAATTATCAGATGAACGAATTATGAAAAATGCATCATATAAGTGAAATGCACGAAAATTAAATTTTGCAGATAATGAAACTGATTCTTCTAGTGGAAGTTTAGTAAGGAAAAATACAAAGAATTATAATATCAGTGAAAGTAGTGACAACGAACAAATTAAGAAGAGTAAACACTATGAAGAAATTACTGGAGAATTTAAGAAAATAAAACCACCTATCTTTAATGGTGAAGTAGAAACTATAGAAGAAGTTGAAGCATGGTTGTTCAGAATGCATAAGTACTTTCATATTTATAATTACTCTACAGAATTAAAGGAAAAAATGGCTATTTATAATCTGTTCGGAAAGGTAGATATATGGTGGCAAGACATTAAAAAGGTGAAAAATATAAAAGAACGTCATGTAACATGGAACTCTTTTAATAAACTGTTTAAAAGACAATATTTATCTGAACAATATTATGAAGAGAAGACTAAAGAATTTTATGATCTAAAACTTGGAACACTAACTATGAAAGAGTTATGCAGCAAATTTTTAAATATACTTCGATATGTACTCTACATCATTGAAGAGAAACCAAAAGTACAACTGATGCAGGAGCATCGGAGCTTAGGTAGACAAGTCGAAGTTGATCGAGAGAAGGGAGCCAACCAGAGGGAATGTCGACGACTGCTGGTGCTAGGAGCAGATTGACCTGTCGAAGTCAATAAGTCGAGCGGGTGTTATCGAAGCATTTGACAGGGGTGAAGAGGTCGAGAGTCGACATGACCATGTCGACAGACTAGAACCGAGAGGTGTCAAGTTGTCGTAGAGTTGTGGGAAGGTTGACGTGTTGTCGAACTGCGACATCGACAAGTTTGGCGGAGCCAAGTGTGGAGGAAGGGGAGGACTGGAGAACCACAGGAGATAAGGATTGAGATGACAGAAAGCTTGAGATGTGACCGACTACTATAGCAGGGTTGGAAGAGCAGAAAGTCAAGAGGATTGTACCTGGTAGCTGTCCGGGGTTGCTAAGGAATTTAATACAGTTATTGTAGGTAGGTCAAGGAAATGACAGATGTGGTCACAGGTAGGGACTGTGCAGCACGGCTGGGTGCTAACAGTTCCAAGTATGGAGGATTTGGAAGAATAGGCGGACAAGAGGATGCATGTCTTGGGGATTGCAGTGACCTAGGGAATAGTAGTAACAGTAGGGTAGAAGGCCCGAGGGAAAGCTACATTAGGAGGGGGTCTGAAGTTGTGAGAGGAGGAGTCACCCATGCTAACCACTGAGAGATGAGATCGAGCCATAACTCAGAGTTCCACAACGAGCCAGGTGATGGTGAGGTTGACACACTGAGAAATCACACCACAGTTACTTCTGAGTTGCAATGACTGAGGCCGACTAGTTAGTTAGTTATTTGCATTTCAGTTATTATGCATTGTGATCGAGTTTGAGAAGTAATATAAGCCACTTCTTGCATCATGTTTTAAACCATGTTCGTGTAAGCATTGTGATATGTGTCATGTGTATTGTTAAGCAAGAACCTCACTTGTCTAAGGCGCCTTGCATCAGTTGGTATCAGATCTCAAAAGTGAGTCTGGTTGAGAAAGATGACTATACAAACCTGAGGTTGGGTAGAGTTGTGCAAGTGTGTTGGGCGTGGCCCAAGTGGGTACCAATTTTGTTGAAACATGATTTTGAGCTGCGCAGTGGAAAAGCACATCAATGGGGAGAGCACAGCTTGTTGGACATATTCAGTAGTGCAGCTATGCTGATGCGCAAGACCCGCACAGCAACAAATTTTGGTAAGAAGATAGAAGAAAAGGTCGGGCGAGGAAGTGACCTATTTTTGGTAAATAGAAGGACGAAGGAAGGAGAAAGTGACCTGTTTGGAATAGTGGCAGAAAGCAGTAGAGAAGCTAGGCCACTACGTTGACAGATACAGGCAAGCGGAAGAGGCAGAAAGAGACAGGCCATGATGTAGTTGTAACTTTTTTGAGTACTGCGGCTATTAGAGGAGCGTGCGAGCCACGAGTTTCCCTACAGGATAGCCTGAAGTAAGCGGAGTAAGCTATTGACAGTGACAGTCAGGCAGGAAATTGGCCATGCCATGTTTTGGAAACCTAAGGGTTTTTCCTATGAATTGTAAAGACATGACCTCTGCTGACCTAATAAAGTGCATTGAACATGAGCCTGCAAGTGCATTGAACAGCTCCAACTGAGGTTGGATAGAGTTGTGCATGACTTGTTGAGGTCTGGTTGTGATTGGACATGTGAGAGTTTTAGCAGAGGTTGGAAATGGCTCGCAGAGGTGTTAATTTCTGAGGACAAAGAGCACGTGGCACAGCAGCTGTCACGGTGGATTGTGAGATGTTCGACGAATGCATCCAAACAATGCAATCTTTCACCAATGAAGTCACGACGATCAAAGAAAGCCAGAGACGTTAGAACATAGTGACGAGGAAGTCAAAGAGGTGGAAGCTCGGGAGGAAGCCGTAGAAGAACGAGAAGAAAAATTGATCAAGCTTCTGATAGATATGAGAGGTCGGGCGAAGATAGACGTGCGTACCTACTCGGGATGCTTGGACCCAGAAGATTTGATCAACTGGTTTAGAGAAATTGTTGAGGAAATACACAGCGACTAGATGAAGGATGACTGGTCGGGGAGCGAAGATTGTTTCCGTGAAAGGCCAAATTAGCAGTTACAGGAAGGAATCTGTCGAAGACAGTCGACATGTGGAAGGGAAATCGACAAGGGAGAAAATGAAAGAGAAAAGACGCGATGGTCGCAGTCGAGGTGCGTGTGGTCAAAGTGGTCCATCCAACAGGAAGGGAGCTAACAGACCAGGAATAATATATTACAAGTGTCGAGGAGCAAGACACAAGGCATATGAGTTCCTAGAGAATCTACATGCTACAGAGGAGTCGAAACCCAGACGTCGAAAAGATGAGCAAGTCGATGAGAGGGAAGAGTCGACATCTGACAGTAGTGTAGGAGAGAAAAGAAAGAACCGAAATATGACGGTCCAAAGAGCCGTGATCCAAGAAGATCAATGTGACAAGACCGAGCCGACATAGCGGAAGGTGATCTTTTGAACAAAGGTGCGGATCATCAAATGGTGTTGAAAAACCATAGTGGATGGTGGAAGCACGGAGAATCTTGTGTCGACAGAAGTCATCGACAAGATTGGGCTGAAGTGTCGAGAACACTCACACCCATACAAGATCTCATGGCTGCAGAAGGGACACCATGTGAATGTGACCAGACAGTGCTTGATCAACTTTCGAGTTGAGGGATTTGAAGATAGTCTACTGTGCGACGTAATCCCCATGGATGCATTCCACTGTTGTTAGGGAGAACATGGCAGTATGATCAAAAAATGATCTATGACAATCGATCCAACACAGTCACCGTGTGGAAGAATGGCGTGAAAAGGACTCTTAAGCCGAGAATGGAAGAGCAAGCCAACAATAAGCACGACGAGAGCAACCTTTGGGAAAAGCGAGTGCTGATGAGCACTGTGAAAGAATTTCTCGTGGAAGAGGAGAAGCAGTCGGGATGTTTTGCGATCATTCCAAAAGGACCATGTGTTGAAGGGACGACCATGGAGGAGAATATTCCGGTCAAAATCAGGAAGTTGCTTGAAGAGTTTCATGACATAATGGCCGAAAGTACATCGACGGGATTTCCGATGATAAGGAGCATATCCCATTAGATTGACTTGATTCCAAGGTTGAGTCTGCCAAACAAAGCACCATATAGGATGAGTCCGACAGAGGGTCAGGAACTCAACCGACAGATCCAAGAGTTGTTGGACAGAGGGTTGATCAGAGAGAGACTTAGCCCATGCATAGTACACACAGTATTGATGCCGAAGAAGGGTGTAGAATGGAGAATGTGTACAAACTCCAGAGCCATCAACAGGATCACGATAAAGTATCGATTTCCATTGCCGAGAATGGATGACTTGATGGATTTCCTGAGTGGAGTGACATAATTCAAAAAAATAGATGTGAAAAGTGGTTATCACCAGATCTGGGTTAGAGAAGGAGATGAATGAAAGGCAGCAATTAAGACAAAAGAAGGGTTGTACGAGTGGTTAGTCATGCCATTCGGATTGACTATTTCACCCAGCACATTCATGAGATTGATGAATGAGGTATTGAAACCATTCTTGGGAAAGTTTGTTGTAGTCTATTTGGATGACATTCTGATTTTTAGTCGAACCAAGACAGAACACTTGGAACACATTTGCCAGGTATTGCAGAGATTGTAGGAAGAGAAGCTTATGGTGAATCTGCAAAAGTGTTTCTTCATGAAGAAGAGATTGGTGTACTTGGGGTTTGTGATCTCGAGTAAGGGGTTTGTGATGGAACCAGAGAAGGCGAAGGAAATAGTGGATTGGCTAGAACCAACAAATGCGATGGGAGTAAGGAGTTTCCATGGACTTGCCAGTTTCTACCAGAAGTTCATTCGGGGATTCAGTCGGATTTGTGCACCATTGATGCAATGCATGAAGAGGGGCAAGTTCCAGTGTACGGACGTTGCCAAGAGAGATTTCGACAAGTTAAAGGAAAAGGTCACTGAGAGCCCAGTGTTAGCACTCCCAGACTTTGACAAATTTTTCCAGGTTGATTATGACGCGAGTGGACAACAATTGGAGCAGTGTTGAGCGAAGATGGCCGACCAATTGCATTTTTCAGTGAAAAATTAGATGATGTGAAGCGGAAGTATTCAGTCTATGACCAGGATTTTTATGCTATTGTCCAAGCATTGAAAAAATGGAGGCATTATCTGTTTCCCAAATAATTTTTGTTGTACACAGATCACCAAGCTCTGAGGTATCTGAACACTCAGTCGAAATTAAATCAGTGACACATGAAATGGGTGGAATTCCTACAGGGATATACTTTCATGTTGCTACATAGGTCGGGAAAGTCGAATAAAGTTGCCGATGCGCTGAGTAGAAGGGTTGCATTGATAAATACGACGACCATTCAGGAACCAGGAATAGAGTCGGTGAAGACAGAGTATGACACCGACAAGGATTTTGTAAGAGCATGGAAGGCTTGTTGTGAACCTTGGAGTGTCGACAGGACTCCTTACTTGAGTTATTTTATCCAAGAAGACTATCTGTTCAGGGGAAGTCAGTTGTGTATTCCCAGAGGCTCCATCAGGGAGAACCTAATCCAAGAGTTGGACAACGATGGATTAACAGGTCATTTTGGTGTCGACAAGACTAAAGAATTGGTCTAGGAAAAGTATTATTGGCCAGGAATGACAGCAGACATCAGAAAGTGGGTTCGATAGTGTTGAGTTTTCCAGTTGGCGAAAGGGAGAAGTCAGAACACGGGGTTGTATATGCCATTACCAGTACCAGACACCCCTTGGGAGCATCTTAGAATGGATTTTGTGTTAGGTTTTCCGAAGACATGGTAGGGAAGCGACTTAATATTTGTTGTAGTCGACAGGTTTTCGAAGATGGCACATTTTATTCTGTGTAAGAAGACAAATGATGCCACAGGGATTGTTGTTCTATTCTTCAAGGAGATAGTTAGATTGCATGGGTTTCAAAAGAGTATCACGTTAGATCGGGATACCAAATTCATGGGACATTTCTAGAGAACCCTATGGAAGAAGCTGAACATAAAGTTGAAGTTTAGCTCGACATACCATCCATAGACAGACGGACAGACCGAGGTGGTAAAACTTTTTTGGGAAACCTTCTGAGATGTCTAGCAGTCGACAGGCCCAAGTAGTGGTAGAATGTGTTAGCGAAAGCGGAGTTTGCATACAACAATTCTGTGAATCGGTCGACAGGTTTGAGCCCATTCCAGGTTGTTCATGGAAGAATCCTGCATGGAGTGATGGATTTGGTCGAGTTTCCAACAGAAATCAGAAAGAGCGCAGATGCTGAATTATTCGTAGAACACATGAGAGAAGTTCATGAGGAAGTGAGAAAGCACATAGAAAAGAGTAACGCGGCATACAAGTTGAGGAACAATAGGAAGAAGAGGCTACAGTCATTCAGCGAGGGAGATTTAGTCTATGCATATTTGCGAAAGGAGAGATTTTCGACAAGTACATACAACAAGCTGAAGCTAAAGAAAATTGGACCATGTAAGATTTTCTAGAATATTTCAGACAATGCTTATGTGTTAGAGTTTTCGGATGACTTGAAAATTTCACCAACGTTCAATGTCTTAGACCTGTAAAAGTTTGAAGAAGGGTCGAGTAGAGGAAGCGAGGAAGTGTCAAACATCAACTGGATAGCCCAAATTCTGGATTAACACCAAGAAGAGATCGTAGAAGTAATAGAAGAATGCAAAGTTAGGAGAATGCATAGCTCGCGGAAGAAGGAATACCTAGTATGATGGAAAGATGATGAGTTGTAGGAGGCGACATGGATTTCTGAACAAGAGTTCAGGAGACTGACAGAGCAGTCGAGTTCTTTTTCACCTAGGGAGTCTGATGTAGGAGCATCGGAGCCTAGGCAGACAAGTTGAAGTTGATCGATAGAAGGGAGCAGACCAGAGGGAATGCCGATGACCACTGGTGCGAGGAGCAGATTGACTCGTCAAAGTCAATAAGTCAGGGAGGAGCTGTCGAAACAGTCGACAGGGGTGAAGAGGTCGAGATTCGACATGACCATGTCGACAGACGACAGTCGAGAGGTGTTAAGCTGCCATAGAGTCGTGGGAAGGTCGACGTGTTGTCGAACCATGACATCGACAAGTTTGGAGGAGCCAAGTGTGGAGGAACGGGAGGACTAGCGAACTGCAGGGGATAAGGATTGAGCCGACAAAAAGGTCGAGATGTGACCGACTACTGTAGCAGGGTAGGAAGAGAAGAAAGTCAAGAGGATTGTACATGGTAGCCGTTCGGGGTTGCTAAGGAAGTTAATACAGTTATTCCAGGTAGGTGAAGGACATGACAGATGTCGTCATAGGAAGGGACTATGCAACACAGCTGGGTGCTGACAGTTGCAGGTCTACAGTGTTTGGAAGAATCAACGGACAAGAGGATGCATGTCTCAAGGATCGCAGTGACCTCAGGAACAGCAGTAGTAGTAGGGTAGAAGGCCCAAGGGAGAGAAGTATCAGGAGGGGGTCTGAAGTTGTGAGAGGAGGATTCACCCAGGCTAACCATTAAGAGCTAAGATCGAGCCATAGCTCAGAGTTCCACAACGAACCAGGAGAGGGTGAGGTCGACACACTGAGAAAGCACACCACAGTTACTTCTGAGTTGTAATGGCTGAGGCCAACTAGTTAGTTAGCTATTTCCATTTCAGTTATTCCGCATTGTAACCGAATTTGAGAAGTAATATAAGCCACTTATGGCATCATGTTTTACACCCTGTTCGTGTAAGCATTGTGGTATGTGTCGTGTGTATTGTTAAGCAAGAACCTTACTTGTCCAAGGCGCCTTGCGTCAACAACGGTTCTTATGTTGCTTGCCGGTAATATATAAAGAAATGATTGGGTATGATAATCCTAAAACTTTGGAAGGAGCAATGAGAAAAGAAAATTTATTCTATGAACAAAATAAAAATAGAAAAGATAACATACTAGCCTCGAAGGGAAGGAATTATGATCAAAAGAAAAGAGGAAATAAATTTTTCAGAAATACTGGAAGTAATTATAAAATTTATGAAGGGAATAACTAAATAAATAAACCTCAAAATATAATGAATAACAAAGGAAGAGATGTACCTACTACATATAATAAAGTTAATAATAAAAAAGAATCTTTGAAATGCTAGGAGTGTGGGGAACCACACTACTGTAAAGATTGTCCAAAGAGAAGAAATTATATTAATAATTTACATTCCATACAAGAAGATGCTATTGTAGGAGATGTAGCCAAGAGCATACCAAGGATCAGTGCATTATTGGAGAATCGACATGTAGATCATCAATCGACAATGGTCGAAATTGAAGGTATGTTAAAAGGAAAAACTATTTCTATATTGATAGATCCAGGTGCAAGTTTGAGTATAATATCTCCTATATTGGTAGAAGCATGTAAACTTCAACAAGATAAGTTTGAAAAGTCATGGTTAGTTCATCTTGCTACTGGAACAAAAAGGAAAGTAACTAACTTTGTTAAAAAATGTGAGTTTTTCATGAATGAATTCAAAATGCATGTAGATTCGAATGTTTTACCCTTAGGATGATACGACATGTTAATAGGAATGGACTTGTTAGCAAAACACAAAGTGATTCTAAACTGCTATGATAAATATTTTACATGCATTGATGAAAGAAATAATTCTGTTATCATAAAAGGGATTCCTAGGAAAGTTATGATTAGAGAAATTTCTTCTTCACAAATGAAAAGATCAGTTAGGAAAGGCTGTAAATTTTTTGTTGTTCATATACTTGATGATAGAGATAAAAGTGATAAAATTGATATAGATAATATTCCAGTGCTGAAAGAGTTTAATGATGTTTTTCTACAATAAATTCTCGGTTTACCACCTAAAAGAGAGATAGACTTTACGATCAATCTCATACCAGGAGCAATACCAGCATCGAAAGGTCCATATAGAATGACTATACTAAAGTTAAATGAATTAAAATATTAGATTCAAGAATTAATTGACAAGAAATATATCCAACCAAGTGTATCCCCTTAGGGAGCACTGGTAATATTTGTGAAAAAGAAAGATGGTACCCTAAGATTGTGCATTGATTATAGACAAGTGAATAAGATGAAAATTAAAAATAGATACATGTTACCCCGAATTGATGATTTATTCAATCAATTCAGATGAGCAACTATATTTTACAAAATAGATTTGCGGCCAGGATATCACCAAGTAAGAGTAAAAGATGAAAATATATACAAAAACTACTTTTAGGACCAAATACACTCACTATGAGTTTGTCATGATGCTCTTTGGGTTGACAAATGAACCAACAATGTTTATGTTCCTAATGAATAGTGAAAAATTTGTGGTCGTGTTTATCGATGATATACTAATTTACTCTAAAAATGAACAAGAACATGAAGAACACTTGAGAATTGTACTACAGGTATTAAGAGAACAAGAACTTTATGCAAAATTCAGTAAGTGTGATTTCTTTAAATATAGAATTCAGTACTTAGGACATGTGATAACTAAGGAAGGAATATCAGTTGACCATGATAAAATAAAAGCCATAATGGAATGGCCAGTTCCTAAAGATGTATCTGATATATGATCTTGCATGGGAATCACAGGATATTACATCAAGTTTATTGAAGGATTTTCAAAAATTGCATAGCCTATAACTTCTTTACAGAAGAAGGGGAAGAAATTTGATTGGAATAATAAATGCAAAGATAGTTTTAATAAAATAAAACACTTGTTAACAACAACTCCTATTTTAAAGGTTGCAAACCCTTACAAAGATTTTACTATTTGCACGGATGCATGCAAGGAAGGTCTAGGTGGAGTATTACTGCAAGATAACTATGTTGTGGCTTATGAATCTAGAAAACTAAAAGAACATGAAAGAAATTATGCAACTCACGATTTGGAGTTGGATGCTATAATACATGCACTAAAAATGTGGTAACATTATCTTATTGGTAGACAATTTTTACTAAAATTTGATAATGTTAGTGTAAACTACTTATTTGACCAACATAATCTAAATGAAAGACAAGCTAGATGGTTGTCTTTTCTAAGTGAATACTATTTTGAAATAAAACACATCAAAGGAAAATAAAATAAGGTGGCAGACGATTTGAGTCGTCATGCAAATATGTTATATGTAACTACAAGCAGCAGTTACGAAACAGATTTAGAGATAAAAATACAAACAACGGCAAGAGTTCATGATTAATATAAGAATTTAAAAGATAAAATAACAGAAAATGAAGCAAGACAAATCAAAACGGACTTTAAATTGAACATAAAATAATTATTGATGTATAAAGACAGGTTATATGTACCTAATTCTGAAGAAGTTAACTTGTTAATTATGAAAGAAATGCATAAGAAACCTTCCTCAGGACACCTTGGATACCGGAAAATGATTACTACGTTAAGGAAAGAATTCTTTTGGCCTAATATGAAAAATGAAGTTGCAGAATACATAGAAAAATGCATGGAATGTCAGCAAATTAAAGTTGAACATCAGCATCCAACAAGTTTATTGCATCCCTTACCCATTCCAAAATGGAAATGGGAAGTCATTAGTATGGACATCATAACAGGTTTGCATAAAAATGCTAAACATAATGATTCTATTATGGTTGTTGTAGATAAGTTGAGTAAGGAAACACATTTTATTCTTGTTAAATCTACATACAAAGCTATTCATATTGTTGATATATTTATGAAATACATTTTTAGATTGCATGGTATACCTAAGATAGTAATTTCTGATAGAGATTCAAATTTTACTGGAAATTTTGGGAAGGATTTGTTTAAAGTATTAGATACTAAACTGAATTTCAGTACTTCTTTTCATCCTCAAACAGATGGACAAACATAAAGAGTAAATAAAATCTTAGAAAACATGCTTAGAATGTATGTTATGGATAAACCATGAAAATGGGAAGACTGTTTACATTTGGTTGAATTTGCATACAATAACCATTATCAAGCTTTTGCTAGGATGAGTCCATTTGAAATACTTTATGGATGAAAATGTAACACTCCAATTTCTTGGAGTAGTAGAGTTGATAGACTAATGTTAGGTCCGGAAGTGTTAAAGGATATGGAACTAACTGTGAAACAAGTACAACATAATTTGAAGATAGCTCAAGATAGACAAAAGAGCTATGTAGATTTAAAAAGAACTCAAAGAGAGTTCCAGGTAGGGGATCATGTTTATATAAAGGTAAAACCAAGAAAGAGTTCTTTGAGATTAGGAAGATGTGCTAAACTAACACCCATGTATTGTGGTCCTTTTGAGATATTAGATCAAGTTGGACCGATAGTCTATTGCTTGGCATTACCACCTACGATAAAAGTACATAATGTTTTTCACATTTCCTTATTAAATAAGTATGTACATGATGCTACTCATGTTGTGGATTGGAATGTTATTCAGGTGGAACCAAAAAGGAGAATTCCAAGTGGAACCAAAATGCATCCTCGACAGGAGGGAGCTTATTCTTCAGAACCGCATTATTGGGCAGGTAAAGGTGCAATTGATGCACCTTAGCCCAGAAGAAGCTACTTGGGAATTGGAAAGTAATATGCCAGAGGCATATCCAATTCTTTTCCATGAAGAAACAATGGAAGATTGAATAACACAGAGGACATTGTTATATTTAAGGGGGGGTGTATGTAATACTCCTAGAACTTTGATTAAAATTTAATACTTTGTAATATTGTTTTAATTTTTGTTGAACAATTATTTTGATCAAGTGTGGTCAAAGACACTTGTGTGAGGATTTTGAATTATTATTATTTAATAAATATAAATAGGGGAATCCAATATGAAGTAGCTGTTGAAAGAGTGTTTGTTGTCCCACAAGGAGAAATGACAAGTGTTGGACAAAAATCCCTTAGAACTCTAGATGGAGGTTCTAGAGCAGGAGGCTGATGATAGAACTAATTTCTAGGAAAAGATAAATAAGCATTCCCATCAGACAAGCAGGAGGCTTAGATGGAAGAGGGAAAATATCATTGTTGAGTAAAGGAGTGGAACTGAGTGATAGTTCATAAGTATTTTCTAATAGTTTTTGTCCTTGTGGTTGAGCAAACAAGCTTGGGGGTTTCAGAGTAAGTAATCTTGGTTGTTCTGCAATATTGGTTGGGAGGAACGATGACCTTCAGATTGGATTTGGTCTGTACATTGTGTACATTGTTTACAGGTTACTTATACTTTATTTGTGTTCAACATTTTATGGTAGATTCTTGTTTTACCTATAGATTGATTGAACTATGTTTATGCATTGGATGACTGAATATTATTTAGTAGATGTACTTTAGAATGTACTAATCCCATGATTCATTACTAAGAATGTATTTATTTGTTCATATTTATGCAAAGAATAACTGGGTTCAGTTTCTATTATTTTTACAGTGGAGTAAATTTTATTTACTGTATTGTAATAGCAATATTAAATTATTATTTCAAGTTTACATAATAGAGTTTATTGTATATTTAAACCTAGGGTTTTTATAGTTTTTACCATAGATAAACAATTATTTATTCAACAACTAAAAGCATTAGTATACACAAATATCATATAAAACATAGGTATAACTATTTACACAGAGACAAGACTTGGTTACGAATCAAATAGATATACACAGAACCATAGGGTTCCAACTTTCACCAAACAAACCAATTCATTCATTGAAAAACAATGTAAACTCTCACACAATAGATTGGAACCAAATAAACACCTCAAGTCAAAACAAGTCTTGGTAGAGATCGAAATTTTATAAGAGATGAAAGGCTATCTTGTATTCAAAACAGAGTGCGAAATGCCGAAGGATTCACATTATATACATTAAATAAAAATGTTTAAATGAATATGAAAGAAGTTGTATGGCTTCCCTCATCGTATGCAAATCATGTAATAAGTAAACAAAGGAAAAACATTACTCATGCCATTAACAGGATTGAAGTATGGAGTATGCCACTGGTATTATTTCCATGGCAAAAACAAGAAGTAGGTGTATACCTATTTCCAAAATCTAAGCCATTGCACCCATGTGACCACATGCAAAACAAACCGATACGAATACGGTTAGGGTTATTGACCAAGAATTTAATAACCAAACAGTAAGCTTAATATCAAGAATCAACTTACAAGATTTATGTTGAGACGGGAATGATGGGAGAGCATCCCACTTCTGATGCAAAGGTGTATTCCCATATTAACCCTGCATATATATATAACAAATAGTTAAAGTTCAGTATATATAAAGTTGGAAAGGAAAATATGTTAAACCTTTATGAAATGAAGCTTGGAGATCACCTTTGGAACTCGCAGACGATTGTAAATGTTGTGAGTAAAATTTTGTTCTTTTTCGCATCCTATGTTTCTCTTCGAACACCAGAAGTATAGATAGTATTGCTTTTAGTATTTTGAAACCCTACAGGATTTGTAGGAACACCTGCTTAAGATATTGAGGGCATTGGTTAAAATCAAATATGTATACATTATATAAACCCTGGTAAATAAAGCAAATACGATTTTAAGACTATCAACAGAGAGCCAAAGAAGGGAAGGAAAACCCTTACCTTCTTTCCCAGGAAGCATGCAAAGCGAAAAAACCATTGGAAGGACAAATGAAAACCCCGGTCGTACCCAAGGCCTTCATAACCATATTGTGTTTACTTAAAAACAATAACAAACTCCATTGAGAGAGTATGAAGATCATGAGAACTTAATAGGAAGAATCACGATGCTCCAGAACTCAATAATGATAAATAAAACTTCATAGTCAAACTTCAAAGCCACAGAGTCAAGCTATTATAATTTACAGAGCCAAAACGCAAAGGCAAACTTGAAAGCCACAGAGTCAATCTATTATAATTTACAGATCCAAAACTCAGAGGCAAACTTGAAATCCACATAGTCAATCTAATACACATAACAAAGCTAAATAAAACTACAGAGTCGAACTAGAAACAAAATAACAATGCAAACTGGAGGGAAAATCGTCGTAAAGCACTACGAGCGCTCCATGAGGAGGTCGTAGATGATCATCACTGCTATCAAATTCATCAAGCAGTATTCTATCATTGTAACAAGAGTGCAATAGTATAGTAGCTAGGGTGAGCTCTACGCAGATCCAAGGCCCCACAGCACAGCAGCATAAACCCAGTGCCGCGAATGAACAAATGGTGTAACGATAAGCCTTGCTCGACAAAACATTGGGATGATCGGTTATAATCTCAAGAAATGACTTCGATGGCGCACAACAAGCCACGTGAAGGGGAAAGCTAGTACAACCACCCTACATAAATGCTATCACATGGCCTTACCAACTCAAATCCGCATTGGAACCTCGTTGTGGTCCTGCAATAACCAATGCAAATCATAGTATTAAATAAAAGAAATCATAACAGGCATTTAGTAGATCTTCTTTGATTACACCTTATGAAATATCAAAACTATAGTATAAACATTCGCCAAAGAATAGGACTCTATGTCGAGTAAATCTGACTTGATATAGTTGTGATCAAGAGACTACCAAAGATTTAAATTGTAATACTAAAATGTAAATCCTATAGTTACTCTTGTTGAAATATATACGATCTTATGAGATGAGATTGATAAGTATGTCGTGATACTAGTTAAGGATTACTTATGGGATTATAATTAAAATGTTATATATAAATCAAACATAGGATTAATAATCCAATAATTCATAGTATGAAGACTATGGAAACAAATGAAGAAATATATATATACATATAGGGACTCTTGTTCCATTTAATTATATTCTTGCATGAAACGACTAGATTAAAAGATAATCTAGTAGATGTTGGCCTTAAGATCAACTCAATAATAATATGCAACGAGAGAATAACTCATATTTTTAATTATAAATACAGGTAGGTCCCATGTTAGATATTGGTCCTTGAAGTTTGAGTCGTCACACATAAACTATCTTTATTTCCGCAAGAATGACTTTAAACTTTGGAATGATTTCACAACACGATATATACCTGTGGATGGTGCAATGTTGAGATTTGCATTCTCCTCACACCACTTGCATACCTGCGACAAAAGGAATAATGTCGTTATAAAATACTTATATAATTTCTTTTTTATTGAGTAAAATTTGGGTTGTGACAACTGAGTAGTTTTTCCAGCAATTCGTTACAGCAAATGTCACTCAACTTTCCCATAGAGGTAACTGTCAAAAGCTAGTCTTTGTTCATGCGATGAGTTGAGTTGAATCTCCTAGATAACAATAAAACCGTAACACCTGTTCATTCGATTTTTATATGTGTCGAATTTTCCTCCAAAACGAATATAGACTATTGACTTGTCAAAATATTTGATACCATTGTAAAATGAAACAAATTACTTCACTACTAGCAAAATTTTTCCAAGTTGAAGGGACTATTCCTTGGATGATCAACCATATCCATCTCTATACTGATTGGACAAAGATGATATCCACATTATAAAAGGATAAATGTGTCAAGCATTATCCCGTGTCTAATAAAAAAATTATATAAGAGAATTATGTCAAACCATGAAGTAGTTTGATGAGAACACCCTTTCTAGTTATTCCAAGTTTTCATACCATTCCTAGGTTTTATGTCCACCAGATTCAAGATCTGAATTGAGAGAGTGGAAAGTTATTGTTACACTATCCAAACATTTTTTACCAACCCATTCTTCAAGATTGGAACTGATCATATTGAAGTCACCTCCCAGAGTCTAGTAAGAACCTTAAGTGATGTCACTTAGGATATGAAGTTAGTCAAGGAAAATCGGCTTAGCGTTAGGGGTGGAAGGTCCATAGACATTGATGAGGAGGCCTACACATCTAATTCGATGCTATGGAATCGAGCAGAGAGAGTTCAGGAAGTGGAAAGGAAATATGAGATATGAATAAGGTTGGGGTTCCATAAGATGGAAATGCCTTCGACTGATCCTCTGGAGTCCAAAGCGATAGATTCACATCCTTTCCAATAATATTGGGTACCACTAATGAGCAAAGATCATCAAATTTATTTCCTATAACATTACATAGATGGGGATTCTTAGCATATCATTGATCAAACAATACACTTTTTACTCTTCTTGTGCAAGGCTCTGATATTCCAAGTAAGAATCTTAATGGATCAAGTTATTGAGAAGAGGGGATGGATATGATTCTATCCAAGATGGATCTATACTCACCCGATCACATGAGTCACTCCTCTAGTTCTATAGGATTTTGTTGATTGGATTTGAGGGCCGCATTTGGAGTGTTTTCTAGAACCTAGAGGATGAATTTAAATTGAGCTAGGCTAGATCCTTAAAGAGCCTTGATGTTGATCTTGAGAAACATTTTGATCAGCTGGTTGAATCTCAAGTTCTCGAAGAAATGTTTGGGGGATTTGAAGCTGAAGTGTTGGAATATCCTATTGGTCTCCCGGATTATCGGTATGCAGGATGCTCTATAAATAGAGATCTTCCATATTTAGGTAATCTTCTTCATCAAAGATAATTGTTGTCATCTACTTCCATGGGGTTGCTTTCATTTGGTTCTATAATCCTCCTATTAGCTAGATTCTAGGTAGGGTTTGGTTTGAAAGGAGTAGGATCACATGATGGGGATGGGGGAAGGTATAACCTTTCACCCGGTTCCTCACTTAGGGAATCAAAATTGGTAGGGATTGGAGAGGCATGGTCTTGATAGGTAGGCACCTTTTTCCTATTTCTTTTCCTTTTTTCCAACTTTGAAGTGATTTTATTAGGGTTTGGTTGCAAAGGGTTATGATTTGAGGGAACCAATTTTTTTAATGGGAAATGGTAATAGAGATGGCCATGCTCATGGAACTTTTTGTAGTGAAAGAATATATGCTCATAGTCGAGGGTTTGTATCCATTTGTATTCATGGAAACTAAGGAAAGTGGAATTTGGGGGGGGTTTTGAAACGTTCAAGTTGACACAGATACAAGCAAACGATGTATATTTTTTGATAGGGGTTTTCAAACATTTATGTTGATACAAATACAAGCAAAAGAGGTATCTCTACCCTGCTTAGTGGATTCATATATTTTTATGAATTTTCCTAGAATGTTTTTTATACCAACCAAAGTTTCTTCCACCCAATATTCATGGGGTAGAGAATGAATCCATACCCATACATACACTTCTGAAAAATATTCATTTTTGAGTCTGAAGTTTTCTTTCCAAAAACGCATGAATACCTAACATTGTTGAAGAAGTAGGGACCTTGATCAATTATCCTATTGCAGTCATCCAAATTTGAGAAGAAGTTTGTGAAAAATCCATTTGATCCATGTTTCAAGTCAATATCACACTTCAGCCTCCATTTGTTGGTGACCCATGCCATAATGGATTTTTCATTAGGCCTAAAGGGCATAAATTTCCAAATCATGGCATAATCTTGCATATGGTGCATGCAGGCACTCAGTTTTTTAGAAGTAACTGCAAAATGTGAGATGGTTAAGGCCTTGGGGAAGAATATGCTTGAGTGAAAAACAATTATAGTTGATTCACTATTGGAAAATTTCTACAAGGAAGTAGATGGATTAACAAAAAACACCTCCTATGAGGGGATAGGTATCTCATTTTTTTCCATAGTGGCAGAGGTTGGCATGTGATTGAGTGGATGGTTTTCATGCTAGTGAGGGGGGGATAAGATCTCTCAGTAGGAGGGATCCTCTCTCCCTCCTCTATGTGGCACCATCAATGGCCGCATAGTGCTAAGATGACGAAACCCTAGAACAAGGTTTTCCAAAGTGTCAAAAACATTCTATTTTTGTTACTCATAGTCAATCCTTCAACACTCAATTTTATTAAAAATCAAAAAATTATAATGGGAGGGAATTTAAAAGTCACTACAAAAATATAATAAATACAGGGGAGTGCAACAAGAGTATATATTTTGAAAATTTCTTCTTGAACAAAATTGGGGACACTACATTGGTGGATTTTGAACCATTCAAATTCAATTCCCACTTACAGAAATATGAGAACAATCAATGAAAGAGTTGCAAAAGTATTCGATAGATTTTTGGTGTCAATGTTTAGCATGGTTGACCTTGAAAAGATAGAATTATTGGTAGACATAGGAGGGGAGTTGGATAATTTCCCAATCCTACGAAAAAATTAAATAGAAAACCAATCAATCCATTCATGTTCAATTCTACCTAACCAAAAGATAATCAATTTCTAAATTTACTACGATCATAATGTAGAAGCTATGATTTTTCTTTTAGGGAGTCATATAACATATATTCCATTGCCATCCTATAAAAATTTAATAATGTAGTATTGACATCCTCTTTCAACAAAATAATTGAAGACGAGAAGTCTCTTGAAATCTCAATTGATAAGAAATTAAAATACTTTTATGAGTAATAAATTCAGGGACCTAATGACGAGTCCTCAAAACAAAGGTTAAGGGGCTTGGGAAAACAAAGGTTAAGGGGCTTGGGAAATTTAAATGGAAACTTCTAATAGAAAAGGAGGCTATATGGAAGCTAAAGAATAAGGCTTTATGGTTGTCTAAGGGAGATGAAAATATAAGTACTTTTATAACTATGCTAATCATAGAAAAAACATTAACAATATCTTAAAGATGAATATAGGGGATGACACTAAAGATAAAACTTTGAATGATATTAAAAAAATTAGGGTATTTCATTTTGGAAGATCTACATGGAACATGATAGAGTTTATATAGATTGAATAGATGAATATAGGGGATGACACCAAAGATAAAACTTTCAATGATATTAAAAAAATTAGGGTATTTCGTTTTGGAAGATCTACATGGAACATGATAGATTTTATATGGATTAAATATTTAAAATCTACACCTATTTTAAAATCCTTTTTGATAAATATGTAAATGAAATATTAATGGAGGAAGTTTGTAAAGAAGAACTGCAAATATTTATGAACTCTTTCTACATGGATAAAAGTTGACAACCTGATGCATGGTCCCTAGAATTATTCTTAGGTTTATATATTTCTTAGGAAAGGAATTTCCAAGGGTGGTGGAGTAATCAAGGATCACAAGGAAGGTCTTATGAGAATTCAACTCAACCTTTATTTCCCTAATACATAAGAAGGACAACGCATAATTATTTATGATTTAAAACCCATATCTTTGTGTAATTGTATATACAATATAATTGCAAACATCATTAGTTTGAGAGTAAAGAACATCTTCTTGATACTATATCCCATACAAAGTTTTGTTTCCCTCATGAAGAAAAAATTATGATGCCATTAGGGTGTCACCGGAAGGAATGTACTTGATTCCAACTAGGAACCATCAACAATGGTCTTGAAGTTGGACTTATCCCAGTAATAAGATAGAGAAAACTAGTTATATTTAATATTGATGCTAATATATATTTTTATTATTTTTGTGGTGTTTGTATTGTAAATTGGATTATCATATGCCTAAGTTTGATCTCCTTTGTAGTATTCCTAAATAGAATAACATCCAGTTTAAGGGACTAATTTAGGGATGCCCGTTGTCCCTGTTTCTTTTTCTGGTGATAGTTGAAAGTTTGAATAGGAAAATTGTAGAAGTAAAAAAATTGTGGGTTATAAAAAGAATTTAACTAAGAAGATGTTTATTTTTTACTAATTCATTATGTGTTTATGATGTACCCTTATTTTTTGTTTTCTCTTGAAAAGATTCAAAAAAATAAAAATTAATTATAGGATTAAATAATATATCATCTAGGATGATCTTTAACATGTAGAAGTATCTTATTTCCTTCAATGGAGTAAAAGAGGAATAAGTAACACAAATCGCCCATATTTTTTCATTCTAGCATATATATTTTCAAGCAAGATTTAAGTGTTTATAATTCTATAAAGCCTAATGATTATGCATAAAAGGACTAGAAATGGCTTATAGAAAATATTGAAAAGATAATTAACATGTGGTGTAACAAATGGATTTTAGTGGGAGGGAGGATAACAATAGTGAAATTGATTTTGGATGCAATTCCATTAGAATGGAACTAATTGGACTATATTCATAAAGCAATTATGGATAAGGTAAGGAGGACAAGTTTCAAATTTATATGGATCAATAAAGGGAATGAGATGGCATTCCATTAATGAAAAGTTTCAAGCAAGATTTAAGTGTTTATAATTCTATAAATCCTAAATGATTATGCATAAAATGAGTAGAAATGGCTTATAGAAAATATTGAAAAGATAATTAACATGTAGTGTAACAAATGGATTTTAGTGGGAGGGAGGATAACCATAGTGAAATTGATTTTGGATGCAATTCCATTTGAATGGAACTAATTGGACTATATTCATAAAGCAACTATGGATAAGGTAAGGAGGAAAAGTTTCAAATTTATATGGATCAATAAAGGGAATGAGATGGCATTCCATTAATGAATTTGAGAGATAAATATGTAGCAAGTTGGTGATTAAAAAACAATCATCACTTTCGTAAGGCATTGGCTACAAAAATGCTATAGAGATTGATCTCAAAGGATGGTTATGGAAGTAGGCTATTCTCTAGACATCCATTGAACCTCATTTTGCTTAAGAGAGGGATTATAAATCCAAGAAAGTACATTCACAATGCATTTAGTTTGAAAATTTATTTTTGTATCCTTCCCTTTAGTGGTTTTAGGGTCTTACCGTAACCCCTTGTTGATGGGAAACTATGACCTTCTCGTCAATGTAATGGAAACAATCTTATCCAAGGATTTTTAGGTCCCCAATTGTTTGGTGTAATTGTTTTCGATGCGATTACATTGGCACTGTTTCCAATAGTTGGTTTGATCCTCATAAAGGAGAATTTTATGGATGTCTAAATGAAATTCTAACTAAATGTGCATATGCAAACCTAAGGATAATTTAATCCTAAAATATTAACACAAAAATATGATAATAGAAAATTAACTATGAGAAAATAAAGAAAATCTATAAAAAACTAAGAGAACTAACTTGATCAGTTTATATAAAGACTAATTATGTTGTAATTTGATCAAATATAAATCAAGGATTAGATAAAATACATTAGTAATTTGGATTATGTACATTCAGTAAAGTATTAATGAAGGTACATGAACCATTTGATAAAGTGTTTGTTTGCATAAAAATGATACTGGATTTTGAAATATATCTCAACAATTTGACATAAATCATGATAAGATTAATATATCATTAACTATATTATGACTAGGAGAAAAGTAAAATAGATCATGTCATAGGAAAGACTTAGTGGAAATATCCCAAAAACCTTGTCCTTAACACACTCAAACTGGATCAATACTAAAATTAATGAAAAATATCAAAAACCAAGGTAAAGCCATTGTAATGCAAATCAAATAATGATTTATATTCTTGAAACACATTCTAGGAAAATTGTTTTAGAGTAGTATAATAAGAACAATAAGAGAAACGTGAGAAACATTCAAATTTTAGTCATCGGGATGAAAGCATATTGTAGAAAATCCTTTAAGATCCATTAATTAGCTCCAATTTTTTTTTACAAAGTTTATCAAAAGAAGTTTTAGGCTATTCGACAATGTCAGATGCAAAGTATTTTGACGAGTGATCCAATCTAGATTCAGCCATCCGTTACATTACAAGAATTACAAATAAAAAGAAATATGTGGATCAGCTCCACAAATTTATTAATAGACCTAAATATATCTAACTACTATCATGATAGGATTAGATACATAAACTTTCCACTTGTCACACATTTCAAGTACATGAGTAACATATTCATAAAATGCATTTTTTAGCTGAAGCTCTACCTTGAAAATAAGTGAATGAATATCGTTCTATCTGACTTTTGTCCATCTTTGTAGGAAATTCGTGAGATGAGTCTTCATGGAAATTGGGTGAGAAATAAATAACTTCACAACTCGAAAACCAATCTAATTGAATATATATTTGTACAACTGTTTCATCCCTAATCTTATCAACATCATTGACCTTGATATTACAAGGTATTGAATCAACCAAATTAATCTTCAAATGTCTGCATGCGCATACCTTCCAGTATGTTGTTGGTTTCTACCCATAATCTGCTATAAATTTTATGTCCCTTCTCAACCATTCTTGTGACTTCATCAGAAACAAAGTTCCAAGACTTAAGGGAAATATTTACCTTGTTTGATTGCATAGAATCCAATGCGGGTAAATTTTCAGGAGCATTTTTAATCAAGGTGATCCAATTAACCAATTATTCAAAATCTCTATTAGAAATCTTATTTTACTCCCTTTTCTCACCAACTAAATCAGAAAGATGAAAAAACACATTGAAATCAACTTGAAGATCATTCATCTAAGAGAAGAATCTTATTTGAATTTCTTTATATTCCTTGTTCACATCCAATGCTTCCACTCCTCTAAAATAAGCTTACATTACTAGCGAAACGTAGCTTGATTAGTAAGTCGTAGAATACTTTATTGGAGGTCCCAAATTCGACTTTTATGCTCAGCAACAATTTCTTCTTCTTTCTTCTCTCTTCTTTTCAATGGGAAAAAAATTCAACCACACCCTCACATCATCCAGTTCAATCTGATGTTGAATTTTGAGGTCATCAATCTGCTTGGCAAAGTCTACGTGAAGGGACAACTTATCATCTTCCAAGGAGGCTACTTCATCCTTCGCATAATCAATCATGTTATTCAAAGTAGGAATAGTATGATAATTAGCCCCAACAAAATCTCCCATGGAAGCTTCTATATCAGTAGCTTCCTTCTGCACATCCATGGATCCTTGATTCCAAATAATCTGATGGTTAGGGGTGCACTAACATAATCATCAAACCTATACCTTTTACTACCTTTTTTCATCACAACCTTCTATTTCCTAGTGAAGAAGTAATCTGCCAGAGAGAGTATTGCATCTTATCCAAAATCCATTGTATCTTGGGAGGATGTAACCAAAAGGCCAATACATAATGCAATAGGCATAGCTTTAGTGGAAACAATGGACAAAGCTTGAGAAGAAACATCAGAAACCTGAAGATTTTTTGAACTAATAAAGGGGAAAGGGTGGGAAATTTTTTAGTTTAGAGTGATAGGTTTAACCATAGGGAATTGTATTTTTCGACTAAGAAGTTAATCTAGCACTACCTTTAGTCAAAGAAGAAATATAAACATCCATAGGCTTAGGTTGTTCCAAAGCAGGGGATTTTTGTATAATAGCATGGGAATTTTGAGCTTGAGAGTGTATCTTGTCAACAAGATCAAATAGGATTTGATTCTAGGAAAGTAGAGAGGTATGGGGGGGTATTCAAAGGGTCGTGAATAGGATCATCATTGGATACTTAAGTAGCCTACCCATTTGCTTAAGATGAATGCAGTTGGGAATTTGTGAATGATGTGGTAGATAAAGTAATTGAAGTGGATAAAGGTAAAGGTTCTGGACCTTCTTGAATAAATTGGGTAGACTAAAAAAATTCTTCATGTTTCTCCATTTCTAGATCGATGATCTGGAAGATGGACATGGTGGGGACAGGTTCATGCGTAGTAGTGACTAATATATTCTCATCATTATTCACTATATTGGAACTAGTATGAGAGCTAGAACCAACAATGACAGGGATTTCAGAACTTTTAGGTTCCTTATCTTTAAGAGATTGTGCTTGTTGAATAGGGTTAGATGTAGCTTCAATGGGTATTTGAGACTTATATGTGATTTTCTATGAATTCTATGTTGATTATTGTATAAGACCCACAGTCTTTGTAGTTCTTATAACTAAATCCTTGATATTTTCTTCTAGTCCTGCTCTCTTGGATTCCTCTTATACCGCAAAGGCTCTATTCCCCCCTTCCATGAATCATACATTTTTATTTTATGGGATTCATGTATTAGGGATATCTCTCTTGGATCATTTATTTTGATTAACACATGTTCAAAGCTCAAAACCCCTTAATAAATTGAATCACGGGGCCATGTTTCATGAATACAATTGGACTCGATCTAAGCTATGGAAAATTGATTTTTCGCAAAATGTAGTGGATCAATTCTCACATATATTGTATATATGAGACCTGTAGTTGTCTTCCCACAAATTAGCACAATAAATGTGTACAAGGGGTGCTTGCATATTACAATGCCACTTAATAAGTATAAATGTGAAGGATGAACACATGACATCAAATAAATATGCAAACATATAAAATTTGGGTTTCTTGGTAGATGGAGTATCTTTCACTAATGCCATAGAAACCTTCAAATTTATAGAGAAAATATGTGCCCAATTAATTACCCAACCACGGTTTATAATGTGGTGGACTAGGGGTCTATAACACCCCTCCTTTTTGACCTAATGATTTGTATAAATGTAAATAATTATTGTAATTGTTTCTAGTAAGGAGTCAAGGCAAAGGCCCCCAGTAAACATTGTATCTAGTGGTGTTTATTTTCCTAAAGATTGTAAACATAGGTGGTAGACCTAAATAAAATCGAACATGAACTAAGCAACTAGACTTATATTATATATATTTATATTTTGAAAGATCAATAGTTATGATAAAACTATTTGGACATTATATATATATATTGAGTCATATATATATATATATACATCCTAAAGGTTAAAACAATAATGGTGATCATTATTACATGGATATTTATTTATAATCGCAAGAGGACACCCTAATCCTACCCTTAAAAAAATGATAAAAAGTTTACATTTCTCTTTTCATAAATATATGCATACTCGACTAGATTTTAAGTATGAGATATTAATATAACTAACAACCAGGGATAGTTAAATAAATACATATATGTATAGATGTATAAAGAGTTGGGATACAACTCATGACCATGAGATAGTCGAACTAGTAGAATCGAGTTAGTGGGTATCGGCGGTTACTTATATTGTGTGAAAGATCAATAAATAGTGGAGATTACTATTAAATGTATATTACATATATTTATATACATATATGAATAGTTGTGAAAGCTATTTGTATATAAGTGTTATATATATATATAAAAATTATGAAATAGATATTTATATATAATTTAGATATAATCATGCTATTTTCAAGAAGTTTATGTATAAAAGGGATAGGTATTTGTATATATTGGTTATATATACATATATGAAGGAAGGATAAAACAATTTATTGGAAATAACAAATTACTAGAAACGCATGAATGCTTTTATTATGTGTCGGTAAGCATGAGAATAAATATATGATATACATATATGTATATGTATATATACATATTTGGAGTAACAATAAGCCTATAGTATATATTTATATACGTGTATTTGGAATAATAAACATATGATTGGATTTCTTTATGGAAGTCGAACCGTAGAGGACGTAAGTTTTGTGTTGAGTCACCTCATGCACACCCCACTGCTCAATTAAGTGGCTATGAAAGACATGGAGTAACTTGATAGTTACCACTAGCTGGAACCCTCACCTAATTTCCCAATTTGAACTCCATGTGGCAGGAGATCCGTTTAGTCCAGGCGGACTCACCAAGGGGGTGGCACTGAGAACCATTAAGTGCTTTAATAGCCAAGGTTATTTCTAGAGGGATCTTTTCTGCTGAGTTTATTACAGAGAGAGTGGTCGCGTCCTTTATGTAAGTGGGAGGTTCTATCCATTTGAAGAGGGAGCAGATCGTCGTGGAGCATTTACCTTCTAGGAAAATGGGATCTCGTAGTGGAGAGACACAACAATTATCATGATAAAACCAAACTCCCACTTGGAAGCATTCGCCCAACGGCTTATGATGAAGGCAGAACCTCCAGAATGAAAAATAGTGGTATTTATATAAGATCGAAAATGGTGAGGGGGGGCAGTCCTAGAATGTTGGATCTTTGCGAGTAGGGAAGTTCGGGGATGGATCTCGGTGGAGAGAAAACTCTGCGCTGAGTGTTATCGTTGGTTTGCGATCTGTAAATTATCTATGGAAGTCAAATAAGTAATCTCTGCCCTAAATCCGTCTTATCATTGTTAAATGCAAGCTACCAGTTAGTTTATATACTAAATAGTTATGCTTTGAACTATCTCTATGCTAAACGGATCTGGGTGCTAAATGTTACGCTACTAGTTCAATATATATAGGCTGGAATTTTGTCAGAGTTATGTGGGTAGATTTATAAATAAATACAGGTCAGTGGCAATGTCTCCTTGCTATGCCGATATGGAACTTTTTATTTTTGAGATAACCCTGCATGCGTTTTCTTTTATGGACGAATACTGTTGGAAAGAGTTCAACGAGCGGTGTGTAACACATTGATAGTAACAATATTCTCACTATAACCATCTTATCGAAGACTGAGGTAATCCCTATCTCTCCTTGGGATTTTGTAGAAAAATAATCCAAGTTAATCCAGACGAGAATAGATTATAAACTTACAGATCTAAGAGATAATTGTTCAGTAATTATTTTAATAGATCTGATCCGATTGTCGGCCAAAAATATGAGAAGAAAATCGTATTTAAAATTTTATACTGTCGAAGATGTATTTATAATAAGCGGTCAATATCCTTTCTTTAGTTATGTTTTATATATTGTTGGGTTAATTTATTTTTAAATGTCAAAAACGTAGATCCAAATTTCCTTCGGTGGTTGCTACAGTATTATGAATGCGAGTTAAGCTCAGTCCACGGTTTTTGTTTGTCTTGGCATTGTAAGATATCGTGTCGAGCTTGATTCCTGTTTTGAATGTTGATTGTTACTAAGCTCAGCTCACCGCCTGTGTGGTCTGAGTTAAAATGACAAAATCGTACAGCGTTCTTGTTGGGTCATTGGTTCGTTTAAGGAGAAAGAACAATCCGTTCCATTTCTGTGATCCAATGATTCTAGCAGTATGCATAATCAATCTTGGAAGTAGTCTATGCTTTTACCTTTTTCTTAGGGCTTCATCTTAGATTGTTATATTACTGTCTAAAATACAGGATGAAAAACAATATACACACACCTCTGCACAGCGCAAGTTAAGGCACGGCCTTTTCACCTATTACATTGAAGACAAGTTCATAATCTACAATTGTTTTATTTAGTTGAATGAAATTTTATTTATGATCGCCTTTATAATGATTAATCAAGCGAACTTAAAATTCATATCGAATATATCCGACCATTCATATGTATACCTGATTACGGACTTAGTATCTTATATATAATGGTCGATGTATATATAGAGTGACCCTTATTTGATTAGGAAAAGTATTATTTTACCGGTCTTTGCATATAGCAACTCCTACCTGTATTATGTCTTATGTTACATTTTATTCCTTCCTTTTAATACTCATACGTGGAAAGAAATGGTCAACAAGACCGATTTCAAGTTACAGGAATATAATCTATCATGTGTACATTTCATAAACCAAGATTAAGGAAAAAGTAATATATAGACCCAACTGTATATAATGTATATACCTTGAGTTCTCGTTGCAAAACCCTGCACTCCGACTACGTATGATGTAGGTATGGTTTAAATGGATGGCCTAAATATTCATGTCAGAAATAAGTTGAGGAAGTATTTGAAGTGCTCTATTCTAGAGAGGCCTTGAGAAAAAGCATTGTATCTCGTTATAAGCAGCTCAAGTTGTGGGTGAACCATGGTAAAATAGTGTTCATGGTATGCTGATCTTTATGTGTAATTTTAATGCATTGTTTCCTTATGTGTATCTAAAGGCTTTAGTTAAAGTTAAGCGTGATGATTGTGTAGGCTATATATCATTATGCAAATATATACAAAGTTGTAGGAATCATAGTCTTCACTTAGTCTCCTTCACATGTGTGATGATGGTTAGATGTTGGTTTCAAATTCGATGCATTTAACTTTAGTTTCTTTCTTAAAATATATATATATATATATATATATATATATATATAAGTCATTTCATCTCACTTGATTGGAGTAATTATCTAGGTATGATTAACTAAATCTTTGATGGATAACTAGGTTGCTCTTCTGATGTTATATAGATGTACTTAAGGCATTTTGGTGGGCACAATTATTAATCATAGCATAAAATGGTAATTTTTTCCTTAGATAAAAATGCCTCAGAAGAGTTGCAAACATATTACTTAAATTGTTCGATAAAAGACTGGTATAAATATTCGGAGTTTAAAGTCATATGCTTAAGTAAGTAAAGTGTTAACACCCAAAATGACCCCCTAGGTTGTCGGAAAGGGAAATCTGGGGTAACCACTAACAAATCTTTATCGTGTGCTACTAACCCAACACAAACAAAGAGGGCTCTCTCTATAGGCTCATGAAAAGCTGGAATAATCAAAGGTGTAACAATGAAAACATATGCTAGCATTCATCATTCAAGATATTCAATTACAACATACAGAAGATCAGATTTCTGTTGGAAACAAAATGATTTAAACGTTGTTTGGATGAAACATATGAATCTCTATTTGGGCAATGGAGTCGCATTTAAACAAACTCTGAAAATTTATTCACAAATGCTTCGCAAGTGTATTAACACAGGGGCGAGGTAGTAAACAACTCGTAGTCAAAGTGATTTTAATTGGTGAAACAGAAGAGAAAGAAACAATCCATTGATATAAGGCACACAATGATGAATCCTATATCAATTTTAGCAGAGAAGTAATGGTGAAATACTTGGAAAAAGATAAGCAGAGCATAATTTCTATGAATTCCACTTAACTATCACACTGCACCAAGTATGAAAGAATGTTACAGACTGGAATTAACAATGAGAGATACACAATTCACATGGAAAAAGAAAGAACAAACTACAAGACCAGTTACACGAGAATCCCTGGAAACATTATCTCAGCTCTGCAATTTTTATTCAAAATATAGCTCAAAAATGTCTTACAGAACAATACACGAAATTCCCATAAATGTTTTCAACCTTTTTTCATTCCATTACGTCGCATATATAGATGCTAGGAGTCCTTTTGCTCGACTCATCTAAACCAAAAACAGTTATATCGGCGTGACACCTCATTCAAGTTTATTTGCCACTACTACTACACAACAAAAATAGGTAGAACCGACCTAACTATTTTCTTACAATCCATCGATATTATTACTAAGTAATATTTATTTCAAGTAAAAAAAGTAAAGATAGTGAAGTAATAGTTCCAGCTGGCTATTTATATAGGTGCCTAAAAAAATATTACAAATTTCTCAAAAATGGGAAAGTTTTTTAGAAGTCTCTGATTCCAAATAAGCACCAACAACTATAAAAAGTCAAATATCACTGTGGAGGATGGAGAGTGTATAACACTTTGCTGTATTTTTCTACATTGGTCCATTGGTTTGTAGGTGGGAGGTCATAGTCCACCATCTCCTTTACCATAAATCGTATCTCGATATGCTCTGTGTAGAAAAATGGAGGAAGCCTTTCACCAATGATGATCAACCTGTTCAAGATTTCAAAGTCCTCTTCGACCTTCTCCATTAGAGTCCTGCCTATAAGCAGCTAGTTCAGACGTTTGAACTTTGTATGATCCATCCTTATCGCCCAAAGTAGGTTTTTATAATCATTTTGGGAGATCAGTTCCTAGTCATCATTCTAGAACAAAGGTAACCCCATTTCAATTAGCTTATCAAACAATCCTTTGAACTCCGCTACTTGCCTCTTCATTTCTTCGACTTTAGCTTCCACACTCTCAATCTACGCATATTTCCCCAGGACCCTTCGTGCTGCTGCAAGTGTTGTGATCCAGTTTCCAACATTCAGTTTAATCCTTTCCTCTTCTGATAGATCATTCAGGAAAGTGATAGCACTTAGCGCCGTTTACTTAGGTCTTCAAGTTAGGGTCTACCTTGCAATTCCACAACCTGTGAGAGCATCACTAATAGTCTTCTCTTTTATTCTTATAAACTATAAGTAAGGTCTAAAGTTCTCAACTTCTTTAATGATCCGGTCCCACACCAAATGTTTGCATCCTTGTAACGCTGCCTACCCGGTAACCTGATGAGTGAGCTTTTTATTGATGTTAATTAATTCTTTGTGCTTCTCTTGGAGGACCTTTGCTTCTTCTTCCCTTTTATTACTCTCTTCTTCCAACCTTTGAGATTTTTCCTTCAGCTCTTTGATTTCCACATCTTTCAGGCAAATGAGAGACATAACCTACATAAGACTGTGAGTACTACTGCTATCCCCATTTTGGTTCATATTGGTAGGCCACATGTCCAATTTGGAAAAGTTACTTTTCAACTCATCAAGTTGTTTTTCTAAGCTTATTCTCTCTTTCTTCCAGCTATCTTCCTTCCCTGCAAATTTCAACAACTCTGCTTTACACTCAATTCTTTAGACAAGGCTTCTTTTTGTATTTCAAATTATGTTTCTTTAGGAGATTCAATTAACCGGATATTTGGAACTTTCTCCTTCTTCTATAGTTCTAGAATCAGCTTATCTTTCTCATCCAACAACTTGCTCATGGTTTTACCTCCACCGTCACTTATAACTAGGTCAGATTATATCTTCTTGACCTGTTGTTGAAGAGCTTGGTTTTCACTTTTCTCTTGCTTTAATTGGTTTTCTAACTTTCTTACGGTAACCTGCAAGTTGTCTCTTTTCAATGCTGCTTTTACAAAATCATCATATACAAGATCACTAACCTGCTTGTGAAACTGGATTTTATCCAGCACTGGTATCTTTTGTCAATTGAGCTTCCTCTCGGTCACTCCATCTTCTGTCAATACCGCTAGGTTTAAGGTGTTATCCTTCATATCTCTACTGGTTAGCAAGGAAGTTTTGGTATTAGACAAACCTCTAGCTATAGGCATCGAATCTAACAGCCTCTGGGATGAGGCCTGTTTGTTTTGATCGTATTCAGGGTTAATTTTAGGACCCATACTTAATTAAAAGTGTATAAACCTTGGCGAATCTTACAAATTATTTAAACCTCAACTATAAAATATTTGGCGATATTTATCTAAAATTATTTCAGTTTCTAAGGATTTTATATAGTTTATATAATAATTTGGCGATTTTTAAAGTGGAAAAAGTTTACCCCATCAAAATTGAACGAAATGGGGCTTCAAAAAATACAAATTGGCGAATCTTTTTTTGGAAAAAAACATGGCAAAATAGCCCATGGGCTAAATTTTGCCCCTAAAATTATCCTTGATCGTATTGTTTATAGAGGCCGGCCTTGGACTGAAACTTATTGCCAATATTACCCTCCTTAACATCTTTAAAATTATTCTAATATAATCTTTAAAATGTGATTTCTTAGGATTAAGGGAAAACCATATTTTATACATTTCTTAAAAACTTGTTCCAAATGCTTCAGGTGCTCTTCATCATATTTTGAGTACACAGTTATGTCATCCATGTATACACCCAAAAACTTATCCGTTTATTTAGAGAATGCTATGTCCATCGCCCACTGGAAGGTAGCTCATGCATTCATCAGCCCGAAAGGCATCTTAGCATACATGAAAGTACCCCTAGGAGTGGTAAAAGTGGTATTCTCTTGGTCTTCAGGGCAGACCTTGATTTGATTGTATCAGGAGAAACCATCCATAGTAGAGATCCTTTTTTCCCCTACTACCCTTTGTAATATATGCTCCATCTTGGGCAGGGGGTAATTATCCTTTAATGAATCCCTGTTCAGGTTCTTGAAATATATGCAGATTCTAATTTCGCCATTCTTCTTCCTTACTAGAACCAGATTTGCTATCCATTGAGAGAATCTCAAGGTGATAATGATTTTTGCATTAAATAATCTTCTAATCTCCTTTTCTATCACAGGCACCAGCTTAGGGTTTATCCTCCTTAACTTTTGCATGAACGGTTTCTCTCCCGGTCTGATTGGATTAGAGTGTTGTATTATTGAGGTATCATATTCCTTTAGTTCTTCATAACTCCATGCAAACGCAGTAGCATATTTCTTATCAACTCTACATATCGATCCTTCTTTTTAGCAGGCAGCTTCTTAGACAAGTTTACCATCTGCGGCTCTTCTTTAGTACCCAAGTTTTGGTCTTCTACTGCCTCTTTGGGGGGTTCAAACTTCAGATTTTTTGCTACATCATTCTAGTCAAATAGCCTCTCCAGGGGTATCCGTCCCTTGGGGATATAATTTCCTTTTAATTGAACAATATCCTTGCCACCCAGCATGTTTTTCCACCCTCTGCTTTCATTCACTTCAATTTCTGATAGTTCTTGGTCTATCAATCCTTCTATGTTCTCATTTTTAGCATCAATCTGAACATTGGCAAACTCATCAGATAATTCCAAAACTCTTTAAATTTGTAAATCATCTTCAAATACTTGACAGTATTTAGCATTCTCTAGAATAGAGGGCCTATTCACCACCTCTACCTTGTATTTTTCTTGAGAGAAAATAGGAGTTTTAAAACCACCAGCAGTTGTGGACAAAGAGTCCACCACCTGATTTTCAAATCTCGGGATCACCCCGATCTTGTGTTCGGTGAAAAAGTTCCCAAACATATCCCAAACTTCATTTCTATAGGCCCTTATCCTGGGGTGTTTTGCCTAATAACTATCATTTACTTGATTGACCACCAATTTTGAATCTCCAAAAAAATGTATCCTTTTTGCCCCCAAATATTTCAAATATCTTAGTCCCAAGAGTAGAGCTTCATACTCAGCCGCAATATTAGTACACTCGAAAGTTAGCTTGTATGATAGGGCTCTGGACTCTTGATCGGGACGTATAATCCAAACCCCTGCACCGGCACCATTCTTGCTCAGTGATCCATCAAAGTACATCTTCCTTAGCCCTTCCTCATTTTTATATTTCTGTGAGGCCTCATACCTTGCGGAAAACTCTTTGTCTTCCTCGACCTCATGGAAAAACGGGGGCACAAGATCAGTATGTGGGCCATCATTGAAGAAAATAGAGGAACCTACACCTGTGTCTACAGCATATACTGGGTGATTTTTAGGTTTGTCGTCACTGCTGACCACGTAAGCCATTCTTTTCTCTCTGTTCAGCTTTCTATTGCTTCCAAAAAGTGTTATAGTGGCGTAAGATAAGTCCATCTACATGGTTCCCTTCAACATTTTTATCCAGGACCTTGATAACAACATCCTGAACTTAGCAAGCAAATCAGCCACTACCATGTCCATCATGACACTCTTCGCTGGGATCTGGGCAAGGGTTACTACCACATCTTTAATTAAACCCAAACATGGTACCTTTATGGAATCAAAAGAATATAGGTCTTTGTAGGGTCTAGTGACTTCTAGTCCCAACTGGTCCACCACTGATTTTGGCATCAAGTTGTGTGAAGCTCCAGAATCTATCAGGGCATTGTGTAATAACTTACCATGGATATTCCAACTCAAATAAAAGGGAGGGACTTCTTCATCATCTGGTTCTTCTAGATTGGAACCAAATATTATGGTGGGGGCATCATCTGTTACTTCTAACATGTCCTGCGTACTCTCTGCCTGCCCCTTTACCAGGCTAGTTATCTCTTCCCTATATTCATTATTTGTTAATAGCTCATTTAAGGGGATAGAAATCTTCACATTAGACAGTTCAGCTTTCAGACTGAATGTTGAAATTGGTTTCCCTACTTCAGTGACCTCTAGTTGCCTACCTTCTTTAAAATTCTACCCCTTATCCTCTGAGGTTCTCTGTGCAGTAACATCTGGCTATTTTTCCTTTAGCTTCTCCATATTCTGCTGAGTCTTGGATAGTTGAATATGGGTAGAATTCCCTTCACTTATTAGTATCTCCCTGCTCCTCAACTTCATCTTTCTTTGGATTTCATCTACAAAATTCATGTAACCCATTTGGTATTGCTCTGAATCAAATTCAACAACTTTGCTAGCATTCCCCATGTTGAAAAAGTCATGCTCCCTTTGGGTTAAATGTACTTCATGGTCTAGGGTGTCAAGGAGATGGATCTGGTCTCCAATAGGCTCTTCAAGTCCTTCCTCATCCACCAAATTTTCAGGGAAGGGAGGCCTCATCTGGTGGTCTTCTTGATTTCTTTGATTTCTGGGAGGGGGTGGCCTTCTAAAGTTAGGATTCCTTACTTGATTTTTAGGATGCTCTCTAGGAGGAGGTTTATTTTCCATAGCTAACCTATCCATCATCTTTTCCATAGTTTTCATCATAGTATCAAACTTGGCATCACTAGAAGATGAGGAGGTAGAGGCTTGGGTTTCTTGCTTCTTTTTGTCTGCTTCTGTTTTGCCCTTTAATTTCCCTGAGGCCATCGTGTTGGATTCCACCTCCATGGAATCCTTTAGCATAGTGGTCAGGGTAGCAAATTTTCTCTCCCTTAATGTAGATGAGAAATATCCATCAAAGGAATCTGCATAATGGAGCTTTGCAACACCTACTGAGGGTCTCAGATCATCTAGGATAGAATTATAGGATTTCATAAACCTAGCAGAAAACTCATGAACTGATTCAAAACCTCCTTTCTTCATATGGTTATACTGGGCTAAGACTAGGGCGGGGCTCCCTATCGTTTCCCACCTCTCTAAGAACAGTGTCCTAAAGGATGCAAAATCGTTAATAGAAGCATTCAACAACTATCTGAACCATTTCTTGGGTTCTCCAAACAAACTCTGAGCAAACAACCTCATCTTAACATCATCATGGTCTACTTCCTCCAAATCAATAAAATCCTCAAATCTATCTACATTCTGCGTGGCAGAAAAACCTCGCTCTCCATCATAAGAGACAATTCTCTAAGCATAATTTTGAGGGAGGTCATGCAAAACAGTTGGCAGGGCCAATGGTGTGAATCTACCAGCCATGGGTCTAGGTGGATTTTGAGCTTGGGGGTGGATATTCTGGGCAGAATTACCTATAGGAATTGTGGTATGGGATTGAGGGATCTGAGAACTAGATATAGCTCATTCTGCTTTGTTAATATTCTGCAACTGAAGCCATAAAGGATCTAACAAATAGGATTCAGGGGCATTTAGACCTTCTTCCCCTAGGCTTAGATAAGACTCGGATCTTGATCTTGGAAAGGGCTTCCCAATATCTATCTCTATAGCCAATTCTTGAAGAACAGGGAGTTCTCCTTTAGACCCAATTCTTTTAATCCAAGAGGAAGTAGCTTTATCCTTTCCGGTCTTATGTCTAAGTAATATTTATCGATTTTCCACCCTTAACAAAATTTCGGAAACAAGATTACCTCTCATATGGATCTTTCTTGAGGCCAGGATGCCCTTTGTTTGAGATTTCTTCGGAAATGAACTTGGCTCACCGATCTTCCCTGGTGGACACTTTGTTGAATGTGGATCTTTATGAGTGGAGTCACCAGGGAAAAATTGGACAGCCCTATAGAAATTTGGAAATCTCTATTTGCCCACAGGGATCTCTCTTCAATTTCAATCTTCAGAACTCTTTGTCCTTCCCCTAGGGATAATAAAACAATCACGTTCCCCGGTAACGGCACCACTTTGTTAACACCCAAAATGACCCCCTAGGTTGTGGGAGAGGACATTCTGGGGTAACCACTAACCAATATTTAGCTTCTGCTATTGACCCAACACAAACAGAGAAGGCTCTCCCTATAGACTCATGAAAAATTGGAATAATTAAAGGTGTCAACAATGAAAACATACACCAGCATTCATCATTCAAGATATTCGATTACAACATATAGAAGATCATATTTCTGCTGGAAACAAAATGATTTAAATGTTGTTTGGCTGAAACATATGAATCTATATTTGGGCAATGGAGTCATAATTAAACAAACTCTGAAAATTTATTCACAAATGCTTCGCAAGTGTATTAACACAGGGGCGAGGTAGTAAACATCTTGTAGTCAAAGTGATTTTAATTGGTGAAACAGAAGAGAAAGAAACAATCCATTGATATAAGGCAAACGATGATGAATCCTATATCAATTTTAGTAGAGAAGTAATAGTGAAATACTTGGGAAAAGATAAGCAGAGCATAATTTCTATGAATTCCACTTAACTATCACACTGCACCAAGTATGAATGAATGTTACAGACTAGAATTAACAATGAGAGACACACAATTCACATGGAAAAAGAAAGAACATACTACAAGACCAGTTACACAAGAAACCCTGAAAACATCACCTCAACTTTGCAATTTTTAATCAAAATATAGCTCAAAAATGTCTTATAGAATAATACACGAAATTCCCATAAAAGTTTTCAACACTTTTTCATTCCATTAAATCACATATATAGATGTTGGGAGTCCTTCTTCTCGACTCATCTAAACCAAAAACAACTAAATCGGAGTGACACCTCATTCAAGTTTATTTGCCACTATTACTACAAAACAGAAACAGGTAGAACTGGCCTAACTGTTTTCTTACAATCCATTGGTATTATTACTAAGTAATATTTACTTCAAGTAAAAAAAGTAAAGATAGTGAAGTAATAGTTCTAGCTGGCTATTTATATAGCCGCCTAAAAAAATATTACAAATTTCTCAAAAATGGTTAAGTTTTTTAGAAGTCTCTGATTCCAAATAAGCACCAACAACTATAAAAAGTCAAATATCATTGTGGAGGATGGAGAGCATATAGCGCTTTGCTATATTTTTCTACATTGGTCCATTGGTATGCAAGTGGGAGGTCGCAGTCAACCATCTCCTTTACCATAACTTGTATCTCAATATGCTCTGTGTAGAAAAATGGAGGAAGCCTTTCACCAATGGCTATCAACCTATTCAAGATTTCAAAGTCTTCTTCAACCTTCGCCATCAGATTCCTGCCTATTAGTAGCTGGTTCAGACGTTTGAACTTTGCATGATCCATCCTTATCGCCCAACGTAGGTTTTTATAAGCATTTTAGGAGATCAGTTCTTGGTCATCATTCCAAAACGAAGGTAACCCCATTTCAACCAGCTTATCAAACAATCCTTTGAACTCCGCCACTTGCCTCTTCATTTCTTCAACTTTATCTTCTACACTCTCAATCTACACATATTTCCCCAGGACCCTTCGTGCTACTGCAAGTGTTGTGATCCGGTTTCCAATATTAAGTTTAATCCTTTCCTCTTCTGATAGATCATTCAGGAAATTGATAGTACTTAGCGCCGTTTCCTTAGGTCTTCGGGTTAGGGTATCCCTTGCAACTCCAGAACCTGTTGGAGAATCACTAATAGTCTTCTCTTTTATTCTTATAAACTCTAAGCAAGGTCTAAAGTTCTCAGCTTCTTTAATGATCCAGTCCCACGCCAAATGTTTGCATCCTTGTAACGCTGCCTGCCCAGTAACTTAATGAGTGAGCTTTTTATTGATGTCAATTAATTCTTTGTGCTTCTCTTGGAGGACCTTTGCTTCTTCTTCCCTTTTATTACTCTCTTCTTCCAACCTTTGAGCTTTCTCCTTCAGCTCCTTGATTTCCACATCTTTCAGGATAATGTGAGGCATAGCCTACACAAGACTGTGAGTACTACTGCTATCCCCATTTTGGTTCACATTGGTAGGCCGCATGTCCAATTTGGACAAGTTACTTTTCAAGTCATTAAGCTATTTTTCTAAGCTTATTCTCTCTTTCTTTCAACTATCTTCCTTCCCTGCAAATTTAAACAACTCTGCTTTACACTCACTTAATTCTTTAGACAAGGCTTCTTTTTGTATTTCAAAGTCTGTTTCTTCGGGAGCTTCGATTATCCAGATATTTGGAACTTTCTCCTTCTTCTGTAGTTTCAGAATCAACTTATCTTTCTTAGCCAATAGCTTGCTCATGGTTTTACCTCCACCGTCACTTATAACTAGGTCAGATTGTATCTTCTTGACCTGTTGTTGAAGAGCTTAGCTTCCACTTTTCTCTTGCTTTAATTGGTTTTCCAACTTTCTTACGGTAACCTGCAAGTTGTCGCTTTTCAATGCTGCTTTCGCAAAATCATCATATACAAGATCACTAACCTGCTTGTGAAATGAATTTTATCCAGCACTGGTATCTTTTGCCAATTGAGCTTCATCTCGATCACTCCATCCTCTGTCAATACCGCCAGGTTTAAGGTGTTATCCTTCATATCTCTGCTGGTCATCAAGGAAGTTCTGGTATTAGACAAACCTCTGGCTATAGGCATTGAATCAAATAGCCTCTGGGATGAGGCCTGTTTGTTTTGATCGTATTGTTTACAGAGGTCAGCCTTGGACCGAAACTTATTTCCAATATCACACCCCTTAACATCTTGAAACTTATATTCTATAATCTGGATTTCAGGAGCCAAGGACTCCTCATTATTTGCCTCTCCACTATCCATTGGAGCAGTCAATTCTTCTTGAGCCACTGCAACAACCAGTTCCTCTTTAGTCGGAGAAGTAATTGACTCGGCTTGAGTAGCCGTAACAATTAACTCATCTTGTATTTCCAATTTAGGCCGCTTGTCTCCATTACCTTCTTCAGTATCCATATCTCGGACTTCTTGTAAGTCTCTTCTCCGTCCCACCCCCATGGTGTCCGACACCTGATCTAAATTCATTATTAAATCGGATAGCATCAGATCTCCTTCTTGTGACTCTATAGCTCCTTCCGCCTCGGGTTCCCAGTGCAACAAATTTTGCCCCTTTAGCACCCCTTCCGGCTCTTTATGTTCAAAAGCGCTTAAATTACAGTCTTTCCTTCTCTTGGAAATATTGTGCAAGGGGTCGTATTTGATGGCCACATCTTTCTTGAACCCTAGTGGCTTCAATAATTCTTCTACATTTGGCAAAGCTTCTTTATTCTTCATGACGAAAGGACCTACCTTCCAAGGGTATTTCACATCCATGCACTTCTTATACTTTAGGAACTGCACTTCCTCTAGGGTTAGTTTCTATCTGATAAACTCAAGAGCAAAGATTCGTAGTGTCAGGAAAGTGGGCAAAACATAGGGCTCCTGTACAAAACCGTACAGTCTAATGACTCTTGTATCCTTTAATAGAAACCAGTCACTGATAGCGAATTCGTCCTTCAACTGCATCGTTGTTTTCATCTCGGGAAACACTCTAGGCAATTCTTCCCCAAAGATGATTTTATAAATAGGGGGCAAAACATAGTTCAAATAATTGAAAACATTGTCTAACAAAACATCTGTTTCTAGCAGTGAGGAGAAATGTGGGATTTCAGCGCCGCTGTACATAATCATTTTCATCAGCTGCGTATGATATCTAAAAAACCTAGTACTCGGGAAATTGCTCAATTGTACATGTATCTTTTCCACCAAAAATTCATCAAACCTCAAGGATGGGATGAGCCCACTTTCGGACCTAGTCAAACTGATGCTAATCCTAAAAAGTAAACTTAATTGGATTTCAGTCACCCACAAATCAGTATCCAATCCTAGAAATTGAGCTGACAAGGAAAAAACAAACTGGGAATTGTCATCAAAAGGGATGAAATTTAAGGGGTAGGGTTCTTCGGTGATTTCTGAGTCGGGTTTCAAACACATAGCTAAGCAAGCTTGACAGATTTCGGGGTTGATTTGGCGATACAAGGAAACCACAGACTCTTCATAAAAACCCTCCAACTCCTGGTACAGAGACTCGAGAATGAAAAAGGAATTCCTAACAACTGACGCATCTACATTACAGACGACTCTGGACTTATGGGCATGCATAATTACTCTTTGGGGTTATGAGTAATTTGAAGAACACCATGTTACAAACTCAGGGAAAGAGTACACTTTGTCAAGGAAAAAAAATTAACAATGACCTAAAGATTCCATGTAGATCCAGTCCCTGTTCATGCAAGGCTACCAATCTCTTCTTAATTTCCGGAACTGGGAGCCGAATGCATGTGTGAAATACATCGGTGTCTCTATCTTCCAGAGTAACCTTAACCCTAGAACTGGTAGAAGCTTCTTCTTCCCCCATTTTATGACTGTAAAAGACTTAGATTTTCAGAGAATGGTGGTTACAGATCCTACTTGTCACTTTGGAAGCCCTGCATGCACCCTGTCGAGGGTTCTGTCACCTTTGTCGTCTGCCACATGTTGAGAGATTTTCTGACTTCGACATGCTTTGAAACAAATGTCAACCTTCACGAGCGTTCTTATATATATAACTGTGTTTCGATAACCTTCGGCTTCTTTGTCCAGCTATCCTTTCATCTCAACTGTTTGAACTCCCACGTGTTCACTTTCCGTTGTCAGATCTGGATTTCCCTTTACCCACTGATTTGAAAACCAATCTATTTCCACCGTCGGATCATCTTGCTAGTTTTCATCTAGGCCGTTCATCTCATCTGTATGCATCTACGGGGTAGTGTAGCATGCACCCAAAAAGTTTTCCTATATCACCTTTTCTCCATGCGACAGGATTTGGAGTTGACACCTGTCGGGCAGGAAAAGTCCATCATATCTTCCTTGCCGCTATCCAGCGTGCTACTTCTTGATGCGACTATCTATGAGAATCCTCCATCTCTTCTCAAGCATGTATCTACGGTGAGTTCTCATGCTCTAGTTAAGTCTTAGATCATCCGTCTGCTGGTGGGGTCCTCCCTGTTATATCCTGTGCGTTTCCGACTTCCACCAGCCATTGATGCAACTCTCCTTGCCATCCGAACTGTAGATCTACTGGAGACTTAGGCCTTTACTGTGATAAATGAACCTGAACCCTTAGATATTGAAGAGATAACCCCCGTCGTAGATCCTGGCACTGGTCCCCACCATCGCATGCACCTGATATGGCATTGCTCACTGCTCCTTTCTCCTTGCGACGCCCTCTTAATCCGATACCTGTCCGGTGGGACCAAGCCCATCACATCCACATATTCCCTTTCTTCCTTGCAACTTGGCCATGCGACGGTCCCTTGAAAGCAGTAGATCTTGCTCCCGCTCTAGATCAATGGTGTGACCTTTGCGACGCTTAGTCTTTCATGATTCGCCCACAGACTATAGGTTTTAGGGTATCCTCCACTTGCCTTTAGTCATTTTATTTTCCTATTAATAACTAGCCTTTGACATTAGTCCATTTTATTGCGTTGGACCTTTTCTAGACCATTCTTTCTCAAGTCCTAGCACCTAGCCATCAAGGATGGGGATTACTTCAAGCCTCCATTAGGTAGTTGTCTGACCCCCCACTTTTCATATACAGGTTTTCATGCTGCAAAAGAGCAAAAATATATAGGTGCTAACATAAAGAAATAATGTTAGTTACACATGATGTATGTTATTTTCATTTGTTACTTTTTTTTAGGGTCCTTGTTTCTAATTTTCAATGAAATGATATTAATGATATATTAAAAGTTTTAAAATTTCACCAATTTTACTAACTCTGAAAATTGGGTTCGTGACAGGGTCCCATTCCAGTCAGAACTGTGTACAATTTTTTACTCCAAAAAATCAGCAAAGCATAGAGCCCAATAGCTTGTAGGCTCCCACGGATGTTGGATTGGATACTTCCTATTGGGTTTAATCTGAAAAATATCCTCTTCAAACCACCATCCTTTCACCAGGTCAACCAAGCTGAATTTCTTCTCATATATAGATACCATCCTTTGTGTAAGAAATTGTTGAGGAATCTTTAGGGCATATATCTAAGCAAAAGTCTTCAGCTTGCAGTGTGAATATGGTATAGATCATGTCCCCAAAAGTGCTCGAGGGCATGTCTACAAAAGAAACCATCCACTTGACCAAATCAGTGTATGGAATCACAACTAGCCATGCAACAACAATGTGAAGGTTGGAGCTCCTAACCTTTTGAAAGATTTAAGCATCATCACCAAACTATGAGAAGTCATTGTTATCTAACAAGTTGTAATCGATGCCCAATCTAGGCATTGAGGGTCACCATTCTGGTAATGTGTATCCGATTAAATCCCAAAATTGGGATCTTTAGTTTAAACTCATTAGCGGCTCCTTTAGACTTTCCTTTTCAATCCATGACAGATATAAAATCTTCTGCAACAAAGAAATAAAAATAAGAAAAAAACAATTTAAAAATGAAATTAACAACAAAATAACAATAAAATCTATTACATGAACAAACTGTAACAATTCTAGCAAGTAAAATATTCAATCAACTATAAACTTGAAGTCTTGGGGTTTTATAGTTGGTAAACAGGTCAAATCCAAAAGTAATTTTAAAAAATAACTTAAGTACCAAATTCCTATCTAGGTATATTTAACTTCTCGTCATAATTAAATGCATAAGGGTTAAAACAATGTTTAAATCATTACTTAACATTAATTCCAGTATTGACCTACACTTTTTGAAAAATATTATGCCTATGTCGGAGTGGGAGATCTCAGGAGACACCTTTTCGATCGTGAAATAAGGGTTGTGATGTGGGAATGCTGAAAATATTGGATGTAAGGAATCGGAGGTCATAAGTGTTTAAGATCGTTAAAAATATGTTATTAGTGGAACCAGACCCATAAAAATATTAATTAAAATGAATAGTTATATGGGGTTTGAAAACATCAAAGGAACAATTTACAAATTCAGAATACTTGACCGACACGTAAAGGTTCTGATTTCATGTAACATAGAATGAACAAATTAAATTAGATAATATTACTGGGTCTGTGAAATGTGGAGAAAGTTAAACTAAAAATTGAAATGCAATTCCGACGTCTAATGAATTGAAACATTATGATCAAAACATCAAAATGTTAAATTCATTTATCGAATGAAGTTCTCGACATCAACAGTCCAAGAAATTAAATTGAGTTGAAATGTCAAAAAGATAAATGATCAAAACATGTCTCCCAAATGTTCAATCTTTGATAAAAATTAATCATCGAGAACATTGGGATGATAAAATTAAGTATGGATTAAATTTCGATAGATGTGCCCCATAGTTATGGAATTAGAAAATAATTAATTAAGTAAACATCAAGAGGACTGAACTAAAACATCGGGAAGTTAATTTTAATATAAACAAAGATGTCAACATACTCAAAATATGATTAAAACGCCCGGGAAGGATACTTCATGCCTATCGGGATCGTAAATTAACCCTTCAAAATAGGTTTTAAGAAGCAAATTTGCAGTAAGTGTGGACAAATTAATAACTAACTTAAAGCAATAAACTTAGAAATAGAAAAGTAGGAAATTTAAAGGGGTCCTACAATTTTTTGTAGGAAAAATGGTGGGGTCTATTGTGGCTACAACACCCATATACTTCAAGGATAATTAGGAGTAACTTACTAACTTATGTTGCCATATTGTTTGAATAGGGCTTGTTAGATAGTTAGTTGATAGTTACTGAATGTAAAAGGGTCCTCTTTTTTAATTAATACCCTAAAGGTGGTCAACCCTCTTTAATAGTGGGACTACAAGTAATTAGGGTTTTTTATATTGTTGAACTATATATAGTGTATAAAGGTTTGGTAAGGTGATCAAGGATTGTAATTTTATGTAGATATCTACTCATAGAAGGTTTCACCCTCGAATAGGAAATTGAATAATACTTTCTTTTTTGGATATTAGTAATATAAGGGTTATTTTCATGGTTTATCTCTTTCCCTCTTGTATTTTTAGTTCAACAAGTTGGTATTTTATCACATTCTATTATTTTTCTTTGTAATTATGGGGTTAAGTACATTACAAGTGGTATCAAAGAACATTTGTATGCCAAGCATGGAACCAAATTTTATATATAAAAAAAGGTTATAGAAATGTTCTAGAATATTGAAATAACAAAAATATCTATCATATAAAACTATAGTTGGGGAAGGATACCCATAGGAAATGCAAGTGAAAACACCTTGTTAGAAACCCTTGAAACCCTTGTATCATATAACACTTGTTTATGAAATTTCTCTTCCACATAATGTCGAGTAATCACAAGTCCCATATGATGCCTAAAAATAGCTTTAGATTGAATATGATCAATTATCTGTATAGTATAGTGGCACCAAGCATAGTAATCGATAAGATTACTCTCTAGTACTTGGTAGTTTGGTTAGTATGGATAAGGGAGTGATCGTGTCTCCTTACTTACCACCCTGAGATATAGGGATGAGTATTATTATTTGACCCCACTAGTATATCAAAAATATATATCACCTAGAACTCCCTTTTACATACTTAAGACCCTATAATTCCTAGCCTCTTCTGCATAGCCCCAAAATTCCTACATACTTTGGAATATCAAGAATTTGGAAATTTCATCACAATAGAACTAATCAAAGATGAATAATACTCCCACATGAGTATCTCTCAAAAATAAATTAAAAATATTCTAGATTCCAAGTGCACCTTACAAGAGACCTTTTTTTTAACTAGTGGTTATTGGTTCACAGTTGTTAAGGGCTACATCCACCAAGAGAAATGCCAACACTTACAATTCTGGAGAATCAAATTACGGACATAATTACATAATCCACTCAATCATTACATAGTGAATACATAGGATCTCAAAAAGAGCATCATGAAACTTACAAGAATTGAACCTGGGTTGGGATGGTAACAATCTGTAACGTCCCCTCCTACCATACCAGCATGATAGAGAGGACGTGATGCTAAAATCGGGCATCTAGCCCCATAAACTTTTAACCAAGAATTCACATAATATAAAAGACATATGGAGTGTGTAATTATAAGAAAAACACAGCGGAAGTAATTTCAATTACACATGCATCATACATTTAAGATATTCATCAAGTAAATAATTGCAAAGTTACACAAGAGAATACTTATCTTAACAAGTATTCCCAAGCAACCAGCTATGCATCTGCAACATTCCACCCAAGCATAGGCCAGTTGTGATTATCATCCTCTTGATAAAACTGCCACCCCCGAGCTGGGCATGATCTCTACAAGGGATCAGGGAACAGCAGACTCACACATAGCCAAGCATACACCAAGATGAGCCAAGCTAATCTACAATTGGGTTTATCAGGCTACTAGGAAATGGAAAGGAAGAATTGGTAAGATAGTGAGCTCAACCATAGAGCTATGGATACCCCTCCCAGATCTATTCAGCTTGGCACTCACAATGCCTACACACCCAACACAAGGAAGTATTCTCTTCACTACCACACAGTCCCTCAAGCCATACCTTCCTTTCTAGTGCTCTCAGGGTGTGCATAGAAAGTAGCCAAATCCCTCTTGATCTTCTTGAGAGGTTACTCCCACCACTAGGTTTATCAAGCCAATTCTGTCCACTACCAGTCCAAGTTTCTTGCTTACAGGTTCAAATCAAAACCGGGATGCACATAACAACAGAACCACACTTATTGGGCATGATAAAACGTTTTTACCATGAGATGCCCAAGGATGGGGTTTTCATTAGCTTCAGAAAAACGTGGGAAACCCAAAAATGAAACTAGAAGATGGGGAACAACCATGGGAAGTCAAATCCGTTTTTAGAAAAACGTCCATGGACATTCTGGGGCAAAAACGGCCTCCATAACACAGTCCCAAATCGTGGCCCTTCTCTCCCAGCTACTGTCCAATGCAAAAACGAGCTCCCAGGCATGGAAAATGTAGGAAACATGGTGAAAAACGTGATGGGAAAAGGCCCCGTAGTTCAGACTGTGTGAGAGAGCAAAGAATGTGGGTTCATCCTCACTTTGGACACCATTTCATGGGTGTTTTCTTGCCCAAGGAGACAAAACACGATTTTCCAGGTTGATGGCTTGCCCATACCCGAAATTGGCTGCCATACCTCTTCATTCCCAAGGCATTAACTGCCTCAACCAACTCTTGGAAGAATTAAATGATTGGGTCCATAATCCCAAAATGGGTAGTTGAGGGTTTATGGGTTTTCTCATTGACACATGGTTTAACACCATTGGCTCAAGGGTTTGAATAATTTCTCTCCCCATTCCTTGTAGGATCATGCCCCCATCTCTTTGTTGCATTACATAGCTAGTTGTGGTTATTTTTTCATTAAAATTCGTATTTACATGATGTCTTATTTACATTGTGCCTACCTAGCACAAGAACCATAGGCATCTATTTTTAATTGCCGATACATGAAACGCTAAATCAATGGTGGGGCCTTGGCCTTGAGCTCCTCACCATGATTAAATTACAATATTTACATCATTTACGATTTAATACAAAGGGGGTCAAAATGGGGACATTACACAATCATTCCTCCCAACCACCCACGCTACATCTAATGGACATCTTACAAGAGAAGTATCTAAAAAAAACCCTTGTTTTGTGTTGATCACAATGGTACCACTCCATAATAACATTTCTCTATGGAATTGAGCACCCCATTGATGAAAACCTATGACATCAACCTTTTTGGAAGACATTGATCGCCAAGGTATCACTCATTGGCAATATATTTTAAGGGAATCCATATACACCATGATGACCCACTCTAACACCCAGTTCAATAAGATACTTGACACCCTAGATGATAGGTACTATTCAGTGGTTCAAGAAAACTTCAATGGAATTACTACCAAACAGGATCAAGAGCTTTCCACACTTAAGGAATCATTCCAAGTACTACAAAATATGGTGGCATGTATGGGGAGTATGAAAGAACAACTCAATTGAATAACAACTCACATCATTGTAACTAATAACCTATGGGATGAATCATTCGTAGAGATACCTAGTGATAAATATTTAAAGGAGAGATATTTTCATCATAAACATCCCCTTTTGGGTCCTCGCATCAATAAAATTCCCTTTACTAATAAAATAATATGGAACCAATTTTCTAATGTGGACATCAACAAGTTCGATGAATTTGACCCATCTTGTTGGGTTACCCAAATGGAACATTGTTTTTCCTCCCATGAAATTACTGATGGCATGATAAAAATTAGAGTGAGGGTGTTGTACTTGGATCCAGAACAATAAAATGGTGCTAATTGAATAATAATTCCTATGTTGGATGCATATCATGGAGTCAATATGCTAAGTTCATCTATACTTACTATTTGGGGTAGTTTACCAAGTTATGACAAACAAGATAACTACTAGACTTTATCACAACCTTTGAGTAGTTAGAAATATATACATATGGATTAACTAATTCTTTTTATAAATAATTCTTCATTGGTGGCCTTAAGGAGGAAATTAGAGCACAAGTCGAGATGCAGAAACACAATACCAAGTTGGAGGTCTCTCAATGAGCATAAGAAGTGGAGTAAAAAATCTATGCACAATCCAAACAACTATCTTTCACACATTACAATCTTCCTTCACAGGCCACTCCCTAAATACCTTGTCTACTTAGGACCTTCAATCCTAATGGTTGTATCCAACAAGAATGGAAGAGCAACAATGGTACAAACTCTACCATAATTGTGCTGAGAAGTACGTTCTAGGCCATAAATGTAATGAAAATAAATTGTATCAAATTGATGTCGCCTCTCCCACACAATCACAAGAAATCACTATAGAAAATACCCCTTAGTTAAAGATAACTAACACTAACCTAGCTTGTAGAAAAATGTAGAGGCCAAATTTCATCAAGAAAACATCTAATCTCCCTTCATGCTTTATCTAGGATTTCCACTCCTCAATCCCTGAAAATTCTTTGGCTACTTCACGCAAAAAAAAGTGATTTTTTTGGTTGGCAATGGTAGCACCCACAATTTTATTCACAAGTGCATGGCTAAACAATCTCATTGAAATGTCCACTTGGTGCAAAACTTTCACATTATGATAGTCAACAGAAGTATGACGAAATGTTGAGTTAGATGTGAAAATATGAGATTCCAACTAGGGAATTATCATCTTAAAACTCATACGTTCACAATAGATATGGGTGGTTATGATATAGTTTTTGCCATATAATGGCTATGATACTTCGGGCTAGTCACCATGGATTTCAAGGAATTATACATCATATTTACTAAAGAGTCTCATACACACACTCACAAAGGGATTCAATTAGTCTCCTTTAAAATCACAAGCTCTCTCTGTTTGGAGAATTTATTAAACAAAGTCCACTTTGGCATTATTTCTCAATTCAATGTCATACTGTGAAGAACCTGCAATAACTAATTAATGAAAACACATGAGATAACAGAAATAACAGAACTCAGAATCACTTTTATATTGATCGTATGCCACTTCGAGGGGGAAACCTCCTTTGAGCAAGCTCAATACAAATAACTTCACGGTGTCTTCATAGGACTCAACACACACTTGTATACTAAGACTAGGCACCAATACTATGGGTCCAAACTATGGGCCAATACAAACTATGGATCAACAATACTATGGACGACTTACAAAACATATGCGCCAAACAACAATAACACAACTACGGCTCAACAAATACTACGGGACGACTTACAAAGCATATGCGTCCAACAACAATATACAAACAAAGTAAATAGAAAGGTTGACATGGGTTCCTAACATCCCCTCTCCCTTAGAAAAAGCTTTCTCCTCAAATCTTTAGATGTGGAAATTGATGCAGAATTGGACGGAGTGGTTCACCTGTAGCATCTTCGGGTTGCATTCCGGGCCATTGATGCCTTTTGAGTTTTAGGAGGATTGCTTGGAATGCTGAAGAAGAACCATATCAACTATGTGAAAAGTGCGCTCTGAATGGTGCTGAGCGGCTTGTTGTTTCAGTCGAATTATTGCCATGTGAAGATTGTCCTGCAAAATGAGAAGAATCTAATTGTAGTTTTGAATAACCGAGTCAATTGCCTGAACTAGGGAGTTGCTGAGGGTGTATGGAAGAAGAACCGGCAGTGCGTGTCCATAGACTACTTCATATGGTGTCCTTGTAGACGTGGTATTGTACCACAGGAGCGCTTCTAGGAAATCCATATAAATAGTTGTCCAAATCTATGTAGGGATGGGAAAGGGTTCGAGCAGTCCCGAAAGGAGTGTCGTTTCACCCTTGTTGACCTGGAAAGTATCATAGTCAACCACCATCTGTTGAATTGGCATTTTCAGTCCCTGCCAAAAGAAGTTACATTTTTCCTGGTCATACATTTGGAGGAACCCAGAGTGCCCTGTTGATGAAGAAGCATGGAGTTCATAGAAGAGATAGCCCTGTTGAACATATTGCAACTAGTTTGGAACAATCAGAGAAAGAGTTGTAAGATAAACGGGGTCATCAAATGTGCGAGAAGGAGCATCTGCCACCATATTGTCCTTACCCTTCTTGTAAGTGATCGCATAGTCATAACCCATGAGGTGGATAACCCATTTCAGGTGTGCTAGGGAGGAGACCCGTTGTTCCAGAAAATTTTTGAGACTCTGGAGATCGGTCTTGATGTAGAAATAATTCCCTAATAGGGATGGCTTTCACGTCGGTACTGCATGCAAAATAGCCATCATTTCCTGCTGAGATGTAGACGCGGCTAAATGCTTACCGGAAAGGTATCTTGAAGGCGGAAATCCCACTGGTGCAACAAAGACACCTGCATATCTATCCAAGGAAGTAGCAGAGACCGTTGATGGGTGCATCTGAATGGAATGGAGCTGAGCAATGACACCATGTGAATTCTTCTTAAGGATCTTTTCCAAGCGATGTGAAATGATGATGTGGAGAGACCCTGGTTGTAAGCCTGTAAATTTTTTTTGTGCCCCATTGACTGAAAACTGCATCCAAAGTTCAGCAAAATCCCATAAGATGGGACCAAGTGTGCGTAACCATTGAACGCCCAAAACCACATCACATTCGCCTAAGGACAAGGCAAACATGTCAGAGCGCAGGTTATAATCTTCCAGAGAGATACACACATTGTGACACTTTCCCTTGCAAGGTAAGGTGCCTCCATTGGCAACCATGACTTCAAAGTTGGAGCAAGGATGGACAAAACAATCAACCTGTTTGGTGATCTGGGGGTCAATGAAGTTATGAGTGCTACCAGAATCAATGAGTATTGTAAGAGGAAGCTTCTTGAAATAACCCCTAACCCGCATTGTTTGGGGGGTGGTGACGCCAGATACAGCATGGAGAGATATCTCTGGTTGTTCATCCTGAGATGGGAGGTCAATAGGAGGCTCCTAAATGTCGACTTGAGCATCCATTGTATCCGGAGCTTCTTCACCAATTTTAGAGGCAAGTGGAGAATCCATATCCAAGAGATAGAGCTTTTGTTGGACACATCTATGTCCCTGAGTGAATTTCTCATCACAATTATAACAAAGCCCTTTTTCTCTGCGTTCCTGCATCTCTATTTCAAGCAAATGCTTGATAGGAGTTGGTCGAGTTGCTGGCGGAATGGGAGGTCGTTGAGAACCCATATTTTGGAAGGGAACAAAAGTGGGTTTGGAGCGTTGTTGGGCTGCAATCTTATCTTCTGCCAACTTAGCTAACCCTGGGACTTCCATCATTGTGTTGGGACAGAACATTTTAACCTCTCACCGGATTTCATCCTTAAGACCATTGATAAAACAACTCCTGTAGAATTCATCAGACAAGCATTCTATGTGATTGGCTAGTTTCTCAAATTCGGTCTGATACTCTCTCACACTGCCACTTTGACCTAGTTTAGTGAGTGCTCCGGTGAAGTCATCAAAAGCACTAGGACCAAATCGTTACAAAAGGAGTTGGCAAAAATCTATCCATTTTGGCTCATCATGAGCCTTGTTGTACCAACGGTACCATTGAAGGGCTTCATGTTCCAAATGAAAGGATGCAAGTGGAACCTTTTGGACATCAAAAATATTATGCAAACTGAAATACTATTCTACATGATAGACCCATCCAGTCGGATCAGTACCACTGAAGCAAGGAAATTCAAGCTTCGGACCATGATAATTGCTGGAAGAAGAGAACCCAATGGTTGCAGAAGATTCTTGCTATCGGTTATTGTTCATGGTTGAATGTTGAAGAAGGAGGCTAAGAAATGTTTCATCGAGATCTTGGAGTTTGGTTTCGATGGCTGCAAGTTCTTCCTCCATGGTTTTTGCTCCGGCGCAGGTGACAACCATAACCAAGAGTTTTTTTTTTCGGGAATGGATAGAAAAACACAAACAAAAGATTATTTAGTAAAGGGAAATTTTGATTTGGGAAAAACTCGGAGGGGTAATTGGGGTTTGACTAGGTTTTGGACACTATCTGATGGACAGGGAAGCAAAAAATAGGGATTTTAAAAGCGGGGTGAAAGCATGAGAAAATTTGGTGGAGAGGGACAAAGAAGCATAATTAAGAAAGGAACTCGGTGGAAAAATTTGAAGGCAACTGGGTGAAATCCAAAGAAGTTATGGAAAACCCTAAAAATAGACAAATGTGGGATTTCAGGCTTTGGAAAGTGGAATTTGGAATAGGGTCCTCAAGAATGAAATATGCAGAATGGGATTACAGGGGTGTCAATGAAGTTTCAGGGAAAACAGAGTGAAAACAAGGGAGATATGGAAAAAAAATAGAATTTTTTCAGGAATGGATCTGCAATGGCGCGGAAGGGATTTGAAACAGATAGATCTGCAATGGCACGGAAGTGATCGGAAACAGAGGGATCTGAAACGACGCCGACTGGATCGAAAATGACTAGATCTGAAATAGATCTGAAATGGATGGATCTGGAACGACTTTCAGAATGGATCTGAAACAATGCGGCAATAGTTCAGCTGAAAATAGATATGGACCCCAGGTATGTGCGGCTTCCTAATAGTTCAGGGGTTTCACTCAGCCACTAATGATGTCTGATGGCTTGCGTATTGGGGAAGTACCCACTCCACGGCTCAAGTAATACTGATAACTGCTTTGCCACAAACGACAGCTCTTGGTTTACCTCACGGGTGGGATCTAGTCAATCAGGTAGGGGTCGTTACCCTTTTTGCTGGCAGGTCCTCTCAATGGGCCAGCTACTTTGGGGTTCCTGTGGTACTCCTCACAATGAGTTTTAGGGCTTATTCCCAAGTACTTCCCACAGTTAAGCGAATAGGGATTATTCCCTATTCCGAAGCTGCAACAGATACGAAAAAAAAAATTTGGTAGAAATTTCACCCAACGAGCCCAAGAAAGTGCTCTGATACCATATGTGAAGAACCTGCAATAATTAATTAATGGAAACACACGAGATAGCAAAAATAACAGAACTCAGAATCACTTTTATATTGATCGCAGGCCACTTCGAGGGGGCAACCTCCTTTGAGCAATCTCAATACAAATAAATTCACTGTGCCTTCATAGGACTCAACACACACTTATATACTAAGTCTAGGCACCAATACTATGGGTCCAAACCATGTGCCAATACAAACTATGGATCAACAATACTATGGGTGACTTACAAAGCATATTCGCCAAACAGCAATAACATAACTATGGATCAACAAATACTACGGGACAACTTACAAAGCATATGCGTCCAACAAAAATATAATAATTAAGTAAATAGAAGGGTTGACATGGGTTCCTAACACATACAGGTTATGGATAGTATTGTACAAAAAATCCACCCTAACTTGAAGACTGTTTTGAACAAACATCATCACATATTTGAGAAATTGATTAGTTTACCTCCTTCACAAGGATATCATGATCATTGTATTCCTTTGTTCTTGAGTAATCAACCCCCAAATTGCATCCTTATAGACACCCTTATGCACAAAATGATGAAATTGAAAATATTATTCTTGAACTGTTGGAAATAGGTGTCACATTTCCTGTTACTATCTCTTATTCATCACTATTTTTCGTGGTCCTTAAAAATGAAGGCATGTGGTGCATGATCCTAGACTTCTACTTCTAGTTCAATTGATAACCTCATAGACGAGCTTCATGGTTCCATGTTTATCACCAAACTCAACCTTTTCTCCTAATACAACCAAACCATAATGAAGGAAGTTGACATCCCTGAGACTTCTTTTTGTGCCTCATAAGAAGGCCTTTATGTGTCTCTAGTGATTCCTTTTGGATTTCTTAATCACCCATCCACCTTCCAAAGACTCGTGAACAAGATATTTAGACCCTCCTATATCACTTTGTGCTAGGATTCTTTGATGATATCTTCATCTATAGTGCAAATTGGTAGCAACATGTGGAACATGTTGTTAAAGTAATACAACTACTTAAGGAAAACTGAGTATTTCTCAAGTGGTCCAAATTTTCTTTTGGTTCTTCTAAGGTTGAATATTTGGGTCACATTGTTAGTCAACACAAGTTGTTAGTAGATTCCAAAAAAATTGAATCTATCTGGGATTGGCCACAATACAAAACACTAAAAGGTTATGTGGGTTCCTAGGGCTCACATGTTACTACAAAAATATCTTGTATAAATATGGGAAGATTGTTGACCCATTAACATACCTACTAAGAAAGAATGCCTTTTCCTAAACTAAGGCCACAAAGTAGGCCTTCTCATCTCTAAAAGAAGCTATGTGTACCATGTTTGACTTAGTAGTACCTTATTTCACTAAGGCTTTTTTACTAGAATGTGACGTGTTGGGTTGTATTGTAGGAATAGTACTCCTGTAACTAGGGCACTGCTTGCCCTTCACTAGTAAACAATTGTGTAGTGTGAATTTAGGTAAATCTACTTATGAGAAAGAGATGAACAACAAGGTGTAGGATGCATGTGTTGTAAATATCCCCATTTTCAAAGGCATTAATTGAGTTCGAAGAACTTTTTATGTTGGAATATTTTGGGATGCCAATGCTCACACTTAGAAGGACTAGGTATCCATCTCCCATGAGTTTTCTCTATCTTCTATACATAGAAATACTATCATAGAGATTCATAGTATTCTTTTGTACGAGGACATATTCAAAATGAATATAAACATGTACGGTCCCTTTTATCATGAGTGTAGCTTCGAGTACACCTTGATCTAATATGATTCTCAAAGCGTTGTATTCTCCTATAATTTTTATTTAAAGTCACACTCACTCATTGTAATGAACGTCTTATAACTTCATTGTTGGCATGGTAACATTTTAAATACTTCACACTTTCACAGAAAATATGAACCTCCACACATATATATAGTTATTTGATGATCAGTATATATAGAGTTATTTGATGATCAGTATGGAATAGCGTATATGTAGTTATTTGATGATCAAGATGAAATAGTGCAACGGTTAGATGGTGGGGGTTTTCCATTGACCCACGGCCCATTCCAAGGGTCAGAAAGCTCCCTTAATCCCACAGTGGAATAACAGGGCATCGAATTACTGTGAGAATATATATATTCGAGTTAATGTGAGAATATATATATATATAGATATTCGATCACCGCATTGAAGTGAACACATTTATTGGGAATGCAACGTCGCAGTAAAATAGCGATAATAAGGATGTCTTTTCGAAGTTTTGTATTTTTCCTTAGTACAGCTCTAACAATATTAATACCTTCGATTTGGTTGGCACGAGTGCTTCAGACCATGAAATATAAGTGGATTAAAATTATCAGCGAGTTATATCATGGAGAAGCATGTATGGTTGCAGACGTGTGACAAAATTTCAAAAGTACACGCACTATGATACAATTGAATGGTCATAGAAGAAGAAGATATCAACTTGGTAGCAGACTCTCCATTTGACAGAATTTATAAATTGTTTTGTTTTACTCGCATCCAAATCTTTACTGATGAATATAAAAATGTCATGTCTCGATAAAAGATTTACTGATGAATGGGATGACCATTATTGATATCCCAGTGGGCTCCATTATGCAACCTGGCTTAGCTCGCTTGTTGCACAATCCTTTTGAGTTGATGGGCTATTTATATTGTTCATTGAACCGACTATTCAGAGATATCACTAATGTGTTAAAATTCTAATAATTTATGATAACCCTGATCCAACTTTTCCAACTGTACATTATCATTATTTTAGCCAACATTCCGATAATTTATAAAGTAAACTTGCTGGAAGTAGCAACCAAGGGAAGTGAAAACTGTCACAATGGTGAAAACTGCTCCCGGAAAACCCATGGAATTCACTGCGTGAAGAGGGGTTTTCCACGAGCAGTGAATCCGAGGCAAACAATGAAGCATATGCGATGCGATGAAAACAATGTAAGGTATATGCGAACTGAGATGTAATATAGTTGAACATGTCAATGAAAGTTAATTATGATTGACCATGTTTGACTTTTGAAGGCCTGGGTTACATTGAGTGATCATGTTTAACTTTTGGTAGTCTTCGTTAAGTATGGTTGACCATGGTTCTCAATATTTGACTATTGTTGATCATGTTTAATCATGGTTGATGATGGTTATCCATGTTTAACTATGATTAGCTTCAGTGAAAATTGAAGGGGCAAAATTTAGCTATTTTATGGTTCGAAATTTATGAATTTGTAAGACTTGTCAAGGTTTCCACACTTTAAGAAATGTATGAATCCTTAAATTTTTCCAAACTAGTTTTGGTATGTTATGATTGACCATGTTTTAATATGGTTGATTTTGGTTTATCATGTTTGATTGAGTTTGAATTTGGCTAACTATGTTTGACTAAGGTTGATCATATTTGACTTTGTTTAACTATGGCCAACTATGGTTATGCACGTTTGACCATGATAGATTATTCTTGACTTTGGTTGAACATGTTTGGATCTACTTTTGACTATGTTTGACTATGGAAAACTATAGTTGGGCATGTTTGAATATGGAAATGTTTTGTTGACCATAGTTCACTATGGTTCAATGATTAATTATGGTTAATGAACATTGAATATGGTTTTCCATGTTCACTATGGTAAACTATATTGATTATGTTACGTTAGATTATATAACATTTAGAGGTTGAATTCAAAATTATGTTGAACAATATGATATTAAGAGATTGACTTCACCAAAATGTTATATTTTTACATTATGGAAGACAATGCTATTATATAACATTATGATATTAATATGGTAACTTTAATATTGTGTCACATTGTAAGATTGAAAGGTTGAGAATGTGGTTATATTGTATTACATATCTTTAATCCTGGTTGAGTTATACCAAATTACAATGTTCCTCAATGGTTATGTCACATTATGACATTTTTATTGGTTGACTAATGTCAAATTTATTCTCGCTTTATGATGTTCAAGGGTATCCAACGTTTCTTAATGATTATGTCAAATTATGATGGTCATTTTGGTTGACTTATGAGCACATATATGCTATGTTCCTCAATAGCTTTATCACATTATGATATTCACCAAGAGTTATGCTACATTACAACATTCGTTAAATGTTTTATTGGATTCTTATGATACTCAATGGTTACATACAATTTGTACAATTAATACCTACTAACAAGTCTACAATGTCACAACTCACAATACAATATCATATATTACAATATTCAGTTGTTGACTTCAATATCATGTCATAATCATAATTGTATGAGTCCAATTTTATAATCTACATTATGATATTTGACGATAAATAATTTAAGGTGTTGACTTTGATATTATGTTACAATGTGACATTTCAAAGTTAAAATATGATTGACTATAATGCCATATTTTGACATTTTGAAATTAATAACAAGATTGACTTCGATGTAATGTTATGCGCAATATGGTAAAGAGTAATAAGTCAATAGGTTAAGTATAAAGTTATAATATGATTATACTATGGTATTCATCTTGGTTGACTTATGTTGAATTATTATGTTTCCCAAATTTTATATCACATTGTAACATTCATCGAGGGGTATGTCACAATGTAATGTTCGTGAAGGGTTATGTTGGATAGTGATGTTTCTCAATGACTATGCCTTAATGCATACTTCTTGTTGGTTGATTTATATTGAATTGCCATGTTCAGAAAAAGTATTATTGCTTTGTGATATTCATCAAAGGATTTTATTGCATTATTATGTTCCTCATTGATTGTGTCACATCAACCTATTCATAATGGTTAGCATATGTCAAATCGCTATGTTTCATAATACTTTTATTACATGGAAACTGTTTATGAAGGATTTTGTTGTATTACAACATTTCTCCGAGGCGGTGTTGAATTGTCATGTTCCCCATGGTTATATAAATTTTATATACAATCTATACATAATAAAATTCTACATTTTTGTAACATTATGTCACATAACAACATTGAGATGTTTACTACAATATCATGTCACAGTGTGGCATTAATAGTTTGATAATATGTGTGGCTTCAGTGTTATATGACATTATGATATTTGAAGAAAAATAATTTAACACGTTAGCATCAATATTATGTCATAATACCAAATTCAAAGTAAAAATATGGTTGATATAATGTGATGTTTTGGCATGTTAAAAGTAAGAATATGGTTTACTTCAATGTGATATCACATTGCAACATGGTAAAGAGTAATGAATTAAGAAGTAATGATTGGGGTTGATACTAAAGTTGGATTTGAATGTTATTTCCCATTGTCATCTTTAATTATTATTCTTGGTTATATTAGATTAAAATAAATTCCTTAATGGTGATGTTAGATTGCGACTTGGTTGAGTTATGTTCAATTTCTAAATTGATTAATGATATTGTCAGAATAAAACATTCATAAAAAAATTATATTATATTAATAATAAATTAAAAAGTTTTGCTATTCAGTAATCACTAATATATTGTATTTTACCAAAACAATAAATTCTATATTATATTAGTATAAATAGAGAAACTTCATTACATTTTTTAATAAATAAAAATATAACTTAATATATTATATTATATAAATGGTAAATTATATAATATTATTATAAAAAAATTTATACTCTTTATTTATTATTATAAATAAATATGACCTACTATATTATATTTATATGATAAAAATATGTTATATTGAAAAAAATATATATATTATATTATAAAAATGGTAAATTATATATTATATTATTATAAAAAAATATTTATACACTTTATTTATTATTATAAATATGGTAATTTGGTCAAATTTCGTTAGCTCATTTCGTTAAGGTGTGGGTCTTGTTAGAAAGGCGACTTAGGTTCAAATCCCCTCAAGGGTGAGCTAGTTGGGAGGAGACACCTAAAATCCAACCAATTCAGGGTTGGTGTGACCCAGGCCGGGTGCGATCCGTGCATGATTTTGACAGCTTACATGCCATTGGGTCATAGTTTCTGAAACCAAAGGCTACTCATAAAATTCAATAAGATTATAACAAACAAAAATAAATAAATATGATAACTTGTTACAATAGGTTATAATTACATTTATTTAAGGTTATAACTTTCTCTACTAATTTTAAATTTATTTTATTTTAAATATTTTGTAAATGATTCTCTAACGCTTTAATGCAATTTTTCAAAGGAGAGAAAGACAAAATTCACCCACATAATGTCCACGTGGGAACCTACTCAAAAAATCACCAACGCAACCTCGATGTGTGAAATGAACTTCAAAACTATCCAGGGTCTTCTACCTAATCCCAAATCGATACAAATCTAACCATGTGATTAGATTTGTATGATATTCCTTTGGATGATAAAGTGTCTCCCTTAAACCACATCCAAGATAGAAATAGAACAAATAGGACCCTAAACTCCTAGATCAAGCATGCACAAACATTCAGATATGAAAGTGGAAAGAAAACACATGTTTCTTACCTTTTGATTTGGAGATTTTCCAAGCTCCAGCTCCAAGCTTGATGTCCAAGACTTGAATATCTGCAACATAAGATAGAAAACAACCCTCCAAAGACAAGTGCATCAACAAGATCTAATACAGCATATCATATATCAATGAAAATACAACACATGGGAGAATAGGCTAAGTTATATTAATATGAATGCCATGAAAGTTTGTACATCAAAATGTGTTAGACCTGACATGGTTGTAGCATGATCATCCACCAAGCTTCAATATCCTTGCAAGATTCTTAGAACCATAGGCTTGATGCTTCCAAGATCAACCCCCCCTAGCTCATGGATGGCCTTCTTCTTATAGGATTTGGGAGGCCAACCACTAAGAGGAGATTATGGATCTAAGTGACGAAGATGTGGATCAAGGATCTCAATCATGCCAAGGAGGGAATGTGAGAGAGGATTCGAAGGGGGACCTCATCCCATGAAAATCTCCTCAAGATCCAAGATCCAACATCCAAGGAAAATGGCTATTTAGGGATTTTTGTACCCCTGTAAGTGAGCAAAGCGCGAAAATGTTGTAATTTTCACTCCCCCATAGGTATGCAAAGCACAAAAATAAGGAGTTCCTATGCCCTTGCTCAACATTTGGGTGCAGAGTGGTAGATACTATAGTTGCACTGAGGTAGCTCTTCATTGTCGTTGGACTCAAGTGCTAGATCAATTTTGCATTTAGGAGTAATTTTGATCCCAACTACTATCAGTTGCATAAGCTATAGGTCGCTCAAGGGAAAGGATAATTGATCCCATGGGCTATTTTTCCATTTTTTTCCAAAAAAACGATTCACCAATTTTACATTTTTGGAAGCCCCATTTCGCCCAGTTTTGATGGGATAAACTTTTTTCACTCTAAAAATTGCCAAAATATGATATAAACTATATAAAATCCTTATAAATTGAAATAATTGTAGAAAAATATCGCCAAATATTTCTATAGTTGACATTTTGAGAATTGGTAAGATTTGCCAAGGTTTATACACTTTTTAATAAGTATGGATCCTTAAAATTATCCTTACTAAAGGAGTATATACACGAGACATACCCTTCAAAAAGAAAGGCAATGATCTCACAAGGACATTTTAAAAGTTATTCTTCCAAGGTAGGCCTAGTCTTGCCACCCAATTTTCCTATGCAAGGAAGCACCGTTGATACTAGGAAAGAGTGGATCATTCTTATTAGAGCCTTTATAAGAGGCATTAAATTGGAACTTGGAAAAAGTGAAACATAAAGTAACAATGCTTTAAAATTTGTTATTGATCGTATAATAGTAAAGAGAGTTACATGCTACAAGAATGATTTATCTAATTGAACATGTAGTTAATTGGCCCTATGGAAGCATCAATACTTACATAACTCAAACAATGAGTCATCACATTGAAATACAAGCTAATTGATGGCAGCTATAGAGACAACAAGACTGCCTCGAAAGTTTTCTACTAAAGTTTATTATTGTGTGATATTACAATTACATCGGTGAGGATAATATGCTATTACAATAACATGAAGGAGGATACTATTGAGCAAGTATTGCATTTGTTCTTATATATTATTATTAAAAAGAAATGTAACCTCTTAAATAAATTGTCACATCATAACAATATATTCCACATCATACTATACATACCATATAACCAATAATATATAAAAATACTATACTAATTATCAGCATCATTTAATAACAAGAGCCACGAGGTGGCAATGTCCCCGATAGTGCAGTTGAAAAGGATGTCTAGCTTGGAGAGAAGCATTTGAGTTCAAACTTCAAACCTAAAAACCTTAAGATGGGTATAAATCCCTTAATTTTGCGAAAAACATAACTCGAGGAGTTAATTCGAAAGACTGAGAAGAATGCTCTTACCTTTACGAAGGACATTTCAATGTAGAAAATATTTGAATTGGGGGTGTGAAGTTGACTAGCATCATCTTGATAAACATGAAGAATGTAAAAGACATGGTAAATGTTTTCCCAGTCAAAATGAAAACATGACTAAATTTTCTTCTTGGAAGGGTCTGGTGCTATATCAATGGCTTTGGGTATAGACAATAATGAAAGGCGTGAAACATAAGTAGAATGAATCCTTTTTTTTTACTTTGTAATTTTGTGCAGTATGATTCTTTTCAGTATCATAATTCATTGTTATAACGTGTAATGCAAAAGCCATAAAATGAATACCACTAAGCTGAAAAGAAGAAGAGAAATCCAATTTCAAAAAGACGAATTAGTTGGCTAAGCATTAAATAGTATTATAGCCATACCAATCTACGGCTATTGCCATAGATAGAAGCCTATGTGCAAAGAAGAAAGGTTACCAAGGTATTGTATAAGAATAGACTTATTGTAAGTGTCGAGGTAAAAGGATTTTTATGAAAGGAAGCATCAATATTTTTTAATAAGCATGAAACTATCGTAAATGCCAGAGAAAATACATTTGGCTAGCATACAATATATTTTTAAACAAAACCAGAAATGCAACTCAATCCTTAGCTCAAGTGCATGTAGAGATGGATGGGAAAAGTCTAGGCCAAATTTCTTTGCTCTTGAAATAGTCAGATTAATCAAAAAAATATAAACCAAAATACTACCATACAATATATTTTTATACCAAACCAGAAACACAACTCAACCCTTAGTTTAAGTGCATGATGAGATTGATGGGCAATCTTTAGGTCATTATTGTGCTCCTAAAATGTGCAGATTAATCAAGATGTTGATGAATCAAAATTCAATATGCTGATGTTATGATCCTCCAAATCTAAAATGATGGCATATTTGATGCATTCCAAGACGGATTTTTTAAACACTAAAAAAATAACAGCAGAATTTAAAAGCAGATAGAAGAAACAAGGGAGATTTGCTAGATCTGGTTTGGAAACAATAGGTAGACGCTGCAGGTGCCGATCATTCTCCATAGAAGGATGATATACTTGACAATGCGGGTAAAATCAGCCAGAGTCGATCAGTCTTTCCATATCAAGCTAAGAATTGGCTCAATATCATAACAACTTGTTGCATATAAATTAAAATTAACAACTAAACTACTATACAATAATAAACATATCCAGCATCCAAACCTGCCAAAAAGAAACCAGGCTGGGTTGGGAATAAGAGTTTATAAATCATCTGTAAGGGTCTAGAGAGCAAAAAGCAAAAATTGGGCTAGAGCAAGGCCTGCACAATGGGAAACCAATCCTTGATTGGCCCAAAACAATAGAAACAGACGATTGGAAAGTACTTGAGCACCAGAAAAGCTAGAAATAGTTTTAACTTTTGACATAAGTAGGAGAATGAAGACCAAAAAAGAATACATGATTGTGGAATGGATGGGAACTTACCCTTGTGAGCTGATGTAGAAATCTCGATGCCCAGATTCTTCATAATGGCGTCCACTCCGATCTTTAAATTCACAAAGTCCTCTTTGATTTATACCAATTTTGTTAGAATGATGGTGCAGTCATTACCCTTGAGCCGCATACCGCGGGCACCAAACTAATGCATTGTCATACCGGGTCGTTTAATATCTTTAATCTGAAATTGAGATTTGGCAGTGCAACAATGATTCCCGGATTATCACAGTGCATTCTAGTGTTTCATCCCGATTCCCCTGTATTATATTGATGGAACCCAAGAGATCTATTGGTAATCGATGATGAAAAATAAAATCCTATCATTGATTTGCTCATGGTCTATAAATCCTTATTTTCCATTGTCTCTAGATTTTATTGGTCAATAAGAAAACATATTATCCCTATGGATTGACCTACGAATGATGGAAGGAAGAAACAAAGTCAGCTTGTGGTATGACTTCTATCTCCATTGGTCATCTGTCCCATGTTGTAAAAATAGGTAGGGTTTCTCATGCAAATAAGGAGATTCTAGAGAATATTGTTGACATGATCGATAGGCTATTAGGATGGTGCCTAAGTTACCCGAAAAATGGAATAATCCCAATTCAGTGCATCTGCAGTCCTTGGGTCATTTATGTAGGCAACACTCACACTGTTTGGAATGTCGTAGGTACATTCATAACCATTACTCGCAGAGCGGAGCTGAACAAAGGAGGGGGAAACGATAGATGTAAAATTGTATCAAGCACACTATGTTTAACTTTTTGGAATGTTATGGGTATGTGATTTAGTGAAGGGAATTTGTAAGAAACCGTAAAAGATGCCAGATAATTTATGTGGATTCACACACTACTATTAAAAATTCTGTAAAATATGAAGTTCAACATAATTGAAATAATATTCACAATACCTTGCAATCCAATGAGATGATTTTTTTTAATTAAATTGCGCTGGTGTTGTGGGGAAAATGCACCTATAGTTCAGGGGAGAAACTACCAACTTACGGTGATAAAGATAGACTTACAAGCATTCTGCAAGTACAACAAATAAATGAAGAGATTAGGGTTTAGAGATATAGGCACCTCATTCAGAAGATTAATCCTAGCTTTGCCTCCCTCGCTCTTCAATGCTTATCCAGTGTCGCAATGCCCAGACCTGCAAAACAACTTGATACCTTTCTCAAACACATTTGACTACATATATAAGACTGATATTCATAATAGAAGAAGACATCAGATTATAAACAAATTGTAATCAAATCTGAGACACATTAATAGGTCATATTTGGAAAGAGAAGAACGTCTGATCTTTATTGATGAGTGAAAGCAAGTACATAAATTTATACCTTCCTTCAAGCTTGGCACTTCATGAAACCTAGATTCAAGGTATCCTGCTTCTGTTCTCCAAGGATTCCAGCCTCTAATCAACTGTGCTAGGGTTTACCAAAACTGAAGCACAAGAGAGGGGGGTGAAGGTCTCCATTCCTCTAGAATAACTTTGTAATTGGGCTTAGTCCTCTCACATGGCCCTTCTACCCTCCTTATATAGTCAGTGAGGAAGAGGAAAATAAGTTATAACTGCTCAAGAGGTTTCCCAACCCACTTAACTTACTCGAATTTCGAGATTTTGACCAAAACAGGAGTGTACGCTACTCTACAGTAGACAAAGTCGCGTACATATGGAGTTGAGCGCTACTATTTCAACAGTGGAGTCGCGCTCAAAAGGGTTTGCACGCTACTATCATGCCTGTGTACCAGCGCTCATGTTAAAAAATGGCCAAAAACAGGCTTTTCTGCTCATTTTCAGGAGATGGTTTGGTCTGGAAAAATGTTCCTAAGGGTCATATACATCAAATGGGTCAAGAATGAGGTAATTTCAACCATTTTTAGTGTCCCAAATGACACCTCCATCAACAAATGTCTTGTTGTGTGACTGAACTTGATCTCAAGAAGTGTCATCATGCGACCAAGGGAAGTAAGTGTCGTCACGGACGGAGAGGTGTCATTTCAAGCTATAACAATGCCCCCTAATATATGAGGTCAGAGGGAGTATGGGAAACGATGGCCGAAATACATTATAAATAACAAAGAGTTGAATCATGGAGGAACGGAGAAACCAAGAATCATAGGCTCAAATGAAGTACGTGAAAGCAAAGGCAATGTCAGACAAACTTATCCTTGGGGTAACTGTCCATGTTCAAATGGTGGAACATGACCTCCAAGAGGATACAATAATGATCCAAAATACTGATGCATATATCATGGCCACTAAAATACAAGCGTGGATCCATGAGGAACATACGTGTAAACATAGACACATAAATACAAGGTGGATCTATGTCAAAACTGGAGAACATAGCCATAGAGAACAAGCTGGATCTATGTCTCATCAAGAGCCCAAAAAGAGTGTGGCTCAGTCTTGCGCAACTTGGGTGGGAACATAAATGAGGTGATGCTATCGAAGATGCCAAGGTCTTCATCCAAAAACAACCTAAGGTACAAACCTATCCATGCGAATAAATGAGTTGTTGTCGAACATGGGAGGTATCGTTTGATTACCGGTCATTGATCTATACCGTTAACAAACGCGAGGGTGTCCACCAATAATGAAAATGGAACCCAAGTGTTGGCTGCTTTTCTGGGCAGACCCGGGTTTTAATGAAGCGCAGCAACAAAACCCCTTGGCGCACTGGCCCTCTCGGCAATGAGCTGCGCGGCAGCTCGAGGTCTCACCCGAAGTGGCTATGGGGGGGTTAAGGAATCAGGTTTCCTTAACCGGGGTGACGCGGAGATGGCTCTTCCTTGAATGGTTCCTGTGAAATCGGCGGTCGGACCTTCCCGCAGGCCGCTCGTCGCAGCTGCGTGGGTCCCTTCCTTGGCAGGTCTACTGCGCAGTTTCTTCTCTCTAACGCAGCAGGCAACTATCCCTTGGGTCGACGCGCTGAACACTTCCTCGCCCTTCACATCTAGCGCAGTAACGCAGTCTGCTCTCGCCGCAGCGACCGTGCGTTACTACCTCTTTAGTACTTAAGACACTTCTAGTTATCAAAGGATCTTTCCAACTTGCTCAAACAGTCACAAAGATAAGACAGAAGTCTTGCATACACAAATAATGAACTCTAAATAGTTATCATTCACGCAAACATTATAACAAGAAGACATAAGTGAAGCTCATCCCCTCGAGGAAAACCACGTCCACGGGAGCGTTATATTAACCAGAAAATGATAGAGTCATACAATATGCTGCGCACACAGCTGCAGCCTTAGGTCTTACAGGAAACTCCACGCACACAGCTGGGAGCCCTTCTCTCAAGCTTGTCTCCTCTCTATGGAGATTACAAAGGCACAGACGTCGACTCAGACTGTCTGGCAACTCAGGGATTAGCTCCTCGGCTATCCGATTTCCTCTCTCTAGTTCTACACACCGGGTAGAAATTACAGTGAAGGATAATCAACACATGATCTATCCTTTAGACTGGCTCTCTAACAGTCTAGTGTCCAACTCTCTAACTCTCCAAAAGGAAGGAACTGAAGGAAGGGAGGAAGAACCCTCTACCCATTACAATGATTCATCTATATAGGTAGCCATGACGGTCACACCTTTACAAAACTGTGGGCCTTTCCCAACAGTGATTCCCAAAAACCCTAACCACGCACATGGCTAGGTGTACTGTAGGCGCCGCTTGCAGTCACGTCGCCGCTTCCTGCAGGCTCCGTGAATTCCGGCGCAGATTGTGGGTATGGGCGATCGTCCTTCGCCTTCAATGCTCTGGTCCGTTGCTCCTCCTTGATCCGAGCAACCATAACTTCTGTACTAAGCCTTTAAATGAGGGTAGCTGAGCCCTCTACTCCATCGCCTTTATTTATTATGGTAGCTGAGCCACCTTCATTCTTTGATGATGTGCGCGCGATCTCCGCAATTTCTGGTCCGTGATCTGCGCTGAGATCATCCATCTGGCACCGTACTGCGCACCGTCTCCTTCTTACCCAAAACTTAGTGCTTGTCCCAAAATTAGCACTTTCCTTCCATACTCGTGCTTTTTCCCAAAATTCGCAGCTTTTACTATAGCTGCGACCTTGGCCCCAACAGGCCCCCAACACTCACTTGTGGCTCGCCCTCGAGCCACTCGCACTAGCGCGTGGTCTTTGGATTTGCGCCTCTGTGTTTGCTTGAATCTCCGCGAATGTTTTCTGCCACTTCGCAATAGCGGAGTCCAATTCCTCAATACACTGATCAGCTGTTTGTACTGTTTCTGCGGTTGTTTCATCTTTAGTGAGTGTATCAATGATCTCTTGAGACTCGGCAATCTCTTTGATTTTTGTCTCAATCTGGCCAACGATTTCAGCATACTCATCCATGAATGGCTGAATGCTGTTGGTGAGCTTCTCATCTTCAGTTCTGAGCTTGTGCAGTTGCTGCTGCATTTTGCGCACTTCGCCCATTTTCTTCATCTTTGGCAAGCCTGTTAAGGACTTGGCTTCTTCATTCAGAACAGTGAGAGACTGTTCTGCAGCTTGCACCTGTTCTGATAGTCCCACTTTAAAAGGGAGGTTCACAAGCTCTGACCATGCTTCCATAGCCTGGTCCATCAGGTTCTTGGCTTCCTGTACTCGACCTTTCATTCGTGTGGAAGCTCTGCTCAATGCTTCAAATTGTACCTGCGCATCATCTGTAAGATGCGCAGCGACGCGAGCTTCTAGCTCAGCAATCTGGGTTTTATGGCCTTCTGCCATAGCAGCTATTTCTTGCTCCAGGGTTTTCGCCCTTTCGCCAATAATTTGAACTTTTGCAACCAGAGGGAGGTCTGGTTGAATCTCGCAAGCCGGCAATTCCTGAGCAATCTCTTCTATTGCGTTTCTGATGCCGGTGTCTTGCGCCTCATAGAGTGCAAGCTTCGCAGAGATATTCTTATGACTTTCCTTCAGCTCTATCTCCTGCAATTGCAGTCGTTGGTTTGCCTGGAAAGTAGAGAGCTCTCTAGCTCTCAACTCAAGAGAAACTTTCTCCTGTACTAGCTGTAGAGTTTCTATAGGAATCATAGACAAATTAATTTCTACAGGTCCAACTGTGCTTACCTGCAGTTCAGCTAGGGGATCTGGAAGTGTCATGCTGGTAGGCGGAATATGCACGACAGTGTGCCTTTCTGTGAGTTCTTCAACTCGCTCACCAGTTGGAATTTCTTGTGGCGCCTGCGAAGTAGATGCTGGCACATGGGTCTGCGCAATCCTTCCTGCGAGACCTTTTAGTTCTACAAATTGTAAGTCTAGAGCACCTCGGATGTGAGCATGCATGTTCCTCATCTCACGAAATTGCTCTTTCAAATATTTGTCGATCTCCGAGGGAATGGCCTCAGTGGGATGCGACACTTTCTGCTTCTTTGTGGCTGGTTCTGTTGAGCCTTCATCGCTTCTTTGCTCAGGGGCTTCCTTGCCCTTATTTTTTTCTTGCGCAGCGGCGGGTGGCATCGCAGGTGCGATGTCAGCTGCTGCTCTCCATTCGTCGGACCACGACTTAATGGTTTCTTCGACATCTTCTGTGGTCATCCTGTAAAGACCTAGCGCCCAGTCACCTGGAATGTCGCAAGGCCGAAGGTAGAGTTGATGGATGTCGGCAGTAAAAGCCAACTTCCCGTCATACAATGTGGCTGTCTCCTCGCTCAGCCTTGGCATATCTTGTATGGTCTCTCGGAGGAGATAGTAATACTCACAAAAAACAGCGCGATTCATCTTGCGCTTCGCGGGATTAGGGGAATCCCAGAGGTTGATGTAGCGCATGCCGGCAACCTCTCCTGCGCGGCGTGGACGGAACTGAGTATTCGGTGGATCCTTCCACCCGACGAGAGCACATAGAATTAGAAGCCACGAAAAATGGAATGATTGGCCTGCATTGTCCTGCACATTCAGGCAATCAGCCAAAAAAGAATTCAGCAGGAAGAGAGACCAATTGTACTGTTCTCCCTCCGCAGCTGCGATAGCGAGCTCTACGACAGCTCCAGTAACTTCTTTTGGTCGGCACTTGGTGAGAAGTCTGCCTGCAAGCAGACTTCCTGTGAAGCGAAGTGCCTCATCTTCAACTGTGGTGAGGTCATAAGCCCGACCTCCTCTTGTCAAGTTATATTTCTGGACCAGCTTTGCAGCTAATTTTCGGTCCTTCTCCTTTCCCGCAAAATGGATATTGGGATCCTTCCCGACCTTAGATAGGCCGGTGATACGGTGTATCAAATCAACATTTAGATCAATTGGCCTCCCGAGCCAAAGGTAACCTCCATGAACGCAGGATAGCAGTGTTTTAACGACTGCGTTCACTTCATTGCTACGCCCAAAGTGCGGTAGCTTCAACAAATTCAAGAGTCCAGGGCGCTCAAGATTTGCTGCAAATCCCTTCGGGATAAACTCATCAACGTTTCTGGTGGGATTATGGACGATATCCAAATATCGGTCCAACTGAAACTGAGGATATGTCTTATAGTCTCCAAGGTTAAAATCAGAGAATTTAACCAATGGAATGTTTCCCAATAGTTGGCCCTCTACCCGCACACTAGCCGGTAGTGGCGGTAGCGGAATTGGATACTTTGCATTCTTCGGAATCTGTACATCCGGCGCATCATCTGGACGCGGCGGAAGGTAGTTCACCATAGACGCGAGCGGCTCTGGAACAGGTTCCTCCGGCTGCTGCTGAGATGCTCTTGTGCCTGGAGATGTTCTGGGATCAGTAGCACCGGGGTGTACGTAGGTCGAAGCCGTCACCGGAGTGGCCATGCCGAAATCTAAGCCTCGGCGTAGAAATTGACGAACAACTTCTTCAGTCGATAAATTCTCCGTTGTGAACCAATGTAAATAACAAAACTCTGGACAGCAAATGGCGGAACTGCGTAGGGTATAGACTCTGAAAACAAGGGAAAATAGTCTGCACACTCGGCTCTGAAAACAATAATGCAGATCTTCAAACACAACTTATGCAACTCGAGACAGTAACCCGAAATTGATACAAGTGTGAGGTATGTATAGCCAGCGGGGTTAGTAAATGCGACCAAGTGGGGTTACGTAGCTATAGGCGGCTACAGATGAGTTGACAACACGCTATCCTCCTTGCCGTAGCGGTGCATTTAGTGTGATTGACGGGTTCTGACAGCCTTCCGGGAGAAGCTAATGCTTTCGGCGCCTGAGTTAAATGCAAATCTTTCGGAGATTAAGCCGAATCCGTCAGAACGGGTAGAATTAAATAGCGGCCTTATCCTTCATTTATTCAAACGCGGCTACATAACTGCTGTAATTCAAAATTTCCGGCGGGTCATTTCAACTTAGGAAACCGTACCTCTATGGGTCCACAACAAAACTCTTTTCAGCGGAAAATTATGAAAGGGGACTTCGCAAGAGCGATAGTCCAATGGTCCACAAAGCAAAACTTCGCCAGAGCGGACTGCTAAGCTTTGCTCAAGCAATTTTTATTCAGGATGCGCGGATATTTCAAGGAACTGCGCAGGAAGCTGGAAACTGAGGGTGTGTCGCAGCTTCCGTGTAGACTAAATGCGATGTCTCTTTCAACTACACTGGGCATCTGCATTCCTGAGTAATATATTATGTCGACAGGGCGGAGTGGCCGTCGCAATAAAGCTTAAGCCGACTCCCGTTTATCATTGTAGGTAGTAGTTCTCCATTCAGCTTCGCAAGCTGAACTGCGCCTCCGTCTGTTATTTTTAGTACCTGAAAAGGACCTAACCAATGCACACGAAACTTGCCTGGAAACTTGATGAATTTACTATCGTAAAGGAGTACCAAGTCTCCTTCTTCAAAGTGCTTATGCTTAATGTGCCTGTCATGCCAAGCTTTCTGTCTTGCCTTCTGTACCTGTTGATGAAATCCGGCCATAAGTCTGTCTTCTTCTAAAGAAAGCAGTTGCGAAAGTCTTTCATTCATAGTGTCAGGATCTGCCATTTCTGTAATTTGCGCAATCCGGAGACTGGGAACAATGTATTCCATGGGCATAACTGCTTCTTGTCCATACACCAAGCTGTAAGGTGTGTGACCTGTTAATTTCTTGCAAGTGGTTCTGTAAGCCCATAATACAGCTGTGACTCTAAGGTCCCAATCATCTCTTTGTTGATTACAGATCTTCGTCAGGGCATTCTCAAGGATCTTATTGAATGCTTCCACCGTACCATTAGCTTGAGGATGGTAGGGTGTACTCTTATGGTGATTAATTTGAAATTCTTCAGTAAGGGCCTCTATAGTCTCATTGAGGAAATGTGTACCTTGATCACTCATGAGGATCACTGGGCATCCAAACCTAGTGATAATGTTCTCGAAAATGAACTGCGCGGCAGTAGCAGCGTCGCAGTTCTTAACTGGCTTCGCCTCATCCCATCGGGTGAGGTACTCAGTAGCTGTAATGATATATCTTGCGCCAGTTCTTTTTCCTGGTGGGTTAATAGGTCCTACAAAGTCAATGGCCCATTTATCAAAAGCACGCAGTGTGATCTGGGGTCTTAGCGGCATTTCATCTCTCCTTGAGGGTTTTCCTGTGCGCTGGCACACATCGCAACATTTACAGAATTCCTTAGTATCCTTGTGCAATGTCGGCCACCAAAGTCCTGCAGCTAATATCTTCTGCGCAGTCGGCTTTCCTGCGAAATGGCCTCCTGCGGTACCTGAATGCGCTTCTGCGATGATATAGCTCTTTTCATGTGGTAAGATACATCTGCGCAAAATTTCGTCAGGGCCCAACTTATAAAGCTGGCCTGCTATCAAAGTGAAGTCTGCGGCTCTGACAACAAGTTGCTTCTTCTGCTGGATTGTAAACTCAGCCGGCGCTTGTCCGGTAGTGAGAAACTTAAGAATATCAGAGTAATATTCGTCTGCTGCTTGGATATAAAACAACTGTGCGTCAGGCAGATTGTCCTCCAGACTCGTAGGTTCCTCTCCTGACTCTATTCTGGATAGATGGTCAGGCCCTGCATTCAATCTGCCTGGCTTTACAATAACCTCAAAATCATACTCTTGAAAGAGCAATAGCCATCTGCAAATTCTGCCTCCTAAAACTGGTTTATTGACCAAATATTTCAAAGCAGAATGATCAGTATACATTTTAAAGTGAGCTCCTAACAGGTAGTGTCTGAATTTCTGTAAGGCATACACCATAGCTAGTCCTTCCCGTTCTGTAGTGGTGTAGTTCTTCTCAGCTGTAGAGATCTTTCTGCTGGAGTAAGCAATTGGGTGATCAATACTTCCTTCTCCAGACTGTGTAAGCACGATTCCTAATGCTATGGAAGAAGCATCAACATGAACATGAAAAGGTTTTCTCCAATCCGGGAAAACTAGAATAGGCGCTGTGATCATCTTTTCTTTAAGTGTGTCCAAGCTCTGTTGGCATTCCTCTGTCCATTGGAACTTCGAATCCTTCTTCAGCAATCTTTCCATAGGCGCTGTGATCCTTGCATATCCTTTGATGAATTTTCTGTAGTATCCTGTATGTCCCAATGTAGTGCGCAATTGCTTAACTGAGTTGGGCGCAGGTAAATTAGCAATGATGGCAACCTTCGCAGGATCCATCAAGAGTCCTTGTCTGCATACAATATGTCCCAACAAAATACCAAAGGGGGCACAGAATATACATTTTTTCAAGTTAAGGGAAATCTGATGCTGTCTACATTTTTCTAGCATCATGCGCAGATTCGCAATATGGTTCTTGAGTAAACCAAATACAGTCCAGTCATCAAAATAGACTTCTAAAAACTTGTGGATAAATTCTTTAAAAACAGCAACAACAACTCTAGAGAAGATAGCAGGTGCGTTTTTAAGACCAAAGGGCATTACCGTATACTGGAATGAGCCCCATTCAGTTGCAAAAGTAGTCTTGTGGCGGTCATCCGGATGGATTCTAATCTGATGATATCCCGAAAATCCATCAGTGAAAGAGTAAGCCTCTTGTCCTCCAACATTATCAAGTACTTCATCTGTGAAAGGAGTGGGAAATGGGTCGTGCGCTGATGCATCATTGAGTTTGCGCAAGTCGACACAAATTCTTATTTCACCTTTCGTTTTCTTTTCTTGGACCACCATAGGACTAATCCAATCGCTTTCCTCTACTGGCTCAATAATACCTGCTGCAAGCATCTTATCAATTTCTTCTTTGACTTTTTCTTTGTAGCGCGGGTTCAACCTGTATGGGCGCTGCTTTACTGGCTTGGCGTCGGGTTTCAGAGGTATGCGCATCACTCCTAAGTCTCCTAGGATGCCTTTCATTTCTGTAAACTTGGTAGGAAAGATATCCTGGTAATCACGTAATAAATCTGAAACATGCGCAACGGTTTCATCATCCCAATAATCTCCTATAGAAGCAAACTTTGGGTCAGCTTCTGTACCAATGTTAACTTTCTTGAGCTTGACGTGTTCTGCGATGGCAGGAATGTCAAGCTCAGGACCTTCAATATTGCGCGTCCCTTCTGATTCTGGGATATTGATGTTGCGAGGATCGTCCTCCTCATCTTCAGCGGTGAAGTTATAGCATTCCAGGGCATGTTCTATCTGGACAGCCCAATCTGGTTGGGAATATTCTGTTACTAGACCTGGTTCAAATACCTTCTTTTTAATACACTTCAGAGCCTGATCAATGCTTGGATGCGCTGACTCAAAGCTGAATGTAAGTTGAAAACTTTCTATCATAAGAGCCCAAGTAAGAGTGCCTTTGCGCAATTCTATTTCAGTATACCAATTCCTTGGAATTGTATCTAATGTGTGGATGAATTGGTGAACCCATTCATCTTCCGGAATATCTGACCATTGCTGAATACATGCTTCAATGTGTGACCTGGGGTCACTCTGTCCTTCATATTTGCGTAGCGCTTCGGCTGTGGTGTCCTGAAATCTGCGCAGTATCAATCTGCGACAGTCTTTCCATGTATGAATATTCTCCTTGTGCGCAATCCACCATCTTGCGGGTGTAGCGCGCAATGCTATATCCAGTGCCTGGATGCGCTGCGGTTCTGGAAGCTTTTGTTCATATTCCTGTATGAATTTAGTTACTTCAGTTAAGCCATCAAAAGTTGGAGTATCAATTAATTCTGTGCCAATCCATCGGATAGATTTAGTCATCATGGCGCAACGTCTTGCAGAAACCTCATGTAGACGATTCTGCCAGTTTTCCAATCCTGCATCTGAATCTGATGTGCACGAGCTATCACATCGCCAGCTGATATGGCCGTCTGCTGTGGGGTTGACATAGTCACTGTGGTTAGTGGTCATCTGATACAAGCTTTCCATGTGGCGCGCTTCCTCTTCTGCGCGAATGGGTTCTATATATCTTGGTCCTTGAATAGGATCAAGAGGTGCGATGACCCTGATCTGGTCATCCTCAAAGGTCATCTGTCTTTTCTTCAGGTTAATGACAGCCAAATTATCAAGTGCCCAGTCTATTCCTAACAGCGCTGGGTATGGTCTACTATCATCCATAATTTTGATTACTTCAAAATCTGCAGAGCTTCTTACTCCTTCAATATCAATAGGTACATTGGGTAATCTGCCCAATGGAGAGACTCGTTGCTGATTTGCGAGTCTTAGCTGGATAGGGGATCTTGTAAGCTGAGGGCTTCCCATCTGTTCCCATGTCTGCATAGTGAGAACATTGGCTTCTGAGCCCAAATCTAACATGACTTCGTCCATTTCAAATGCTCCAATCTGCGCTGTAAGCCTCATCTCTTTTCCAGTTCTAGTGTGACTCCTAATCTGGTGAACAGCACGCTGTGGTGTGTTCGTCGAAGCAGAGTGTTGGCACTGATCCAACAGGTGTTGGAGTTCTAGAGTTGCTTGTTCATTGCGCAACAATTTTAAACATTGTCGCAGGAACGCATGAACACTGCCTAGTGCATGCTCCTTATCGTCATCAGGTCTTCTAGCTGTAGTGGCCTGTTCTTGTACCAGGTTGTCTTGTCTTAGCACTTGCGATCTACTATTGTTCTGCGGAATTGCGGCAGAACTTGAAGCTCTCGGATCTGAGAAATACTCTTGAGCTTGCTTAAATGCTTCTTTTTGCTTCTGTAGGTTAAGTGGGGCTGGTTTAATGTTAGCGCGGCGCACCCATTGCGTCGCTTGCTTTCCCGTTCCCATCTCTTGCGCACCAGTGGTAGCTCCACTGTGTGTCACTATATTAACTGTAGGGTCTGGTTCTCTTTTTTCTGCTCCAATCAACTGGATATTCTGATTGACCTGTGGTGTCTTTGCTTGCATCTTAGCCTGTAACTGAGGGCATTCTTCAATGATATGGTCAGAAGATTTACAATACCTGCAGAGGGTTGTAGGATTTTGGCAATCCCTAGCAAAATGACCTTGTTCTCCGCAATTATAATAAGTGATCTGTCCTCTTCCACGACCAAAGTTTGTTGTGCGTCCGCGTCCTCTGTAATTTGCTGCTCGGGCGTCCCGAGGTTGGTCATAAGGTGGACCTGCTGTGGGTCCTTGTGTCTCTGCTTGTACCCTATAAACATCATGCTTTCTTTCTATCATAAGATCATATGCTCTACAGTTGTTCTCATCATGACCTACTGATTTACAGAAATTACAATATAGATTCTTTGGAGTTTGTACATATTTCTGAAGTAAGTGGCATTCTTGTGGTCTATGACCTCTAGTTCTGCAGATTTCACACCAAGGCCCTTGTGCCTGTGGTAAAGGATTAGGTGCTCCAGTTGCAATATAGTCTATGAAAACAGGACAATGGTCCTTTGAATGACCTTGGGCTTTACATTTTGTACACCAAATTTCTTCCTTAATCTCCTTGCCTTTCTTAATATCATGCACTTGCAAGGTTAAGTTTGCTAATTGGTTCTGTAAATGCGCAACATCGTTGCTTGTTCCTGCAATTGGCGAAGCTTCTAGTTTCATAGCCATTTCTAGAGCTTGTTCCTGAGTATTGAGATTCTGTTGCATAAGAGGAAGTCTAATGTGTGGAAGCAGTGCAGCAATGAACCATTCTTTATGTTGCTGTGGTGCAAACTCGAAGCTTACTTGATCTATCAAAGCTTTGAACTTCTGGTCAAAGTCCCATACTGATTCTGTAGGTAACTGTTTGATGTCTTTGAGCTCTGTTATACACTGTGATTCTGACTTAGGTTTCTTGAATTCTCTAATCATGGCATTTCTTACCTCAGCAAGCGTCCTATTCTGTGCTGCTGAGTATTTCATGAACCAAGTCAAGGCTCTTTCTCTTAGTGTGGTTGCTAACTGAACCAGTTTAACAGCATCATCATTAATTTGCTTAATTGTCCAAATGGCTTCACATAAGAACCAGTGCTGCTCAGGGTCCTCTATCCCTGTTCCTCTAAAAGTTGGTAGTTTCATGTCATCACCCATCCTTCTTGCACGGGTTTGAGATGGAGGTACTGTAGCAGTGCCTCCGGGATGGTTAAACAAAGGTGGTACAGAGGTACTAGAAGTACCGTGTGGGCTACTAGAAGGTGTTACTGTAGGATTATACTGAGCTCCGTCTGGTTTTTGCGGTGTAAAGGGGTAATACGGGATATGAGCACTCCCTTGTCTTTCTATATGGCTTGCTCTAGGGACTTGGCTATCGTTTGGGCTAGACTCAAAAGGATATTGGTCAAGGCCTACTTTATATCGTTTTCCACTACGAGTGCAACCAATAACTTCAGGATCACTATCAGAATCTACGGACATTACTTGACTATGCTATTCATCAGAAGCAATACATAGCTTTCCTTTTTCATACAGAAGCATTTTAATCCATAAGTTCAGAGAATTTAAGAACTTACCTCTGTGTACTTGGAAGAAACTCCTCTCAGCTTCACTGAAACTCTTTCTTGTATCGACTGCAAATTCGGTAATAAAACCTTCCAGTAGACTATTCAACCAAAAGTCTACTGCGCGGGACACAGGATTGTCTATCCGCTTCACAATACTAGCTAGCTCAGGCGTCCACGTGACGGGTCGATCAACATGCAGCGTAGGTCTAGAATCTGCTAACTTGGCTATCCAAGCGTGTAACTCCAATGCAAACGTAACAAAGAAAATTTCGTAAAGGTCAGCATAAATATACTTCTGTAACCAATCTTCTGTTTGAAGCGTAGGGATTCTATTTTCTTGTTCAGCAAACTCTTTAGCCTTTAAATCAAACCAATCTCCAATTTCCTTAGCTGTAGGATTCCAGTAACACATTTGTTAGCTGAGCAAGTCTCAGTGTAACAGAACCTTATGTTGTCTTCAGCAACAGTCTCAGATGTCGCGTGACTAGTAAGTCTTACAGCAACAAGTCGCAAGGCAAAGGAATCATTTGTTGGCTCAATCAACAGGGTTCAAAGCCATGGAAGTAATGTGATCAAGAAGTCATAAGGCAACAGAACCATTTGTTGGTCACTAGGCAACGGAACCATTTGTTGACTCTTCTATCTCGCGCGTTGCCAAAATAACAAGTCTCATTCGCGCGGCAACGGAACCATTTGTTGGCTCTTCTATCTCGCGCGTCGCCAAAATAACAAGTCTCATTCACGCGGCAACGGAACCATTTGTTGGCTCTTCTATCTCGCGCGTCGCCAAAACAACAAGTCTCATTCGCGCGGCAACGGAACCATTTGTTGGCTGCTTTTCTGGGCAGACCCGGGTTTTAATGAAGCGCAGCAACAAAACCCCTTGGCGCACTGGCCCTCTCGGCAACGAGCTGCGCGGCAGCTCGAGGTCTCACCCGAAGTGGCTATGGGGGGGTTAAGGAATCAGGTTTCCTTAACCGGGGTGTCGCGGAGATGGCTCTTCCTTGAATGGTTCCTGTGAAATCGGCGGTCGGACCTTCCCGCAGGCCGCTCGTCGCAGCTGCGTGGGTCCCTTCCTTGGCAGGTCTACTGCGCAGTTTCTTCTCTCTAACGCAGCAGGAAACTATCCCTTGGGTCGACGCGCTGAACACTTCCTCGCCCTTCACATCTAGCGCAGTAACGCAGTCTGCTCTCGCCGCAGCGACCGTGCGTTACTACCTCTTTAGTACTTAAGACACTTCTAGTTATCAAAGGATCTTTCCAACTTGCTCAAACAGTCACAAAGATAAGACAGAAGTCTTGCATACACAAATAATGAACTCTAAATAGTTATCATTCACGCAAACATTATAACAAGAAGACATAAGTGAAGCTCATCCCCTCGAGGAAAACCACGTCCACGGGAGCGTTATATTAACCAGAAAATGATAGAGTCATACAATATGCTGCGCACACAGCTGCAGCCTTAGGTCTTACAGGAAACTCCACGCACACAGCTGGGAGCCCTTCTCTCAAGCTTGTCTCCTCTCTATGGAGATTACAAAGGCACAGACGTCGACTCAGACTGTCTGGCAACTCAGGGATTAGCTCCTCGGCTATCCGATTTCCTCTCTCTAGTTCTACACACCGGGTAGAAATTACAGTGAAGGATAATCAACACATGATCTATCCTTTAGACTGGCTCTCTAACAGTCTAGTGTCCAACTCTCTAACTCTCCAAAAGGAAGGAACTGAAGGAAGGGAGGAAGAACCCTCTACCCATTACAATGATTCATCTATATAGGTAGCCATGACGGTCACACCTTTACAAAACTGTGTGCCTTTCCCAACAGTGATTCCCAAAAACCCTAACCACGCACATGGCTAGGTGTACTGTAGGCGCCGCTTGCAGTCACGTCGCCGCTTCCTGCAGGCTCCGTGAATTCTGGCGCAGATTGTGGGTATGGGCGATCGTCCTTCGCCTTCAATGCTCTGGTCCGTTTCTCCTCCTTGATCCGAGCAACCATAACTTCTGTACTAAGCCTTTAAATGAGGGTAGCTGAGCCCTCTACTCCATCGCCTTTATTTATTATGGTAGCTGAGCCACCTTCATTCTTTGATGATGTGCGCGCGATCTCCGCAATTTCCGGTCCGTGATCTGCGCTGAGATCATCCATCTGGCACCGTACTGCGCACCGTCTCCTTCTTACCCAAAACTTAGTGCTTGTCCCAAAATTAGCACTTTCCTTCCATACTCGTGCTTTTTCCCAAAATTCGCAGCTTTTACTATAGCTGCGACCTTGGCCCCAACACCAAGGTACCTAGAACATTCAAACAAGTGCGAATAAGTTGTCTTGCTATCGAACACTTGAAGAATCCATCAGATATGAGACATTGATGTATTCCCATCTATCCAATAGCGAGGGAAACTACCACTAATGACTGCAATCCCCAAGGTACTAACCGAAACTCTAAACTTCATTCCCAGAGCACAATGAGCTGAAGTCGATGGGAGGAAGTCTGTTGGAAGGGAGGCCTGAATGCATCCTCCATCATCCAACACGAGGGACACTCAACCATGTAAGAGCTGATTTGGAGTAGGACTAAACACATGATGAAACATACTGACACCAAGGAATGGCCGACACATGAGGTCAAGGCAATTGAAGAATGGCCGACACAGGTTGTATCCTTGAACAATGAGCATGACACAAGAGTGACTTAGGCATCTTTGAACACAAAGAGACCATGATACAAATCTGCAATGTAGGAGACATTAACAGATTCTCCATATGATTGGAAAACTAACCAAATGGAGGAGTAAGAACTCTGAGATCAGGTTTATCCTAAGGCCAACACTAGAACCCAACTTGTTTGATAGACTCAAAACATGTGCTTTGTTCAAGGAGATAGTTGTCTTGCTGCCATCATATTAAAAGATATTTTAACATTCTTCCCTTCCCTTTCCTTTTTCATTTTTTAACGAGCTTGAAAAAGAACTAAAGCATGCTCGACAGTATTTTCATATTTAAGGATTCTAAAAAACCTAGAAGAAAACTCCATACACCTATCTGTGGATTTTATATCGAGCTCGGATTGGTCTGTGCTTGGCAGTGTTTTCTTGCTTATAGAGTTGAAAAACTTAAACACTCCTCTATACACCTATCCGTGGATTTTATATCGAGCCCGGATTGGTCTGTGCTCGCTTGGTGTTTTCACATTTCGAGAGTCTGAAAACCCTAAAGACAACTCCAAAGGTCCTTTTTCGTAAAGTTAGTCTCCTTCCCCGAAAAAGTGTAAAATCAAGGAAAAAGAACTCTTCTAGTGCATACCAAAGTATACCTAGAGTATACCTTTTCCGTAAATTATCCACCAAGGCCTAGAAAAGGGGTAATTCTATACCTAAGTGGATGTCGGTTCAGTTATTTTAACAAGCCCGAAAAGACAACTATGCTCGGCAAACTTTTCCTATTTAAGGAGTCTGAAAAGGGCTTAAAAGAACTCCATAGGGATCTTTTCCGTAAAAGTTTAACGAGTCCAGAAAAGTAAACTCATGACCTCCTTACTGTTTTTAACGAGCTCAAAAGAGAGAGGAAAATGCTCATAACTTCCTTACTGTTTTTAACGAGCTTGAAGGGAAGGTGAAAGAAATGCTCGTAGCCTCCTTACTGTTTTTAACGAGCTCGAAGGAAAGGTGGATGAAATGCTCAAAACCTACTTACTGTTTTTAACCAACTCGAAGTAAAAGAAGAATACTCGAAATAGGAGGAGACGAGTGTCAAGGAAATGTGAAACTAGCTCCAAGCGCATGGAACAAAGCTATGCCTAATGCAAGGAACATGAGCAAGATAAGTACACTCAGGGTGTGTCTCCTCCAGGTAAAAGGTGTCAAATTGTGAGTGCAAAATGATACAGGGCTTAGCGGAAATGAGATCAGAGATGGAGACTTATACAATGGGCTAAAAGCGTGAAAGCCGGCTTCAAGCTCATTAGCGCAAGCGGGATCATAACAGATGCACATACAACTTGAACATAAAGATGGGAGCCTTATCAGGGATGGTCAGAAATAGATGAAGAAGAAAGATATGAGGCTTCTTCTCAAAGTCATGGTAAATCTAAAAAGGCTCCCAAGCCTATGAGAAAAACTCAGCATGGGCACCGGAATGGCATAAGGGTGATGACTAGGGTGACCCATGTTAGGTAGGCTCTGCTGTCGGACTGGTGCATAATGCATAAAGAGATGGCTAACATACCAATATCCAATAGGTTCGACCCTATGGCGAATTCGGATGGAAAAAGGTTCAAATGCAACATAACAGCGGGGAAACCTAAACCTATATGCAAGGTTCCGAATATACCTGGCATGGTCGCACAAGGTGTCGAAAAGGACCAGTAAGTAAGTATACATCCAGCTAAGAATCCTGTCTCCAAGAAACATCAGTACCAAGATCATATCTAAAACATATGTAAAGAAAGACTCGATACAAGTCACTATGGTAGAAATACTTTCAACTTCACTGTCATCAACAACAGGCATAAACAAGGCAGAGTTTTCAAATGAAGACTCTATGGTACCCAATCCCGAGGACTTACAATCAACAAAATCAACTTCAGGATGAAGATCAAACTTGAAGGACATGATGGAATTTGCAGAAACAAATTCATCATCACGGGAGTTGAAAATTCTAGAAGCAAAATCAAACTCAGCAGGAACACCGATTTGCGGATCTATAGGAGAGTCCAAAGACTCAACAGTAGGAAGATCAGACTTTAAGGTCAAACCGGGTCTGGACATAACTACGACTGGATCGACATCCAAATGAATGGAAGATTGTACTATGGATTCTAGGAAAACTTCATCGAAAGGAAGTATATCATCCCAGATAGAACACATATCTAAACATTCAGATGGAGGTGTCACTTGGTCAAAAGATGGGACCAAGTCCCGAGAAGGTAAGCATGAACTCAGAGACTTCTTCTTAGTAGTAGTTGAACTCAAGGAACAATATGCCACATAAGTCCCATGTGACATAGTAGTGCCTAATGACGAGGGATCTAACTGGTCTACAGTTGGGTAATAAGGAGGATGAATGAATGCAAGCTGGTCGATAGTGACAATGCTTTCGTTATGAGGGAAATGCATCACACGAAAAAGTGTAGACACCACAACATGCATAGCATAAATGTAATCATGCCCAAGGATCATATCAAAATCCACAGGGTCCTTTAAAACCATAAAATCAACTAAGACTATTTTTCCACCCAAGGTAACAGGTGCCTGACGGAGGAATCCGATCGGTTCACTAGGTCTTCTATCGAAGGTCAACGGCCAATTAACAGCTGGAATAACATTAGGGAAACCCAAATATCTCAAAGCATAAGCAGATAAGATACTTACAGAAGCACCTTCATCAACAATGCATCGATCAATCGTATGGTTCCCAATATCAACCTTTATCTGGAAAGGTGTCGAAGAAGGAAGACGAGGCTCGGCTAGACTATTCCAATCAAAGGAAATGATCCTAGGGCTTGGTAGGGGTTCACATGGCACAAATGAAGTGCCCCCTTTTTCAGGAATATCCAAACTGGCAATGCATAAGACTTCAACAGTAGGTGCATCAATCTCTGAAGGACTGATGGGATCGGTTGAAGATTGCATCGATTCGATCACTTCACTCTCCGAAGGAAGAGTGGGGTCGACCAAAGATTGCATTGGTTCAACCACTTTATCAACCAAAGGTTGATCTGACTACAGGGAATCTATAGACAACTCAGGAACAAAGGTTCCTTCAGACATGGACCACACTCTTCGTGCCTCTGGAATGGCAGGGCATCGGTGAGTAAGGTGATCTCCCTTACAAAGTTTACAACGGAACTTTGGCTTCTGTCCTATAGGTTTAGACTCCTTTACAACGTCAGTACTCTCAGCATGACTAGCATTGGCTGACAAATTTCCCCCAGCATGACTTGCAGTGGCTGGTTGCTCAGAAGCAGAAGACTTTTGAACTAAGGAGCACACTTTTTGCACTTCTGGAAGTACAGGGCACAAGTAAGTGAGGTGATCTCCCTCGCAAAACTTACAAGGGAACTTAAGCTTCTGTTTGTTTAGTTTCTCGACAATGTCAACTCCCTCAACATGACTTGCAGTGGCTGATCTGGTGTCTCCAGTATGACTCACAGGAACTGGTGACTTGTCACTAATATGACTAGCAGTGATCAATGACGTGTCCTCAACATGACTGATAGTGATTGAAGACAAACTTTCAGTATGATTTTCAGTGACTAAAAGTTTTCTCCCAGCATGACCTCCAGAGGCTGGGTTGGTGCCCCCTGCATGACTAGCAGAGGAAGGGTGCTTGCCCCCGTCATGACTCACAGAAGCTGGGTTGCTGCCCCCTTGTTTTGGCATCTTCTTCCCATTCTTCCTCCGTCTATTCCTTTTAGACTGCTGGTTACTAGTATTGCTACTTTTGCTACATAAGGTAGAAGGAGGAGGAGAAGCTGTTACTAGCAAGGGAGGCATAGGGTTCTGATGCTCTTGATTTGAGGTGCTCACAAAAGAAGTGTCAGGAGCATGCAAGGCGTTCAGAGTGGAAAACAACCAAACCGGCAGCCCTATGGCGAATCTAGGAAAATTCAAAGTAGCCATTAAGGGAGTAACAATGTTTCCAATGAATGGAATAGCACAAGGATCCCCCAGAATAGGGGTACCTTGATTGGAACTTGCCAGAATGCTAGACATAGTTTCCTGCTCAAATGGACAAGAAGTTCTCTAAGACAAACTAAAACAAGTAGCACAAAGAGCACACCACTAAAAAAGGTCCTAGGTAAATCAAACCAGGCAAACAGATGCCTTCCGGAGAAGAGTCTGGGATGATGAGGGCCCAGAACAGATCAACGAAGGATGAAAAACAGTTACTCGAGGTCCACAATACAATGACTAAGGGTGCAAGCGCTAGAATCACCCAACCGCCCTCCCAAAGACCTGCAAGGGATTTCCTCCCACGTCTGTCCTAGGTACAGCAGATATACCCTCCGCTATCACCTGTGTATGAACCTATGGTCAGATACTAAGGATACCACTACACGGAATACTCCTGGGGGAACAGTCGCTGGTCGAATCAGAAGGCGTGGGCAGGGTAACTAAGCCCAAAACTCAAAAGAGTCCCCAAACGCGATCCAATCCTAGTATATGCTCAAAATAGAAAGTAGGAGGAGTATTCCCAACAATCTGATCTCACAAGACCTACTGCATAGATCCTAGGCAAGCTTTGAATGAAGTGGATTTACTTGTGATAGTCGAACTACGATTTTTGCGTAATGTGTGATCTTGGGTGGTTTAAAGTGTTTTAAACCCAAGATCCTAACCAAGACTAGTTGGTGTAGTGTAACCTAGAAAAGAAAATGTTGCTAGTATAATTTATTAGAGTTCATTTTAAAGGTTACTTGCTTACTCAAAAAGGTAGTGGGTGTGTGAGAGTGGTTATAATAGAGATAGAGTACTGAAAATGAAATATTTACCACCAAACAAATCTTTTTCTTTTCAATGCAAGTCTTAAAATTCTGATCTAGAATGCATATGCAAATGCAATTTTTAATCTTTCGAATGAAAAAAAGGTAAAAATAAAGTCTAAATGTACAAAATTAAACTCAAAACCTAAGAATGCAGTTATTCAAACCAATAAGTATGCAAAAGAAAACTTGTTCTTTTTGATGCAAAGCACTCTAAAATCTTTTAAGCCACTTGGAAGGTACTCTATTCAGAAAATGAATCAAAATTCATTATGCTTTCAAAGGTAAGAAACAAAACTGAAACTAACCTATTATCAAAGCAAAGCAAAGAAACTTTCAGGTTCTCTTTATGAAACAGTAAAAGCTACCGACTATGACTTTCAAATTCTTATTGATGTAAGCATGCCAAAACATTGGGAAAAGAGTACGAAAAATAATTTTAGAACCAAACAAAGCAAATGACCTACGAAGAAGCATGGTTTGGTAAAGTCAGTTTTGCACATAAACAATGCAAACACGGTCTTGAACAACAGCCAAAACACTTGAGCTTTCACTACAATAGAAAACTTAAAAGCATAAGGGAGGATAAAAAACCAATCTAAAAGAGAAATTTCACTCAAAGAGATACAAATAGGGTCAAGAAGACTCAAGAGGTTTCAAATCTAGTGGAAATGGGGTAAGCAGGTTCAGTCCGACTCAAATTAGGGTACAAAACACCAAACGGGTCCACAACCCCCCAACTTGGGTCAACAAGCCCCAAAAATTTCCAAACAAGCCCAAATTGATCAAAAGAGGTTCAAATCATGAATGTAGGATCAGTACAAGGATGGAAGACCACTTACAGGGGTTTAACACAGACCTAGGGTCATCAGGGACCACAAAAATGCAGCCAGAACCCCCAGATTTGGGTCCACAACCCAAAAAACTCAAAAATTTAAACCTAGATTTTGAGCGCTACTATGTATGAAGGAGACTGGCGCCCATAGCAGGACGAGAGCTATTGTACAGAGGAAAAGCAGCATATGGGCACTACTGTGTTATACAAACAATAGCATACAGGTGGAAAAAGTTGGAAAAATGGGTTTAAAACCACGACACCTGGGTCCACAAGGGTTTGCAAGGGCTGGGAAGGGTCTGTAAGAGCCAAGGAGGGTCAAATAGAGCCTACTAACTAATCCTAATCAATAAAATGAACAAAGGCCATCAAACAAGACTGAAGAAATGACCTTGGATACCCCTAAGCAGTTAGGCTTTCCCCAGCGGAGTTACCATTCTGTTGTGGGGAAAATGCACCTATAGTTCAGGGGAGAAACGACCAACTTAAGGTGATAAAGATAGACTTACAAGCATTCTGCAAGTACAACAAATAAATGAAGAGATTAGGGTTTAGAGATATAGGCACCTCATTCAGAAGATTAATCCTACCTTTGCCTCCCTCGCTCTTCAATGCTTATCCAGTGTCGCAATGCCTAGACCTGCAAAACAACTTGATACCTTTCTCAAACACATTTGACTACATATATAAGACTGATATTCATAATAGAAGAAGACATCAGATTATAAACAAACTGTAATCAAATCTGAGACACATTAATAGGTCATATTTGGAAAGAGAAGAACGTCTGATCTTTATTGATGAATGAAAGCAAGTACATAAAGTTATACCTTCCTTCAAGCTTGGCACTTCACGAAACCTAGATTCAAGGTATCCTGCTTCTGTTCTCCAAGGATTCCAGCCTCTAATCAACTGTGCTAGGGTTTACAAAAACTGAAGCACAAGAGAGGGGGATGAGGATCTCCATTCCTCCAGCATAACTTTGTAATCGGGCTTAGTCCTCTCACATGGCCCTTCTACCCTCCTTATATAGTCAGTGAGGAAGAGGAAAATAAGTTATAATCGCTCAAGAGGTTTCCCAACCAAATTAACTTACTCGAATTTCGAGATTTTGACCAAAACAGGAGTGTACGCTACTCTACAGTAGACAAAGTTGCGTACATATGGAGTTGAGCACTACTATTTCAACAGTGGAGTCATGCTCATAAGGGTTTGCACGCTACTATCATGCCTGTGTACCAGCGCTCATGTTAAAAAATGGCAAAAAACAGGCTTTTCTGCTCATTTTCAGGAGATGGTTTGGTCTAGAAAAATGTTCCTAAGGGTCATATAAATCAAATGGGTCAAGAATGAGGTAATTTCAACCATTTTTAGTGTCCCAAATGACTCCTCCATCCACAAATGTCATGTTGTGTGACTGAACTTGATCTCAAGAAGTGTTGTCATGCGACCAAGGGAAGCAAGTGTCATCATGGACAGAGAGGTTTCATTTCAATCTATAACAGCTGGTGAAGATATTAAATCCTAATGTAAAAGTGTATTAAACTCAAATATATGCAGTAACAGTCTATCACAAGAGGCTTTTAATTATATGAATATTCACTAGAGCGCAACTCTTTAGCACATGGGTTCAACTTAGATTTAACACTAAAAATTCTACAGAAACTATGAATACACAAATGGAAGTTGTGGCATTCACCTAAAAAAATAAAAAAATTACAATGAAAAACATGGGTGAATGCCTAAGCTTAAGGGTAGTAATATTAGTTTATGGGCTTTTAAATCTTGTGAACTATTTCATTAATAATTTAATACCTCATAATTAATGAAATAGTTATGTTGATAACCAAGTAAGGTAATGTATCATCAGAACCAATATTGGAAATCTTGGCCTTCTTTGGTTGAATTGATCCATCAGTAGGCCAATGCCTTTCCTTGTGCTGCTTCTTATGAGCATCAGAATCTGATGGGAAAGGTGTAGAATGAACCATGGGTTCTACTAGCTCAGCCTTGTCTATTGCTAATGGCCTTGATCATAATTCTGTAGAAAGAATAATATGCGTAAAGATACTTCTAACATCGTATCTTACTAACGAGTAATTACACTACCTATATCAAAAACATTTTATGCAATATTACAGTGACATTATACTTACCAGTTGTGTTGTCAGAATGCCTTACTATTGCAATGCCATCAGTCCTTATATTTCTTTGGACTCGTTTCCCAGAAAGTGGTGATGGAGATTTGGGCTTATCTGACACCTGAAACGCAATAATAAGAAAAGAATGAACGACCCTGTATCGTATTGAAAGTTCGAAAAAAATGCAAATGAACTGGGTAAACCGGGTTCCTAAACCATGAGAGGCCTGAACAGTCAAACAGAAAAGGTGGGTCTAAGTCATCACATGAGCTAGCATGGAGCCACTCCATAGAAATCCATCCACAACACATCTCCAAACATGAAACACATAAAATATTCCTAAGAGCTCCAATAATTAAGCCATGGAATGTGATTAAGATACAATATAGAGCCTCAAACATGAAATAGATGACACACAATTGATGAAAGACATAAGCCCTAATCTGAGCTAGGCTATCATAAGCCCTCATTTGAGCTAGGGTGAAAGATAACTACCTTCTTGAAGATGGTGCCAAATTGCTGAAAGCTGCTCAAAACAAGAATTTGATGCGCAGAAAGATGTCCACATTACTCTAACGCCCTAAAGAATGAGGCTGAGTGTTCTGCACCACTAGAAAGGATTTGGGAAGAGCTTTCCAACCATATATCAGAATACCTCATTTGACCTAGGTCATTGGAGAACGAATGGTTTGAAAACACGGTCTTGTTTTTCCCTAGAAACAACATAACAAACGAGGTACAAAACATGAACTGACGCCAAGAGCTCTATACGGCCATGAAGACCATTAAAATACTAACCAAACCCTCATCAACCAACAAGAACACAAGGCGTCGAATCTTAGGAACATCCATGGTCTAACATCCAAAGCATCATCAACATCTTAGCCCCATTCCATTGAAATTCTGATGAAAAATCACAAGTGGACACACATGCAAAATGTAGGGTAACAAGATCTAATCTCAAGCTTTGTCATATGAAATTTTTGTGCATATAATTTGAAATGGAAATATACTTACTATATCAAGATCATAATTAATATATCGAAATCCTACTCAAGGGAACTTACGAGATATCATTGCAGGCCTTGTCTCTGATAATCCACTCTAAACTCCAGCAACAGTACCAGAGTCTGCAGGATTCAGATGGAACTGAAATCTGGTAGGTAGGGAAAGACTTTGTCTTCCATAGACATAGTCGAGCTATTAGATGCAAGTCAGGAAATGAAATTATGCTCTGGTCGAAGGACGACGAGTAGGCCCGCTCCCCTTAAACCTCCCACCACCACGACACAGCGAAGGTTCCCCATCTCCCCTTTTCCTACTGTCCACTACTTGCTATCCTTTTCCCAATATCCACTAGACTGTAGAGAAGAATGGCCGAATTTAACAATCCTTCGAAGGAATTGAAGTTTATTACTAAGCCGAGAGAGCCCCCATCAGATTCCTAGTTACCTTGAACGAGAAGCATAGGAAGAGCGGCGAGGAGATGACTACGAAGACCAAGAAAACGACCGCCATAACCCTCTATTGTTCCCACTGAAGGGCACCCACGACTTACGAGGACAATAGAGCCGAATGCAGTTCATGACCACGTCAATAGTGAAACAGTGAATCCTCACAGGAGCCGATAAAGCATAATCACACAAGAATTGATGGACATATAAGGAGTGTACCACCCACAAGATGGAAAATGAATGCCGCTAGGACTGTACTACCCACCAGATGTTAAATGCCCCTGGCATTACCTATGCATACGCACAACACCTGCCCAGGCCCGGTGACGACATCCCGCCGCCGGGTCATGGGGCACTGCACCCGAGGCAGACATCACATGGACGGAGCCAACCGGTGTCTACCAAATATGTAATATAAGAATAATAATAAAACTATAAACAACACAGACTATAGGTGAACTTTGCAAAACCTGCAAATTTTTTTTATTTGACCTCAACTAATGCCACCGACCCAAAACATAATGTGGGGGACATAATAATTATATTATTGATTATATATATATATATAATTTGCTTTAATTAAAATAATTTATATTAATTAATGACGTCTTTCACATTTTTGTTTTTTAGCACCCGCTATAATAATACTGACACGTTTGATTTAGTTTGCAAGAGCTCCTCAGTCTGAAATACACACTTTATGTGGATTAAAATTATTAGCCAGTTTGAATCATGGAGAAGCATATATATGGGTGGAGACGTGTGGCGAAATCCCGCGCACTATGATACAGTTGAATCATCAAGCAAGAAGATCTCAACTTGGACTTGGTAGCAGACTATCTATTTGAGAAGATCGAATTTATAAATTGTTTTACTCGCATGCAAATCTTTAAAACAAAATATAAAAATGTCATATCTCATTAACAAAATATAATGTTGAATGGGATGATCGTTACCGATGCCCGAGTGTTCTCGAATATTGATTTATAGCTATGTTGTTGCACAATCCTGTTTGAGTTGATGTGCTATTTATATTGTTTTTAAATTGACGAAGATATGGTTATCAATCATATTGGAAAAGTTTGAAGTCCTTAGAATCATGTAGAAATGAGTAAGACTTCGTCTTTTCAGTGTTACCATGTAGTGTAAAAGTTTTATGATTTTGAAAGAAAATATTTGATTTTTTTTTATGATGTTGAAATGTTGTTAGAAATATTTAAAATTTTTAATTATAATTTTCAAATTCTAAAATTTTGGATATCAAGAAAGTTTCAAATCAGTTTTTATTAACAAAATAGCCTTTAAAATAATTAAATTCAAAATTTGTAAAATAAAAAATCCCAAATGTTTAAGTTGTCCCATATATAGACAGCTTTGTTAGTTATTATTAGATCTATTTATCATTGGAAAGTGTTAGTAGATGCTCCTTACTATTTTTGGAAGATTGCATCCACTATTATCGGATATCGGATTTAGAGTGTTCATCTCCTCTTAACATTATGTTAACACTTATTTATTAAATTTTTATTTTAATTTTTATAAAATTCCAATAATTTAATATAAACTTGCTCCAACCTTTCCAGTTATACAATATCATTAATATCATTAATTTAGCCAACATTTCAATAATTGCTATAATAAACATGCTAAAAGTGCAACCAAGGGAAGTGAAAGCTATCGCAATGCTAAGCAAATGAAACAATGATGCATCATCTACATAATTTTTAACATCCAACTTAAATAAGATGATTAAATTTAATTTACGTTTACAAATGAGAGGCGAAACCATGGACTAAATTTGAAGTTTTTATGATAATTTTTTTCATTAAAAGAAGTATTTCTAATATTTCAAGTAGAGATTAAAATATACATACTAGCACAATCATATATTAACCATCGATCAGTGCCATTATTGAAAAAAGTTGAAAATACGTTTATAAGTATATCACTATGGTTTGATTTAATTTGGTTCTTACAGTGACCTATAAGTATATCACTTGATTTAATTTGGTTTTTAGATTGAACATGTTTCACTATGGTTAATTTTAATTAACTTTGTTTGACCAAGTTTAAATATGGTTGAAATTGTTAACCATGTTAGATTGTAGTTGAATATGTTTGACCATGTTTGATTATGGTTGAATATATTTATCGATTGTTGACTTGGTTTCACCATGTTTAAATATGGTTGACTTTGTTGATCATCTTATACCATGGTAGTTTATGGTTGAATATGTTGATCATGTTTGAATATGGTTAACATTGTTTAACCATGTTTAAATATGGTTGACTTTGTTGACCATGTTTAATTGACTTTGTGTAAATGTGGTTGACATTGTTGACCACATTTAGTTGAATTTGTTTGAATATGGTTGACTTAGTTGTTCATGTTTAGTTGACTTCGATTGAATATGGTTGACTATTTTTCACCATGGTTTAACATATTTGACGATGGTTGACAATGGGTGACTATCTTTGACCATAATTGAACATAGCTAATGAAGGTTCAATAAATTATGTCACTATTCTATCACATTGCGACGTGGCATGTAATGCCTCATTGTTGAAGTTTGTCACAATGCGACATTACGGGGATGCCACAGTGCGATGTGATAGGTATGTCACATTGCGATGTGACAGCTAATGCCACACTATCATAATAAATATGCCACACTACACTGTGATAGATATGTCACATTGTGACGTGGCGGGTAATGCCCCATTATCAAAGTTTGTCACAATGCGATGTTACGGGGATGTCACATTGTGACATGACACGTATGTCACATTGCTATGCAATAGCTATGTCACATTGCGACATAAAGAACAATTTCCTGTTAGAAATTAGTAATATGAATAAAGGGTATGTGACATTGCGACGTGACAACTAATGCCACATTGTCATGATAAATACGTCACATTGCAATCTGATAGATATGTCACATTGGTTATGGTTTACTATTGGTTGACTATTGGTTGGCTATGGTTGATTATTGGTTGATTACGGTTAAGTTTGGTTAACAAAGGCTGACCATTGGGTTGACTATTAGTTGACCATAGTTAATTATTGGTTGACTATGGTTGACTATTAGTTGATCATGGTTGATTGGTTGGCCATGGTTGACTATTGGTTGGCCATGGTTGACTATGGTTTACCGTGGTTGAGTTTAATTGACAATGGTAGACCATGGTTGAATTTGGATTACTTGGGATGAATTTGGTTGACCATGGTTGACTTTGGCTTACTTGGAATGACTTTGGTTGATCATGGTTGACTTTGGTTGATGATGGTTGAATTTTGATGACTTTGGTTGATTATGGATAACCATGGTTGTCTATGGTTGACTTTGTTTTCCCATAATTAACTATGGTTGACATTGTTTGGATGTTGACATGGGGCATGTGTAAGATAATGAGGGTCACTTTTGGTGCATTAGATGCAATAGAAAACTGAAAAATCAGGCATCCCTCAACTTACTTGGTTTTTTTGAGATACTTACACAAGATATCTTGCCTCAAGTAAAAAAGATGAAACGTGGAAAATTGAGTCACGTTTCCGAATATATAAGTTTTAAGTATTGAAATTTACATAACTATGTCAAATTTCATTTTTTCTAATAGTCACGTTTTTTTGGCAAATGATAAGGTATATGTTTTTGTGGGTGCAGTTTTTCAGTGCCTAAATGATGGTTTCGGGCTACACAAATTCGTATACATCTATAGAACCCGTAGCACTAGTGCAACACTATATTTCAAAAGTTAAATGTTTAATTTTTTATTTATTTTTAATTATGTAAGTGATCAAACCTCAATAACGGTACGTAAAATGTGGGTGAAGCCTTTGAAGGTCTTAATGCAGTTATTTCGACTTGAAATTTTTATAGCATGTACAGGTCGATGTCTACTAGTGCATCATATAATTTTTTTTTAAATGGTTGTGAAAGGAAAAAGTTACAGAATAAACACTAACAACATGTTTTTTGACTTAAGGAGTGATGACGCAAGAAAATTAGGAAACAAATACAAAATGTCAATATATTTTTTTTTAAAATTGCATATTTGGAATCTGCATAAAAATGCTATCTATGGCTAAAATTTTGTCAATAAATATGGTCATGTATGTCATGCTGTAGAGAGCGGTGAAAAAGATGCATATTGAGAAAAATGGTGGAAATGCCTAATTAGCTATGGTTTAGTAAATTCCATAGCACAAGTTTGGTAAGTTCGAAGCAACCACATAGGACTGCGGTTGACATGCGAGCGTGGGAGGAGGGGGTGATTAGGTGGTGGTGATTAGGTGCTCTGAAATGCACGTGCATTGTATTTAAATTCAAATATTTTGATTAGCGCCCTCCTAGCCCCTTACCCCTAACTAACTCCCCCTCTCTCACTCACTCTTCCCTGCTTCTACACCTCTCTCTCTCTCTCTCTACACCCCCTCTCCCTCTCCCCCATTCTTAACCATCCTACTCTTTTTATCTCTCTTCTACTCCCCCTATCCCAAAACCCCCTCCTCTCCCTATCCCTTACTAACCCCCTTTCTCTGTCTCTCTCTCTTCCTACACCTCCACCTACCTCTAACCACACCTCCCTCCCAACAATTACTAACCCCCTTTCTTCATATCTCTCTCTATCTCCCCCTCGCTAACACCCCTCCTATACTCTTACCCCTAACTAACCCCCCCTCTCTCACTCTCTCTTCCCTGCTTCTACATGTCTCTCTCTCTCTCTCTCTCCCTCTCCCTCTACCTAACCTCTCCCCAGTCCCTAACCATCCTACTCTTTCTATCTCTCTGCTACTCCTCGTATCCCAAAACCCCCTTCTCTCTATCTCTCTCCCCTCCTCTCCCTAGCCCTTACTAACCCGGGCTCTCTCAGTCTTTCTCTCTTCCCTATACCTCCACCTACCTTTAACCACACCTCCCATCTCTCTTCCTCACTCCATACCACTAACACCCTCTCCTCTCTCTCCCTCCCCTCCCCTCCCCTCCTAACCATTACTAACCCTCTCATCATCATATTCATCATCATCATCATCATCATCGTCATCACCATATTCATCATCATCATCGTCATCTCCATATTAATCATCATCATCATCATCTTCATTCGATCATCATTGTGTTCGTCATCACCATCATATTCATCATCTTCATCATCATCATCATCTTCATCATCATCATCATCTTCATCATCATCATCATCATCATCCTCATCATCATCATCTTCGTCGACATCATCATCATGATCTTCATCATCATGATCTTCATCATCATCATCATCATCATCATCATCATCATCATCATCATCACTATATTCATCATCATCATCATCATCATCTTCATCATGATCTTCATCATCATCATTATCATCATTAGCATCATCATCATCAGCATCATCAACATCATCATCATCATCATTGCCATCACTCTCTCTCCCTTGGTTCTAGACCCCTGTCTCTCTTTCTCTCTCTCTCTCTCTCTCTAAAATCCCTATCCCTATCTGTAACCTCTCCCACATCCCTAACCATCCTACTCTTTCTATCTCTCTAGTACTCCCCCTATCCCAAAACCCCCTCCTCTCTATATCTCTCCCCCCATCTCCCTATCCCTTACTAGCCCGGGCTCTCTCAGTCTCTCTCTCTTCCCTACACCTCCACCTACCTCTAACCACACCTCCCATATCTCTTTCTCACTCCCTACAACTAACACCCTCTCCTCTCTCTCTCTCTCTCCCTCCTGCCCCCCCTAACCATTACTAACCCCCTCTCTCAGTCTCTCTCTCTCTCCCCCTTGCTAAGCCCCCTCCTAGCCCCTTACCCCTAAATAACCCTCCCTCTCTCACTCTCTCTTCCTTGCTTCTACACCTCTCTCTCTCTCTCTCCCTACAACTAACACCCTCTCCTCTCTCTCTCTCTCTCCCTCCTTCCCCCCTAACCATTACTAACCCCCTCTCTCAGTCTCTCTCTCTCTCCCCCTCACTAAGCCCCCTCCTAGCCCCTTACCCCTAACTAACCCTCCCTCTCTCACTCTCTCTTACTTGCTTCTACACCTCTCTCTCTCTCCCTCCCTTCCCCCCCCCCCTCCTCTCTCTTTCCCCCCCTCTCTCTCTCCGAATCCCCCTTCCCCTACCAATATCCACACCTCATTTGTAATCCGTAATCCCCTAACACCAAATCCCTATTTAACCTCCTAACCCATAAAAACTATTAAATAAACTATTGAATAACGCTTTGATGATTACAATAATGCACGCGTGTTATAGTGATCCATAACGCACGCGCGTTATAGTGATAAATAACGTGCGCACATTATTGTAATCATCAAAACCATATTCAATAGTTTATTTAATAACATGCATGCATTATGGAATCCTATCCTACATGTTAACTAACATGGCAGGCTTGGACCCCACCCATGCCTAGTTCTACGAAACATTCGCGCATTTTGGTTTTACTGAATACTTGTGCATTTTGCGAATGCACGATTGCATCTAAAGGGTCCCTCAACTTCGTGCGAGGGCCCTATGGTTGACAATGATTAACTATGGTTCACTATGATTCACTATGGTTAAGTTTAGTTGACTCTTGTTGAATTTGGTTGACTTTAGTTGACTTTGGTTAAATATGGTTCCATTTGTTTGAATATGGTCTACTATCATTGACCATATTCAACTATGATAAACCATGTCTTAACACCCAAAAATTGTTCACCTAGATCATCTCCCTAGTCACATAACCCATTTTCCTACATTTTTGGCCTAAAAAAACCCAAAAAATCCCTAAATTGGTAACCAAATGGGCACAATATCATTATTTCCCTCATTAATTAATGAAAATCCTTCAAAATGGATAAAATCCCATAAAAATGGTCAAAATCCCCAAAAAAGAAAAAAAAAAAGGGGAAAAAGTCAAAATAAAATAAAAAAGAGGGAAAACTCAAAATACCACTAGCCAATACTATTGGTTTCCCCAATACCATGGGTCAATACTCCACCACCAAAAATTTCTATAAAAAAGGTGATGGAGGTCCCCCATTTTACATCCACGATCAACTCTTCCTACCCTTATGCTGCCAACATTCCTATTGAACTTTAACCTATCACCTTGGGCTCCTGTTCCCCATTCAGTTGAGTCTTGGCCACCTCTTGAGCATTTGGAGAAGAGAAAGGAACTCTGAAGGCCCGATGCACTACTCTTCATACAGTTGTGAGGGCCCACATCTACTCAGCTTCTGAGGTAACTCTTATTGTAAACCCTTGTTTGCAACATAATACAAAATATATTTCATGGGTTCCGAACTATTTGTTATTTTTACTGCAGTAATTAGTTAGATTTATTTTCATTGGTATTTACACTCACACATCATTATGCACTTTTAGAGACTGCTACTAATGGTTCTGTAATCCTTAGTAGGTTCCCTTTTGCATAAGCTGGTGTGAAAACATTAGCTACACCATGGGTCACTATGGTTAACAATAGTGGACCATGGTTGAATTTCGTTCACTTTTCTTTACCATTGTTGACTATGGTAGACTTAGTTTCGCCATAATTGACTATTGATTGACCATAGTTGACCATGGTTGACTTTGGTTTATTATAGTTGACTTTGTTTGATTTACTATCATTGACTTTGGTCGAGTAATTGATTATGATTTCTCATGGTTGGTTGTGGTTGACTATGGTTGACTTTGTTTGGCGATAATTTACTATTGGTTGACCTTGTTTAACTTTGATTATGGTTAACTATTGTTAGCTTTGTTTAGCCATAATTGACTACTGGTTGACCTTGTTTGACTTTTAACTTTGGTTTCCTTTAGTTAACTATGGTTGAATTTGGTTAACTATGGTTGACTTAAGTTGGATATCGTTGACTATGGTTGGTTGTGGCTAACCATGGTTGATTATGGTTGACCATGGTTGACTATGGTTTCCCATGGTTGGTGATCATTGACTTTGGTTGATTTTAATATCATATGGTTGACTATGGTTGAATTATTCGCTTGATCATGGGTGATAGAAGGGTTGACATTAAAATCATATGGTTTATTATAATTCCACTATTGCTTGACTGTTGTTGAATTAGGATGAATATGGGTGACTATGGTTGACTTTAGTTAAACATAGTTGACCATGGTTGACTTTGGTTGACCATAGTTGACATTGGTTTACTATAGTTGACTTTTGTTAACCATGGTTGACCTTTTGGTCGACTTTTACTTAACCATGGTTGACATTAGCTGGCTGTGGTTGACATTGGTTGGATTTTGGTTGACCATGGTTGAATTTGGTTTAGTTTTGGTTGAAAATGGTTGACCATGATTAACCATGGTTGATCATGCTTGACTTTGTTTGACCAAGGTTAAATTTTGGTTGACCATGGTTGAATTCAGCTGACCATGGTTACCCATGGTTGACCATGGTTACCCATGGTTGACCATGGATAACCATGGTTGACTTTGGTTAATCATAGCTAAATTTGGTTGACCATGGTTGACTTTAGTTCACCATGCTTTACTTTGGTTGACCATGGTTGACATTTTGATCAATGATAGTTGACTTCTGGTTGACCATGGTTGACTTTGGATGACTAAGGTTAACTTTGGTTGAGCTTCGCTGAATTTTGATTAATAATGGTTGACTTCAATTTGTGGTTAATTCTAGTCCATAGTTAACTTTTAAGAAAACTTGACTTTGAACCATGATTGACTTCAATCAATAGTTGACTTTAGTCCATAGTTTCTTTTCAAGTAGGGTTGACTTTGAACCATGGCGAACTTCAATCCATAGTGTACTTTTAAGCAAGGTTGACTTTGAAGCATGGTTGAGCATCATATAGCCATTGTTGACTTTAAGTTAAGTTTGACTATAGTGCACCATCGTCGACCATTATATGTGCAAGGTAGAATTTGAGCAAGGTTAACCTTGCTTAAAATACATGGTTCACCATTGTTTGGGCATGGTTGACTTGAAGTCATAGTTTCCTTTTAAGCAAGGTTGACTTTGAACCATGGTCGTCCATTGAATAAGCATTATTGACATTAAGCTAAGTTTGACTTTAATGTTAATGTTAATGCTAATCATCTAATAATAATGTTGTTAATTTTATGTTCTTATTATTATTATATTATTAATTATATTATTATTTTCATTATATTTTATATTATTGCTAATGATAATGCTAATATATTAATCATAATATATGATAATATATTAATGTTCATGCTAATATATTAGTTTTATTATGTTATTATTAATTATATTATGTTAATATTAATTTATGTTGTTGTTGTTACTATGTTATTAATGTTATTATTATTAATGTTATTATGTTTGTTTATGTTTGAACAATATTAACCATGACCATGGTTTAGGATGTGCAATTTTGAGTGTGTTATGTTAACATGACCATCAAGGCTTATCAATGTTAACATTCATGTTAACCTTAACCTTAAAATTAATATTAATATTAAATGTTAAATTTGTTATTAATTGTTAATTTAATATTATTAAATAGCATAAATGTTAACAATAAATTTAATTTTAATATTAACATTGACATTAATATTAACAATAACATTAATGTTAATGTTACCCCCAGATCCGGATGTTAATGTGGCATCGGCCTTGGTTCCTGCCCACACGGAACCGCCTTCACATGGCATCGACCCTAGCGAGCACGCTCCAAGCCATTTGACTGCGAATACAGCCCACCTGTCAGCTTGCTCCAATGGCCAACACTCCGCCCACGACGACGACGATCATTTAAGGCGGGAGGATGAGCCCCAAGATCCAACCCTCATTCCTCTAATTTCATGACGATGGCATTTTTTGCTGGTGCGAGATGCCATTAATTCTGCCACCTTTTACAAGGATGGTAGCCTGCGACATTAATTACCTCCATGAGAGGGAAATGGCTTGGCTTGGCTCCATAAAGCCAACTGTCAACATGCATTCTTGTTCTGCTGCCGAGTTCTATATCTGGTTTTTCCTTGTGGCTCACTCTGCTCGGCTCCTAAATGCTCTTAGATGTCGTGAAGCCATGACTCGCTCCAGAGGCACCCCTCATCGTGGTAGTGGCAAAAAAGGCTTTAGCTCTGGCAGGCGGCCTAAGGTTGCTATGGACTGGATGGTTATGAATGGATACGCAAACCGCATCTCTGCGCAGACTTGCAACATCATTGATGGTTGGGAAGCTCGTAGGGTCGCGGCTCTCCTAGCCTCAGGCAGCAACGGGGGAGCCATTAACCATTATTGGTTGCTAAAAAATATGATGAGTACTTTGGTTGAAGAAATGGAAGCGAGTTGGGATGCCAGCACCAGAATTGCTTGAAATATCAAATTTAGGCTCACTAAAGCCTCAGATCGCCTGAACAGCTTGAAATCCAATATGACCTAGGATATCTTCTCCCTGGGGCGCAGTTCTGAACAGGAGACTCAGGATAATAATGTAGTGTCTAGTGAACCTGCGGCGGAGAACGATGGCTCTGAAAAAGAAAAATCGACAATGAGAAATGACTTGGCTCAGACACCTGCAACACTGGCCAACCATGTGGCGCAAGAAGGTCATGGACCACTAGGTTCATCTTCCCCTTCTCTCACCTCTCCGTGGACTTTTGAATATTTATGCGTTGGCTACCCCATCATTGAGGAGGAATAAGAAGAACTACCTGCACGCCCCTAGATGGGCCACTCTAGCTCTGGGTTGTTAAATTTTGAGCATTAATTCACAATACTCTAAGATCCTTACTGAGAGAATAACATGTACAGTATATCAATGCATATCAATCATAACAAGCATGCCAATCATCACAAGAAGCAAAAGCATGAGAGACAATAGCCACAGAGTTTCCATGGGGAAATCCCTAAGGTGAAAAACCCCACAACTTCCTTAGAGATAGATAGAGAAATAACTCAACCAAAGTACAAGAGATAGACTCCTCTTAGCAGCTGATCCTCCTCCTCACATGTGTGCCACTTTTCGAGTGAAGGAAGTGTGAGTTCTAAAGTGATCCAAATAGAGATCTCCTAATCTCTATTTATACTTGTCCTGTTTTCCCAAAAACCTTATGGGGCCGACTTGTCCAGCTAGGTACAATAAATTCATATTACATTATATCGGGCCGACCCCTTACAAGGTGGTCTAATAACCCATCAGCAAGTTAACATACTTGCGACACTTGTCAATACAAATGATGACATTTCCGTATAGAGGAATAATACATCTCTATAGGAATACAATAAATATATAAGTGAAATACATTCCGAAGTTACATATACATCAACACTCCCTCTTAACTAGGAAGGTATTTCACGACACGGATCTACTAGCACAAGTCTTATTCTGTTGATCGTCATCATCCATGCATCATCCTCGATTTATCGCCATCGTCACTGCTGTTGCTATCTCAACCAATCTCTGAATCTACTCGTCATAGGAAGTTCTATAGAGCCAGTCCTTTTTAATACTGGATGTAGGCCCACCACCTACAGGTCTTCATCATCAATGGTCATACTATGGATCCGAGGACAGATTACGTGCGTCAACAAAACCTAACGCACACTATAGGTTCTTTTACATGTTGACCTTCACAAAACCTACTCAAAGCATCCCAGGATGTTATGAGCAAAGCGCTCTACCTATCTGGATCTCAATAGAGCATCCCAGGATGTTACAAGCACACCACTCTAGCTATTCCAATTTTAAAGGATCTTTTCTATGTGAACTTTCGCAAAACCTATTCAGAGCATCCCAGGATGTTACCAGCACACCGCTCTACCTGTCCGAATCTCGATAGAACAACCCAGGATGTTACGAGCACACCGCTCTACCTGCCCGATGTTTAAAGGATCTTTTCTATGAAAAACTATAGCAAAACCTACTCAAATCATCCCAGGATGTTATGAGCACACCACTCTACCTGTCTCGATCTCGATAGAGAATCCAAGGATGTTACGAGCACACCGCTCTACCTTTCCGGATTTTAAAGGGTCTTTTCTATGCTACCTATAGCAAAACCTACTCAGAGAATCCCAATATTTTATGAGCACACCACTCTACCTGTCTGGATCTTGATAGAGCAACCCAGGATGTTACGAGCACACCGCTCTACCTATCCAGTTTTTAAAGAGTATTTTCTATGCTACCTGCACAACCTATCCACGGCCACAGAGTATCAAACCGATGCTCACCATACATCATCCTGATGTACATCATCACATGATCAACCTAATCATCATCATAACATCAACCTGATGCGTATCATCTAGAGCAGCATCCTGAAGCTTGTCATCTGTGATCATCCTGATCATACAATGCATCTGCCTGATGCATACACAGTATCTACCTTATACATATCATCATACATGATCTACCTGATCATACAATGTATCTACCTGACACACATACAAATACATGATCCACCTGATCATTCTTGATACGTATCAACACACATGATCGACCTGATCATACAATGTATCCACTTGATACATATACATATACATACACATGATCCAATTGATCATATCCAGCATCAACATGATGCATACATACATAAATGATCCAACTGATCATATCCAACATCAACATGATGCATACAAATACATAAATGATCCAACTGATCATATCCAATATCAACATGATGCATACAAATACACAATAGTAACTGGATCATCGCCCTGATGCTCATCATCCAGTGCTTACATCCATAGCCATGTGAAGGATCCTCCTTCCAATCATGCTTGGAATGGCTTCAGCAAATGTGTCCATCACTTCTTCCTCGAAGTGTTGTCGATCTAAAGAACGCCAAGCCTCTCTTTGAAGTACTCAAACTTCACTCTGGCTAGTGGCTTCGTCAGCACATCTCCAATATGCTCATCTGTCGCAATATACAGGAGCTTCACTACTCCTCTCTACACCATATCCTTGATATAGTGATATTTGATCTTAATGTGCTTCGACCTGTCGTGGAACACCAAGTTATCAGACAGCTTCACACAACTCTGATTGTCACATGTTGATCTTCACAAAACCTACTCAGAGCATCCCAGGATGTTACGAGCAAACCGCTCTACTTGTCTGGATCTCGATAGAGCATCCCAAGCTGTTACGAGCACACCACTCTACCTATCCATATTTTAAAGGATCTTTTCTATGTGAAATTTCACAAAACCTACTCAGAGCATCCCAGGATGTTACGAGCACACCGCTCTACCTGTCCGGATCTCGATAGAGAAACCCAGGATGTTATGAGCACAGTGCTCTACCTGTTCAGTTTTTAAAGGATCTTTTCTATGCAAAACTGTAGCAAAACCTACTCAGAGCATCCCAGGATGTTATGAGCACATCACTCTACTTGTCTGGATCTCGATAGAGCATCCCAGGATGTTATGAGCACACCGCTCTACCTATCCTGATTCTAAACAGTCTTTTCTATGCTACCTATAGCAAAACCTACTAAGAGAATCCTAGGATGTTACCAGCACAAAGCTCTACCTGTCCAGTTTTTAACGGGTCTTTTCTATGCTACCTGCACAACCTGTCCATGGCCATAGAGTATCAAACCGATACTCGCCATACATCATCTTGATGTACATCATCACATGATCAACCTGATCATCATCATACGATCAACCTGATGCGTATCATCTAGGGAAACATCCTGAAGCTCGTCATCTGTGATCATCCTGATCATACAATGCATCTGCCTAATGCATACATAGTATTTGCCTTATACATATCATCATACATTATCTACCTGATCATACAATGTATCTACCTGATACACATACAAATACATGATCCACTTGATCATACCTGATACGTATCAACACACATGATCCACGTGATCATACAATGTATCCACCTGATACATATACAGATACATACACATGATCCAACTGATCATATCCAACATCAACATGATGCATACATACATAAATGATCCAACTAATCATATCCAACATCAACATGACGCATACAAATACATAAATGATCCAACTGATCATATCCAGCATCAACATGATGCATACAAATACATAGTAGTAACTAGAGCATCAAACTGGTGCTCATCATCCAGCGCTTACATCCATAGCCATGTGAAGGATACTCCTTTCAATCATGCTTGGAATGGCTTCAACAAATGTGTCCATCACTTCTTCCTCGAAGTGTCATCGATCTGAAGAATGCTAAGCCTCTCTCTGAAGTACTCAAACTTCACTTTGGCTAGTGGCTTCGTCAGCACATCTGCAATCTGCTCATCCATCGTAATATATAGGAGCTTCACTGCTTCTCTCTACACCTTATCCCTAATATAGTGATATTTGATCTCAATGTGCTTTGACCTATCATGGAACACCAGGTTCTCAGACAGCTTCACACAACTCTGATTTTCACAGAAGATACCAGTAGTCTCCAGCGGAAGATCAAATAACTCTGACAGTAGCTTCTGAAGCCATATTGCCTCACAACTAGATGAACAAGATGCAACATACTATGCCTCGATTGTACTCAATGCTACGCAGGACTGCTTCCTACTAAACCAAGAGATCACACATGATCCCATACTGAAGCAGCCCCCAGATGTGCTCTTCCTATCTGCGGCACTGCCTGCCCAATCTGAATCAACCTAACCCTGCAGGTTAAACTTTTGATTCGCTTCATACTTGAGCCCATAATCAACTGTACCCTTTAGGTACCTCAGAATATGCTTTACATCAACAAGGTGAACACTCCTTGGATCCGTCAGGAATTGGCTCAATGTGTTCACTGCAAAGCAATTATATGGTCTCGTGTTCATTAGGTACATCAAGGACCCAATCATCTGATGATACATAGAGACATCAACCGGCTCAGATGAAGCATCACATAGAAGCTTCAGGTTCGATGCCATAGGTGTAGCCATGGCCTTGCAATCCATCATATCGAACCTCTTTAGGATATCTATTGTATACTTCCCTTGTCCAAGGAAGATCCCATCTACACTCTGCCACACCTCCATACCTAGAAAATAGTGCATCATCCCCAAGTCCTTCATATTGAACTCGACAGCAAGATTCCTCTTTGTATCGGTAATCAGTCTATCATCTCCTGTTACAAATAGGTCATCCACATACAGGAGTAGAATCACAGGATTTCCTTCCTCAACCTTGTAGTAAAGGTTGGAATCCTCTTTACTCTTGGTAAATCCCAAACTAGATAGAAAACTGTCCATCCTACTGTACCAAGTTCTAGGAGCTTGTTTTAAGCCATACAAGGCTTTCTTCAATCTGCACACATATGAATCCCTATCATGTGTTTCAAAACCGAGTGGCTGCTCCACATACACTTCCTCTTCAACTACACCATTCAAGAAAGCAGTCTTCACATCCATCTGGTGTATCTTCCATTTCATCGCTGCAGCCAGGGAAAGTACTGATCTGATGGAAGTGTACCTGGCTACAGGAGCAAAATTTTCTTCATAATCTATTCCCTCTTTTTGAGAGAAGCCACAAGCTATGAATCTTGCCTTGTATTTCTCTATGCTTCCATCTGCAGCAAGCTTGATCTTGTAGATCCACTTGGACACCACAATAGACTTCCCTTTAGGTCTTGGGACAACATCCCAAACATCATTCTTCATTATTGATTGGTATTCTTTGACCATGGCATCCTTCCATACTTTCTTTTCCGCTGCTTCTTCATAACTGGAAGGTTCTTTGTTTATGATATCACAGAGTAAAGAAACATAGCTGGTATGTGATCTAGTTCTCTTGTTTGCTCTGTGTTCTTCTTTTGGAATGCCATATCTTTCTGCATCTTGAATGAGCTCTCTATCCCATGCAGGTTTTCTCTTGTGAGAGTTATCCTCACGGGGTGGATCTATAGGTTGTTGCGGATCTTCAATTTCACGATCAACATCTGGAATTACTTCAGTCATGGTAGTGTCTTGAAATCTAGTTTCCTTAGGTTCTTCATAAACTTCAACAGGTGTCTTCCTTGATTTGACGAATGTTGAATTATCATCAAATGTTACATCCCTGTTGACATCAATTTTCTTGAACCCTAGAAAGTATATTCTGTAAGCCTTCGAGCTTTCACTGTAACCCACAAAGATAATCTTCTTTCTTGAAGGATCTATCTTAGTCCTCTTTTCCTTTGGCACATGAGTATATACTGGACAACCAAATATTCTGAGATGGTTGACCTTAGGTTTCTTACCAGAGAAGACCTCTTCTTGTGGCTTGTTGTCCAATATCTTGTGGGGTGTTCTGTTCTGCACATATACAACTGTCCTAGCTGCTTCTGCCCATAGATGCATAGGTAGATCCTAGTCATGCAACATTTCCATTGCAGCTTTCATGATTGTTCTATTCTTTTTTTCTACAACTCCATTCTGTTGTGGATTGTAAGGAGCAGTCAACTCCCTCTTAATCCTTGAATCACTGCATAGCTTCTTGAAGTCACCTGAGGTGAATTATCCACCATTGTCGGATATGAATGTTTTGATTTTAATATCAGTTTGGTTCTCCATCAAGGTTTTGAATTCCTTGAACTTATCAAATACTTCATCTTTGTTCTTCAAGAAGTAAACCCATGTCTTCCTGGAGAAGTCATCAATGAAAGAGACATAGTAAACATACCCACTCAGAGAACTGGATGACATCGGACTGCATACACCAGAGTGAATGATTTCCAAGATTCCTTTAGCCTTGCTTTCACTGCTTGGAAATGATTTCTTTATGTTCTTTCCTTTTGCACATCCTTTGCAAACACCTTCATGCTTGGTCTTGATTTTACGAAGACCTTCTACAGCTTTACTTGCAATTGGTAATGCTCCGTAGTGCATATGTGCAAGTCTTCTATGCCAAAGTTCACTTGGCTCCATGGAATCATGCACTATGGCATGTTCTGGTTGTCCTTTCAATTTATACAAGCCTCCCTCTTGCTCTCCAATCACTACTTCATCATCAATAGTCTTACCTTTTGGCCACATTAGAACTTGGCCATCTACAAATCCAACCTTCATACCTTTTGCAACCAATGCAGATATGAAGAGTAGGTTTTTCTTGAGCCCAGGTACATAGAGAACTTCTTTCATCTTCAAGGACTTTCCAGAATCTAGGCTGTAGGAGGCTTCAACACTTCCTTTGATGGGGTATTGATAGTCATCCCCAAGTTTCATTTTATGGCATGATTCATATTCAGATAGATTTACAAAAGATTCTTTAAACCCCACCATGTGTTTGGAAGCACCAATGTCAATAAGCCAATCATTACAACCATGATAAATAGTACCTGTGAGAGCAGAGATTAGAACATACTCTTCTTCGCTTGATGAATCATCATCATCACTTTCTTCTCTAGCCTTCTTCTTTGGAGGTTCATCATCTTCAACAGCATGAACATGATACCTTCTTTTTCTACCCTTCTTCTTCTTGTTGAAGTTGTTGTTTTTGTTGTTGTCCCTTTTGTTCTTTGGACATTCTGAAGCAAAGTGTCCCTTCTCATTACATTCGAAACATCAAACATGAGATAGATATTTCTTCTTGTGATAAGGGTGAGAATGTTTCTTGTTATGAGATTTCTCCCTCTTAACCTTGCTTCCCTTGGTGTGAGCTGTGAGAGCTTGATCTTCATTCCCCATCTTTTCTTCTTGTGCCACAAGACTAGCTTCTTCTTGAGAGCATTCTTCCCATAGTCTACTAAAAGAGATCAATTTCTTTCTTGCACAAATTCCTTGAATAAAGGAGTCCCATGTTTTAGGCCATTCAGAGTGGTCATAACAACTTCACCATTGTCCACTACTTCATCCCCAGCTTAAAGTTGTTCTTTGATCTGAGAGACCTTGGAGAAGTAAGATTGAATGGTCTCTCCATTCAACATCTTGACCCCTTTCGATTGATTCCGCAGAGTCATCTTCCGATTTATGTTCTTCCCTTCAAATAACTTAGTCAGGGAGTCAAACATCTCCTTGGGTGTCTTTAGAGATGACACATGTGGTATGAGATGGTCGTTGATAGAATTAGTAATGATTCTCTTTGCCTTGAACAATTTCTTCTTATGCAATACCTTAGCCTCTTCATCCTCTAGGATAGGGACCTCAGAGCTGATGTAGGAGTCCAATTCATTTTCTTCTAGGATTAACCCAATCCTATACTTCTAGGCTTGGAAGTTACATGGGGGGTTCACTAGTGAGGCAATATCATATCATGTCCATTCATATTGGGGGGTTGAATACTCTTAAAAACCTCAAAAATATATTTCCCTATATTAAGGGGTCAAGGGGGTTTTTAATTTGACATAGTAATATAATAATTGGGGGTTATTTTATTTGGGTGTGCTGAGGAATAACCTCCAAATCGTGGGATGGATTCATACCTCCAAATCACGGGCTCAATTCATACCCACCTAAAACTTAAGGACCTTCAATTTTTATTTGATATTGCTTATGATCCTATGTTTTGCATAAATCTGATAATAGTGTACCAATGATAATATAGATGGAAGTCTCTTTGGATTATTGGCCTTAATCAATCCTCATTTGATAGCTTATTTAGGCTTTGTTTGAATTGATGTTATATTGTTTTCCATCTTTAAGTTAGTTAATCGGGAGTTCCGAACTTTAACACTTGTACTGTATTTTTTGTAGGAATTCAAGTAAAAGATTTAACTCTTCATTTTTTTAGGTTGGGGTTTAGGTGGGAATTGAGATTCAATTAAACCTTGCTCTGCGACAACCAAGAAAAGTGAGATCAATCTTTCTTGGCTCATTAGAACTAAGAAAAGTTAGATCAATGTTTCTTGACTAATTATTTCCTTCAACTTTTTGTAATCTTTGATATTTTCACATTGCCAGTTAGGAATAGTTGTTAGATTGAGTTATAATTGGCACATTCATAATAGAAATGTCAATTCTTATATCTAAGGCATATTCCTTAATATGTGTTGGAACTAACATGAACATAAGTGAAAATCTAATTCCTTATTTACATACCCTATGTGTTATCGTTACCATGAAATGGTATCATATAAGTTTCACCATCTGTGTATCTTTATAACTATTGCATGCTTGAAACCGAACAATGGAGATTTTTCCTTATCTTTTACAGATTAAAAAAACTAGATATAACCCAAGAAAAGGTAAGTACATGTTGTTAATTCGCTTGATTGCAAGAATACATGTAGATGAAGTGGAGGAAATTCATTGGATCTTGTGAATGACCTAAATCCAAGCTATGCACATGATCATATGGTGTTATTGAAATGTAAAAGGGATTTTTCTATGTTCATTTGGGTTCAAACAACAATGATGTTTGTGTTGATAGGAAGTAGGGGCGTCCATCCACGAAGGGGTTTCAATTTTTTATTTTTATGGAGTTTAATTTATTAAGCTTATACAAAACATGAGTTCTCTATGGATATATTCGTATTTACATGATAAAAAATTGGTAAATTGGTAGGGTGTGGTGTGAAACATCTGTAATTCTCATCTTTTCTGAGCATCGCACTAACAATTGGACTATCGGTCTTTTACATTCTTTGTTATGTTGATCTCTTGACCAGGTTGCGTTTTACACATTTTTCCTTCCCCAATACTATTTCTTTTGGTGCTCAACTAATCAATGCTACAAAATTGATCAGTCGCCTCTGCAATCCTAGTGGGATCATTATTAGCATTATACTATTATTTTATTTAGCATCTTGTTTTATTATACTAAGATGTGTTAGGGATCCTGTTTGTTACAACTTGATAATATGATATAAAAGGGCTGTTAAAAATGGGTTGATAAAAATGGATACCTACAATATCTGGTGAAACTAGGGGTTTTCTTAAGGAGAAAGGAATATTGGGAGGGGGGTTCAACAATACAATTTTAGGATTCATTTTCCAATATTTAGTGAAATTAAGGGTATTATTTAATATCATGTGAACGATCGTGCTATGTAACAAGTTCACTGAGTGAACCCCCCGTGGGAAGTTATCAGCCCCTTCAAGCTTATCCTCAAGCTTGGTGTGGTGAGACATCTTAAAGAATACTTCAAATGGAAATAGAAAAGATTTAGGTCTTACCACTTGCTTTGCTGAAAACTGGATCTGGTCCCGGATTAAGGTTTGTCGAAAAAACCCTAAAAATTCAAAATATGAATTTCAACTTTCTGAAAAGATAGAAAGATGGGCCTTGAAGATCTGATCAGCTTGGTGTATTCAGAATTTGAGATCTTCAAAGCTTCACCCTTCAAAAATTCCTTTTAGTCTTCTTGGGTTCACCAGGGAGAACCCTGAACTAGGGTTTGAGTTTCCTGGAGATTTACCTAGCCAAAAATCTTGATCCAAAGCTCTAAACTTCGATTTTTCCAAGGAGCTTCCAGCTATATCTTCAGATTTCAGAAATTCCTATTTTTGTGGAAACCATAATTTTTAGGGCCAAATCTGAAAATGCTCAGAATTGAATTCTGATTGGACAGATAGATTCTCCTTGATGAATAGAGTCAATCTAGTATACTTCTTTTCCAAAATCTGTGGATAGAAACCCAATAAACAAGAAACCCTAGTTTTCGTCACTGCACAATGTCTTTTTCTCAGGTTAGCTCTAATACCATGTTAAATTTTGAGCATTAATTCACAACACTCTAGGATCTTTACTGAGAGAATAACATTTATAATATATCAATGCATATCAATCATAACAAGCATGTCAATCATCACAAGAAGCAAAAGCATGAGAGACAATAGACACAGAGTTTCCATGGGGAAAACCTGAAGGTGGAAAACCCCACAACTTCCTCAGAGATAGATAGAGCAATAGCTCAACCAAAGTACAACCAAAGTACAAGAGATAGACTCCTCTTAGCAGCTGATCCTCCTCCTCACATGTGCGCCACTTTCTGAGTGAAGGAAGTGTGAGTTCTGAAGTGATCCAAATAGAGATCTCTCGATCTCTATTTATACTTGTCCTGTTTTCCCAATAACCTTATGGGGCCGACTTGTCTAGCTAGGTACAATAACTTCATATTACATTATATCGGGCCGACCCCTTATAGGGTGGTCTAATAACCCATCGGCAAGTTAACATACTTGTGACACTTGTCAATACAAATGACGACACTTCCGTATAGAGGAATGATACATCTCTATAGGAATACAATAAATATATAAGTGAAATACATTCCGAAGTTACATATACATAAACATGGGTTATCCATGTGATTTCCAGCTTTTTTTTCTATTTGCTTTACAGTCTGATATCTAGCACTCATAGACAATATGAATTATTTTTTTGGAAAAAGTCTCAGCCTTTTTTATGGTCAGGCCTCACCTAGGAGGTCTCAATTTTGTATAATGGTAGTAACGTCAGTATTTTTGACCAACTGGGATGGTGGCTTCATCACCTGAGGCCTCCCCAGTCTGCACTAGACTCTTTGGTTCTCTATGTATTTCTCGCCATTTTTTTTGGCTCTGTTAATTAAATTTTTGTCTACAACTTACAAAAAAAAACATGAATGTTAATGTTAATATTAATGCTACTTATATTAATGTTAATGCTAATGCTAATAAATTAATTCATATGTTAATGTTAATATATTACTTTTATTATGTTATTGTTAATTATATTATGTTGACCATGGTTAATTTTATAATGTTATTATTAATTTTATGTTGTTATTATGTTTCTTTATATTTGAACAATAATTACCATGAACCATGGTTGAGAATGTATAATTTTGAGTGAGTTATGTTTTTTCTTTAAATGGTGGTTCAGTGTTTGTTAGAGGGCTAGTCAACCGGGAGAATGAAACACCTATTATTCTAGGTAGAGAATCAATTATACAATCATTACGATAGTGCTCAACAAGAGCAACATGTCACTTACAAGAATTGAACCTGGCTGGAGAGGGCAACAATCATTCCTCCCAACCACCCAAGCTACAACCAATAGACTAGCGAGTTATGTTAACATGAACATCAAATGTTAATATTCATATTAACCTTAACTTTAAAATTAATATTAATATTAAATGTTAAACTTTATATAAATCTGAATTTAATATTATTAAGTGACATAAATGTTAACAATAAGTTTGATTTTAACATTACCACTGATATTAATGTTAAATGTTAATGTTTACAATTATATTATTTTAACATTAATAACAATAATAATAACATTATATTATTTTAACATTAATAACAATAATAATAACATTAATATTAACGTTAATTTATTGTTAATAATAATATTAAATAATAATGTTAATATTACCCGATTGAATGAGGATAAAAATATTTATTAATAATAATAGTTGTTAATTTTAACATTTTTTTTCCCAAGGGAAAAAGATTTTATATTATCATTAGAAAGAGCCATAATTACATTTGCATGCTATTATAGCCTTCATAACAGTTCTATGAAAACTGTTCGAGTGTCAAGATCTTCACTGTAATACTACAATGAGCAAAAACTGCTTCATAACATCGTATTGTTCATCAAGAGCTGTGCAGTTGCATTAAAACCCAAAACGAGTCCAATGAGTTTCCTGAGATTCAAAATTGAAAAAGATATATCATGCTGACAGAGAAATGATTAAAGAGTTTCTGTGAAAGGTCTATGAAAGAACTCATAGAAATCATCCTCCCTGGATTCCAAAAATTTCCATGTTCCAAACTCCATAGTCAATCCTTGCTTGGACAAGCGATCAGCATTAGCGTTTCTCTCCCTGTACACATGTCGACATGTGATGGAGTCAAAATTGGCCATGAGTCTACAGAATTATTCAAACCAAGTAACAAGTGAGACTGTTCTGCAACGGTGGGTCTTGTTCACCCAATTTATGACTATGAGAGAATCACCAAAGATTTGATGCTTTTTGCAATTTTTCTCCAGGGAAAAACACAACAAAAGTTTTAATGCGAGGAGTTCTGCAAAGTTGTTTTTGCCTGTTCCTAGGCCCATTTGGATCTAGAAATGGTGTGTTTGTGAGAGGAAGAGTGTGGCTCCCCCACCACAGAGGTGATCTTGTGAGGCACCGTCGAAATATGCCCAGGGAAGTGATGTATCTATCTATTCTTCTATAATGATGCGGGTGGTAGGAGAAGAATTTTGTTGAGGGAAGTAGGAGATAATGTCTATTCCAAGTTTTGCAGTCAGTTCTCGAAGAGAGGGTTTTTCTAGAAAGATGGAAGCATTTTAGGCTAGCCAAATTCCCTAGATATGAATGAGAGGGAGTGCTTTGATGTAATAATTTTGTGTTGAGGACAACTAAGTGTTCCAAGCATTTTCTATGGTTTGTCCTGTCCAGATGAAATAGTGGTTTAAAAAGGAGCGGGTGTGTGACCAGACTTGTAGGGAGAAAGGGCAAAATAGGAAGAGGTGAATGGGGGTTTCCTCATTGTTTTTACATAGTGGACACCATCCAGGTCCTTCCAGCTGACGGTTCTGCATTCTGTCCCATGTGGGGATTCTGTTTTCCAAGACACACCACATGAAAATTTTAGCCTTCAGTGGGAATTTTAATTTCTAGATTCCAGTTTGCCACCATTTGGGTGTTAGTGGGAAAGCTAAAGAGCAGAGGCGTTGATAACCAGTTTTGGGGGTGTAGCAGCCATGTGCATTTGGTTCCCAAATGAGTTCATCCGGCGATTCTGTGAGTTTGATATGTGAGGCCCGAAGTGCGGCTGTGTAGTTGTTCCAATCTACTATCCACTCTAAAGGTATCTCTAGATCTTAAAGGCTCTTCCAACCCTGATTCCAAAAGTTTGTCGACGCTGGATCAACTATCTGATCAAGGTGGAAGTATCCAGAGTCATTTAGGATCTGAATTAGTTGTGGTGGTAGAGTGTGTTGGAGTTGACTGCCTGGCCATGGATCAACTGCAATTCTAACTTTTGTTCCATTCCCTACTTTCCAGGTGAGGCCGCTAAGGATAAGTGGGAGGGAATTGCAGATTGCTTTCCAAATGATGGACCCCGAAGTGGGATTGATATGTGCTAGGTTCCTGATCCAATCCCAAATGGTTTGTGGAGCAATGTATTTAGAGGAAACCACCGTTGCCCAAAGACATTTTGTTGTAATTAATCTCCAGCTACCTTTTGCTGCAAGAGCTTTTGCAAAGAGTGTTAAGTTTTTGAGTCCCCATCCTCCTTGAGCTTTTGGCCATGCAATCAGATCCCATTTTATCCATGGAGTGACTTTTTGTTCCTTTTTTCCTATCCAAATGAACCGTGAGCAGATTTTCCTTGTTTTTTCCAAGATGGATTTTGGAATCCATGCCAGGGCCATCCAATAAACGGGGATAGCTTTGACAACATATTTGATTAGAATTAGGCGTCCTGCTCTTGAAAGCCATTTGTTGCTCCAGATATTTATTTTGCTTTCCAATTTTGCAATTAGCCAGAACCAATCTTCTTTTTTATAGTTGTTTGGCTTCAACTTGAAACCCAAGTATTTGAGGCCAGCATCCAGAGGGGAGATAACAAAAGGAAAGAAAACCTGGAGTCTGTTGATGGCTTTTGTTTCCAGGTTGAAAGTGGTGATGGTGGATTTTTGTTCATTGAGTTTCATGCCCGTGGCTCTGCAAAAAAGTTTTAGAATTTCTGAGAGCGTCTCAGCTTCCTTGTGAGAACTGTTATAGAAAATTAGGATATCATCTACAAAGAGTAGATGAGTGATATTGAGATTCTCATCAATTTTGGTTCCTTTGAAGGTGCCTTTGCTTTTGGACTCTAGGATGGCTCTACTCAAACCTTCAGCCACTAGAAGGAAGAGGAGTGGTGAGAGTGGGCATCCTTGCCGCAGACCTCTTTCTGAATGGAAGAAAGGTGTAGGGGACCCATTGATTAGGACTGAAAATGATGCATAGGTGATGCAGGCAAAGATCCATTTAATGAAGGGGTAGTTGAAACCAAGGTGAGTGAGCAATAGTCTAAGGTAGAGCCAACTTACCCTGTCGAAAGCTTTTGAAAGGTCAATTTTGAGAATGGCCCCTTTAGCTTTCTTGATCTTGAGGCTGTGCATGCCTTCTTGAGCGACTCCAATTGCCTCATGAATTTGTCTGTTCTCTAGAAAGCCAAATTGCTCAGGTGAGATAATTTTTTAAAGAACCTTCTTGAATCTTTGAGCTATCACCTTTGCAATCACTTTGTAGGTGATGTTGCAGAGTGATATGGGTCTGTAGTCTTCTAGACTGAGAGAGTTCTCGTTTTTAGGGATGAGTGCTATGAAGGTCGAATTTAGTGGTGGGTGTATGTGTCCATTCACTCGTGATTCTTCAACCAGATGGAGAAGATCTGGCCCAATGATGTCATAGGCTGCCAGAAAGAATTCGATGGTCCAGCCATTTGGTCCCGGGCTTTTGTATTTTTGGAAGCTGTGAAGAGTTGCTTTAAGCTCTTCTTCTGTGACTTCTTTAAAGTTCTCTGAGTTGTCCTCAGTAGAGATGCCTGTGGGGAAGAGGCTAGATATCTTAATAACTTCTGCAATAGTGACCTGTTGTTCTGCTTTAAAAAGTCCAGTAAAGAAAGCAGAGCTTGTCTCGGCCAGATCTTCGAAGGTAGAGACCCTTTCATTCCTATTGTTCTTCAGTTCCCATATTGTATTGTTTTGTTTTCTCCCCTTTGCATAGGCTTGAAATAATTTGGTGTTTTCATCCCCACTTGCCATCCAAGTTGCTCTGCTCTTCAGTCTCCAAATTTCCTCTCTTTCTTTTAGAAATTTAGTTCTGCTAGATTCAAGAGAAAGAAGTTTTTCCTTGTCCTCTTGGTTAAGGAAGCCTCCCCCCTCACTTCTTTGGAGCTCTTCCAGCTTGGCTTCAATCTGGCGAATAGCCTCATTGTCCACCAATTTTTTCTCTTTTGCCCAGATCTTTAGAAGTTCCTTTAGTTTTGAGAGATTCCGTGCAAAATGAGTGCCAGCGTGGATGCTTGTGTTCTCCACAAAAGGGGTCCAGTTGTTGTGAATGAGTTCAAGAACTGTTGCTTCTTTGAGGCAGGCTTCACAAAATTTGAAGGGGCTTGGTGGTTTGTTGGGATTCTTGAGGATTTCTAAGTAGATGGGGAGGTGGTCGGAATCTCCTCTAGAGTCTACCGAATGTTTGAATTGTAGATCACTATCCAGAAGGTCTTCATCCAGGAGGAATCTTTCAAGTCTCTTAGCAATCCTTTCATCCCCAAGTATTCTGTTCATCTAAGTTGGAAGGAATTTTATGGGGTCAAGATCCACCACCTTAAGGTTCTGGAGTAAGTTGGTGAAGAAGTTTGCCATATAATATAATCTTTCTCTTGGTCCCCATACTTCATGAGATCCCAAAGTAAAGTTTAGGTCTCCACCAATTACAGTATTTTATGCTTTTACCAAGGGAGAGTTTTGGATGGTCTCACAGAAATCAAGTCTATCAGAGTAGGGTCCATATATGTTGATGATATTTAGGGAGAGGGCAACATCTTCCCAGAGGACCTGTACACCCATGATAAAATTGGCACTCCAAGAGTTTGTGATCTTTATATCGGACTGATTCCATCCAATTGCTAAACCACCTGAATGCCCTCTTGAACTTTGGGCGAGGAAAGAGTAGATGGTTGAGATAGAGTGTAGGATGGATGAAACTTCAGTTTCAGAGCCAAAGGTTTCTTGAAGGAGGATTACATCTGGTTTGAGGATCATGAGCATCCTCTTGAGGGCAAGTTTTTTTTGGGTACTTGCCAGACCCGTGCAATTGAAAGAGAGGAGCTTCATCGGGAAACCCCTGCAGGGGATTTTGCTCTAAGTGCCCCAGTGATTGTTTTCTGTTTTCCATTTGCCTGATCTCGCAATGCTTTTTGCTGAGAGAGAGAGAGATGTGAGGGTCGTCCTTTTCCTTTTTTTCCAGGGTAGTGTTTTGCCTTAAACCAGAGTTGTGGGGAGGGTTATGAAGCGCTGGGATATCTCTAGTTCTGAGGTGGAAGCATATGGTGGATAAAGTGGCTGACGTGTTTGGAGAGGAGAGTAGTGTTTGGGAGGTGGAGGTGTGAGTTGGAGATTTAAGTGTGGTCTTAGGGAGGCATACTTTCGCTACTGGGTGGGTAGGGTAGAGTGGATGGTCCGAGGCTGTGAGGGGAGTAGATTCATTGAAATGTAAAGATTGTAAATGATCATTCAGGATAGAGACTGGAGTAGTAACTGGGGAGGTCGAGGCTCGTGGAGGAGAGTGGTCCTGAATTGGTGCTGTGAAGACCTGTTGTGCAGAAGTGGAAGGTAGTTGAAGTAGCTTTGTTGGGTCATCTGTGTGTTATGCAGCAGGTACTGTGGAAGCCCTTCTGTTTTCCTAAGTCGATTTTTCCTGCACCATCCACCGTTTACATATAGGGTCCTTGGAGAGCCCTAAAGTACAATTGCATGCAATATGTCCTATTTCGTGGCAACAGTGGCACCGGAAGGGAATTCCTTCGTAGTCAAGAATCTGCTTTCTAGTGGTTGAACCTCGAAGTAGATTGATGTGAGCCCGGAGCTCTTTCCTGATATTGAGAGAGACCAAGATTCTTGCAACCTTTCAGATCCGAGTCTGTAGATAGGATAGATCAACCTCCAAGAATACCCCCAGGGCGTTTCCGAGGTCTCGTAGAGAGGCTGGGTTCCCAAATTCCCAGGGCAGGCCAGGAAGTCTAACCCAAACTGGAATGGTATCAAGTTTTTCACTTTCAGCATCGAAGAGGGGCGTTCAGTATCTAAGCATGATGGGTATAGACCCAAAACTCCAATTATGTTTCAGTATCAAGTTTGCATCTTCGGGGTTTTTGAAGAAGAAACGAAACCAGCCTTTGGCGAGTGCACTGATTTCCGGTTTGCAATGGATAAGTCCCAGCCACTTGTTTTGAACCCAGGCGTCCAGTTCTTCAGGAGTGGGATTGCGACCGTGACATTTCCCTACTAGGGTTTGTTCCGCCATGGGCCTTGCTTCTTCAAGCCAAATTTTTATGCCACAAACAATATTTAGAGGGATCCCTATCAGGGAAAGACATTTGTTTTTCTCTTTTTTGATGGGAGAGAACCTTTCATTACTGCCGCCCACCGCAAACCCTGTTCGGTTATTTCCACTGTGATTGTCTGAATCAGATGTGTGTGGGGAGCCATGGGAGTTCTCCAAATGAAGAAGGGATTCTATAAATCCCTCAGGACTTTGAGTTTTCGCGCAGTCCATCGAAACTTTAGCAGGTTATAGTGTTTGGTTAGGAGGGGCTCCGAGATAGCCTGCTTCCATCATTTCCAAATCGGCTAGCCATGATTGTTCTAGCGATGGGACGGAGGTCTGTAGATGGGAAGAACCAAGGTCCGGGAGAAATAATTTTAAGTGAGATGCAAGGAGGAAGGGTTCCGTAGTGAAGAAAGTATGGGAGGGTGAGTGGGAAGTGGTGCAGTGTTCTTGTGTCGGAGGAGAGACTGCTAGTGGTGACTGTGGGAGGTGTGTAATGGGGGAAGGGAAAGCTGTTGTGGGAGGAACCAAAACCCTAGCATCCATTCTTGCATGAGAGGGTTGATAGGTTCCAGCTGTCAGTGAAGAAGGAAAAAAAATGGTAACAGTGAAAGGAGCAGTTGGTGGAGAGGTGAAAATGGAATCGTGTTGCCACGGGTCATTCGAATAATCCAACATTTCTTCCGCAGTTTCCATGTAACCGAGGTTAGTGAACGGGCTTAGGGAGGGGAAAGGTCAAAGCAAAAGGGGGGAGGGTTTGGGTGTTGTCGAAACAACCCCATAGGGTTAACGAAGCAGTGAGAAAAATCCATCCCGAGAACTTCGCAGCTGTCCTTCTCCAAACCTTCGCTCCATCGCCCCTTTAGCCTCCAATCATAGCAGCGCATACACTTATGTTGAAACTCTCCTTCAATCTTTATGATATGTATCTAGATCTTGTTAATTTTAACATTTAATTAAAATAACTTTAATTTAAACTTTTAAATAATTTCTTGATTTACAAGATTGAAATTACTAATATATCTATTGTTTTATTAATTTTTAAATATCATGAAAAAACAATAACTTATTTTCTTAATCACTCCATTTAAATTTTATAAAATAAATTTTATAAAATAATTTTATTAAATAATTTTATAAAATAAATTTTATAAAATAAATTTATTAAATAATTTTATAAAATAAATTTTATAAAATAAATGTATTAAATAATTTTATAACATAAATTTATTAAATAATTTTAATATCCTTAAATAATATTTATTATGATAAAAACAATAACTTCTTTTCTTAGTCACTCACTTTGAATTTTATAAAATAATTTTTAATATGCTTAAATAATATTGATTATGATGAGTGACTTTGAATTTTATAAAATAAATTTATTAAATAATTTTTAATATGCTTTAATAATATTGATTATGATTATGATTAGTGATTTTTTAGTTGGTTAATTTTTGTTTGATCATGTTTAACTTTTACTTGAATATTTTTTTTTGAATGACCATATTTTACATAAAGATGGAAACCATTTTATTTAAATTTTCTTTAACAAGAATCCCACATAAAAACCATTCACCATAGAAAGAATTAAACTAAATTAAAAAATATAAAAATATGTAAAAATATAAAAAAATCATAAATATAAACTTGCATTTAAACAATTAACCATTCATCCTGATAGAAACCATTCTAGTTATAGTGTTTTTCTACGTATATAAAGGCATCTATCAGAAGAAATCATTCACCTTTCTTCACTGTATTAAGAAAAAAATTATGCAAAAATAATGCAGTTCAATGTACAACTATTAAGAAAAAAATAATGCAGTTCAATGTACAACAAACGGGAAATATTTTCACTTTCAGTGTTTTAAAATCTAGTTTGTAATAGTAGAAATAAAATAAATCGAGACCCCCCGAGAACGAATTCTACATGTGAAAAGATGCATAAATTTATTCTTAGTCAAGATGTGACAGTGTAATATTACATGCTTCTATTTGTTCATATAATAATTCTGCATTGTTAAAAGATCTTCGTTATTTCCAAAAAATTTCTATATAAATCAATTTAATTATTTTTTAATCCATTGGATTTGGTTTTGTGGAAGGCTTTATCCATCTTAATATCAAGCAATTAATTACTATCACACTATCACGCTAGAATAGTAGCATTAGTCTAAGCAATTAATTACTATCACGCTAGAATAGTAGCATTAGTCCATTTTCATTTAAGATTTTTCTTTTAAAGTGTAACAAATTTGAAAAAATTAGCAATCAGCAGAGGTCCAAGTGCATTAATGTATGCAAAATCTCTTGTGCTGAAATTCCACCGCGACTCGGGCATAATGATATTGGTACGAGGTTTGGTTGGAGATTCATTCGGAATGAGTAGTGTGAAAAATATATTGTGGGTATCCATGGGGTTTGGAGTTCCATAGGTAATTCATTATCGGAATTGGTTTTTTTAACAAGTCTAAACTTTCAGTCCATCGACCTCGATCTATTGGCATCCTTTCACTTGTGACCTAGAATCTTCACAACAATAACAATACAACAATTACTCAAATGCGAATATCATTATATATCATAGAGACTGACTGCAAATTTCTTAATACCTTTGTTGTTGGTACAATCAATTTGAAAAGTACAATTCGGTTTTGCATGCATATCTGTTCATTGTTATAGATCCTATAGAGGAAGATGAACGCTTGGGAAACGTGGCCACTACTTTTTTCTATTTTTTTTTATTTTGAAAAGGTGGAAACAATTCATTACACTTGCTAATGCAGTTTGCATCAGTTACATAAGATACAACATCGCATATGAAAGCTGCGAGCTACCAATTGTGTTTCCCACTCTACCCATTAGAAGAGCATAGTTGAGTTTAATTTTTTGACTTATTTTGAATTCATGATAATAAATATTACATATAACTAAAAAAAGATGAATCCTATTAATTCATTAAATTTAAACCTTGGATTTGTGTATAGGGCCAATAATATTCTAGCATCAATAACATTTATCAACTCGACCTCCGGCCCCAAAGTTGAAATATTGCAGTGTAATTATGTAAGAGATAGTGAATATTTATATAGATATATATATATATATAAAGATTTACTATCTCTTACATAATTACACCGCTTACATAATTACACTGTATTGTAATAATTATATATAAAGATTCACTATCTTTATATATATAACTTTGGTATAATTATTATAAAAGAAATACAAACAACTTAAATCAACTCTGTTTTTCATTATGTGTATAGAAAGGTCGATTATATTTGAGTATTTACTATAATATCAATGGTTGTGTTAATTTATGGTTGTTACAAAGGATTAGTAGATTTATAAAGGGTATGTGCAAGAAGATGAGGGTCACTTTAGATGCAATCCTATTTTTTTAAAACTCGTTTCTGATATATAAAAACATAACGCGTTTCTGATACTTAGCACTTGGTATGGTAAAACCCGAGCCTAACATGTCGCTAGACATGTAGGATAGGTAACCACAACGCGTACACGTTATAGAACTATAAAATGCATACATATTATGTAGTTACAAAACATGTACGCGTTATGCAAATCTAAAATCAATTTTAAAACACAGTCCTGACCACCCCCGACCACCCGTGGCGCTCTTCACGCATTAGAAACACGAATTCGAGGTTGGACGAGGACGGTTTGTGTGTCCTCGAGTATTGGTGGAGCTCGATTTAGTTGGAGGGGAGGCAAATTCACCGGTGGATTGTCATCTAATCAGGTAATTCATTCACCCATACCATTTTTTTGTCATTTCTTAACCTAAATTACCATTTTTTTTTTGTTTAAAACAACCTAGTTTTGTAATATTTATAAAATTGGGAATAACCCAATCTAATTAAATTCACATCTCCCTCAACCAAGATGAGTGAATAATTAAAATGAATCCCTTTTCAAAAATTCAAAAATTCCTAATCCAACCAAAAATTGAAAAAATAGAACTCCTCCCTTTCTACAATGTATCCATTTACATGAAACCCAAATTTCCAACTCTCAAAGGCCATTTCCCATGATACTAATTAAATAATTTTCCTTGGAAATGGCCATAACAAGATGAAATGCATGCACAAGCGTGAATAGCAAAAATGCATAAAAAATTAGTAACTTGGTTTCTCAAAATTTCATCACAATCATTTGTCCATGAACATAATCAAAATTTCATCACAAGTGTATGTAGCTATACATTGCCTCTTAGTTAAGCACCCTTGTCTAAATGCCAAAACACATTAACAAAGTGCCTCTCGGGCCTGCCCTATCCACACCCTCGATCAATCTATTCAACACTTAGGGACTATTGATTCAACTCAAAGACTTCATATAGAAAATCACTATGTTTTTTATTTAATTTTCTGAACTTGCCATACAATGTAGAGATCGATTTTGCAAAGAGAAATTGTCTCTGTTTTGAGAAGTTGACATTGTTGTTATTATCATTCTAGTCACAATATCTAGTCGGTCATTCAACATCTTAATCATTGATAGTCATCTCAAGTACATATGTAATCATATTGGCAAGACAAACTCATACATATCCATTTCATTCCATACCACTTTGTCCTCCCCTCAAACCACAAGGCGTAATATATTGAAATCAATAAATTTAATGTTAGCTTATGAAATTGATGGAAATATTGTTTTCTGCAAGCCACGTAAAGGCCAAAACATGTCAAAATAACACTCCTAAATTCTAAGAAGTTTAAACCCAATTTTGCATGGAAAATTCACCAATGAGGGTTAAGAAGTGCCTTAACTTCTAGAAAAAAGTTGAACGAAACTTACTTTTTAATTGTTAAATGTTTGATTTTAAGTTTTAAATGTATGTAAGTGAATGCCATTAAATTGCTTACTTGAGTTTGATTTAATACATTTTCAATTTTGAAGGGATGTCATTATATACCATGTATATGTTTCTAATGATTTTCGTATTGATGTTTTTTTTGCAGTGCGGCTATGGACACAAATGCCGAGATACTGATTGAGCTTACTCGCTTGAGAGGCATTAGTACAGCTTTTAGTGGTGGTGACACGATTCACCGCTCACTTGCATCAACCTTGGATGCAATGTTGACATCATTTCAAAGTCTAGCAATGTACTATGTGATATTACATCATATAGAGAAAGAAAAAGACAAGAATATGCTGATGGGCTAGACTACAATGCAATAAAAAAGTTAAAAATATCCAAAGAGCTCATATTTGCATTGTTTAGGGACCCTCGGATGGTGGAAACCCCAAATGCAAACAAGCCTCATATCTCCATTGAGTGGTGCATGTTTCAACCATTTGTTGATAACTGGATGATGGTACATGGTTTTTTATATGCCACCACATAACAACAGGGAAATTCCCTTGTATTTCCTTCGAAAGATGTATGCAGAGTTCGTGTTACATAAACACATAAAATATTTTGACATCTTGCAGTTTCAAGGGATCGGTGGGGTGATGCCCAAAAACCGACCCGATGCGAGGCTTTGAGACTAGGATCACCCTATCCCTGCACCTCGTAGGTAGTTTCCTGGGCCAGATGTCCCATCTGCACATCGTGTTATTCCACAGACACGTGATGCATTTTTTAGTTTGGCACGGGCGGTTGTTCGCCATGGCACTATGGTTCAGCATATGGGTGAGGAAGGGGCATCTGTCCCTAGTGTGGTACATACACCAGGTCATCACCATGCAGGACCATCATCTAGTGCAGGACCATCAACTAGTGCAGGACCATCAAGACATCCCCGGCCTAGTATTGAGCCTCACGAGTGCACATCATGTGGTCATCCCTGCTATGGTGTTTCCTCAGATGTTGCCTTCAATGGGTTTTTTACTGAGGTATGTAGATGGTTAATTGTAATAAATTCTTCATTTATTTTCGTCTTTGTACACATATATATACTTTGAGCTAGTATATTAATTTTGTGAACATGTAGTTGATGCTTTATCCCGGTAGCGATGCACCAGAGTCAGATGTTCCAGACTCTACAGGGGGTCATGATGCTACCCATTTGGTAGGCCCATCTTATATACTACCCATTGCCGTATCTCACACTGAGGTAAACATTTTAAAATTTCAATTTTTTAATACTTGTTAATTTCCACATACTTTACATTTTAGTTCACTAATGCTATCTTTTGTCTAATATTTACAATTATTAAACTTGCAGATGGCAGATCCTTCATGGGGGAAAGCTAATGTGGAGGTAGCACCCATGGTCGTACCGTTCGAGGAAACATCTGGGCTCCAGGTAAACAATTCAAAATGTCATTTTTTAAATACATGTTTGTTTGTTGAATCATGCATGTCTAACTACATGAACACTTGCTGACTGTAGGCACCATCCAAGACATCTGGACCATTACCTGGATTTGTATCTCCCGCTAGGCCATTTGTGAACAAGGATCGTGTGTATGTCAGGCGGCCTACTCCTAGCAAGACTCCAGCTGCCCACGACCACGGGCTTATTCATACCATGGTAATGTATATCCTTCGATGATATTTGTTGTTTAACTTGAAATCCAGTGCATAAATCGTTTTTATTAATGTTTGAATTGCATGTTTATTGCATCAGGAACCCGAGTTGTCTACTCAAAACCTCGCATCGATGGTTGATGCAGCAGTCAATGTTGCATCTGCAATGGCAACTGATTACACACAAGTATGTAACTATTTCAACGTGATCTTTATATAGTTTATTAATGTTGTCTATTGTTTATTCATGCATGTCTAACTATTTCAACATTTTGTGATTTTAGCCACCACTAGCAGGAGCAATTCCTGGCCCCCCTTGTTCGACCATCTTGGATGTTCAACCAACGGTTGCATCTGCTACACAAGCAACGCAATCCCCTTTGTCAGTTGAGGTGAGATGTCCTTTAGTGACCAAGTGTTTCATTCACTTTCTATGCACAAGTTGATAAATATTGTTGAATTAATTGTTGAGCTAATCTATTAGTACATAGTTAGTTGAATTTAACAATTGATATTTAATTTGCAGGATCCAGAGACGCACATTGATCCTAGATATGTGCCTAGAGGATCAACGTTGGGAAAGAACAAGAGGAAGCTTGAGTTTTGATCTATCTTATGGAATATATGTACATTTGGATACATGTACATGTGGCTTGGATAGTTTTGGATAGTTTTGGACACATGTGCTTTTGGATACTTTTGGATATATATGTGATTTTCGATACATTCACTTTTGGAGACATGTACATTGACTTCATTGTACATGTACTTTTGGAGACATGTACATTGACTTCATTGGATACATGTACTCTTGGATACTTTTGGATATATATGTACTTTTGGAGACATGTACATTGACATTTCACTTATAAATGAATGATACATTTCACTTTGTATTTGTTCTTCGGTTTCCACGTGTTCTTGTGTCAATCTAATGTGTTGATTTGTGTGGATTATCTATTACTTATGAATGCGCTATGTCAAAAGAAAAAACTATTATATTTAAAGGTTTCAACGAACTCACTACATGTGTGCAATAATTGGTATCTAATTAAAATTTGTGATTTTGGATGATCATTACAAGTTAAGTCAAAGTTCTTGCTCGTGTAATTTAATCAAACTAAGTGCAATACAATGTTTTTCAATGTTCCAAGGAACCCACTCATGCACACTAATTGGATAGGTCTAATTAAAATTTGTGAGTTTGGATGATTAAATTACAAGTTAAGTCAATGTTCAAGTATAGTTTAATAAAACTAAGTGCAATACATGCTACACATTTCATCAACGCCCAATATTTGATTGTACAATTAGATTCAACACTACATATGACTAACTACATACAAGTACTCAAAGCAACATTGGTGAAAGGAACAAATGTTACCTTGGGATTCGAGAAATAAAGTGCCTTCTATTGTTGGTTGGGAAGGATATGCTTGGATATCCTTATGGCTTGGAGGTCATCTTCATGTAGATAAGTACTCTTGTTGTCATGTGTCATTAAGGTTTTTTCATGTGGTAAAACCCTTCAGGGTTAGGGTTTGTTCATAGTTTCATTGTACTTGATTTCTAAACATATAATTATTCTAAAAAAGGTTGCTAGTTTTCTTCCCCATGAGGGTTTCTCGGGATAAAATTTTATGTCTCTTGTGCATTGTTATTCTTAACTAGATCCTACATGTTAAATTCTTTATGTAAATGTTTACATGGTTAAATTTATGCATTGAACTAATGGTTATAATTGGTATAAAGCATTTATCTAGATCAAGTATCAAAAATTTAACATGGTATAAGAGGTGAGCTGTCAAGAAGGAAATTATACAAGCCTTAAAAAACATAAACCCTAGGAGGAATGAAAGTCACCAAGTGTCCTGGACGAAAAGTCACCAAGTGTCCCTGAACGGCATTTTCATGCGACTTGTAGCTTGACATAGCTTGGAAACCGGACGTTGGACCGAAGAACCGTCGACTCCGTTGGTCTCCTGGCATGCTATTACCTCTAGGGGGCCCTCTCCCTCGTCTTCTCATGGCCCAGTGGCTTCATTGTGCATTCATTTCGTAAACTAGGGTTTTGCTCAGTTTTGTTGCATGCAATCTTGCATTGGTGGGTCAACTCTGTAAAACCCTCCCCCGAGGCAATGTTGGCAGTGTTCCCACATTGGCATTGCCCACATACACTTGCAGGAGCCAACAACACGTAATCTTGCTGCTCTATTTGCGTTTTGGCTCCCGGACCGAAAGTCACCAAGTGTCCCTGAACGACATTTTCATGTGACTTGAAACTCGACATAACTCGGAAACCGGAGGTCATATCGACAAACCATTGACTCCGTTGGTCTCCTAGCATGCGATTACCTCTAGGGGGCTCTCTCCCTCATCTTCTCATGGCTCAGTGGCTTCACTGTGAATAGGGTTTTTCTCAGTTTTATTGCATGCAATCTCGCATTGGTGGGTCAACTCTGCAAAACCCTCCCCCGAGCTGGTGTTGGTAGTGTTCCTATGTCGGCATTTCCCATACATACTTGCAGGAGCCAACAACATGCAATCTTGCTGCTCTGTTTGCTTTTTGGCTCCCAGATCGAAAGTCACCAAGTGTCCCTGAATGACATTTTCATGCGACTTGCAACTCGACATAACTCAGAAACCGAAGTTCGGATTGACGAACCGTCGACTCCGTTGGTCTCTTGGCATGTGATTACCTCTAGGGGGGCCTCTCCCTCCTCTTCTCATGGCCCAGTGGCTTCATTGTGAATTCATTTTGTAAACTAAGGTTTTGCTCAGTTTCATTTCATGCAATCTCGCATTGGTGCGTCAACTCCACAAAACCCTCCCCCAGCCAGTGTTGGCAGTGTTCCCACGTCAGCATTGCCCATACACACTTGCAGGAGCCAATAGCACGCAATCTTGCTGCTCCGTTTGCTTTTGGCTCTAGGACCGAAAGTCACCAAGTGTCCTTGAACGACATTTTCATGCTACTTGCAACTCGACATAACACAGAAACCGGAGGTCAGATTGACAAACCGTCGACTACGTTGGTCTCCTGGCATGCGATTACCTCTAGGGGGCCCTCTCCCTCATCTTCTCATGGCCCAGTGGCTTCATTGTGAATTCATTTCGTAAACTAGGGTTTTGCTCAGTTTTATTGCATGCAATTTTGCATTGGTGGGTCAACTCTACAAAAACCTCCCTCGAGCCAGTGTTGGCAGTGGTCCCACGTCGGCATTGCCCATACACACTTGCAGGAACCAACGACATGTAATTTTGCTGCTCCATTTGCTTTTTGGCTCCCGGACCGAAAGTCACCAAGTGTCCCTGAATGGTATTTTCATATGACTTGCAACACGACATAACTTGCAAACCAGAGGTCGGATCAATGAACCGTCGACTCTGTTGGTCTCCTGGTGTGCGATTACCTCTAGGGGGCCTTCTCCCTCATCTTCTTATGGCCTAGTGGCCTCATTGTGAATTCATTTCGTAAGCTAGCGTTTTGCTAAGTTTCATTGCATGCAATCTCGCATTGGTGGGTCAAATCTGCAAAACCATGCCCTGAGACAGTGTTGGCAGTGTTCCCATGTCAGCATTGCCCATACACACCTACAGGAGCCAACGACACGCAATCTTGTTGCTCCGTTTGCTTTTTGGCTCCCAGACCAAAAGTCACCAAGTGTCCGTGAATGACATTTTCATGCGACTTGCAACTCGACATAACTCAGAAATCGGAGGTCAGAGCGACGAACCGTCGACACCGTTGGTCTCCTGGCATGCGATTACCTCTAGGGGGCCCTCTCCCTCGTCTTCTCATGCCCCAGTGGCTTCATTGTCAATTCATTTCCTAAACTAGGGTTTTGCTCAGTTTCATTGCATGCAATCTCTCATTGGTGGGTCAACTCTGCAAAACCCTCCCCCGAGCTAGTGTTGGAAGCGGTCCCACGTTGGCATTTCCCATACATACTTGCAGGAGCCAACAACATGCAATCTTGCTGCTCCGTTTGATTTTTGGCTCCCGGATCGAAAGTCACCAAGTGTCCTTGAACAACATTTTCATGTGACTTGCAACTCGACATAACTCAGAAACTGGAGGTCGGATCGACAAACCGTCGACTCCGTTGGTCTCCTGGCATGCAATTACCTCTAGGGGGGCCTCTCCCTCGTCTTCTCATGGCCCAGTGGTTTCATTTTGCATTCTTTTCGTAAACTAGGGTTTTTTCTTTTTTTTCAAATATTGGATCCACTGCTGCAAAAGAAATGCATTCTCCTTTGTCAAAGCATGGGAAATAACAGAAAGATTGGCATTCAGAGGAAATAGCCCTAAAATATCTATTACATCAAGGTGTCTTCAAAAGAATGAAACTAAATCATTAACTGAATACATCAAATCTCCTACACAAGATGGTAGTATAAGGTAACCTTCAGAAAGGGTTGAAAATCCCATGGTAGTCTAGAGATTCCTCATGGATGCAGGCTGGAGAAACTTCAGAGAGCCTCATACCCTAATGATTTTTCCACCTTCATCTACTAGGGGAATATTCTTGCAAATATTGGTATGCTCTTCGGGTTATGGCAGTAATTAATACACTAGCCAAATCTATGTTGTTGGAAGAACTTACATATTTCAACAAAGGAGCATTTTGCAGGTGACTTGAAAATCCCTTCCAATTTTCAGCAATAAAACAAAGAAGTTCAATGTACAGATTTTCAGGCAAGCTTGTCAACCAATCAAACAACCAAATACAGGGAGATAACCACGCCCAAAAAACTCAAGCTATCCTAAAACTCTTGTTTATCAAGATAAGGATGGACTATGTGTACATTATGAGAATATAGATGAATGAAGTCGCTTTGATGAACTTGTCCTCTCGCTTTGAGGCTTCCAATATGATCTCAATTTACGAGAATCTTCCACGTAGCAATAATTTATAGTCTGTATAAAGTGAATATTATTACTTGTTTTAAAATTTGTTTCCCTCACTTATCCCCGTTTTGTAGATTTGTGCTGGCCATTGTTTGGAGGGAGTTATCCCCCCCAATTCCGTGGCCATTCTCCATTAGATTGTGTGAAAAAATACAACATTTATTGTCCTCAACCTAGCTCATTTTACCTCTTCCTAGTTCAAAGGTTTTTCTCTACGCTAGCATTCTAGGCTGGAATTTTAATCATTCATGTCACGTCCAATTGAAGTCTAATGGGTCCAATTGAATTTTAATGGAGTCTGGGTTCCCATGCTCCCATCAAATTAGTCCCATCATTGAATGAAATGAAGCTAGCTAAGGTTTTGAATTTAAATTGTTCATGTCATGTCCAATTGAATTTTAATGGAGTCAGTGAAGCTATCTAATGCAATAGTTTCCAGTTAGTCTACGAAACTAGGGTTTTGCTCAATGAGGGAGTGTGCAATTTTTGCACACGGGGATCAACTTTGCAAAATCCTCCACCAGGCACTTACAGCTAGCGTTCCCAGCCAGAGCCTCCCTAGACACACTTCCAGGACTCCCCGGAACCAGGTTTTGCTACACGGTTGGAATTCTATGCCCCCGATAGTTATCCAGCAGGTGTCCCTGAAGGCCTTTTGGACTGAAGACACAATGAGACATAGAATGACGACCGTGGATCCGATCGACGAACCGTCGACTCCGTTGGATTTAGGACATCCATATAGTGCTAGGGGTGCCCCTCTCCTCCAGTCCCGTGACCCAGGTGTCACCTTGCAGGTCCATCTTGGAAACTAGGGTTTTGCTCAGTTAGGGAGTGTGCAATTTTTGTACACGGGGGTCAACTTTGCAAAATCCTCCACCGGGCACTTACGGCGAGCGTTGATGAGGAAGGATAGATGACAATGATGATGAATATTTTGATGATGATGATGATGGTGATGATGAAGATGTTGATGATGATGGTGATGGTGATGAAGATGATGATGAAGATGATGAGGATGAAGAAGATGATAATGATGGAGATGTTGATGAGGAAGGGGGAGATGACAATGATGATGAAGATGTTGATGATGATGATGATGGAGATGATGATGAGGGTTAGGGTTAGAGTTATAGAAGGAAACCAAATAGCTAATTCATTATTAAATATTTAACAAGACATGAATTAAATTTAATATAAGTGTATTGTTAAATATAGTGAGCATTGAGCATGGGAAACCAAATCTATGAATATTTGTATTGTTAAATATAAATTTTGTTGGGTGAAGCCAATAACCAACATAATCAACATAATATAATCTTAGGGTTTATTGATCACATGTAAAAAATGGCATATTCATAAACTTGACATACAAGAGAACTTTTGGCATATTTATAAACAATGTAAACGTAAATTTGGCATATCAAGAACACAAAAATGACATATTCATAAACAACATACATGAGAAAATTGAGCATATATCAATATTCAATTACAAATAGTATAAATAGTATAGTATTAAAAGTATGTAACATACCTCATCATGCTAGATCCCACCTATTATCATACAACCAAGCCCTCCAGATCATCTCTTATACTGATGGTCTCCGTTAGTCTCTCGTTCTCTGTATCCGGTAAGAATTAGGGTACCTTCAATGTATTTCAGCTGGGCATTGTTTGTACTTGAAGGTTTGTACCAATGATTAAGTTGGTAAAGTGATACACACTTGCACCTAGTTTGTAATCCATGTAAACATATCCATCCTTCTTTCTTGCATTGTTGTCCTTTGTCAAGTATTCACCTTTAACAACCATAGACCCTGTTGGGTAGTGGTTGTTTTCATCGTCAATCATGGACATAATGAGGGTTTGCTTTCCATCTATACAGTGTGCCAACCTGTTAACACCCAAAAAGTGCTCACTACCTCATCTGCCCCATTACATGACTCATTTGTCCATATTTCCTACCATATTTGCCTCTAGAACCCGAAAAAACCATTAAAAATCCTCCAAAAGGCCAAAAAACCTTTAAAAAATCCTCCAAAAAGCCAAAACCCCCCTTTTTCCCCAAAATAAGTTAAATTCCTCCAAAAATAGCAAAAACCCTTTAAAAAGGGAATAAAAAATACTAAAAAGAGGAAAAAAAAGAAGCAAAAACCCTATACAGCTGACCTAAACCATCAGGTCCCCAAAACCATGGGTCAGAACTCCACTACTAAAAACCTATAAATAGGTGATGGAGGCTCCCCATTTCACATCCACAGTCATCCCGATCCTCACTCTGCCAAAATCACTCCCGAAACCCTAGCTCACCCTTTTGAGCTAATTTCACATGTAAGTGTCCCTTTGGCCCATATCCAAAAAAAATTTGAGAAGGAGAAGCAACCTATTGGATCTTGGAAGTAGCCCTCCTGGACTACTACAAGAGCTTCACCAACCCCACATTGGAGGTGTAATCAATACAAAAAACCAATTTTATTATCTTTCTCTTATTTTATGCACATGCTTAGAGTAGTTACTATTTTATTTACTGTCTTATTTTACCATTTTTATTGAAATGCTACTAAGGAGTCCCTTCTCCTTAGTAGGTGCCCATTTGCACAAGCTAGGGTGAAAACCCTAGCTACAGTTTTGGCGACTCCACTAGTGTTCCTTTGAATTTCTAGTTATAGTTTTTAGAAATTTTTAGTTTTCTGCAATATTTTTTCTATTTTTTCCTGTCGGCTATCCCTTTGGGTAGTCAGGTTTGCTGCTGTAAATTGTGTATTTTTTCCCCACAGTTGCGATCCGACCGCGTCTTTCAGACTATTACCTGTGATCCGACCGCGGCTCTTAGACTATTTCCCGCAATCTCCTGTCGGTTGTCAGTCTGTTACATACGATCTGGCCACGGCTCTCAGCCTGTTTTTTGCGATCCGACCGTGGCTGTTCAACCATTTTCCTGCGATCTGCCTGCGGATTTTAGCCATTTTCCTGCGATCCACCTGTGGCTTTCGGCCATTTTCTTGCGATTTGCCTGCGACTTTCAACCATTTTCCTACGATCCACTTGCGGTTTTCAACCATTTTCCTACGATCCGCCTGCGGCTTTCAGCCATTTTCCTGCGATCCGCCTGCGGCTTTCAGCCATTTTCCTGCGATCTGCCAACGACTTTCAGCCATTTTCCTGTGATCTGCTTTCAGCTTTCATCCATTTTCCTGCGATCCTCCTGCGAATGTCGACTTGTTTCCTGCGATCCGACCGCGCAATTTCGCCACAGACCCGCCATCTGTTTTCTGCACTTTTTCCCTGTTTGAACCCAGAACTTTGCTGCAATATTTTTTGCACTTGCACAACCATCTGTCCTATCTGCAGCCATACTTACCTACAGCCTTTTTCTGCAGTATTATTTATGTTCCGTTTACAAATTTTTTCAAGTTTCACCATTTCAATTGAAAAAAGAAAATTTTGCATTTCAAAGTTTAAATTCTGCATTGTTATTGTTAGTTAGAAAGTTTCCCACCCCGTGGCACTTTTTTTTGGGTTCATTATCTCACATGCACACACTCTATCACCTAATTCAAGTGAGCCCTAAAATACTGCTTAACACAACCAACATTCTAACCCCACTTAGGGAACACATAAGAATATTGTAGTTAGGTAGGGTCGGGGAGATAGGCATCCAAATAACACCCCTCGATCGCTTACACTTGAGACATAGTTGTTGTCCATTAGGGAACCAAAATCCCCTAGTATTTTTTGACATGGTTTAAAACCAATTTATCGGGAAGGCCTCTCCCTTAGGAGGGTTGAAGTAGCCAGACTGGTTCTAGAAGCCTGAGTGGAATACCGCAATCCATTCAGTAATCGAAGGATACCTTTTGTAGTTCTCGGTGTACTACCCGTATGGGAGTATAGCAGCGATAGAACCAAACTGCAGATTCACCCAACCAAACGTCACTGTCATGAACGAGGTATCTTAGTTGCCTTTATTCTAGGATTGACTACCCGGTGTCTCTCTCGGTAGGGGGATATCTTTAGCCACTTGGCTCTACTATCCCTATTGTCTGACTTGGATTTCATCACCTTGCAGAGGATATGTCTGGTTGAGCCAGAATACTATTTAGCTAGGTGTTTGCATGCTCCCTTACCTCCCTTTGGTCTCGCGAGTCCACTATTTTTATTTTTTAGGAAACCTGCTGCTTGTTGGTATTCTGACCACTTTTGTTGACGCTCCACTTATTGTAGCACAACTGTTACAGTGAGTGTTTTCAGCTGGTTGTTGGCCTGAGTGCCATATTTTTTGTGCTCTCCTTCTGCACACTCGGCTGCATTAGGGTTTTTGAGCTATTTTTCACTCGACACAACCCCCAGAGACTTGACACTATCTGTCACCATTAAGTCCCTGAGACATTGTCGGTGCCTCCGGGGCCAGCGCCCGCAACACAGTTCACTTGACACCACCCATCATAGATGTAGAGCTTCATCACTCGACTCCACTCATCGCAGACGTAGAGTTTCGTCCCCTGGCATTGACACCCCTTATTTTACCTCTGATTCTGAGGCAGAGTCCGAGAACCCCACTTATACTACACCAACCATCCCCATGGCTGGCATGACTTCCAACCCTTTCTTTGTAGGGACCATTGGTGGAGCATCCACCACCACCCCAGCTACCACACCCGCTTTGGGTATGCCCTCATTGGGGCCCACACCCACCATTCCGATCACTGTACCCCTTCCAGTGACTAGCATACCCATCCCAACTCCACTAGTGACTCACACTACCCTTGGTGGTGCAGGACCATCCCATACCACCTTTATTCCTCTACCTGGGGGAAACGTCCCCAACCTGAACCCAGTCCCTCCCCTTAGGGGCATTCGCCCCAACATGGTCACAACCACCAGTATGTCACACCCTTCTACTAGTTTTCCATTCATGGCTAGTCTCAACCTTCCTGACCTGGCCAGACTGACTAACGATCCCATCAGACATGACCCTGCATGGCCTCATATTCCCACCAAGCTCCCATCATACATCCCTAAGTTTGAGGGAAAGGCAGGTGAAGACCCCCAGAACCATATTATGTCCTTCCATCTATGGTGTTCCTCCAACTCCATAGTGGATGACTTTGTCCGACTCTGTCTGTTACAGCGCACCCTCACTGGATCTACAGCTAAGTGGTACATTGAGCAGCCCCATGGGACCCATGCCACCTTTACCTCTCTCGCCTCGACCATCCTGCAGTTCTTTCAGTTACCTGTCCGCTATGACGTGAGAGTTGAGATCCTACTGTCTTGCAAACAGAACACGGCCACCCACATCACTGACCACATTCATGAGTGGCGTCGACGCCGCAGCCTCTGCAAAATCAAGTTAGATGATTGCATCTTCATAGATTGATTTCTAAAATCTCTCCTTTCTATGATTGCCAAGGATGTGGCATCCAAGCGACCACAGTCCGAAGAAGAGGCCATCCTCAAAGCCCAACAATTTGACCTTATTTACGTCCAGTCTGGTTACCTATATTCCATCATCCCTGACACCCCCCGCGGCCATTCCTCCCGACACGATGTGCTAAGGGCATCCCATACCGTAGATGCCATCATTGGCCGTATAGCCTCACATAACCAACCCTTTTCCATAGCACGTCCTAGCCCTAGCCCCGACCTTTCGCAGGCTACATCCCAGTTTGAAGGAACCAATTTGTATGCTCCCATGGCACATCATCACCATTCCCACGAACCCTCATTTCCACCTCAGTGCTTTGGTCATGCATCCCCCACTTATGCTCCCCCGGTCGCACCTCAACCATATTACCACCCGCAGGCCACGCAAGCTCCTGTATCCTCTCAAGTGCCCCTGCTTATTATCCACCCCAGGAAGCCCCTGTGGCAAACTCACAACCCGTTGCACAAGCATATTAGTAACTCCCACAAGGTTCAGCACCTGCGCCACCTACACCTACTTATTATCCACCACAGCCTGCTCCCACACCTGCACAACCCTAGAACCCACCTGCTACCCAAGGGAAAGTGTATGTGCAACAGAATTCGCAGCAAAACCAAAATAACCAATGCCAACAATGCCAGCAAAACCACGACAAAGTCCATAGCCGTGGGAACAACCCCCCTCCAGATCAAGGTGGCCAACCTCCTAATCCCCCGAACAACCAAAACAAGCCAAAAATCACCTACCAACCAAAACCCCGACCGACCACCCAAACAAGCCAAAAATCCTAATTTGTGAACAAACCATCCTTGTTCTATTTGCAGGGTCTATGGCCATTACACACACGCTTGCCCACATTTGGAGCCAGCTCGGCAACTCTAGACCGATGATGCCCACCGCCAAGGGCACGCAGCTCCTCAGGCGTTGCCCCACTCCCCAGCATCCCCGCCAACCGGAGAGATTAATACCATTTATATGATCTCTTCGACTAGCACTCCCTCGTCAACCGATTTGACAACCCAAAGTTTCCACAATGATGAGGAGATTCTTGAGGCTCTTATTGCACCTGATTACCCCTGGGATGATATGCACCATTGTTCCTATTTCCTCCAAGAAGAGTCCTCCCCAACCACAGCCACCCAATTCTTAGTTGAGTCCAAAGATTTCCTCCCCGCCAAAGTCGATTGGTTTAAAGATCCCATTCCTGCTCCCAATGCCTTCGAGGAAGATAACATGGCCAATATCTCACCCACAATCGACATTGATATCTCTTCCCTAGCCGGTTCTCCTGAATTCATTTCGTTAGGAGCTTCCTGCACCAAGTACGAGATCGGAGAGTACAAAATTTTTTTCCAAGAGTTCTGCGATGTCTTTGCTTGGTCCTACACCGAAATGCCTGGTCTTGACCCCGCTATCATCGAGCACCACATTGACACCTCTGAGTTAAGGGGCATAATAGATTACCTCGACCCTGGGATAGGGGGCATGATCAACCATTTTGAACCTTTCCCATCACATCTATCTCAATGTTTCAATGATCCCATTGTTCAAACCAACACATAACTGATCCACAATCACAAACCCCATGTGCATAGCATGGGGGCAGGTCATTAACCCTGCTCACTTTTTCACATGCATGATCTCAACCATTTTTGAGGTCACATGTCACTTGTATATATGATTTGATTCGATCCTCCTAGTATTCTTCCCCCACAGGTCATCATTTCTCCCCACCACTGCATCATTGGCTTGGTGGACTCAACTTTATTTATAGTCATTTTTATCCTCATTTTTCCTTTGCCATTTCGGAGCCATATGAACTCCGTTTTTCACACCATTTGCACCGCCGGATTCATATTTCCGTGCCCGTGATGATGCTTGAGATCATTTATGGCTCTCACCAAAAACATTAGGGCATTTCTCCCATGCCCCTCGTCACCTTGGTTTGCATGCCACATCAGGCGTTATCTGTATTTGACGAATTTTATATCGCCGGATTAAGTTTTTCGTGCTCGTGATGATGCTTGAGATCATTTCTCGCTCTCACCCCCAGATTTTTCAGGAATTGTTTACCAGCCCATTGTCATCTTGGTTTGCATGCCACATCGGCCGTAGCCTGTTTTTGACACTTTTTATATCACCGGATTCACTTTTCCAAGCTCGTGATGATGCTTGAGATCATTTCTCACTCTCACCAGGAACAGTTTCAACATTGTATCTCGACACCTTGCTGCCTCGATTTACGTGCGACATCGACCGCCATCGAATTGTTACACTTTTTTACATGAGCCATTCACTCCATTCATACTACAATTATTTCATTATTTTTTGTTAAGATCCTAGTGGGCGGCCTTCACTAACATCTCAAGGTTTTGGTGTAACGGTTCATATCATTTGGTATCAGAGCCTCCACCAAGGTTCAAGTCACAGAGCGGGTGGAAATGTCGACATTGTAGTCTTCGCCCGGGGCTCGTACGGTGCAAAGGGGACACCACCGTACGGGCGCACATCCAACCCAAAGTCTTGACTGCGGAGCGTGGTGGGATGTTAAGATCCTAGTGGGAGGCCTTCACTAACATCTCGAGGTTTTGGTGTAACGGTTCGTATCATTTTGCCACCATTCATCATCCCGCAAGGAGGCCCACCAGTATTCCTCCCCACCCTCGTTCTTGGTTCTGATCGATGTTCCTTGATTGAGCACTTCCTCCTTGCCTAGCCATTCCTTTTGTTCGGTATAATTTTATCCCTTTTTCGGGCCTGACAAGTCCTTTACGAAAAAGGTACTTAGGGAGTTTCTGTTAAGCTCTTTTCTGACTCCTAAAACAATGAAAAGATCGTCGAGCAATCTTGCTTCCTTTCATGCTCGTTAAAGTACCTGAAAGGGCATCTATCTAGTATAATTTTAACCCTTTTCCAGACTTGGTAGACTAATTACGAAAAAGAAATACTCGAGTCACACCGGCTACAAGAGTTCTTCATTGCATCCTTTTATGTTTCTTCAGGCCTTGGAGACTAACACACAAAAAAGCACCCCCCTGGAGTCTTCTTATTGCTTTCAGACTCTCTAAAATTGAAAACAATCATGAGCATGCACCGTCCTGGGCTCGTACAAATCCACATGATGGTACCATTCCATTATTTCAGAGTCTTCTTATCGCTTTTAGACTCCTTAAAATTGAAAGCAATCATGAGCATAAACTATCCTCGGCTCGTATAAATCCACACGACAGTACTGTTTTGAACACACTTCTTCTAGTTCCTTAACCCATGCAGAAGTCCCCCCAATGCCCCTCAGCACCATGATCGATCATCTAGGCATCATCCCCAATAAGGTGACCTTTGTTCAGAGTATTTTGTAGTCTCCTGCCATCTTACACCACCTTGAGTATCACTCATCCCAGTCACTATCGTTGATCCATTATAGCTATGATCCCTTTCCCACCAGTCAGTTTCATATGCTGCCCGATCATCCCCGCCGTCATACTCTGAACAAAGGAAGTTTGAGTCCACCCACTCTACTTGCCCAATTATCCCCCACCCCCATAGTATGTCAGTCCTACCATCAATACTCTCACACTTCGGTTCTCCACCTCATGCTCCTATCAAGGAAACATCATTGCCTTGCTAGTTGAAGGTCTCCTTCTGTCGACGACAACCCATCTATTCCAGAGGATAGACCCAGAGGTCCCTGTGCCTTGGACTCATCACCATTTATGGTGAGTGCCTATGGACTATTTTGAGAGGAGTCATCAGTGCCTCTCCGAGTGGTTGTTTCTCACATGCTCAACTTCAACACCTTGATCGCATCATTGAGAATTGAGCAGGCTATATATCTCTTCAGTTATTGGTCGAAGACCCCGGATTTCCCCTGACTCTAGCACATTGGTGAGTCACTTCGAAAAACCCAGTTATATGTTCCTGTGGATGTCCGAGTTGCGTTGGCGATTGTATTTGGAAGCCATCCAGTTATATACTTCCTTGAGTACCTAGTTCAGCTCCAGTTCAGTGTACCATCGAGGGTATAGCTCCCCATGATTACGATCCAGCAGCTCATTAGTACCTCTGGTACCACACTCAGTAGCACTATTGTTATTCCATTGTATTAGTTCTTCAGCTCAGACATGGTCATCCCAGCAGTATGTCCCAGATTTTGTCTCCCCTCTGGACCCTTATGATGTACACAGTGGTGCTCCATATATCCCCCCGGTCCCCATTTTTTGGACCTCATTGTTATAGATCTTCATACGAGCATGGGTATGCCCGCCTCGTCCATATATTGAGATTCTTCCTCATTCATTATTTAAGGCCATGTATCTTTCAGGTCCCCATTTTTTGGACCTCATTGTCATTCTTATATATCTTGATACAAGCATGGGAATGCCCGCCTCGTCCATATGTTGAGATTATTCCTCATCCATTATTGAGGTAATGTATTTTCAGTTTTTGTAGTTTGGTCGGGACCGTTGTTTCAGGCTCTAGTTTGTTTCTTCTCCTTTTCACATCCCAGGAAAACCATAAAAGAGTTATGATGTCTATCGGCCATACGACGAGCTCCTACCCTCACACATCAGGGGGCAATCTGTTAACACCCAAAAAGTGCTCACTACCTCATCTACCCCATTACATGACTCATTTGTTCATATTTCCTACCATGTTTGCCTCCAGAACCCCAAAAAACCATTAAAAAGCCTCCAAAAGGCCAAAAAACCATTAAAAAAGCCTCCAATAAGCCAAAACCCCCCTTTTTTTCCCCAAAATAAGTTAAATTCCTCCAAAAATAGCAAAAACCCTCTAAAAAGGGAATAAAAAATACTAAAAAGAGGAAAAAGTGGAAAAAAGGAAGCAAAAACCCTATACAGCTGACCTAAACAATATGGTCCCCAAAACCATGGGTCAGCACTCCACCACTAAAAACCTATAAATAGGTGATGAAGGCTCCCCATTTCACATCCACAGTCATCCCTATCCTCACTCTGCCAAAATCACTCCCGAAACCCTAGCTCACCCTTTTGAGCTAATTTCACATGTAAGTGCCCCTTTGGACCATATCCAAAACACTTTGGAGAAGGAGAAGGAACCTATTGGAGCTTGGAAGCAGCCCTCCTGGACTACTGCAAGAGCTTCACCAACCCTACATTGGAGGTATAATCAATACAAAAAACCATTTTTATTATCTTTTTGTTATTTTATGCACATGCTTAGACTAGTTACTGTTTTATTTATTGTCTTATTTTACCATTTTTATTGAACTGCTACTAAGGAGTCCCTTCTCCTTAGTAGGTGCCCATTTGCACAAGCTAGGGTGAAAACCCTAGCTACACAACCAATAATCACCACCCCATTCACTATCTTTTGAGGCAACCACTGCGTATATTTTCCCTGCATAATATGATTGTAGGTATATGATCAAAATATTTTTCGTGTGATATAAGGCCATTAATGTGCATTTGAAGACTACGTAAATAAACAAAAAAATGTTAAGGAAATGCATCATACCAGGTTGTACAAGGTCTAAGACATGATCAAAATCTGCAGAAATAGATGATTGGTCTTCTTCCAACAGATTTAACTCAACAATTGCACGCTGATCAAGTGGAAGCGATATGCATTCCCATCCATCAACCCAATCCGATGATTCACACTCATCCTAGTCACCATCACAACAAGGAGGGACAAAACAAGCGAGTTTTCTGGTCCAAATTTTAAATACTGGGTTATTAGAGCTTCGAACTGAATGAAAGCCATGAGTCCCAGGCATAGTCTTGCATTCCCATGCATGTGAACGATCTATGTCTACAACCTCCCAAAAACATCTCTCCACATGTCTCTTTCTTTTGGATTCTACTAGCATAGTTGATTCCTCTCTCATTAATGACGTGCACCACCTGAATATAGATTGACCATTTTGAATAGTAGATTCTGTAGATACTTTAAATTCCTCTCTTCGTAGGGTTGTTTTGACACATGCTCTGGCTCCATCATGCTCTCCTTTACCATGCCCAGTCTCAAAATAGTTCCACATATGTGGCACTTTGTAGTTTTTATGCAATGAACACAACCATTGAAATATGCGTGCATTTTTGAACTGACCAGCACATCCATCAGACCAAATCCAGTGTCGATCCATCTATATGTTCCTTCCCTTCAAGTGATCATAGAACATGATGAAGCAATGATGTACATAGTGGAAGTCGTGGCACATATCATCACTTATGTAGAAGTGATATTCCTTCAGAATTTCTCTTTGCTCTTTAGTGCTATTTGGGCCATGCCTATATGTGATATGGACCATCAAGGAAACCTGCTCAGAGTGATAATACTGACTTTGGATCTCATTTTGAGGTTGCAAAGTGTAGTTCTTAGCAAAATCAACAATTGAAAGTATAGTACCACGGGGAAATGTATCTCTGCATATTCTAAACTGTTCATCCCACCATCGTGCCAAGTGGACATGATGAACATAATCATGTGTCTTTTCAATAAATTCCTTAACAAAGTCACTAACTGGTACCTGGTGACACAAAATGATCTCAATGTGAGTTGTTTTGTAAGCAAGGATTGAAATGTAAATGTTCAAACATAATTTCATAGACATAAATGCATACCTAAGATGTCACCTATTGTATTTATTTGCTTTCTTTCCTTGGGACTATTTCTTAGCTGATATATTTGAAAATTTTCATGTCTACAACCATTTTTCCAAATTCACTGTCTCCACTCTCGTGCATACATTGGCTCAATAATGCCATTCCAGCACAGTTGGGGCATGTTCCATCCAAACAAGATTTTGCATAGTATGTTTGCCCCTCAGGCCTACTGCACATGATGCTATGAATGAATTCTCTTGATGAAGTCGGTGGTATTATCAAGGAGCAATCCTGCACATGGTTGTATGCAACACACGACAAATGTACAAAAATGTTTCATAGTAATATTAATATTCTACATGGTATCTGCAACAAGTGTTACGAAGAGTATTTATTCTAACATACCATGGCTTACATTTCTCAAAAGATCTTTACCCCAAGTTCAATTGTCTATGTTCATTCCTAAATTTCTCGTATAGTTCTGTCTGTGTTATATCAAGAAGATGCTTCGTATGTGGTTCACGATCCTTTGAACCCCTTCTCAGTTTTAGTACATCCTTTCGGTTTGAAGAAGGCCTTATGTGATCATGCCAAAAACTCTGCACTAGTCCCTTTACTGCATCAACTAGCTTCATGTCACAATGTGGTAACCGACCAATAAAGGCCCAAAAATATGTCCGATCAGTTGTGTCAAGATGTTCTCTTCTAATAGAATACCTATGGAGGGTTTTTACATTCAAATTAACTAGTTAAGATGTAGGCCTGAGAATACGAACGACCCTTGTGTTCTTATTTGCAATTGCTTGTGACAACACATGACGAGCCGCATTGTGGTCCTTTGAACGTGTGTTCTTACCAATTTTACCAAATGCATCTACTAAGCTTTTGACTATATGAGAACTTGGTTCAAAATTCTTTATCATCTTTATCCCTAACTTTGTCCTAACAACATTCATGCTCCTAGATTTTAACAATGATAAAAATAATCTACATTTAGAAACAAAATATTTATCAAGTATTTGTTGAGTTTGATAACCAATACTACGTTTAGATAGCATACCTTCAATGGAATTGATGAGACTTTCATTAACTTGTATACGCTTCGGAGTTCTTCAACATGTGCTTGCTAATGGAGGTAAGGGGGTTGGAATTCTACCATGTAGCGCATCACCAAAACGCTTTGGCATTTCAGTAGTAGCTTGGTGTCCTTCATTCTCATCCTGGTAGTTGGATGGTGGAAGTCCAACATCCTCATCGATGGTCTATGGAAGTCCAACATCCTCTTGTGGAAGTCCAACATCCTCATCGATGGTCTGGATAACATTTTCTTCTTCAACAATAGGCAACATGTCCAACGCCTCTCTGACTTCATCACTTGTATAACCACATCCGGATAACAAATTTTGTGTTTTTTCATGAGCTTCTTAATTACTTCCATGGGGTGCTTGTTCAACAACTATTGTGGAAAATGAAGGTCCCTCTTGTCATGGATTAATAAGATGAACCATGGTATCCTCTACAATTGGATTTGCATTAGTTTCCAAATAAAGCCTCCGATTCATCATGTGTATTCTTTTCTTTTCTTTCTCTTCTTCAATGACTTCTTGAGGTCTCTTCTTCCTTGCTGATTTTCTTCCTCGGTTACATGGATCCCCCATCACCACAATGATCAATTCAATAGAGTTTGTTTTTGTTGCTCCTCAATTACAAGATTTCAAACCTTTAGTGCTTTCTAGAACTATAGATCCTTCAAGGTGCTTCAATCTTTCTTCTCAAATGTTCATCTTTCCCATCAAAACAATTATGAATGAGAAAATTTACCTTTGGTGCTCTTCAATAATAAGCAAATGAAAGTTAAATCATAAATTGTTTGGGCTCTTTGATTCTCTTGTACAATTGTGTATATCCACCATCACCATGAAATGGTCTTCAAGCTTGATATCTTATCTTTTGTGCTCCTCAAATATAGGCAAAATGAATATTTCAAAAACCTTATCTTTGGTGTTATTCAATTGGAGATTCTTCAAGCTTGATGATTCTCTTATTCAAATATGGCCATATAACCCAACACCACATTGAGCAACCATGAAAGATGTCCTCAATGCTGCACCCGCATAACAAAAATAATGATGGAGATGGTGTAGAGTGTGAGTATTTCCAATGGCGGGCTCGTGCTCTTCGAAAAAATCGCGGGATTTGTTGTTTTTGCTTAGACAGAGTTAAGTTGCTCTCGGACAGGGACAGTCCACTATTTATAGAGTTACAAAACGCGCACACGTTATGTAAAGATAAAACGCGCATGCGATATGAAGAATCAAAACGCGTACACTATATGGTTAAGCACAATAAATAGGTTAGGTGCACGGCTAGGGCAACGAATAAAATCAAAAGAAATCACATGTTTTGTATGGTTACATACAAAATAAATGTTTTTAGTGTGGGACAAATGTTTTGTATGGTTTACTACCCCCTAGCTCTCTCCCAATAATCCCTAGATACCCCCTATCTCTTTCTAAATATCTATCCCTCATTCTCTCTACATCCCTCCCTACATGTTTCTTTCATGTTTCTTTCTCTCCCTTACTCCAGCCATGTCCCTACCACCCCACTCTC